>JAJVDD010000006.1:4051875-5402500 GCA_021432725.1 Brachionus angularis
AGACATTGAAATTGTGTAAATATACAGTATTTCAAAAAAATTATATATTATTTTGTCAACAATCTTTTCAGACTTGTATTCAGGTTTATTTTTATTGATTCAGTTTTCAAATAAATAAATACTTTTCACTATTCTTAAATATTTAGAATATTTTTGAACAGTTATGATTATTTAGCTAAAAAAAAAAAAAAAAAAAAAAAAAAAAAGATACTAATGTCAATAAATTAAATATTTATTATTTCTTAAAAGCATTAAATAATAAAAACAAAATTAAATATAAAAGATTAGTTTCAAATCAAATTCAAAATTTGATAATAAATATTTCTTTAAAAATAAAATCTTGTTAAAATAAAATGTTTTTTTTTAAAGAAAAGGTATAAACTTAACTTTTCAGTTTTTTTTTTTTTAAACTTTTAAAAAAAAAATAAAAAAAAACTATAAAAATATAATCATAATTCATAATTTATATTTTTCCAAAATTTAAAAAAAAAAAAAAAAAAAAATTTTAAATTTATTATTTTTATTATTTTAGTAGTTCTAAAATATTTTCAAAAAGCATTTCTTGTATTATTGTTAGAGAATAATTCAACAGGTTATATAAAATTTAATTAATTTGTTTAAATATATTATTTTAAATTTGGTTTTCAATAGTTTTTATATATTTTAGATCAAGTGTATGTTTATATATATATATGCATATAAATATATGTAAAACAATTATTAGATATCTTAATGGAAAATTTGTTAAATAGCCTTATAAATAATCATTTATTTTTTTTATTTTTTTTTTTCAAATAAAATTGCAACACTATATTTTGTTAATCTGAAATTATTTTTCAAATATTTCAACAAACGTGATTTGAAAATTTATACAGTTTCTTTTTATTTTTATATTTATAGAATAAAAATATTAAATTTTTAAAGTTCGGAATAAAAAAAATCGAATTAAAAAAAAGTTAAATCTTAAGTGTGTATATGTTTTTTTTTTTTCTTTTAATAAAATATCTATTAAATTTTTATATGATCCATTTGAATTAATTTCTTATTTTTCTGATTATCTTTATTAAAGTTTTTAAAATTAATATTTAATTGTTACAATCATTAATTGTACATTGATTTCAATTGAAAAGTAAAACTTGAAAATCTTGATCGCAAAAATATTTAAATTTTGCTTTATTATCAGAAACCAAATTTTTTTTACATAATAAAAAACTAATTATTATGTTTGATTACAAGAATTTGCTTAAAAACACATGTTGCAGCTTTTATTATTCATTTATTTAAAATTAAAATAAATTGATATTAAAAAATTAATAATAATCATTTGTGAATACAAATAAATTAATAAAGAATCTAAAAATCAGATAAATCGTTAAAAATTGATTTTTCTTTATAAAAATTTTTAAATATCTTTTAATTAAAAACTTGAAAATTATAATTTTTTTTTTTTTTAAATTTAAAATTTGAAAATTTAATTATGATTAAAATTTTAAGAAGCCTTAGTTTAAGTTTTTTTGTTAAAATTATAATAAATAATAATATTTTAACAAAAATATAATATTTATATGATTAATTTTTTGTTGGGTAAAAAAAAAAAAATAAATTATGGAATGCGAAAAAAAAAAATTATTTAATAATTTTAAAATTTATTTATGGTTTTAAGATAAAAAAGTAAAAAAAAAAAAAAAAGAGTTAGTACTTAAATAGAAGAGGTTATTTAAATACTATTTTTTGAAATTTTTGGTTGATTATTATAAATTCTAAAATGACGCTTACTTTTGAAGAACGTTTGGTCCGTTTAGGTAAAACTTGACTTGTTCATGCTAAACAAAAAAAAAATACTTGTTCATAATTTTATTTGTTTTTAATTAAAGCTGATACTGATTTAAATATGGAACGAATAAAAACTATTGAAAAAGCTTTTGGGAATGAAAATAAAGTGCATTTTTAATTTTTAATTTGAAATTAATTTGTACAAATAATCAAATTAATAAAGAATATTTTAGCAAAACCAGGTAGGGCACTGGTTGGAGAAGGAATATTAATAAAAGAATGTCGTAAAAAGCCAAAACCAAGATATTTTTTTTTATTCAATGATATTCTGGTTTATGGAACAATAGTTTTTAACAAAAAAAAGTATATAAGTCAGCATATAATCGCATTAAATGATGTACAAATAAAATCAATTAATGATACTGATAATCCTAGTAAATTCTATCAAAAATAAAACAACATTTTACTCGCTATACCTAAATTTATTTACATTTAGAATTAAGAAATGGTTGGCTAATAATGAGCCCAAAGAAAACTTTTTGTGTATATGCTACAACTCCAAAAGAAAAAATAGAATGGATGACTCATATATCGAATTGTGTTGAGAAATTATCAAACAGTATTATTAATTAATTATTAGTTAAGTTCTTATTTTAATGTTATGTATTTATTTTGAATATTTATTTAAATAAGACAGTAGAAAAGCTTTTGATCAAGTTAAAAACTCAGATATTGCTCCAAAATGGATTCCGGATAAAGATGCAGATCTATGCATGAGATGTAAAATTAAATTTACTATAGTAAATCGAAGAGTAATAAAAATTAAATTTAGCAATTGATTATTAAGTAAATAAATTAAGTAAATTTATTTTAGCATCATTGTAGAAATTGTGGTTATGTCATATGTGGTGATTGCTCTAAAAATAAGTTTATTCTTCAATCACAATCTCAAGATCCATTACGTGTGTGCGATAACTGCTTCGACGATTTAAGTCGTGGTTCAAGTTATGTTGCACAACAAAAAAATAAAAATGAAGGTATTAAAAATAATTTATTAATTTTCTTTATTACAATAAGAGCTAATTAAAAATAAAAATATAAAATATTTTTATAATAAATTAATATTTAGTTCTAGCAAATAGCGATAGTTCAGATGAAAGTGATTCTGAAGATCAAATTAACCAAATAAATTCAAATAATAATAATGTAATTTTTAAAATAACTAATCAATATTTTAGAATTATTTTAATTTTAGAAAATTTCTTCTTAATTTTTTTTTTAGACCCAATTTTATTCTGTAACAAGATATTAGAAATAGATAAATGGAATTACACTTGAATATTTATAAAATGCTAAATATTTTATTTTAGTTTTATTTTTTTTTTAATTATAATCAATCAATTAAATAAATGATCAATGAAAATAAATTATATTTGATGATATCTACTTAAAATTACTTAAAATTTATTATAACTAAAATATAAATAAAAAGTTAAAATATGTAATTATATGATATGAGTCTTTGGTTGCTTTTAATTTAATCAAAAAAATATCAGCTTATATCATAAATAAATATTTAGAATAACTTGTAATTTTTAGGTTTTGTTAGTTAGTCTAATATCAAATCTTGTTTAACTAATTTGTTAATTTTGAAGTAAAATAATGAAATTCGATATTTAAAATATTTATTTGTTTTGAAAAATAAACCTTATTACTTTTTAAGATTTCAATACCTTTAATTTAAATTAGCAAAACTTTTATTTGAATAATGTATCAATATTGACCATACAAAACTTGAATTTCCCAAAAAATCTCTTTAATAAAACATATTTATGAGTAAAATGTTATCACATGGTACATTCAAAACAATAAAAATAACAAGATAGATTGTGATAGAAAATACATTAATATATTTTCTTCCCACTTGTGGTCTAATCAATCTTATTACTATTACTACATAAAACAATAAAAAAAAAATTTATTAAGAAATTCTCAAACTGTATCACATACCGGAGATTTGTGATACAGTTTGCTTTAAATAACCAAATTGGATATCAGCTAAATTTGGTTTTTGTTCAACTTTAAATTGAATATAAACTATTTTTTTGCAGATGAAAATTATAAAATCAATTAAAACCCCAAGCCAACTTAATTATCAATCATAAAGACTCACTAGTAGAACACTAGTGTTTTTGTTTTAGCTATTTTAATTATTTAAATATTTAACCTACAACAATAATAGTATTTTATAAATTATAATTTACAAAAATAAGCACAATATTGATAAATTTAATTACAAATATTTTTATATGGATGATAAGTCAACTAAAACGATCTTTGATTTAATATAATATATTTAGGATAGAAGCCTTATTCTAGCTAATAAAGGAAAGGAAGGTTTTTTTCAAATAGGAAAATAAACAAAATAATTTGAACATAAGATGTTTTCAATCTCTTTATTTTATTGGATTATAAAAAGTAGCTTTTTTTTTTTAAATATAAATCAAATTTTGTTTTTTAAATGTTTTCATTTTTGGATGCTTCATCGAAATTTTCAACCAATTGAGGTATATCTTCTTCAGCAGGTTGTTGTCCACCTTGAGCTTGATTTGCTTTTAGTTCTTCAGCAGTTTTTTCCAATTGTTTGGCTAAATTTTTTAAATTGAAAACATTATCACCACCTAATTGTTGCATTATGGTTGGTAACATTTCAGTTAGTGGTTTTGTCTCTGAGTGTCCACTAATAGCGAATATATTAGAAGCCAAAGAAGCTTGTACTTTAGGATTTACGAAATGAATAACTTCGCCATTGTCTTTGAACATATTTACTTCATCAATTCCTGGTATATGATTAACAGTCAATTTTTTTAATGAAGATTGTAACTTTTTATCATCAGTTGTAGCTGTTTTATGAACAATCTTCTTCTTTCTTCTTGGTACACCCTGATTTTAATTATAAAAAATCTATTAAAGTTATTTTTTAATAAAAAAAAAATAAAAACAAAATTATTTTTAAATTTACTTTTCCTCCAATAACAACCGAACTAGCTTGTTGTTGTAATTTTTTTAATTTTTCCAAGTTTGGTTTAAATTCATTTTGTTGAGTTGCAGTATCAACCATTTCGGACAAATAAGCAAATTGTTCCTTTAAGCTTTAAGCGTTTTTAAATCTACAAGATAAAAATTTTATTTTAAATTTTTAAAAAAACTATTTTTTCCAATAGATTAAATAAGATATAAATTTCATTATTGAAATGAATAAAATTAGTAAAAAATAAATAAAGTTTTAAATTTTACTACAACAAAAAGTTTGTTTAATTATTAATATTATATTTTAAAATAAGTATCATAATATGATTGATAAAACTGCGTAGATTTTATATATATAAACATATATAGAAAAATATTTATATTTAAAAAGAAAATATCTATATATATACATATAAATAAAATAAATTGCAAAATTCTCAAGATTTATATATATATACTTAAAGCATGTTGCAAATATTTAATATTGCATTATTTTTTGTACTTTTTCTGCAAAAAAAATATTTTTCTAATTTTTTTATTTTTATTGTTACCTAAATTCTAAATTCTTTTTTACTAAATTTACAATCTAGTTTAATTAAAATTAAAATTCATTAAATAATTAATTTTCCTTGTTTTCAATGTTTTCGCAACAACACATGAAAAAGATATTTAACTCTAATTTTTTAAAGTTTTTAATAAAAAAAAAAAACTTTAATGGAAATTTTCTGCCTAATTCAAGTAAAAGAAAAAATCACCAAAAAAAGTTTTATAAAAATAAAATATTTTTATCATAAAAAATTTATATCGATTTATTTGTAATATTTATTTTGCAATTTTTGCAAAAAATTTCAACACAGTTCATATTTTTTTTTTTTAAATATTTTTGTTTTTATTTTTATTATCTATTTAAAAATTCTTTTAATAAATAAAAAAAAGAAAATAAAAACAGTTCATTTTTTATCATTAAAAACTTTGCTCAAGAAGCTTTATTATTATTATTATTGTTATTATTATGATTGAATAAAAATCTAAAACAAAAACCAATATTATTTTACTTAATACTTAATATATATAAATATTATAATAATTTATTGCAATTGTAATTATACATTTCATATATTATAATTAATTAACAAAACAAAAAAAAAACTCTATTTTTAAACTTAATTTAAAATTATTTATTCAATAATGTAAAGATTATATAATAATTTCTATAGTCTTGGCAAAATCTGCCAATATTTTTCTAAATTTTAAAATATAAAAAATTGATTCCTAGTGTTGTTATTCCAAATAATACAAAAATTGTTTGAATTATTTCAAGTATTAATAAAATTTATTAATAGTTTATTTATAGATAGTTTATTTTTTTACTACCTTTTTTGAATTGTTATTTATTAAGCTTTAATTCATTTCAAATAAATATAACATTATAATTATTATTAAAATTATTTAAAATACAAATAATTATTCAGAATTTTTTCAATTACTTTTATATATAACTCTAATTCCGTTTATTTTTAGACTTTGTATAATTATATTCTATTCTGAAATTATAATTATTTGTTTTTAAAAAAAATCTAAATAAATACTGTATTTTCAGACGAAAAAGACCAATGTTCAATTGTAAAAATTTTGGTTTTTATTTAATTTAAAAAAAAAAAAAGTTTATTATTTACAATTAAATAATTTAGATTAATTTAAAAAAAAAAACAATAAGGATAACTATTTTTAATTTGTATGCTAATTTGAAAATTTCAATTTTTTTATATGGAATTTAAAATTTTCTTTTGCTTCTAAGATTTTGTTTTTAATGCAATTTTTTTTAAAATGTCCAGAAGAAATTCATTATCAAGAGCTAAAGTTCGAGTTAGACGTGATTCTGGTACCAAGTTAGATTATTATCACAAAATAGTAAACAAAACCATACTTGTTAATCAAGTAATTTTAGATTTTAGAATTTTAGAGTCTTTTTAGTGTTTTATAACAAAATAATTTTTATTACAAGAATCCAGTTACTGGTTTGTTTGCTGCTTCTAGTGAAACCGATCATTCTTGGGTAAGAGATGATGTTTATTCAATATTAGCTGTATGGGCTTTAGCATTAGCATATAAAAAACATGCTGATAAGGATTATGGTAGAGCTAAAGCATATGAATTAGAGCAATCAGTAGTTAAACTAATGAGAGGATTATTACATGCAATGATGTTACAGATCAAGAAAGTAGAAAAATTTAAATATACATTTGATCCGAAAGATAGTTTGCATGCCAAATATTCATCAAAAACATGTTCTACTTGTGTTGGCGATTATGATTGGGGCCATTTGCAAATAGACGCTACATCTTTATATTTATTATGTTTAGCTGAAATGACTGCTTCTGGTCTTCAAATAATCTATACTTTGGATGAAGTTTTATTTATACAAAATGTTGTTTTTTATATTGAGCATTCATATCAAATACCTGATTATGGTATATGGGAGAGAGGCGATAAAACAAATCATGGTTTACCTGAACTAAATTCTAGCTCAATAGGTATGGCTAAAGCCGCTTTAGAAGCTATGGATGAACTTGATTTATTCGGTTCTAGAGGTAGTGATTCAAGCGTTATTCATGTCATGTCTGATACTATACATTGGTGTAATACAATATTGACATGCATGTTACCCAGAGAATCTAACTCTAAAGAAACTGATGCTGCTTTACTAAGTATAATATCTTATCCTGCATTTGCTTTAGATGATATGGAATTAGTTAATTTAACTCGTCAAGAAATATTAACCAAACTTCAAGGTAGATATGGTTGTTGTCGCTTTATTCGTGATGGATATAAAACAGCTCGTGAAGATCCAAGAAGATTGCATTATGAACCATGGGAGTTGAAAGTGTTTGAAAATATTGAATGCCAATGGCCATTATTTTGGTGTTATTTAGTTCTCGATGGTATATTTTATAACGATGACGAACAAGTTGATATTATATCAACAAATTTAGAAGAAGTTTTAATAAAAGACGAAGAGTCAATTAAACTAGTTCCTGAATTGTACGCAGTTCCAGCTTATAAAGTTGAAGATGAATATAGAAAGCCAAAATCCCAAGACAGAGTACCACTTGGAAAAGTACCACATATGTGGGGTCAATCTTTATATGTTATTAGCAAATTACTTAGAGACAATCTAATTGCGCCCGGTGAATTAGATCCATTAAATAGAAGATTAGCTATTCAACCAAAACCAGATCTTGTTGTTCAGGTTACTGTTTTAGCTGAAAATGAAGAAATACAATTAAAACTAGCGAATGATCATAATATCAATGTACAAACAGTGAATGATGTTGCCCCAATCCAAATATATCCAGCAAAAGTTTTAGCTTATATTTATTCATTTTTAGGTAAAAACGAACGTTTAGGTTTAACTGGAAGGCCTGTAACTGATATAGGATATTTAGCTAGTAATCAACTTATTAATTTTAAATTTTAGAAAATAAAAAATCAAAAATTTTATTTTAGCTAGTAAACTTTATACAATGAAAGGACAAATATTCGCTTTTACAGCATCTGTAATTAAAAAAAATTAAATGAAAATTTTTAATTATGAATATAATATATCGATACATTTTAAAGTTTATGGATCACAAATCATTTTATTTAGCATCTGATATAGACTTTTCATTAGATTCTTTCCGAACATACATTTCTTTTATCGAACGAAATTGGAATAATATACCAGGCAGGCCAACTGTAGTATTTTTAATAACTAAAGAAATATACGGTAAGTGAACTTTTCAAATCTATAATTATTAATATAATTACAAGTTTGGCTTTATTAATTAAATATAGAGGCTCATGAAACTCTTAATTCTCAATTGGTAACAACAATTAAAAAATTATATAGTGGTTATATAAATGGATCAAGGTAGATTTTTTCAGAAATTTTAATTTATTAATATTGATAATTTTAAAAAAAAAAAAATTAAGAGTTCAATTAGGAAAGTTAGAAGATTTTATAAAAACAGCTTGTTTGACTAGTCTAACATTTTTGGGTAGTGGTGAAGATGGACAAGGTAAAATAAAGAAATATATTCTAAATTAATTAATAATAATTAATATTTAAAAAATATTTTTAAGAAAATGAAAAACACGTTTTACAGTTTTTGGAGGATCAAAATTCAACATTATCAAAAACAAGTGATTTAATTACAAGATATAAAGCATCGTTATCAAAAAATAATAATAGATTAAATGTAAATTCTTCAACCACAAATATTAATTCATCTCAAATATCATTATCAAACTTCTCATCAAATCAAAATCAAAATAGAGCAAAAAAATTAGGTGCCATAATGGGTATAGCAAAACGAAGCAGATCAATACATTATACTGAGTGTCCGAGTAAGTTTAAACAAAAATATATAATAAAAAATTAAAGCCAAAAATGCTAAATATTTTTTTGATACTATCTTTATATTAATTTATTATATTAGAAAAGATATTATTTATTTGAATAGCTTTTAAAAAATAAATTTTCTTTTAAGTAATCTATAATACTGCTAAAAGACCTAGTTTTGCTCATATTTTTATAGATCCTAAAAGTAAGTATTATTCTTTTGACATTGAATCACTATTAAAAGAATAACTATTCAAATTATAATTTATTTAATATCAATTATAAAATAAAATTTAACATTCTAATTTAAATAACAAACTAATATTAATTTATTTTTGAATTTGCTTCTTAATTTGAAAAATCATTTTAATTTTATTATCGATAGGAATTATCGAGAAAACTTCTAAGTTAGCTGAAAATCCAAAAATAATTATTCAAGAAGAAACAAATCAGAATGATAAACACCAATTACAACAGCAGCAGCAACAGCGTTCTAGTTCAACAAATTTACATTATCAAAAAATGAATGAGGATGATTTGCTTAACATGCTAAAAGAAACAAAATCATTGCATGATGAAGCTGATATATTGCATTATCTTTATGAAACTAAGTAATTTATTATTCAATTATTTTTAAGCTATTTTTTTTAAAGTTAATTTTATATACATTTAAAAGAGATCTCGATTGGGAAATTCCAGCTATTTATAAAAATTATTTTCAAGGATCTAAATTGAGAGATTTAATTATAAATGTTTATGAGAAAGCATCAATTAGAAAAATGTGGTGGTTAGTAAGACATTCAGCGGGTATGCTTGGTCTCACATCCGATGAATTGGCCAAAGTATAATTTCAATTTTTTGATTACATAAATTACATATATAAAGAAATTTTACATCAATTATTTTACAGGCTGTTTTAACATTAATTGTAAGACAAAAGCAAGTATCGATTGGTATACCATCAAATAAGAGAAATAGTGAAATAAGCATAAAATCGTAATTAAATTATTATTTTAATCAAAAAAATAATTAATGATTAAGAAAAATTCAAGTCCCTTACCAAAAGATCAAATATATAATCTTATAAAACAAGCATGGGATAAAGATATTAGTATGATGATGGTTACTCAAGAGCTTTTGATTTATTTATCTTTGTTTATATCAACCGAGCCACAACTTTTCCAAGGAATGATACGTTTAAGGTTGGGTTTGATAATTCAAGTAATGATAGGTGAATTAGAAAGAACACTTAATTGTTCTGGTAATTTGTGTTAAAATGATTTTAAAATATTTTTAAAATAAAAATTTAAAAAATAATTTAGTTGAAGAAGCAACAGATCACTTATTGAATTTAAGTCCTTATGAAATGAAGACATTGCTACACATGATTTTGAGTGGCAAAGAACTTGGTGTCACATCAATATATTCATCTAGATTCCCGATTTCGAAATCACAATGCGATGATCAAAACAAAGTCGAAATGGAAAGAAAATACTTAAGAGATGAATTAAAACAAGGCTATTCTGTAAGAAGTAAGCCTATACTTTTATCTGCCGAAGAAAACGAAAGCGAAGAATCGAATGATTCTGATCTGGACAAACATGGTCAATGGATAAGAAGAAGAAGACTAGATGGATCCTTAAACAGAGTACCGATAGGATTTTACTCTAAAGTATGGATGGCTCTAGAAAAAGTATTAAATTTAATTTTTTTTGCATTTTTATTGAATTTTATTAAAAGTTTAACTTAATACTAGTGTCAAGGTATTCAAATATACAATTACATTTTAAATCAGAGTTTGACCAGAGAAATGACAAAAGAAGAATTAAAATTTGCACTTTTGGTCGAAGAAGCATTGAATAGAATACCAGAACCAGAATATAGACAGTTGATTGTTGAAGCATGTATGCTAATGATAATTTTAGCCCAAAACGAACCTAATTTTTACTTAAATGAAATAATCGTGATTGATGATATTGTCGAACGAGCTAATGAACTATTTCTTCATGAACAAATCAAATACAACGGTGATGCTACACTTTGTTGCGCTATTGGTAAACGTTGCCCTGGAGCAAGACAAATTTGCGAGCATTTTTACGACTTGGCTCCATCTGGTAGATATGGCAGCATGAATTATCTTTTTAAAGCTTTGACTCAATTGCTTAGAATACAAGAAAACCCTGATTGTATAGTTTGCTAATTTTAGATTTATAAGAATTAAAAAAAAAAAAATAAAAACAATTTTTAGCAAAACTTTTTTAATATACAAACTAAAATGATTTCATTGACCATCTCGAAATGATTTAAAATAGATGACTAACAAATCGATAATAATTTTGATAAAAATTACAATTTAAGTTAAAAAAATTTTTATTTGATTATCTATATTTTAAAATTGATTTTATCAACATAAGAATAAATTATTAAGTTTAAAATTTTATGATGTTAAGTTAAAATATTTTATAATTTTTTATTATTAAAGCATCTTCATTTTTCAAGTTTTATTTATAAAATTTTTAAAATCAGAAAATAAATTTTAAAATATACTTTAGACGAAATCAATTAAATGATTTTTTTCTTTATTTTATATTTAATTTAATTTCTCTAATTCTATTTCTTAATTAAACTTGAAAACTAAATACTGTACATAAAGACAAATTAATCATCTAACTTAAAACGAAAATTAAAATCATTATGAAATATAAAATTATACTTGGTTTCCATGGTAAAAAAAATATATAGTTGTTTAATTTGAAAAGAATAAACTGTTAAAATTTTGAAGATTTAAATAATATTTAAGCAATTATAATGAGTAAATTGATTTATTTTGAAACATATTGATAAATTTCTATAATATCTATCTTTTTATTTTCAAAGGTGATAGTGAAAATTCATATAACAATCATTCGAATGAAACATCTGAAAATCAGGTTAGATTACTTAGAATTATTTTTCTAATAATAAACAATTTTAAATATTCATAAAAATACAGGTCTTAACCGAGAATTTAATTACAAAAAATTTGTCAAATTTAGGCCGAACTGCTGATGGTACAAAATTTGCTTATTTGAATTTATCATTACGTGGTTGTAATTTAGAAGATGTAAATGCTTTAACAAAATTCAAAGAATTGCAATCTATTGATCTTTCATTCAATTGCATAAAAGGCATATTAATAAAAAAAATAAATTTGAAATTTTTAAAAGCAAATACTAATCATCAATTAAATTTAACTAGATTTATCTGCTCTTGGAGAATTGCCTTTTTTATTAGAAATAAGCGTATCAAATAATAAAATTGAAAAGCTTTTTGATTTTTTGCCACCTTATAATTTAAAAGAAGCTAATTTTTCATTCAATCATATTAAAGAAATTGGTAATTTGTCCAATTTTCATTATTTGCAGACTCTTGAATTAAATAGTATTAATCATTTTGTTTAAATTTTGCATATATATATATAAAAATATAATTTATAAAATATTTTAAAAAAGATAATCGAATAGAAAAAATCGAAGGGTTAGAATACTGTCAAAGATTAAAAAGCTTAAATTTAGCACATAATATGATAAAAAAAATTGAAGGCTTAGATAATTTACCTTTAATAAATTTAGATTTGGTAAATTTAAATTTAAAAGAAATACTTGATTAAAATTTTTTTTTATTCTAATCATAATCAAAACCAATCTAGAGATCAAATCAGCTTAAAAAAATAGAAGGCTTGAATTCGCTCAAATGTTTACGCTTCTTAAATTTGTCTAATAATATGATAAAATCTTTGAATGGAATTCCAGAAAAACACGAATTTTTGGAAAATATAGATTTAGAAAATAACAAAATAAGTTCTTTGTCTGAAATAGAAAATTTAGTTAGTCTAAATTTATTGCGCGATTTAAATCTTCTCAATAATCCTATTCGAGAACTAGAAGATTATCGTTTGGCAGTTATTTTTAAAATTCAAAAATTGACAATTTTGGATAGACGTAAAATAGATCCTGTTGAAAAAGTTAAATCCAAAAATGTGTTCTATCCAAGTCCCGAGTACATTTCTTCTCGGGATCATATGACAAATTTTATATTTAATTTTATTCAAGACCACAAAGTTAAAGAAAGGTTTTAATTTTAATAAAATTTTTTTTTTAATTAGAATTTAATTTAAATTTTTTAAATTAGCACCCTGCCTAATATAGATTCTCCATATCCAATTTTATTGTTATGTGGACCTGAAGGCAGTGGTTGTTCAGACATGGCTAGAAAAATATCCAAAGAATATTCTGAATACTTTGATTATGTGTAACTTTTTTTTCAAAGAAATATTTTTAATCATGATAGATAATTTTTGTCATTTTTAGAGTTCCCTTTACTACAAAAAAACCAAAATCAAATGAAATAGATAAAGTGAATTTTAATTTTATCAAAATGCAAGAGTTCGAGAATGATGTTACACAAGTAATATTATAAAACTATTAATAATTAAAATAAACTTAAAGTATCTTATTTTCTAAGGGTAAATTCATATGTTGTAATGAGTATTTAGGCGATTGGTATGGAATTCAATGGGAATCTATTGAAGCAGTTGCTAAACAAGGATTAGCATGTGTAATTAATATGGAGCTAGAGTCGTTGCTATCATTTAAACAAACATATTTTGAACCAAGATGTGTTTTAATTTTGACTTTGGATAAACAAATTCATCAGCAAAGATTATCGAATCAAGGTTTAAATGAGGTTGAATGTGAAATGGCTGTAAATAGAACTGAATGGTATGCAGATTACAATAGAGATCATCCTGGCTTTTTTGATGCTGTTATTTCAACAGATGATATTAACCAGGGCTATGAAAATTTGAAAAATCTTGTGCTAAGTTATTTAGGTGTTTCAAACGATGATCAAAAAGAAGCTCTTAATCAACAAAATATTCACATACAACGACAATTATCTATGCTTCAGTCAAGTAGGGGTAAAACAATGGACGATTTAAAAAGATTAGAAGAACAAATTGATTTGCAAAGAACTGGTATTTTTTAATTATTAATAATTAACAAAATTCAAAATTTCATATCTAAATTTAATATAAGTTTATTGTTTCTTTTATCTGAGAAAAACTTTAATCTATCTTTAATCTATTGATACTTTTTTACTGAATTAATTTATTATAAAAGCAAAATTAATGCAAATGGTCCGAGTAATTTTATAAATAGTCAATATTAGCCTTTTGAATATTGTTGTACGAGTTGGATATAATTGTTTAAAAGCAGTAACCTTTAATTAATGCATTTGGGAAATAATATTTATCCTAAAAAGTTGACTTTTTCGAAATCTTTCATTAGTAATATATTTTATGATTTCAAATCGGCATATATATTTTATTTAAGAAAACAGCATAGATTTATTAATTTTAAAAACATCTTCTTTTCTTATATTATTAAACAGAATTAGTTTTTCCAAATCAAATCAAATTTAAAATTAATGTATTGATTTAAAAATAATTTAATTTTCTTAAGATTCGTTTTTGCCTTCAAATACAACAACTGCTAATAGAAGTCAATTGTCACACATAAGTATGGAAAGTCTATCTCATATTTATAATCAAAATTTAAGATTAAAATTTGGTTCTGCTCCACCGCAGCTGCTGACAAAAGGTGAACATGCTGAAAAATCGTTGGAAAAACGTACTTCAGCAATTAAACAACAATTTGAATTTAATAATATGGTAAATAATAAATCACAAATCAATCAACATTTACAAAGTAAACAAGCAATGCAAGGAACAATTTCATCAAATTCATGGTATAAATCAAAATCTTTGTCTCGTAATGATGAAGAGAAAAAAAAATCAAGTCAAGAAAATTCTTCTAGTGAAGATGATAATGATGATGTATTAATTCCAATTAATAAAAAATCAAACAAACCAAGAAATGTTTCAGCTCTATCTTCTTCAAGTTCAAAATCCTTGTCTTCAAGTTTATCATCTCGTAATTAGATTTATTTTTTTTTAAAAATTTTTAATTATTGATTATTAAAAAATGAATCAACTCAAATAACATTTTTGAATAAATATGAAAAAAATCATCATCAAATAATAATTATAACTAAAATTTTATTAAGTTTTTAAAAAAAATAATAATTAAAATATGAAAAATTTTTCCAAAGTTAAAATAAAAATTATATTTTTTCATGAAAAAATCAAATAAATGATCGTAAAATGATTCCTATTCTTCAAATAAATTTTGTAAAATTTTGTTTTTAGCTAAAAGCTTTAGAGCCTCTTTCTTAAATCCAAATATCCCGATTCATTTTGGTTCTTTAATTTAATTTACTCCATTTTTAACCATTTTAATAGTTTTATGTTGTAAAAAAACAAAATAAATTATAATATTCTAAAATAGAAGTTTAAAATGTATTTATTTTAAAAATATCAACAATCAAAACAATCATTTTATTAATATAAATAATAATTTAATCAAATTGAAGATTACATTATATTTTTGTTTAAATTTTACAATAAGTTAAAGTTAAACATCCTTTTTAAGTTTTATTACCGGATTGATTTTAGATTTTCAAATTTAAAACGATCTTGACTAGGTTTTTCCTAAAACCCGAGAAAAAATAAATAAAAATTTCACACGATTATCAAATTTTTAGTTAAACTATTGTTCAAATTTAACTTGAATTCTTTGCAATTTTCATATGATTTTCCAGCATAATTATTTTTTTTGTAATCTTTGTTATTTTTGATTGATTTTGTGTGAAAATCATTAAGTAAATTACTAATTATCTCAGTAGAATAATGATCTTGATCTTGATTTGTTTGGCTTTGATTTTCACTTAAATTTGGGTTTGTTAAATTATCAGTATCTGTAACTTCATTATTGTTGTTATTGTTATTATTATTACTACTACCATTATTATTGTCATTGTCATCGTTATTGTTATTATTGCTATTATTGTTGTTATTGTTATTATTACTATTGTTATCATTATCATTATTACGGTTATTATTATTGTTATTATTGTTGTTGTTGTTGTTGTTGTTTTGAGTTTCTGTTTGAGATTGTTGACTTTGACTTTCAATAATGATTTGTTGTATTTGTGCTTGTTGCAATATAGCTGGCAATTCATAATGATGGAAAAAATAGATCATCGAATGTTGTATAAAAAGCCATGAACAAACAAGTGCAAGTCCACTGTATTGTCCATTAAACCTGTAATGATATGCATAAAAAGCAAAATGATACAAAAAAAAGAATCTAAGCCAGTGTCTTTTTGAAATAGTTGAATGACAACATACAGCATCATATTGATCAGCTACCCATACGACTAATATTATATAAAAAGCTGTGGTTGCATCATTAAAAAATTCAGACATAATCGCTTCCATTCCAATCAAAGCTAATATAACTGTCAATAAAGGAGCCGCTGGAAAAGCCATAGTTACATTTAACTCAATCATTTGTAAAAGATCAACTTCATAAAATATGAAATTTATTTTTATTTATATATTTTATTTATTCACAAAATTTTTTTTACCTATAAATAGAAATATTTGATGATGTGAATATCTTAAAAGAATTGAAATGGAAATAGTCTAAAATAAAAAAATTTTAAGTAGAAGAATATATTTTTAAATATAACAAAAATATTTACAAATAGGATCATTATTAGTAGAGCAGCTACATAAGAACTTCTGGCCATCCAACTTGAAACAAACCTAAAATGTTCTCCAGTAACTGCATTTCGAACAAAGCCTTTGTTTTTCTCTTTTTCGGCTATACTTTTAATACTTAACATTAATATTTCATTATATCCCAAAAACTCATCTAAAACAAATTTATTAAAACCAGCACCAAAACATTCGTCTCTATTCGGGTCTAAAGTTACCAACATTACACTAATATTCAATTTTTTGCGTGTCTGAGGCGACAATCTTAAAAATCCATACTCAAGCGAATATTCAATAATATAATTGTCTTCGAAAACTTTACTAAATAATTGTAGCTCAGAGAATGCTTCTTTAATAAATTTATATGCTGGTGATATTGTTTCAATAGTTGATTTTGGAATTTCTTTTTTATTCATTTCAATTTCTACTTTAGGAATTGATTTTTCTTTTTGTTGTTGTTGATCATGATCTTGTTTATTAAAATTAGAATGATTTTTCAATTCATTCAATTTTAACAAGTTAATTGATGGACAAAATTTGTAAAATGGATTAAAATCGTAGATAATCGAGCTTTGTTCAAGCTTCAAATTTAATTTTATATTTTTATTTGATATTTTATTAAAATTATTTTTGATTGATGATTCATTTTCGTTTTGAATCAAATATGAAGAAAACAAATCCAACATTGAATTCGAATATTCTTTTTCATAAGATTGTTTCAATGAATAAGAAGATTTTTGATCATTATCATCATCATCATGATTTATTTCTTCATAAGACATAATAAACAAACTAGTAGCATTATGAACTATTTCTACTCTTAATATACCATCTCTTGGCCATTTGTCTTGAATAAACGATAAACAATTAATTGGATTTCTATTAAATACAACATGCAAATACGACAATAAACCAAATGAACCTAAAGCTAATATTAAAAGAAAAAACTCAATCAAACGACGCAATGTCTTTGGAAATTTCCTAGCATACATAATTGCTATTCTATAAAACAATGCATGAAACAAACGATCTCTTACATGAACTATAGTTTGTTGTTGCTGTTGAAAATTACCATTTGGAATTTGATTCCTAAAATTTGGATTAATTATTTGTGAATTATTTAAATTTATATTTTGCTCATTTTCTTGATTATTTTGATTCATTTTGTAAAAAAAAAAAAAAACTAAAAATTTAAAAATAATATTTATTTAATCAAAAAATAAAGCTTTTTTTTTTTAACAAAACAAAAATATTGCAAATAATTTTCAATAAATTATAAATTATTATAAATAAATAAATAAATAAATTTTTCTAAATGAATTAAACTCAATAGTCTTAATAACAAAAAAACTTTGTTTTGATTTTTCAAAAAATTTTGTTTTTAAGTTTACAATTAATGCAAAATAGAAATAAATTAAATATATATAGTTTATAGTATATATATATATATATATATTATAGATTAAGGCTAAAATTTTTTTAAATACGAGTATATGTATGTTTTTTTTGTGCTTTATATTCTATTTAGCAGTTTTATCAAGCAATTAAAAATTCAAATTATTTTTTTGGATTTGAAAAAAAAAAGAAAAAATGTTGGAAAACGATTTTCAAATTTTAAAAGAAGATTTAATTAATATTAGTTCAAAATATGAACACAACGATTATATGAATATTTTGAAAAAATATTTAAACGAGAATAAAAAATTTAGTTTAAAAGAGAATTTAATTATTTTAAATTTATTCGAAAATAAAAATAATTATGAAAATGAATTTAAATTTTTTAAAATAATTGAATTAATTTTATTCTTACTTGTTAACAATAACAATAATAAAAATTACAACAAAAGTGATGAAAATTTGGAATCAAATTTAAAATTTAATTTAAATTCGTTGATGATTTTTTGTTTAAACAAAACAATTAAACAATACAAATTATTTAAAATAAAGTACGATTACAAAATCGATAATGAAGATACTTTAAATGATGAAATAAATTTGATCGAATTGTAAATAAATCTTATTAAATGTTTTTTGTTAATAATTAAATAAATTTTAATTTTAATTAAAGAATGAACAAGTTTAGAATGAATCTCTTGAACCTGATGAATCAGTTTAAAGAAATTTATGATGAGATCGCGACAAACCATAAAAAAGAAGATAGATTTTATTTTTATGATTATTTATCAGCTTTATGCTCAATTTATTTTGATATCTCTATTGAAACAAAATATAAATTAAAAGATTTAAAAAAAACACAATTTTTGAATCATAATTCAAATTCAATAAATTTATCAACAAGATTTCAATCAATCAAACAAATAAATATATCTAGAAAAACTCTATGCTCAAATATATTTTATTTATTAGGTAAATTAAATAATCAAATAAATAAATACCGTATTCTCTTGCTAAATACTGCAGCTACCAAAGTTAAGATGCGTCTTTGGCACATGCTCCAAACGACATCTCACCAATGTTATAATATATTTCACTTTTGTTGCATTTACTAAACATGCAAGCTTTGGGAATTAATGCGGCATCAAAGCCAAGTAAAAATTGAAAAATTCCAATTAAAAAATTGTCGTTTGAAGCATGTGCCAAAGACGCATCTTAACTTTTGGTGCTGCAATATCTAGCAAGGGAATACGCAAATTTGCTGTTGTTGTTGTTTAAAACTTTAATAATAATAATTTTAATATAATTTTAGATTCTGTAGTATATTATATATCAAATGCGATTCTTCAAATAGATTTAATAAATAAAAAAACTTTAAAATATTTTGTTGAAATTTTAAAGTAAATTTAATTATTTTAATTTTCTTTTTAAAAAATTTTAGTTTTAATTAATTTTTTTTTAATTTCTTAAGAAAGATAACTGTAATCGAAAAATCAAAATATCTTAATCAAGATATAAAAATGTCAAAATCTAAATTTCTTAGAATAGTTCTTGTATTTTCAAAATTATACAAATTTACTGAATATAGAAAAAAATTGAAATTTTTTCAAAAGTTTATTTTTCGTATCAAAATAAGCGGATGTTTCCAAGTTTATATTCAAAAAATTTTGACCAAATATTCGTTTAAAAATTCGACCATTCAAAAACTAGAGCATTCTAATTTAAATAAAAAAATAAAATTAATAAAATATGATAAAAAATTGGTAAAATATTTGCTATTTCAGCTTAATGAATACGACTTTAATCTGTTATTATACAATCTTCAAATAAAGACATTTAAAAGCTCTAGCAAAATTCTAAATTTGATAAATTTTGATTTTAATTTGGAATTATTGAACAATGTTCAAACAAAAAATCAACTTATAAAAAGAGACGATCCAACAGAAATATCACTTTTGAAAAATTTAAACAATTCAAATAATATTGAAAATATACAAGAAGAAAACGATGAAGATAATCAATTGGAGTTTACAAGTGATTTTAGTTTTTTTGATTATAGTTCATACACCGATTCAGATTCAGATAAAAAAGCAAATGAAAATCATTCATTGGTAAAATTAGAACAGAATGGTATAAATAATAATAAATTTCATAAAAATAGAAATGAACATTTTGATTTGCCATCAATTACTAGTTCAAATAAAAACCAAGAGTCTATTCCTAATAATTCAGATTTAAATTCAGCTAAATTTAATTTTGACAAAAAAGATAAATCACGTAAAAGTCCAGATAGATCGAATATATCAAAGTTAAACTTATTCAAGAATATATTCGAAGATGAAACACAAAAATCTTTATTTAACAATAAAGTTTTTCTAAATCCTTCCACTGAGCATAAAGAAGAAGAACATAAAAACGATGTTTGCATGAATCAAGAATTGATAAAAAGTGAATCTTTAGAAAATATGACAAACAAATTTAATGAAAAATTTTATAAACTGAATGATCTTGTAAGTGTAATGATAAACGAAGACTTGTTAATTAATAATCAAGAATTGCCCAAACATAAACTTCCAACACCACCAAAAATTATTCAAAAAAATAAAAAAAAAGAAGATTTAAATAGAATAATTGATGATAATAATTTTAAATACGATTGGTCTAATTTTTTAAATGATAGTTTTAGTGAAGAAGATGATCCGAAGAATGATGAAACTTTTAGGTTTAGAAGAAAACTCATAAAAACCGGAACTGAATTACGAAAAACTAAAAGAATAAAAAAATCCATTTTTTAAGTTTTTTTTTTTTTTTTTTTTTATAATTTTTAAATTAAATAAAAAACTAAAAAATTATTTTAAAATTGTAAATTTTTTTAATTTTAGACAACAAAGTATTTTCAATTTCATAATTAAATATTATTCCAAAGTAAAAAATTTAAATATTTTAGCTTTGATTATAAACGAAAATAAAAATTTTATTGAATGAAATAATACTAAATAAATTTATATCATTATATAAAAATAAAGTTATAAAAAAAATTTTTTCTTTATTTAGTTTTATTTATAATAATATTTTATAATTTTAGAATTTTATTGTTGACGAAAAGCGCTCTTTTGACGCATTGCAAAACTTGTTGGAGAATTTTCAGGTGGACTTGCAGCTCGACTAGCATAGCCTCCATTTGGAGTTACTGATAAAGGTTCATCCCATTTTTCTAATTCATCTCTAACCATTTTGTGAATTTGTGATCTTTTTGTTTCGTCTTGTGTAAGATTAGCCTATATTTTAAATTAATAATTATTCTTTAACTTTTTAATTTAAAGAATATTATACTTCATTCAATTTATCCAATATTTTAGCCATAGCTTCTCTTCTTTTCAGTTTTGCTTTTTCTATATGTTCTAATTTTGATAAAACTGAATCAATCTTTATATATGTTATATTTTATGCTTTATATTTATTATATTTTAATGATAATATTCTAATTTCAAATTATTACTCGATTTACGATATTTCCGATTGAAGATTCCATTGTATCAACTCTTTGATGTAAAATATGAAATTCATCATAAGAAACCAAATTTTCTTTTCTAGCTGCTTCCTCTTCTTCCATCTCTTCTTGAGTCAATCTTAAATAAAATGCCTTTGATTAAAGTATTAAACCAAAAAAAAATTTTATTAATTTTAAATTACTGATCTGGTTCTAATGTCGATTCTTGATTAATTCTTTCCATATCATCATTTATTTTTTTATATTGATTTTTAAGATCATTTCTCATATTTTTTTGTTCTTCTTCTGTTAAATTTCTATTTCCATCTTTGTCATATTTTGCAAAATAAGCTTCAATTTCAGCTTCTGCATAACCTCTTTTTCTTAGTTCTGCTCTCCATTCTTCGAAATTCAAATTTTTATTATCATCAGTATCAGCTACTTCAAGCGCTTTTTGAATATCTACAATCGTATCTTTTTTGATATGCATTTTTTTCAATATTTTATCATATCCCTTTCTAAAATATTGTCCAAGCTCAAAATCAGATTTTTGTTCTGCTATATCTGATTTTACATCACTGTATGTGTCATTAATAATAGCCAAAAACATATTAAGTAAAACAAAAAATACGAAGAAAACGTAACTCAAAAAATAAATTGGCCCTAAAGTTCGACTAGCTGATTCTAATGATGCAAAATCAAAATCTCCTAATATTATTCTGAATAAAGTAAATCTAAATATTTATAATAAAATATGAAAAATATAAATAGTTTTAAATTTTTTTAAAAAATATCATTTACAAGGTATTTTTAAATGAACTATAATCAGAAACAGTTGCTCCAAAAAGTAAATAACCTAATTGGGCATAAGCAAAAAATACAATATAAAACATTACTGCAAAGCCTAAAATATCTTTGGCGCATCTTCCTAAAGTTGAACTAAGTTGTGTCATTGTTTTGTTGAAGCTAATATATTTGAAAAATTTTATCCAACTTAGAAAAGCTGTTACTGCTATAGCATTATTGAATTGATTTTGCCAAAATGATAAATAATCAAATTCAGGATATTCTACATTATTTGAAAGTAATGTATCTAAAACTTGATTGACAGCTATTACTCTATAAATATTGAATCCTACACAAATGTAACATATTAATAAAATCACAACATCTAATACATTCCAAACTTCTTTGAAATATTTCAATTTATGTATTCTTATCTAAATTTATAAAAAAATATATAACACTATTATAAAATGTATAAAGCTTTATTAAAAATTTCATTTAAACCTCAAGAATTTCTTCGATCGAATAATAAACTATAAAGATAACAAAAAAAACTTCACAAGCTAATACAAAGAAATCGAGTGGTGTTACATATCGTATTAATTTAACAGTTTTAAATGTCCAACTTGATAGAGCACCACCTGTAGCTGGAAATTCAGTAGTTAATCTTACTTGGCAAAATAAGTTTATATTAGCATTGTAAACTGTAAAATCCAAAAATACAACTCTTGTTCCTCTATCAAGCCAAACATTAGTTTTTAAGTTATCAATAATAACCTGGCTTTCAGCTAAAGTCGATGCCAAATTTTTAACATATCCACCAGCTCCATATGTACTCACTTGACCATCTATTATTGGTGCTTTCACCACACTAGAAGATTGGTAATAAAATGCTGTATCATCCATAACTGATTGATTCGAAGAATAAATTCCATATGGCTGCTTATCCTCCGAAAAATATGAATAAGAGTCATAACAATCATTTATGGTATTTTTAAACAATTTATGAACCTTGCAAGAACCTTTTTTTACTCTTAATTGTCTAAGACGGGGTACACCGAGAAGTTTATTTTCAAAATAAATAAAACCGTTTGATGTAGCGTTTTCTCCATTGTACCATTTCTCCCAATAGAGTCCTTGTAAAATTGGACCCGAATGAACCGTCCAAAAGTCATCCATTGATCCAATATCTTTAAATGCAACATCTCCATCTCCGGTTTGCTCCAAAAAAAGTTTCATCATTACATTTGTATAATAATAGTTTATGGAGCTAGTCATTCCAAATGTTACTAATTTAATTTCAATCATAAATTACAAGGCTTATGAAATTTTATTTTTAAAATAAATTACTTATTGAAATCACTATTAAAAATATTATATATATTATCAGTTCTTTAAGAGTAGTTTTTATCAGTAAATCAGAATTTTCTTTAGTATCTTGAGTTTGTCTAGTCGCCCACAAAGCTATTTTCATTATTTGATAGTAAAATTAATTAAAAATTGAGAATAAAGTATACTATTTAAGATCCTTTTTAGAAATGGTTGTTTGTTTTTTTCTCCTTGTAAACAAGCTTGAGAGCTCATCGAATTTCTTTCTATAGCCATGTTTTGATGCTCACTCATTGAAGAAGCAGGCCTAGATTCTAGATTTTTTTGTGTAACCATTTAAAAATCTAACTGAAGTTATTTCAAATAAGCTTAGAAAAATTTCAATAGTTTTTAAGAAAGTATTAAAATTTTAATTTTAAAAATGAATTTTTTTTTTTTTTTTATTGAATTAAATTACACATAATTTTAAAACTTTTATATTTTTTTAAGAAATCGATAAATTAAAAAACATTTTTTTTTTCTAGACTGGTATCATGAAAAGTATTATTAAAGAATAATAATTTTAAAAAATAATATTAAATTAGTTGCGTAAAAAGAGAAATGAAAATAATTTTAAAAGAATATTAAACTATTTTGTCAACTTCTAAAAGATTTTAAATTTTAATTAATAAATTATTGGATTTACACACATTAACTTATAGTCCCAATTTTTGATTTATATTAAAACAGTGTTTTGATTTTATTAAAATTTTTTATTAAATTTTTAATTTTCATTATTTACCAAGAGAAAATTTTTAAAAAAAAATATTAAAAAAAAAATCAATAACTGATTTTACATTAAGAAAAAAAGAATCCAATGAGAATTTCTTTAATTTTAAAATTTTAATTACGTGTTTTCTAAAAATTTTGAAATAATCAAATCTCTTGGTTTAAAAGAAAATAACCAAATTTGGATTAATTTTTTCTAGATTTTTACAAAATTTAAAAAAGCAAAAATAAATAAATTTGAATATATTTTTATTATAAAAATATAATTGATATCTATTAATTAGTTTTATATTGTATCAAAAAATAATAAATTTAATTTTGTATCCTGTTTTTATATGAGTCTGGTATTGGCTGTTCAATAAACATGTCTAAATCTTTTCCCAAAAATTCAGTAATATTAGACCATTTAAGATCCTTGTTTTTATAAAAATTTTCAAATGAATTTTTCACTTGTTCATAATAGTCATAAACTAATGCTTCTAAATCATTATTTTCTAATGAAGATGGTCTAATGCTTCTTAAATAATTTATTGCAAAATCTGGTCTACATTCCCAAAGTTTGATTAAAAAACAAGCTGTTAATACTGCAGCTCTTTCCTCACCTTTGACGCAATGAATTAAAACGCCCTTATAGAAAGAAAAGATAATAAATATACGATTATTAAAAATTTTTTGAAATATTTTTTATTTTTTACTTCGTTTACATTTTTGGCATTTACCATCAAATTCACAAAATTATGACAATCATTTAAAGTAAGTGAATGAGATGGAAATCTGATGACTTTTAATAATGGATTAGTATGAAATGGAGATTGGAACTCATCCTGAAAAGATACTACTTTTTGAATCCTATTTAATGTAAGATAATTTAAATGAGTATGATGATAAGGAAAAGCCGACACTGCTAATAATTTATCAACAATCCAAGTAAAATAAGGAGGCATTGCATATTGAGTTGCCATGATCAAAACTTAACAAAAATTCTATTAATTGAGTAAAATTAAATAATATTTTTGATTTATTAAAACTTATTTTATTTTTAAAAAAAAATATAAATCATTTATGTAACTAATAGAAACATATGGAAACGCAGATTTATAATTTTTGCTTAATGGAGGAAACTTAATAAAAGTTAAAATAATTTCATTTTTTGACTTCAAACAATCAAAACTACTAAACTTTACATTTTCAAGTCTTAGATCAAATAGGTTTATAATCAATAAAAATGAAATTGAAAAGAATATTAGAATTAAACCAAGACACTAAACGAAAAAGGATCAAGAGGAATACTATATTCTTAGTACAAGATATTATTCTCTTTAAAATTTTATTTTAAAAAACAAATTTTTATTTACATAAAATTTAATTGATAAAATAAAAAATAAATATATAAATAAAATTTAAATATATAATTTAAAAATTTTTCTATTAAATAATTTTATCAAAATATATTTACTGTATTTATTTAATAATTTTTTTTTTTGTTTATTAATGACTCAAGTTTATAAATTATCTTAAATCGTACCATTTAATATAATCTTTATCCCAATTAATGTCATATAGTCTAATTTCAATCGAACCAATTTTTTCTTTAACATTTATTTTGTTATTCAAAACTGATAATTGTAAAGTTTTAGTTTTAAGTTCATCATAGTTAATATCATATTCCATTGTTTCAGTAAAAATTGGATTTGCACCATTAAATAAAGCTTGAACTTTTTTTTTTGTAACTTTATTTGAATCTGGTCTTAGATAACACTTGACATAAGGTTTTAGCGAAGAAATAGATTGATTATTTGGAGGTTTCTTTTTTTTTTAATTTAAATTTTAAATCTATTAAAAAATAGATTATTTAAAAAATAGAAATAAAATATACTAGATTTCTACACTGTAAGCAGTTTACGTAAAACTTATTATCCTTAAATCTAAGCTTTAATTTTACTTGGCCATTAATATCTGGGCTATTAACAAAATCATTTTGAAGCACTTCAAATTAATTAAGTTTAATAGATTATTTTAAATTTTATAAAAATGAATTAAATAAATTATACATTCATCTGTTGGTAATTCGTTAGATTTGGATAATTCAGTGTTATCGTTAAAAAAAAATACTTCTTGATTTTTATCTCGTAGTATAGGATGAAAAAAAGTATAAAGTATATCAGATTGACTTATTTCAGGCTTTAAGTTAAATATTTCTTTTAAAAAAGTTCCGATCAAATGATAACGTTTTGTTAATTGTTTGGCTTCTTTGAATTTGCTGAAAGATGGTGTTTCTTCTAACTTTAAGCTAGGAAAAGTTTTGACAAGTAATTGATAAAGCTCACAAAATTCTTCAAAAGTCCTGTAAACTTCATTTGGTTCGAATTGACTCTCTCGTAATACTTTACATTTAAAAGTCTTAAACATTTTTATAATTTATTAAATAGAAATACTCGATAATAAATATTTGAGAAAAAAATGATACCTCTGAATTAAGCCGATTATTTCCAAAAGTTTCCAAAAATACTTTCATGATTTTTCCATCAGTTTCTTCACTGAGTTTATAAAAATTAAATTTATATAACATATTTTTCAAGTATTAAAAAAAAAGTTACTTATAAACATGAGTAATAAATGAAAAGTAATTGCTTGAATTAACAGTCTTAGGCTGTGCTAGAGTATGAATTGCGAAATTAATAGATGCGAATTTACTCAGACTTTCATGAATTATTTTTTTAAATGCATTTGAAGAATCATCTTCATTTAAATCAATCATTAAATTTTTGTAAACGAATTGGATTGCGTTAGAGTTTAATCCCGGTATACCACTATTTGTCATCTTAAAGAAAATTTATTAAAAATTTATAAAAAATTTTTATATGATAAAAATTTTAATTAAAATATACTAGTTCAAACAAGGATAAAATATGTTGATAATTTTTTCGTAGTATTTGAAAAGCTTTACAACAAAGTTCTATAAATTCTTGAAATTTATAATTTGGTTGTTTAGACTGATTAATAACATAAAACATATCACTGGTAAATAATATAGGACTACGATCTCTTTTTATATTAATCATTTATTAACACCGATTCATTCAAATAATATAAAATAAATGTATATTATTTATTACCTTTTTATTCCAGCAAAAGTTTGAGCATCTCCTAAATATTTTCCAAAATCAATATGAAACATATGCCCGGTATATTTAACCATAATATTATCATTATGACGATCACCTATACCAAGTAAAAATGTTGCAACACTATAAGCAGCGCATGATCTGGTAAAATTATTTACAGCCTTATTAAAATGTATGGTGTTTGGGTTATGAAAACGAAGCCAATCATTTATGCAAGTTTTTTTAAATGCATTTTTAACATCTCCTTTTTGAATTTCTTTTAAAGTTTCAGCATTTGTAATCATTTCAATAAAGCCTCTTCGACTACCAGTTTGTAAGCATTGAAATAAAATAATATTCAAGTCCAAATCATCTGCTAACCACAATTGATTCATAATTGAAATTATCTGTAGTACAAACATATCTTGCCTTAGATCATCTCCTACTTTGTAAATTGTGTAAAAACTGTCTGCTGTAGAATCAATATTTTTGAAAACTAGTTTCAGTGGCATTGTAAAAGAGCTTATAAATGAACACGATTTAATATCTATTTCTTTTACGCATAAGCTTATATTATATGGTAATCTGCATGAAGCATTATTGTATTCTCCGTTTTTTTTAGGCCATTCTCTTTGAATTTCATCTAATTCATAAAACAATTTATCCTTTTTACAAAATAAAAAAATTTTTTTAAAAAATTTAAAAATTTTTTTTTTCCAATTTTAATTATACTAACAGCCTCTTTTAATTCCTTATTTTTACTAACTATTTTATCTAATCGTTTAACCAGGTGAACTTCATTAGATATTTCTTCTCTCATTTGATTATTAAAAAATAATTTAAGTGAATTATATAGTAAATTATATCTTAAAACCATAGAGTCATTTTCACGTGATTTAAACTCTTTTAATTGCCAATATAGATTGTGAGCAAAACGAATATTTTTAGACGATTTGCGTAAGAGCATTTGACTTAATTCACAATCATGAGCTTTATCAAATTTTAACGCTTCTAATAATTGAGGTAAATAAATTGAAATTGTTTCCGCTGAATATTGTTCCAGAGATTTAACTGCATGCTTTCTTAACTCGCTATCTGGAAAATGACTAAATAACAGTTCAATTGATTCAGCTAAATTTAATAGATCGCATTGCTTTAAATATGCATAAAAATGAATTATTGAACTATAATCATACGAAATTAGTGATAAATAAATTTTGGATAAAGAATACGGAATTCCATTTAAGTATTTGTAATATTCGTTTATCAAATCTCTTTCATGGTTAGTTAAACTAAAAGCTACTACGCTTTTATTGCAAATATTTAATAATGCTTCTCTTACATCAACATTTAACTTTTGAAAATCTTTTAATTGACATTCGCATTCGTATGTGACATTAGGATATTTATATAAATATTTATAATTCACAAATGAAATTTGCACAACTGGAGATTTGGTCGAGAAAATATTTGATGCAGAACATGATGTCAAAGGTGTAAAATCAGTTTCAAACATTGATAGAAAATACTCTTTATAATCTAATATTCTATAAAATGAAAAACTATTTAATTTTTTATTATACGAAAAAATAATTTTTTATTTTATATTACAAATCGTCATCAAATAAGCACTTGCTAGTCCATGCTAAACAATTATCATTTGTGTCTTCAAGATTTGCATAAGGTGATAAACCACCTGTTGAATTCGATCTTAAAACGATCGGTGATTCATCTAAAAATTTGAAGTTGTTAAAGTTTGTTAGATTATTAGAATTTGAGTTTGAAGAAGTGGAATAGAATAATTGTATTAATAAACATGATTCTCTTGGTAATATGCATAAATCCAATTTACTAAATTCAATCCTTTTTTTTGGTTTTCCAAATTAAATATATTTAATTTGATGATGCTGATGTGAATTATTAAAAAAATATTATTATTTACTTAATATTTCTGATGTAATAATCATATCTTTTTTGCGAATCTTTTTCAAATTTTCCCAATTTTAAAGTAACTGAATCTAGACATTTGGAGCCATAAATTATTGAAAATTTTAAGTACAAATCATTTGAACTGCTGAAAAAAAATTATTCAAAATAAAATAATTTTCTAATTATTTTAGAGATATTTTTTTACTTCATGTTAGATAGTTTTTTAAATAAAGAATTTAATCTGCTTAGTCCTTTGAAATAAATTGATAATTTTTCATCAGCTTGGATGATTTCTAATACTTGTTTATCAATATTATTTGAATTTAATGCTTGTTTGGGTACATTTTTAATTATTGTATTTATTTTAAATGGCAAATAAAAACTTAAACTTTCGCAGTTTACAAAACTAAGTATATCTTTTAAAGATAAATTTAAATAATCCAATAAATGCTTTAAAAATGAGTCTAAATTTGTATGATCCATTGATGCATTATCGATTCGATAATTGTAATCCGAATTTATTGATATCATTAAAGGTTCTTTTTCTTTGTATATTCTTGAATTTAGATGTTCTTTCAACTTTTTCTCGTAAATGTTTAAATTATAATAAATAACTTCCAATTTATCATAGCTTATATCATTTAAAATTGATTTTAAATTTTCAATTTTTCCTTTAAAATTTAAAAACCAATTCATAATTGAGTCAAAATTTTCTTCATTTTTAATGCTTGCTTCAAGCGAATTTCTATAATGAATCAAACTTTTTAATAAACTATCCAATTTCGTGTTTATATTTGTTTTAATAATAGTTTTTAGTTTATTTTCTAACCAATTTTGATCTACATCTATTGTCAAATTTTTCGACAATTCTACATTAGCACTTTCAAATTCAGATAAAATTAATTTTGGCTCTTTATTTTCATTAATACATTCATAAATGTATTTCATTTCGCCTAAAGTTGAATTCAATGGCAAATACTCTTCAAGACCATGAATTTTAAGCAAATATTTTGATATATTCAAATCTTTGATATCAAATAAAACTAATACATTATAAACAATAGTTTCAATGGTAGCATTTAATGAAGTTTTTAGATTTTCAACTTGAAAACGTTTATTTTGATCATTATTATTGTTGTAAAAACGTATATTTAAGATTATATTCAAATGCTTGGCAATACTTGGTGGATAATCTAAAATAGGTGAAAACAAAATCAAACCGATTTGTTCTTGGCTTATTTTTTGTTTAATGTTTTCAATATTTTGATAAAAGCTTTTGAATTCTGAGTTGTAAAAATAATTAGAATCTATAAACTCAAACGATTCTATACTGTATTTTACATCTTTTTGATCTAATTGAAAATCAACTTTTAATGAATTACGTTTTTCATTCAATTCTGATGGCTTTATCTTTTCTCTTAATTTAATTGAATTTTCTTTTTCATCTAATTTAATTTTCTGTTCTATAACAGGTTGTTTTGATACTGAAACTATTGAATCGGAAAACTTCTTAGATTCATTGTAGTTTATTTTTGGTTCGTCATGCTGAAAAAAAATAAAAAAAAATTTATTGGAATTTTTATTTATCATAATTTATTATAGCATTTTACTTTAGCATTTTGATGACTAGATGAATTTAACAAAGGATCAAAAAGATCTACAGCAGTCAATTTTTTAATATCCATAAAAGATTCTAAATCTATTAAATTTTTATCCTGATTATGTGATTTTGATGGCTCTGATTTAACAGGATTAATATTTTGCGATAAGTTGTTGTTAACTTTGTGATTATTTGAATTCGAATCGGTTTTAAATAAATTCATAAAACCATCATCTAATGCTTTTTGCTCATTTTCTGTAAACAAATTTTTGTATGATTCGTTCGAATTATTAATTTTATAAGTGTTGGCAAAATTCATATTTGGAGTGCCAAACGGGTAGGGAAAAGTAAAATTTGTAAATTGGGTTGTTGGTGTGGTCATAATTGGAGCTGATAAAAGTTGTTGTTGTTTTTGAAAAAAAGCTAAATGATTGTATTTATTGGCGTCATTATTTAGTTGTGATTCGGGAAAACTAAAACTATTTGATCTAATTTGATTTGTTTTATTGATATTTGAGTTGGAGCTATTGTTATTAATCATTATTTTTTTACTTACTTAGTTATTAAAATATGCTTATAAGGTAAAGAATAAAAAAAGAATAAAAAACTAAAGAATTATAAATCACATGATTTGTTTTTTTTAATTTTGCTTTTTAATTAAAATAAATTTCAAAAAGTATTTTACTACTTTTCTGTCTAATATATAATAAATATTTGTAGTTTAATTAAAAAAAAATTTTTAAGTAAATTTATTTAAAATTTTATTCCATCAAAAACATAATTTAAATATTTATTATTTTCTATTTAAAGTTTGATAACAAACAACCGATAAAACCCCAATTAATAAACCATATTTAAAATAAATTCCGTAACTTTTATTGTACTTTCTTATTTCTTTTATTTCCATAAAAGGACTAATATCAATTTCTTTATTCCAATTTTTTTTTATTCCTTTTTGTTATTAAATTAAATATATAAATATTTATAATCTAAATTAAATTAATATTATTTTCTATTACCATTAGAATGACCAAGGCCAACTACTCCAACAACACATGCAGGCGTAAAACCTCCAACTTTGAATTCATTCGGTATGGGTTTACATGCTTTCTGAAGTGAATGTGTCAGATACAAATCTCTTTCATCTATTAAAACTGTTTTAAATTCAGGAAAGGAAGTACCAAATTCTTTTACGAGATTATCTAAAATATCAGATCGTTTCAACTCTTCAATGTCTTCTTTGGTTAATTTATGATCAGTTGTGAATAAAGTCCAAGCTAATTTTAACTTTTTATACCAAGGTAAAGAATTAAAACCACGTCTTAATGTTAGCTTTATTGGCATATCACCTAAAATTACTCTACAACCATTTATTTTGAGTGCCTTTCGAATAAAAATTAATCTGTATTATTCATTAATTATTAAAAAATATAAAATATTATTTTGTACTTCTTTATATGCTACTCTAAATTCGCCACCTGGTGCAATCCCTAGTTCTTTCGTTACTTTTGCATACATATTTACCAAAAGAGCCTGTAATAGCCCATGAGCAAGTGATGACTTCAATAATCGGTAAAGCGTAATTTTCAAAATTATCGATTAATTAATTTACATTCAAAATAATACTTCTTTAATTAATTTTAGAATTTTGCTAATATTCATTTCTTTAGCTTCATTCAATACAGTTTCTTCATCTAGATGTAAAATGTTAGATCTCGAAGAACATAGTTCTAATACAACAAAATTAGGTTTAACTCTTTGTATTAAATCTGATACTTCTTTTTGGCTTTCCAAGCTAAAATGTGCAGTTCCTACTAAATAACATTTACCATTTAATGGAGCATCAAGTATTGTAATATTTGATGACGTTGATGCATCTGACATTCTTTTAAAAGAAGAAGAAGAAGAAGAAAGAATTCAAATAATTAATCAAATTAAATAAATAAAATAAATTTATAAAAATTTAAATTTTGTAAAGTTTTTAATAATTGTTTTTTTTAGAATTTTAATTAACTTAAAAATAAAGATAATTTTTCAAATTCTCGATATTTCATTTAAGAGAAAACATAATTTCGAATTTTTTCTAGTTAATTTCAACTTATATATAAATTTTTAAAATTTTTTGTTTGCAAAATAAAGTATTCATCTTTGACTCCTTTGGCACAGGTGGTAAGGAGTCAGTAATTTTTCAAAGCTAAAATTTGATTTAGTTCAAACAAACAAGGGCATTCCAAAGTCAAAAGAGAATTGCATCATTTTTAATAATGTAATTTTAGTTTTTGTTTTAGTTGAAAATTTATATTTTATCTTGAAAATAATGTAATTCCCATTTCCAGAATTTTTATCCTTCAAATAATTTAAATTAAAAATTTTTTTTAGTATTTTCAATAGTTATAAATTATAGTTTTTAAGAAAGACTCATAGTTAAATTTTTTTTTAAATTTTTAGATATTTAGCCTGATAAAATTATTTTTTTTTAATTTTAGACATATAAATTAATTGGTCAAGTGATTTTTAAATCTAAAAGCTAATTGGTATATTTATATTCTAAAAAATCTTTTAAATCAGAAATTTTTTGATATTTTGTTAAATGTATAAGCTTAAATTAAAAAAATTGAAAAAAAAAAATTGAACTAGAAAAATGGTGTCGTTTTAAGGCTTCTTTGTACCTTCAAAATTTTGACTTTTACTTTAATAAAAAAGTCTAATAAAAATTTTAATTTCAAAATTAACCAATTAAATATTTATTTAATTATTTGTCCCTAACCTATGGTAACTAATTTTACAATAATTTAAATATTTAATCTAAACATTTTCAATTTTTCAGAATTTAAATTTCTTAAGCATAATAATTTCGATTAAAAATTGATAACGAAAAAAGCTATATTAAATTACCATCATATTAAATTATAAATATTCTGGTTTGGTTTAGGACTAATTTAAAATCCTTTTTATTCATTGATCAATTCTCAAGTTAAATAAATAAAATTTAAAAATTCCTTTGGGAACATTTATAAAATTCATCCCTTGTATTCAAAATTTGTATTTGATAAATAATTTGTCCATCTTTAATATAACATTAGTTCAATAATAATTTTTCTACAATTAAGTTTCTAATTAATTTTAAATTTTATAAGCTAATTCAAAAACGAAGCATCTTTTTATAGAAAAATTTGTTTTTTTTATAATTAGTTTTAATTCAATTTTAAATAATAAATTATAGAAATGAATTACTTTGACTTTCGTTTTTAAATATAATTTAATAAAATTTTTTAAATATTTTCAATTAAAATTATTTTTTTTTGTTATTTGTATTAAAATAATAAATAAAATTTAAAAACTCTCAAGTTATTTTATTTTTTTTTGAATGGTCAACTTTGTTTTTGGAATTGATTACATGATTTTCAATTCAATTTTATTTAAAGAGGAAAATTGGTTATTAAAAAAAAAATTTCCTAGATTATATAATATTTATTTTATTTAAAAAAAAAAGAAAGTCAAAAGCAGCTAGCTAGTTATTAAAAATTGAACATATTTTTTTGTTGAGTTGAGATTCGATAGAAACTTATTTTTTAAAATTATTTTCCAATTTATTTATTTAAATAAAAAAAAAAAAATTTTTAAAAATTTAAACAAAGTGTTTAAAAATAAATTTAATATTTTAATGAAATAGCTTTAATAAAAAAAAAAAAAATTAAGATTTATTTTTTTTGAATTATAATAAAATTTAAATTATTAAAAAACAGTAATTAATACTTTAAATTTTGGTTACATAGTTACAAGCTTTTTTTAATCAAAAATAAATTTCAAATAAAAACCTTTTTACTTTTTTTTTTTTATTTTTTTTTTTTATTTAAAACGATAAACAAACATAATTTTTTAGTAAAATTTAATTATTTCAATTTTTTTTTAAAAAAAAAACTTTAAGCTTTTTTGTTTCTAAGCCCGGCGTTTGTACTTTTTATATAAATTTAGAATCCTTTGATTTTTTAAAATTATACGAGCTGTTGTCAACAAATACAAATGCTTATATTTATTCATTTTTTTTTATGTCAACATTATTACATATATTTTTGTTAATGGCAATAATTTAAAAATAAAAAAAATTAGAAATTTTCTTAGAAATTTTAATTTCAACGTTAGTCTCTTTTTAAAGCTTTTTACATTACAGCAAAATGCTTAAAATTATTATCCTAGTTATGACATTTTTTCAAAAGCTAAAATTTTATTAATTTAATTTAAAATATAATAATAATAAAAAAAAAATAAATGTAAACGTAATTATTTTTCTTTAAGGTTTATTAACTATTTATATTTCAATTTTTATTTTCTTATTATATTATATTATATTAATAATGCTTAATTTAATCGAACATCATCAAAACATCGTTAATAATTCAAATAATAATAGCGAAAATGATTTAATAGAAAATAATTTACCAAATGTTGGAATTAAATTAGCTAAAATTAAATCTAATAATCAAATCAATCGATCTGAGCTGACAGGACAAATTAAATCAATGAAAAATAAATTAAAATCAGGTTTTTATTTTATTTGAAATAAATAATGAATAAATTATTTTTTGTAATCTACTGAGCTTTTCTCTTTTTTTTTTTTTTAAATTAAAGTTAACTATAATGAAAATGATGAAAATTTATTCAACGAAAACGTCAAAATAGAATCTAATGATGATAGTTTAATACTAGATGAAAATGTAAAGATATTTCAAAGTACGCGTAGTAAAACAATGCCTCCATCTTCAATAACTAAAAAAAATAAAGAACTAAAAGCCATAAATAATTTAAATTCAAATAGTCCAAATTCTGATCGTTTAAAAATGGCTAGAGAAGAAGCCGAAAGAGCAATTAAAGTATTTTAAATTTTAAACAAAACTCTAGTCAGCTTGCTTTTGAGAGAATAAGAAATAATCTTTTGTATGTTAGTTAAATAAAAAAACAATGCTGACAACTTTAAATTTTAACTTTAAAATTGTTTTTTTAAATTTAATTTTTATAAATAATAAAAGCAAAAAAAAATATTTACTATAATTGGTCCTTATCCTGCACTGAGAGAAGCATTAAGAAATAGAGGTTGGGTTGAAAAATTTGAAAACATGAATCCTTTGCCAACAATTAAAAAAAAAAGTCCAACTATGAAATCTAAAAAAGGTAATTCATCAAATGATGATGATGATAATAAAGATGATGATTGTAATAATGCAGATGATAATTTAGATGTTGATGATGAAGGTTTTCTACTAAATAAAAAAAATAAAAAAAAAATAGATGTTTTAAATTTGTTTGTAATTATTTAGATGAAGAAGATGATAAAATAAAACCATGGGAAGAAAATAACGGTTATTATGGAATTTTGTCACGTTTAGTAAAAAACTTTAATGCTACTTTCATATGGACAGTTAGATCAGGAACCATTGATTATTCATATTTATCCAAAGATCAAATGGTCAATCATTTTAATAAAAACGGAGCTTTTACTACAAAAATTGGTCTTTGTTCAAATTTAAGAAATTTATCTTGGTTTAGTCCACAAACTTCTGATGAATTTTTTCCCAGGTGTTACAAGTTATCTCAAGAAGAAGATAAATTAGCTTTCATAGGTTTTTATTTAAATATTTTTTAATTAGTAAATTTAGAAAAAAAAAAAATTATTAACTTATTATAAAGATGATTATCGTATAACTTGCTGTATTGGCCTATTAAAATATGTATTAATAAAACATAGAGGTGAGCCTGATGAAGACGATTTAGATGTTCATATAACTTCATCCGAAGAGCTAAAAAAAATGAAAGATGAAGCTAAAATAGAAGAAATTGAGGTGATTAATATAGATAGGCCTAAAATACCAGTAAATGTAGATAATCTATCTCAATTAACAACATTAGAACCTATAAAATCATTTAATGCACCTAATAAAACACAATCGAATCGCTCTAGATCTAAATCAATAATTACAAAGCCAATATTATCAGTTCCTATTGAAGCTATTGAATTTGCACTAAATAGATTAAATGAATTTATTGATTTTCATGAAAATAATGATTTAGATAAACAAGATCAATCAAATCAAATAAGCGATGATAAATGGTTGAAATTGTATGAATGGTTTTATGCAGCATGCCAGTATGTTTTTATTAAATTATATATCTAATTTATCTAATCGAAAATATTCTATTTATTTTATTTATTAAGTGACAAGTTGCCTTTTGATCGAATTGGTGAAAATTTAATTGAAGCTATTGTTAAAACTTTAAATAACGCGAAAATATATTGGCCTCAATATGACATAGATGGTTATAGGAATATATGGATTGTTAAGCCAGGTGCTTTATCAAGAGGAAGAGGAATAATCGTATTTGATAAAATCGAAAATATTTTAGAATTAAACACAAGTCCATTGCAACGTGATGGTAAATATGTTGTACAAAAATACATTGAAAGACCATTATTGATACACAAGATTAAATTTGATATACGTCAATGGTTTTTGGTAACTGATTTTAATCCATTAACCATATGGATGTACAAAGATTGTTATTTAAGATTTTGCACACAAAAATTTACATTAGATACAACGCAACAAAGTGTTCATTTATGCAATTATTCGATACAAAAAAATTATAAAAATGATCAAGAAAGATCAGATGAATTACCACTAGAAAACATGTGGACTAATGAAGAATTTGTAGATAAATTTTTGAAAAAAAGAAATCAAGCTCAAGCATGGGATGAATTTATTTATCCTGGTATGAAGAATGCAATTTTATGTTCAATGTTAAGTACGCAAGATATAATTGAGTCAAGAAAAAATACATTCGAGTTATACGGTGCTGATTTTATGATAGGTGAAGATTTAAAACCATGGCTGATTGAAATTAATTGCAGTCCGACAATGGCTAGATCTACAGAAGTTACTACTTTATTATGCGATAGTGTTTTGGAGGATGTATGCAAAATAATAATTGACAGAAAAACAAATAAAAATTGTGATCTTGGAAAATTCGAGTTAATTTATAAAGCGCCATGTGTTCCTCAGCCAAATTACGTTGGTATTGATTTAAAAGTAGACGGTCAGTCTTATAAAAAAGTGCAACAAATAAATAAAGACAAAGATTTAAAAGAAACAAGCTCAGCATCTCAGCAGCAGTCGAAAAATGTAAATTTGTTTGAAACTGAAACAACACTAAGCATACCAAAAACAAATCGAAGCTCTCCAAATAATTCAAGTAGTCTCGGTATTAATTCAAATTCAAATTCGAAACAAAATACAAACAATTCACATAATACTAAACTTCGCAAAGAGACAACTTTACCAACTATTTCAATTGTAAATACTATAAACGAAATGAGCCAAAAAGAGCAACAAAGTTTAAATCATTTGTCTGCTTATAAATCAAATCAAAATTTAAACCTCAATCTTTCTAATGAAACTAAAGGCAAAGACTCGAGTTTAAATGATTTAACTAATTCTATAATAATTAAGAAAAAAACAAACGAAGAAAAGAATCTATTAAAGCCGATTAGTACATCAATTAAACCATACCAATTCCAGCAAAATTTTCAGAATACAACCATTGTTAGACCACATCCATTTTCAGATTTAGTATCTTCTAATCAACAATCAAATTCAAATACAAATAATAATAATAATAATGGCAATAACAGCAAAGGTAAAATATATAGATTAATTATTTTTAAAGGTTAAATAAATTTAACCTTATAATTTTAATCTAAAATTTGTTTAAACTATTAAAATTAAGAAAATAAGTAATTTAATAATTTTATTGATTTTTATTATTTAATTAAAAATTAAAATCTTTTTGCATGCGTTTTATTTCTAAAACTTTAAATAGTTTACAAAAAAAAGGAAAAATGCTATGATCCATCTCAATTATTTTTAAATATTCTTAATTTTTTTCGTATTTATGTTATTATTTTAAGCTATTAATAATTAAATATATTTAGAAATTCAAGAAAATAATAATAATAATAATAGTAATAATAATAATAATAATAATAATAATAATAATAAAATAAAAAATAATAATGAGCAACAATTGCAACTAAGAAGAACTTTAAGTATCAAAAAAATCAAAACTAATAATGTAAAAGCTTTAATTAAATTAAACAAAATACAAGCTTCTGATTTGAGCAATATTGAAAGTGAAATTGTTGAACAAGATTTAAATTGCTTAAAATTAGTTAAAAACAATAATAATAATAAAAAAAATTCCACTACTGAAGTCAGAAGCTTAAAATCACCTAAATTGGTTATTTTAAAATTAAGTAAAATCAGAACACCAGTGCTTATACATAGTTTGTTATATAGTAAATAAGTTAGTTATGTTTAAGAATTAATTTAATTATTAGTTTTTAGAATATATATATTTAGATTTACCAACTAACATTTTTAATCGGCTTTGCCAATATTTAGCTTTTTTTGTTTTAACTTAATTACAAAATTTGTACATTACTAAAATTTTTAAATTTAATTTCTTTTTATTTAAAAAATAATTAATAAAGGTCACAAATTTCTCAGGTTTGTCGATTACTTATTTGAATCAATTAATAAAACTTCAACTGTTTGCTTTTTTTTTGCTTGCACTGCTTTATTTAAGCTATTTATTGATTTATTGCACTTATTTTAATTAATATACTACAAAATTTATTTAAAATATAATACAATTTTAAATTTATTTTTTAAAATTATTTTAGGCCTAAATTTGAAATTCATCAAGCTTTGACAATTGTTAAATTGTAATATTTAATTAATGATTAATCAAAGAAAAGCTTTTTTTATATATTTTATTTTTTGTATTATTATAAAAATATTAATCAAAGCTTTTTGTATTTTTGAAAAAAAAAAATAATTTAATAAAAAAATTTTAATTTTAATTGATAATCGGTGATCTTTTTTTTTATTTTATGCTCTTTCAAAAACTAGCTTATTATCTATTATTATTATAAACATTTCATTATTTTTTAATAAAAATAATTGAATTTTTTGAATAAATTTTTATAAAAAATTTTTAAACCACCGCTTTTTTAAAACTAATTGATTTATACAGTATGTGTTTTTAATTTCCATATATATATTGTTGCTCGTTTAAAAATAACAAGTTATAAGAAAAATCAAAATAAAAACTTTAAAATATTAAATATTATTTGTTTTTAAGTAAAACTTTACTTTGATTAATCAAGGTAAACCAGGAAAAAAAGCACATCAAACAGAATTAGATGCAACTAAATTAAAAAATAGAGAGACAGAAAAATTAATTGGAAAATACCATAAAGCATACTTTAACGAGACTTCTCTTGATAATATAAATTTAAATCAGGAAATAGAGATTATTTGCACCGATAATTCAGTAATAAGAAAGAAGCAAAAAAAAATAAATCAAGAACATATGGAAAATGTATTAAGACCTAAACAAAATATTCAGCAAAATCTACAATTAAATAATCACAATGACTTGTTTAAAAATAAAGATTATAGATCAATTAAATATAAATCCTTTGTAACCGAAAATATACCAAAGTTGCTAAAAAAATATTCAGTTATTTGATTAGATTTAGAAAAAGTAAGGTAAACTAATGATTGATTCAGTTTTATTGTGAATTAAATATCCAACTTTAAAATTCAATCAACTTTTTCATTTTTATTAAAATTTATTTTATTTTTTAAATACTATGACAATTAAAATAAAATTGTTTTTATTTTTTTAAAATTTTATTTTTGATTAATTAAAATTTAAACATAATTATAGAAATTAGGTAAACTAAAATCAAATAAATCCATATTAATCTATTTAAAAAAAGATTAAACCATAAAACTGTAGAACAATTAAAAAACTAAAATAGATTTAAGCATTAAATAAAAAGCAGGAGTTGTAATACTTGTAATTGTTAAAATTAATCTGTATTTATCAAATAATATTATTAATTTGTTTGAAAGTTTTGAAAAAAAAAATAACAACCATGCAATAATCCAACCACCTGACCAAATTAGATATATTAAAAAAAAATCATTCAATCTATAACCATCTTTTTTAGATTGATATAAATCATAAGAAAATAAAAAACATGATAAAAAATTAATGATTAATAATGTTATAAATATAGAACTAAAATGGCATTTTTTTAAGCTATAATGGCTATTATTATAATCATTATCATCATCATCGAGATCATCATAATTATTTAAGCGTTTTACAGAAATATGAGAGCCTATGTGATAAAAATTAAAAACTAATAATCCAAAAATGAGCAAAGCAATGCTAAATTGTATTATAAAAGCATACAAATTACGGTCCTTAGTTATAATGTTGTATTTCAAACAGTTATTACATGATTTGGATATTTTTAAGTTATTTGCTCTAATTGGACTAACAATTACTACATCATTATCATCAAATATAATTTGTTTTTTTTTATTTTTGAATTCATTATTATTATTATTGATATTTAATATTTCAGCTTTATTTAGCTTATTATTATCATAGCTTTTTTTATTTAAGATACTTGAATCTGATTCGGATTTTTGAATTTCATCTTTTAATGATATATTTTCATTTTGTTTAAATTTTTTTCTTTTTGTTACAGAATTCATTGTTATTTTATAAATTTCAGGATTTTAAACTTTGAAAAAAAATCTAATTTTAATTTTTACTAAAAAATGATTTCCTAATTGAATCCATAGAATTGTATTTTTTGTATCTAAATAATTTTAGATTATAAAACAAAAGTTTTTATAAGCAAATTTAAAATATTAATTTTTATTTGAATTTTATCACGTTACAAGATAAGAAGTTTTTACCACCAATAAATCAAGTTTAAGTAATAGATGAATAATAAATTTCTTAGACTTTGTTTAAATTGTATGATTTACTCAATTTTTTATGTCTAACTTCAATATCTTATTTACCATTTAAAATAAAAAATCTTTGTATTGAAAATAAATAAGAATACAATTAGAATTTTATAGCAAGTATTTATTTTTATGTTTCCAAGGCCGAGTGAATAAGATTTAAAATAAAATCCATTCATTAGAATATTATAAATAATATAGAAAATTGGAAAAGCAAAAGTTTGGATATTAAACGAGTATTCAATTTTAAATGCACGTCCGATATTGCAAAGTTTTGCGGTATTTCTACATTCCTTGATAGCAAAATCTAATTAAGCCACAATGAATCTCTAAAAAAACTATCTAATTAGAGTTTAATGGTTTTATGTTTTTGTTTGGATAAATAAATTGTGTTTTAGTTAATAAAAATAGTAAATTAGAAAAATTGTAAATATTAAACCAACTATTCAATCTATAATTAATAAATACAAACATTTATGATAATCCTTAACTTAAAAATCAAAATGCTTAATTAATTTTTGTTTTTAATTAATTCGAGCTATAGCTAGCTAACAAATCTATGTTAAGAGTTAATCCTTAATTATTATATTTGTATTTTTGGTATTTTTCATACAAAACAAAATAAGTTAAAAATCAAAAAAAAAAATATTTTTTTTTTATTTTTATTTAGCTTTATAATATTTTAAGCAAAGATTTAGTTTTAATTTGACAATCAATTAAAGTTGAATAATATTTTGAAATATTTTAAGAAAAATAATTAAAAATATACAAAAAATGATATTTTTTATTTGAAATTTAATTTGTATTATTATTCGTATACAACAATAAAGATAATCTAAAGAGAATAATCCAATCTGGTAATATATTGTCAATCTACAAAAGATTATTTGAACTCAAATGAAGAATAGTTCAAAAACAATTGCATATTCTTATGAAAAAATAACCAAATATTCTAAAAAGATTATGAAATAAAATAATAATAAAAAAATAATAAAACGGGTAAATACTTATTATATTGGTATTAGTTTAGATTACTTTTTGTTTTTATATTATACTAGTTGATATTTTAGAATAAAAAATTTATTTAATAATAGTTATGTTAGATAATATTTAGTAAATATGAAAGAAAAAAAAATTTAAAAGAAAGTTTTTTTTTTTTAATGTTTGAAAATATAATCAAATACAATTTCTAAACAATTTCAGAATAAATTACTAAATTTATTTATCTATTTTTTTTTTCTATTTAAAAGGAAATTTGAGAAATAATTTGATAATTTTTAAAAAAATTTTAAAATAATAAAATAGAGTTATGTTAATCAATCATACAATATATTCGAATTTAGTGCTAAGAACTATAAAAGTATTTAAATCCAATTTATACGAAGATTTACCAATCAAGAAAAATAATAAATCAAATAAATTAAATTTTTATTATATGTTTAATATAATCAATATCCTTACATATTCCGCATTCAAAATTAATAATAAAAATTTTATTTACAAGTTAAACCTGTTTGAGTTAATTTTGATATTAAATTTTTTATTAATACCTATCAACTGTTGTGATATATGGAAAGCATCAGAATGCCAAGGTGCACCATCAGTAGCAGAAGAAGAATTAATGAAAAGTGATGATTACACTAAAGAACAATTGTATAGCTATTGTGACAAAGGCAAAGCCTATGTAGATTGTATAAATGCTAAGCTTAAATGTTGTGATTTGAAGCCGGAATTAAGAGGATCATTATCAGCATACGATAAACAATTAGAAAAACAGGCATGGAAGCTAGGACCTTATTGCGCAGGTCTAGGAGAGAGTAATGTAGTAAAATATAAATGTCGAACTACAACAAAAGCGACAACTTCAACAGCTACTAAAAGCACCAAATCAACTTTAGCACCATGTCAAATTGAAAAAGCAAGTCATCAAATTTAAATAAGTTGATACAAGTTTTATTTATTTATCTATTTCTAAAGGCTGGTGAAGAATGTAGTCATTATTTAGATGGTAGAGTAAAGTTTGAGGAATCGTGGAATGTTTATGATAAAATGCAATGGTGTACTGATACAATCGATTATGTTAATTGTGCAAATCAATATTTAATAAACTGTAATATTTCAACACTAAAAAACGATGCAGATCAATTGCAGTCATTTATTGATTATGTCACAAAATCAGCAAATGTGCATTGTCCTGGAGGCATCAATGGTTGTGAAGATAATACAAATGATGTAAGATGTAGATTAGGTATCAGATATTTTATAGGAGAATATAATGTAAGCAAAGCTGAATCTCAAATTAGAACAAGTATATTAAGACATTTTTATATTGGTATAGTTTTTGTATTTATTATAAAATATTTATGTCATAAAAACTATTTAATTATTTAATTAAAATTAAATTGATAATTACGGCAATAAAATTTAAAAGTTTGATATTTTTAATTTTTTATTAAGCTAATATTATTTTTTATTTAATTTTTAAAAATTTTTTTTTTATTGAAATAATATAATATTTAAAAATCGTTCAAAATTGTTTCTATTTTCTTTTAATTAACAGTAAAACCTTGTCTTAAATTTTAATTAATTTCTTAATAAACTTTTTTTTAAATTTTTTTCTAAAAATCAATTTTTTAAAATAAACTTGTTAAAATTATTATAAAATTTGAAATAAGAAATTCGTTACAAAATAAAATGTATAAAAAAAATAAAAATATTTTCCGAACCAATTTTGGTTCTAGTTTAAAAATATCTTATCGGATAATTTATTTTATTAATTTATAATAAATAGAGATTTAGTTGAATAGCTTATAATTTATATAATTTATTTCTAACATAAGATGGTTTCCAAATAGTTTTGGGGCAATTTTGTTAGATTTTAGATACATGTCTCTAAGACCCTATAATTGTAAGACCATATTTTCTAAATGACCATATTGCGCCAAGTTTTAGCCTTAATCCATTTGGTGGAAATTGCTTTGTTGTAATACGTTGTGCATTATTTATTGGATACATATTATCAGATTCTCTGGAATTCCTGTATAAGACCTTTGTGGTTGACAAATATTCGTATAATTAACCATTTAAACGATTCAAAATAACTTCATTTATTTCGAGTGAATCTTTATTTGTTGGACATAATATAACATTATTTAGACGGTTTTTTTCGTTCAAAAGATATAATCCTAATAGATAACCTTGATTAGCCATAATTTGATCTTTAAATTTATAAAATAATATAAAATCTTAAAATTTAATTATATTTTTATTGTATATATTTACAAACATATAAAATTTTTGATTTAATTTTTTTTATTAAATTTCAACAAATTTATTAACTAATTCAATACATAAATCTAAATATTTTTTTGTTTTACTAATTATCAAATATTATATTTTATAAAATTATAAAAAATATATTTAAAAAAAAAAAATTTTAAAAAATAAAACTCGGAAAAAGACAGTAAAAACAATTTCAAATTTTATCTATCATAGTTTTTTTTAAAGATTTTTTTAATATATCTATATTTGATAAAATGATTTATAATTTATATACATATTTTTAATCAAAATTCAATTTGACTTGATTCAGTCTTAAATCTGGTTGTATTTGTGGCGATTTGGTAATTTTATTTGATTCTTCATCTAATGATGTTCTACTATTAAACGAGTTTGAAGATTGACTATATATGCCAAACATATCGACAAAATCGATCAAACATTGGTACAAAAATTCGTATTGTTCCTTAAAAAAAATAAATATTATATTTTTTATATTATTAAATATTAGTGCTAAAATTATATCTTACATAAGTTTCAATCATATGTGGTCTTTGAGTTTTTAGTTTTTTGACTGTTCTACAAACATCGACACATTGTTCATTTTTAAATTGATATAACAAAATGTTTAAGGCACAAAATACTGAAACATTTGATCCACCACCACTTTCATTATTTTAATATGATTAAATTTAATTTTAATTAAAGAAATTATAAAAAAACTGAATTTAGACTTACAATGCATGAACAACAATTCGAGATCTTTCGTATTTTATTGCTGATTTTTGAACTTGTCCAACCAAATCCAAAAATGAGCTACGATTTTTCGGAGCTTGATCTTCAAGCCATTGTTCATTGTAAATAAAATGCGTAACAGTCATTTTATTTGTTCCTGAATACTTGTGTTCAATAATTTCAAATTCTCTTCTAGTAATCAAATCATTTTTTATGGCTTCTTCATTTGTATTACATATAACCGGTTTTATTAATTGAATTACAAATTTGACATCTTCGAATTCACAATGACGAATTGGTTCATTATCATTGGGCCAATAAACACTTTCTTTTTCTAATTCAAAATCTTTATTTAAAGCAACTATAATATTACAATCATATTCGAATATCATTTTCCAAAATTCAAATTGAGTATTAGGCATTGGATCTTGAGTTATAATTAGTTCATTATTTAACTCAAAACCTTTAATAAATGTTGCATTTATATAAGAAGAACCATTTAAAGATGATAATCTAATTCGATTATCATCATAACAAATTTTGTTTAAATCTCGATTTCTTAATTTATTGTCATTATTAAATGCTTCACGGGCTTGACAATTAGGATAAAAAGCTACACATAATTTCTCAAATTCGATTTGTAGTTTAGTTCTATTATGATTTGCATTATTATTATTATTATTATTATGATTCAAGTTTGAATTTATTGGTAAACCATTAACATTTAAATTAGACAACTCTTTTAATGATTTATAATGATTAGTTAGATTGCTAACTAGAATGTCAGTAAAATTATATAAACAATATTCATACAAAGCTTCATGTATGAATATATATTGTTTTGATGTTTGTACCAAATATTGCCGTCTTTCTCTTATTTTACTAATAAAACCAAATATGTCAATTTTAGATTCTGAATTTATTTTTTCCATCATAGCATCCAATGTAATATAAGTTCCAGTTCGACCAACTCCAGCACTACAATGAACAACTATTGGATATTGATAAGGCAAATGATTTTGATTAACATCTCTAATTAAATGAAGAATACTAATAGGATCAGTATTAGGCGTATCTTTATCAGGCCATTCAGGATAATAATATTGATTGACAGTTAATATTTTCCTAGATAGTCCTAATGGAGTATTTGCAATTGGACTGGACGAACTACAAACATAAACTAAATCAAATACTCTTTTTATATAATCACCACATTTTATTTGATCTTTTAAAGTAACTTCATAATCTCCATAAGTTTCAGTTATATTTAATTTATCAGGCCAATATTGAGTACATCGTTCAACGCCTTTTTCAACCAATTTAGTTAGCATAACAATTGCTGAAATCTTGTATTGATAAATCATTCTCCAAAAATCATTTAAAGTCTCTTTTTTCGGACCTTGAGTGGCTATAAATTTTTTCTCATGACTATATCCTTGAATAAAATTTGCATTAATGTAATCACCATAATCGTTGATTGACGATGACTCATTAGAAGAATTTGATATGGATGATGATAATAACAATTTGTCTGCGCTTGTTTGATCAATTTTTTTCGGATTTAATCCATGCAAATTTGAATCCAATACAACACGACTATCATCGTAAGCTTTAATATCCAAGAAACGATTTTTTATTTCATTTTTATGCGATTGTGAAGCATAGCATGTTTTAAAGTCTCTAAAATCAGGCAAATTTCTGTATTCTTCATCTAATATTAAATCACCATTAGCATGCTTAACTAACCATATATTGGTCATTTCATAACGACTAAATTCACCTGGTATTACAAAATCACAGCCTAAATAATCATCATGATGTGCAAATTTAGATCTTAAATTTAAAGTATTATTAATTCCATTTGGTGGTTGTTGTTGACCAGAGCCACAAAATTGTGCTGCTTTATGAAATTTGGATGGTTTGTATTTAACTAGAGTTAAAACAATCATAGTAATAATAAAGCCAATTAAAACTATGGATGAAATAACACATATAAGAATAATTATCCATAATGCAAGACCATCTCTGGTTTTGTTTGAATTTAAATTTTTATCATTATCTTTGGTTTGTATCGGTTCAGACGGATTAGTAGCAAAATATAAATTTTGATACGAACTAAAATTAGATTCATTCAATCCCAAATCACCTATTTTAAAAACAAAAAACAATTGATATAAACTTGAAGGCTCAATCAAACTAGTATTTATGTTATCAATATCGTTTTCAGTCAATGTAAAATTTAAATAGTAATTATTATTATTGTTATTAAGATTTTTATATTCAATAGCATTAACAAGTTCTCTTGAATTATCCTTATTGAAATATCCTATAAAGACTAGTTTTTTATTTAATATTGAATCATTCGGAAAATAGCTTTTTAATAAACAAGGTTCTAGAATGCTTGTTTCGTTTGTACATAAACGACTCGATTCGAAAATTAATTTTAAAAATTCTTGATTACGAGTATTATCTAATTTAAATGATTTCGTCTCATTGAAATGTTTAGTTAAGCCTAGTTTAACCATAAACAGACTAGTTTCTAATATTTGACCATTTGACTGATCAATTTTTGGCATCATTACATTAATAAATGAATTTGATTCAGTTTTAAATGGAATTTTGTAATACAACAAAGTCTGATGATCTTTTTCAGGCAATGATGGTCGAGTTTTGAATTCATAATTGAACGATTCAAGTTCAAAATTCGAATTTGCAAATGGTATTAATGTTAAATTATACTTTGTATTATATTTTAATGCAGATATATTTAGAAAAAATTGAGATTCATTTAAATAAAAATCATACAAGCAAGAGTTTGAGCTATTATTATCTTCATTTTTAAATAAATCTATAAAACAACTTGTAGTTTCGTTTGATTTCAAGTTATTAATTATTAAAAGGAATTTTTTCAAATCGTGTAAATTAGAAGACCATTCTAAATGAAGTGTTGTCTCATTTAGATAATTTCTAAAATTCATAATTCTATTTTTTAGAATACTTGAATAATTGAAATACAATTGTGTAACATCTGATTGAGATTCACAATCTGTATTTGATGGCTTAGAAGAACAACTAGATATTTCAATTAAATAATTTTCGCTAGTTTTCAAATCATTCAATACAACCCAATTAAAATTTGACAATAAACTAGTCAAATTAATTAATTTTGAATCATTTAATAAAAGATTAATTAAAAATGGTTTTGATAGGCCAAGTTTAGGTGCTTGCCAAGTTACATTTATTGATGATTTTGTTAAAATGTATATTTTAATATTTTGAATCGGATCAGGTGGCACTAGAAACGAATCGATTAGTTTAACATCTTTTTCTTGTCTAAAACCAACATTCTTATTGTCTTTTAATCTAGATATAGTTGCCCATATTTCATATGTTTTACCAGGTATTAGATTCAGCTCAGTTTGATTTAAATTCAATTTAATATTTGTTGCAAATTGAAATGAGAAATTTTTTACTATTGTAAAATCGTCGTCCTGATTTAAATCGTACAAATTAATAGTAAAATAATCGTATAAACCAAACGGAGGATTTAGTTCTAAACTAATCGATTTATTAGTTAAATTTAAATTTTTGTTCAAAATTATCGGTTTACTTAGATCAGTTATTTGACTGACTGATTTACTTTCAACTTGAGATGTTAAATTAAATATTATCACAGTTCTGTATGTAGTTATTAAACAACTATAATTTGTACCAGACAATAAATTCTTCAAAACATATTCATTTGTTAATAAATCATTTTTTTTCATCAAAATTGTTTTACTTATTTTAGTTTTAATTAAAGCTAAATTTAAAGACAAATATTGCTCATTTAAATCTGTATTCGATTTACATAGTATATTTAATGAATCGTAAAAATCAATTGGATTTTTCCATGTTAAATTCAATGATGATTCATTAATACGATTAAGTCTTAAATCAGTTGCTGGTGCTGGCTCCATAAGTAAATAAATAGAAGAAGATAATATTTGCAAATTGGATTTTAAGAGCGCTATGCATTTTATAAATGAACCTGATCTTGGCGGATCTTTTGGTCGAGTATACAAAATTACATTCGATTGAATATAATTATTCGAAACATATTGATTTAGAATTTCTTTAGACCATGCTTGTTCTTGTTCAGCCGAACAATTTATTGTAACATTTAATATAATTGCATATTCGATTAAAGACAATTTCGAGTACGATTGATTTGTTCTAATCAAATAAGTTAATTGAAAGTTTTCTCTATAACTATCATAATAAATATTAGATAATTTAAAGTCTGTAATATATGGTAATAAACGAGGCTTTTTGCTAGTACTATTATTATTATTACTATTATTATTATTAGTTGTAGTACTAGTAGTAGTACTAGTAGAAGAAGAAGAAGAAGAAGAATTAGTAATAGTAGTAGTAATAGTAGTAGTAGTAGTAGTAGTAGTAGTAGTAATTAAATTTGTAGCTGAAGTCAATGCTGAGGTAGGTTTTGGTGTAGTAGTTTTAAATGTCGAGTAGATTGTTATGTTTTCAGAAAATAAACTTGCATTGTTTGAGTAATTTGAAAAAAAAGATGTAAATAATAATAAATTTGTATCGTTTGTATAATTTGAGCTATTTAGAACTAAAGTTTGGTTATTATTAATTGAGTTTGATTTTAAATATTTCGTATTTAAAAATAAGATTATTAAAAAGCTTATAATTAAATCATAGCTCTTTATAACCATTATTTAATCTATCTTTTTCTCTATATAAATTTATTAATATATATATTCAATCAGTCAAATAAATTTTTTTATTTATTTTTTTTTTTTTATAAAGTCTTTCATAACATCTAAAAACAGAAAAAATTTTCTTTAGAATTTAAGAGTTAAAACATAAACAAAACAAAACAAAACAATTAACAAATAAAAAACGAGTGATTCTAAATAACCACCAAGAAATTAATTAATTAATAAACTTTTTTTTTTTAATTTAAAAAAATTTAATATCTAATTTTATTCTAATTTGAAATTTACATTTAACAAATTATTATTTAGAGTTTATTATTTTTTACGTTTATTGATTTAATAAAATTAAAAACAAAATCTATAAATTTATAAAAACAAATTTTATTTTATTTATTTCAATTGTTGACAGATTCACAAGCATCTATCCATTCGTTATAAACATCAATTGGTTCTGTTAAATCTTTAAATTCAAATAGAAAAATTTAATTTAAAAAATAAGTGAAATTGAAATTTTAATTATTAAATACACACAATTAATAACTGTTTGAAAATCTTCTGAACAAACAGAACATTTTATATGAGCAGTATTCTTATCTAGTTCCATTTTAACGTCACAAGATTTTTCGTGATTGCAAAATGGACATGTGAATACTTTTTCCAAAGGTTGAGTCATTTTACGTTTAGGTGGTGCCTTTCTCTTACTCTTTCGTCTAGCCATTTTTTACACTAAAAAATTTTTCAAAATTTTTTTTCAATCTTTTTCTTTTCTTTTTATAAATTATAAATTATCTAAAAAGTGAATACTTTTTTTTATTTTTTTTTTTTTTTAGAGTTAAATTAGGTTAAAACTAGAGAAAAAACTGAGTTGAAAATATTATTATTTCAATTCATTAATTAAATTAATCGATTTGACCTAGTCTTTTTCTTTTTCTTTTTCTTGTTTTTGATTTATCTTTTACTATTTTTATACAACAACAATAACAACAATAACAACCACAAAAAAAGAATATGAATGAATTTAAAATTTTAATGGAGAAATTAAAATTTATAATATACATTATATTTATTTATTATATATTCTACAACAAAATATACATACTACAGTATGTATTGGTTTTCATTTCATTCAAAAATGCATTTCGAAACAGACTAGAATATTGTCTTTAATAATAATAATAATAATAACTAAAGAATATTTAACGATTTAACAGTTCAATTTTTAAGCTTTTAATATTTTTTTAAAATTGATTATTTTTCATCAATAGTTTAAAACAATTTCATGATAACCATATAAATTTTAAATCATTTTTTTCCCAATAAATAAAATTAAAATAAATTTAAATAACCCAACGTTTTTTTTTTTATTAATAAAATACATGATATTTTATTAATATTTTAATGTAAAATTTAACTAATAATTTAACTTGCAAAAAAAAAATAACTACAAGGATACTTTTTAATCTTTAAAGTTTATTTTTTTTACTTTTTTTACTTTTTTAAATAGTAACTGTTTAATAGCTATGTTGTTGTTGAAATAAATAAAATAATAATAATAAAAAAAAAGAATATAAAATAGTATATGTCTTTATTTTTCTCATTCAATTATTTTAAATAAACCATTAAATAACCTTAATTGATAATAAATATTTAAAATATTTCTTATATACTGTATACAAATATATATTTAAATTTGAATTGCAAGAAAAGCTAATTATAAGCAAACATCAAATTTTATATACGGTATATATATTTTTTTGTTGTATTTTTATTTGAAATAGGTCAATTTTGTTTCAAATCAAGTCCTACAATACATTTTATACTTTAAAATAAACAATATTCTTAAAACCTATAAAAAAATAAAAAAAAACTGAATATAAGCTATACATTTTTAGTATTTTTTTTTTTATTTTTAATAAATTGAATTAATTGTAATTTGTTACCAAGTTGAAAAAAATTTCTGAATATTTATTAGAATATTTATTTTTGTTAAATAGTGTATAGGTATTTTAAAAATCTATAAACTAAGTTTAAAGTTTTTTAATAAAAAAAAAAATAATAAAGAAATTCTAAAAGCAACTGTTTGTATTTTATTATTGTATAAAACCTTTCATTATTATTAAATTGTTGTTTGTTTGTAATTAATAAATAATATAAAATTATGATATTCTAATTTTAAAAATAATAAATAAATAAATATATATTTTTATTATATATAGTTTTTAATTTTTTCTAATATTTTCGTAATTATTAAACAAATAAAAAACTTAAATTTTTTTTTTTAAAAACTTAAATAATCTAGAATCAAAATTTAAAAAATGTCACATAACAATTAAAATTTGAATTAGTTTAAATTAAGTATATATATATATATATACTTTAATATATATATATATTTAAAATTTATTCAATAAGAAAAAATACATTAAATGCTATGATCTAAATGGCTTATCTAGAAAAATACCAAATTAAGTATATATATATATATATATAGATGAAATTCGCTTTTTATTCGCTTTATATTATACTGTATATTATATATTACTAAATACTATCTATTGACCTTTAATAAAAATATAAAATCAGTTATTGTATTTTTAAATTATTTTTTTTTTTATGTAATAAAAACCATAATTATTTGGATTAAAAAGCAAAAATAAAATAAACCAAAAAAGAAAAAAGAAAAGATTTGTATTTTTTTTATTATCGAAGAAGATTATTAATTAATTATCTAAATAAGGTTTGATTTCAGATTAAAGCTTAATAAATTATTTTTTATTAATTATTAATAATAATAATAATAAGGACAACTATTTCTTTTAAAGATTTAATTTTAATTTTTTTATTTTTTTTTATTTCTTATGAAAAAAAAAACTTAAGTCTTAAGATATTTAATTTATACTTTGATAATTATCTTTTTCAACTTGTAATAAGGTCATTTATCAAATCCGACAAAACAATATAAAAAATAAAATTTCTCTAAGGCTTTAATTTACATTAAAATTAAGCAAAAATTATTTTCTTTTTGATTTTTCAAAAAAAAAAATCCAACATTTTTCTTTTTCTTTTACTTTTTTTTAAACTTTATAGGCAAAATGAATAGCAATCTTAAAAGCTTTTATAAATCAATGTTTTATTTTAATAATAGTTAATAAATTAAAATTAATATACTGTACATTATTTTTTAATGCTATTTATGTTTTTTTTTTTATAAAATAATACTATACATTTTTGAAAAATGTATAGTATTAGACCTTATTAAACGAAATTTAGACTTTTAAAAATAGAAACTGATTATCTACTTTTAAAACCTCAAATCGCTCTTAACTTAACTTATTTATTAAGCTTTAATCAAATAATACTTTTTTAGTTGAAAGAATCCAAAATAGAATAAATTTAAATGAACCTTACAATTTTTTATACAATAAAAATATTTTAATTCAAATTTATTTATCAAAATTTAATTTTTTTATTGAATAATTTAGCTAAAAAATATTATTTAAAAAGAAAAATTGTTTACATATAATCCTCGAAGCTTAGAAAAATGATATGAACATGTTAATTAATCAAATTAATTGAACTTGATCTAGCAAAATGGAAAAAAACAGTTACAAAATTTTAGAAATGTAACATTAGTCCAAATAAGCTTATTGTTTTTTAATAAAAGAAGTTTATCACTAAAATTTTTTAAATTGTAATATTTGACTGATATTAAAATGATAAAACTTGTATAAAGTACATAAAATTCATTTAAAATCAATCATAATACTTTCGTTTATTTTAAATATTTATTAGAGAAAGTAAATGCTCATTAGAGCTTAAAATTTCATGAAATTCAAATTCTTTTAAATGGTTATTTAAATATGACCTGAACCTTTTTAAAATAATTTAATTAAATATTATTGATGACAAGCAAAATTGAGATATTGATAAATATAGAAAAGTATAGTTTTAGATTAAAAATAAATGATGCAAAAATAAAACATAGATTAATTGGATAATCAATTCAAGTTAATTTCTAGAAATATCTAAATTTGTATTCATTAAATCTATAAAAAAGTTCTAGATTTATCAAACAATAATATTAAAAGTAATTTAAAATTTCAAATAAATCTAAACTCAAAAATAAAGTATAATATATGATATATAATATAACAAAATATTAAAATAATTCTAGATCAAAATGCTTAATCATAATCAAAAAGCTCTATGAACATTTTAAACAAAATTAATTTTAAAAAAATTGAATAAAACTGTTTGATTTGAATTGGTTATTTGTCTTTTTATAAATAGTTAAAATCTTCTAATGCTTTAAAGTTTTTTATTATTTTAATTATGGAATTGTTTCTTAAATATAATTTGATAAATCTTTAATAATATTTTTTTAATTCAATAAAGACAATTTATATAATATGTCTTTTAGAAATTTTTGAACTGTCACTGTCACTTTCTTTCTTTTAATAAAAAAAAATTGTTAATATTTATAAATTATAATACATTACCTTAAAGCATAAATTACAATAATTAAGCATAAATTATTAATATTGTATAGCAACCTTATTCATTTATTTGCAATTGTGTATTTTTACAGATCATTTTTATTTTTAAGTATTATTATTTTTACTTTTTTTTTTTTTTTTAAATTATATAAAGGTGATTTGAAGATAATTTTTGATTAGTCACACGAGTTATAAAAAGATAAAATTCGAAAATAACTTTTTTTTTTTTTCTAAAAATATATATTAAATATTAAACAAAAATTACAAATTCATGAATTATTTTTATATTAATAATAAAAAATGTTCAAATTTTTGAGACGTCGTGGTAATTTAAGAGATGACAATGCATCTGATATAATAACAGAAGCTTCAAACATTAACATTAGTGATTCTTCACCTATTTTAAATAGAAATTATGACTTAACAAATAATACTAATAGCATAAGTATTCATGACTTGAGAAAATCAAATGACGGTGATGTAAGTTTAATTAGCCGTTCTTTAAGAACTGTGCCTGGTGTATTTTGTCCTGTTGCTCTTTCTATGTGTAGTGTTGCTGTTTTTATGAGAATAGGCTTTATTGTTGGACATGCCGGATTTTTGCAATCGATCGGTTTATATGCATTAGCATTTTCAATTTTTGTATTAACAGGTCTAAGTGTTTGTGCTATATCGACTAATGGTGCCATCCAAGGTGGTGGTGTTTATTGTAGGCAAAATTTTTTAAAAAACATTTTTCTATTTTTGAATAAAAAATTTAATTCGTAATAAAAAGATATGATTAGTAGAGCATTAGGTCCTGAATTCGGAGGTTCTATTGGTACATTATTTTTTTTCGCTAATGCAATCGGAAGTGCTTTTAATGGAGCTGGTCTTGTTGAAGCTTTTTTAAGCAATTTTGGAAAATCAAGTATACAACAATACATACATAATATCATATCTAATCAAATTATATCTTAAAATAAATTTATATCTATTTTTCAGAAATATCAAATGGTCTTCCAGAGACTAGATATTTTAAATTTTTATACGGAAGTGTTATGAATATTATAACTTTAGTTATTTGCCTATTAGGAGCTAATTTGTTTAGTTTTGCAGTTGCTTTTATTTATTTGGTGATGGTTATTGTTTATTTGTGTGTTATTTTTTCAGTTATGATTAGAAAGCCAATAGATATTGAACTACCTGGAATTGGAGGCAATTCTACTGGGAGATTTACTGGTCTTTCGATGGAAACATTTAAAGCAAATTTAAATTGTAGATAAAAATATTAAAAAATATTTAAAAATATATTTTTACATTTATATTTATATTTAAGCAAATTACACTCGTGATTATACCACTGATAATATGACAAGCTTTGCTTATATATTCGGTGTTTTATTTAGCTCTTTGACTGGTATAATGGCAGGAGCGAATATGAGTGGAGAATTAAAAAAACCTTCTAAAAGCATTCCACTTGGAACTCTTAGTGCAGTTTTATTTGTATTTATTGTTTATTTTTCCGAGAATATTTTATTAGCTGCTAGTTGTGAAAGAATTTTGCTTACAAATAATAATCAAGTTTTACAACATATCGTTTTTTGGGGTCCTTTAATACCAATTGGTATTATTGCTACTACATTTTCTGGTGAATTATCAGCCCAAATCGGAAGTTCTCGTGTTTTAAAGGCTTTAGCAGATGATGAAATTTTTGGTCCTATTTTGAATTTTGTTAAATTTGGTAAAACAAAATCTGGAAATCCATGGGTAGCAGTAATTATTTCGTTTGTAATATCAGAAGTTAGTTTTTCAAATCTTATATGTTTTTATTTTTTTTTATTCAAGTTTTTATATATATTTTTATATAAAGTTAGTTTTATTGGTTGGATCTTTAAATGCTATTGCACCTTTAGTAACTATATTTTATTTGCTAGCTTATTTTGGAGTAAATCTAGCATGTTTAGCATTAGATTTGGCTAGTGCTCCTAATTTTAGGTAATTTAATGCAATATATTTCAATTTTTTTCAAAATAAAATGATTTTATATTTTTCAATTAGACCAACATTCAAATACTTTTCTTGGCATACTGCTCTTTTGGGCATGGTTGGTTCTATTACAATGACTTTTATGGTATCAGTAGAATATGCTTCGATTGCCATAGGTCTTTTAATAGCTCTTATAACAGTATTGTATTTTAGAGATTTCCCTCCTGAATGGGGAAGTATAAGTCAAGCTTTAATATTTCATCAAGTTGATATTTTTGCTTTTTTTAATAAAACAATTTTCTTGTTATTGATTAAAATTAATTTTTAAAAGGTTCGTAAATATCTGCTTTTGTTAGATACACGTAAAGACCATGTTAAATTTTGGAGACCACAAATATTATTATTGATTTCTAATCCTAGAAGTTGTTTACCGCTTATAGATTTTGGTAATGATGTAAAAAAAGGTGGTCTTTTTGTATTAGGAAATGTTAGAGTTGGAAAATTAGACGATTTTGATGAAGATCCCTGCGCTAAAGAGCTCCCTGCTTGGATGAATTTAGTTGACAATTTGAAAGTAAAAGCCTTTATTGAATTAACTTTAAGTTCATCTTTGAAAGAGGGTATACACAATTTGATCAGAATATCTGGCTTGGGTAATTTAATAAAATAAGCTTTCGGTTTGAAATCAAATTTTAAATCAATCAAATTTTAATTTAGGTGGAATGAAGCCGAATACAGTTATGATGGGTTTTTATGATAACGCTTTACCCGAAGATCTATTAAAAAATCGTCCTCTTCCAAAGAAAAAAAAGATTTTAAATTACGGTATTAATAGTCATTCTACTGTTAGTTTATCGCTTGCTAACACAATGTCTTCTACTCAATTTGATGGTATTATTTATTATAAATTTTCCAATTTGTATATATATAAATATATTTTTAATTTATAATTTTTAAGAATTAAGAACAAATAATGAAATGACTGAAAACCGTTTGGATATTGATTCTTATATTGATATAATAAGAGATGTTTTAAAAATGAGAAAAAATTTGTGTATTTGTCGTAGGTTCAATTTACTTAAAAAAGAAACTCTCAGACAAAAGACAACACCTGTTTATATAGATGTTTGGCCAGTTGGTTTCTTTTTTAAACTAATTTCAATATTAAATTTTGTCTAAATTTCTAATTTAATTTTTTTTTTAGCTTAACTTTTTAATACCTGAATCATGTACACAATTAGATTCAACATGTTTATTTATGTTACAATTAGCATGCATATTAAATATGGTAAGTGTTTGGAAGAGAGCAACTTTACGCGTATTTTTATGTACTGATAATTCAGATATGACTGAAAACTCTCGCCGTAAATCAAGACTAGATGATTTATTAAATCAATTACGTATAAATGCTTTGACTTCATTAGTACCAATGGAAAATGTTCGCAATCTTCTGAATAGGCCAATAATAAATGAATCGGATTTATCACATTATCAAACTTCAACAACCAGTTTTGAAATATTAAACGTATCTGATATTTATTTAAAAGCAGCTAACCAATTAATTAAACAATATTCTGAAAGCTCTTCGTTATGTTTCTTGTATTTACCACCTCCACCACCGCTTAAAAAGCAACAAAATTTAGTCAATTCAATTTTAAATCAATCATCTATTTTCGACAATTCTGCATCAAGTTCTAATTTATTACAAGAACATAGCCACGAAATACAAGCAGATGCTAATTTAACTCAAACAACAGCATTTATAACGACAAGTCAAGACACAAATAGCGAAAATAATAAACGCTTTATGAGAATATTAGAAACTCTAAGCGAATCATTACCGCCTTGTATATTTGTAAACGGTGTTAGCTGTGTTACTTCGACACATCTATAATTAGCAAAATTTAAATTTATTCTAAATTTTTAGTTTGAAATTTAAAATTTATATTTTTTACTTAATTACTTTTTAATAATGGGACTAAAAACCTTTCAAAAAAAAAAAAACTTTTTAAAATTTTTTATGAATTTTGAATACGATCTTAATGAAAACAAATTCTAATAAGGTTTTTATGAATAAGACTTTTTATGATAAAAAAAAGCATTTAATATTTTTGTATTTTATTTTATTTTTGATTTAAAAAAAAAATTAATAAATCTATCAAAAGTTGGTAAAAAATATTTATTGATTTAATTTAGCTTAAATTATTATAATAATGAGGTATTTTTCTTATCAATAAGTCTTAAGCTTATAATTATTATTTCACTTTGCCTTAGTTTTTTGAACATCAGTGTTTTCAATGCGATAAATACAATCATGATCAGAATTGTGATAAATAACCGGTAGATTATTATCAATCAATTGAATTGAATTTATAGTATCACATCCCCTAAGTACTAAGCGTAGCTTAAGTTTTATCTCAGAAGGTAATAAATGTCTTTTAATTCTAAGCATAAATTTTAAGTTTAAAATTTCAATATAACTTGTAATACAATCAAAATTAGAATCATTCAATGAGTTAGCACATTCATTAAATTCTAAATGTTTACTTTGAAGATCTATTAATAGCTTTGAAATCGTAAATTACTAGGTTTTGTTTATCATCTACTCGTTCGACTACTATTTCTCGATATTCAATTGTGTTTATTTCATAGTTGAATATTTTTACAGTTATTTTGTTTGGTTTTAATTCAATGTTTTTTCAATTGTGCTTGTTGATATGATAATTTTAACAGTTGTAGTTATTGTAATTGTGGTTGAAGAAGAAGAAATTTCTTTTTCTTTATTTAAAAATTTTTAGAATTTTTTTCAATTTAAATTTCCAATTTGATTTAATTGGGTTTAAGTTTTTTTATTTTTTATTATTTTTCAATAAAATGTAAGTAAAAAACTAAAAATTGTATTTAAAAAAAATTAAAAATTGTTAAAATAAAATTTTATCTGGTAAACGATTTATTTAAAATTAAAAGTATTTAGGATTTGAAATTTAATTTTTTATTTGCTGATCTTTTATTTTTTATTCCAGTTGATATTATATAAAATTAATTAGTTAAACAAAAATTAAAACAAAATAAAGCATATAGTTAAAATTTTATTGTTCATTTTAAAATTTGTATTGTGAAATCGCCCAAACTACAAGCTAAATTTCCATTTTTTAATATTGCAAACTTATAAATGGCACTTTGTTTATTTAATGATCCAACTAATGATAAATCATCTGGATTCCATATTTTAATAGTATTATCTTCTGATCCACTTATTAAATATCCATTTTGTAAAACTATTAAAGCATTCACTCGTGCAGTATGATCATTTAATGTTTTTACTACTGACCAGTCTATTGGATCCCATATTTTGATTGTTTTATCAGCTGAACCACTTGCTAAATAGCCATTTTGCAAGACAGCTAAAGGATATATATCTCCAGTATGATTTTTTAATGTTGTTACTAATGACCAATCATTCGTATTCCAAATTTTAATTGTAAAATCTATGGATCCACTTGCTAAATATCCATTTTTTAAAATCATTAATTCATATACATCTCCGGTATGATTATTCAAAGTTGTAACTAATGACCAATCATTTGGATTCCATATTTTAATAGTATTATCACGCGATCCACTAGCTAAATAGCCGTTTTGAAGAACAATTAAACAAAAGACAGGACCAGTATGACTAGTTAAAGTTATAATCAATGACCAATCAGTTGGATTCCATATTTTAATAGTATTATCATTTGATCCACTAGCTAAATTTCCATTTTTTAAAACTGTTAATCCAGTAACCCAACTAGTATGACCATTTAATGTTCTATTTAATGACCAATCATTTAGATTCCATATTTTAATAGTCATATCATTTGAACTACTTGCTAAATATCCATTATTTAAAACAGATAATTCCCATATAATATCAGTATGGTTTCTAAGTGTTTCAATTACTACCGAATAATTTGAAAACTTAATACTACAAAAAAATTTAATTTAATTTGTTTCTAAATATTGAAAAAATTAAATAAAAATACTTTTTATTTGATTGTTTTTTGTAATTTAAAATTTCTTTATTTTTTAAAAGTTTAAAAAATTCCCATTCTTTATATAAATTACAATTTGAAGAATTTGTATCATATGAAGAAAATAAGCAATCATCATTTTTCGAGCATTTATTAATGCATATTAAATTATTTTTATTAATTTGTAAAAGATTAGTCAATTTTAAATTTGTATTTGAATCAATTTTTGTTAGAATTCTTTCGAAAAAATTATCTTAAAAATTATAAATATATGTTTTAACTCCTAGAACATTACTAAGCTTATATTGAATTAGAAATTTTCAAATACTTTTTGGTATGCATATTCCAAACTCAAATAATAATACCAATGGCACTAAAAAATGAAAATTCATTTCTTTTTAAAATTTTAAAATATTTTAAATATTTTTTTTGTATTTCTATTTTTCTAATTTATAAACCAGATAATAAACTGAAATTTAATTTTTTAAATTTTTTTTATTGCCTTATGATATATATATATGGCCTGATTATTTCTTTAAATATTATTTTATAAAATAAATAATAAAAAAAAAAGATTTTAATATTTAAAATTTCCTCTTGTTTTAACTAAATATACAAAAGTTTTTTTTAAATTTTTTTAAATAGTTTTCAACCTAACATCAATATTCCTATTAAATTTTTTAATCAATTTTTTTCTATTACTATCAAAAGCATAGCTTAATATAAACTAAATTTTAGAAATAAGTTACAAGGAAACAATACTTTTTAAATAAAAAATTATGATGTTTACTCTTGATAACTTTTAGATCTGTAGGTTGAAAACTATTTAAAAAAAATTTAAAAAAAACTTTTGTATATTTAGTTAAAATAAGAGGAAATTTTAAATTAAAAATTTTAATTAAAATCTTTTTTTTATTATTTAATTTATGAAAAAATATTAAAAGAAATAATCAGGCCATATATTTATATCATAAAGAAAAAAAAATCAAATTTCAGATTATCGTCTGGTTTCTAAATTTAAAAAATAGAAATACAAAAAATATATTTTTCCTTTTTTTAATGCCATTGAGTTTGGAATAAGCATACCAAAAAGTATTTGAAAATTTTTAATTTAATATAAGTTTAGTAATTTTCTAATAGTTAAAACATATATTTAATTTTTAAGATAATTTTTTCGAAAGAATTCTAACAAAAATTGATTCAAATACAAGTTTAAAATTGACGTTTAAACAATTTTCTTATTATTGATTAAAAACTAATTTTAAAAGGTTCGTAAATATCTGCTTTTGTTAGATACACGTAAAGACCATGTTAAATTTTGGAGACCACAAATATTATTATTGATTTCTAATCCTAGAAGTTGTTTACCGCTTATAGATTTTGGTAATGATGTAAAAAAAGGTGGTCTTTTTGTATTAGGGAATGTTAGAGTTGGAAAATTAGACGATTTTGATGAAGATCCCTGCGCTAAAGAGCTCCCTGCTTGGATGAATTTAGTTGACAATTTGAAAGTAAAAGCCTTTATTGAATTAACTTTAAGTTCATCTTTGAAAGAGGGTATACACAATTTGATTAGAATTTTTTAATAATGGGACTAAAAACCTTTCAAAAAAAAAACTTTTTAAAATTTTTCATGAATTTTGAATACTTAATAACTTAATCAAAATAAATTCTAATAAGGTTTTTATGAAAAAGACTTTTTAAGATAAAAAAAAGCATATAATATTTTTGTATTTTATTTTATTTTTTGATTTAAAAAAAAATTGATAAATTTTTTAAAAGTTTGTAAAAAAAAATAATTATTGATTTAATAAAGCCAAAAAATTATCATAATTATGAGGTATTTTTCTTATCAATAAGTCTTAAGCTTATAATTAAAAAAAGAACTCAAAATATTTATTTAATTTATATTTATTTTTGAACAGAAATCTAAAAAAATATATTTTTATTTAATTGTTTTATTATTAAATTACAAATTTGATAATAAAAATGCTTTTTTAATCAATTAAGCAAGCTTATAAATTGATTAAATTAAATTTAACGTTTATCTTCATCTCTTATTATTTATTATTTGAAACAATTTTTAAGATAAAAATTTTGTTTATATCTAAAAAAAAATATATTGATTTCAAACATATTCGAGTTCAAAAATATAAAAAAAAAATAAAAAATTGTATGATTAATTTACTTGTATAATAATTTAAAAAAAAATATATTTCTAACAACAAAAAATTCACATTGACTATGCATAATTGAATATTTTTGTTTTTTTTTTTTTTTTCATTTCAAATATAATAACATATATAAGAAAAAAATTTTCAATTCATTTGTTTAATATTTTTGAAGTTTTTTTTTATTATTCATCGAGAAATCAATAATAAATAATTACAGAAACTAAGCCTACATAAATACAGTTCGATTCTGATTTTATTTTGTATAAATATTCAAATTAATAAGAAAATAGAAATATTTAAATGTTCAATAGCTTATAGACAAACAGGTTGAATACTGCTTTTCAGTGTAAAGACAGAATCTAAATTGTAATAATTATTACAAATTTGAAATATCGGTTTTTTTAACTCATATATGTATGTTTTTGGGTTTTGTTTAATTAAAATTTCTAAAAAATATGCTATCTCTTATTGGTTAATAGATTTGTTTTTTATCTTTATAAAGAAGTTTTAAGATGAAAATAATAATTAAATTTATAATTAAAAAATTATTTAAAGAAATATCATAAAAAAAAAATAATCAAATCCTAAACCATTGGAATCGAGAGTCTAATTTGAATAAAACTTAAAATTATTTAATAATATTCAATTCGAATAAATGAGTAAACTAATTTATGTTATTTTTTTTTAACCGAAGCATCGTTTTAATTAGAAATATTTAAAAAATCGCCTCAGAATTTCTATTAATTAAAAATAAAGATAGATAAAGCTTATTTAGATCTAGTAAAAATCTGTATAAAAATTTAGGTACATTAATAGCTTAAGAGTCTTACTTTTTAAGCACTATTTGCTAAAAAGAATTAAAAATAATTGATTATATAGTACATATTAATACTTAAATAAACAGAGCAGAAATGAAAACCGTACATTTAAAAAAACATATCTTTATAAAAAAAAAAACATATATATTTTAATAACAAAATAATTTAAAAGTAAGCTTAATAAACACAAAACTTAACTAGCATACTTTTTATTTTAAAAAGTTTACCTTTAAGGTTTTTTATTATCATAATAAATTAAAATATAGAAATTATACTATACTATAGTATAGTATATTCATAAATTTAAAAAAAAAAAAACATAAAATAAATTCTTAATTGCAACTAATACTAAAAATGGGTCATATATTCACAAAGAAAAAACTTGTTTATTGTAATTGATGAAAATATAAGAAATTTTTTTTTATATTTTTTATTTCAAATTATTATAATATATTTCAAAATTTGTAATAGTTTGTAATATCTTCTACAAGTCTTATCATAATGATTAAAACGATATATTATAGATTCAAAATTTATCTAATTTTTAAGTATTATGCAAGTTAAAAGTTTAGTTGAAAAAATCAATTATATTACTTGTTGTTACTCTTTTTCTTTTTTTTTTTTTAATTAAAATATATTTCTTTTAAAAATAAAAATTCTATTATTTTTAAAATATCTTTGTTATTTTATATAAATAACAAAAGAATGATTAAATCTAATTTTGTTAGTTTATTTAAAATATATTAAACTTTAAGTTAGAAAAATTTAGATTTATTTTATTTATTTTTCGTTTCAAAAATGGTCTATTTTATAAAAATTTTTTTGTTATTTTTCATAATATGTAATATATCAACGTTTGATCTAAAATCATGTTCATTAAATATTGAATCAAATGATTTAAGCGAATCTCATAAATTAATAACTAAACAATCAGCATATAATATTGATTTGTCTAGCTCAGTCTATAATTTAAACAAAAATGAACCAATTATAATAAATTTAGTTAAAAATAACAATCAATTTTTTATCAAAAGTCTCTTGCTTCAAGCAATCTTAATTGATGAGAACAAAATTGTTGGAAGTTGGATTTTACCAGAAAAGTCTAGTTTTTCAACACTAAATTGTTTCGGAAATAAAGTATAATTAAGTTAGATTTAATTTTTAGAATAACTTGAGCTTAAAATTTTTAAAATACAAAAGGACACTTTAGTAAATAATAATAATAATTATAATAATATTGACTCTGAATTAGAATTTGAATGGATTTTACAAGATTCAAATTCTATTGAATCAGACTCTACTTACATTTATTTTGTGTAAATTTAAAAATTTATTATTTTCATTTTATTTTTAATAATAATAAAAAAAATTGAATAAATAGAGCATCAATTATTGATAATAATGACTCATTAATTAAAATAAAATCGAAATTGGTAAGCTTATTAAAAGAAGAAAACGAATCTAAGCCATTGATAAAATCAAGATCAAAAGTAAATTGAATGAAAAAAAAAATTTCAAAAGTTTAAATAAAAATTTTGTAAATTAATTGTAGAGAGATGTAAGTAAGCATTTTGAAATGAGCACAGCTCAATGTGGTTCAAGAAAAAGTTGTTATGTATCTCTTAAAACTTGCGATATTGATCCAAAAACATGTAATTTTGTTTTGAATTGGGACTATGATGGTGAATATGTAAATTACGAATTGACTGGCCTATCATTTGCATGGTTGGCTGTGGTTTTTTCTGAAGATAAATATTTAGGAGATGATAATATAATTGTATGTTCAAGAAATTCAGAGACAGAAAAATTGTCCATTGATCATTACTTTAAAAAAAAAGAAGATCAACAACAATTATTTAAATTAGAGCCAGATCATTTGATTAATAAAGATATACAATTTAATCAAGCTGGTGGCTATATAACATGTAAATTTTCTAGACCAAAAACAATCGATAATAAATATGTTAACGATTTAGCTAAACCGCATTATGTTTATGTGGAACGTGGTGCACCAGGCGAATTAATTGCTGATAAATTAAATAGACTATTTCAACCTAGTGAATCAAAAGTTGAATTTGCTAACAATATTTATAGACCAACAAGCACAAGAAGTTGGCTTGTTAAAGTACATGCTATTCTAGGTTTAATAGCATGGATATTTTTAGGAAGTATTGGTATTTTATTAGCTAGATATTATAAGCCATTATGGCCTAATCATGTACTACATTCATTTAGAGTCTGGTTTTCGTTTCATAGATCAATCATGATATTCGTCACTTTATTAAGTTTATTATCATTATTATTTGCTTTGATTGAATTAGATTGGAGATGGTCTGCAAATGGTTATGACTATTTGCATTCTATACTTGGTCTTATTGTAATTATATGCTCAGTTATAAATCCAATATTAGGCTTTTTTAGACCATCACCAAGTAGCCATCTAAGATGTTTATTTTTTTGGTGCCATTGGTTAGTTGGAGTAGTAGCTTATTGTTTATCTGTTCCAGTTATATTTATTGGAATGGATTTAGATAAATCTGATATACCTAATTGGTGCGCTTGGTTATTATTTGCCTGGGTTATTTTTCATATTATAGTCGAAATTATTTTAGAAGTTCATTATTGTTGTACATTTTCTCAACTTCAAGGAAGTAATGATTCATTTTTTAATTTTAAATATATTCTTTAAATAATAATTTTGAAAAAATTTTAAGATTATAGTGAAAAAAATATCGATTATGATAGAATAAATAAAATACCAATAAAGAAGAAAAATCCACCAGTAAATTATTACTTTACTTTTTACCTTTTATTTTAAGTTTCTATTTTATTATTAAAATAATTAAAAAGGGATTTAGATGGAAGCCAAGTCTATTATTTTTCTATTCGATAGTAACAGCTTTAGTAGTTAGCGCTTTAATAATTGCCATTGTATTATTAGATTAAGAAAGAAGAATATCAAACAAAATAACACAGGAATTTTTCAATAATAATAATAATAATATCAATGTTGCTTTTATATATTTTTTTTAATTAGTTTTTTGCTTTTAATTTTTAAAAAATATAAAACTCTGTTTGAAGATTTTTTATCTAAAGAGATTAAAATTCGAACGCCTTTAATACTACAAGATGCAACGTTTTCGTAAATTTTAGTCTTACATTATTTTACAATATAAAATAAATAAAAACAATTCATTATATTATTTTCCATGCATAAAATAAAATTTAATGAATGACAATAAAATTTAATTTTTTTAAAAGTTAAAACTTTTTTATTATTACTCACTTCTTTGATAAATTGGTTTATTGATTTAGATAAAATTATTAGGGCTGCATTTTGGACAATATTTTTTATTCATTTTTACATTATCAATATTTATTTGTCCAAGTTCCATGTTCTTTGATAATTTTTTATCATCAGCCTCGTATCTTTTAATTCTTAATTTACTATGTTTTTGAAATCTTTATTAAAAATAAAACATAACTTTATCAAATAAATATTATAATTAATAGTTTTTTTTGTTGAAAAAACCTGCATAAAATTAATCTTCTAATAATTAAACCAAACAAGATTATAATTGAAATGAAACTACTGAATATACATAAGAATATTGAATTAAGAACTGATTGATGCTTTATTTTTATTTTTTATTAAAAATTTTTATTGAAAATTTTGTTAGTTTAAAACTTTTTACAGATTCAATTAATTCATCATCATGATCAATACTATTATTATGATTTTGATGAGAATGAGATTTTAGGTAATGTTCAGGATCGAAATTACCATGCAACAAATGATTAAAATAGTTGACAAAAGCAAATTTTATTGAATTGATCAAACTCATTTAAAAATAAACAAAATTACGAATAAATAAGTATTTATTAAATTTAAAATTTTATATAATTAAATAAAACCTAAATTAAATTATTTTAATTGGCGAAATTTCATATTCTGTTTTTTTTTTATGTTGGCTAGTAAGCTCGTATTTTTATATATAACAAGTTATATTGAACTATTACATGAAACAAAATGATTATTACAGGTATGCTTTACGCTGAGAAAAATTATTAAAGGATATTTTACTTTCACTTCTGTTAATGTTTTATTTTAAGCTTTGAAATTAAATTATTTTCGTATACTTTGTAATCATATAGAAAAGATTCTTAAATAAAGTATCATAAATTTTTTAAGATATTAAATTTTAGTTTTGATAGTAAAATTATCCCGAAAAAAATTTTCATGAGAAAATTAACCCGAATTTTTTTATGCCTAAGAAAAATAAGAAAGTCATACCGAATATTTTTATGCCAAAATAAATTAATGCTGATAGAAAATTAAAAAATTCAGAAAATTGAAATTTTATTACTTTTTACAAGTTCAAAATTTAATATAATGGATTGTCTTTAGAGCGAATCAAAAACTCCAAAGTTTTTCAGTATCTCTTAGGTTATTTTTTGTTTCAAATTTGATAAAGCTCATTCTCTATCAAGTTTGGAAACACGTTGTTTATTAATACCTTTTTTAGCTTGCAGCCTGTTCTTGAATTGCTTATTTATTTATATATTTTAAGAATATTTTGAGTTATCAATCGATTGTTTTTTTTGTTCTAGTAACCACATAAATACTTAAGATGGCATAATTTTCTTAAGACTATTTTATTTATAATTGCTCAAATTGGAATAATTTTCTCAAACAAGAAAACAGAATAATTTTTTTCGGGACAATTTTACTATTTACCAAATTTTAGGTAAGAAAATTAGAATATAATATTTGTTTGTTAAGTTTTACTATTACAATTTAGAAGTTTATAACAAAAAGAATTTAATGAAACAATTTTTAGATTTTTGTCTCGAATTTCTTTATGAATCTATTTTTGTTTATGAATATAAGCTATTTTAGTTATTTAAATCAGTTTTCTGACAACATTCATTAAATGTAATATAATGTTAACTTGCCAAAATGAATTAAGGTAAAATAATGTAATCTTATCGATTCATGAAGTTAACTTTAAAGAAAGAATCTTTTAGTTATGATGGAAAATTAGTAACTCAGTATTTAATTTAAATTTAACTTAATTAATATTCAGCTCTAAATATTTTGATTGTTCAAACACATCTAAGTGTTATTTAAAGGTAAACTTTTAATCTTGAAATATAAATAGAGAAAATCTATCTATTTTATTATAAGTAATCATACGCTTTAAAACGTAAAAATTCAAAAAATTATCTTAAATTACATGAAAGAAATATATAATCACTTATTGTATCATTTATATCTTATTGATTAAACAAGGCAATTCATAAATAATGCTTAAAATGAGAACTTTAAATAAAGGCTGGAAATAAAGTATATTAAGCAGTTAATCTTGGTTTAACAAGCCAAGTAAAAATAAATTTTAAAATGTTTAATAACTTCATTTCTAGTTTTATCAATAAAATAATTTTTAAGTGATTTTATTTTTTTAAATTGGCACTAATTAAGCTTAAATTAAAAAAAATAAACATCGCAAATTTAAACAAATATAAAAAAAAAACTTTTTCCTACATGTTTGTATTTTGGAAAAATTTTATCTCTTTTAAACAACAAAATACTTTTTTATTATTTTTAACATAATAATAAAATGAGACATTAAAAAATCCGTTTTAAACCACAATTTAGAAGAATTTATTTACTGTGTTAATAGTTCTAATTTCCTTTAATAAGAGTTTTTTGTTTAATTTATTTTATAAAGTTTTGACATTTTTGTTTTCACTTTTTTAGTTTTAATTTTATTAGAATTGTTTAGAAAAAATCAAATATTCTTTCTGTAAAATAAAACGTTTTTTTTTCTTTTTTAAATTAAAATCAGATCAAAATATATTTAAAAATATACTAAAATCAAAATATACTAAAAAATGACCTAGAATTAATAATTTTGAACTTTTAAAATTGACCTTTTACTCAAATAGCACAAATAAATTGATTAACTGTAAAATTAAGGAAAAAACATTTTCAATTCAATTTTTTTTCATTATTTTTCATCATTTAGGTTAAAATTAAATTAGTTTTTAAAAAATACAAGAAAAAAATTCAAGGGTTTAAAATTTATACTTATAAAAATATTAAAAACTTAAACTTTTTTTATATACATGCATATTTTTATTCAAATTAAGATCATTTTTTAAGATTTTATAAAAATAAAAAAAAATAATGGACCGTTTTGAAGAAGCTGCTAGAAGTTTATATAAATCAATGAAAGGTATAGGTACAGATGAAAACAGACTAATTAAAGAAATAATTAGCCATTCAAATGAACAACGTCAAATAATAAAACAAAAATATTTGACTTTATTTGGAAAAGTAAAAAAAAATCTTTTAAACTAAAAATTAAGAAATTAAATTAAGATTTATAAATTAAATTGAAATAAATTTAAAAAAGAGCTTAGAAGAATGCATCAAATCAGAAATTAGTGGTAATTTTTTAGATATTGTTATAGGTCTATTAGAACCAAGTGATTTTTACGAAGCAAAATGTATAAGAAAAGCAATAAAGGTACACATATACATTCAGATAAAAATAAAATTTTATTTTTAAAAAGTATTATTAATAAAAAGGGTTTAGGTACTAATGAAAAAGTATTAATTCAAACTCTATGTCCCAAAGAAGCTTTTGAAATAGAAAATCTAAAAAATGCTTATAATAGAAGTAAGCTATTATATATGATATACATTATATTATTTAGATGCAAGATAAACTTTTATTTTTTATGTATTTAATAGTATATGAACGTGATTTAGAAAAAGATATTGAAAACGATGTGAGTGGCAATTTTGGTCGAATTTTAAGATCAATTGTATGCGGTGGAAGATCAGAATCTTATCGTATTGATTATAATTTAGCTAAAAAAGAAGCTCAAGATTTATATGATGTAAGAAATATAAAAAAAAAAGTTTTTGTTTTTTGTTTCGATTTTAATCTAAAAACGAATATTTTTTAAAAAGGCTGGTGAAGGTAAATTTGGTACAAATGAATCAGAATTCATTCGTATATTTTGTTCTAGATCATTTCCACAATTAAATGCAATTTTTGATGAATACTCAAAAATATCTAAAAATGATATTGAAAAAGCAATCAAAAAAGAAATGAGTGGTAAATTAGAAGAAGCGTGTTTAGCAATTATAAAGTCAGCCAGAAATAAACACGCATATTATGCTGAAGAACTATATAAAGCTATGAAAGGTTTAGGCACAAATGATGAAGTCCTAATAAGATTAATAGTTTCAAGATCAGAAGTATTTAAAAAAAAAAAATTTAATATTCATTTTTAAGAATTGATTATTATTTTTGAATCAATAGATTGACATGGAAGAAATAAAAAAAGAGTATTACTTAATGTACAATAAGAGCTTACATGAAGCAGTCAAATCAGAAACTAGTGGTGATTATAGAAAATTATTATTGAATGTAATTGGCAACTGAAAAATATTAGAACATTTTGTTTAAACAATATTTCTTGTAGTTAAATTATTTGAAATTTTGTAATTTATAAAAATAAAATTATTAGAAATTTTTTTCTCTATATTTATCAAGTTAGCTAATCAGTAGACTTCAATATAATTATAATATAGATTGTAAAAAAAATAAAAAATTAGAAAATTCAGTTATTAATTAATAAAAATATTAAAATATTTAAAATTTTAATTTATTTTGTTATTATTCTCTTAAAAAAAGTGCATAAATCAATTTAATTTATATTAAGTTAAATTATTTCCATAGAAACATCAGCTTAAAATAATATTGAATATTTATTTATATAATTTTAACTAGAAACAATAATTAGCAACCTCATTTGAAAAAAAAAAAAACTAAATAAAGCTAAAATTATGAATAATATTTTAAGTTTGGCCAAAACTTTCTTCATGTGAAATATTAACTCTTTTTAAAAAAATAATTTGAAAATTTCACAAAATCAAATCTATAATTTTTAAAAAAATTTAATCATGGTTATAAAATGTGAATTCTAATTTAGTCTAATTTAATTTAGATTTGAAATTGAAAAATAAAAAAATAAAAAATGCAATCAGACCAAGAACGATTAGCTAAAGAGCAAGCTAAAATGGAACAAGTTGCTCTCTCTTTTCAAAAAGCGATGAAAGGTATAGGCACAGATGAAGAACGTATTATAAGAGAAATTGTTGCTTATAATACTATTCAAAGACAATTGATAAAAACAAAATATCTCATGATAACTGGAAATGTATTTAGTTATTAAAGTTTTTTATTTTAATCAATAAAATATAATACTTTTGTTATTAAAATTAATAGGAAATAATGGATGATTTCAAGTCAGAATTAAGTGGCTATTTTCTTGAAACCGTACTTGGTTTGTTTACACCCATAGAAGAGTATGAAGCAACTATTTTACATGAAGCTATTAAGGTTTGCACATTTAGAAATTAGTTCTTTAGAATTCAAATGATTATTTAAAATCTAGGGTCTTGGAACAAATGAAGAAAAAGTTATTGAAATTCTATGTTCAAAAGATTCAACTGAGATTAAAAATCTCCAAAAAGGATACAAAAGAGGTTTTTTTAGTATTCTTTTTAACTATTTAATTATTGTGTTTAAATTATTATTAAAAATTAAAAGTATACAGAAGAGAATTAGAAGCTGATATTAAGTATGAAGAAACAGGATACCTGGGAAGAATATTTAGATCACTAGCATCCGGCGCAAGAAATGAAAATCATGGTTACGATCAAGAATTTGTTAAAAAAGAAACTGAAAATCTTTATGATGTATTTTAATTTAAGAAAAGTTTTCTTTTTTTTTTATAAAAATTAATTATATTTAAAATTTTTTTCAAATTTAAGGCTGGACAAGGAAAAACAGGAACTAATGAAAAAGAATTTATTAGAATTTTATGTTCTCGCTCTTTTCCAGAATTAAATGCTATTTTCGCTATTTATAATGAAAAATATGGAAAAGATATACAAGAAGTCATAAAATCAGAGTTTAGCGGCGAAGTGCGCGATGCCTTATTAACAATAGGTAATAAATTGCAAATATATAAACAAAAATTAAGAAAATTTAATTGAAGTTTTTGTAATAAAGTAAAATGTGCTAGAAATAAAGCAGCTTATTTTGCTGAATTATTATATAGAAGTATGGTAGGCCAAGGAACTAATGAAAAAGAGCTATTACAAGTTATTGTTCGAAGATCTGATGTAAAATTTTAATATTAATAATAAAAATTAGATTAGATTTAAATTTATAAATTTTTATTATTTAGATTGATTTACAAGCAGTAAAAATTGAGTTTCAGAAAATGTACAGAAGCAGTTTGTATGAAGCTGTAAAATCAGAAATAAGTGGTGATTTTGAAAAATTAATTTTAGCTTTAATAGGAAAAAAGTGATTGAACTTTTATTTTATGAATTATATTTTAAAATAATATACAAAAATAATAACAATAATAAAAATTCAAAAATTATTCATAAAAGATGAAAAAAAAGTTTAAAAACATTTGATAATTTCCAATAAATCAAATTTATTGATTTATTCTATTGATAAAGCTTGAATTTCACATTTTTTATGTAAGAAACACATTTTAAATTAATAAAAACTCAATTTAAATTAGATAATCTTAAATAAATTGATAAATTTTCTTTATAAGTAATTTATTAACGAGAAAATATTACCTGTATTGCGAAAATAATTATTTTTTGTCTAAAATATTGATAAAATTAATTAGTTCTTGAATAAATTTATTTATTTATACTTTGTTTAATTTATTATTAAAAAATAGTCTAAATTATTTATTTTTGTTCAAAATTATTTACTAATGTCTATTTTACTAGTAAATAATAAAAATTAACAAAAAGAATAAAAATTTACAAAAAAAAATTTTTTTTTTCTAAACATTTTTTAGCTTAAGCTTTTCGTCTTGGTTTAGATTTAGTATATTTTATTGGAATCTGACCTAAGTTTTAGTTAAGAGCTATGATATGATGACATTGATAATTTTTAATAAAAAGTACATTTGCTGTTAGCCCAATGAACAGTATTTAATTCAACTTTATTAAAAGTCTTTAGCAAATCCATCAATAAATCAAAAGTCATATTTTTTAATTTATCATATCTATTATCTTAATAATCATTTTAAATAATCTATGATTATTTAAATTAATAAGTTTGGATAAAAATAAATTTATTATGTATTAAATTATATTTGTAAAAATAAAATTAAATTTAACAAATATTAAAAATTTTAGACAAAAATTAATTATTTTAATTCAAAACAAAATTTATATTCTACTTAGCTCTACCTAATAAAAATTTTTTTTTTTTTAAACAAAAACTAATTAATTTAGAGAAAAAATAATAATTTTAAAAATACAGGTAATTATCATCCTTTATTAACATTTAAAATTAATTTAAAACAAAATACTTAATAATGTTAGATTAATAATGTTACTTATAAATAATGGTCTTAATGCAGGTCATCAATCTGAAAATATTCTGATATATATATACGCGTATATATAATGAAATCCGATTAAAATTTAACATACAAGTTAAAATTTATAATTTGTCCTAAACCTAGTTTATTTATTTATATGATTCTATAATTCTATAATTCTTACTTGCTTGAATTTTAGAATCCTGATTTTAAGAACTTAAATTATATTCGTAATAAAATTAAAAACAATAATAAATTATTTTATTTAAATTATATATATATAAAAATATGACAATTGATTCTTCTTGCTTATTAGCTACTAATAAAGTATTCAATACAGTATTAAATTTAATTTTTAATTATATTTTAATAAATCTCTTTTATTATTAAAAAAAAACTAAAAAACTTAAACACTTAAAAGGGAGATAATAAAGGCTTTAGAAATTTGAAATTGAATGATCATGTCGGATTTGATACTTTGCCTGATCAAATAGTTGCTAAAAGTGTTTCAGATGGTTTCACATTTAATATTATGTGTTTAGGTTTTTTATTTAATATAAAAAAAAAAAAAAATTTATAAGTTTTTGATAAATTATATTTAACAAAAAAAAATCTTAAGGAGAAACTGGTATTGGCAAATCAACTTTAATAGACACTTTATTTAATACTAAATTTGATTGGGAAGCAAGTTCTCATTTTGAACAAAAAATACGCTTAAATAAGACTACATATGATTTACAAGAGAGTAATGTTCGTCTCAAGCTATCTGTAGTTGAATCATGTGGATTTGGAGATCAAATAGATAAAGAAGAAACACATCAAATAATATCAAGTTATTTAGACCAACAATTTGAATTATATTTACAAGAAGAATTAAAAATAAAAAGAAATTTTGGATTACTTAACGACACTCGTGTTCATGTTTGTCTATATTTTCTATGCCCAACTGGTCACTCATTAAAGTCTTTAGATTTATTGATAATGAAAAAAATTGATCAACGAGTTAATATTATACCAGTAATTGCCAAAGCTGATACAATTGCTAAAAACGAATTGAATAAATTCAAGCAGAAAATAATGCAGGACTTGATTTCGAATCAAGTAAGAATATACCAATTTCCGATTGACGATGAATCTGTTGTTGAAATAAATGCCGGAATGAATTCGCATTTACCTTTCGCAGTTGTCGGTAGTACAGAAATGGTAAAAGTAGGAAACAAACAAGTAAGAGCAAGACAATATCCATGGGGTGTAGTCGTAATAGATAATGAATCACATAATGATTTTGTAAAATTAAGAGAAATGTTAATAAGAACAAATATGTATGATTTAATAGAGAAAACACATTTTAAAAATTATGAATTATATAGACGAAATCGTCTAATTGAAATGGGCTTTGCTGATTGTAATAGCATAAATGGAAAATCAATGTCAATATCTGAGACATATGAAGCTAAACATACTGAATTAAAAGCTGAAATACAAAAAAAAGAAGATGAAATAAAAGAGGCTTTTGTAGCTAAAGTAAAAGCAAAAGAAGCCGAATTAAAAGAAGCAGAAAAAGAAGTAATTAATTTGAATTAATTATAAATAGATTAAAAATAGATTAAATATTTTAATAAAATTTTTAGTTACATGAAAAATTTGTAATGCTAAAAAAACAACATGCCGAACAAAAAGAAAAAGTTGAAGAAAAAAAGCGATTATTAGATGAAGAAATGAAAGAATTTCAAAGAAGAAAATTTTCTTTAGAACAGTCAAGATTGCAATCATTAGGAACATTGAAAAATGCTAAAAAGAAATAAAAAACAAAAAAAAATTTTTTTTTATAGATAATTTTATTGATAATTTTTCTAAAAATTGTAAAATTTTTTATTTTTGATTTTAAATAGAAACTTTTATAAAATTTTTCTTTAATAATATCTGATTTTAAAATAAATTTTCAAACAATTAAATATCTTAATTTTGAAACATTTTTACATTTAAAAGATAAATAAAATAAAAACTGAATATTGTTTAAGACTCAATTTATTAATTTGAATTAATTTAAATTTAAATTATAAAATATAAAAAAAAAGAAAAAATATAATTTTTTTTAATTAAACTAAAAAATTCGATTTATAATTAAAACAAAAATAAAAAATGCTGTTGAATGTATTGAATAGATTATTTTAAATTTGTTTGCATCCGAGCTTGTTGTAGTAGTTGTTGGTTTGGGACGTGGTGTTGTTGGTGGAGCCAATTTATCAAATGTAGACTTTATTGCTCCTAATAATGGATATTTGCCTTCGTTACAAAAGCTTCCAGTAAAATCGTCCAAATCTTGAATTTTTGAAAAAATTCAACTTATTTTCAGAATAGACAAGGTACAAATTAAAAAAAAAAATTACCTAGTGACCAGATCATAGCACCTGCAAGTTTTCTTTTTGCAGCATATTCACACTTTAGTTTGATACTTTTTGGATCATCATAACCAACCCATTGATCATCTTTAAAAGCATATGGGATTTTTTGTTCATCATTCCATTCTTTAGTCCAACCGTCTTTAAATAATTTGCATACTTCGAAATAAGACAAAAAGCCTGCTGCTTGTGTATAAGGACCTGATTTACCAGCATCGGCAGCTGGTGCATTCATACCATTCATTTTTTTTGTTTTTAATGTAAATGTTCTACCGTACATAGCTAGACCAAGAACTAATTTTTCTGCTGGAGCACCCAATTCAATCCAAGCATTTATAGTTGCTTCCTTTTTTAAAATTATTTTAGCAAAGAGTTGTTTTATTTTTATTCAATTAAAATTCAATCAATTACTTGGTTCAATAGTTGTTGATCTCCTGATTGTTCAGCTCGAGCAAAAAGAGGACTGTTATGACCAGTACGTTGATTCCATGAACCATGATAATCATAAGCCATAAGATTAATATAATCCAAAAATTGAGCAATTTTACCTGGTTCATAACCAGCTTCTACTTTTGGTTTCCATACAGCAACAGCAGCAGTTAATAAAAGTCTTGGCTTTTCACTAGTAAACGCTTCACTTTGAAATTCCAGTCTAAAGTCCTTTTAATTAATTAAACATTTTAAACTAACGAATAAAATATTTAATGTATTTTTTTTTTCAATATACTTTAACTAATTTTGTAAAGCCAGTTTTGTCTTGTTGTTCTGGAAATTCCCAATCCAAATCTAATCCATCGAAATTGTATTTTCTTAATACTTCAATTGTTGCTTTAATGAATTTTTTTCTTTCAAATTAAAAACCAATTATTTAATTATTTATTTATTAATTAAAATAAAAATTCATAGTAAATAGTAATTAATACCTATCTTCATCATTAGTAGTTAATTTACGAAATTTATCTACACCAGCGCTAGCTCCACCAAGAGACAATAAAGTTTTTAATTGAGGATTTTTTCTTTTTAATTTATTAAATTCTTCATATAAACTAGGCAAATCTTTGTTTTCTGACATATCGTTTTTTTCAAATGGAGCCAATTTCATTTTATCGGTATCAATATTTGCAAAAGCAAAATAAGCGTGTGTGCATAGATGTGGATCTATGTGCTTTGGCAAATATCTAACTTCATCTTTTCTATGCTGAGACCAATTCTATTTTGAGCAAAAAAGAAATTCGAAAATTCGAAATTATTTTATTTTTATATTAAATTCTTTTTGGTAATTGTATTTACTGTATAGTAGCATCCTATTACATATTCTCCATTGATTATTTTGAGCAAATTCAAATAGCTAAATATTAACAAATTGAACAATATTCTCATATTTGTTTTGTTTTTTTTTTATTTTAAAATAATTCTTTTAGTTTTTGAGCTTTTTTGAAATATATAAAAAATAAAAAACTAAAATTTCGAATAATAAAAATAAGTAGCTATTTATAACTTAAAATATATAGATTAATTAATACTATATAAAAAAGGATTTAAACATTTATTTTTTAAATAAGGGTGACAAAATAACTTAATTATTAAACGGAAATATAAAGTTTAAAAAATATGATAAAGATGGGCTAAAATTGATATTAACTAGGATAATACTGTATATTCGATATAAAATAACTAAAGGAAATTACAACATTTGAAATTATTATTTTTATCATTTTAATATTTGATTGTTATTATTTTTAGACTTTTAAAAGGAGTTTTTTTATTTATCATTAAATAGACAAAATTTGTATAGATAAATATTTATTATCTTTATCTATTTTTGAATTAAAACTTAAACAAAAATACAAATAAAGTTTTTTTTTTCTTTTTTTATTTTAGTATTATATTTGGTTAAATATATAAATTCTTATTTACTTGATATTTTTTTAAACAAAATCCTAAAGTTTTGTATCATTTAAATACGGCTGACTTAATAGTCAAATTATTTTTATTGTAAAAATATTTTTTTATTTTTTTTTGTTTGGGCTTAATAATAATAATAATAAAAATAATAATAATGATAATAATAATAATGATAATAACGTTTGGACTTAATATATAATATTTCAAATAAACAAATAAATAATGTCCCATATTGAATAAAGAAATAATAATAATAAAAGAAATAAATTAATAATGTCAATTCTTATTAAATTATTTTGAAATTTTACCTTTTTTTTTTATAAGCTTATAAGTAAAACTATTAAATGTCACTGGGTTTTAGCATTATTTTTTTATTTTAAATATTTGTTTACTTTATTGGCTAAAATTAAAAGTTTTTATAATTCTTTTCTCTGCTTGTGCGTAAGTAAAATTTAAAAAAAAAATTTATGACTCATATTTTTGAATTATTTCTTTTTATCTTAAAAAATATATATAAAGTGATGATTAAATGATTAAACTATACTTGAAATTAAATTCATAATTTTGTTTTAATGTTTACATAATAATTTGAATTATTTGATTTCTTATTTTTTTTATCAACTTTTATTATTTTACTTTAACTAGGTCCGAGATTAAAAATAATCTTAATATTAATTGGGCCAAAAAATTTTAATCAAATATAGAATGTAATCAAATTTAATCATGTTTAGTGTTCTATGCATTTCCATTTATGATCTAAGAAAACAAACCAAATATTTTGTTAAATAGAGTCTAATCAAAAATGAATTTTGATTCTTTGTAATTTTAATCTTGAAAAGATTTCAAAAATAGAAAAAAAAATTTTCTACACCGAATAACAAAAAATTTACTAAATTGGAAATATTGATATACAAATGAATCAAATATATTTTAAAATTTGCTTTTTGTTTTTAAAATAACATCAAAATTCAGCAATTTTTAAGCTTTTACTTTTTAAAAATAAATCAATAAACAATAATTAATTACTCAATGTTTCTAAATTTAAACTTTATCAAGCTAAAATTGAATATTTTTTATTTAAAAAATTAGTATCCTAATCAAATGAACTACATAGAATTCCATATTTCATCTTACGTAACTTGCTAAAATTTTCCCTTGATTAATTGAATTTTTTAAAATTTTATCAAAAAATTTAAAAAACTGAAATTATCTTAAAGTTAATTTGGATGATTATTATTTACCAATCTTTTTTAGTAATATATTTTATTCTATATGATCTTTTTACAACATTCAACTTTGTAATATAAGATTTATAAGACAATTATTAAGTATATTGTTTTAAGAATAAATATATATATATATGTAATAGTAAATTTTGAAAAAACGTAAATATTAAAAAAAACTGTCTCATGCGTAAATTTTGAAAAATAATAATTTTTTTTTTATTTATCAAATTTTACTTAGTAAATTTGTAAAGTTACGTATGTCAACGTAATTATCAAAAATTTAAAATGTATTCTAGTTAATAACTAAAAATTATTTCAGTAAATTTTGATAATTATTCAAATTAAATTTAAAAAATTAAATTAAAAAAAAATAAAATTAAATAATTTAAATTAAAAATGTTTGGTTTTAAATTGAAAAACTTTATATTATTATTAATTTTATCTATGGTAACTGACTTTGAGAGCCCTGTTATTGAAGTAGATATTGAACGACAACAAAAAGAACAGTTTTATGCTGCAATCGAAGCCTTAAAAATAGAAGATGATTTAAAAAAAAAAGAAAAAAAAATAAAAAAAACAAGAACTTATACAAAACAAAACGAATACGATCAACTTATATTAACGATCGAAACAGCAAAATCCAAAAAAGAAACTAAAGAAACGTTTGAATATAATTTACTTCGTTCGTATGATATTTATGTTGTCGGGCAAACTAAAAAAATCATCGAAAAACAAGAAAAACAAGATGATCCGATAAGGTTTTTAGTTCCTTATGAACAATTGTTTGAAACAATTCATCGAATACATTTACAGCTTGGTCATAAAAGAGAGATCTAATGATTCAAGCATGTAAAAAAAATCATATTAATCTAACAGTAGATATGATTAACAGTAATATTTTTACCTTTTTACCTGTTAAATTAATTTACTAATTAACCAATAAAATTTTTTAGTTTATCTTAATTGTTGTCAACAATGTTTAATGAATAAAAAAAGAAATAAAACAACAGGTTTAACAGTAAAGCCAATTTTAAGTCACACATTTAATAGTCGTGCACAAATGGATCTAATAGATATGCAGACACTACCAGACGGTGAATTTAAATGGATTTTGGTTTATCAAGACCATTTTAGTAAATTTATTCAACTCAGAGCTATCAAAGCCAAATCAGCTATAGAAGTTACAAATGCGCTTTTTGATATATTTACAATACTTGGTGTTCCTTTGATTCTACAATCTGATAATGGTAAAGAATTTAGGAATCAAATAATTCTAGCTCTTAAATCAATGTGGCCTGAATTATCTTTGATTAATGGTAGAGCTAGACATCCTCAATCACAAGGAAGCGTCGAAAGAGCAAATGCTGACATAAAAAAATGTTGGCTACTTGGATGAGAGAAAACAAATCAACCAAATGGTCGATCGGAATAAAATTTGTCCAGTTAAAAAGAACCATTCGTATCATACAGCAAACAAATGTTCACCTTACAAGGCAGTGTTTGGTATTGAAACTCCGCTTGGTTTTACTTCAACTACAATACCAGTTGAAGAATGGTCACAGCTTGAAACTGCTAAGCAATTATTTGATGCTGTTGGTTATGAGTATAGCCCTGATGAAATTGGATGCGAAGAAGATGAAGATGATGGTCCCATAGATATATTTGATCCCAAAGAGTATGAGTTGTTAGAACTTGTAGATCAAAATAATGTAAATGAAGACCAAAATACAATCAAGAATGCCGATTCAATAGAAAAAGCTGCCAATCAATTATTGGGAATAAGAGATAATGTACGACAAAGTCAAAAAAACAAGCTGAAGTCATGAGAACCAGAAGTAAAAGGTATTTACCTGAAGTAAATATTGGAAATTTTGTTAGTTTACCTATTCCAGACGTTGATAGAGGTTTAACTGAAGCCAGTAACATAATTTGCAGAGTAATTGATATCGATTATGATTTTAGTTTGTATGAGCTTGCATGTGAAGTGGGAGTTTTTTCTGATTTATTTTCCCGAAATGCATTCGATTTATTACAAAATTGCCAAGTTGAAGTCAGCATTAGAACTGATAAAACAATTAAAAGTATTAGACAAGCTGTAAATGAAATGTCAATTGGTGGTGGTCAAGGTATGGTCAAATGTAATTGTACAAGTCAATGTATGACAAATCGTTGTGGATGTCGAAAATCCAATCTTTTATGCAATTCAAGATGCCACGGATCAAACTTGTTGTGTACTAACAAATGATCTAAAATAATATTTTATTTAAATATTTACGTATATTTAGAAATTTCCTAAACTTTTTTAAGTAAAAAACTAAAAAAAAAAATAAATTAGGAAATTTTGATAATTTTATTTTTGTAAATATTTACGGGTAACTACGTAACTTTTGATATTTACGTATTATCAAAATATACGATAACATATATATATTAAAAGCATTCAACGTCAACAGTTTTTTTTACTATATACATATATGTAAAATATATGTATATTTTTTTTTTTCTTGATTTAAATTTTTTATTTTATTTTACCTGTTTAACTATACTATAATCCTTAAGAAAAAAATTTCGATTGATTTGAAAATTAAAATGGGTTATTATTTATAAAGCTTTATAATCGATTTAATTAATTAAAATTTTACTAATTTTAATTTTAATTTAAAAGCTTTATCCACAAATACTTCATTGTTGGTTTCACTTACCATTTTAATATTATTAACTGCTTCAATGCAATTGTTCAAGACTCAACTGGCATCGAGTGAGCTAATGACAATTATTGGAGGACTTTTAGGTTCTGTTTCATTCGTTATTTTATTGACAGCTATCGGAAATTTAGAAAAATTGCTATTTGGTTATGGATTTCAAGCTAAATTGTTTCCAGAAGTTGTATTAGCATTGGGAGCTTCTATGTTTTTGAGTGCATTGGTTCATAGAGTATCTGCTTCAACTTGGTAATTTAAATTTCGCTTATTTTTAATCAAATTTTAAAAATTATATAATATTTTTATTTTAAAGTTTAATATTTTCATTAATATTTTTATATTATATTAACCGTGTTTCACAATCATTATATTCAGTGCAAACAACTCCAGTTAACAAAAAGAAAAAATAATTGTTTTTACTCTTTTAAATATGCGATAGTTCTAAAACCAAAATGGAATAAAAACAATAGAAAGAACAAATTTCATTCTTTATACTATACAATCATACATTACCAATTTTTTATCCTATTTAATCTATTAATTTTTTTTTGTTTAATTATTCAAATAAAATATTCAGGAAAAAATCATTTTTATATTGGAAAAATTATTTTTATCTCTTCCTATGAAACCTTTATTTTTATAACTTTTAATCAAAAGGGTTATTCAGGCCAAGTTTAATAAATTCAATTTAAATTTAAGACCCTTTGAAAATTCGTTTTATACTTTTAAAATAATTAAATGGTTTTTTAAAGTAATATATATTTTATTAATTAATCAAAGTAAAAATAAAAAAATTATAAAATTATTAGAAAAATTTTCTTATTTTTTGAACCTTTGGGTCCTCCTGGTCTTTTATTAATTACTGACTGTGTCGATTCTTATGTATTACTAGAGGTAGATGCTTCTACTGGGACTGTATCTGATACTGATTCAGGAGTTTCTGCTGATGATTTTGGTATTTGAGAATAAGCAATTCTCTTAGCTGGTTGTTCTTGAAAAAATTGAGGACATATGCAGGTTGATTGCTTCCAATTCAAATCATTCAATTTTGTGCACCAGATACTAAAGCAAATACGTTTGCATTCATCAAACCTATCAAAAGACAGGTTTTGAATTGATTCAATGTATTTTTCAATGATATTTTTATTAAAAATTGTAAGTAGGAATGTTTGTTAGAGTAATAAAAAATCTGAGAAATAAAAAGCAGTTTTTGATTTTTTTAGTTTTATTTAATTTTTTTGGCATTTATAAAAATAATTATATAGTAATTTAGTTTTATTATTTTATAAAAAAAAATATACATCTAACTCAAAATTTTACTTAAAAAAATCAAAATATTTAGATTTGTGAGCAAATTAGATGTTATAAATATTTATAAAAAATAAAAAAATACATAAATAAATAAGTTAAAAAATTTAAACATAAAATAAAATTTTAAGAAATAGACTAGCTTAACTTGTTTATTAATAGATAACTGGATGGTAATAAATAATTAAAAATCAATTAAAACCGGCTGGTGGCGAACCAACATCAATCAATAAATGAGTATAAAAACGATGCTTAGTAACATTTAATAAAGTATATTTTGCGCTACTAATGCCATCCCAAGTCATACGATTAGCACTTGAATACAATAGTTTAGCTCTTTTGCTCCATAATTGTGGTTTTCTTTTTTCATGTTTCATCATTTTATACCTACCTATTTTTAATGGTGGTCTTTCCACTTTGTAACCAAGACCTTTTAATCTATAATACAAATCATCATCTTCAGCTCCTTGAATTTTTTTTAATTTTAATTTTATATTTTGATACATATTTTATTTTATAAATAATTTTTTTGGTTTTTAAAACAAACCCCATCCCCAGTATAAGTTTGAATAACCATTTGACGCAAGCACATGTTCTGTTTTCAGAATTAAAACACCTCCAATTAACTCTTCATATTGTAGTCTTAAAAAGATTTATTGTAATATTTTAAATCATACTATGATATTAAAAATTTAATTATTAAGTTTGAAACTTAACTATTTTTTTGTATGAAAATTTAGATGCAATAAGGATTTAAAAAAAAAGAAGATATTCTAAAATTTTTTTTAATTATGTTTCGATTTATTGTTTATAATTATTTAAAATTTAAAATATTTATTATTATTCAAACATTATAAAAGTTAAATTTTTCATAAAAAGATTAAAATATTCATAAATTCTAGCGAGCTCATCAAAAAAATAGAAATTATCGCATCTTGCGCAATTCCAAGTTTTGTCAGTTAATCAAAACATTAAAACAAAAATTAAACTTTTGTAGATGAAAATACGTTTTGTAGCATTCTTCTTCAAGTCAAGTCTCAAAAATTCTCTTGTCAAAAGACATTGGTTAAAAAGAACTTTCCAAACAACGATTACAGTAGATTTAGTAGTAAGACGGAAAGTATTACTACTAAATACCTAAACCTCACAAGTTTTAAATAATATAAATTGTAAAAAAAGTATTAAAAAGAGTATAAAAATAGGATTATAGTTAGCTGACTTTGAAGAACCAGTTTTATTTTATTATCAAAGGAATAAACACAAACAAAAAACCAACATAATTTTAAAAGCAATATATTTCATAAAGCGTATTTATTGTTTGGATTAAAATACCTAAAAATGATTTTTCATTTGAAAAATTTAAATAATTTTTAGTAGAAAAGAAATTCAAACTATTAATATTTAACCTATTAAACTAGTTCACAGTCTATTAAACTAATTTCATAAATAATTTGCTTATAATAATAAAAATATTACTTGTAATTCATTTCATCTACCCCAATAGACATATGTTTTGGATGTTGACTACATGAATACATATTCCGATCATCTTCAGGTACCAAATCTACATCATGAAAACAATAACAGTTATAGCTATCTTGATCAAAAGCATATATAAATGCTGCATTCATGATTATTGCTTTATTAAATGTACCATTTCCAGCCTTAATTTGATTTTAAAATAATTAAATAATTTTTTCTTCAAATTGCAATTGTTTAGATTATAATTAAACTTGTTCTGTGACATAAATTCTATAATCAAGCTGTTGTCTTTGCAAAATTGGATGTAAATAAGATAAAAGAGTAATTAAATGATCTCTTCTATCTCTATATGGAATTATTATTGCAATCTTTTTTTTTGTATATTTAAAAATAAATTTAAAAAAAAATTTTTGAAATTAAAATTTTGAAAATTTGCCTTTTTCGAATTTAATTATTCTATTTATTTAGAAAAAAAAAATTTTATTTTCATTTACATGATATATTTCTTAAAACAAAAACTCAATCAATATATTAAGCTGTATTTAAAATTATTTTATACTAATATTATTTAAATCAATTTACATAATTTAAAAAATTAAACTTTTAAAGTTAAAATTTTAAAAATACTAATAAAAATAAAAAATAAAAAAAAAATCTCAAAAAATTAAACTAATTAAAAAATTTAAAATTAATAATAATAAAATGTTATTATTAATGTATAGATGTATAGTTTTCGGAAACGAAATCAAAAGATAAGAAGCACTGTTTTTTAGGTTTGATACATTTTCTATTTTAGATGAAGGATATGTCAAGTTATTATTATAGGTATTATTTTTAAATATAAAAGTCATTGAGTCAGAGTTCAAATCTGATATGCTTAAATCAGCATTATAACTAATGCTAATTTTGTTATTAAATTCGTTTAAAATGGATGAGTCTAAGTTTGGTAAAACGATATTTTTTGCAGAGGTGTTCGTAATTGTTGCTCTGATAGTAGTCGTATTTATTGATGTGTAATTAGAATTGAATAAAGTCGAATTTGTATTAAGATTAGTTTCATTTTGATTCTTTTTTTCTATCAGTTCATTAGTTGAATTTGATTCAGATTCATTATAAGAAAACTCTTCAAATACAGATTTAATAGCATTAGCTAGTGGAAAAGTTCCTTCGTCACAAAACTGTCCCGAGTAATCATCAAAATCTTTATTTTTAAAGTAAATAGTATTCAATAAGTAAAAAAAAAAGTTTTTGTAAATTTTTCAGTACCTAAAGTCCATAACATAGTGCCTCCTAAAGACATAGTATAAGCCCATTTAACTTTAAGAGCTATACTTCTTTGATTATCGAAGCCTACCCATTGATTATCATGAGTAGCATAAACAGATTGTTGTTTATCATCCCAATATTTTTTCCAATTTTCAGATTTTATTTTATCGCATATTTCAAAATAAGAATAAATTCCTTCTTCTTTAGTATAAGCGCCTGCATTACCACCTTTAACTATGGGAGCTCCGACTTTATTCAAAGTACTATTTTTTAAAGTAAATGAGCGTCCTTAAGTTTTGATATTAAATATTAAATTTGAAAAGTTAAATGAAAAAAATCTAAATTATATATAACCATATGAGGCAAGACCAAAATTTATCTTAAAAGGTTCACATCCATTCGAAATCCAATAATTAATAGAATAATTTGCATTTTTCCAATTATCACTCGATTGTGTATGATTAAAAGGCTCTGAATTTCGTCCATATAGAGGAGAATTAAGACCAGTTACATTATCCCAAGTACCATGATAATCATAAGTCATAACACTTATCTGAAACAAATTAAAACTATAAATAAAATAAACAAATACAATAATTAAAATTCTTTTAAAAACATACATAGTCAAGTTTTTCACATAAATTTTTAACATAATAAGCATTATTAATTTTATAAGGATCAGCAGCAACTGCAGATGTAATTAATAATTTACGCTTATTACTCAACTCAGCTTCGTGGTCTACAGCTAATCTAAAGTCATTAACTAATAGATTAAAATTTTCTTTTGAATCTAAATCAGCACCACGTTCTTGATCACCAGGAAATTCCCAATCAAGATCAATACCATCAAAATTCCATTCTCTCAATAGCTTTAATGTCTGATTTATAAATTTCGATCTATTATTAGCAGTACGAGTGGCCAAATTAAAGCCGTCACTTTTAGCCGACCAACCACCTACTGCTAATAAAATTTTTAGAGCCGGATTTCTTCTTTTTAAACTATACAAACGTATAAATAAAGGCATATTTGCTTTTTCAGTCCAGTTCATATCATGTTCTTCTGTTGGTACTAATGATAAAGTTTTTGGATCTATTTTAGAAAAAGCGTAATGAATATGAGTACATATTTTGGGATCAATTTTATCCGGATAAAGTGGTGGCTCTAATTCACGATACGGCGCCCAGTTGGCAAAATAACAAACTCTTCTTTGCAATAATGGTAGATCTGCATCATTATCATTATCATTATTATTATTATTATTATTATCATTGTTAGAATGACATTTTTTTAGAGAAAATATTGAAAAATAGATGCCAATTAAAAATATCTTAAACATTTCTACAAAAAATAGAAGTTTATCTTTTGAAATTAAAGCCAAAATATATATATTTCTAATATATATATATATATATATTTTTTTTTTTTTTCTATTTTCTTAAATTAAAATGAAAAGATTTACTTAAATAAAACCATTATCAAAATTCAGAAGAAAAAAAAAATTTTATTAATAACGAAAAGAAAAAAAATTTGGATTATGGGAAAATAGAAATAAATTTTTTAATTCAAATTTTTTTCAAATTCTTTTGTTTAAAAAAATAGAAAAAAAATAGAAAATACAATACATTTTGGTCATTTTTTCTTTTCTATTCTATTACCTTAGCTTAGATTATTATTTATGAAACTTATTCGTGATTTATATTAAAATATATATAAATAAATATATAAAAAATATAATCTACGTAAATATTCATTTGTTTAAACCAAATCGTAAAAAAAATAGCTAATAAAAGATTATTTTCTTTTTTTTTTTTGCTATATAGCTTAATTTTCTCTCTGGTTTATTTACAAATAAGATACAAAATAAAACCATGATTGAAATTAAGAAAATAAAATAAAAAAAAGATTGAAATAAAATATTTAAAAAAAAAAAAAAAAGAAAAAATTTGACCCGTTTATTTTTAATTATTTATTAATCAAGGGCGCTTGCTTAATCTACATTTACTTGAACCGGATAATGTATGATCTGAATATTTTCAAAATTAATTAAATAAAAGAGACTATACACTTGATAAAAAATTTTTATTGCAATTTATTTTCAAAATTGAAATGAAAAACTAAAAAAAAATTAATAGTTTATTGCAAAAATAAAAACTAATATCTAAAAGTAAATATTTGAAAATTATTAGAAAACAATTTTTGAAATCTGTAAAAACTATTTTTTTCTTGTATTATAGGTTGAAAACAAAGAACAAAGAATTGATATTAAATTTTATTATATAGATAAAATAAGAAATATAAAAAAATTCAATTGAGTTTTTATTGTCTTTTATACAAAAAGAAACATATATCCGATTTTATTTTGTTATATAGATAAGTATTTCCTAATTTTTTAAAATAAGAATTAAAAACTTAAAAGCCTAGACAATAGATTCAAAAAAAAATATCTAAATTGAAAGATATTTTTTTTTTTTTTGATTTGGTTAATTTAATTTTTTTAAATGTCATTTTAATTATATATTAATAAATTTGTTTTACATTTTTATCATCAAATTATCAAATATTTATATAACTTAATTCAATTTTTATTAATACTCATTATTATCGAGTATTTGAAAATAAATTGTTTAAGATATAGATCAAATCAAATTTTTAGACTACCAAGACTTGCTTGTTAATATACATATGTATATATTTCTCTACTTATCTAAATTCTAAGTACTAATATCTAATAAAAGTTTTTTGTTGAAAAATAATGCAAATTTTTTTCTTTTTTTTTTTTTTTTCATAAATTTGAAAACTATTTTAAAATGTTGGTCAAATAACGAATATTTCTAATTTATTAGATTTATTTATTAAATACTTTTTCCTAATGCTTTTTTTTCTCTAATATTAGGAAAACACTTTAGAAAAAGATTTATTATGGATTAATTTTTTTCAAATTTTTTTTATAGCCAAAAACCAACATGATCAAAATTTTAATTAAATAATATTCTTTCTTTATTTTTTTTTTTCATTAGGCTTTTTATTTAATTAGTCAAAAAATCGTGGTGGTGATGGTGAAAATATTAATTTTAAAATAAATTTGAATAAAATTTGTACAATTTTTAAAATTTCAAATGCTATTTTTTTTTTTTTTAAATATTTTTGTTTAAATATCAAGTAAGTTTAATAAAAAAGTAAATATGTTTTTTAATTATACACCATATAAGACTTAAGCAAGTAATCATTAATCATAAAAAAAAATTCATAATAAAGGCAAATTTAAAAAAAATAAAAAAAAAAAATTTGTATAAAAAACTAACCTTATGTCTTGCTTGACAATCTGGAGGTGAGTAAATACCACCAAATTTAACATTTAAATTTTCTTTTTCCATTTGTTCCATATAAGTTTTGTTAGCTTTTTTTTCAATTACGTTCAATGGACCGACTTTTAAAGTAAAGTAAATGATTTTATTGAAAATGAAGTGAAATTATTGTTTTAAAAATTACATAAAACTGGTGGTTGAGGATCACATATAGATTTATTATTTTTTGCCAATTTAGATGAAGATTTATACTTTTTCAAATAATCGTCAATGTTACGTAGATTTAAATTTTTTCTAAAAAAACTTGTTTCATTTGAAGCTAAAAACTTTATTGTTTCATTAAATAGCTCGTTTTTGTTAAGCCTAAAGTTTGGATTTGATTCAAACAGTATTGAATATTTAGAATTTAATATATAAAACGAATTTAGTATAAATAACTCAAGACATTGTTTGTTATTGATTAAATTTAAATTTTTTATTTCAAATTCAAAGTTGGAAAAATTTAAAGAATCCATTTTTATAGAACTACTACTACTACTACTTTCGTCATTTAATAAAATGTTCGGAATATTGCGAAAAAAATATTCCGTACAATTATTAGATTTGTTTTTATTATCTATTAATAGAAGATTATTATATTCGCTGCTGCTTAAATTGTTCATAAATTTAGAGAATCTTTTCAAATTATCATTATACTGTTTTAAAGCTATCCAAATATTCATTGGTAAAACGTGTTCTTCTTTAAGCATTTTGTCTATGCTAATGTCCATTAGTTTAAGCTCTTCTTGCATTAATTTAATTTGATAAAAATTCGAATTGTTTGTTTGACTATGCATAACCAATATTTGTGATAAAGTAATTATTGTAACAAATAAAAAAAATATAAATAATAGTAAAGAATGTATTTCGCGTCTCTTCTGAATTTGATTTTGATTTAAAGTGCCTTGTGTTCCATTTGATTCTTGTTCAGTTGATTTTTTATACTTTATTAAAACCAATTGATGATTAGTTTCATTTGAATTTGCATTTAAATTTATAAAAGATCCTATTTCGAATGTTTGTTGTATAAAATCTTCATAAGGTCTTAATAGAGAAGAGTTTTCATCATTTGATTCATCATCGGGAGAATATTTTTTTCTTGTACGCTTTTGTTTAATTGAACTCGTTTTTTCCATTTTATTTTTATTTTTTATGTAAAAAAAAATATTATAGTTGAAATACTAAAACATTACAGTTAATTTTAAATATATAGCACCTTTTAATAAAATATAATATAAAATGCATTTAATTGCTTATTTCTAAATTCTAAAATAAATTTTTCAAATAAAACTTTAAACCAAAACTCTAAATGTAAAGACAAATAAAATTAAAAACAAAAAAGTTTTTAATAGAATCTTTAGTTGAAATAGTTTAAAACTAGTTTAAAAAATTAAATTTTTATTTAATTTTTCTAATTTATGGCTTATTAAACTGGTTTATTTTATCTTGAAACTTACAATAAAAAACAAAATGACTAATTGAAAATTGAAAACATTTTTAAAATCAATTTATTTCAATAAATTTATTTTTTTTCAAATTTAAATAAACTATTAATAAACTTTAAGATTTTAAATTGCTTTAAATTTCTTGTTATATCATCATGAATTATTTAATAACCAAAATATATTTATTCATTTTTAAATATTTTTCATAATTTAATCTAACAAATCTTTGATTTAAAAATATTATTATACTTTAAAATATTGATTATTGATTTTAAAAATAATAATTTTTTTTTTTATTTTTAGAAAAATTACAATCATCAGTTAATATAAAAATAAATCTAGTATTTCAAAAACAACAACAACAACAACAACAACAACTAATAATTACGAATAGAGGTAATAATATTTTTAAAATTAGTCAATTTTCATGTTTCAGGATATAAAATTATATTTTAAAAAATAATTTATATTTAAAATCAAAATTCAATCAATAATTCAAATAATTTTCTATAAATATTATTAAAACAATATCCAGTCAAGTAATTTTTAAATTTGAAAAAAAAAGTTGATTAATAAATAATAATTACTTAACAAGAAGAAGAAAATAAAATAAATGTTTTTAATAAATTTTATTAATATCAATAACTAATAATAATAATTAAATTTATTAATCATTTAAATATTTGATTTTAAAATTAAAATAACATGAAGAAAAAAATCTTTATATTACAATTTATTATGATTAAAACAATAATTAAACTTATTTTAACAACATATAATAAATTATATAATCTTAAACGGATTTGATTTAATTATTTTAAAAGATAACAAAAATGTCTTTTTATATTATGATATTTTTTTGCTTGAAATGACATTTAAAATAAGTTTTTCATTTTTAATATTTTATGTTATTTATTTAACTTTTTTGTTATTATCAAACAATAATTTATTTTGATTTATATATATCTAAATACTGTATATATATATATAATATAAAATAAAAACTGGGAATAATAAATTATTTAATATAATTTGCTTAATAAACAAATTGTTTTTAAAAAAAAAAATTTACTAACAATATTAGATACTATTCAGCTTGAAATTTTTTTATAGTTGTATTATAAAATAGTTTAGTTTAGTTTAGTTTTCTTAGTTCGATATCTGAATTGAATATGATTCTATTCCATCAAATTATGATAATTATTTTTGAATGATGCTGAATTTTAATTTTTTTTATTTATTTTGATTTTCATAATTTTGATATTATTTCAAAATAATCCAAAACAAAAACACAATACCAATTATTGATTTTACAAGAAATATATAAAAAAAAAATTTATATATATATATGAATTATGCATTTCTCTTTTTAAACTAATTCCATTTTATTTTTTTTTATTTTAATTTATAATTATTATTAGTACAAAGCCAATAATATAATTACAAATTTTTGCTTTCTTTTTCTTTTCTTTTCTTTCTTTCTTTCTTTTTTATTTTATTTTCTCTAAATGAATCAATTCATATTTTGTAGTAAAATTAATTGATCTTATGTCTGAAAGCAGAAACATGAATAGACTTGAATTGTTATTATTAATTTTTTTTTTTTTTATTTCGACCCAGCTACTTTATGTATAATTAAAACTTGAAAAAAAAATAAAATTCTAATTTTACAAATACAAAGTTTGTCAATTAATTGTACTTTGGAATTTGAGTTTTATTTTTTTACCATTTTACCAAAAATATTAAAAAAAAATATTTGAAAAATAAAAAAAAAAGCTTAAAATAAAAAAAAGTTATTTAGGTTGAATATTTAACATGAATTTTTTTATTTAAAAATGATCTAATTTTTAAAATTTTTAAATTTTATATCTTTTTTTGAAAAAAAAAAATTAAAAAAATTTCTTAAAAATTAATTTAAACCAAACAAAATGACGTAATTATCTTGTATTCATTTATTTTTATTCTATATCATATGATTTAATTAGAAATATATTAAGAACTATTTATCAGCCTGAAGTTGGTTATTGGAGATACGGTTTATTCGAGTGTTTTGATAGTATACCCGATTGTCTATTGTCATTTTGCTGCCCCCCTTGTTATACAGCATATGCTTCTGATGCAGCACAAGAAAGCATAATTGGCTCAGCTTTACAATGCTTATGTTATCCTCTAGGACTTTGTTATTTAAGACCAAAAGTTAGACATGAATTAGGACTACAAGTAAAAGCTTTATTACAAGAAAACATTTAATAAAATATCTTACAAATAATTTTTGTCTCTCACTCATTAATTAGGGTTCAATGGTTTCAGATATTTGTGCATCTTGTTGTAAGTTTTTATTTTAAATTTTTTTTAAATATTTTTAAATATATTTTAAAATATAAAAATTTAGTTTGTCCTTGGTGTACTGCAATTCAAATAAAAAGAGAATTCTATGATTAGATTATTAATTTGATTTAGTACTTAAAAATTAGAAATAAATTATTAAATATTTTTTTTTTTACTTTTATAATTCTCTCTCTCTCTCTCTCTCTCTCTCTGTTGTGTTGTTTCATTTCATTTTGAAATAACCTGAATTTTCTTGTTTTTTATGTTATGTACTAAATATTTAAAGTTATTATTGTCTTTTTTTTTTTATTTTTATTTTAGTAACCCTTAACAGCATTTTAATAAAACTATTCATAGAAAAAAATAAAATAAAAAGATTTTATAAAAGGTTTAATAAATTAAAAAACTAAAAAGATCTTTAATAATTTTCAACTAAATGTAATCTTAATATCTAATGAGAAATATTAGAAAATAAAGCTCAAAAACATCATTTAATCGTTTTAAAACGAAAAGAAAAGAAAATAAAATAAAATAAGGTAAAATTATTAACATTCATTATAAACTAGTTATTACTATTTAAAAGCAGACATTTAACTTAAAAAAAAAAAAAATAACCAAATACCAACTTCTTGGGAACAAGATTCATTTCTTTATAAGAAATATATAGTCTTTATCATCTTTAAATAAGCTTAATAATTCTGAAATCCAATTACCTAAATTATTAGAAACACAAATTAATATATGTACATATTATAATTGTAATTTTCTATAAATATATAGACAGGAATTTGTTTAATTTAATTTTAAATATATAAGAGCAAATTTTTATATAATCTTGTTGCAACTAAGACTTGTTTGTGGTAGAATACTTTATATATAATTTCTGTAAAACATATCAAAGCAGATTTGTTGCAAAGCAGCAACTTTTATTTAAATTTTTTATAAAAAATATTTTTAAAGACTTTAATCATCAATCAATATTAGAAATTAGAAATTAGAAATTAAGAATTTTTTTTTATTTTAAAGTAAATTTAATCTTTAGTAGTATTAAGGTATAGAAAAAAATTAAAAGCATTAATTAACACCATAACTAGAAAATTTCAAATTCTTTGACCTATATTAAACAAAAAGTAAAATATAATAATAATAATAATATTGAAAAGCTTAAATTTAAAGCTTTTTTATTTATTGAAATGTAGAAAATAAAAAAAATGTCAAAAATTTATAGTTATTAATTAGTTTTTTTTTGATAAATGCTTGGAAAGGTTTTTAAATGGGATTTTTTTTTTTTTATAAGAAATTCTAATTGACGATATGTTTCTATATATATAAATATTAAAATAAATAATTTCAAAATTAGAATTTATGTTTCTTGTTCAAATAAAAACGAATATATTCATAAAAATATAAAAATTTTCATTTTTCTATATATATATTTTTTTAAAATGATGAAATTTCAAGTGCATCATTTTAAGTAAGTAAGTAAGTAAAAAAAAAAAATAATAAAAAACCAAGAAGCAAGCGATTTTATTAAAAGCTAAAGCTAAACTAATAAAACAATCTTTAAAATTGCAAATTTAAATTTTATTTAAATTTAAATATGTTTTCATATACTGTACTGTATAAATATAATAAATAAATAAATAAATACATGAATTATTACATTTGTTTAACTAATCATCAACTTTTTTATTTTATTTTATTTTATTTTATTTTAGTTTATTTTATTCATCATTAGTTGAGACTTTTAAAAATTATATAATATTTTTTTTATTTTTAATAAATAAATAAATAAATAATATTTAGATAAAATGAGCGATTCAAACGAATCAAAAGATAATGAAGATAGTTATTGGTGCCAGCTGATGGATCAAATAAACACCAACAAAATCGATATTGATAAAATAATAAATTTATTAAATAGATTTAAACTAGATAAAGAACATATTCTGTCACATGAGTTTGATTTTATAAATTCTGATTCATTTTATAATTGTCTATTCACTTATACTCTTCACAAAATAATTCAATTTATTGATAAATGTAAATAAAATTATTAATTAATACTTTTTTTTTTTATTTAATTTTAATTAAATTTTTTTTTGCTAAATAGTTTCTAAAGAACAAATGGAAATTTTGGATGATTTTATTGATTTTTATATTAAATATGTATTTAAATTTCGTGCAAATGAAATACTAAAATTAGACCAATTAATAGAATTTTTTGATTTAATGTTTAAAATGGATAATTCTAGTCTAATTGATAATAAATTTGATATAAGCTCTATAATAACTTTATTATCCAAATCCAAACCAACTCCGATTGCATCAACTCAAACTAAACCAGTTCAAAATCAAATTAATAATTTGTTAAATAATTATTGTTCAAATTTAAAGTCAAACAATCAAAAATTGTATCAACAATTAGATGAACTAAATGAAGAAGCTATTAATAATAAAAATTTATTTATAAAAATAGTTTTAAAAAATTTCAAACAAAACTCAGGTTTAGAGTATTTTTTAAATCAATTTGAATCCGAATTGAGTAATTTGAATAGATTAAAATCAACAGAACTATTACAAGACTCTATTGTATCAAACGAACAAGCAATTGATATTAAAAATAATTTAAAATTTTTAATTAATGATTTAAAATTGTTAAATAAATTTCTAAGTTTACCCGTATTTGATTTATTAAATAATGAGAATGAGATTCAATTAAATCAATTTATTCAAACTGCTCAGCTGTCTCTTATTCAAGCATGCACAGCTGAGTTTCAAATTCAAGATTTAAATTTGAATTTGAATAATCCTAGATTAAATGACAATTCGCAAAACACTGATTTATTCTTGCTTATTAAACTATGTGTAAATATTTTACTTAATTTTTTTTTATTTTGATTTGATTTGATTTGATTTGATCAAAATATTTTTATTTAAGGTGCAAATTGTTGATAATAATCCGATTAAAGATGAAATTTTGCAATCAAAAAATATTAGCCTAATATTTCAAAATTTGAACAAACTTGTTCTAAAACAATATGAACAATTGTTAAAAATAAAATCAAAATTGAATTTAAACGAAGACTTGAACATTTATTGTTTATCATCATTTAATAAACAGTTAAATTTAGATTTACTCGGTTATATATCACACTTTATAAAATCGATTCAAACAAACAAAAGAAAATATTTAAATTCAAATTTATATGAATTAATATTTAATTTGTTCAAATACATTTTCTTGCAATTAAATCTATTCAATCAAAATGTAAAATTAAAGCGAAATTTAGCTATTAATAAAAACAATTTAATTACAAATATTAAAAATATCGACGATCCGAATACAGACGACGATTTTGATAATACCGATGAAGATGAAAATAACATGGCTAATTGTACTAGTTGCACAACTGTTACAAATACGAATCAATCAGATGACAATAATGAAAATAAAACAAATAATAATAACAATAATAACAACAATCAAGAAGAATCAGATGATTATTTATTAATTGGTTCATGGCTTTATGATCAAATTAATTCAAACAATTTGCCTGAATCAAATCAACAAATTGATTCTCAACCAAAAATCGAAAATTCAACTCAAAACGAAGCCAATCGAATTGAATCGAATTCGAATAAAATTTTAGACACAACATTCGATTTAGACTGTGAAAATTCATTAAACCAAGTATATATTGATCTTTTGATTGATATCTTATCTCTTCAAATAGACCTACTTCAAGATGCTAAAAAAACTTTAAATAATTTAAATATAAATGATCAAATAATTAAAGATTTGAGTCAATTGTTAATCGATATTGAAGCATACGAATATCTATTATCGAATAAAAAATTTACCAAACTTTTTTATGGCTTAGTAAATATTTTAGTTATTGAGCATTTTGATCAGGATAAGCAAGACATGTTGCTAAATAGCTTAAACATTAATCTAGCCGACAAAACATGGAGTTCTTGTCAAAGTTTGTTAATAAATAGACATTATTTACAAATATTGGCACAAATATATGCATTACGTTTAACCAATGGTTCAAAAGTTCCTATTTTGTTAATATGGGATAATTTACTTAAAAATTTAGAATCAAAAATTTTCAAATATTTAAACCAAACCGAGTATGTAAAAGAAGACTTGAGCATCGAATTTTGTTCATTACTATTATTTTTATTTCATAATTTGAATCAAAACGATAAAAAATTGGTTTTGAATAATTTAGCTAATACAATTATTGATTTAAATTCAAAGATAAATTATCAAGATAAGCTATCAAATTCTCCTTTACTTGTGTCACGTTTAATTTTTATTTTTGATTATGTAATAAATCATTTTGAAGAACCATCTGATTTATTAATAAATTTAATGAAAACCAATTTGTTAAACTTTAATGAACTCGATTTAGCCAAATATGAACACGAATTCGAGAGTCTATTAAAGTCATTAAAAGCCGAGCACAATTTTGTAGCAATTATAAAACCTTGCTTTTATAAGCTTAAACTAAAACCAATTGTAATTAAGGAAAGTGTTTTGGATATATTGTACAAAACAGTCGATTACAATAGCTTGTATACATCTTTAGTCGAATTTACTTATTTCGGTTGCAAATTAAATCTAAACGATAAACAAGTTAACGAATTGGCATCGATAAGTTATAACTTTGAATTAATTAGCAATTTATTAGAACCTTCTTTGAGCAACCAAGATGGTTTTCTTAGAATTCCAGATGAGTATTTAATTAACATTCTAGCAAACTTTGATCAAATAAAAGAATTCGATTTTAGTTTAGTTTTAAGATTATTGATAAAATTAAATAAAAATGCCTCAAACCAATTCAATATGAATGTTATAAATAGTTTAAACACATTTTTTGATCCATCTAATGAAAATGAAACTATTTTAAAATTCTCTTATCAGAAAATTGTCGATTTTTTTACAAATTATTGGACTAAACAAATCAAACAAGATATTGATTTAAACAAGAGTATTTATTTACTAAATTTGACTCTAAGTCTATTTGAAGTTTTGCTAAAAGATGCTAAAAAAGCGCTTGATTTATCAAATTTAGAAAAACTTTTAATTGATTTAGTTTTAATGTACAAAAACGCGTACAAAGATAATTTTATTGTACCAAAACTGAATTCAAGTAGTTTTAAAATTGACAATTATTTATTTAGTTTATTGCTAAATAATTCCAAATGTTCATTTAGCAAAAGCCAAATCGATTCATGTGAAACTAGTTTTTTAATTAATTTTTCTTCATTTCAAGATGAAATATTTAAAGATTTGAATTTAAATCTTAAAAAAATAAATCAAGATTTGTGTAACAAATTAGACTTGATAAATAAGTATGATATTAATTTGTTCAAATGGTTTAGCAGTGAAATAAATTACGGCATATTAATTAAAAATATGACAAAATTCTTAATAGATTTTCATTCAAATAATAAAAGCTTAGATTCAATATTTATAAACTTGAATGGTGATTTGAATTTGTTTTATTTATATTTGTCAGATAATGTATGTGAATATTTGAGTAAATTGGATTCTAGTTTGTTATTGTCTAAAGCAAGTTATTTCAGTTTTGAAATTAGCTTTAAAGCTATTACATACTACTACTACTACTTGATTGATCATCAACAACAACAAGAAGTTAAATTGGAAAAATTTTTCATTAATCAATTGAAAAGTTTGGAAAAAGTTTTGGATACTCAATATGGCTTAGAAGGGTTTTTGGACTTTTTTTTAAATAGCAATAATAGCAAGCAAGATCATGAGGAACGTTTAACTGATATATTCGATGATGAAATATCTGCCGAGCTAAAACAACAATTAATTGAAAATAGTTCGAAAAAATTTTTACTATTTTTATTGACATCTTATAAATCAACATTATCAAAGCAATTATTTATTCAAATAATTTCGTTTTTGAATAAGCTATTAAAATTAAGTTTAAATTCAACTGAAAACAAACAATTGACTCAATTGTTAACTCAATTAAATTATATATCTAATTTAGAAGAGGAATTTATTCAAAAATGGCTTTGCAAATTGATAGAATCTAATTATTTAGTTGAAGAACATGATTTGCTCAATTATAAATTTATTTTACATCAATTGGTTATTTTATTAACTGCTGAAAATTCAGTTATAAATGAATATGTTTGCTTGTCTATATTGAATAGTTTAATACCATTATCAAATAAACTAATCAACTCTGATAATCAAAATAATCCAAATCCATACTTTGCTGATTTATTAACTCTTATGGACACTTTAAGCTCATCTGGTTCTGGTCTAGGACATTTGTATTTATTCAAAGCATGTGTTATATGGATTGAATATTATTCAAGTATACCTCTAAATGATTCAAACACAATTCAAAAATCAATTTGTTATATTTTATCTTATTTGAGTCAAATATTAAATTATTTAAAACCGAATTCAAGTAACAAATTATTGGAGCCTACTTCAGAGATTCAAAAATATTACCAAGATAAGTTAATTATTGATTTCGATCAAAAATCTATTAAGCTTATTGAAATGATTCATAAACGTGATTTAGAAACTCAAAACTTTTTATTATCTTCATCTAATGATATTCAAAATAATCAGGATACCAAAGAGCAAGATAATAATAATAATAATACTCAAGATAATTTGGAAAACGATAACGATGATCAAAATAGAGATATTGATTTAGATACTGATTTATATGCGGAAACGACTTGTAATAATATCGATGATACATGTAATGATCAAGATCAAGATGATAATTATGATTTGGATAATGAAAATAATAGTGATCAAGATGAAGATGATGAAGATGATGATCCAAATGAAAATGATTATTATGAAAATGAAGTAGATGATGACGAATATGAATTTGATGAACAAACAAATTCAAACCAAGCTGCAAATTATATTGAAGAAGATGATGACGATTTAAGAGGACAAACAACAAACTCAAACACTCAAATAACTAATCAAACTCAACCTCCTCCGCCGCCGCCATCGCAGCAACAACTACAACAACCACAGCAGCAGCAGCAGCAGCAGCAGCAACTGCAACAACAACCGACAAGTTTAAGTACCCAACAAAGTCAAAATTCAAATACTAATCAAATCGATATAAATGAGCTATTCGGTGCTTATGGTGTTGCTTATCAAATATTTGATGAATCCGAAAATGTATTAAGAAACGAAAATAGAATAGATGACGAAATGGATGAAGATGAAGACGGAGATGAAGAAGATCCAGATGAAGACGATGACGACGAATATGGTGATGATTTTACGGACAACTTTGCTGATTATGAACACGTGCAACCAGAGCCACCGATAAGAAGCACAACAACAACGAATTCAACAATTGCAAATCGTGATGTTATTTATCAAGATTTAATATCCACAATTAGCGCAGCTGCAGCAGCTATAAATGGTCGTATCCAAAATACAATTCAAAATCCGTCTGCATCAACAGCTAACTCTCAAAATCAAGCTCAAAGAAACACCGAAGCTAATAAAACAAAAACTCCTAAAACTTCTAAAAACGAAGACGAAGACCTAAACTCAAAATTATGTACTTATACAATAACTAAAAAAGACTTTATGAATCAGCATTGGTATTATTGTCATACATGTAAAATGATTGAAAGAATCGGCATGTGTACAGTATGCGCAAAAGTTTGTCATAAAGATCATGACATTTCTTATGCTAAATTCGGCTCATTTTTTTGTGATTGCGGAGCTAAAGAAGATAACAGTTGTAAAGCATTGGTTAAGAGAAATCAAATTAATGAGAAAAAAAATACATTACAACCATCGAATCAAAAGTTGCTTAAAAAAAGAAGCAAATTAAATTCGGTCTCATCACAAACCATTGTACAAATAAATACTCAAAAAGAGAATAGTTTAAACGAACTTAAAAAACTAATAGCTCAATTAAAATTAAACAAACCAAAGCAAATTGAAAAAATAAAACAACAAATTTTAGAAACCATCAAAACAAAGAATTTATTGAAAATATTACGTAATTTAATCGATAATAATCTTGTTCCAAAAGCTAAGCTTACATACGAAAATTCTCTTATTAGAACAAACAGTTCATTAGCTAGATTAGAACTAGATAATTTGCGATCAAATTTCCAAAACTTATCAACTTATCCTGAACAGCTATTTCAAGTAACTCTAGGTTCTCAGGAAGGTGCTTTTGAAAATGTTCGATTGACATACACAGGTGATCATGGTCCTCTAATAAAACAATTAATTCAAACTCATTCATTAAGACGAGTAAGCATGTGTTTAATATCGAGTAATAAGCGAAAACATTTAATTGTAACACACGAAAAAGGCAAATCTAGTCATTTAACTATACTTCAATTAAATGCATTATTAAAACAAGATTCAAATAAACGTAATAAATTAACTTTGACTAAATTAAACACGGTTCCAATACCATTCACTTTAGTATCGGTTGTTTCGAATCAATCAAACGAGGACTATGTTAGTTTAACCGGTTTAAAAGATTGCTACATTATGTATTTAAATGAAAATGGTCAAACCAAAAATGAAACAAATCAGACACAAGCACAAGCACAAGCACAACCAACTAATGCTAATGCTGTTCCGTCTTCTAATCAACCGACACAGCCGACTGAACAAGCCAAGCCGATTAATAATCAATCACAAAATTCCGGACTAATCGTTCTACATCCTTCATTAGAATCATCTAACTATATTATCAAATCGATTTGGTTACCTGGTTCAAAAAATGAATTAGCTCTAGTCACAAGTGAATTTGTTAAAATTTATGATTTAAGCATAGACAAAATAAGTCCTATTTATTATTTTGTTTTACCAATGGGAAAAATCAAAGATGTTACCTTCTTTTATGATTTAATTGAGACTGAAAACAAAGAATTAAAACAAATTAAATACATAGTTTTAATAACATCAGACGGTTATTTGTATTATGAAGAATTAAATGATGTATCATCAGCTAAAAACGGAGTCTACTATGTAACCAATACTATTGATATTACTAATTCTAATGAACAGCTTGGTTCAGGTGTATCTGTTTATTATTCATTCAAGTTTAAGCTTTTATTCTGGTCTCATCAATCAGGTAAATCTTATATTGGTTCTTTGGCCAAAACAGATAAAAATCAATTAAGTTTAAACAAAACATTCCAATTAAATATATCTAATAATAAAACAACTGGACAAGCTTTATGTAATTGGACTGAAATTCAGTCTCATCCTGGTCTAATAATGGCTATGACTTTGGTTACAAATAATCCTATCGTATTAATGTTTTTACCAGATAGAATTTTATATCAAGAGATTAAATTAGTAAATAACAACGGAATACCAAGTAAAGCTAAAATACAAGATATGGTTGCTATTAGACATCCATATTCACGTGAAGATGACTTAAATGAGAATGAATTAAACGATTCCGATGAACATGTAAAAGAAAAAACAACCATGATTTTACTTTGTGATGATGGCTCATTAAAAATTTATGTTGCTGATTCGGACAAAACTGAATACTGGCTAAAACCCTATTTAAAACCAACTCATCCAATAACTCAACTTAAATCACAATCTCAATGGACTTCAGCATCTTTATATCAACTTTCTCCTTTGGTAATGAAAGAAGTTACCATGAAAAAAGAGCAAGAGAAAAAAGACAAACAAAAATTAGCTGATTTATTAAAGTTAAACGATCAAACAACTTCTCAAACACGGTTGAAACGTTCAAATACAGTCAAATCAAAATCATCTACAACCAAAAAACAAGCATCGAATCAAACAAATCAAAATCAGTTCTCAATCGATTACTTTGAAAAATGTGCTCAATTAAATGACATTGAATATTCGGGTATTGATTTATTGGAAATTTACAATTCGCAACAACTAAAACAGCGTCTTTTATATTCAAATACTCAAAAGTACATAGTTTGTAAGAAACAACAAGGTTTTAAATTAGAAATTATTAATCAAACTGAATCAAATAGAATGTTATTAATGGGATGTAGAATTATGTGCGGTTCACATTCAATCGAAAAAAGTCCCACTTATTTTGAAGTATTTAATCGCAAAATACCAGTTAAATTAGCACGTTCTAGATGGTTTGATATTTGCTTGACCAGAGAAGAAGCTTTTATAAGTGATAATAAATTAATTGTTAATGTTGGACCTAGTTCTGATACAGTCAATCATGTTATTATGATTGATTCTGTTTTATGTTATGGTAAATCCAAACAAGAACTAAATTGGACTAAACAAGAAGCTGCTGATTTACAGAAAAAATACAATGAAAGATTAAATTCAAAACCATTAAATTCAAAAGAAGATAAAAATGAATCAGACTTAAAAATTAAATCAGACAAGAAAGCAACTAGTTCATCGACTAGTTTTAATTTGATAATTAAAAATTTGAGCCAATTTGAGCCAAAACCATTTGATCGTTTGTTGGCACAGAGTTTAGATGTGTACGAAAATGGCTTATTACTATTAAACGAGTTTGAATCAGATTCATATAAAATTAGTTTGGATTTGATTTCATTAATAAGCCCTCCAATAGTTCTATACAAGTCTAAATCTCTTTTATTTAATTGTGTTAAATCGAATCAGTTGTATAATTTATATAAAGATGACTCTTTAATTAATTTAATAAATGAAACATTAAATAAGCAAAATGAAGTTAAAATAGACTCTGAAATGCTTGAAAAGTGTCTCTTAATATGTAAATCTTTAATACAAGAAAAACGTGAGATAAATTTGGTAAAATTTTTGAACCAAAAACGTCCCAATTTTATATTAGAATTGAACAATTTATTTTGGAATTTAATAAACAAATCTTTGATTCAAAATGAATCAAATCTCTTAGCTCAAATTGGCGAAGAGAATTCGGCAAATTTAAATTTACTAATCGAATGTCTAATAGAAATAGAACATTCGTTTTTATTGGTAGAATTAAATAATAATACAAACTTTTTAAATTCTACCATTTTAAACCAAGTTATTGATTCCTATTTAAAATTGTTGTTATCCGATTCAATCGAAATAAATTTAACTGCAAGAAAATGTCTAATTCAATTGATAAAAACATCAAGTCAAAAACTAAAATCGTGCTTAAAACAAAAACCGATCGAACAGCAAGAAGAATTGGTTGAAGAAGAACAAGAGAGCCAAATACAGCATCAAAATGAACCCGATTTAGCAACTCAAGAAATTACAAATAATGATGATGAAATGCTTCAACTAGCCATGCAAATAAGTTTAAATGAACAATTAGCTCAACCAGCTTCATCATCTTCTCAGGCTCCACCTGCAATCCAGCCTAGAACTTTAGCTCCAAAAACAAAAGCTCGAAAGACGTCTTTAATAAATACTCAATCATCAATCGAAATGATTGAATTAAATACAAATTCAAATTTATTAAAATTGAGAAAAATTTTATTAGAAAACTTTAGCTTAAGAATAAATGATTTGTTTAGATTAAATCCAAATATAAATGGGCTCAAATCAATCGGATTTTTCCAGTTTATTTTAGTTTTAATGAGCGATTTAAATCCAAAAGAAGATATGGATAAAGAAATTTTAGAAAAATTGATTCTAAATTTATTCGATTTATTAGAACCTTTTGATTCTGGTAGCAACTTGAACGAGAAAACAAACAAAAACGAAATTAAATTGATATGTTTAAGAACTTTAAGTATTTTGCTATCTAAATCAAAATATCAAAGATCCGGTACTGACACCTGTAATTTTATAATTCAAACTTTAATTCAAAACTTGCTGAAATACAATTTAATTGATAAATGTCTAAATTTGATAAAATTTTTATATACTGATTTATGGCTGAAAAAGACAACTTTATCAACTAAATCTGAATCAGACTCAGTTCATTCTGATTTGATTAAAATAGCAACAGAACATAAATTTTATGACGAATTATCGCCATACTTTGTTAAAACAGATCCTTTGAATAAGGACTCTTTCATAGTTCCACCACCTAATTTGGCTTTACAACAAGACCAGCCGATTCAAATCGCACAATTGCCAAAACAACAAACACATCAAATTGATATATTTGACAACTATATAGAACTATTGACAGAAATTCTAATTCGTTTGCCATATCAAATGAAAAAGTTATGTCTAGGATCAACTAGTCAAGCAAATCAACCAGAATCCATAAATCAAATAAGTTTACAGTTTAATTTTTCATCATGGACTCATTATTTATGTGAATATTTACTATTACCACAATGTGGATTTTTGAAAAGATTAATCAAAAAATTACTACAAATCTTATGCGGTTCTAAAGATAAATATCGTAAGTTTAAAGATCAACATATTTTATCTACTTCAATCAATCAATTGATTTCTTTGTGTCCGTTGAGTACAAACCCGAATCCTCCAATTATGCTAGGCATGGGTACAACTATAAACGAGGCTCTTGAGTCTCTAAATATTATAAATATAACAAGCAATCAAAAACAAGCTAGTGTCAAAATATCAAAAATAAATTATCTAAATTTAACTAAATTGGTAGACAATTTTAAACTCATTTTAGAAGTTGCTGCTAGTCGTGGTGCAAATTGGCAAAAATTTTGTATTCAAAATCCAGCTATTATTTCATACCTAATTGAAATGTGTTTAATCATGGGTGTAGATTCGAATGGTTCTGGTACTGATTCATCTAATTTAAATAGTTCGAGTTCTACTTCATTAGCTTGCACTTCTGTAATTGTTCCGACTATTTTACAATTATTATTGAGTTTATTTGGAACTAATAAATCATCTCAATCAATTACTAATTCGAATAGTTTAAAAATACCTCAAACAAATTCTTCTCAAGTTAAACAAGATTCAAGTAAATTGATTCAAAAAAGTGCTTTAACAGAAGAAAATTTAAGCTTAGTATTAGTTAATTCTTTGTTTAAATATGTGAACAAAGAAACATTGTTGAAATTTATTAGATCGTTTTTGTTAGAGGCTTACCAATCATCTATAAGATGGTCCATGCATTCTTTGATTTATAACTTGTATAAAAATTCATCAACACAAAATCAAGATTGTCTATACGAAATATTATACAGTTTATGGCATGAATCAATGACTATTTACGGTTCTAAATCAACTCAATATGTTGATTTAATCGGTTATATTATACTCAAATCTTCAGGCCAATTAAATGAAAATTTGAGATTAAAAGAATTCCTAAATAAGCTTATTGATCTATTTAAACAACAAAACTCAGTTTTAGCATCTCATCCGAATTCGTTGATTTACGAAGCTGTTCGAGATATAGGCACTGATATAGATGGATTTTATCTAGAGCCTGAACCATGCTTCATATGCAATAATATTGAGACACCAATACAAACATTGAAATTAAACTCTATTAAGATTGATACACGTTTTACAACTAATCAGCAAATTTTCAAGCTGTCTCAAACACATTCTATTCAAAAAATATTCATTAAAATAACTGATATTCGTAAAACAAAAATGATACAAACTTTGAATATTTATTTTACTAATCGTCAATCGCAGTCGATTGTAGATCTAAAAATGAACTTGAGATTGTGGTCTAAAGCTAAACAAGTTCAGGTTGAACCAGGACAATCTGAAATTAAAATAGAATTTCCTTTACCAATTATATGTTCTAATTTATTGTTTGAATATTCTGATTTTTATGATCGTGATTCACAAACTAGTTCTGAAAACGCAATTTTACAATGTCCTAGATGCTCAGCATCAGTGCCAGCACATCCAGGCGTATGCACAACATGTGGTGAAAACGTGTTTCAGTGTCACAAGTGTAGAGCTATTAATTATGATGAAAGAGATCCGTTTTTGTGCAATTCTTGTGGTTATTGTAAATTTGCCAAATTCGATATTAATTTGATTGGTAAACAATATTCGTCAGTAGATCCGATTGAGTCCGAGGATGACCGAAAGCAAACATTACAGAATATAAATTCTTTATTAGATAGAGCAGATAAAATTTATAGCTTTATGTCAAACGAGGTTAAACCTGTTCTAGAAGCTTTAATAATAAAATTAAACGAACAAAACGTATATGAAAAATTTACTATAGCTTCCACGACTACTACTCCACCAATAACAAACTCAAATTTAAGCAATCCTGTACAAAATCCGTCTGGCATAATCGGTATTAGAATGACACCTTTAACTGTTTTAAGTGGTACAAACCAACCAAGCATGACTTTAACTAAACAAAGCACTATAAACGCTTCCAAAACGATTCAATCAATAACACAAAAATATTCCGAATGCAAAACAAAATTCGATGAATTGGCTAAAATAGTTTTAAAACTAAACTTAAGCAGAAAAGAACTAAGAGAATACGACAAACAGTTTAAATCGATCAATTATGATTTTGCTGTGTCGCGTAAAAACTCAGTTGTTTCATTGGAGCAAAATAAAAGCGTTTTCTTAAATTCAAAATCTAAATGTTACGGTTGTGCTTCGGCTTGTATTGAAAATTGTTTGACACTTTTCCGTGTTTTATTATGCTCTTTGAATTCACATGTTATAAACTATGTTAAATCAGAGCTATGCAAAAACGATATTTTAGAAGATATACTAAATTTCAATCTAAAGAGAAGCTTAAATATAATAAGTATTCAGAATACAACAACTCCTTCGACAAACCCAACAGCTCCTGCGAATACAACAACAAATACAACTACAACTACTGCTGCAAATAATACAAACATAAATCCAACTAACCCACCAACAACAGCTCAACCTCAAGTCAAAACAGAAAACACTGCTGCTCCTAATCAAAAATTGGTAGAACGAGATCTAATAAATTTGGTTTATTTATTACTTAAAGACAATCCAGAAGGTTCTGACAGATTTAAAAAAATACTTTTAAATAAACTAGAACAATTTTTAGAGCAACCAAATATGAACTGTTTGATCAAAAACGAAATTATTTTGTTATCCAGTTTGATACAAAAATTTGATGATTCTTGCTGGGAATCAAGATTTAGATTAGTTATTCATATTTTGTTGAGGAGTTTAAATTCAGCAACATTAAAATCTTATAAAGCTCCAAACTTGAATACCACAAAAATAATGGATGAACTTACTTTGCCATGTTTAAGAATATTATTACATTTATCTAAAACAACCACAAGTTTAACTTTATTAAGTAATCAACTTGCTCAAAATAGAGCTAGTAGTTTATCTAATTTTGGTAATCAAAATAACTCAATAATTAACAATATTCCAAAACTGAGTGAGCTTGATCTAAATCAGTTTATGTCAAGCAAATCAAATGAATCATACACAGACAAATGGATTAGTTTGACTCAAATCAAAACACAAGATTTATTACCTGTTGAAGAAAGATCAAAACAAAATGAAATCAAGTTAAAATATTTTTCAGCATGGCGCAAATATACATTAAAAAAACGCAAAACAAATGCATTAAACAAAACTCAGTCAATTTCAAGTCAAAATTCTGTTTGTCTAACTAATTTATATGATTATGATTATAAATTAAATTGGCTCAAAATTTGTCTATTTTGTCCAACAAATCGGGCTGTAAGACAATTAAGCGCCAATTTAATACAAAATTTGTTCCAGTTTTATTCAAATTCATCAGATCAAACAGAAAATGTTCGTAAATATTTAATTGTAGATTTAATAGCAGAAAATTTAGACGAATTGACTAATAATTTTGAATCACATTTAGAATATTTGAGTTTATTCAAATTAATATTAAATGATAAAGAATCTAAATACAGCCTTGTGATAAAGCATTCAATTCTAAAAAAATTAGATTTTTACTTGCAACGAGAAATAAGACTTGTGTCTGATTTGGAGCGTTTAACTGAATTAAACACACAATCATTTAATTTAGGCTTAAATTTGAATCAAGGCTTAACAATTAAAAGTTTGACTGATCTTTTATCTATATTTATTAAAGAAGCTAGTATTCGCAATAAATTCAAATCAAGATTGATAGCTACTGTTCTAAATTCATATTTGAGTTTGAAAAAATTACTTTATCAAAGAACAAAATTGATCGATGAAGCTCAAGAAAAGTTACTTTCAACTTTAGAATTGTTAACAACTGGCACTGAACAAGAGTCTCGCAAATTCATGTCTATTTGTATTGATACTATCAACAATTTTGATCTAGATGATTTAATTACACCTGTGTTTATATTTGAAAGATTATGTAATATTATATATCCTGAAGAAGTTGTTGACAATAAAGAGTTTTTAATGATATTAGAAAAAGATCCGAATCAAGAAGATTATTTACAAGGTAGAATGCTTGGTAATCCTTATAGTTCAAACGATCCTGGCCTAGGTCCTTTAATGAGAAATATTAAAAACAAAATATGTACTGATTCGGAGTTGATTGCTTTATTGGAAGACGATAATGGAATGGAATTGTTGGTTAACAATAAAATTATATCTTTAGACTTAAATGTACGAGATGTTTACAAGAAAGTATGGTTAGCTGAATGTTTAAGTGAACATGAACCGATGAGAATTGTTTATAGAATGACTGGCTTACTTGGTGATGCAACCGAAGATATTATTGATAATTTAGAACCGAAAAATGCTGACTCGACCAAAAATGAAGAAGTAATTTATAGAATGGCTGATGAGTTAGTTCAAAACGGAGCTTTGCCAGTTATGCTTGAAAGACTGGGCTCGATCAATGAGCAAAATTTCACTTTTGGCAAACCATTACTAAGAGTCTTGTTAAAATTATTCGATTATGCAATCAAATTAAAAGTAAATAGAGAAGTTTTAATCAAACCAGAAATAAAAACAATAAGTACAATGCTGCAAACTTTAAACATGATGTTAAAATTAGAAGTAGATGTTAATTTAGCCGAAAAATTAATAAGCATAATGCAAATAATATTAGCCGAAGCAAGTAAACAAACTCAAGAAGTTTATAATGAATTTTCAGCTTTATGTGGTGATAGAGAACAATTAGAATTTTTGTTAGACAATATAAAATCAAAATATGTTAGAAGTCATTCTAATTTATTGCAAACTTTGATGGGTTTAATACCATTTTTAAGTTTCGGTGATGAAACTAAAATGAAGAGTTTAATTGAATATTTTAGTACTTATATATCTAATTTTGATTGCATTGATGACATAAACGCAAACACTAAAAACGAAGACTTATTGCATTTAGAATGCTTTTGTGTTATTGTTAACGAAATCGAAATTGGCGAAAATGGAAAACGATTAAGAGACATGATGCATTCGAGTGGTATATTGCAAAAATCTATCGAATACTTACTCAAGCATTCTCCAAAAATAACAACTTACTTAAATAGTGATTACGATTTGTGGAAAGATTTTATTAACCGAAATTCACTACCATATGTATTACGTATTTTAACAGGCCTTTGTAGATCACATGAAGCTATACAAGATGCTATTGGCGAATCATGCATTCCTTTATTACACAAACTAGAACAATTTTCATCTGGTAATTTGGTCGGTGTTTTATCTGAAGATTTGCTGGTAGCACTCAAACAAAATCCTTCGTCAAAAGTAGCTGCTGCTATTGAAGAAGTTCGTACACAAACCAAAAACGAAAAAAAGAAATTAGCCATGGCCATGCGCAAAAAGCAGTTAAACCAATTAGGCATGAGAACTAATGAAAAAGGTCAATTGTTAGTCAATACTGAGAGTTTGAAAAATCTTGAAGTTGAAGAAGAAAAAGGTCATATTTGTTGTATATGTCGAGAAGGTTATAAATATCATCCTCAAAAAGTATTAGCAATTTATACGTTTAGCAAAAAAGTAGACTTGGAACCATTGTATGAAGCGAAAACGCGTAAAACAGTAGGCTATACAACAGTGACTCATTTTAATTTAGTACATATTGATTGTCACACAAATGCTATTAGATCATCGAGAACATGCAGAGACGAATGGGAAAATGCAGCACTTCAAAATGCTAATACTAAATGTAATGGCATATTACCTATCTGGGGTCCAGATGTAACCGAAACTTTGTTCTCAAATGCTTTAGCAAGACACAATAATTATTTATTAGAAGCAACTGGAATTAGAGATATTAATTATATTTTGTATGTTCATGATTTGAAACTATTATTTAACCGATTTGCCGAGAATTTATCTTTCAGCGAAGATACGGGAGGTGGTGGTCGTGAATCCAATATTAATCTAGTACCATATCTAATCCATTCTATATTATATTCAATAAACACTGCTAAATATGTACAACGAGAAGAAAGAAATTTAAATAGTTTTATCGAAAGTCAAAATGATAAATTAATTCATAACTCATTCGAGTGTGATAATGTATTTTATTATTTAGCATTAAGTTTAGTTATAATGAAACCGAATGATTGGAAAACAAATAAATTAAAATTTTTCAAAAGAGTCTTATTAACTTGCCATTCTCGATTGGTTAATAGTCCAACAGGCGACAAAACAAAATTAAGCTCATTAGTGGTTCAAGATTTTAAAAAATACAAACCATCATTGTTGTATATTGGACTTGTTAATTTATTTTTTAAGCATATGCATTTTAAAATATCTGGTTCTACTAATCAAGAATTGCCATGGACAGAGAATTTAGCAAATTATATAAGACATAATGATATAGCATTGATGGAATATTGTAAAACAATATTAAAAGAATTCGAAGAAGAATTATTAGTTTGTGAAGATTGGCTTGAAATGTTTGATGTATTAGGCTATTTGCAAGAATTTGAGATAAACGAGCCACTCGAATTTATCAACAACTATTTACAGACTATAAATAACTGAAATCCTTTTTTTTCTTAAATGATTAAATTTAATACCGTTTAAATTCGAAAACTTAATAATATATATAAAAATTTTTTTTTTTTGATCTGCCTTAATAAAAGACTTGAAATATTTATTTGAAATTTTTTTGATGAAATTATATTAATATAATTAATAAATATCTATTTTATTTTATTTTTTCTTTTATTATAAATATATTTTAATCATTTCTATTTTTTTGCTAACTTTATTTAATTAATATTAAAATTCTTTTTAAAAATAAAACAAAAAATTCAAAACATTATTTTTGATTTTTGTAATAGCTGCTTACTATACTGCTTAACACATCCTACAACCATCTGTTTTTACTTTGTCATGTTTTTCTATAAAGAAAACCACAAATTGTCCAAAATTAAAAATTATTACATATGTTTAAGATGTTAATAAGTAGTAGTCTTGCATAATAAAAAATTTTATTTTGTCTCAAGGAAGATTAAAGCTTTTGAAATTATACATTTTGGTGACAGCAGTGGGATCACAGGAAAACCAAAGAAGATAATCCTCAAGCCGAGTGATGCGCCTAGTACCAGTGGCCGATCTAAGAGAGCCAGACAACCTAGTAATCCGGTAGCAAACAACGAAAAACTTGAAAGTCCGTTCTCTCCACTGGAATCGGAAGTTACGTCTTCAAATATGTTAGTTCGCGTGTTAGAATCAAATTTTGTTTTTCTATTTTTAAAATATTTATTAAATAATTTAACAATCATGTAAAAAGATTAAACTTAAAATTTAGAATTATAAAAAATATAATTTTTATTAAATAAAATTTAATCTTTTTTAATAAAATATAACCCTGAAATTTTGATTGTATTAAATTTTATTTTATTGATTTAGATTAAGAATAGGCTTAATATATTTAAAATAAAAATGAGTAAATTAAAAAACAAAATGATAATAGATAGAACAAATTAAGCGCAAATTAAATGAAAAAAAAAAAAAAATTTATTGTTCATGATTAAATCTGATATTTTACCTTGATATAAAAATAAATTAGAAAAAATCAATAATTTAAATAAAATAAAAACAAAAAAATATATTTTAATAATTTAAAATTTTCTTAAAAAAATAAAAATGCAAAATCAGCTTTATCCTTCTTTGAGACAATCACAACAAGTATTGCAACCAGTTATTTTACAACCACAACCAAATCAGCAAATATCTCAAAATGGATTTTATGCTTCGTTTGTTTGTTTTTATTATTTGTTAAATTGTTAAATTTAAAAATATTTTTTCATAATTAGGCCAATTATTATAAACAACCCTAATATGGTTATGAATTCAATCGAGACTCGTAATTGGTCTAGCAGTTTATTTGGCTGTTTTGATGATATTGGTGAATGTTGCTTTGCTTTTTTCTGCCCATTATGTTATCAAATCAAATTATTTAGTGATGCCAATGAAAGCTGCTTTTCTTGCTTATTTGGAGGTCTTGTGCCTTTAAGAACTAAAATTAGAACTCAGAATAGAATTCAAGTAAGTTTAGAAAAACACATATTATTATGCACTCTTAGTCAGTTTACTTGGTCATTAAATATATATTATCAAAATTTATTTTTCAAAAATCTAAAATTGATATTAAGCCTAAATAAAAATATTTTATTTTTTTCATAAAACCAGGGCTCTATATGTAATGATTATTGTGTTTTAATTTGGTGTAATTTGTGTTCAATTGTTCAAATGGGAATAGAACTAAAAAACACTAAACTAATTTTGTAATTTTAGCAGTATAAATGAATGAATCATTTTTAATCATATATATATATATCTTTTTTTTATTAAGATGGTGTCAAAATTTTAAAAATTGCCAATTAAATTTAAATTTTTAATTTTCATTATTTTTTATTATAAAATGCTTTAAATAATAAATTAAAAAAATCAAAAAAAAAAATAAATAATTAAAATAAAAATTTATTTTAAAACAAAAACATTATTATCATTATCATTATTATTGTAATTTTTATTTGCTTTTTTAGAATTATTCATAATCTCTTGCTGATCTAAATTGAATGCTTCAAATTTATTTAAAAATTCTTTAGTTAAGCTATTTATATCTTGTAAATTAAAAGTATTTTCTAGTTGATTTACCAATTTATCAAGATCAGTATTGGGACTCTTTTTGCGTCTTAAATACTCTTTAATCATATTCATAATCATAATTGCCTCGAATTTTAACTTTGGCGAAGCCTTATTATTTTCATCGTTTAGTAGCCATCTTAAACGAGTACCTGCTAAATGCAAAACTGTCTTACCATGTAAATCTAACGAATGTATATCTGTTCCTGCTTCTAATAAAATTGTAACAACTTGAACATGAGACGAAATAATGGCTAAATGTATTGGCAAATTAGAAACACAATCTCTTAGATTCGGATTAGCACCATAATCTAATAAAACTCTGACTATATCTGCGTATCCTCTTGAACATGCTATATGCAAACATGTTCTTTGTTTATCATCAAAACAATTTACATCGTACATACAACTATCTAATAGTTCACAAACCAGTGTCAAATCATTGTTCATTATTGCCTGAAACAGTTTTTTATTATGATTAAAATTTGTATGTTTTGTTTTGTTTAAATTTTCAATAAAAAAATTCGATTTGTTCGAATTGTTAAGTCTTTTCACTGTCTTGTGGTTATTTGTGTTTTTAAAATTGTTTGTTAATTTTTTAAATTTAGACAAATTAAATCCGAATTTTCCATTTTTAATTAGATATTCATTATTAAATAAACTAGTAGTGTTTATGTGCTCAACTTGTTGTGTACTAATATAGTTATTATTGTTATTATTATTATTATTCAATTCATATACAAACGGTTCGTCACTTGTACTCTTAAAACAAAAAACAAAAAAAAATAAAAGTCCAAGTTAATAGTTTTAAAAATGAATTTAGATTTTTGTACTTTGCATTCTCTTCTATTAACAGATCGTGAGCTTGGCTTCATAGTTCCTGAGTTTGCTGGGTCTAAATAAAAATTGTTTATTATTCTATTTTCAGATTCGTTAATTGTGTCTGGAACAGATTGTTGTAGTTGATAAATGGGAATCAAAGATTGCTGAGAAGAAAGAAAGTTTTCTGAGTTGGTTGTTGTAAATGAAATTGGTGTTGGTGGAGGTGCTGATGGATTACCCTGAGTAGTTAAACTTATAGATGAAGTAAGATAAGATATTAAAGAAGATGATGATGATGACTCGCTTATTATATATTTATTTGCTTCATCATTCACATTTTCGATCATTTTTTATTTTAAAATTATTTTCTTTTTTTTTTTTATTTTTGGTTTTTATTGAAAATATTTGGAATTTTTCAATTTTCGCATTTAAATAATATCTAAATTAAAATTTAGTTCAAAAATTAAAAAAATAACTAAATAAATAAATAAATAAACTATATCATAATAAATTATAATTATCCGTTTCGCTATTTTTTTTCTTTTTTTTTTTTAGTTTAATAAATTTAATAACACAAAACACAATAAATTTTTATTTTTTATATTTGTCTGTTTATATAGTTTAATAATAATTGCTAAATATTTCTTTAATTTTTTTACTAATTAAACATCAGTAATGGCTCAAAATACATTTTTGTATAAATATAAATTATATTAACAAAATTGATACTTATCAAGATATATATTTTGAAATTTTATATTTTTAATAAATAAATTAAATTGCTTTAAAAACTTAACTATTTAACATGGTTGTGTTTTTTTTGTTTATTTTTTAGAATTTAAAATAAAAAACCTTTTTTTGAAAGATCCGAGTTGAGTTGTTGCTTAAAATCTATAATGTCAATTAAATTTAAATTTCCTTTTTAATTCAACAAATAATGATTAATTAAAGAATTATTTTTTTTTTTATAACTGCCAATTCCATATTTTATACTCTTCATAATTATAATAGTATTTGAGCTTATATATCCTGTTTTTATGCTAAATTCTACTCGTTTTAACATTTGAATAGAATTTTAATTTAGTATTTTTGATTAATTGCTTAAAATTAATGTAATTTTGGTATTAGTAGTAGTAGTAATAGTCTCTTCATGTCTTAGCGGTGAGGTCCACTTAGACTGCGCTTTAGCGCATAGCCTTATTAGGCTTTCTCACAGATTTTGCTATTGACCATACCGAAAACTTGACAGTCTATTATCCCTTTGAATTTATTTAGTGAATTTGCTTCTATAGCATCTTTAGTTAGTTTATTCAACATGTTAACAACTTTATTAGTTAAGAAGTTGTAACGGAGACTTGAATTTTTAATTATTTCTCTTTTTAGTCTCATGTTATGTGGCCTCTAAGCGCTATTGATTTCGTCTCGAATTCCAACGGTTTTATAAAATTTATCTTTTCCATTTTTTTTTAAAGATCTTAAAGATTTGTATTAAGTCGCCTCTTTTACGTCTATTGTAGCAGATTTAGCTTGGTAAGCCTTGAGCTATATTCCAAGTTTCTTAAATTTTTTAAGCAACTTGTTGCTCTACCTTGAACTTTTTCCATTGTAGTTATATCTTTTTTGTAGAATGGATGCCAGGCACTGACTTCTATTAGATACTCAGTAAAGAAATTCTAATTTATTGATTTTTATTTTACTTAGTGCTTATTACTATAAACAAAATGTTTTCTATTTAGATTATAATTTAGTCCTATTTTTCAGCTTAAAAAAACGTAGTAAAGTAAAATTTATTTAAAAAAAAAACTAGTTTAAAATTTGATATTTTTTTAAAATTTTAGGTTTAAAACAATAAATTAAAAACAAAAGAATTTGATTACATAATAATAATTTTGCTAAATAATTACTACATAAATTAATAAAATCATTTAAATGATTACAGCTGCAATATATACTTGATTAATTGATTTATTAATTATCTAAATTTATTTATATTTTTATCATGATAAAAATTTTTTTTTTTTTAATTGAATTTGAAATTTAGAAAAATTTCAAAAAGCTTGCTTATATTTTGTAGAAGCTTACTAATTTTATTTTTTTTTGATATTATTAAAATTTAAAATGATCTTGATGATTCATTTATATTTAAAGACATTTATTAAGTAAAATATTAGCATTTGTCAATTATTTTAAATAATTGTACAGTAAACATAAGTCATTAACCAACATTAGTTGCAATAGAATCTTCAAACGAATCGTTATTAATTATAAACTAATAACACTCTATATTATTTATTTGCAATCAGCAAGCAAAAAAAACCAACAGAAAGACCAATAACCCCAAAATGAAAAGAAACAAGAAAATAATTTCTCGATTAATTTTGTGATTATTTTATTTCTTTTATATAATTAAATTAGAATATCTATCTTATCAAAAATATGTTGTTATATCAGAAAAATAGAAAAATTAAATAAATTATTACATGATTTTTTTTTTAAGCAGAAAAATAAAATTAGCTGTCACGAAAAATTTACTAAGCCATTTTAAAATTAACTAAAAGTTTTATTTGGAACTACAAAATACCTATTATAAATGAAATTTTGTTTTTTTTTTAAATTATTATCTAATCTAATATCTAAAAATTAACAAAATAGAAAAAATTTTCTTGAAAAGGTGATTTAGTAAATATTAAATATTATTTAATGTTTTTTTTTAGAAGATTAAATTTTGAACAAACAAGTGGAAATGTCTTTAAACAAACAATGTTTGTTTCATTTGATTATTTTAAAAGTAATATATTATTAAATAAAAAACCTAGAATAGTGTTTAAATCAAAGAGCTCTGAGATTTATAGAAAATAAACTAAAAATTCTATTTAAAATATTTTTTTTAATGCTTTTTTCTAGAATCTTAAATCTATTTTATTTGATTTGATTTCACATAATTCTTAAATTGATAAATAAAAAATTAAAAATCGAAATTTAAAAAAACTTTAATTAATTTTAATACAATAAAATCTTGTAATTAAATTAATATTTACATTTGGGAATATAAAATCTAATCAAAAGCTATTCAATTATTTAGGCAATTTCATACATAATTTTTTTTTTTTAACTAAGTTAATTATTTATAAATTGTAAATTATTTAAAATTTTTTTTTGCATATTTCTATGGGACAGTTATTTAATTCAAATGAATGAAAAATGATATAAAAACTGTATAATTTTTTTGTTTAAAAAAAAATTTGATTAATCTCAATAATTAAATTTGAATATACTGTATGATATGAAATATGCATAAAAGCTATTGATCTTTATAGTTTATTATGATTATTTAATGAATAAGCTCAAGTCAATTAATCAGATTAATAAAACTTAGTAAGTGTTTAATAAAAATTTAAAAAAAAAATGCATTTAATATCTAATTTGATATTATTTATTGTATAACATATAATTAAATAACAATGAAAAAAGATTCAAATTTAAACTAATAAAATAACCTTTTATTTAAATTTTTCTAAATATAATTTAAATAGAATTTAATTTTTTAAAATTTAATGTCTTAATTTTTAAATATCAAACTGTCTGAAAAATTAAAACTAAAAAAGGTTTTATTATATTTTTAATTATTTTTCATAAAATTAAAATAAGATTACAACGAATGTTTTTAATTTTTATTTAAAAATAATCTAATGTTAAAGTTTGATGAGTCGTATAGAGGTTAATCATGAAACATGGTTAAAATAATATCAAATAGATAAATTTAAATGAAATGTTGAATTAAAATAAATTTAAATTTAAACTAAACAAGTTTTTAAATAAGATAAAGCTTCTCTAAAACAATAATAAGAGTTGTTTAAAGACACTTTGAGTTTTTTTAACAAAAAGTAATTTTGAATTTATATTTTGATAAAAATCTACGATTTTTATATTTAATTTATAATAAAACATATGATTATTCGGAAATTAAAAAATTAATAATGCTGTATTCTCCTATTAAATAAATAAATAAATAATTTGAGGAGTTATCCTCTGGCTGCTCAGAATGAACTTAGTTCTTCTTTTCAGCCACACCACTTAAGTACTCGATAAGATTAGCAGTTATTTTTTACATTAAAATAGTATAGAAGGATCAAGAAAATAGTCAAGTAAAGTTTTATGACGTTTGAACGAATTATTGATTAAGTTTTCTTTGTAAATTGATAATTCTTCTGGGAACAGCTTGTTGTTAACACGGTTATTAATAATTTTTTTAAATAATTTAATGTATCTTTCTTTGACTAGATCGATTTTAAAGAAATCATGTATTTGTTTGGTTCAAGTTTTAATTGGGAAAAATTTGATTTTTTTTAGTATTCTGTTTTGGATTTTTCGGATATCATTTACGAACCGTTGAGTAGGTTTTAGTCCCGGAATGAATGCGTAGTCCATGATAGATCTTAAGCAGCTTATTACTTTTTTTGAATTGACTAATTTAAGACCCATAATTCTTTTAATTAAATTATATTTTGGAAGTGATTATTCTCTTATTATTTTTATATTGTTTTTATATTTATCATTATATAAAATCGCCTCTAAGAGGTCAAATGAAATTGAAACAAAAAAATAAATGATGTTTTTTCTTGCTTGTCTCTCTTAGAAATAAAGTTGAATCCAAGTTTTTTTTTCTATTAGAAAACTTTCCATCAAAAACATTTTATAAAAATTTTTTTGATTTTTTGTAGAAAAAATTTTGAATTTAACATATTTTCTAATTGATGAATAATTTATTTAATCAAAAAAAAAAAATTGTATAGAAAATTTCAAAATGATTCAAGTCTAAATTTGAGATTTTTCTAATTTTTAAATTAACACTTTTAAAAACAAAATCTTGACTATTCCCTGACACGTTCGATAATTTTACGATTATCGTCTCGCGAAAGTCTCTTTTGAATTATTTTTGTTTGCTTTGTCTTTTAAATCATAGTTGTAATTAAAATTACTTAAAAATTGCTAAATTTAAGAAATTTTGTGATTGGTTTTATAGGAGAGATTCATATACAGTACTTTTAATAGGATACAGAAATCAATTTATTTTTGATTAGAATCTTTTTTAAAAAGATAAACTATTTTATATCGTATTCGTTTTTTGTCAAAAGAGATATTAAATTTAAAAAAAAAAATTTTAAATATTTAAATTTATTTTCCCAAAATTTTGAATCAAACATTTTTTAACACTGCAAAACAAACTTGAAAGAAAAATAATTACTTGAAATATAAATTATTATTATATAAATAAAATAAATTTTATGTAATATTTTGCAATTGAAAGACACAATTAAAATAAAATCACAAGACTTAATTTAAAAAAAAAATAAATATATTATATATAGTTTATTTTCTTGTTATATTTTTTTAAACTTTATGAACCAAAAGTATAAATGTATGGTATTGAATATTCGACATTTGCTAGTCTAATTCAAAACGAAGAATTGACTCTTAAATCCGATCAAAAATCACCAATATCTATAAATAGTAGCGCAAACGATTTTTCATTTCAACAACAAAATTCCGAGCTATCATCTCCTAAAACAGATTTTTTAATAAATCGCCTAAAAAATTTAAACCCATGTCCTGATTATTTAATACCAAAACTTTCATATAAAAATAGCTCTCTGCAAAGCTTGAAAAGAAAAGATCAAATCTATTATACTGATGATTTTATTTTATTAAGCGAGTTTTCTGAAATCGAGGGTCCTAAGCCATTATTGACAATACCAACCGATGGCGGAACTGGTTTTAATAAAAACGACTATGCACTTCATTTAATGTGCGTTGATTTTAACTCGAATTTAAAAAATCAAAATTCAAAATCAACAAAATTTAACTTTACACAAGACACTTCAATAATAAACTATTGGGACTCTGGAGCAGGAATGGTTACTGCTTGTGTTCAACACTTTACTCTATATGACTTGGAAGCAAGAGGTTTTGTACGACCGTTTTGTTTGGCTTTTATTTCTTATGATCAAAAATCATTGGAGTTTTTCGAGCCTTTAAGAGATAAATTTACTCAAATAACAGACTTGTTTAAAAAAAGTAATTTGAATAACTTTAAGCTAGATATAGAGAATAGATTGTCTGATTTGAAATTTACAAATGAATTTTTTATTAAATGGTTCAACAATCATGATCAAAGATCTAAATTAGCTTGTGATTTTAAACTAGATAATAAAACAATATCCAAATTAAATTACTCAAGTTTAAACGAATCGAACAAAAGTTTGCAATTAAATACAATTGAAAATTTAATTATCGAGTTAGAAACAATACTAGATTATGTTAATGTAGAGCTAAAAAATAAAAATTGGCTGATAATGGAAAAATCAAATAAACTAACTAGAAATAATTCAGTAAAATCAATGAATCTATACGATTCTTATGTATCTGTTGAGAATAGATCAAATAGATCATTAACATATCCAATAACAGACGAATTAACTATCCGAATTGATAAGAATTTTAGAAAATATTGCAAAGTCTATAATCCTAAGCTTTACTTAAATGTTCTTATTGGTAGTACGAATTTGTCAAATGATTTTAATTTAAATTTTGAATCAAACAATTGCATTGATAAGAGAAAATCAATGAAACGTTTATACCAATTATGTTCGCATACTGCTAAACAAGCTATAAACGAGTTACGCTTAATGCAGCGTTATTTTTCAGCACCATATTATCTTTTAAAATACAAAAAGCTTACACAAACAACTAGTTGTCCTAAAACCAATTTGTTTTGGTCCATTAGTGCTGGTGATTGTTTTTTGTCTAATTTTTCCACATGTGTAGATAGTTTAAATTTAAATAAAACTTTACTTGAACGAAAAACAAGTAGTTATTACTTGAAAGCAAACGACGAAAAAACACTAATTAATGTTAAAAAAGAAGAACATGAAGATTTAGAACATAAAAATGAGTCTGTTAAAACAGAATTTTACAGTCCTTATGCAGATAAAACGTTTTATATGGATGCATTAGGTTCAAATTCAAATCAATCGGCTTTAATTAAAAAAATTGAAACCTTCTCAAATTTAGAAAATCATACAACTAACAATAATTTATCATGGTCAAACTTGGAGCAATATTTAGACTTTGAATCGAATGATGAATTAATTCTAAACAAAGAAGAATACAAAGAAGTAGAAGACGAAGTAGATGAGGTAGAAGATTTTTATTCAAACCATGATATATTGTATGAAGATTATCCAGAAGAAAATCAAGCCAAAGAAGAAAACGAATATGATTTTGCCAATTCGTTGTTAACTTTAAATCAAAATCAATTAAGCCGATCAACAAACTCTTTAGCTCTTTCATTATCTTCATCTTCTATAGGTCTTTATTATAAAGCATTAAATTCACTAAGATTTCAATCGTGTTTATCTGATAAAATAGTACAAATTCAAGAATTCAATTTTGAAGAAAATTTAAAAAAATTAATTAATCTTATTCCAAATATATTTCCACATTTGTTGTATTCTTTATTAAAAGGTAGACCTGTTATTTGTGTATCACGTTACTGTTCTGATTTATCTTATTTACACTCAGTTGTCGATTGGTTAAGTAATTTTTTACCAAATTCATTTTATTGTTTAAATAGTTTAATGGCTAATAATAATAATAAACTAATGAATCATTCTAATCCAAAATTTACATCTTCACCAAACGGATTGTTTGATCAAACAGAAAGACCTAAATTAAAATCTATTCACGAACGTAAACCGATCAGATTGAATGATTTAAAATATACTAAACTGTTTGGTTTAAGCTTGTTATTATCCAAAGATGGCAAATGCTGTTCAAATGAATGCAATGAATATTTTAATAATTCAAATTTAAATAATTTGGATCATAAACACAAACATTACCATTTAAATGCAAAACAAAGCCAAGAAGATATAGAAGATTTAATGCTAAGTTATATACCTATAACGATAAGAAATTACGTATCTATTTTAGATCTAGATAATTTAACTTATCAAGGTCCTAAATATACGGGTAATTATTTGACTATGTGTATGAATAAATGTAAATATTTACAACAAGACTCGATTATTTATTTATATTTGATAACAAATGTTTTCAATTTTTATACTAAAATATCATATCTTTACAACTATTCAATTTTATTCGAAAAAGAATCATCATGTTCATTCGAAACTAATCTAAATCAAAATCAACAAGACGATTTCTTAAACAAATCTGTTCAAATTAATAAACAAGAAAATATTCACAAAAATCAATTTAGTCGCAAATCTTCGTGCCAATACTCCATGTCAAGTAATGGCTCTCATTTGAGTAATAAAGATAAAATTTTGAGACGTTATTCTTTAAAATTTTCCAAAGCACAATCAGATCTTGATTTTGATTTGTTGAAAAATATTCTATCTAATTCAAGTTTAAACAGTTTGGATACATCTGATTTAAAAATAATAAAGCATTTCTTAAAAAGTCTAAAAATCAAACAAATTTATATATTAAATTTGGCTATGCACAAAAAAGAATTGATTGAGACAAATTTTAAATTAAATTCTAAAATGTGTCAAACACTTAATTCAAATGCGCCTTTAATACAAATATCAGAATCTTCCGGAAATTCTTATAATTTAAATAATAATACCACTAATAATAATAATAATAATAATAGTAATAGTAATAATAATAGTAATAGCAATAATACTTTGATTCAGACTGATATTCAACTTCCTTTATTAATCGAATACGAAGATATAACTTTTTTTAGTAATAGTAATAGAAAAAAGATTTAAATAAATTGAGATTATAAGTGATAAGTTATTTATTTTTTTTTAACCGATCAACTATAATTTTTTTTAATAAAAGTTTATTTGTGAATGTTTATATATATATATATTTTTTTTTTTTAAGTTTAATAAAATTTATAAAGCAAATGCTTTTATTACCAAATTATTTTGAAACCTTTAAAAAAAATTCAATTAATCATACTTTCTTTTTGCATTCATAAAGTTATATACTATATAATTACGAATCTTTAGAGGTATAACGACTTCTATATAATTTCATAACTTTGATAAAACTTTTAAAAATGATTAATAAAGAAAATTTATATTTAATGTTAAAGTTAAAAAATGAGTAAAACAGAATATGATGCTAATAAATTGTTTGAAGCTGGTGGTATTTTACTTTTTTTCGATTCGCCAATAAACAGTGAATTTGGTATTGATTACAATTGTTGGAGGACAGGTGAAAATTTTAAAGGTGTTAAAATGATTCCACCTGGAATTCATTACATTTATTTCAGTGTTTCAGATAAATATGGTAATATTGGCTTAAGAACAGGATTTTTTCATGATTTTAAAGTAAAAGAAATAATTGCTAAAAAATGGAATAAAAAAACAGAAACAATTGAAGACTTTAATTTAACAGAAGAACAAGTTGAAAATTTTCAAAAGAGTAAAATTGAATTTGATAAGTATTTGGGAGCTTATCCATATGATGAGTATAAACGTTGGATCTCATTAACTAATAATATTAAATATGAATTATTGAAACATTTAATACCAGAAAATAAATTGATATTAAGTGCTTCTTCATTGATTGGTAAACCTTTCAAAAGTAGTAAATCAAATCATTTGGATGATAATAATTTGAAAAAGAAAGAAATTTTTAAAATTCCTAGTGATATCAAAGAAGCAGAAAGTAGGCTACCAGAAATGGAATATGAAAAATTTACTAATATACGATTTACTAAAATACCTCAAATAACATATCCCAAAGGTAGCAATCCAAGTGAAATAACAGCTTATTCTATTGATATGTCTTATTGTTTGGAACAAATAATGCTTAATCAAAAAATAAATGATAAAACAGATCCTTTAAATATAATTGGTGAACTACAATTTGCATTTATATGTTTTTTGATAGGACATGTTTATGATGCTTTTGAACAATGGAAGTATTTAATCAATTTGTTGTGCAATAGTGAAAATTTTATAAAACAACATCCTGATTTATTCCTTGAATTTATTCAAGTTTTGTATTTTCAGCTAAAAGAAATGCCAGAAGACTTTTTTACAGATATAATTACTAGCCAAAATTTTTTGGTTGTAAATTTACATAACTTTTTTGACAATATAAAACAAATTTATTCTGAATTTAAAGATGAAAATCAAAATTTGATAGAAGATTTAAATACTAAATGTAATAAGTTTAAATTGTATTTACAAGATAAATTTAAATTTGATTTTGAGGAAGAACCTGATGAATACGCGCCTGTAATTTGTGAAGACCTATAAATTAACTTATTATGTATATATTTTTAAACTTAAATCTCTAAATAAATTCAAATTAGAACCTCTTTTTAATAATTTTTTGAATGTATACCTTTTACTAAAATGAATCATACTATTAATTATCTATGAAAAAAGAAATTATAACATTATTTGAGAATTCAAATTATACTAAATTATAATAAAGAATCGATATCATTTGCATTTAAATTTTATTTATTTAATCTAGTAAAAATAATCAAAAAATTCGAGAAAATCTTTTCCAATTAATTTCGTTTTTTTGTTCTAATTAACCAGCTTGAAATTTTGATTCTAGTTAAAGATACGAAATTCAAATTTTTATTATAATTTGCTAAATTTAAGAACAATACTCAAAATTTAAAGCCTTGAAATAAAAAAGGCTTATTAAATAATTAAGCAAAAGAGAAAACTCTTGTTATTTTTCTTGTAAAACCAACAAAACATTTCCAAAAAAAAAATTTTGAATTAATATTTATTAAATCCAAAACTTAAGTATCTTTTTTCAAACTTTTCTATATGAATTTTTTTTTAATTTTAGAATCTGTAATTATACTTGAAAAACTCTTGCAAATATTTTTCTTAAGAAATTCTAAATTACAACAATAATAATAATAATAATATTAAAAAAATATTTTCCATATGTTTCTATATTTCTATTTATTTTGGAATATAAAATAATTTCTATGAAAATACATAATTGATTAATTTACATTTACTTAATTCAATTAATGCTAAAATCTAATTGCAATTTTTCATATTCTGAAGAACATAATATTGAATGAATTGAAGGTAGTATAATTTAATAGATAAATATTTCTGATAATATGAAAAAATTTGGCTTGTTTGAAAATTTTTGATATTCTTGGATCTTTTAAAATTTATATTTTGCAATTGCAATCTTGCTTAAGCAAATACAAAAGAATCTTTTTATTTTTTTAAAATTTTTATTAAAATTATCTATCAAAATTTATATTTTTTTAAATACAAAAAAAAAATGTCTAATAATTTTTTTATACACTCAAAATATTTCACTCAAAAAAAATTTAAAAATGGTTAAATGGTAAAGTAATTATATATATATATTTATAAAGTAGTCATTTTAGATAATAACAATTAAATAAAATTTAAAAATTTTTCTATAATATGCTTTTCTTAATGAATTGATACAAAATTAGCTAGTTCAGGCGTTAAATACTCTTTATATGGTATATTATATTTTTTAATAACTTTAGATGCTAAACATTGTAAAGTTAAATAATTTATGGGATTAATTACTGAATACATTTTACCACCTTTATACAAATCGCTAGCTGTTTTATCAAACGAATTGCAAGCATCTAAATGAGTACCTGAATTTAACAATAAAAATATAATTTTGTCTCTTTCACTGTTTAATTGATTATTATTATTATTATTATTATTATTCGAATTTGAATTATTTTGATTGTTTGAATTTGAAGTTGTTGAAGTAAAATTGCGATTGGAAGCAGCTAAATGCAAAGCTGTGTTTGAGTCACCATCTAATGAATTTGGATCAGCACCGCACTCTAATAATAATTTTAAAACTTCAGCAGATGGAAAACTACTTAATGTATGATTTTTAATTATAGATGAGCTATCACGAGATGATGCTAAATGTAATAAAGTCGAATTTTTACTATTTTTAGGATTTAATTTAACTAATTCATAGACCAATTTTTTTAATTTATAAGTTTCTTCAGGGCTACAGTGCTTAAGTGATTCGGCAACAACAACTAAAAAATGAACAATTACAACTAAAGTTCTATCAAAATGAGCTAATTCAAAATTCTGTGATTGTTGTTGTTGTTGCTGTTGTTGTTGTGGTACAATTGATGAATTACTTGAATTTATTTCTATATCATCCAAACTTGAGCATGTTTGTGGTAAAGTAGATTCTTGTAAATTTTCTTTTTCATTTAAACTCAATTGTTTTTGAATACGATTAAGATTGTCTAATTGATTGTCTAATTTATTTATTAATAGTTTTTGTTCATGATATTGCTTTATAAGATTAACACCTCGTTTTATTTCGTCAACAGCTTGATTTAGTATTTTAATTACTGTTGACGTATACATATTTAACATGTTTGAATTAGATGCTGACTCGTTTAGATCAATATTATTTATAGACGGTAGCTGCTTTTGCATATATTGAAACAATTCCGTAAATGATAAAAAAGAACTCTGAATCATCGGGTGCAAAGGATCTAAGGATTTTTGTTGTGTATCTAAAGCATATAACCATAATAAAATGCATTTCCTAAAATTACCACAATCGGCATAAACTGCTCCACGATATCTAATATAATAAGTAGTGTCTGGATGAGTTGGCCCTAAAATTCTTTCTCTAATTAATAAAGCTTGCATTCTTACATCATCCGGATCCGATATTATTTCGTCTAATTCTTGTTCATTCATAAACTCAGTTGCGTAATCATAAGCCTCGATCGGATTGTGTTTGATAGTTGTTTTTTTATCTAAACTAGTCGCACGTCTTTCTAAAGCTGATTTCCAGTAATTGTAAGCAGACAACATATCGTGTTTTTTATCAACAAAAGTAGCTCCGAGAAGTTCTAATGATGAAATTTTTTCCAATTGTTCACATTCGTTTCTGGTCAATAGGAACTCTACAATCGGAGCATGCCCGGTTACTGCTGCAGCTAATAAAGGTGTCATTTGGTAAGCATCAGGAGCCATTTTGGCGTTTTTAGATAATAACAATTTCATTATTTCTAAACTACCGCATTCAGCGCAATCATGCAAAGCAGTATTGCCTTTTACACTTTTACGGTTTAAATCGGCACCTCTATCAATTAAATATTTTGCTATTTGATAATGTCCTTTGTAGCAAGCAATCATTAAACAAGTATGACCATGTCTATTAGCTATTTCAATATCGGCATTATTTTCACACAAAAATCTAACTATTTCAACATGTCCATCAAAACAAGCTGCTCTTAAAGCTGTTGAATTCGATTTTGTTGTTGAATTCACATTAGCTCCTTTGCTAACTAAATATCTAACTATTTTTAAATGACCAGCAGCGCTAGCACACCATAATGGTGGTGCACCTTCGATATTTTCACCTTCAAAATTAACTAAACCTGTTTGTTCTAAATTGGCTAAACAATGCTCAACTAAATATTCAACTATTTCTAAATGTCCATTTCGGCACGCCATAATCAAACTAGTTGCACCATTGTGTTTTAATGAAACTATTTTTTTGCGTTCTTCTTTTGTTTTACGACTTAGGAATTGTTTTAATTGTTTTGTTCGTCCAGATTTAGATAATTGAAAAACTATTTCGTGTGGTTCCATGTGTTCAGCAAATCGAGGAAACGCTATTAAACTATTACTCATATTTTAAACTAAAATTTCCTAATTTCTTCTAAATTAAAAAAAAGAAAATAAAATTTTTGCTTTTTTTTTTTTTTATGAACCGAATGCAAAATTTTATATTTCATTAATAATAAAATATTATAATTTTTATTTTATTTTCTTTGCTATTTTCAATTTTCAAATGCAATTTATTTATAATTTATAATAAACTTTAAAAAATTTTTATTCATCAATTTTTAAAATCCATGTCCTAAATATTTTTTTGCTTAGCATGCATAAATTCCTATGGAAACGATAAATTTTTATTTGAAAAGAAAAAAAAAATTGAAAAAAAAAAATATTATTTAAACTCAAGATTATGAAATAAACATAAAGTTGAAAATTTATATTATATATAATTTTTTTTTTTTTTGAGTTGAAATATTTTCTCTTTTTTATTATTATTATTATTATTATATTAATATTATAATATTTAATTACGTATATTGAAATTTAACCTATCTTTTTTATTTACAATATCTAGTATTACATAACTAGTAGACTTTTTTAGAAAATCTTTGAACTTCAAAAAACAAGCATGATCTAAACTAATTTATCCTTCAAACTCTTAAAGCAAGCCTTTTTTTTTAATAAAAAGCATACAGTTTTTTTAGTATAGATTAAAAAATTAAATTAACTAAATGGATCAAAATTTGGGTAACAATTGGATGTCTTTTGTTCCAGACATTTTGAAGTTATATAGTCTAACATTACCTGGCACCCATAATAGTTGTGCTTTTGACTGTAGTATGTTTGGAAAATGCCAAAAAATAAATTTACTAGATCAATTAAATCATGGCATAAGATATGTAGATGTTAGATGTAGACATGTTAAGGATGAATTTTTGTTACATCATGGTCCAGTTAGTTTAAATTTAAATTTTGACTCAGGTTGTCTTGATGTGTGTATTGAGTTTTTAAAATCAAATCCATCTGAAACTATAGTTATCTTAATTTCGACCGAGCATAGACCAATTGAAAATAAATTAGAGTTTGATGATGTATTTTGTAAATATATAGAATCAAAAAAAGAATATTGGTATTTAAATGAAGATTGTCCAATATTAGGTAATTGTAGAGGTAAAATAGTTCTCTTAAGAAGGTTTTATTCTCCTAAAAAGCCATTAGGTATAGATATGTCAGGATGGCAGTTTAACTCAACTTTTTCTATTAAAAATCATGTAAATTTTGGATTTCATATTCAAGATGAATGTGATTTTACTGCTGGCAGTAAATGGGAAAAAGTAAAGAGCTTATTAGATAAAAATGATGCTGATCAAAATGTCTGGTCTCTGAATTATTGCAGCGCCCAAAGATGGCCCATTCAACCGCCCAGATTTATAGCATGGAGAATTAATAAAAAATTGTTAAATTATTTCAAAAATGAGATTAAAAATGACAGAAAAAATTTTGGTGCTGTAATAATTGATTTTGCAACTGAAGAATTAGTAAAATTAATTTATTCAGTTAATTTAAGCAAAAAGAATTAAATTGAATAGATATTATGTTATTTTAAATTCATTATAAAACAATACTCATTTTTGTGTATTTTACAAAAATGCTGAATCTCGGTTATAATTAATATGTTTATAATATATTAAATTTTCATATCATTCCACCAAATTTTAGGTAAAAAAAAATTTTAAACTAATTTATATTATTTAATTTTAAAAAAAAAATCAATAAATGCATGAAATTAATATTTTCAAAAATTTTAGCTGTTTTTAAATATTTAGATGAAATTTTAAATTATTTTATCTTTATTAAAAAAACTTTAAATCAAATTTTTTCTTTGTTTATTTAACATGTTTAAAAATTTAAAAAAAAATTTATTGGTTTTTAAAATTTTCAACTTAAAACCCATACAAAAATGTATGTTTTACTTCACCTTTAAATTATAAAAATAAAAGCTTTAAACGAATTAAACAATTAAAAGACGAATTTTATTAAACTTAATTTTATAAAATAAAAATCTTCTGATTCTTCCAGGTGCATTTGAAATAAAAAGCCAATTAAATTTACATTTTATAATTTATAAAAATAAATGATGATAAAAGTTATTTTTTATTAATAAATTTAATTAAGCTATTAAACAACAATTTAAGAAGCAAAAGATGGGAAGGTCTAAGCAAAAAAATAGTTAAATCTTGACAATTAAAATTCTTATCTTCTGAAATATCAATTAAAAATATAAGCGCAAAGATAAATACTCAAAATGGTATATAAAAATGAACCGGAGTGGTAATATAGAATCCTTCAGTTAGAAAAAAACTTTGAGATTATAAATAATTCTATCAGCAACTACTTAGGAGCTTTAATAAAAAAAAAATATAATTTTTTGTAATTTTTTATATGCTTAAGATTAAGATTTACCACGTGAGTGTGCTTAAAAATTAAATATTTTGAATTTATAAATAAATAAATCTTATAATTAGAATATTTTTTTTTTATTTTTAGTTGCTTGAATATTAAAAACGTATTTTGTTCAAATAAAAATAATGCTTAAAAATTTATTTATTAAAGCTTATTTTAAGCCAAACAAGCTTTTAAGCCAAACAAACAAGTTTGAAATTTTTACTCATACTCTTAATTTCCGCTTTAAAAAAAAAAATATTATATAACTTCTAAGGTTCGATTTGAATATTAGAACACAGTCTACAGCGAATTATTTAAATTATTTAAATGAACCATTGAAACCATTAGTTTTAAACGAAATATCAAATAAACTTTATTCAACTAAAATAACCAAGATACATTTAAATTCAGATTTAACAAATAAATATAAAGAAATCGCCAAACACGAAAGATACAATGCTTATAATATCTATTTTAAAGATCAATTAAAATCAGTAAGAGAAAAAAATCCAGGTAAGTGGTAATAAGCATTTGAGAAATTTACTTATGTAATATTTTGATTCTGTTTAAATAGGAACACCTATAAAAGAGCAAATTAAAATACTAGCTAGTAATTGGCGTAACTTGAACGAAGAAGAAAAAAAGGTTATTATTAATAAAAAAACATATGAGAATAAATTTTTAAATCCAAAATATATCTGATTAAAAAGCGTTATTTTGACTCTGCAAACAAGACTCGCGAAGAAACAAAGTCAGAATTAAATAAGTTATTAGAAGGTTTAAATGAAGAAGAAGTTAAACAATTTCAAACGAATTTCAAGCAAGAACTTTTATCAGAGAAAGAGAAAAGAAGCAAAAAGAAAATAAAAAAAGTTTAAAACTATTTAATTTTTTTTTTTTTAATTTCAAAATTTATTTGTTAAAATTAATAAATAAAAGCAAAGAGAAAATTTAAAAGCACCAAAAAAACCTCCAGGAGCATTTTTTTTATATTTCCAAACTCTTGATAGAGGTGAAGCACTACCAAAAGATTTTGTTAGAGGTGCTGCACAAAAATGGAGAGCACTTGCACAACAAGATAAAGACGTAATTTTTTTATAGATAAAAAAGATAATTTAAATAAGTTTTTTTCATTTTATAAATTTTCTATTTAGAAATTTAACCATGAAGCAAGAGTTTTGCTTGAAGAATATCTTGACAAGTTGAAAAAATGGGAAAATAAAATGATTAAAGATGGAAATAAGAAATTAATAAGAAAAAAGGTTTTAGAAAGCATAAAAGAAAAAAAAGAGAAAAAAGCATCTGGTAAAAAAAAGAAGAAAGCCAGAGGAAAAAAAGCCAAAAAAATGAATAGAGTAGTAAAAATATCAAAGACAAATGTAGATCAAGAAAAACAAGAGAAAATCTCTTTAAATGAAGTTTAAAATAAAAATTAAACATTTGATTAAAATTTATATCATAAAAACGTTTAATTTCATTTAATTATTAAAAATTAAATTTTTAAATGTATTTTTTTTTTACTTTTTCTTTGTATACAAATTAAACATTTGATTCAATTAATAAAATTTATAAAAAAAATTTTTTGTCAAAATTTTAACCATATATTGTAGCGTACTATTCTTAGAAGGAAAATTGGTTCTTGTAAAGTGATTAGAAATAAAGAGTTACCTTTAAATTTCAATTTGTATCCTAGAGCATTTTCAAAAATAAATGAATTTTGTTTTAGTTTGATTTGAATGTAAAGAAAGTTTTTGAAAATAAAAAAAAAAATATTTTTGTATACTTAAAATTTAAAAAATATATAAATATTTCAAAAGAAATGTAAAAAATAAATTTTATCAATAAATATAATATAATGTTTAAAAAGTTGATTCAAAATGTTACTTTTATTAATTCAAATACATTGATCAAGTATTTAAATTTTTTATTTTTTTTTAAATTTTCAATTTATTAATTAAATTAAATTTAGAAATAGATTTAATTTTGTTCCTATTGTATTGCAAACAAAATATGAGTCGAGTTCTCCGTTTTATGAAAAAAAAAAGAATAAAGTAATTTTACAAGAAATAATTGATGTGGCTAAATCAAAACAAATAAACAATGATACTCAAAATTTGGAAGAGAATTTAAAAAATAAAATTGATTCTGACATAATTCCAAAATATTATGATCTTAAATCTAAAATGTGTTTAAACTCATTCAATTTGTTTTTACAAGAAAACTTTAAAAATCTTCCTGATAAATCTAAAACGGCTCTTCGTGAATATCTAAAGATATATTCGATTAAATGGAAAAATATGACAAAAGAAGAAAAAAATGTTTTCAACTAAAAATTTATGATATTAATAAGAAATTTTCTAAATTATTAAATATTCAAGGTATATAATATTAAAATGGATAAAATTAAACAAGAAGTTGACTCAGATTTAAAAGATTTATTATCCAAATTAAGCATTCAAGAATTGAAATATTTTAAAGCTCAATTAAAAGAATCAAATCGGATAAAAAATAAAAAAAGAAAACTTTACAAAGCAAAAAGAGTAATATACTTTTTCCAATTTCTAATTACTTAATTTACTTAAGTTATGATAGTAATAAAAAACACAGGAAAAAATGAAGAACCAAGTTCCAAAAAGACCACCAACTTCGTATCATTTATTTATTAAAATGTTTGCCAAAGATAAAAACACATCTATTGAAGAATATAACAAAGAGGTTGCGCAAAAGTGGAAATTGTTATCAGAAGAGGAAAAAGATGTAATTGAATTTAATTTTATTATTAAGAATATTTTAATTAAAATAAAAAAAAAAAAAATAAAAACAATTTTACTTTAAAAGAAACTCAGAGCTGAATCAAAAAGATTATATGAAAATTATAAAAAAAATTTCAGAGATTGGGAAAATAAAATGTTAATAGAAGGCAAAGTAAAGCTAATATCAAAAACATACTATAATCAAATTTTAAATAGTTTAAAAAAAAATTCAAATGAAAGAAAATAGTCTTAAAATAAATTTGAAATTAATCTTAAATTTTACTTAATTTGACGATTTAAAACGTCAAACAGAATTCTTTTTATACTTTACAACAACAAAAAACTCTAAATGTATCCTGTTAAAAAAAACTACCGGGATAGAGTTGTACTTAATAAAATATCATAACTTCATATTTTAAATAGATGAATATTTGCAAAATTATCACAAGATTTGCTTTTAATAGTTCTAATCTAAAATGGTTTTTAAATTTTTTTAAATAAATAAAATTATTATTAAAAAAATTTTTGAATTTTTTTTTCAAGTTTATTCAAAATAAAAGATAATAAAATTAATCAAATTCAAATTTTTTCAATGAGAAATTTCAATGAGAATAAATCAATTGATTTTTTAATCGAACAAAAAAATAATGAAAAAATAAAAGAAAAAATAAACGAAGATTTAATTAAAAAGTATGAATCAATTCATAAAAAATCAAACGTGAATGGTTATATTGTGTATTATAATGAAAAAATCAAAGACTATCTTGAAAAATATAAAGGTTTTTGGTTTTTGTTAAATTGTATATTCTTTTTTTTCATTTTTTTTTATCAAATTGATTTGCTTTAGGATCTAGTTTAATCAGTATTGTAAAAATAATCGCTTCAGAGTGGCGAAGTTTAGCTTTTGAAGAGAAATTATTTTATTTTGAAAAAGCAAATAAACAAATAGAGACTTTGAAAACATCTTTAAAAGATTTGTTATCTAATTACTCAGAAGACGAGTTAAAGTTTATGAAAAAAACAATGTTACTTAAAAAAAGAGAGCAAAGAGAAAAAATAAATTTGGCAAAAACTGTTCGAGAAAAAAAGATGTTGAATGTTCCTAGAAGACCACCAGGAGCGATTTTTTTGTTTTATAAAACAATAAAAACAGATGAGGATAAAAATAAAACGATTGCACAACTAGGAAAATACTTAAGCGAAAAGTGGAATGCATTAAGTGAAGAAGAAAAAAATGTGTTTTTTATGTTTTATTTAAAAATTTTAATATTATAAACTTGAAAATTAAATTTCAAATTCATTTTAGAAATATAAATTAGAAGCTAGAAAGCTTTACGATGAATATAAAATCAAATATACAGAATGGGAAACTAAAATGGTTTCGATTGGAAGGGTCGATTTAGTTAGTGATAATTTTAAGAGTATTTTAGATAAAAATTTCGATATTGATAAAAATAAAGAAAAAAATATTAAAAATAAAATTAGCAAAAAATCGAGCAAAAAAAATGAATAAATTTTTATTGAAAAACATAATACTCTATAAAAATGATTTTTTATTTTAATTAAACAATTACCTAAAAAGTCGATATACATTTAGGAATACTAAAAATATATGAATGGCTAAGTCAAATAAACCTTTTCAGTGTTTTCGCTTCTACAGTATATTCCCTTATTGATAGTATATTCCAAGTTTCAAAAAATTTAAATTGTATAATTCTTATAATGCAAAAGGTATCCATTATATTATTTAATACGATTAAATTTTTTCTTCTTTGAATTTCTAAAATTATGAAATATTTTTGTTAAATTGATTTGTATGCAATAAATTTCAAAGGAAAAAATATAATTTTAAAATTATATGATTAATAATAGATAAATAGATACATGATACAATTGCTAGTATTGACGATTTCTATATAAATAATTTAGTAAAAATTAATATATTAAAATTTAAAACCACCAAAGAGTATATAAAGTAAAATTTAAGCTAATTTATTTTATTGAAAATGTTTTTCCAAAAATATTCTTGTCTTGATGTATAAGATTTGAAATATTTCTATTAAAATAGATTTTCAAAATTAAATAATGTGATATATAAAATATCAACATATGTAGTTCAAATTTGTTTGTTGATTCGGCTAAAGCCGTTTAAATTAAAACTGTAATTTTATTTTTTATATGAAATAACATTTGGTGTCATATTTTATAAACTTTTTGAATTGAATTATTAAGAATATTTTTAAAAAATCATCATTGATTTTATTTATTTTATTTATTTTAAAATTCAATCAACTTTTGAAATATAATATTTTAATTAAAATATAAAAATAAACATTATTTATTAGAAAATATTTTTGGTATAAATATTTTACCAATCTGTAAAATATATTTTAAAACATTCTAAAAAAAAATTATGAATTCTTTATTTAAATTAAACTTTTTTCTTTGTGTTCTGGTTAAATTATCAACCCAAAATATTGTATGGATTGATAATGTATGGGCTTTTGCTTGTGATTTTAATGGAAATAATTTAGCTAACGTAAAAGTACGTGGCGAGGATTGTTTGAATACATGTGCAAAAACTTCTGGTTGTACACACTTTACCTGGACTAGTTTTAATGGTGGAACATGTTGGATGAAAACAGGGCCTATAAAAAAATCTGACGCCATTTTTACTAATGATAAAACGATGGTTTGTGGTGTTTTAGAATCAGGCACATTAGGTTCAACTGGTTTAGATATGTTAAAAGGCTCAATATTATGGTCGGATGATTTTAATTCACAAGCAGATTTTGAAAAAAATTGGATTCAAGAAACTGGAGGTATTTTATTAATATTATATAATATATAAAAAATATTTTATTGATAATTTTCATAATTAAAAAAAATTGATAAGGACATGGATGGGGAAACGATGAACTACAGTATTATACTAATAATAATCAAAATACAGAAATTAGTGGTGGTATGTTGACAATTCATACAAGAAAAGAATCAAAAAATGGAAATAGATTTACATCAGCTAGGTTAATAAGTAGTAAAAAATTTAGACATGGTATATTTGAAATGAGAGCTAAATTACCATATGGACGTGGTACTTGGCCTGCATTTTGGTTATTGGCAGCAAAAAAACCTTTAAGTTGGCCGCTTGATGGTGAAATAGATATTATGGAACATGTTGGTTATGATATGAACACTATTCATGCTACTATACACTGTAAAACTTATAATCATGTTATTGGAACAGAAAAAACTAATTCAATAAAAATAAATAATGTCAGTGATCAGTTTCATTTGTACCAAGTATACTGGGATGATAAAACAATAAAAGCATATATTGATAATCAGCAATATTTTACATACGATAGGCCTAATAATTCAAACTATGAAAATTGGCCATACAATAATGAATTCAATATTATTTTAAATACAGCAGTTGGTGGTAAATGGGGTGGTGCACATGGCTTAGATGAAAACATTTATCCACAGAAATTTGTTATTGATTATGTTAGACAATATTCAATAAAATATTAAAACAAACATATATAAAAACGATTGAAAATTGACAATAAATAGTCTAATTCATTATTAAATTTAATAATTCTTAATATCAATAAATTATCAAAATCAAAAAAAAATTTTAAAATTATATCAACAAAAATTTTCTTTAAAAAAACCATTTTATTGATGATTTTATTTATTTTAAAATTCAATCAACTTTTGAAATTTTGAAAGCAAACAAATTTCCAATCATCAAGATTGATTGGTATATAAAATTTTGGTATATAAAATTTTGGTATATAAATATGTATTTATCTTTTCAAACATAAGCTCAGTTTTGTTCTCAGTTATTTTTAACTTTTTATTGTCTCAGCAGTTATTAAAAATCGTAAATTTCGGAAAATTTACGGAAATTTCGGTTAAATTACGTAAATAATCATTTTTTACAAAAGTTAATTTACGTAATTTTGCCGAAATTTTGGTAAAATTTGGTAAAAACCCATGTGTCAAATCACCATAGTAAATCTCATTTAGACATTTTTTTATAACTCTTTAGATATGTTAAAGTTAATTAACGTAAATTTATTTATACGATAGTTCTATGGCTTTTTAAATTTTGATTTTAAAGCTCATCAGCGTTGGGAATAAAATAATTTGCTTTTTAAATAATAAAATTTAAATCTTAAAAGGTCTTGGAAATTGAATTCTGAAATTAATATACTAATTTAATTTTAGGCATTAAAATATTTAGGATTATGTTTTTTTGACATTAGATGCATTTAGGATAATTTAATAAAAGAAATAAAAAAAAATTCAAACGGCTTAATTAATTTAAAACTTTGGGATTTTAAATGGACCTAATCTAGTATAAAGAAGCTTAAGCAACGAATTAAGTAATATTTGGCAAACAACAACAAAAAATATTAAATATTTCTCTTTATGATCAATTTTTAATCTTAGTGATTATTATTTTTAAGCTTAATTTTTTGATTCTTGGTTTGTGCATAACTAATTCGAATATCTTTTGCATAAAATTATGAGCATATTTTTACTCAATAACCAAAAAAAGTCTATTTATTAAAATTATGAGTTGTCATTGGAAACAAATAAATTTTTCATACGAAATTTCTACTAATATTTTTTTTATTATTATTTAATTTTGAATTTTATAATAAAAAAAAAAATGATTCGAAGCTATAAAAACCCTGAGTTTATATATAATTTAAGTCCAAAAGAGTTAAAAGATTATTACGATTGTTATTCACATCATCACTTTAATCGTAAAAATTGCACCAAAGATGAATCAATTTTAAACAGATTTGATCCTAAATTTGTATGTCCTTGTTGTTGTAAATCATCAGAACATTTTTGTACAAAAAATCATTTAGAATATCTAAATTTAAAATTAAATGATAGCTGTGAATCGAATGAATATTTAAATAATAAGCTTGAACCAAAAGATCTTATTGTTTGTGAACATTATAAGCCATCATACACATCAAAAAATGACCAAATAAATGATTTAAAGAAAGATATAAATGAATTAAAAAAAAGTATAATTTAATAAAAATTCTTAATATATAAAATAAGAATGTATTTATATAATTTATAGGTAAATTGATTATGAAAAAAACCATGAAAGACTTGGACAAATTACTCGAAATGAGTGATTTATATAAAGATGATGATGATGGTCTAGATGAAGTAGAAAGGTTTTATAGATCAAAAAAATTTATTGGTAGCTCTATGAACATTAGCTCATTAAACAAATATATACCAAGAAAAGATATAAAATGTCCTAATCGTAATTATGAACTTGTAATTCAACAAAAATACAATGGTAATCCGTTATTTTCATTTCATAAAAAATTGAAAAATATTAAAAAATAAATTATTATTTAAATAAATAAAAAAAAACTTTTAGTAAAATTACCACAAAATTTCAACTTTTTTTTATTATAAATATTTTAATAGAAAAATTTATCAAATAATTTAAATTTTCATTTAATTTTCAATTCAAATCTAAATAAAAAGTGCTGTCAAATAAAAGAGTTATTACAATAAAGATTCCAACAAGCAACATAATTATATGTTCCTTTTTTGGCTTTTGTAATATGATCTTAAAGATAGTCTATTACAAAACAACCAAACAAACCATCATGTTTTATTTTATCTATAATTTTCATCTTGAAAATATTTTTACTTGATTCAGATACTATTAAAATTCTTTGCAAAGTTTGGCAAAAATATAATTGTTTTAAATAAGAGTTGATTATTGATTGATGAAGAACAAAAGATTAGTTCGAGAATTAAACAAGAGAGGATCGAGTAGATTTAACTTCCTCACGAACAGGGTTGTCCTGAACTGGAATGGTTTGTCCGATCAAGCTATATTAGCAAAGTCGGTTAATAGTTTCAAAGCTCGTATAGACAAGGAATTGTTCGGACTTAACCAAGGAGAAGACTGCAATAGCTCACATATGAGCTAAGCGCATATGCGCTAGTATAGAAATTTCTATACTGCAGTTAACCACTACTACTACTACTATAAACAACTAAACTTTATTATAACAACTCTTTTATCATAAAAATATTTTGAAAATTATTAAAATAATTTTCATTAAAAATACTGTATAACAAAATTTATAAAATTATTTATTATATAATATCTAATTAGTTTACAATCTGGTTAAAATCAGATGTTCTAAATTTTTAATATATTCACTAAAAAAAAAATCTTTAATTATTTTTGATTTTTTTTCAATAATTTGATTAAAATTAAAATTTATAGTTGATTGACTAAAATTTAAAATCTTAATTTTTGAATTATTCCTTTGAAATGCTTCTAATAAATAAAATCTCGAAATCAATTTTAGAAAACTTTTCTAACTAAAGACTAATTTGAAAACATCAAAATCTCAAGTTTTTTTCATTATTATTATTATTATTTTAGTTTTTATTTTTATATTTCTCAAATAAATAATAATGATTAATGAAAAATGAAATAAATAATATATATTTGTAATAAATAAGCAAATTTCTATATATACATATGAAAAAAAAAAATAAAAATTATAATTTTATTCTTTTTGCTATATAAATTCCTAATTACGCATTCTATTTGGTATACATAATTTAAAAAAAATATTCAGCTATTTAAACAAAAATTTATATATTTTTTATATTTTATAGTTATAAATTAATTAAATTATTATTATATTTTATTTAACTAATAAATAAATAAATAAATAACTCTTAATTTTATTTAAAATTAAGAAAATAAAATAAAATGCCAAACATTTTAGATGGAACATTGAGCACAACTAGTCCGACTTCATCGGCAACAAATTCAGAGCCGCCACCATCATCACAAATTTCGCAAGAACCAATACAACCAATACAACCACAACAACAACATCAACAACAACAACAAATTGCTTTTTGTTATTCATGTAATAGACAAAATTTTATAAATACAACTAATTTTACATGTTCTAGTTGTAATAGCGGTTTTGTAGAAGTAATTTTAAACGATACTAATGTACGTCATGCAAACACAACAAGTCCTACTAGTAACGAAACATCTAATTCATCTTCGACTCTAAATAATTCTAGATTTAGAAGAAGAGATTCGAGTTCTAATGAAATAGACAATATTTTATTATATAATCCATTATTTCGTCTTTTAAATCAATTAAATACTAGTTCTAATCCAAATCAAAACGAGTCTCAAACTAGAACAGACTCATCTTCTTCATCATCATCCAATACAACACAAGCAAATGATTTGTATGATTTTGCCTACTTTAACCGTTTCAATCGTTATAGTTTTAGACGACATCATCATCATCATCACCATCATCATAACAACGCCGAGGAGCGTGACACCAACAGCTCATCAAGATCATCCTCATCTTCATCGTCCACACATAGAAGATCTCGAAGTCCGCCAACCAGACGCAACTATCCACGACCTAGATTTATAAATCTTTTTAACGACGATGATGATATGTTGTTTGATCATGGTGCAATCATAATTACAACTTTAATAAATCAATTGAGAAATCGTGGAGCCGCTCCGGCTTCTGAAACACAAATACAAAATTTACCTTTAGTAACTATCGATGAAGAACTAGTGAACAAATCATCACAATGTGCTATTTGTATGGATGATTTTAATTTGAACGAACAAGCTAAAAAATTACCATGCAAACATCTATTTCATGATCCCTGTATTGCCCAGTGGTTAAAATTAGTAATTTTAAATTTAATTATTTTTGTTTTTCACTTTTGACTAAATTTCAAATTACTTAATTTATTTATTATTTATAATTAAATCAAAGCATGCTACATGTCCTGTTTGTAGAAGTAATATAAATGGAGACGAGAGTTTGAATTTGAACAGAAACGAAGAAAATAGCCACACATTTTTAAATTTACCATCTCTTAACGCAATTTATAGTGATAGTCCTATTAATAATGATGATTTAAATAGAAGAGGTTTAAATTCAGATTCTAATTTATTTAGAATTCATATTAGACAAAATTTAATACCTTTATCTACTGAAACAACACAAAACCAAACAATTAATATTAATAATATTAATAATAGTAATAATAATAATAATAATAATAATAATAATAATAATAATAATAATAATGAAAGCAATAATAATACTAACAATACCAACAACCTCAACAACAATTTAGCAAATTCAGATTTATTAAGAAACCGTTTGAGATCATCTATTCGCATTACAACTCGTTTGACTACTAATCCGCAAAACTCAAACTCTAATCAATCAGAGCCGCATAGAATCAATTTCAATCAAATGATAAATCATTTTATCCCTCGAATAAGAAATGAAATGAGTTCCGAATCGATTCATACTGAACAAAATTCAGATTTATTAAATTCTGAAACTAACATCAACAATCCGTCAATAAATGATAATTCATTAAGATCTCGTCTTAGATCTTATATTAGAATTACAACTAATTTACAAACCGAGGATCCAAACCAAAGCCGGAATGTAAATACGAATAATGAAATAAATAATTTAGAAGAAGAAAATAACAATGATGTTATAGTTCTTACAGCTCCGGACACGGAGCAATTGGATCAAGAACCATCATCAACTAATTCATCTAATCGAGATAATAATCTACCACCTGCTAAAAGAAGAAAAAGATAATTATTAAATTAAATTAAATTTTATTTTTTATTTATAAAAAAAAAATAATATATATATATATATATAATTTATTTAGTCGTTGTTAATTATTAATTATAATTAATTGGAAACAATCATTCAAAATTAATTTATTTTTAGAAAAATTAAATCTAAACTGATACTATGTTTGGAAAAATAAAAAATCATATATTTTTTTTTTTTTTGTTAAATTTTTATTAACTTGTATCGATCTTTTCAGTTTTTATTGGAAATTATTTAAAAAAATTTTTTTTGAAAAAGAATTCAAATTTAAATGTTAAAAAAATGATGAAATTTATTTTATTTTTTTTTTTAAATATATTTTATTTTAAATAAATTTAGTTAAAATATAAACAAAAATTAAAAAAAAAAAAAAACAACATTTTTTTTTATGAAGAGATTTTATTTTGAACAACTATTAAACAAACAAACACAAATATAAATTTTAAAAATTGTTTATTAAAAAATTTAATCAATAAACCTTGATTTGTTAGATAAAATTAAAATTTTTTATTCAATTTAGTTATTTTTGATTTTTTTTTTTTTAAGTTAAAATTTTCAATTAAAAACAAATTTGTTTAGAATAATTAAGCTTTTAATTTATCTTGGAGTCAATTTAACAAAGTTTATATTCACTAATAATAGTTTTTTTGACTCAGTTTTAGACGGTTAACAATAATGATTATCTGGTTTATATTTTTTAATTAGTATTTACATCTTTAATTTTATTAGTTAAAAGATTTGAAATCTATAACATTAATCAGCTACCAACTGAAACGCTCCAAGCTTAAACAAAGAATGCGTTTAAGAGAAAGGTTGATGATTTTCAACATAGATAGTTTTAAAACCGTATTAATAGATGATCTATCAGTATTTATGAAAAATGACAAGTATTATAGCGAATCTCGAGCGATACGCTTTGTCTAGTGTATCGCTCGCTTGTATTCTTAGAAATTAAATCAAATTAAAGTTTATTTCTTTATGTAAGACTTTCGATTTCTTGATTTAGCATTTGATTTTATTTAGCATTTGGTTGACCATTAGTTAATATGCTTGTCTTATGGTAATTAGTATATACAAGTAGTTATTTATGATTGTACAGTTCTAGGTAATAGATAAATCATGAAATCGGCAATTTTATTATTTATATTTAAATCTAAAATCACCATTAAGTTGACAGAAATTAATTTAGTTAATTTCTAAGGAATTTTTCATATTTTTAGACAAATGTACTGTAGTTATAAAATAACATCAAACATGTAAAAATATTTGTAAAAAATTATTTATTTATTAAAGTTTTATTTTTTTTAAATTATTTCCCCATAAAGTAAATCACCCATAAAGCATATTAATACATATAAAATAAATTTTTAAAAATTACCAACTCGAATATTTTTTAATATGATTTATGTTTTAATCCTTTTAAAATTCTTCTAAAATTATGACAATCAGTTATAGACACAATACAGTCTATAATACTTTTGACTTTTTTTTTCAAAACTTTTCGATATACTCTGTTGAAGAAAAAATAAATAAAAAAACGAGAAATGACTAAAAGATAAAGACATGATCTAGCTATTTTAGCAACATAATCGGTTACCGAAGATTTTATTTTTAAAAATTCCGAAAGTGTTAAAAAAACTGCTAACGGTAATGAACCAATTGTATAACTTAATGCTAAACTAGCTACCATAAAAACAATATTTTTTTTTGCATTATTTTCATTTTTTGTTGAATTTTTTTTTTCAAATCCTTAAAATAAAAAAAAATTTTATAATAAAAAGCATTTTTGAATATCTCAAGAAATCTTTTTTAATACCTGTTTTGTAAATGCTCTTTCTTCTTGTTTTTCTATTTAAATATGCCTTAAAAATTGTTATTATTACAAAATTTAAAACTAATAAAACAAAAGAAGCCAAAATAAATCTGATTGATGCTAAAACTAATGGTATTACTCTTCCAGCTATTGAATTACCAAAATTTGTGTATAATAATTCATAACCATCATTAATTTTGTATGTTTGGTTAAATAAACTTGTGTTGAGATAATATGGAGCTATTTCTTTACGAAATATAAATGGTAAGTAATACATCAATGATATGAAGAATATAAATGTAATTATTAATATTGTCTTTATTTTTTCAAATATGTTTTTATTTTTAATTATCAAAATTCTTTCAATACATAAAAAAATCTCCAAAAATATATTATTAATTGCAAAACAGCTTGTTAAATATTCATCTAAATATAATACAAAAAAATGTTTAATCCATACTTTACCATTTATAATATCGCAATAATCTCCGCATTTGTAAAAAGCAGCAAATATAACTATAAAAGAATACAAAAAATCAACTAAAGATGAAAAAAATAAATATTTGTAAATTGTATCTTTATGTAGCAAATTTGTGAAAACTATAATATTTATTAATGAAGTAAAAACACCAGTCAATCTCAAAAAAGTGTATATATAATTTTCAGCGCTATACGAATAAGTCTCGTTTAATGATATCATTTTGCTTGAATTAAGCATTTTGTAAATGTAAATTCAAATTATTAAATTTGAATTAATATTTTTTATAATTAAAAAGAATTATTTGAAAATAAAAAACATTGACTATTAAATACTACTACGATCAAGTTATATTATTTTAAATAAATATTTAAACATGTGAATTTTAACTTTAATTTAAAAAATGAAAAAAACTTGTATTGATTTAATTTGCAATTAGAAACAAAATAAAATCATGTTGTTATATTATTTTTATAATATTGAAACAAAAAAATGACATATCTTATTAGTTTAACATTTTATATTATAAATAATAAAGCAAATTTTGAAAGCCAATATTTAGAAAAAATATTTGTTATTCATTTAAAAAAGATTAGGGTATGTTGATCGGCGATAATCCCAAGGTGCTCTTAACAACTTATGATTAGTGGAAATGATATTCAGAGATATATTAGATATAGTCAAATATTTAGAAGCCAAATCAAAAAATGCAATAATAATATTGGAAAAATTTCTAATTTTGCTTTTATTAAAAAATATTAGATTATAAGCTTTAAACAGTTTTTAATAATTAAAAAGAATCGAAATATTTTGATTGTGAAAAAAGTCAAACATATAACATGTAATAAATAATTAAAAAAAAAATTATTATTTAAAAACAAGTTTATTTAAAATTTTATCAAATATGAAATGCTTATTAAATATTTACATATTAATTAAATAGACTTAATTAAAAAAATAAAAATTTCAACAAAATATGTATTTTATTTTATTTTTGAAATGTATATTTGTTTGAATTTTTAGATAATCTTAATTTATAAACATCAACTAATTAATATTATTATTAATTTAACAAAGATAAAACAAAATATAAATATCTAATTTAAAATAAAATAAAATAAAATTAAAAAAAAATAATGTATTTTAAAATTTATATAATTTATTTTTTATTAAATTTAATAAATTTTATTTTCACTAAAAATTCAATAAACGATAAAGGCTTGTTAATAACCGAATGTCAAAATCCAGCAATTATCTATTTAGACATAAAACTTAAAAACTTTACTCAATTGTACTCAACAATTTTAGATGAAGAGAAACAACAAAATTCAAACTTTTTAAATGCACATAGAAATTTAATTCATTTTTATAAAGGAAAAAAAGAGAAAGAAAACTGTATTGAAAAAAACGATATATGTTTTTATTCTTCATATAAAATCAAAAGACACAACAAATATCCGTTTGAAGTGCAAACAGTAAAATGTGATTGTCAAAGTTGTAAATTGAATAGCAAAGGTGTTTTAGGCATGTGTGATTATGTCTATAAATTAAACCCTGTTCTAAATAGAGGTCTATGTAATACCTTAAATATGGAATGGGAATGGAACGAGTCCTTTGAATATATACCCATTTCATGCAAATGTGTTTCAAGACCATAAAGTTAGATTTTAAAAACATCTTTTTAATATTTCTCTTTTTGCTTTTTTAATAATATGATATATTAAATTTAATTTTATTATAACAATAAATTTTTATTAAATAAGATAAAGAAATAAAAGCAAACTAAAACTTTTTACAATATTCTATTAAAATCATATTTTATTTAGCTTAAAGAGTTTTTAGACGAAAGAAATGATTCTTTGTTAAAAATGATAAAATTGGCTTTTTATTGATCAAAATGTTTAAAAACAAAACAATCAATTCTTATAAGAAGAACATTTCTTTTATCTGTAAACTTAATTATTAGAAACTTATATTATATATTAAAATTGTAAATCTTTAAGATTTTTGATTATGTCTTCATTTATTTTAAGGTTTATTTGTTCAGGAATAACTTTTATTTTTGCTTCATCTTCTTTATAGCAAGCATCATCCAATAAACAAAGTAAACTATCATCTTCAAATGTAGAAAAAAAATATCTTAAGATATAAAAAAAGTTATAATTCGATTAAAATAATTTAAATAAGAATAAAATTCTGGAATACTCTGGTTGATTCCATAAGTCTTCTTCAGGAAACTCTTTGACATGGCCTGTTTCGTTTAAATGATCTAAAACTTCTTCTCTTTTTTCGAATTTGTTTTTACACACATAACAATTATTTAAAAATATCTTAAATTTTTTAAAAATTAAGTATAAAAAAAAATAAAATTTCAAAAATTTTAAGTTTAAGTTTACTTGTCTTCGTATGTAATTAATCAATTTTACTTGATTATAAAAAGAAAGATTATTTAATGATTTTAAATCAAATTTATGATTTTCTAGCATATGCTTTAAAATATCATCTTCTTTTTCATAAAAATTATCACAAAATAAACAAAAAAATATTATCCCAAAAGGATCATTCCAATCTTCAATTGAATCATTACTTTTTTGCAATAAAAAAATAATTTCGAAAGTTTAAAAAAAAAAATCCAAATTATTTTGTTTCACTTGAGATTATCATTTTTAATTTCTAAATTGTCTCTTTCGTGTTTAATTTCTTGCCAAAATTTGCTATATTCCTTTTATAATTTATATCAAATTAAAAAATATTTTGGTCTTTTAAAATTAAAATAAATATAAAATAAAACCAAATAATTAATCATATAAAATCTATCAAAATCTTTATTTTTAGGATTAATTGATTTATGTTGCTTTTTGCGCATATGCTCTTTTAAAATTTGTCTATCATAAAAAACTTTTTCACAAAACAGACATTGAAGTCTTTATAATTAAAAAAAAACTCTTAATTTGCATGAAAATTAAACATTAAATGAGTTAAATTAAAACTTTTCTAATCGTTCATTTAATTTGTTGTATAATTCATCAAAATAAACCAAATTATCATGATGACCAATATTAAAATTATGCTCAGCAGACATATGGTTTAATAAATCAGCTCTTTAAAATTTTAGTCAAAAAAATTTCTTTTTTTATTAGCTTAAAAAATGTACCTATTTTTTCCGATTATTTCAGCACAAAATAAACATTTTCTGAAATAATTTTGATCATTTCTTTCTAATTCTTGTTGATTCAAAGCATTTTGCTTTATTAAGATAAATATAATAATAAACTAAACACTAATGCTGAAAATAAAAATTTAAAAAAAAATTACTAATTTAAATATATTTAATCGTTTTCTTAGCTCATGATCTTCTTCTAAATTATCACAAAGTAAATAATAAGACTCGACTTCACCTAAAATTAATATAAAATTTTTTAAAAAGTTGATTATTTAAATTTAAAAAAAAAAAAAAATTGCCTTTATCATCTTTTCCTGTATTAGTATTTATTTTAAAACATATATCTTCTATTTTCAAATCTTTTAAACGGAATTTCCAATAGTTAATATACCTTTATTCATATGTTATAATAAATTGGCATTTAAAAGTAAATTGTCAGCTTTTATATTTACCTCTGAAAATGTCCTATTTGATCAACGTCTGAAATAACTAATTGATGAGTTATTAATAAATGAGACAAATATTTGCTTAAATCGCATTTTTGAGTTATGTCAAAAGTATTTTCGCATAATAGGCATTCAACTGTGTTCCATTCGCTTTCAGTAATTTTTTTCTTTAAGAGATCCGATAGGTTTAATGGTTTTGTGTTGAGTTTTTCTTTTAAATTAGAATTTTCAACTTGCATTTTATTTAAGATTTTTTTTATAAATTATAAGAAATATTTGCAATTTTTTTTAAATAGTTTATTTATAAAATTTTTTTTCTACTAAATCACATGGCTTAAAAAATTAAAAGCTAAGAATAATTTTTTGGCTTTAATTTAGAAAATAAATGTTTTCGCTGAAAAAACAAAGATAAATCAAATTAAAGAAATAATATATAAAATGGTTCAAACTATATTGGTTATTAAATTTGAAATTATTTCTAAGTTTCTCTTTTCCCAAATAAAAAGTAAGTTGTGTTTTAGACATTTATTTACATAGTCAAATTACTTTCCTTTTATATAATTTCTAATAAATTTTTAATTAAAAAAAGCTTTAAAAATTTTGCTTTATAATTTCCTTTTTTTAAATATTAAAATCTTATTAATCTTAAAAATTTGCTTATTATTAAAAGTTTGAAATTTAAAAAAAAAAAAATTAAAAAAATGGATGATAAAGCAACACATTCAAATACAGCCAAAAATATAAATGATCCAAAATTAAAGCAGGCATTTTCAGAATGGGTTACTTCGATATCTATGCATGGTATACCAAATATTTTTAGAACTGATTTTATAAGCTTAAAAATAATTTGGATCATTTCATTTATAATATCAATTGGATTATGTTTCTATTTAATAATATCAAGTATATTGAATTATTTACAATTTGAGGTAACTACTAAAATAAGATTTTTGGAGCAAGATTATATGATTTTTCCAACTATTACAATCTGCAATGCAAATCCATTTGTTACTAATTATTCATTAGAATTTGTGGAACAAATTCTTAAAAATAACAATATTACAGATATGACAAATCCATCAATTTTTAAAACATTTTTTCAAGAAGAGTCGGATAATTTTTATTACAATCATTTAATGATTTTAATGGTTTTAACAATGAATGCAAAAAATCCAGCTATTACAGATGATATAAGAAAAAATCTTGGTTATTCTTATGATCAATTTTTTATTAGCTGTTTATTTGGCGTTAGCAGTTGTAAAAAAACAGATTGGATTTGGTATTATGACTTTTTATATGGAAATTGTTTTAAATTTAATTCTGGTTTTGATTCGTACGGAAATAAAACAGAGCTTAAAAGAGTTACACAAATTGGTAAATTTAATGGATTGAGTTTAGAATTGTTTGTTCAAGTACCTGAAGATGTTAGAACACTAAGTAGTGTTTCTGGAGCTCATATCTTTATACATAACGAATCTGTTGTACCTAACACCTATGAAGGTTTCGAAATATCTTCTGGATTTCAAACAAATATTGCATTAAATAGGCTTCTTACTAGCCAATTACCTAAGCCATATAGTAGTTGTACAGAAAATTTAGATTCAATTGATTCATATTATTCGGATTTATACAAGCAGATATTAAAAGCAAATCAAACTTATCGGCAAGCCGATTGCTTTTTATTATATTTACAACAAGAGATAATTAATGAATGTGGATGTTATGATCCTAGTCTTTTGAATTTTAACGGTAGTATTTCTTGCAAAACTCTAACGGATGTTATGTGCGAATTCAAAGTTTATTTTCGATTGATAGATTCTAACTATAAACAAAAATTGACTGACACTTGTCCATTAGAATGTGATAGAATTACATACAATTTGGACAAGTCTTTTGTTAGATATCCAAGCAGATCTTATGCAAATAAATTAAAAAGTACTGATAAAATAAAAAAATTATTTCCATCAGAAGAAAATATTGAGTATGAAAAGCTAAGAGAAAATATTTTATCTTTAAATATATATTATGATGTAATGAAACAAACAGAAATAACTGAAACACCAAGTTTAACTTGGGACGTACTTGTTTCTGGTATTGGTGGAACACTTGGCTTATTTTTAGGTGTAAGTGTGTTGAGCTTTATGGAATTTTTAGAAATTGTTTTAACATTAACATTTATAAAAAAAGAAAAAAAGAAAAATAAAGTTTTTATTATGAATGCTAACTGATTTATCAAGTTTTAATAAAATTTTTTACATTTATATATTTAATTTTTATACTTTTGGATGTATGGATTGATCACATAAAAATTTAACATATAATCTTTTTTTCCAAATCTGCCCATAAATCCTCATATGATTACATCAAAGTTTTTGTAAGAAAATATTCAATCTAATTTCAATGGTTGTCTTCATATAGGTACTACTTTTAAATTGATTAAAAACAGGTTTCCAGTGTTTGTTCTCGGCAAAACTGATGCTTTTGATCGTTTTCATTTGATTTAAATCGCCATTACTAGTCATGAACAAGAATATAATTTTGTCCAAATATTTAAAGGCATATGTGAAAAATTAAATCTCGATTTAGATGTTGATTTTTTGATGCAAGAGTAAGTACTTTGGTAAAAAAAAGTTTGAAGTTAAAAGTTTTTTTAATTGATGAAGAGTTTTTTAACATGATGATTCCATACATCCTATACTGGATTTTCTGTATAATAAAACTTGATTATATAAAATATAAAAATAATTTACTTCTAGAATAGAAATATGCTTTTAAATATTACATTAAATGTCTGGTTATTAAACTCTCTACTGGCAATAGAAATCAAAAAAAATAATTTAAAATTTTATTTTTAAGAAACAAAATTTGATGAATTGTATTTTAAATTTTAAATAAATTAGCACACATTATTTATATTTTTGAAATTTTTGAAATTTAGATCATTTTTTGTATTATTTTTTTAATTAACAATTCTCTTTTTATTGATCTCTTAAATATCCTAATGCATAACACATAACCCATTTGTTCTAAAGCTTAGTTAAACTTGCTTATATATATTTTATAAAGTAAGAATATTAAAAAGACATTATAACAACTATTATTAATAATTTTCTCTTCATGTAAATATTGCAAAATATTTCAATAAAAAATTTTAAAATTTTTCCAAGAAATATCTCAAATTAATTAAAATTTAAATATTTTGTTTATAAAATGATAAATCGCGCAATTTCATGTCAAACAATCAATGAAACCGAAATAGTTATTGTATAATTTATTAAAATTTTTATATATTTAATAACAATATTTTTGTATTAATTAAAATAAATAGCCAAGTGAAAATGAAGATCTAAATGGACAAGTTAATAAAACATTAAGATTAAAATTTGAATCAACTTTCTCTCAAAGATTACAAAAATCAATTGATAATATTCTTAATAATTCAAATAAAAATAATATAAATAATCTAAATGATACAATAAATTGTTTAATAGACATATTTAATCAGCTAGAATATTCAAATAATACAATGCTAACTAAAAATAAATTCAATATATGTTCATTTTCACTAGAATCTTCAAAATTACAAGGAAATTTAAAATATCAGTTTTTAGAGTAAATAATTTTTTTAAAATAATTAACCAATATTTTTCTAAATTTTTAATAAAGATTCTTGTTTGAAAAATTTGAATATTTAATAAAAAAACTAAATTCAAATCGATCTGTAGAATTGATAAGCTTAACAACTTTGATTTTAAAATTGATTAGAAAATATTTCGAAAGCAATTTAGTCTGTTTTTACCATGATAAATTAATTTCAATTTTAAAGCACACAAGTAAATTTTTTTTTAAATCAATATTATTCAAGTTTATTTCAATTAAATTTATTAAATTTAAAGAAAATAATAAAATTATTAATGAAATACTAAATTTTTGGTCTCAAATTGAAACTCATAATTTAAAAATTTTAAATAATAACCAAAAAAAGAACTTGTTGCCAATTTTAAAAAAAGTATAAAATCTTAATTAATTGTATTTATTTTAATTTGATTGAATTCAATTTTTTTTAATAATTAGAATTTAATAAATTCAGACCATCGTATTAGATCAAAATGCTTAAAAATAATTGCTTATCATTACACATTTAATAAAGACGATCAAGAGGATAATCATGTTCAAGAGTTTAAAAATAAAATAATAAAAATATTTTTAAATTTTATGGAAGACCAAGATCCTAGAGTCAGAATTACAGCTCTTGAATTATTAGTAATCTCAAATTATTTTAATTTTAATTTAGTTAAAATTTAAATAAAAAGATATTTTTTACAGATATTATTACATGTAAATGGTATATATGTATCTGTAGATTATTATGATGATATAAAACAAAATTTATTTGATGATTTTGATCAAGTTCGTCTTTTATCTACACAAATGATTTCATTGCTAGCATTTACATATCCAGAATTGTACACATATTTTATAAATTAAATAACATTTTAATAAATAATTTTAAAAATAAATTTTTGTTAAAAAGTCAAATAAGTTTAAAAGATGTAACAGATGATGAACAACAACAAAATATAAGATTAGCTGATGATGTATTTTCCAAAATATGTTTTATGATCAACGATATATCATTAGAAGTTAGAGTATGTGCCAGCAATTTATTGGTAATAATAAATGAAGCATATTATTTAAATTTTAGATTTTATATCTAAAATTATTTAAGGGTAAAATTGATTTAGTTGGTTCAAAATTTTTATTACAAACATTGGACAAAAAATTGATGAGTGATTTGAAAATGAAAAAAATACAAAAATTTCGTCAAAAAACTTTAGTTTCAACTGAATTTTCAACAACTTCATCAATATCAACATCAGCATCTTCAACAAGCCAAAGACAAACAACAAACATAATTGGAGAATCAAGTGATGAAAATATAGATCAAGATGATAATTTAAATTTGATTACACAAGGTGCATGTGGAGCTTTTATACATGGTTTAGAAGACGAATTTTTAGAAGTCAGATCTGAATCAGTAGATTCATTATGTAAATTAGCTCAAAATAGTCCTAAACTAGCTGCGAAAACAATCGATTTTTTGGTCGATATGTTTAATGATGAAATTGAATTGGTTCGTTTAAAGGCGATTTTAGCTTTGAATAAAATATTACATTATGTTTTATTAGGAGATGATCAAATAGACATAGTAGTGTCTGTAATAGAGGTTTAATATCATTTTTTTTTTATAGTTTTCCAAATAAATTTTTTTCCAACTATAATCTATTTTAAAGGATAGCTCTTTTGAAATACGTGAATCTTTAAAAGATTTATTGTCGAGTTGTAAATTAGCTACTAAAATAGGCGTAAGAAAAACAGCACAAGCTCTTTTAAAAAATCTCAATAAATATCCAAATGATAAACTTTCTATATGGAGGTAATTTTAAATGCTTTTTTAATAAAAAATATATTTGATATATATTTGCATTTTTTCTCAAATTTAAAAGATGCTACAAAAATTTAGGAAAAAATCACTCCAAATTTGTTATGTCATTGATATCTTATTTTATAAACATACATCCATTTATTGATTTAATTGAGCCTGATATTAATGATGTTTTTTGTAATTATTATTAATTTGATAACTTTAAACTTTTAATATTAATTAAAAATACTTTATACTATACAAGATATAAGCACTTTGATTTTAATTCTGAATGGTGTCAATCAAAATTCAGCCATAATACCATTATTGCCAAAATATATATTAAATCATTATTTTTTTATAAAACTAAAACTTCCTAATTTAATACCAACAATTAAAGTAAATTAAATTTTTTTGCAATAGCTAATTTTATTTTTATTATTTTATTGATTAAATTTTTCTTAAGTTAATTGAAAACTATTCAAATTCGATAAATAACTTAATTGATTACAACATTAATATTGAAAATAAAAAAAAAACAAATGATATTGAATCATTTTTCATCAAAACAAAATCAAATTTACAATTGGTTAATAAAATAAATAAGAAAAAAATTGATTGTAATTCATTGAAATTGTTTGAGGCATTGAATCAAGATTTATTTTATTTGTCACAACTAAATGAAGATGATCTAGATTACCAGTCAGAAATACATAATGACACATTTGATGATAATAATATAAAATATAAAAATAATCTATCAATTAAATGTGAAATAATGAAACTCTATTTAGATGCATTGTTAATTGTTAAGAAAAATGAATCATTTGATTTAATGTTAACAGAAACATCTTCTAAATCGTCTTCTGTTTCTAACTGTTCTTTTTTTACTGCCAATGGTGATAAAATACATAACCAAAAACTAATACAATTAGAACAAGCATTATTTACATGCATACGTTTGATTTTGTTATACAAAGGATATCAAAAAAATGAAAAAATAATCATATTTAAATTGTATTTGTATATAAGAGCTTTGTATTTAAGAGAGTTCTATTTAAGAAAAAATTTGTTCAATTCTTTGCTCAATTCCTATTTGGTAAATATCAAATTTTTTAAATATGAAAATTTTGTTTCATTTTTATTTTTATTTTTTTATTCTAAAGAAAATAAATATGGCTAGAAAAGATTTAATTAAAGAATGTAAATTATATTTTTCATTGATTAAAAGATTTGAAAAATTATTAGACAAACGATTTAAATGTTCATTACATAATATATTGAAAGAGCTGCCTTTAGAATTACCAGAAATTCTTTTAAATTATGAACAAGATTTTCAAAACAAAAGTTTTAACAATAATCAACAATTATCAAATGATGGCTTGGATTTGTTGTTGATAAATGATGATATAAAATCGAATCAAACTTATTATAAATTAAATTTAGAATTGATAGAACCGGTTGAAAATTTAGATGCTCCCATAAGGTTCTATTCTGGTCTAGTTAGTTTAATTAAAGTAAAAGCAATTATTTATAATTTTAATCGTTTTGATAATCTTTTTATACAAGTAATTTATATTTAATTTATATTCATTAAATTACTATTTATTCTTAATTATTTTGTAAAAAGATATCTTATTCAGATAATGATAAACAATATATACCTATTGAATTAAATTGTATAAAATCTATAAATGAAAACAAGCATATTCTAGATACTAGTTTTTATCTATCTAATCTTGCTATAACAGGTAAAATAAAAGCTTTGATTGGGAATTTGAATAATTAAATTCTAATAAATTTTATAAACTTTAGATAACTGCTCAATTAAATTCTGTATTACAATGTTAATCGATGAACACAGTGATATCGAAGAAAATTTATCTTTAGATGAAATAAAATCAGAGAAAAATGAAAAGATTAATAAAAACAATATTACAATATCAAATTTGAATGAAAAATTATTTAAAAATAATCTTTATCCGATTGAGCTTACAAATAATGTAAAATTACATTTCGAACAATTGGCTAAAAAATTTAATTAGGTTTATTAATTTGGTTAAACTGTGATTTATTATATTTTAAAATAAAAATTTTCAAATTTTATAATATAAAATAAAAATATTACTTTTGTAAATAACCATTTTTAGAGTTACTAAATATATATTAAAAAAGCTTATTTTCCTTTTATTTCTAAAATACATTTGTTAAGAAAATGATTAGTCAAACTTAACAAACATTTTTATTTCTGTTTTCAAAGTTTTTTCATAAATGTTATTCCAAATTCTACTTTATTTTTTTTAAATCAATTTTTGTACCGATTTGGTTTAATCATCAATAATTAGAAATTTTATGTTCAATTTTGTAGACAAATTTTTTTCAATTTTTTTTTTAATAATTTATAAGGTTCACTTTTTTTTGTACCTTCCATAACATACAAATGTATTTAGAAAATATTAAAAAAAAAGAGTATTATCAAGTCTCAATAATTTCAGAAGTAAAGAATCGTTCATAAGAGCTTAAAATGCCATATATTTTTATCATTTACCATTCTTCGTTTACTTTTAATTTTTAATAATTTCTTGGAGAATCAAATCTAATTAAGAAAAGCAATTTTTTAAACTTTCATACATTAAAGATAAATTAAATAAGCACATGTAGATACATTAAAAGTTTTTTATTAAGAAAACAATAAACCTGTTGTATCATACAAAATTTTAAAAAGATAAATAAAAATCTTTTTAACTTTTTAATTTAAATATTTATTTTTTTAAAATTTCGATTCAAAAATTAAAAAAATTATTTTAAAACAAATTTCATACTAAATCCTTTTTGAAATAAAATAGCAAAAAATGATATTTAAGAAAATATAAAAAGCCGCTTTTTAGTTCTAAATTTAAATACTTTTTAAATACGTCTAAATATATTGTTAACTAAAAAAAATGATTCCATTTATTCTTTTATTAATATTTGCATTAAATAAATTTAATTATATTGATTGTGTTAAAACTAAACAATTTATGCAGTGCTGTTCACCTTTTGAAGTACCAATTTATACTCTTAATTACTTTGACATGGGAGGTCAAGCTGAATTTTTGAGATTTATTTTGGCCGAAGCAGGGCAACCATATATAGATAATCGTATACCAATAGCAAACTGGCCTGCTTTAAGACCAATATTTCCATTTGAGCAATTGCCAGTTTTAGAAATACAACAAGGTGAATATTTTCTTGTATTAGCGCATCCATTAGCTATATCTAGATATTTAGCTCAATCATTTGATTTAAATGGAAGAAATCCTACTGAGACGGCTTTAATAGATATGTATGGTTCACAAATGGGAGAACTACATAACAATATTTCAAACCATGCATCAAGTAATTTAACTGGAGAATTTATTCAAACGTGGAACAAAAATTTGGGTTTTTTTGAAAGAAGATTAGAAAAAAATCGTTATGGTTATTTAGTAGGCTCAAAATTATCATGGGCAGATTTGTATTTATCTCAATTGACCGAATTTTTAAAAGATGAAAAAACAAGAATTTTAGAAAGATATCCAAGAGTAAAACAATTAGATTTAAAGGTAAGATCTTCACCAAGAATTTCAGAATGGATAAAAAAAAGGACAGTTACTGAGCTTTAAAATTATAAAATAATATTAAAATTACGTATTATGAACTAAAACGAATTGGATATCAAATAAAACTAATAATTATCTTATTAAATTATAAAATATTTATTCTTTAAAATTCATTTTTATGCTGTTTGAATTAATTCTTATAATTTAAATTTATTAATTTAATTTTGTTAGAATTTTTGCTTGAAATTGAAATTAAATAGTATAAAATTTCAAATCAATAGTTGAATTTTTATAATTTGTTTTTTGGAATATAATTTATTATGATAAAATAACTATAAACATAATAAAAGGAGGAAAGATTAATTAAAGATATAAATTGAAAGATCGGTAGAGCTATTAAAGAGATGATTTAAATTTATTTTGATCTTAAGTTCATGTAGTAAAACTCAATTAATTATAAGTTATAATTTATAACTTATATTTTTTCTTATATGAAAACATTTACAATGATTTAATTAGCAAATTTAATCAGATATGAGTTTCCTGAGGGAGGAATCAATAAACTCAATAAATAAAAATTAAAAAAAAAAATTTGATTTATTAATTTTATTGATGAATTAAAAATTCTTAATCTAAATTTAAAAAAAATTAAAATAAAAAAAAGTAAAAAAAAAATTAATAAGTTGAAACATTATTATATTTAGCTGACAAAGCAAAAGCAGATAACGGTATTTTACCACATGGTACTGGTACATTTTCTGGTCTATTACATACTTTAATTCTATCATCAAATACTGTATACGGTGGACAAGTTAAGATAAACAAAATACCATTTGCGCAACGTCTGAATTTACGACAATCATTTGGTAATGATGTTAAATCAATTTTGGAATCACATTTTATTTTAGGGACATTTTGATATTGTGTTGTTTGAACATATGATGATGGAACTGATGGAGCTTGAGGTATACTTGATTCTTTGTATTTATTTATATTCATATTCATAGCCATATCATAATTATTATTTGTATTTGGAACATATTGTTTTTGTTGTTGATTAGATGATGATGGTTGATATTGATTAACACTTGAATTTGTTTTAATAGTTTCATATCCATCATCAATGTCTTCGTATAAATCATCATCATTAATATCATTCATATCATTTTGAGTATCTTGTTTACCCTTATTAACATTTGGCTTATAGATTGAATTTGCATTTACTCCTAAAGCAATAAACAATAAACAAACTAAAACAAATTTGCTCATTTTTTTTATTTTTATTTTTATTGATTTCAATTTTTTATTGATTTTTAAAAATTTAAAAAGGTCTTATTTATATGAAATTTTTTAAATTAAAAGTACTACAAATTTTTTATCAAAAAATGTTTGATTTAAGATCATATTAATTAAATCTCACTTTTTAATTACCTTTTTTGAAGGTGTGAAATTCTTTTATAAAATCTTTTAGCTTTTTTTAAATGAATTTTGAAATCTTAAACTTTTACATTATCGAACTTTTAAGTTACATATATTTTCTAAATTATTTGTATTTAAAATTTTAAAATTAAAATAAATACTTATAACCTGATATCAAATTAATTCTTTTTATTATTTTTAAAGTTAAAACAATCAATATCATTTAAAATACAAAATTTAATTTCTTCAATTATTGATAAGTTACATTTAATATAAAAACATTTTGATTTTATATTAATAAGAATAAAAAATTTGTATTTCTTAATTTTGAACACACTTTCTTTTCCTAGAAAAGATAGCGAAAGATGATAGACGATATTCCTGAAAAAAATTAATCCATAGCTTACAAATTAAACTCATTTTTTGTTTTCCTAAATTTTAATTAATTCGAAATGATTGTTTATTAAACTAAAAATTACTTAAAATTAAAATAATTTCTTTTGTAACTATTTCTGTCCTTTTTTAATGTAAAATCTAGGGTTTTTGGATGTGGTCTTGATAAACATCCTGATGTATTGAAAAAAGTTTATAACATATTTATTAACGGCCTATATTTTTCCAGCTATCAAATATTTTTTTATTGATATCTAATTTTGCTATAAAATATTCTTATTTTGCAAAAAAAATAATAAATTGATATCTAATTATCACACTTTGATATCAAAATATTTTTTTTTGCTATCTAATTTAATTAACAAGTTATCAAAATAAATGCTATCAGAATATTTGAATTTGTTAATTGATTAATTAAAATTGTCAATCTTTAAATTTAATATTATATAAAAACCTTCAAAATACTCAAACTTAGACTAAACCAAAACTTTAAGTTAGTAAAAAAAAGAATTAATCTAAAATAAAATAATGGATCAAGAATCATACTCAGTATGGTATTAATCAGAATCAAGAAGATTCAATGAATGACGCAGAAGAAATAGTACCGAGTTTGAAAAAAGAGAAATAAGAAATATAACAGTCTTTGCTCATTTCGAGATTTTTCGACAGCCGATATAGCCTTTAAAGGAATTTTCGATAATCAAAAATGGCGCAAAGGGAACTTGAAAGGGGGCGATAAGCGTTTCTATAAATGCTCAACCAGTGGAATAAAATCCAATTGCCAAGTCAATATGTACTTGTATATGCACAGCCACAGCCAAATTTGTACAGTATTTATGTCAACCGGTGAACATAATCTAATTCATCGTTATAAAGTATATGGCCCAAGAAATATAACGCTTAATGATCTTAAAAAATATTGTTTAGAACATCAGAACATTTCAAACGATTTGGACGAGGTGTACTGTGCTGAAAGTTATTTTCAACCTGGTCTAGAGTTTGTTGAGTCATTTAGAATATTTATGACTACAAGAAGGCTAATAAATCTAGCTACCAAGGCCACACATTTATGCATTGATGCGACATACAAGCTCTTATGGCAGGGTTTTCCTGTAATCCTGATCGGTACAACAGACTCAGAGTCATTTGTTGGGCTCATGTAATCCGTCGAGTCGATACGCGCCTAAATATAATCAAAGATTGTAACGCCAGGAAAGAAATCCGTAAAGACATCACAGATATTCAACTCTATGCAGAGAACCACAATTTTAAATCAGTTACTTTGAGTGTTTTAAAAAAATGGGACAAATATAGACTCGAGTCTGTTGATTTGTTCAAAGAATATTTTGAAGAACAATGGCTCGGTGAAGCTAATTGTGGTTAGTTTAAGCTTTTGCACCCAACATACCTAGTACAAACAATGCATTAGAGTCAACAAACAATGTTATTAAAACTGAAAATACAATCAGGAAACGACTACCTGTAAGTGATTTCTTAAACGTGGTATCTACTAAAATGTTACGACGATGGTATTGTGAAAGGTCAGTTGATTATGCCTCTCCAATTATCTTCTCAGAATCAGTTGAACCAACACTTGAAAATTGGACTACTGCTTGGAATCGGGAAATAAAACATATGAATATAGCAATCCCAAAAAAGGTAAATAATTTGTCCACAACCTATTATATACCTTCAAATACTTCACATGAATAAAATTTGAACAAAGAATTAATTAAACCGTATAAACAAGCCTACGAAGATTCGAATATTACAGATTTCGATAGATGGTTAACTTCTGTTTCACAAATTTGGACTGTGACTTTTTTAGATTCAAACTACAAGAACAGTTCTTGTAGTTGTCCTTATTGGAGAAAACATTATATTTGTAAACATGTTATAGCTTTAGAATGTCGTGAAAACGGTTTAGAATGGCATAATAATGCTAAAGATGTGCCTTTAGGCGAAAACAGAAAAAAAGGAAGACCTGCTAACACTACAAACGCGTTGTCATTTCAGCCTTTGGAAACAGTCAATAAAACTAGTGCATGAAATCAACATATTGAATGTTCACTAACAGAAATATTACATGAATCCGAAACGTCGGATAATCAGGAAAATGTTGACCCTGTCAAAATAGTTAAAAAAAAAAGACCAGCTGGTTCCAAAAATAAGCCAAAGGCTCAAGTAATATCTTTAAAAAAATCCAAAAGAAATTAATTTTTTTCCTTTTATTTTAAATTAAAATAAAAGGAAAATTTAAGTTTTAATTAAAATTTTTAATTAAAACTTAATAATTATAGAATTATTTTTCTTTAAAATTAATAATTAATACATATTTCTTTAAATTTCATTCCTTTATTTGTTATTTTTTATTTGATAGCATCAATAGATAGCATATATTTAAAATAGATAGCATAAAAATAATTTTAGATACCTAGAAATATATTTTTGATACCTTTAAAAAAATTTTGATATCATTAAATTTGATATCAGAATTATTAGATAGCAAAATAAAAATTTGATAGCAACAAAAAATAAAAGTCTTTATTAACAATATTAAAATATGAACATTTTGTTTGGTATATGAATGAAATAACTTAAAAATGTTTTTTCGAAAAGCAAATAAATGTAATTTTTATAAGAATAGCGGTGATGTCGATTTTCTAGCTATTTTTTTAATTTTATTTCATCTTTTTAAATTAATTTTTTTTTAAATAATAATATAGAAATTGAATTTTTTAATCTATACCCTTTTCATTATATATTTTTTAATTATTATTAGGAAAACAAAGAAAAATAAAACAAAAAAATTAAAACAAGCAACTGAACAATCCACGATTCAGCACAATTGAGCAACAACGGCGACATCACCTACAGGACGTATGAATATTTCAATAGGACTGTCCCTTTATCTTTCAACTCATTTAATTGATATTTAGAAATCTGTTGCTATTGAAACTTAAACTAGTAATATTTTTTCTAGTAGTATTCAAATGAGTATAAGTTATTAAACTAATAAATCAGCAAAAATTGTTGATACTCAGTGTGGTAATTTATTAATCATTTTATAACAAGCTTCTTATAAAAATAATACAGTCGTTAAATTATAGCTTGAAATTTATTTTTATTCTTAATTTTTCAAATAAAAAAATATAAAATTTTAAGTAATAGGTTTGATGCAAGTTCAATTTGATTTATATAATTTTTCAGCTTCTTATTCTCTAAAGACTGTATTTAATTATTTTAGATCAAAATTCAATTTATAATTTTTTAAGAAGAAATTTTATCAAAACCCAGTGTTAATAATATGAATCATAATGATTGTAGTTTAAATGATACTGATCTTTTAGAAAATGTAGAAAATGTTTTAGATTCAAATGAACGGTTATTTACGATTAAATATAGATTAATAAAAAAAATTACCAAATAAAGAATCTAAGAGATAATTATCAATACAGCTTTACTAGAAATAATGATTTAGTGAATTGTTCTTTATTAAATTCTTTTGATGGTCATAATATGCGACAGATTTATTGTGCATTCAGGTTTTAAATGCTAAAACTAATTAATTTTTCAAATTGCTTAAAAATTCTGAACTGTTTAAAAGATAATTTTAATCAGTTTATAATTTACAGAAATATTTAATTACATTAATTCAAAATGTATCACAGACAATATTACTTAAAAAATACAAAATTATATGCGTTAAGAAAACAAAAAGACAACGTGAAGGTATGGGGAACAATATTAAATGTGTAATATATTTGATTAAAGATCATATTTATCAAGATGATATCAACTCGAATAAACCTTTTTTTAAATCTTAATTATAATGTAAAAAACGAAATGGTTTTAGGTACTGCTTCAGAAAATAACCCTTTATGTCCTATGATTACATCAAAGTCTTTATTAGAAAATTGTAAAAAATTATAGTTAAACTCTTTAATTTTGAAACTAATAAAGTTAAAATAAAATCCAGTGCTAAAAATTTGGAAACAGAATCTGTTGAGCACTCTAAAATTAAATTTATAGTGATAAAAAATTGGAAAAGTATTAACCTATGAATGAATGGAAAGTATTAAATTTGGAATGATTTATACTATAATTAAATCTTCAATATCTACATCTCCAATCAGTTGTAACTTTTTTTGACTAATCAATATTTCTTTTGTTGATTGGTCAACTAGATTCGCAACTTGTTTTTAACAACGTTATATTTTTTTTTATTTTTAATCCAATAAAATATTAACAAAAATATCTTTTTTTATATTATATTTAAAAAACTTTCCCACACCGAGAATCGAACCCGGTATAATTTTAATATTAAATTATAAGAATAAAACGTAATTCAGGAGGTATAGAGAGGTTCCATGGCTTGTTTAAGACAATCAATTTCAATTTATTTTGAAAAAATAAAAATTATAATTTGAATATTTTTTATTGAAATTAAATAAAAATTTTTATTAAAAACTAAATTTTTAAAAAATATTAATTTGATTTGATAATATTGAAATTAATATTTTCAAAAATTCACAGCTTTTGTATAAATTTTAGCCTTTTTCTAGTAAAAATTTAAACTTTGAAATTTTGAAACTCGATATGAATAATTCTAAAAAATTTTGTTTAGGTGAAATTTAATTTCAAAAATAAGTTTTTATTATAAAAATGATTTTTAATAAAAAAATTTTTTATTATAATAATCAAGGGTATTGTGTTTTTTTGTATTGCCTAATAACAGGTATTCAAGATTAAATAGAGTTCTTATTCTAAATTATCTTATAATAATAATCTAAATATGATTTTATTTAAGGAACAAAATCGTTTTGTACTAAATCAACATCGACAACGACCACAACCACAACATTAACCACAACATCGACAACAACAACAAGTTTTTAAATTTATTTTAAAATAGACAATAATCAATTTTAATTTTTATTACTAATAAGCTTTTTATCCAAGAGATTGTAATGATTTATATTTAAATGGTCAAACTAGAGATGGTATATATACAATATATTTATCTAATAGTTTAAGACCAGTTCAAGTTTATTGTGAAATGGTAAAAGGTGGTTGGACTAGAATATTTAATAAAGTTGATACATTAGGAGAGGTTTCGATAAAACTTATTCTGAATACGTAAATGGATTTGGATCTTCATCTTCATCTTTTGATACTAATAATTGGTTTGGTTTAGCAAATATGTATGATTTATTAATTTCTAAAAATTATAATTTACTGATAGAATTTTATAACCCAGATAATTATATGCAATATTCTAATTTTAAGATCGGAACAGCTTCTCAAGGTTATTCATTAAGTTTGGGTAGTTTAATTAATGCGAATACAGGCTATTTAGATTTAACCAGATTAAATGGACAAACTTTTAAAGCAAAAGGTAATGATCCTACAACTTGTACCACCGAATATACAGGAGGTTGGTGGTATAAACAATGTTTCGTATTTTCAATTTCTTTAACAGCACTCCCATTTCAATATGATACATTTCCAAGAGTTAATGTTCCAAAGATCAAAATGTTCGTAAAGAGTAATTAAAGATAGTATTTCAAATATTTATAACTTAATTTAACTTAATTATAGCTAAATTTAATAAATTTCAAATTTTTTATAAAAAAATTAATTTTTTTTCTTATATTCTAAATCTTTAACTGTAAACTCAAAATTAGTCAAGGATTAATTTTAGAATATAAAATCGATTTGTTTTGAACTATAATGCTCTTTATTATAAGTCCGAATATTTCTGTGCTATCCATATCAGTATTTAATTTATAAAAACTTTGAAAAGTATTATTTTCAATATAATAAAATATTTAGGTACGATCTATAAGGTAATTTTCTATTAATTTTTTTATTTTTATATTCAAATTTGAAGAGTCGATTTTTCTTGTTAGGCCTGAGTGTGGGGTTTATCAAATGCTTTCTCCAAGTCGAAGAAAACTGCACCGGTAGGCCTTTAATAACGTTTTGGTTTATTCGTAGTGTGTAATCTTGGGTGCTGTTATTTTTTCTGAATCCTGATTGGGTATCAGGTAAAATATCGTTTTTTTCTGCATATTTCTGGATTTTTTTGTTGATTATTTTTTCCAAAAATTTGCCTAAACAGCTCAAAAGAGAAATGGGCTATATGAGTTGACATCTTTAGTTTCCTTGATTTTGCGCTCACTGTTATTTTCTGTCTTCCAACTGAATGGTATATAACTTAGATCGAGAGAGGTGTTGAATATATTGAGTGCTTTATTATTGATTCCATTAAATTCTGGTGCTGCTCTGTTGTAACTTTCTTTGAGCGCTTCTATAATCGAACCAGAATATCTATTAATGAATTATTACACAGATACACTGATATTGGTGTTGTTGGTTTTGATTTAGGCCAAGTTAAATAGGGTTCTATTTTTGACAACATTTTGTTAACTGATGATAAAAAAGTTGGTAACAAAACTTGGTGCAAAAATAAAGACGCTGAGAATAAAAGAACAATTAGACGAAGACAAAAAAAAAAAAAAACTTTTTATTTGAAGTCCTTAAAAGATTTATATCAAATAAGGTTTTAAAATTTTAAAAATTAAAAGTTATCAATTTTAAATTATTTAGATTTAATCCATACAACAAGTTGAATTTGTGGACTTGAAACATCAAAAATTATTTCGTCCAAAAGAAAAGCATTTTGATTTGGAATGTTTATTACGAAATAATTTAGCTGCTGATAAAAATTAATTTTTCATTTTTATAAAAAAAATAAAATTCTAGCTGAAATAAAAATTGATAATAATCTGGAATATTTAAAATTTATAAGAGTCCCATATGGTCTAGTGGTTAGGATTCTTGCCTTTCACGCAGGCGGCCCGGGTTCGATTCCCGGTGTGGGAAAAATTTTTATTAATAATACAAAAGAAACATATTTTTAATATTTTATTGAATTGGACAAAAAATAATTTATAACGTTGTTAAAAGCAAGTTGCGACATTAGTTGGCCAATCACAAATTTTTCTATAATTATCAAAATATAAACCTGCACCACAACTATTAACACTTAACATGCCTGAACCACATCTATAAAATTGATTACAGTTGCCTGGTACTTGAGTTAAATCTAAAGTTGAATCACATCCTGATAAAGAAACAATTGCATTTTCACTTGAAACAGCTCCTCCTGAGTAAACTACATCATTATTGCAACTAGATTGATTTGGCCAAACACATAATTTTAGATTGTTGTCAAATAAAGTGCCTGGTGAACAATAATGAATAGATAACATGCCACTACCACATTTATAAAATCGTGAACAATCACCAGGTACATTTGTTAAATGAATAGCTGGATCGCATGTTTGTCTTTTAACTTTTAATGGATTTGAATAAGTTTGATGTAAAAGAGAAAAAACAATTAATAAATAAAATTTTTTAAGCATTTTGAAAAAGATTTTATTGATTTTTTTGATAAGATAAAAACATATAAATCAAAATTTTTTATTTCAAGTTCAATTTATACTTAGATAGTAATATTTAATTAAAATATAAAATTTCTTTAAAAAAAATATTTAGGAACATTTTAATGTTATCAAATTTTTCAAAATTTATATTTAAATCCTTAAATAAATTTAATTTTTTTTCGAGACTTAATTAAATTTTTTATAAGTAAAGTCAAATATTTTATTTAATTAAAATTATAGTTTTCAGTAAAGTAAATAATATATAATAATTAAAAAAAATATAATGAAAAGGGTATAGATTAAAAAATTCAATTTCTATATTATTATTTAAAAAAAATTTAATTTAAAAAGATGAAATAAAATTAAAAAAATAGCTAGAAAATCGACATCACCGGTATTCTTATAAAAATTACATTTATTTGCTTTTCGAAATAACATTTTTAAGTTATTTCATTCATATACCAAACAAAATGTTCATATTTTAATATTGTTAATAAATATGTTATAAACTTTTTTCAATACATCAGGATGTTTATCAAGACCACATCCAAAAACCCTAGATTTTACATTAAAAAAGGACAGAAATAGTTACAAAAGAAATTATTTTAATTTTAAGTAATTTTTAGTTTAATAAACAATCATTTCGAATTAATTAAAATTTAGGAAAACAAAAAATGAGTTTAATTTGTAAGCTATGGATTAATTTTTTTCAGGAATATCGTCTATCATCTTTCGCTATCTTTTCTAGGAAAAGAAAGTGTGTTCAAAATTAAGAAATACAAATTTTTTATTCTTATTAATATAAAATCAAAATGTTTTTATATTAAATGTAACTTATCAATAATTGAAGAAATTAAATTTTGTATTTTAAATGATATTGATTGTTTTAACTTTAAAAATAATAAAAAGAATTAATTTGATATCAGGTTATAAGTATTTATTTTAATTTTAAAATTTTAAATACAAATAATTTAGAAAATATATGTAACTTAAAAGTTCGATAATGTAAAAGTTTAAGATTTCAAAATTCATTTAAAAAAAGCTAAAAGATTTTATAAAAGAATTTCACACCTTCAAAAAAGGTAATTAAAAAGTGAGATTTAATTAATATGATCTTAAATCAAACATTTTTTGATAAAAAATTTGTAGTACTTTTAATTTAAAAAATTTCATATAAATAAGACCTTTTTAAATTTTTAAAAATCAATAAAAAATTGAAATCAATAAAAATAAAAATAAAAAAAATGAGCAAATTTGTTTTAGTTTGTTTATTGTTTATTGCTTTAGGAGTAAATGCAAATTCAATCTATAAGCCAAATGTTAATAAGGGTAAACAAGATACTCAAAATGATATGAATGATATTAATGATGATGATTTATACGAAGACATTGATGATGGATATGAAACTATTAAAACAAATTCAAGTGTTAATCAATATCAACCATCATCATCTAATCAACAACAAAAACAATATGTTCCAAATACAAATAATAATTATGATATGGCTATGAATATGAATATAAATAAATACAAAGAATCAAGTATACCTCAAGCTCCATCAGTTCCATCATCATATGTTCAAACAACACAATATCAAAATGTCCCTAAAATAAAATGTGATTCCAAAATTGATTTAACATCATTACCAAATGATTGTCGTAAATTCAGACGTTGCGCAAATGGTATTTTGTTTATCTTAACTTGTCCACCGTATACAGTATTTGATGATAGAATTAAAGTATGTAATAGACCAGAAAATGTACCAGTACCATGTGGTAAAATACCGTTATCTGCTTTTGCTTTGTCAGCTAAATATAATAATGTTTCAACTTATTAATTTTTTTACTTTTTTTTATTTTAATTTTTTTTAAATTTAGATTAAGAATTTTTAATTCATCAATAAAATTAATAAATCAAATTTTTTTTTTTAATTTTTATTTATTGAGTTTATTGATTCCTCCCTCAGGAAACTCATATCTGATTAAATTTGCTAATTAAATCATTGTAAATGTTTTCATATAAGAAAAAATATAAGTTATAAATTATAACTTATAATTAATTGAGTTTTACTACATGAACTTAAGATCAAAATAAATTTAAATCATCTCTTTAATAGCTCTACCGATCTTTCAATTTATATCTTTAATTAATCTTTCCTCCTTTTATTATGTTTATAGTTATTTTATCATAATAAATTATATTCCAAAAAACAAATTATAAAAATTCAACTATTGATTTGAAATTTTATACTATTTAATTTCAATTTCAAGCAAAAATTCTAACAAAATTAAATTAATAAATTTAAATTATAAGAATTAATTCAAACAGCATAAAAATGAATTTTAAAGAATAAATATTTTATAATTTAATAAGATAATTATTAGTTTTATTTGATATCCAATTCGTTTTAGTTCATAATACGTAATTTTAATATTATTTTATAATTTTAAAGCTCAGTAACTGTCCTTTTTTTTATCCATTCTGAAATTCTTGGTGAAGATCTTACCTTTAAATCTAATTGTTTTACTCTTGGATATCTTTCTAAAATTCTTGTTTTTTCATCTTTTAAAAATTCGGTCAATTGAGATAAATACAAATCTGCCCATGATAATTTTGAGCCTACTAAATAACCATAACGATTTTTTTCTAATCTTCTTTCAAAAAAACCCAAATTTTTGTTCCACGTTTGAATAAATTCTCCAGTTAAATTACTTGATGCATGGTTTGAAATATTGTTATGTAGTTCTCCCATTTGTGAACCATACATATCTATTAAAGCCGTCTCAGTAGGATTTCTTCCATTTAAATCAAATGATTGAGCTAAATATCTAGATATAGCTAATGGATGCGCTAATACAAGAAAATATTCACCTTGTTGTATTTCTAAAACTGGCAATTGCTCAAATGGAAATATTGGTCTTAAAGCAGGCCAGTTTGCTATTGGTATACGATTATCTATATATGGTTGCCCTGCTTCGGCCAAAATAAATCTCAAAAATTCAGCTTGACCTCCCATGTCAAAGTAATTAAGAGTATAAATTGGTACTTCAAAAGGTGAACAGCACTGCATAAATTGTTTAGTTTTAACACAATCAATATAATTAAATTTATTTAATGCAAATATTAATAAAAGAATAAATGGAATCATTTTTTTTAGTTAACAATATATTTAGACGTATTTAAAAAGTATTTAAATTTAGAACTAAAAAGCGGCTTTTTATATTTTCTTAAATATCATTTTTTGCTATTTTATTTCAAAAAGGATTTAGTATGAAATTTGTTTTAAAATAATTTTTTTAATTTTTGAATCGAAATTTTAAAAAAATAAATATTTAAATTAAAAAGTTAAAAAGATTTTTATTTATCTTTTTAAAATTTTGTATGATACAACAGGTTTATTGTTTTCTTAATAAAAAACTTTTAATGTATCTACATGTGCTTATTTAATTTATCTTTAATGTATGAAAGTTTAAAAAATTGCTTTTCTTAATTAGATTTGATTCTCCAAGAAATTATTAAAAATTAAAAGTAAACGAAGAATGGTAAATGATAAAAATATATGGCATTTTAAGCTCTTATGAACGATTCTTTACTTCTGAAATTATTGAGACTTGATAATACTCTTTTTTTTTAATATTTTCTAAATACATTTGTATGTTATGGAAGGTACAAAAAAAAGTGAATTTTCAATTTTTAAGTAGGGACGAGAAAAAAATTAATCATAAACTTTTATGCAATATTACAAAAAATGGAAAACATCTAATTTAAAAAAGCCAATCAGCATTTGTTATCAAACCAATTTTCCATTAACTCTTGGTTTATTCTGTTAGAATATTAAAAGCTATTTTCAAATATTTTTATAATATTCAATTAGAATTTTTAAAAAAGTTTTAAAAGTCTCACAATTTACATGGCATATTTTTAGTTAGTAGTAGTAGTAGTAGTAATATATACTGCGACCCAGAAGGGTTAAGCTCTTAAGAGCTATGACAGTAACTTTAACTTTTCTGGACACTGTGGAACAAAAACAAGCTTTATTTACAACATCATCATCAAACGGGACAATATATATTAAACCGAAAATTTTTAGTATAATCTATTTAATAATAATAATAATTTAATTAAAATTGAGCATCATCAATAATTACTCAACATTTTATGGAATATATATTTAAAAACTTATAAAAAAAGGGAAGCTTTAAATTTCAGTTTATTATAATTAAATTTTATTCAATGATTTTAATTTAAAAAAAAATATTTTAGATAAATAAAAACTAATTGAAGATATAGTAACAATATTTTATTAATAACTTTTTTTATTCTTACAAATTTTTAATCTATAATCAAATAAACTCGATTTTGGACATTTTAATTGATACAAAATACCGTTTGTACATCTAAAAAATCTATCTAAATAGCCTGGTACTGGAACTAGATCTAACAAAGGGTTACATTCTTGTTGACCACATTTACCGTCTACATTACTTGGAAAATTGCATGTTTTTATCTTCTCATCAAATACTGTTCCGATTGGACATTGAATAATTTGAGTTAAGCCATTTATGCATCTTTTAAAACTGTGACAATCATCTTGGTTAACTGTCAAATCAATATTATCGTCACATTTAACTTTAAAAAAACATAAAAAATTATAAAATGATATTAAATTATATTACAATATAAAAATACCAAATGTATAATCAATATCACCAAAAATTTTATACTGATCTAATATTGTGTTGTAATTTATTAATTTACTGTAAACTTCTTGGCATTTGATTAAATAAAATTTATTATATACAGCTAAAATTAATATTATGTAGAGTTTCAACATTTTTTTTTTAAATTTTGTTTTATAAAATTCTAATAAATTTCATTTATATACTCAAATAATAAGCCTTTGGCGATCTTATTTTGGAGTGAAAAGTTTCTTAATAATAAAAATTTTAAAAACTTTATTGGTTAGGCTATTTGAAAATAATTATTAGCCTTTGGTCAAAATGTAAAAAAAAAAAAAAAATTCAAAACCATTATATTTAATTGAATTTAAGTTTAAGTTGTTAATATTTATTAATTTACTTAAAATTAATAAGTTACAAATTTTATTTCATGTAAGTTAAATTAACTCTTAAAAAACAAATTTTATTGAATTTTATGAAAACTAATTAAAAGTTGACATAATTTAAAGCTAAACAAAAAACCGCTAATAATGTACAAGTAAATATTGAACAATTTAAAAAACATTTATTTTATATCGTTTTTAAAAAAGAAAATTTTATTTTTTAAATAATCATTAATAAGCTTAATGTTTTTTCAACAAAAATTACCTGAATATTATTTCTGAAAATTTTTTTTGTTATTTCTTTATTTCTAATTAAAAGTCTTAATTAATCGTTTTTTTTTTCTAAAATGTTTTGCTAAATAAGTTCTAAGTTTCCCATAGTATCTTATAGATATTATATTAGGAAAAACTTGTCTAGTTAAAAATTCCTAAATACTAAGTAAATCTAAATAAGGTCCTTTAAATTAGACCCATCAAGCACTCATAAAAAGTTCCAGTACCAAGGACATAATTAAAATATAGCCTTTTAAATTTTGATTCTTTTATTAATAGCGCTAAGAAAAACATGGTAAAATAATTTGATAAAGTTTAAGTTATATTTCAAATAGTCAAAAAAATTCAACTTTAATTAAATATTCATTCAAAATAAGAATTTAATCTTTTTCCAAACAAGATTTTTAAAATTTCTAATAAAAGGTTCTTTTTAAAAAAGAAGAAAATCTCCAGTATTTTTTAAGATTAAAACAGAAACGAAAATTTAGTAATTTTTATAAATACTTGTTAAATTCAAATTTATGAGAACACAAATTAATACTTTTCCTTTTAATTAAGCCAAAATAAAAGTAAAATATTTAATCACATAAATTCTTCAATGTTTTAATGATAGGAATTTTATAAAATAATAAATTTGATCTTTTTTTATAGTTTATTTCAAAAAAAATAAAATAATTAGTCAAATTTTAATTTTGTTAATTTTTCCAATTGATGATTTATTTGTTGTTTTTGTATTATGTTATCAAAAACTAAGCTTGCTGGACAGTTAATAGTCATAATGATTCTGTTTCTACATCTTCTGTATTTAAGACAATTAACTGGCAAAGAAGCAAAGTCAACTGATACATCACATTTTGATTTACGTTTTAAATAACTTTTTTTTTTGGCACTTGAATCCTCTTCTTGAGGCATTGATTTTGAAGGTGAAGCTATATACTCGTTGTTTTGATTATCTTGAACATATTCGTTATTATGATCATCAGATTTGTTTATATAGTTTTCTTTGCTTTTGTTGTATTCATCTGAATTCTCATCTGTGTTTACATATTTTTCTTTTTTGCTTATTTTAGCCACTGAATTTAATTCCTTTTCTATAGCTTTTAATAATCTAGCCTTATTTTCTGGGTCTAATTCTTGCTCGTTATCTGGCTCATATTCTGGTTCATTATGTTCAACCTGATCAATTATTTTATTTAATTTAATCGATGTTGTAGTTGACATTACATCCGGGTTTCTAGTGGTCTCTCTGGAATGCTGAAACTGAAATTCTTTAACCCGTTTAGCATCGATTAGAGCAATAATTAAAAACAAAGCAAATATTTTAAACATTTTTAATTTAATTAATTTTATTTTATTTGATAAAAGTAAAAAAAAAATCAAAGTATTTTATATTGTAATATTTTTGAACTTTTATAAAGTTAATTTATCTTATTAAAATGTTCTTTAATTTTAAAACTATCCAAAATGACAAAAAAAAAACAGAGATAAATATTAAAAATTGATATTGAAAAGTTAAAGAAAAAAATGTGGTTTTTAATAGTAATAGTTAGAGCTGTAAGTTAATTGACCAGTTCCACATGGAGGCTTAACATACTCTGCATAGTTACACACTTTTAATTTATCATCAAATACCAAATTAGCCGGACAACTCATTATGTATAAGATACCATTTGAACAACGTCGGAATTTTCTACAATCGCCTGATAAAGAAGTTAAGTCTATGCTTGAATGACAACTTAAAATGGCTGATGGCTTATATTGAATCGACGTTGGAGTTGGATATGTTTGGGTTTTTTGATATTCAGTTGGTTTTGTATACACAGTTTGTTGTTGGTAATAAGCTGGTATTTCATATTTTTTAAAGACTTGATTTCCATAATAATCTTTTTTGTTTTCATTAACCTTTTCAAGTGTTTTTTCTTGTTTTTTATATTCTGGAGTTTGATATTTATTAGCTACTGATTCATTTAATTTTTTATCATATTGTATTTCATATGGACTGAGCTTTTCTTCATCTGCTTCCATTAATGGATGATCAGAATACTTTTTACTAGCTTTTTGGTAATCATTTTTAATATCATTCACAACTTTGACTATATCATAATCATTTTTTGTCTCTTTTTGATAAGTGTTTGTATTCTTTTTATTATATTCATTTACCAAATCATACAATTTAGTTGCATCATAAGATGCTTTCTCTTTTGAATCTTTATATTCATCAATATTGTCATTCTGTGCTTCTGTTGAATAAACTTGACTTGCTCGAACTACAAATACAATCAATACTAGTTGAAGTAAAATCAATTTAAGCATTTTAAGTTTAAATTTTGTTTTTTTTTTATTTGCTTGTTTTATTTATTTGATTGTTGGATAATAACAAATTTGACTGAAATTTATAGTAAAAAATTAAATAAACTTTTATTTTAAATGTGATATTAAAATTAAGCCTCTAATATCAAATTTCACTTGATAATAATACTTAATTATTTAGGTGATTAAGCACTTAAAAAGGTGAGTTTTTTTTAAATAAAAGGAATTAAAATATTATTTAGTTTTTTAAAGTTTATTTATTTAGAAATATTTGTACTTAAAAAAAAATTATTTGCTATTATTTAAAAATTTAATTCTAGTAGATTTTTCAGACTTATTTTTTTCTGTTTGATTTACAGTTTTTTGTTTAAGGCTCAAGTTGGGACATTTGTCGTAATATATGTAACCATTTGAACATTTTCTAGCTATGCGACATTTACCACTCTTAATTTCTATTGATTCCTCACATTCAGGTTTTTTCATCTTTTTTACTTTTTTTAATTCTGGTTTCTTTTCGTATGGTTGGTCTTCAACATTTTGGTTTTCATCTTTTTCAGGAGGATAGTTTTTTTCACTACTGTCAGTACTATCTTGATCATAGCTATCCGAAGGCTCATTAGAATCATTTTCTGAATTTACATACTTTTTTTTATACGAAGTAACTTTTTTAACATCTGGCTCATAATCTTCTTGGTCCTCTGCTGAATTTATACTGGCTGATTCAACTAAAAAACTAATTAGAATAATTTGAATTAAGATAAATAATACAATTCTCATTTTTTGAAATATTTTTTAAAAATTAATTTAAAAAAAATATATAAATTTTTTTCTATTTATATTTGAAATTCTAAAACGAACTTTTAAATTTTTAAAATATTTTAATATTAAAACGATCTATGGATTGTTTTATTTTTTTTAAAGATTAGTATTAGTCATATTGTGATTAATTTCAATTGTAGATCAAAATAATATTCTTGAAATATTATTCTTCAATCCTTAAAAATTAAATTTCCTTGATTATTAGACCTTGAATTTTAAAAATTTTAAATTTTATAAGTTACAATTTAATATGAAAAAAATTATGAATATTTCTTTGTTAAAAAGAACAATTTTTCTAACTGAAACCTTAATGAAAATAAGAATCTCATGAAAAAATTCTTGCTCTACAAAATTAATGTATTTTAAATTTGACTTTAAAAATAATTACCAATCAAGACTTAATTTGAAGATTTAATTTAAATTTTGTTTGAAGCTTATTGCTTACTTTTGGTATGAAGCCTATTATAATTTATTACACAATCTTTTATTTAAGCTAAGTGATTGATTATATTTTAGCAAATAAATATTATTCTGTAAAGTCGAATTAATCATAAATTGGTCATTAATTTAGATTCTAAAACACTTGACTATTCAAAAAAGAAATAGAATAGCAACTGATAATATAAATAATTATAGCTAATATCATTTACAAACAATTATCAAAACCTAAACGTCTTTTTCCAAACAAAAAGTTGGACAAATGTGTTCTAAAAAACAAATAAAAATCAAAAAACAATTCTTGTTCTTGGTAATATAATAATCTATTAGATTAGTCATTAAGTTGTACAATAATAATAAATAAATGGTATTAAACATTTATTAGATCACAACTAACAAGTGAGATATCAGCATCAGACTATATATTTGCTTAATTTAATCAGATAATTACAAGCAAGATTTATCATTAATAATCAAAATTTTTCAGAGAAAATGATTGTCTATTGAAATTCGGACTAGACGAGGAAATAATTATACTTATTTATGATAATTTTCAATATTTTGAACTATTTAATGAATTAGAAAAAGCTATTTGGTTTTTAAATTCAATTAGCTAAGAATTTATGCGTAATAGCATAATCTAATCATAGACCTTCTTCCGTAATTTTAATAAATAAATCTGGATAGAAATAATAATATTCAAAAAAATTAAAAACCAAGTGAAAATTTTTGAATTTGTTTTTTAAATATTTATTATTAAAAAAAATTTAAAAAATTTAAATTTAATATCGGTTGTTAAGGAATTTGATTCTGGTAGATTTTTCAGATTTATTTTTGATTAATTTGTTTTTAAGCTTTTTTTTTAAAGTCAAATTTGGACATTCACGAATGTAAATATAACCATTTGGACACTTTTTGACTAAATTACATTTACCAGTGTAAGAATTTATTTCCAATGATTCTTGACATTTATATGTTGTGTATTTTTTCATTTTCTTCGCTGGTGGGTAATAATTTTGAGATACATATTGAGGATTATAGTTTTGATAGTTTTGTGGTCTGTTTTGATTGTAATTATAATTTTGATAATCTTCTATTTGCTTATGTCGTTGTAGCTTCTCTGGTGGATAATTTACTTCACCACTATCAGCTTCTTGATTATTATAAACTTGTTGTTCGTTTTCATTCTCAATAGGTTCTGATATTTCGTTGTATTCAACTCTTTTATTTGGATAAAACATCATAGGCTGAGACTCTGGCTCGTATAAAGGTTCTTCACCTGAATCCATATTTTGTCCTTTAATGCAAGTTAATACAAAAATGGCTTGAAATAAACATATTATCAAAAATTTCATTTTTGTTGCTTTTGTAATTTTTTTTTTTGATGTTTTTTTGAATTTGAATTATTAATAAAATTGATATAGAAAATTTAATATTTAATTCTATTTATACTAAAAAATGTTTCAATTTTTTGTATAATACACATCACTTTTTTTTTAAATGTTCTCTTATAATAAAACATAGAACTTTTAATTTTTTGAAATATTCCTGAGGATAAATTACAATTTTTGTAAAATTACAAAAAAGGATTAAAAATTTCAAGGTGTTTTGAATTCTTAAATTTATTTCAAAGTAAATCTATTTGACTTACGAATTAGTCAATTTACGAATTTAATGTTTTAAAAAAATAATTTTTATCAAATTTGATAAAAGAAAAAATCTAGTTTAACTTAAACCTATTAGAATATTATTCTAAAATTTAAAAATTATTTCAAAATTAATTATAACTGTGTGTTGACACTGTATTGAATGGCTTTTAGCAAAGATTTGCTTATTATCTTTCTATATATTTTAAAATCGATTATTTCATTAAATTTGTTAATCAAGAATGTTTCTACTGCTTGGATAGGTAACTTATTCTATAGATTTACTATTCTGTTAGTTATAACAAATTTTATGGAGAATTTTTTATCAATTCTCTTTAATAGCTAATTAGGTTCGCTGCGAAGATTGAATTTTTAAAGAGATTTCGTACAATTTTTCTTTATAAAATTTGAGAATTTAAATTGAATCGCTTTTTTTGAGTTTTTAATTTTACCAACAACTCTATTTGAAGCAAATAGCTAATTAGTTAAGTCATTACTAAAATAATATGTATCTTCTAAATGTCCCTGTTTGTATACTTTTACATGGAATTTGAAAAATGCCTATTTTCTTACCAATTTGTATTACTTTGCATTCCCTCATATTTAACTTAATACTAAGGAAGTAAAAACATATCTGAACAATTAGCCATACATTCCTCCATTTAACTAAACTTAAAATTCAAATAATTTTTATTTCTAAATTGGATATTTTTCAATATTTATAGATCAAGTAAGTGGTAGGTTACATTTTATTATTCAATAGTCAAAATTTTAACTTATATAATTATGAATCGATGAATAATATTTTAAAATTAAAAACTGAATAAATAATAAATAAAAAAATTTTTTAGAATTTTTATTATTTTATTAATAAATATTAAGAAAATTAAAAAATAATTAAATTTAATTGAAAAATTTAATTTTAGTTGATTTTTCAGTTTTCTTTTTTTCAGATTTATTTTTGAAATTTTGATTTATACTAAAATTAGGACAATTTTCAACATAAATATACCCATTTGGACATTTTTTGACTAAATTACATTTACCAGTCTGATAATTTATTTCTATTTCTTCTTTGCATTTATTTTTTCTTATGTTTTTAACCTTTTGTGGTGGTTGATTAATCTCTGGATAAGGATTATATTCTTGTTGCAATTTCTCTGATGGATAATCATAAGTTGAATCTTGTTCATAGTTATCAGATAATCTATTTGAATTATCCAAAATATATTCAACTCTAGTTTGATATTTATTTCTATATGGCATAGGTTTTTGTTTTCTTTGTTCGTATTGTGGTTCTTCGTCAGCAAAGTAAGTTGTGGCACCAACTACTAATTTAATAAATATAACTTGAGATAAGACTAACAATAAAAATTTCATTTTTGCTTAAAATTTTATTTTTATCAAAATCAATGATTTTAAACCATAAAAGATCTCTATTTATATTTCAAATATCATTCAAACATTTTTAAAAGTGCATTTAAAAATGTTTCCAACAAAAATGTCAATCATAAAAAGGAATGTTACAACTTTATTTATTAATTATCAAAGATTCAATCCCAAAAATTCAAGATTAATAAAATCTATTAAATTTACTATGCTAAGATAGAATTAAAAACTTGTTGGCTCAAAAAATTTTCTGAAATTTGAAAAATCTTTAACAATTTTAAAAAATCTCTTATTTATCAATTAACAATCAATTTCATGACAATTAAATATTTTCCTAACGGGAGGCAATTTTATTTATTTCTTAATTCCAAGTCTATTTTAAATAAAAATATTAATCTTTTTTAAAAACCTTATTTTAATTTAACCAAGTAAGATTAGTCTTTTAAGGGTAATGCAATTGAAATAAATATGATAAGACAATTTCTAATTATTTTAAACTTTTTTAAAGCTTTAAAACTTAACAATAAATAACAAAATAAAAGTAATTTTGTTTTTTTTTTTATTCATAAAAATTTCAAAAAAATATTTTCTTTAAAATTTAAACCACAATTTTCATATTTATTTGATTCATTATTATCAAATCTTTTATATTACAAGTATTTGATTTAGTTTTATTAACTTTGAGAATATTTTTCTTAAATAAATACTCAAAAAAAAAAAAAATAAAAAATTTAATTATATGAATTGAAATTTATTAGAATATTTAATTTAAATTAAGTTAAAATCATTTTGAAAATTCAATTTTAGTTATAATTTCATTTTTTTGAGATTTTTTCTTTACTACTTTTTTAAAATTAAGATTTGGACATTTTTTATTATACAAAAAACCATTTGTACATCTTTTAACAATATGACACTTTCCATTCTCTTTGTTTATTTCCAATGTTTCTTGACATTTATCTTTAAAAGAAAATAAAAATAATATTAAATTTAAAATGAAAAATTAGTTTAATACATTTTTTAATTTTTTTTTCATATGGATAATAAACTTGTGGATAATACTGATTATTGGTGAATAGCTGCCCTTCTGGCAAATAAAATAGATCATTACTTACAACAGAATCACTGCTCTTGTCCGATAAATCACTGCTAGTTTTAACTTTATACTTGATAAATAAAATACCAAATAAAAAGATAATTAAAAATTTCATTTTTTTTTTTTAATTTAAAAAGAAAAATTTTATTATAGTACTCGAATTTATATTCTCTAACTATGTCCTTTTAAAAACAGATCTCTTCTTTTTTTTTTTTTTTAAATTTTAAAAGTATGAAACAAATGAAATCTTAGTTTTTTTTCTTTTTATTCTAACAAAATAAAGACAAATTAGAAACTAGGTTTATAAAAAATATTTCATAATTTGAAGTTTATTTATAAAATTTATAAAAATTAAGATTATGAGTCAAAAATAATTCATTTTTAGAAATCCAAAAAATATTTTTATAATTTTTTTGAAATGACTGATCAAATTCATACTTTCAGAGAGTTTATTTCCGATCCGGATAAACGTTTCAAAGAGTTTTTTAATTACAATTGTGATGTTAAATTAAACACGAGTTTTTCAATAGATCGTTACTTGAGATCTGGCCGAGAGTTGATTCGTATGGCAAATATATATTTTCAGGAACAAGATTACTTTCACTCTTTTGTTTTATACAGTCGTTATATAGTTTTATTTAGCCAGGTTATCAAGACTCATCCACAATACAAATCTGGAGATAAAAACGAATTAATATCAATTAATAACCAATTAAAAAATCAAGCTTTTCCAAGAGCAGAAAAGCTAAAAGTTTACATCAAAGATTTATTCAAAAAAGAGTTTGATGATCATGAAAAACACAAAGAAATATTGAAATTAGATCAGAATATTTCAAAATCGAATTTAGAATCAATCACAGACGATATAGAACATTTAAAACATAAATATCAAACTGAAAATCAAAACGAATTGAACAATTTGATTGAAAAAGAAAAATCAAATATAATAGCAGGCGAAATTACAACACAGCAAATAACACCTAAAAAGCCACCTGTAATTGATCGCAGTCTCAAGCCTGGCGAGAAAAGAACAAATAATTATAATTTTAGAACTATTTTAACGCCGTTTGATACAATTAAAAAGTTTTTAGAAATTGCTGAAGCAAATACGATAAGGAATATAGAAACATGTGGTATTCTAGCTGGTCGTTTGAGCCAGAATAAGTTTATATTAAGTCATATAATAATACCAAAGCAGAAAGGAACAAGTGATACTTGTAGTACAGAACAAGAACACGAATTGTTTGATGTTATTGACAGTTTAAATTTAATTACACTTGGTTGGATTCATACACATCCATCTCAAACTGCTTTTTTATCAAGCATAGATTTACATACACATTTTGGATATCAGTTGATGATACCTGAAGCGATTGCTATTGTATGCGCACCTAGTTATGATCAATATGGAATATTTATTTTAAATCCTGATTTCGGACTCAAAGAAATATCTGAATGTAATTTAACTGGCTTTCATCCACATTCTAAACAGCCACAAATCTTTGAGGAATGTGATCATGCTTTATTCGATAATAATTCAAAAATTACTATAATTGATTTAAGAATTGTAACCGCAAGAGTTTAGTATTAATTATTTTCAAATCTTTTTTTTTAAATAAAAAATATATTTTTATTTCTTATTTAAGTTTTTTTTTCTATCTTATTCAAGTATTTAACAATTTAACTTTATAAATTTAAATAAACAATTAAATTATTAATAAAAAAAATTGTAACTTGCTAAGCAACTATTTTTGTATAAATATTAATTAAATTTTATTTCTTTTGATGAATCTAAAATTTCTATTATATTTGAATTGAACAATTGAAACAACTTTCAAATTCACATCTTCTGAACATAAAAAATTCTCTAGTTACCGTATTCTCATTCTCTTGCCTGCTACTCTTAGAAATAAAGTTGAATTCAAATTTTTTTCTATTGGAAAACTTCACATCAAAAACATACTAAAACAATTTTTTTAATTTTTTATAGCAATTTTACATATTTTCTATTAATAATGATTAATTTTGGACTTTTTTCTAGCAAAAATTTTTATTTAATTCCTAAAAAAAATTCAATTTTTAAGAGTTAATATAAAAATTAGAAAAAAAGCTCAATTTTATATTTTAATCATATTGAAATTAACTCTAATATTTTAAATATAATGCCATATAGAAAATATGTAAAATTCAACTTTTTTCTATAAAAAATTAAAAAAATTGTTAAAACATGTTTTCGATGGGAAGTTTTCCAATAGAAAAAAACTTAAATTCAAATTTATTTCTAAGAGTAGCAGGCAAGAGAACTAGAGTAACTAGAGAATTTTTAAAATTAAATTGAAATTTAAATTTCAGTCAAACCGAAAATAAAAACTTTTCTAATTAAAAATTTATATCTAAATATTACTCTTAATTTTTTAAAATTAGATAAAAAAAATTTATTTTTTTATATCATATTTCTTGATATCTTCAAAAAAAATAATCAATTTTAATATTATTAATTTAAATTCTAAATTTTTTTATAAAAAAATTTTTTTGTATTTATAGCTAATTATTTAAAGCTTCATAACTGTAGAGATATTTTTTCTAAAAATTCTTAGCAAGTGTTTCAAACAACTAATAATTCATTTTTAAATATTTATTTAAATAAATTAAAATTTAAAATTTAATAGAAAAATAATATATAATTCTTTTATGATTTGTTTTTTTTTTTTTTAATTTTTAAAAACTAATGGCCCAACATTATCTCCAGTTAAAGTATTATGCTTAGCATGAGCTCCATCGCAATATGGAAACTTTTTGAAAATTATTATTTATTAAATCAAAATTTTAAATTAATTTAAATAAAAATAAAAAAACTAAATTTACAGTCTTTGATTTCCAACACCTGCAATAAGCTATTTTGTCATTTTTGTCTAAAGCAGTGTTAATTTCTGATCTAGAAATAATATCAGCTATTTTATTCTTGCTCTTACAATAGTCCTTATTAACCCATTGAATTTCTTTGCGCTTCAAATAATCATTTATTTCTTTATAAGAAACAAAGCCAACTAGACCAAGTGAAGCAAAGAATGGAACTAATTGAAGCCAATCTTTGGCCGATAATCTTCCCAAGTCGAAAAAAGATCTTGGCAATGGCAAAGATGAGAAGTAGTTGGATACTGTTTGAGTAAAAAAGTTCGCAAAAGTCTCCATTTTAAAAATTATCTCAAAGCGTGTTTAAAAAATTTTAAAGCTCTAAAATATGAATAAAAACTATTAAAAAAAACAAAAGCTTTTTTTTATTATTTTATTTGAATGCAAAAAAATAATTGAAATTAAACATAAAAAAAAGCAAATCTAAGTTTTGATTTAAATTATTTATTTATTGAAATGGAATTATTAAAATAGAACGATTAAATCTCAAAAATTGAGTCATATAATTTGAAATTTTTTGAATTAAAGCTATTAGATTAAATAAAATCAAAAACAAACTTAGAATTGAGCTAATTAGTAGTAGGAAAAAAATCCAATCGGTTTTGTTAATGCTTATTTTTGTTATAACCAATTTGATAAATATAGACATTGATAATGAATGAAATAAAAGCGATATAAAATAGCTAATGTTTATAAATAAAAATTTATTCCATATGCTGTCCTCTTCTTGTTTTATAAGTCTCCAATTTTTGATCGGTCTTAGTCTGACTCTCAAATTAAATTCATAATTACACAACTCACATTCTTTTTTGTTTCTTAGTTTTATCCACTTTTCCAAACATTCCTTATGAACGTAGTTTAAACTCCCCGCACATTTACATGGTTTGATAAAATCGTTCAGTTCATAGCCTTCACAATGACATATTCGACACATATACTCGACTCTATTCATTTCAATCGAACAATCAGTCATTTTAATTATATAAATTCTAAAAAAAAATTTTTTTTTTTTTTTCTTCAAAAATCTAGTTTTAATTTTATTTTTAAACAAAAAGTTAAACAACAAGCCTAGTTTAAAATTAAACCCGTTTTAAAAATAGAAAACTTTTTTCTTTTTTTTTTTCAAAATTTTGTTAAAGAAGGAAAAAAATTACTATGGAAACTTGCAAAAATATAAATAAATTGTGAGTAAAAAATCAAAAAAAAAAAAAAAAAAGTTTACTTTTTAATTTAAGTTTGAATATTAAATAAAAAAAAATGGATGAAGACGCTCCAGCTGATCATGATGCAGTCAATGATTATGCTACTTATGAAGATTTTTTAGACTCACAAATATCTACTTTAGATCTGTATTATTTGGAAGATGAAGAACTAGCAAGACAATTGGTCGAACTCGGTTATCGTGGTAGTGGTGAAGTTCTAAAAAGAGAAGAATTCGAAGCTAGAAAATTAGCTGCTGAAGCTAACAAACAATCAAAAAAGAATCAACAACAGTAAATTTTCAATTTAAAAAGTTTTGAATATTTTTTTTAATTTATATTATTTGTATTATATTAGAATATTGTCGAGCGCGGGTAAAAATTTGACAGATAATTTTTTAATTGAATTGGCTAAACGAGAAGAGCCGAACCGAAGTGGTAAGATGACAAGTATTATTTTCATAAGAGATAAAAACCAAAAAGGCCAAGAAATATCAGGATATATCGATTATGCACATCGTTTAAAGACCGAAGAGTTCGATTCGTATTTTAGCTCAAAGAAAAAACTATTACCAAAACCTTCAGACTTGAGCTTTTACAATTGGGAAAACCAAATGATAACTTCTAATAATACGCCTAATTATCAGGTTATAGCCGAGAATGTTAAAGGTTTATTGTTCAAAAACAAGAGAGACAGAAAATTGATAAATGTTGATCCTCATTGTCAACCTGGCGACAATACTACACGGATCGAAATCAAAAATGATAAATATATTCAAATTGTGATATATGATCATATTACTAGAAGAAAAACATAAAAATTTTAATGAATATATGTAAAATTTTTTTTTTTTTATTAAATCATATTAATAAATTTTTAAATTTTTAATTTAAACAATTTTTTTAAATGATTCTAACAATGGTTTTTCACTATTTTAAAAGTATATTAAGTAAATTAATTTATAAAAGCTTTTAATTGTAGAAACTTAAATAATTTGTAGTTTTTGTTTCTATAATTTAATATATACTAAAACTCAGAAGATTTAATAGCCTATTAATAAATGCGCTTATACTAAAAAAGACTAATTTTAGACATTAATTGAATTTTTAAGGAAACGATTTAATAATAATAAGACTTAACCAAAAAAATAATTGAATTTTAACTACTAATTTACTTAAAATAATCATGATTGCTTATTATATTTTATAGTTAATTAACATTTAACGTTAAGCTGTATCAAGTTTGAAAAAGATAACTGAAGAGTTATAGCTATTTTGTTAAGATGAAGAAATTATTATTATTTATTACTTTAATTCTAGTTGAAATTTGAAATTAAAATGTTATTAAATAATAGATAAATTTGTATCTTATCAAAACAAAAAATTTAATTAATTACAATTCACAATTGACTTAGTCTAATAAAATTTAATAGATAACGCTTATAATAATTAATGAATAAAATTTGCATCTTTTTCTTGATTGAAACAATTTGATAGATTTTAATTAATTTATAATTTTTTATCAATCAATTTTGAAATTACTTAAAATCAAATTCCAAAGGTGATTTATTTAAATTTCAAATAAAAATCAGATAAATTAATGAATATTGTTTAATAACAAATTTTACATAAATCAATTTGACTTGTATTAAAAAAAAAAAAAAAATATTTATAAATGGAACTTTATACAAAATTTTTTAAAAATATAACTAAAAAAAAAATAAAAGAAAAATCTCATAATTAAACTTTTTGTTTTTTTATAAATATAGAAGAGATCTAAGGCTATTTGACTAGACTTAATTGAATTTGAGCCTGATTGTAATTGGAAGAATATAAAATTAATTGTTATTCAAAGTTAAAATAGTATCTGATGCTGTCATTTGATTATTGTTATTGTTATTATTATTACTATTGAGATTATTCGATTGTTGAAGAGTTTCGTCATGAATTTTGGAATTTTTTTTAGAACTAGAATTGAACAAAAAATTAGAAGTTTTTACGACATCTTTTTCGCTTTGCTTTTTATTTAGCTTTGAATTTTTTAACATTTCGTCCGATATTGGCTGGATTATAATCACACGATTGTATTGTCTCCATCTCAAACATAACTGAAAATACATTTTACATTGTATATACATAAAAACACATCCACCAGTAAAACCAATAGCAACAACAACAAGCTTAATCCAAAAAGCCCAATCGTAATTAGAAGATTTTATTTCGTCAGCAGTTCGCTCAATTAGAACATACAAAGACCATATAACACATGTAATAGCAATCAAGTGGAACGTAACTGAGCACAATATTTTCCTCCTTTCTAAATTGTTCATGTCTAATTTTTCCCAGTTTTTGAACGGTCTTATTTTGGTATGCATTATAAAATCGAATTTACACAGTTCGCATGACTTTGTGCCCGTCGATTTGAGCCATTGTTGCAAGCAAGACTGATGAACATATTTCAAAGTGCCTGTACAATAACACGGAGTAATTAAAAATTCTTCGCTTGTTTCTTCGCAATGGCAAATTCGACACATAATTGAATTTATATTAGAGTTTAAGCTACTCGATGTGTCGTCATTGGTTTTGTTTATAACATTCTCAGTTTCGTCTTCTACTTTAATAATTAAAGGATTTTCTAAGTCTTGATTCATTTTTCTTCTAAAATTGGATTTCTTCTAAATAAAAAAAAATTCTTAAAAAAAATATCATTCTTTTTTATTTATTTATATAGATATCTATTTAAAAAAAAAAAAAAAAAAATTGATTTTATTTTAAGGCTATGTTATATTATAAAAATTATGAGTGTAAATTATGAAACTAGTATTTTTTTAAAAATATTTTTTCAAATTATAATTATTAAAAAAAAGAAAGAGAAAAATCATAATTTGAAATTGAATAAAAAAAAAAAAGAAAAATAGTTTTAAAAAGGCTTTGTAAAATAATAATAATAATAATTTATTTCTATATATATATTTTATTAAAGAAAAATAGAAAAATTTGCCTTTTTCTATATGATATATTACAAAATCTTACACAGATGATTTCTATGTTAATTTTATCAATTATGTAATAGGCAATATCAGTTAAATATCAGCTTTAAATAGAAAAAAAAAATGGATTAAGATTTTTGATCAAGATCAGTATATAGTTTCTAGTTTAAAATAATCTCCTATTGATGATGATATTCTTTTTTTTATGTTATTAAATTTTATGATTTTATAAAATAAGAAATTTGCTTAATTTCAAAATCTAATTTTACTAATAAGATAAAGATTTTAGTTTTAGGCTTAATTCTTTTAATTGATTGATTTATTGATTATTGTAACTAAGTAAGTAAGTAATATAGTTATTTGTATTGTTACAACAAGAAAAATAAAAAAGATTGTCTTTGATTCTTTTTTTAAAATATAAATCATTTTGTTTTCATTTTTAAAGTGCAATAATATAATATTATAAAATGAAAATTAAAAGTATATCCGATTAAATCTAAAAATTGAATTTGTATTTTTTAATAAAATCAATTTTTCTAGTATTATTACAAAAATCTGATAATAATTAGAACAAAAAGAAGCATTTAAAACATTAAACAATTGTTTAAAACATTCAATAAACAACAAAGCCAAAAAATTTGTTTTTGATAAGATTAACTTGGATTACAACTTTGAATATTATTAAATATATGTATTATTGACGTCTTAAGTAACAATATTAAAATTCATTTTTAAATAAATTCTTAGATTAATAGATTTTTTATAAGATTAAATTACAACAAAAAAATTTACATGAAATTTATTAATGTTATAAATATCTTGGCTTATTTTATTTTTTAAGTACATTTTTTATTAATTTTTATTTAAATGTGATTTTTTCTTAAAAAAATTTATTTTACAAGTTTTTGTGTAATTATTTACTACTTTCAAATTTATTAATTTACTTTGTGATATAAAACGTGAAAATTGTTTTTTATTTTCAATTATTCTAAAATCAAAATTAGCTTTTAGTTATTAAATTAGTATCAAATTTGAAAATTTCAATCAGTGTTTTTTTATAATTAATTAAAAATATTCAACCTTAAAAAAAATAAGAAAAACATTAGACTACTGAAGCAAATTGGTATAGAAGATTCAAAACAATAGAAATAACAAGATAGATTGTAAAAGAAAATATATTATATTTTCTTCTCACTTGTAGGCTAATTACTTGTAAACTACTATTACTATTATTAAATTTTCTGGCTAACAAACATGGTAATATAAGAGACAAATTTTACATTTTGGATTTATTTCATTAGTAAAATTTCATAAAAGTAAAGTCTTATAAAAACCTTATTAATTCTTGAAAACTTGTAAAAACTTCTGAAAACTTTGTCTAAAAATAATTTATTGATTAAAATAATAATTAAATAAAATAAATAAATCTAATTTTGTTGATTATTGTTTTCTGTTGTTTGACTATTTCTTTGAAACATTGATTTAAGCATTTGTTTACCAAAGAAACTTGTTGCTACATTTTGAATATTTTGTTCTGAACCATATTTACATTTTAAGAAACCGTAGGTGTTTGAGCCATTTAACATCAACGCAATAAGAATAATAGTCTTTTAAATAAAAATTATTTGATTATATTAAGAATTTTTTTTTTTTTTTTTGATATTGTATAAATATTAAATTACAATCCATTTTATGTTAAATGTTATCAAAGAAACAAATAAAAATGTAAACCAAACCAAATCAGCTATGAAAATAGCCACCCAGAATATATTAGCCTCTGTGGTTGACTCAATAACTGACATTTGATTGTTTGTTTGATTGTTTTTTCGATTTTCAAATACCCAATGACTTTTGCCTTCTTCATCTACATGATTCCACCATCTTAAACCAACAAGCAAACGACCAGTTATATTTTTAACAGTCCAAAAATCCATTGATAAACATATTATTGTTACAACAAATATAGTAATAAAATTTTCAAAGAAAAGTGAAGACAATAAATACAAAATGATGGCTAATGAGCGAAAAAATACATGGAAAAACAAAGCAATTGGATGTCTTGAATTTTTAGAATAGATTTTTTAGAAAAAAAAAATTAATCTTTAATTAAGATTATTCTTTTATTAAATACCTGATTCGGATGGTTTGCACCAAATTGTTGTTTGAACCGATTGTAGAGTTTTCAAACGTTAGAGCTACTTCTTCAGTATCTGCCAACATATTTAAATTTTTTTTTTTTTTTATTTGATTTGAATTTTAATTGGTGTCGTTTTAAAATAAAAATATTTTAAAAAATTTGCTTTCTTTTTTTTGATATTTCTGAGCATAATTTTAAATTATTGCACGATTGATATTAAGTAAGTATATAAAAGTGAAAGTTTTTTTTCATTTTTGGTTTGATTTAAAAAAAGTCTTTTAAAATTTGTTATTTAATAAACAATATATTGAGTATTCAAATTTCAAGAAATGCAATAAAGTAACTAATTAGATTAAGTTAAAATGCAATCTATAATTTTCAAATTTTGGAACAAAAAAAATCATCTTTGATATTTTATTTTTTTTATTAAAGAAAAAAATTTGAAGGCTTAAAAATATTAAGAAAGTAAATTCTTTAAATGCTTAAAATTTTCGAGAAAAATTTAATAAATTAAGAAAAAAATAAACATTCTTAAAGCTAAATTTATGTTTTGTTTATCAAGAAAATAAGGTTATATCATGTCAAAGCAGTGTTAAGATATGCATATAAACCTAAATTTTTTTTATATATTATAAAATATATTTGAAGTATATATTTTTATTTTTTTAAATTTAGGTCTTTTTTTTCATAAGAAAAAAAAAACCCTTAGTTATATAATAGTTTGATATTTTAATAATAATAACAAAATTAAAAATATATAAAATTGAAATGAAAAAAATAATTTTAAAAAATTTTGTAGTTAAACTAAAAATGTTTAACTTGTTTTAACAAATATATTAGATAAGCAGTTGTTATTTCAAACAATAACAGATAAAATTGTTTTTTGAGTTTTTTAAATTAATAATTCAAAGTACTTAAAGAAAAAAAAAGAATTACAATTTAAGTTTAGTCTAGAGTTTAATAAACAGAACAAGCGGAAATAGATAATCACAAAGCTAGATAAAAATTCTATTTTAAAACTTTGTTTAAATTTTTAAAATAAATCAGCAATTAAAAACATTAAGTTTATTATTAAAGTTATATAAAAAAAACTATGATCATTTTCAAAATTTATTTCAGCACTCTCAGGGTCTCAAAAAATATATATATATTTTTTTTTTAAATTAACAAAACAATATGATAAAAACAAACTCTGTTTGTGGCATAATTTCAACAAAGCAAATATATCAAGGAGACTCGATTGAAACAAAAAATAATTTAAAACTTGCGAGCTCTTGAAATGGCCTTTTAGAAATCTTAATAATAAGATATATATTTTATTTTAAATTAAAACCAGATTTCATTTTTAATGATAAACATAGCTTTCAATATATTTTCTTGAATAAATGAAAACTTAAAATTGTCAAGTTTTTCTAATCCGTAAAAAAGAGAAAAAATTTGAAAAAAAAAAAAAAATTGCAATTTTATATATATTTATTTCAAATAATAATAAAAAATTATAATTTTTTTTTTTGTTTCTCTTTTGAAATCAAATAATATATTTAGTTCATAATAACAACAAATAATCATTTTTCTCTTTTTTTTTCTTTCTTTTTTTTTTTTTATATATTTGAGATAAATAATTATAAACTTTATAATAAATATTAGATTTAATAATAAATGTTATACAGATAGATAGAGATAGTTTTAATTATAAATAGTATCAACAACAACTATGAACAAAAAATCAACATCACAATCTCAGAACTATTCTCAATTTATTGGCAAAACTTACCAATTGAGCAAACATACGGTTCAAATAGAAGATGTGATTGCTGAGGGCGGATTTTCGATTGTTTTTTTAGCCAAATCGACAAAAACCGGACACAAATACGCTTTGAAACGAATGTACGTAAACAACGATTTTGATTTAGAAGCATGCAAATTTGAAATAAAAATACTTAAAACATTTAGTTCAAATAAAAATATACTTAAATATGTAGACTCGTCGATACAGCGTCAGACTAATGAAATATACGAGATTCTGTTGTTGACAAAGTATTGCAAACTTGGTGGCCTGGTTCAATTGATGAACGAACGCCTCAGCTCCAATTCTAGGTTCCAAGAGAATGAAATATTAAAAATTTTTTGCGATGTGTGTCTTGCTTTAAACGATTTGCATACAAATGATATAATACACCGTGATCTGAAAGTAGAAAATATTCTTATCGATGAAGATGAAGTGTCCAATTTGAGCTTTATTCTGTGCGATTATGGTTCGGCAACAAAACGAGTATTTGATCGTAAACAAAATCAATCTATGACTCAGCTAATCGCTGATGAGATTCAAAAGTATACAACTTTATCTTATCGTTCTCCTGAGATGGTCGATTTGTATTCAGATAAACCGATCACAACTAAATCAGACATTTGGGCGCTCGGGTGTCTATTGTACAAACTATGCTACTTTCAAATGCCTTTTGGAGAAAGCTTATTAGCTATTCAAGAAGGCAGATTTACTATACCAGATTCAAAATTTAATTACTATTCCAAACAGCTTAACATTTTGATAAGTAATTTAAGCATAAAAATATTTTGCTTTTTTCAATTTAATTTTTTTGGTTTTGGTTTAATTAAGATTATATGCTTGAGCCTGATCCCATTAAACGTCCTGATATATTTCAGGTTTCTTATCTAGCTTTTTCTATGCTACAAAAACAAACTCCGATTCAAAATAAAAACGTAAATTTTTCATTTTAGTTTGAGAATAATTTTTATTTGTTATTTTTTTTCTTTTTTTCATTAGGGATCAGATATTCCAAATTTTGACCAATTAAACCCTCCATTTAGTGAATCCGAATGGAAAAAACATTCGTTGAATACGGCTCATTTGAATTTAAATCATAAAAAATTTGCCAACACTAACGAATCATCGACTACGGTCAATCCACGTGAAAGACCTAAACCAAATCAAAATATTAATCAAACTCCGATTTTAAGCTTGGCCAACACAAGTTCAAGTTTAAATACTAATCAAAATAAAACCAAAACTAAAATAGCTTTATCCATAAAACCGGTTCAACAAGATCCATTTTTGTCACAAGCCAAACAAGAACAGGAACCGTTGGGCTTTGAGGATGATTTCAATTCAATCAATCTAAATCAGCAAATAGAAAAACCAACTAGTAATAATATTGGTCAAAACCAGGTCGAGAAAAAAACACATCGTAGATCAGCCTCGCATTCATCAACCATTTTTTCTCAATTTAATACAACACCTCAGATATCAAGCTTTAATAATAACCATAATTCGAGCCAGTCTCGTTTAACACCCAATCAGTTGCCACAACAACATCAAATAAACATACAATCTCAACAATTTCAACAGTATCAACAACAATTTCAAAATAATAGCAAATCATTAACCATTCTAGGTCAGCCTCAGCATCCCCAAAGTAATTTAAAATTTTTTTTTTTTCTTATAAATAATCTTCTGAATATCAAATTGAAATCAGCCAAATTTAATTTAATTACAAATAATTTCGTTTTTCATATCCTTAAGGCTAAAATTCTTTGAAATTAATTATCTTAAATTGAGTATGTAAATTTTTTAATTAAATTAAAAGTATTTACTCAAATTAATAATGCTTTATAGAAATTTTAATTGAAAGTTTTCAAATAGATATTTTAATAGAATGTTTTTTTCTTGTAACAATTTTAATTTTGAGTTGAATAATTTATGATCTTAAAAATATTTGAAATTTATTAGAAAATTAAGCTATAAAACAAGTTATAAAAAAAAAAAAAAAATTAATTTTTATAAAACTAATAAAAAATTAATCTTTAATTAAGATTATTCTTTTATTAAATACCTGATTCGGATGGTTTGCACCAAATTGTTGTTTGAACCGATTGTAGAGTTTTCAAACGTTAGAGCTACTTCTTCAGTATCTGCCAACATATTTAAATTTTTTTTTTTTTTTATTTGATTTGAATTTTAATTGGTGTCGTTTTAAAATAAAAATATTTTAAAAAATTTGCTTTCTTTTTTTTGATATTTCTGAGCATAATTTTAAATTATTGCACGATTGATATTAAGTAAGTATATAAAAGTGAAAGTTTTTTTTCATTTTTGGTTTGATTTAAAAAAAGTCTTTTAAAATTTGTTATTTAATAAACAATATATTGAGTATTCAAATTTCAAGAAATGCAATAAAGTAACTAATTAGATTAAGTTAAAATGCAATCTATAATTTTCAAATTTTGGAACAAAAAAAATCATCTTTGATATTTTATTTTTTTTATTAAAGAAAAAAATTTGAAGGCTTAAAAATATTAAGAAAGTAAATTCTTTAAATGCTTAAAATTTTCGAGAAAAATTTAATAAATTAAGAAAAAAATAAACATTCTTAAAGCTAAATTTATGTTTTGTTTATCAAGAAAATAAGGTTATATCATGTCAAAGCAGTGTTAAGATATGCATATAAACCTAAATTTTTTTTATATATTATAAAATATATTTGAAGTATATATTTTTATTTTTTTAAATTTAGGTCTTTTTTTTCATAAGAAAAAAACCCTTAGTTATATAATAGTTTGATATTTTAATAATAATAACAAAATTAAAAATATATAAAATTGAAATGAAAAAATAATTTTAAAAAATTTTGTAGTTAAACTAAAAATGTTTAACTTGTTTTAACAAATATATTAGATAAGCAGTTGTTATTTCAAACAATAACAGATAAAATTGTTTTTTGAGTTTTTTAAATTAATAATTCAAAGTACTTAAAGAAAAAAAAAGAATTACAATTTAAGTTTAGTCTAGAGTTTAATAAACAGAACAAGCGGAAATAGATAATCACAAAGCTAGATAAAAATTCTATTTTAAAACTTTGTTTAAATTTTTAAAATAAATCAGCAATTAAAAACATTAAGTTTATTATTAAAGTTATATAAAAAAACTATGATCATTTTCAAAATTTATTTCAGCACTCTCAGGGTCTCAAAAAATATATATATATTTTTTTTTTAAATTAACAAAACAATATGATAAAAACAAACTCTGTTTGTGGCATAATTTCAACAAAGCAAATATATCAAGGAGACTCGATTGAAACAAAAAATAATTTAAAACTTGCGAGCTCTTGAAATGGCCTTTTAGAAATCTTAATAATAAGATATATATTTTATTTTAAATTAAAACCAGATTTCATTTTTAATGATAAACATAGCTTTCAATATATTTTCTTGAATAAATGAAAACTTAAAATTGTCAAGTTTTTCTAATCCGTAAAAAAGAGAAAATTTGAAAAAAAAAAAAAAATTGCAATTTTATATATATTTATTTCAAATAATAATAAAAAATTATAATTTTTTTTTTTGTTTCTTTTGAAATCAAATAATATATTTAGTTCATAATAACAACAAATAATCATTTTTCTCTTTTTTTTTCTTTCTTTTTTTTTTTTTATATATTTGAGATAAATAATTATAAACTTTATAATAAATATTAGATTTAATAATAAATGTTATACAGATAGATAGAGATAGTTTTAATTATAAATAGTATCAACAACAACTATGAACAAAAAATCAACATCACAATCTCAGAACTATTCTCAATTTATTGGCAAAACTTACCAATTGAGCAAACATACGGTTCAAATAGAAGATGTGATTGCTGAGGGCGGATTTTCGATTGTTTTTTAGCCAAATCGACAAAACCGGACACAAATACGCTTTGAAACGAATGTACGTAAACAACGATTTTGATTTAGAAGCATGCAAATTTGAAATAAAAATACTTAAAACATTTAGTTCAAATAAAAATATACTTAAATATGTAGACTCGTCGATACAGCGTCAGACTAATGAAATATACGAGATTCTGTTGTTGACAAAGTATTGCAAACTTGGTGGCCTGGTTCAATTGATGAACGAACGCCTCAGCTCCAATTCTAGGTTCCAAGAGAATGAAATATTAAAAATTTTTTGCGATGTGTGTCTTGCTTTAAACGATTTGCATACAAATGATATAATACACCGTGATCTGAAAGTAGAAAATATTCTTATCGATGAAGATGAAGTGTCCAATTTGAGCTTTATTCTGTGCGATTATGGTTCGGCAACAAAACGAGTATTTGATCGTAAACAAAATCAATCTATGACTCAGCTAATCGCTGATGAGATTCAAAAGTATACAACTTTATCTTATCGTTCTCCTGAGATGGTCGATTTGTATTCAGATAAACCGATCACAACTAAATCAGACATTTGGGCGCTCGGGTGTCTATTGTACAAACTATGCTACTTTCAAATGCCTTTTGGAGAAAGCTTATTAGCTATTCAAGAAGGCAGATTTACTATACCAGATTCAAAATTTAATTACTATTCCAAACAGCTTAACATTTTGATAAGTAATTTAAGCATAAAAAATATTTTGCTTTTTTTCAATTTAATTTTTTTGGTTTTGGTTTAATTAAGATTATATGCTTGAGCCTGATCCCATTAAACGTCCTGATATATTTCAGGTTTCTTATCTAGCTTTTTCTATGCTACAAAAACAAACTCCGATTCAAAATAAAAACGTAAATTTTTCATTTTAGTTTGAGAATAATTTTTATTTGTTATTTTTTTTCTTTTTTTCATTAGGGATCAGATATTCCAAATTTTGACCAATTAAACCCTCCATTTAGTGAATCCGAATGGAAAAAACATTCGTTGAATACGGCTCATTTGAATTTAAATCATAAAAAATTTGCCAACACTAACGAATCATCGACTACGGTCAATCCACGTGAAAGACCTAAACCAAATCAAAATATTAATCAAACTCCGATTTTAAGCTTGGCCAACACAAGTTCAAGTTTAAATACTAATCAAAATAAAACCAAAACTAAAATAGCTTTATCCATAAAACCGGTTCAACAAGATCCATTTTTGTCACAAGCCAAACAAGAACAGGAACCGTTGGGCTTTGAGGATGATTTCAATTCAATCAATCTAAATCAGCAAATAGAAAAACCAACTAGTAATAATATTGGTCAAAACCAGGTCGAGAAAAAAACACATCGTAGATCAGCCTCGCATTCATCAACCATTTTTTCTCAATTTAATACAACACCTCAGATATCAAGCTTTAATAATAACCATAATTCGAGCCAGTCTCGTTTAACACCCAATCAGTTGCCACAACAACATCAAATAAACATACAATCTCAACAATTTCAACAGTATCAACAACAATTTCAAAATAATAGCAAATTCATTAACCATTCTAGGTCAGCCTCAGCATCCCCAAAGTAATTTAAAATTTTTTTTTTTTCTTATAAATAATCTTCTGAATATCAAATTGAAATCAGCCAAATTTAATTTAATTACAAATAATTTCGTTTTTCATATCCTTAAGGCTAAAATTCTTTGAAATTAATTATCTTAAATTGAGTATGTAAATTTTTTAATTAAATTAAAAGTATTTACTCAAATTAATAATGCTTTATAGAAATTTTAATTGAAAGTTTTCAAATAGATATTTTAATAGAATGTTTTTTTCTTGTAACAATTTTAATTTTGAGTTGAATAATTTATGATCTTAAAAATATTTGAAATTTATTAGAAAATTAAGCTATAAAACAAGTTATAAAAAAAAAAAAAAAATTAATTTTTATAAAACTAATAAATCAAAATTTTATTACATTTACATTTATTTTTATAATTTTATTTAAATTACGAATAATTTTATTCTTTCAAGTGTTGTTGGATTAACAATAAAAGAAGAGACAATCATAAATAAAAATCCATTTGATAATGATAGCAACAATCAAACTAACAATCCAAATAATAATGAAGAAATAGATTTATTTGGAGCTGAATTTGATAAGCTTCGATCTAATAATATTAATACTAGTAATAATAATAATAATAATAGTAGTAGTAGTAATAATAATTTCAACATACAAGGTAATCAAACAAATTTTTTAATAAATCAAATTAATAATAGTAATAATAACAATAATTACATTCAAAATAATAATAATAATAATAATAATATTAATAGTAATAATGGCATGTATTTAACTAACCAAAACCTCCATTACTATCCAAATTATTATTATAATAATTACTATAGACCTCATCATATTAAAAGTAATAGTTGTAGTAACATAAACTTTAATTTACAACAATTTAAACAATATTCTCAAATTCATCATCAACAAAAACAACAACAACAACAACAACAGCAGCAGCAGCAACAATTAAGCAATATTCAAAAATCTGATTCATCTGAATTTTACATAACTCATTTTTAATTAGGATTCTCAATATAGTTATGTTTTTATACCAAAATCTCTGAATAATTATTATTATATTTTTTGAAAAATTATTTTAAAAAATTTTTAAATTTTTTGAATTTTTTAAATTTATTTTATTTTTTTTTAATTATTAAAATAAATTTTTAAATTATAATAATAAACTTGTTTATTTATATTATTTTTTTTTTTAATAGTTAAATGTATTGAAAAATCAAGCTCGAACGAAGACACGTCTAATTCAAAATCTAATAGAATGAGCACTGACCACGATTACTTGGAAGATCCGTTTCGAAAAGCACCGTTTAATATCTATAATCCGAATAAATCGTCTTCTTCATCATCTTCTAATTCGTTTGCTTCCAGCGAAAATGTGATTCAAAACGATACAATAAAAATAGGAACACATAGCGCATTTCAGCCTTACAAAAAACAACCAGATCCGTTCGTGAGCGCTCCGTTCGATCATATGCCCAATGAGAGACGTAAAGTCTCAGTTTCTTCTAATTCGACTTCGTCATCGGTCACACCAACTCAAAAATGTGAATTTATGAGCAAAAATGAGGAAATAATCAAAGTCATAAACACTAAACTAGATTCTAATTTAAAAACACCAAGCACAATTAAAAAATCAAAAAGCAATAACCCGTTTATGGATGCACCTTTTACAGTAAAAAAAACACTTAACACTAAGCACCAATATTCATCGAACAGTCAGCACAAAACATCTAATAACACTACACCCACTTTATTCAACCAACAATTCAAAATTCAACAAAGTCAAAGTTTAAATGAAATCAAACAAGCTAGTCATTTTGATTTGGTAAAAAACAGTAGTAACAGTGGTGAAGGTGGAATTTCCAATATGAGTTTTGATGAATATTAATATTAATAAAATAACTTTTATTCATATTATTTTTTTTTTTTATTATTATTATTTAATATTTTTACCTGTGTATAATTCCAATTTTAAAAATTTAAACAATAAAATTTAAAACGACTTTTAGACTTAAGAACAAAAAAAAATACATACATATGCATTTATTAAATTTTATTTTATTTTATTTTAATTTTTTTTTTGAGGTAATTTAATAAAAATTTTTTATTTTATTAAAAAAAAAAAAAAATTAATTTATATAAATTCCGGAATTAGAAATATTATAATTATTAAATTATTAATAATAAAGAAATTAATCAGGCTGATTTAAAACTTGCTTTTTTTGGTTTTATGCTGTTTTAATTTTAAAACTAATTAACTCTAATCTTGATTAATATTAATTACTATAGTTAGAGAGTTGTTTTTGAGATTAAAAGAGCGTATCGACTTGTTAAAATTTTTTTTTTAACTAAAAAAAAATTAATCAAAAGGCCTCAGTTTCTCGTACTAGTAAGAAAATTCATTAATAAAACAAAATCAGAAATTTGATATCTTATTTAATATTTTATCTTAAACATCTTAAATTATTTGACCCGAAAGATTTAAATATATTTTATTATCTAGAGATTCTTAATAATTAATTAAAAATCTTTTAATTAGAAACAACAAGTAGATTTCCTGTCTTGGCGTATTAGTTATGTTTTAAAATATTTTAATAGTTTATTTTTGTATTCTAATTTTAATCTATGTTATACTTTATAATTAAGAATTTTAATAAAATATAAACTTTTTTTAATATTTCTTTTTAATTTTTAAACAAAGAAGATTCTTTTTTTTTCAATATATATTACAGTCAGGTAGTTGAAAGAAAATATGTCAATTCTTAAGCAACCAATCGCCTATTTTTTTTATTATTATTGTTAAAGTATCGATAAAATAGTCGACAATTAAATAGTGCCAAAATTTTGTAATTAGTTGTAGTAATTTTTAATATTGTGATTCAATTATCTACACTATTTGAAACTAGAAATAACGTTAAAGATGTGAAAATGTTTACCAAAGTGTATTACATCTTATAGAGATAATTATTAGAGAATATATATTTATATTTGTATTAACTACAGTATAAATCTCTTAAACTTAATATGAAAAAGATATTTTCAATAACTGAAAGTCGGATCTGTGACACAATCTTACATTGTTTAAATAAGGCTAAACATTGAAAATCTCACTAAAATAAATGAAATTTGTCTTATAAAAATAATCATGTCATATCATAAATACAATAAATACAATACAACAACTTTAAATAATTTAATGATATAGATTCAATCACACAAATTGATTTTAATGAAGTGACTTGAATCTTTATTGAGAATTTCCCTCGTTTCAATACGCTTTAATTTACTGTATAATATAAAACTTTTTTTTTTTTTTTTTTTTCCATTTTTATTTATAATAAATTATTGTGAATCGGCATTTTATAAAATGTAGTCACTAGACTTTCCGTTCACAACAAAACAAAAAAAAAAAAAAAAAATCTTTATCTCAATTTAAACTAATTTTTATACTTTTTTTTTTATCTTATTCTTATGTTTTTTTTATAACTTTATTTTCTGTATTATTGAATTTTTCTCCAAAATTTGCGGTGAAGCAAATAAATTAATTAAATATTTTTGCATTATTAAAATCATAGGAATCTTTGTGTAAATCAGGATTTTTTAATTTTTAAATAATTTAGAATTGAGAAAAATAAAAATAAACTATTTCAACATATTTTTTTTTTATTTGTTAAAGTTAAAAAAAAAAGAATTATCAAGCATCAAATAAATCTTATTAATAAAAGTCTGATCTGATTCATTCATACATATCAGACGAAAAGTAATTACAACAACAATTTTTTAAAGTATTTTAGTGCTTATTAATTTATTTATTTATTTGATTTAAATAAAAGTGCATATTTATATTTTTTTAATGTCTTTTTTTCTCCTTTGATGACTCTTGAATGAATCTTAAAAAATTTCAAAATAAATTTAATTATGAAAACATAGTTAAAAAATTTCTTAATTTTTTTGTTTTTTTTGTTGCTTTAAGAAAATTAAATTAAATAAAAATGTACTATTTTTAAATTTTTTTGAAGCAAATAATTATTGGTTTTGCAATCTAGATTAATAGACAATTGCATAATAAAGAATTTTATAATAATAATAATAATAACCAAAGGTAAATTTTTAATTATTTTTGATGGATTTTCAATTTTCAATTTTTGTTAATAACCAATTCTTTAAGAGATTAAACAAGAAATATGTATATAATCCACTTTTTTACGCTTAATTTCAATAATTGTTATTTTTATAGTTATTTAACAGTATTATTTTTTCAAGTATATATTTTACTATAAAAATATTTATTTTGTAATCAAAAACGGAAAAACAAAATAGAAAAAAAAACAAAAAAAACATTTAAATAGAAAAGAATTGTTTCTCACTATGTTATGAAATTAATCATTTTATATTTTATAAACAACACGTGTAACGAAATAAAACAGATAAGATAAATATTTTTTTTTCTCAGTTTTTCAACACCTATATAATTCAGGAAACATTTAATAATCAAAACAGCGATATTTCGAATTTTAATGTCAAACTTTTTGAATCAATAGTTTAAGCCTCTATTACAGTTTGTTTTTTTAAAAAAAAGAAAAGAATAAAAAAATAAAACTTTTAAAATCTTTTTATTAATATATAATCATTTTTACATATTTTAATTAAAAATAAAGAGAATAGACAAATCAAATGTATTTTAATTGAGTATAAAATGAAAATTTTGCTTAAAAATAAATAATCTTTAACAACATGTTCGTAGTATAGATTAAAACAACCCGATCTGTATATAATCTTTATGTATTTTTTGCCACAATTTAAACTTTTTCTAATACAACAAGAATCTGGCACATCATACAATTCGTCTAGTTTGTATTCATTCTGAAAATCATTTATTAGTTTAGAATTAAATATTGACCAGTCAGAGCTTGAGTTTAAACCACAACATTTAAATTCTTGTTGTAGCCAATCTATAGATTTGGTTTGAAAATAGGAAGAATAAGAAGAAGAAGAACTAGTTTCGTTATAATTGAGTAATTTGTTAAGCATGTATTGATTCATACTGGTTTTAATAAATCCTATTTTAAGCAAACCAATTAAGCCTATTGATAGACAGAGAAAAAATATTATAAATAATGCGAAAATGAATATTATATAAAGCAGGGAATTGTTTTTGTTTTTGAAGCAGCTAAAACCAAATATACCAAGAACAAATGAGAATAATCCGAATATGATTAATAGGCTAGAATAGAATTTAATTGTTAAGTAAAATTGTGTAAACTCGTGTTTGTTTAGGTATATAGATAAGTAAAAACAACCGATCGATATTGTCATGGCACCGAGAACGAATAAAAGCAAGTTGAATACTTTTAAACTATATTTTAAACATTTAGGTTCAACAGCCTTTTCCAGCATTTTTGTTAAATTTTTATTTTTTTTTTAATTTATTTTTCAATCTTAAAAAATATGTAATTTCATTTAAGTATATTTTATGCAAAATTTTTTCAAGTTAAATTTTAGTTTTAAATAGTTGTCAAAACAAATAAATTATTTTACCTTTACATAATGTTGTAGTTATTAATTTAAATAAGACTAGACTTGAATGGGGTTTTAGATATTAGGCAAATTTTCTATTTATTTATTTATTTATTTATGTTACTTATTTGAATCTCCAAGATATTTTAAGCAAAAAATTTATTTAAATGCTATTTATATTTATATGCTTTTATGATTTTAGATATTATTTTTGACTATTTTAAGTGTGAACAAAATTTTTATTAAAATAATTTTTAAAGTTATAATTAGTTTTATAAATATTTTTGTTGTTTTTATTTTCAGTTTTTTTTATATTTTTAAAAATAATAATAATAATAATAAAATAGGAGTTTATTAAAGGGTGCTGGAAGTCAACTCCTTCCTAAATAATAATAATAATAGTAATTATTAGCAGTCAAAGAGAAAATACTAAAACTATTAATTTATTTAGGTTTTTTAAACATCAATTTAACTAAAATATTTTAAACAGAATTTCATTCAATTATAAACAAAACGAAATGATTTATTTTAACTATTTATTGATTTGATTTATTGAATTAAATAACTGTCCCATGGGCATCATTCTAACTATTTACATAAGGATATAAATAGTTAGAATTACAAGTAATAAGTAGTCATTTCTGTATAATAATTAGATAATTAAATTTGATTTAAAATTAATATTCCTAGCTTTAAATATAATCTTTAAAAGTTTTCAAAATTAATTTTTAATTTAGTGTTTATCAGTTTAAGAATGATGTAGCGCTCACTAAATCATTGTTTAGATAGTCAATATTATTTAACAATACCATAATTTCATTTACTAATTCGTTTTCACTACACACATTTAAATAATTTATCATAAATAAATTTTCTTTTATCACTATTATAACTATTATCTGATAATGTTTAATAAAGTCAAACTATTGGAATATATTTTTTTTTAAACTGGACAATTAAAAGTCAATATCATAAATCAAAAGAAAACTAATAAAAAAAAAAACTTATTAGAATTCTATGAAAAATGCAAAGAATCCGGATAATTTAAATTGTCCGGATGTCTAGGCCTAGTGAATTTTTAATTATTTGAAAAAAATAAGCTTTAAGATTTCAATTTTAATTTAATATTTTTAATTTATGTATAAAGTTCCATCGGTTTTTACTAATGTATAAAATAGTCCAATACATTTTTTCAAGTTTAAATTTTTAAAATCAGATTTAGAAAAACTAATTAGGCCTAAAGATGTTTTTTTTTTAATATTCAAAGTTTTTTATTATTTTTTTTAAACATAAAACTTTGAGAACTTGTATATCTGTATTTTTTCTTTAAGTATACTTCCTTTAATAAATATCAAAAACGGGAACTTTAATTTTAATCAATAAAATTACAATTTGTATCTGAATACAAGTAACTTGTTTTCTTCAAATCAATTCAATTGAATTGACAAAAATAAATAAATTAAAATATTCTTTAATAATTATTTTCTCTTTTTAACTAAAAATTGAAAAAATATTTAGTAAATTCATTATGAATTTCATAGAGTCATTTATTATCAATCATTACTAACAACAAAATAAATTATTTTCAACAATTAAAACTATTTTTTTTTATAAAATAAATAGTTTTCTCTCTCTCTCTTTTCTCTTTTCTCTTTATAGTAATTTAAACATTTTAAAATTAAATTTTATAAAATAAATCAAAACAAATTTTCAAGTAATTAAATTCTAAACATAAAGGTTAGTACTAAAAAATCATGAAAATCATTAAAAAAAAAATAAAATACAATAACTGTTTAAATAAAAAAGGTCATAAAATTTAGTTTAGTTTAGTTTTAGTTTATCAATAAAAATGACCTGAATTTTACATTTTTATTTTATTTTTTTTTCTAATAAACTTTTGTTGTTGTTGTTGGATAGTAAAAACATAAAGTATTTGGACATTTGTCAAATCAAGCGAAACACTTAAGCTATCCTAAATAATATTTTATGTTCTTGTTGTTGTTGTTGTGGTTGTTTGTATTTTTACGCTTCTTTTATTTTTTAGAAATTGCAATTACTTTAATAATGTTTCCTAGGAGACTACTACTTTTAATTATATTAAATTCTCTTTATTTTATTTTATCAAAATTTTTCAATCAAAAAAGAAGTATTTCAATTCAAAAAAATTATTTTTTTTTTTTTTTTTAAATTATAATTTATTTTTCTTTTTTTATTTCTTTATCGTGTAATTTTAAATTTTTTATTATCAAATAAAAATGAGTTGAAATTTTTGCTTTATTTGAAGGAATTTTTACCTAAATTATAAAAAAAAAAAATTAAAAAAAGAGAAGTTTTTTTATTTTCTATTTAATAACTGATGAAACAAAATAAAAATAAATAATTATATAATATTTTAGATTTAATTTTAATAATTTTAATAATTAAAATTCAACATGGAATCTTCTCAACAACAACATCAACAACAACAAGACTTATTGGCTAATCTAATTCAAGATCCACAAAGCAACGAGATATTAGACTCGTTTGTTCAATCGAAAAAATTCATCTCAGATCCGCACATTAAAAATCTAATTGACAAATCAATAACACTTGGTATTCAATTGGAGAATATTAAAGAAACACTTAAACGCTTTATGGTTCAATTTTTACTCAAAAATAATAATTTAATTATTGATTTTGCCAATCTTGACTTTAAACAAATCATAGATGAGACAAAATTTTTTGATCAGTTAGTTTTACTTTCGATTCAATTAGATAATTCGACTAGCGGATCGAATAAGTCGGCTAGTTGGATAGAAGAGGACTACGTGAGCAATTATGATGAGCCAGCTGATTTCAGCATTGATCCAATCGAAAAGCAAAAGCCCAAACAACAATCTTTTCAAGAGTTTTATGCTCAATCGTTGGACCGTATTAATGACAAATCGAATCTAAGACCAATCATTGTAGATGGCTCTGATGTGGCTCAGTCTGGTCAAAACAAGCAAATATTCAATCTTGTACGAATCAAACAAGTAGTAGAATATTTTGAGAAAAGAAATCATCAAATTTATGTTATACTTCCTCAATGGCGCAAAGAGCAGATAATGTCTTCTTTGATAACACCTCAGACAAGCAATACTGTCTCGAATCCGACACCAATTCAAAATACTCAATTAAACTCGGATCAAATGTTGCTTGTTGAGATGGAACAAAAAAATCAAATTCACTACAGTCCAAGCAAACGTGTCGGTGGCAAAAGAATTGTTTGTGATGATGATTCATTCATTTTGAACTTGGCTGTAAACAAGAAAGGAATAATTGTCTCAAACGACAATTTCAAACGCTTCTTAAACCAAAGAGATGAATTTAAACAAGTTATTGAGGAACGAGTTTTGATGTACTCGTTTATAGATGATTCTTTCATACCGGCTGAAGATCCATTGGGCAAAAATGGACCAAGCTTAGACAACTTTTTGAGATTTGAATCTTTCACCAATCAACAGTATATGAAACGCTGTCCATACAAAAAAAAATGCACTTATGGCTCAAAATGTAAATTTTGGCATCCCGAACGAGTTAATCAGTCTGGTCAACCGTTTAAAACCGCTTTCCAATCTGTTCTTGACCAGTCTCAAGAGCAAAGAATGAGACTAGAAATAATATTGAATCAACCTGAAGAATCAACTATGTTTTCGAGTGGTGCAGCTCAAAAAATCATTCAAACTAATTTAAAACAACAGATCGGCACAAATAACTTTGTAAAAAAGATAGATCTTATCTCAAGCCAAGATAGTTTACTAATGAAAAAAATGGGTCCTGACGCTAGTCAAAAGTTGGCCTTATCTTCTAAACAGGAAAGCTCTTCAACCGGTTTTAATTTGTTTAACAATCAGTTTAATTTAGGCTTACAGCAACAGCAGCAACAACAACAACAACAATTAGGAAATAATGGTTTAAACAATCAGTCTTCTTCTAGTTCGTCTTCTAATTCGTCTTTAAACAAACATGATGTGTCCAAGAATAGTTCAGAACACTTGAATAATCTAAATAAACAAAACCTAAGAGCACAGCTAAAGACCATACTAAATAATGAAGAAAAAATTAATCAACTAATGTCAAAGTACCAGAATGAGACCGACACGGAGAAGATTATATTTTTAGCCAATCAAATGTCGTTTGATTTTTAGATTTAAATTTAAAACCTTAATTGTTGTTGTTAAATAATTTAGAAAAAATTTTTTTTTCCTTTTTTCATTTTATTTATAAATTTAACTTTTAAATTTTCTTTTTTTTTTTTTTTTTAAATATCATAGCAAATTTTATAAAACTTTAAATGAAAATTTAACAGTCCCGGAGATGTTTAAAAAATTAATTATATTTTTTTTATAATTTAAAAATTTTAAATAAAAATTTTCAAAAAAAAAAAAAAAAGCTTAATTTTATTTCAAGTTAAAAATTAGACTCAGATTATGGGATGTTAATTAATCCACAAATTTTTGGATTAATTGTGCTCAACCATGAAATCAACCTGTCAGTCCAGTAATTTTAAATTTAAAGCTTTAAAATATATATTTTATTGATTTTTTTTTTACTAATTCTTTATTTTAAAATTTAATCAGTAATACTTGAGAGGTTAATTTTCGAGTTCATCTGTTTTAATTAAAAAAACTAAAGCTTATTGAATTCAATTGTTTTTTTTTGTTTTTTTTTAATTGAATTGAAAGTAGAAATATACATTCAATAAATAAACTTTATTTCTAAATGGTAAATTTTTGAATTAAATTAAAAATTATTGATTATTTGTCTCAACAATCAAAATCTATTTGAATTAATTTTTCTCTGGAGCTAAATTCAGTTTTTTAATGAAAACAATCAAATACAGTTTTTCAACAAAATGAATTTTAGAAAAATAGCTAATAGAAATAATTTAAAAAACACTACACAAACTGCTCTTAGTCAAAATAAAATACGAAAAAAAAAAACATTTAATTTTAATTTAAAATATTTTATTTAAAAACTAAAAAAAAAAAATTAAACGAAATTAACAATAAACTAAAAATAATTTTTTTTAAGCTTCAATTTTGGTTACCATTTCGAACCATTGTTTCAAAGCCTCCATCAAAATATGAGGCAAACTGTTTACTTCTCGTAAAACTATGTAAAATGGAAAAGGAAAATTTTCCATATAAGACTTGATCATTGGTATTGGATTGCCTGGTGTGTAAACGGGCATTTTAATATCAAATATAGAAGAATTTTTATTTAAATTATTTCTGGTAATATCAAGTATTACAAACACAATAAAAATTCCTTCTTGAAGTGCTTTTTGCACTGAGTTTTTTACCTTTTCCATGCCCTCATAAAACACTCCTCTTCCGTCTGATAATATTATTAAAAGTTTTGATACTGGTAAGTTTTTCATATTCGAAGTAGTTGAGCTTGTCTGATTAAATAAATTAATTGATTCGTCTAGCATTTCTGCTATTTTTGTCCTATCATGCTTAAAGTTTATACCATTTAAAACCCTAGCGCCTACGTCTGTATTAAACTGCTCTCCTAGACCATGTAACTGTTCTACTTTATCACCAAAACTTACTAGACCAAATTCTCCTACTTCTAAATAATTAAAAGCGTTCAATAAAGTCGCTATGGTCTCATAAGCAAGCTGCATACAATGATTATCACTCATGCTTGACGAATTGTCCACCGATAGCAACACTTTATAATCTCTTTTGTTGGGCTTAGTTCTTCTCAACCATATTTTATCTTTGCGATATTCGGTCGCGATGTATTCAACTACTCGTTTCATGTTTAATCGTTTACCGGTTTTATAGTCTCCTTTTAGTTTAGAGCATATGGTAGGCTCAAGAATCAGTCTTAACTGTTCACAAAGCTCTTTACTCAATTGTTGAGTTATAGTTTCATATTCAAGCCAAAGTTTTATTGATTCTTGGCTTAATGAATCTTGATTAGTTATTAATTTAAACTTTGCCAAATCTTTTTCTACTTGGTCTCTTGTTGGAGTTATGTTTAAAATTTCCGTCTTAGTCTCAAACAACGAATCATTCGGTCTTTCTAAATTTTGTGTCTGTACAGAATCAGCCTGATTTAATGCCTCTTTTTTTAATTTTTCTTTTTCTGAAGCAGATTTTTTTTGTTCTTGTTTTAATACTGCCTCTTCTGGTTTTAACTGATTATCATTTATATTTTTGTTTGATTGCTCCATTTCTTCAGACTCTGGTTCTTGATCTAAATCCATTTGATCTTGCTCTAGCTCATCTATATCTCTTTTACCTTTCTGAGATTCTGTAGCAGCATCATACATTTTCGAATCGTAGGTCTCAGACTCGTTTTTGATATGTCTAAACTGATCTGAATTAGTCTCATTATTTTTATCTGATTCCGATTCATTTTGTTGGTCCATATCGATCAATTCAGCATTTTTGTTTTTCTCAATTTGGTTTAAGCTTTGTTCTTGGTCCAAAACTCTATTTTCATTTTTTGTTCCAAGTTTACGCTTATTTTTTTCTTCAGTTTGAGCTTGAGTATCATTTAGGTCTTTGATTTCATTTGTCTGACCTGTTTTCAATTCGTTTTTAGAAGACTCATTAAAAGTAGCTTCATTGTTTTCATTATTTTCAGCTTTTTCGTTCTCATTTTCTTCTTCTTCTTCTATTGCAGCTTCACTGTTTGCATTTTTTGTGTTTGAGTCTGATTCGTTTTTAGAATTTTTATTCTGATCATAATTTTTTGTACTTTTGTTCAAATCAGATTCAGATTGCTCTTGATTTTCAGGTGCGGTTTCGGCATCAGTTTGCTCAGGTTCGATTTTTTCTGGTTCAGGTTCACCACTTTCAGTTTCGGGCTCTTTTTCTTCTGAAGATTCTGAATCTTTAACTTCTTCTTGCTCTTGTAATTCAGATGGTTCCTCATCTTCCGGTTTTTGATCTTCTGGCTCTTTTGTTTTTTCTTGATCAACTTCATTCATCTCAAAATCATCCGGCATCGGCTCCTCGTTATCTTCTGGACCAGAATTTGATCCATCTTTATTCTCTTCATTATCAATCATAGGCAATTCTTCTTGTTTTGCTAATAAATCAGATTTATCATCATTCAATTTCTCTCCACCTTGGATATCTTCGTCTAAATTTGGATCTTCTTCGTTTTCATCTTTTTCATCCCATAGTTGATTGTCCAAGAAATCTTCTGGTGTGTCTACATCACCTTTTTGATCGTCTAATTCCTCTTCTTCTTCTTCCTCTTTATCTTTCTCAGATTCTTGTTTTTCTTCTTCTTTTTCATCTTGCTCAACATCATTCATCTCGGCATCGAAGTCTTCAGACATTTCAATTCCATTTTTCTCTTCTTTAAGCTCCTCTTCTTCTTCCGATTCAGCGTTTTTATCTTCTTCTCTTTGCTCTTTTGTTTTAGCATCGTCTAGTTGATCTTCGGTCTCAATTTGATCACTCACATCTTTTGAGCCTTGTCCATCTCCCAAACCAGCTGCGTCGTCAGTCTCGAACTTTTTATTCTCATTCGATTCGCCTTCATTTCCTTCACTAGAATCATCTTGTTCAAGCTCTTTAGGAATCTGCAAACCTTTTTGTTTCAATTCATCAAATATTTTTATCAGTATCAATAAAAATTGACTAGTTTTTAAGCTCGAATCTACAAAATACGATAAATATTTGCTTATGAAAACTTCATATATTCTCAAATATGATTCTAATTGCAAAAATTTCAATCGATCTAGCTCATTTATTGTGGTAAATGATAGCGCTTTTTTAAGGCCAGACAATAACTTGTTTAAATTAAATAGACCCAAGTCTTGTTCAAAATTGTTCAAATATTGTTCAATTAAAATATTGTTTGTGGCTTCAAAATTCAAATTTTTGTTACACGTTGAATACTTTTTGAACAAATTTTCTACACTTTTAAGACATTTTAATCCTAATTTTTTAAGTAAATTTTCATCTGGATTTTTTAATTTTTCGCTATTTGCTGGGACTTGAAGCTTATAAGTTTGCAAATTATTCAAATAATCTTCAAATTCTGGTCCAAATTTTAATTGCTCAAGATCTTTTATTTTGAATTTATCCATCAAACTTTCAAGTGAGCCTTCTTGGTATTTATTACCACCAGAAGTAGACAAATTAAAATCTATTTTAATTAGATTCGAATCAATTTTACTTGTTTCGTAAAATTGATTTATTTCGGAAATTAATTTTCCTGTTTGTTCAACAAACACAAGCCAATTTTGAAACAAAATCGAATTCTGCTTGAAACAAGAATCTGGTGTTTGAGCCGAAACGATTAATTCCAAGTCCCTGAGAAGAATTTTAAAAGGTGCTAGTTTAACTAAAGTTGAATTAATGAAAGCATTTTGCTTATTTAAAATATAACCAAGATGATTAATGAAACCTAAAAACTTCTCATTTGGTAAATTAGATGAAGCCTGAGATGGTACAGTAAGTTTGAATTTAATAAACTTGTTAACCGCAAGATAGAAATTTGATTTAAATTGATTTAAGCCAGCTTTTAAATAGTCTGGGTAATTTTCAAAATCCAAGTTTGGTGCCCGTATTAAATCTTCAAGCTTAAAACCAGCTTGGTCCAAGACTAGACCTCGTCGATACGAGAGGCCCATTGATGTTAAATCTTTTATTAAATCAGAGACCAGTTTTAGCTTTTGTTGATTGATGAATTTAAAATCTTTTTTAAATTTTGAGTTCAATTCTTTGGTTTTTTTTTCGCTTGAATTAAACTTTGAAAGCAGTGTAGAACTGTCCGAGTTCAATTGATCAAATCTTTCTTCTATATTTTTGTAATAAGTTTCATAAGAAGAATTTAGCAAATTTTTTCTAAAATTTAATATTAAAACTTTGTTGCAAAGTTTAACCATTTTTTTGGAATACAAATCTTCAGTATTTAAAGCAATCTTGAAATTTGAGATTAAATATTTATTGTCGCTTTTCATAAGAACAATGCGCGAAGTCAACTTATCAAATTCGAGCGCTTCTCTAAGATAATATTTAAATTTCTTTAAAACTCTGAATAAAGTTTTAGTAGACTTGTTAATCGAATTTTTCAAAGACCAATAGTTCGCGTCTTGCCATTTATAAATCTGAATGAAATCTTTAAGCTCGTTTTCGATTTGTTTACGATTCGTTTCTATTTCTTGTCGAATCAAGTCAGAATATAAGCGCTCATAAAAGTCGTATACAGACCACAAACACTCTGCTAACAAATTGAACCTTTTATGTTCACCAGAGAACTTGTTGAATATATTAAAACAAAGTTTTATATTTCTAAGCCTAATAAAGTATTCGCCTATTGAGCTTGTCTCAATGAATTTTATTAAATTTGACATTAAATCATTTGAACTCATAGTAGTATTTGTAAACTCTTCACAAACTGAATAGATTGTAAAAAACCAGTTGAAACCAGTCTCTTTTCTTATTCGATCTAGTTCCATATCAATTGAGCTTAGCCAATATTTTAGCTCCATTTTTCTCCACTCGACCACCAATTGATTAAGTTCTCTAAGTTCTTGTTCAAGACTAAACTCTTTTGAACTTATTTGTTGCCAATTTTCAGCTTTTGACAGCAATAGCTCAACTCCGGTTAAATACTTCATCAACGGATCATTCAAATTGAATGTTTCAAGTTTGCTTACTAGTTTCAATAGTTCTATCAAAATTGGATTATCATTCCAAGCAGACAAGTTTTTCTCAACATGGTTTTTGAATAAATTCAACTCTTTTTTTAACAACAACACTTGCTCGTAATTCGAATCATGATAAATATCATAAAACGGTTTTTTCAAGCTTATTTTAAAATTATCTTGGTTCAAGTTTAGAGACGAAGTAAACAAAATGTGCGCAAATATTGGCTTATTAGGCTCATTTATACTTGCTTCATTTAACAAATGCGCTCCGATTGAATAAGATCTATAGAAACATTTTATTAAAACAGAGTCTATTAAATCACTATTTGATTTGTATGAATCAAAATCTGAATAAAAATCGATCAAATCATAAATTTGATTGTACAGATCTAAATCGATTGATTTACTAGTTTCCTTGAGCGATTCCTGTGAAGTAACTTTAGTATCTTCAAGTTTATTTGTTTGGATAAATTCGTCGAAATTTTGCTCATAGCTAGGACACTTTTGTCTCAACTCTTGTTCTTCAAGTTCTTCTTGGATTTCTTTTTGACCATAAGTCTTGTATTTGTAAGGCTCTAGAATTTCGGCTTGTTCTTTTTCCTTTTTATGCTTTAAATATCTTTCTTTAAAATAAAAACACAAGTCTAAAAATAATTTATTATAACTCAAATCCAGATTAAGTTTAGATTTATTGATCAAATCGTTTAATAAATTAATCAAAGCTATTAATTTAATTTCATCTCTTAGCAAATTGTTTGAAATCGTCTCTGAATTATTGTTTATAAGTTGTGCTTGTTCACCATAAGACTCCAAACTTGGATAGTTAATCAAAAGTGGTATTAGATTAGAATTAACATTTGGTCTTAGGAAAGAGCTTAAAGAATACGAAACAAGAGTTAGGCCGTTCAAAGGCTTGTACAAAACGTCTCGGTGTGTGTAGAACTGATTGGAAATTTTTTGTATAAAATGATCGATTGAAATTAACCAAGTTTTCAATTCTTGTTGATTCTTTTCTGAAGTAACAAACTTGCAAATTTGCTCGTAATTTAAAAATTGTTTTAAACAATTTTCAAATTCGTTTTTAATCAAAAAATAATCCGATCTGTTGATTCTGTCTACAAAATTAATTTGCACTTGTTCAGGTTCTTGTTTAAACTGTTTTAGCTTTGATCTATTAAGTTCAATTAAATATTGCTCATTTTTTTTGCATTCTTCTATATCCGATTCATTTTTTTTGATTAAATTTTCATTCTCAAGAGGATCGAGTGGATCAATCGGAGCATATAAATAAACTAAAATAAATCCATAAATAAGCAACTCAATTTTAGTATTATTTAATTCTCTAAGTTGAAATAATTTATCATTAAAACCTTTCTTAAGCAAATAGCTCTCAATTAAAGCATCATTCAAATCAAAATGAGATGCTTTTATCTCTTCAATATAGCTTTGTAAGTAAACTAGAATATCTTTGTCCATTTTGTCCGAGGCTGGCTGTTTAAGCTCTTTATAATTGAGCCACAAAAATGATTTCATTTTATCAATATTCAATTTTATATCATCATAAAACTCCAGAGTTAAATCAATTGAATTTATAAACTGATTTGGTAGATTTTTTTTCAATAAAAATTTGCACAAATATTCACTTAGCCAATCATAACTAAAAAGTGACAAACAATTTTGATTTAATTTGGAATAAGTTTGAATTTTGTTTAGAAAACGATCATTTTCAGTTAGGCTTAGTTCATTCTCAATTGAAATTTCGAAATCATTTTCGACATTTTTAGATAACAAATCTTGAATTATATCAACAAACTCAATAGATTTAATCATTGTTTTTGAAAGAAGAGAATAAAAATTCTTAAAACCAGAATTCAATGAAAACAAATCAGTCAAATTGGAAATTACATATTTTCCATTTATCAAATTTAAATAATGTTCTAGAGGTATTGATTGACATTTGATTAATAAAAAATTAAGACCCTTATTCAAGTCTTTGAATTCTAGCAAATTTTTTTGATTGATTTTCAAATTTTCTATCTTATTGTAGATCAAATCTAAATCATTTTGACATGTGAAATTCAATTCATTTAATTTATTTTGTTCATAGTTTAACAAGCTATTTAAATAATTCAATAATTTTTTACTACTGCGACCCGAAAATATATTATGTTCGATTAAGAACTCATTTATTTGATTCATTTTAGCTTTTAGAGCTAAATTATTGGACAATGATATATCCAGTTTATCATCGCACCATAAATTGTAATAGATCTTATAAATGGTATCATCAAAATATAAATTTTCATTAAACAAATTGCTAATTGATTTAAACTCAATAGAATAAATATCAGGCACAATTTGCTCTAGTTGGTTTAATTTACAATGAATAAAATTCCAGTAATATTTCAAATAATTCAAAGTAAACAAAGAATCGAACGAGTCGACTAAAATTAAATAAAATTTCTCCAACAAAAATAAAATAGAAACAAATAGATCTTGAAGTTGTTCATTTTTAGCTTCTAGTTTTAAATTGTTTAAACAAGAAGACTCAAAAAGAGAGAAAAAATCTCCCATTAATAACAAAAAGTTAAAATTTTTGTTCTCTCCGCGCTGAATTTGGCTCAACAATGAATCTAGTTTGATTTTATAAACATATTTGAGTCTATAATTAAATCCTTCAAATTGAAGAACATAGTTTAACATATCATTTAATAGTTTGACTTGTTCTAAATCTTGCAGTTTGTTTAATAAATACAAATTAGAATTTAAATCAATGATTTCATTTGATAAATCAAAACCAAATTTGGATCCGATTTCCTCAAAACGAGTTTCATACTCTTTGAAAAATTGTTCATATTTAAAATAACTTTCTAATAAATTATCCAAATCACTGCTATTAGTAAAACTTGATCTTAAATCGTTTAAAATAATCATTTTAAAATTACTCAAAGGCAAATTTTTAATGAATAAGCTCATTAAATTTGATATTTTGATGGCATTTTTGGATAAATTTTGGATTTCGATTGATTTCATAGATGTAAAGAAATTTTTTAATTGATTTTTGAAATATAAATAAATCGGAAAATTGAACAAGAATTGTTCTATTTTGAATTGTTTCATCAAAAAACAGTTTGAGTTAAAATTATGATTTAGTTTTTGATTGTTGGACAAGTTTAAGCCTATCATAGGATTCAAGTTTGTATCAATTAAAGCTTTTTGAAAAGAATCCGTCAAGCTCAAATTTTCTAATTTATAATAATCATTTGTAAGTTTAAATAGCTTAAATATATCTATAAAACTAAGCCCTGTAACTTTGCTATAAATCTGGTTGAAAACTTCCAAATCATTGCTGAACGGAAACAAAGTTTTTAGTATAATAAATACATCTTCGATATCTTCAATCGGGTCTAATTCTTCTAAATATATTTCAACACCTCTGTTTCTCATCGGTCTTGATAATTCACCCAAAGTTTCATTCATGGAAAGTATAAGTCTAAAATTTTCATTTTGTTTAATTTGCACAAGTTTGCCGTCTTGTTGAATACCTTTCTCATTAATTTGCAATATTCCATTTTTCTCTAGCAAAGGATTCAATCGGTCCAACACTGACGGAACACAAAAGTTAGCATTGTCAATCAAAACCCAGTCACCATTTTCAATCGCTTTGACTAACGACGAATCAATCCATTCAAATTTCATTTTTTCTTTCAATTTTTTATCCTTATTAAACAAATTTTCAATTGTTTTTAATTCATCATATAAATTGCTAGCTTCATTTCCCAGAGTTTTTATATTTTTTTTAAAAAATTCCATCATTTTTAATACTAGTTCTGATTCTTGGTCTAAATTTATTAAATTTTTAAATAAACTTTTAGATTCGTAAACATAGTTGAGATAAAGTTTCAAAAAAGATGAATTTGAGAGACTTTTTTGTAAATAAATAGACTTTATTTTGTTGTTCATTTGTTCTAGTAATTGTTTTAAGTGTTTCACTTTTTCAAATCCGCCAAGTAAGTCCGAAGTATCTGTAGAATTATTGACCGAAAATTCAATTAAATTTTTCTCTACTAAATTCGACAATAGTCTTACTAGGCTTGTTTTACCAGTTGAAGATTTACCAACGAGTATAACCATCCAATTCATTTCAATACATTTTAAAATAGATTCCAAATATTTCAAATTTTTATTCGTAAACGAATATTGAGTTAGCTTAGATAGATAAGATTTAAAGCCGGCTTGTTCTGCATTCAGTTTGGTTTCGTACATAAAAAAAGACTGTCCAATTTGAGTATGTGTATCGCTTAAACGAACTGTAATAGCTTCTTCTTGTTTATAAGCTTCGAAACCAAAAATCTCCTCGAATAATTTATAAACTCTAACTTTGTCTTGTCTAGTTCTAAACCTATTTTCGTAGATTAGATAAATATAATCACCCGGTTGAGATTTATTCTTCATCAACAAATCACACCATCTAAACAAATCTCTAAGATTGAATTCCCACGGAGAACCTAGAGTACCCCATGTTTTGTTCAAACAAACTTCCTCATTAATTTTTTCATTAAATATTATCATTTTATTCAGCCAATCTTCTTGTATTGGATACAAATTTTTACATATGAACAACAGATCTTTTTGGCTCATTTGATCCACATAAACTTTACTGAAACGATTAAGAAATGATTTTGGTAAGCCTTTTCGGCCTCCACCTTGACTAAATGGATTCTGACATGCAAATATTTTGGTTCGACTTGGATTTATAAAGAATCTTTTGTTCAATTCGGATATATAGATTTCGTTTCTATGGTCAAAACATGAATTTAGACCTTCGAGAACTGACTGAGAGGCAAGATTGATTTCGTCAAGTATAACCCAATAGCCTTGTTTTAGAGCCAGAAGAAATGGTCCATCATGCCAAATGAATTTTTGCTGATGGTCAGTATCACTTGGAGCGGGTAAATCAGCGCCAAAAAGTTCATTCAGATCTGTCTGTTCGCTGAGGTTAATACGAACTATTTTATTGTTTGTGATTTTAGCTAATGATTCTACCAAAGAAGTTTTACCAACTCCTGGACTTCCTTCAAGCATGATCGGATTGTTCATTAACAAACATCGCATTACTCGTTGTAAATTAGAACAAGTCGTGTACGAATCAAAACAATAATTAAAATTTGTTTGTGTTTTGAAATCTCCTTTTTTTAGCATAAAAGGCCCACATTTGAATGAATTCTCATTGTTTTCTATTTTGTATAAGTTCGAGTAAAACTCTTCTTTTAAATTTAGACCAAACATTTCTTCAGCACTTGTAAACAAATACTCCAAACATAAATCTCTTGGAGGTTTATCTACACCTAAGTTTATTTCTGAGCTTAAAGAATCTATAAATACCAAACAAGCTCCATGTATTAAAGAAACATATGGATTTAGATCTTGCATAGTTTTATTTATAAAGTATATCCAATTTGTTAAATCACGAATGGAAAAAGTCAATTTTTTAAAAAAGATTTGTTTATTTAACCATCTCAAAAAAACTACTATTAATTCTATCATATTATTTTTTATTTCAAGATTGTCAATTAACAAACACTTTTCGGATATTACACGAAATTCGTCTGTCTCAATTGAAGGTGCCGGACACCAGATTTCTGTGAAACGATTTCTTAAAGCAGCGGACAATTCTTTTTTACCAAAATCACCAGACGGATTCATTGTTGAGAAAATTCTGAACCTATCTGAAGCTTTGATTGAATGAGAATTTTCATTTATATTTTCGGCTAATAAAAGTGTCTTTTCTTCTTCAAGTACTGAGTTGAGTCTTTCTAATACTGAGTCATCAGCCAAAGATATTTCATCAATTAACAAATCTTCACCATTTTTTAATGCTATCACTAATGGACCATCTTTCCATTCAAATAAACCATCTTCTTTATTCGAACCACTTTCTCTTACTGGTCTAATACTTCCCAAAAAATCCGAAGCTTCCGAATGCATATGACAATTGATTATATTCAAATTTTTGTCGTTTAAACTTGATAATATTTGACAAATTGTAGTTTTTCCTACTCCTGTTTCTCCGACGAGTAAAAAAGGCTCGTTGAATTTATATGCTAAACCAGTCAATAAAGCAACCCGTCGAGCGTTCGGTGTCCATACAAAATTTTTAAACTTTTCTTCTGAGTGTTTAATTAAACCTTCTAAAATTGACATTATCGGTCTACAAAGAGTTCTCGGGTCATTTAAATTCGAAATTTCTATTTTTTTATTAAAACTTTTTTCAATGCAAGAGTGAATTGTTTCTACGTCTTGCTCTGATCTGCAACGAGACGAAAGCAGCAAAAATCCTTGTTCAGCTAAATACTGTTTCCAATCAACATTTCCAGAATCCATATCATTCGCTTCAGAATATCTTCTAGCCCATCTGAATAAATCTCTAAGTGTAATCAAACTATTTTTTCCTAAAAATATTCCCGACACTTGAGATCGTTTAGTTTTCAATTCTTTTATGGTTTTGATTAATAGCTCAGAATAAGTTTTGGGCAATTTGCATTTTTGTTCTACTATTAATTGAAGTTCATCTTCGGGTAACTCATCATAATGAAGCTCTATAAATCTGTTTCGAAAAGCGCGAGATAATTGTTTACGACCAGCGTATTTACCTGGCGGATTTTGAGTAGCGAATAACAAGAAACGAGGATGTGCCCGCACAAGCTCTTGTGTCTCGGGTATATACAATTCACGATTGTCATCAAGCACTCGATTCAAAGCTTCTAAAACTTCACTTGATGCCAAATTTAGCTCATCAAGTAAAATCCAATATCCTTTCTTCATTGCTTGGACTAGTAGGCCTTCTTTAAAGACTAGTTTAGAATTGTGGTCAAGAATATAAGAACCAATGTATTCTTGTAAATCTGTATGATCATGATTGTTTATTCGAATAAGAACATTACCAGTTGACTTTGCCAACCATTTAATAAGACTTGTTTTACCTATTGAAGTGTCTCCTTGAATCAAACACGGTAAACGAGCAGAACAAACTCTTGCCAGTCGTTTGAGATTATCTTTAGCTGACTTTGTAAATATAAAACCTGGATCTTGTTCACATTCATTAGGACCTTTTAAAATCCAATAATCTTCTATAAATGTATAATTTAAACTAATAGTTCTCATCGAATAAGGATCATTGTAAATTTCTGTTCCTGGTTTTACTCTTTGTATTTTTCCTTTTAATTTGGAGCTTTTTAAAATTGTTGTTTTGATAAAATCTTCTAAAAACAATGAAGATTCTCTATTTAAATCAGTCAAAAAACTAAGACATAAACTATCATAAATAGATAGTATAGAATTGTTACAAGAATTTTTTGAGGCGTTTTTCAAAGCCCTACAAAGAGTCCTAAGACTAAAAACAGGTGGCATACCAGTTCCATTTGAAAGTTTTTTCAAAAACACTTCATCTCGAACTGTTAGATAAAAGTGAACAATCGAGTTTATAACATCTTTGCTTAAATCAGGTAATGACTCGAGATATGATTTGATAAGTAAAGTTAAATCATTTTCATCGTCTAATTCATCCACGAATATCTCGGTAAATCGACTTCTAATATTCGATGGTAAATTACGTTTACCAATATCCGAAGCTGGATTCATTGCGGCAAAAAGTCGAAACTCGCAATGTCTTTTCAAAGGTTCGTTGTCTCCTTTTTCATACAAAGTTATCGACGAGTTTGCCGAATCTTCAAGAAGAGCTCCAAGAAATTGTAATGTTTCTGATGACGCTAGATTTATTTCATCCAATATTATCCACTCACCATTCACAATAGCTTGTGATAATTTACCATCAAAGAATTGAAAAGAAAATTTTTTTATCAAATCTTCTAAATTTTGTTCTATTTTTTCAATAATGTGCTTAAAATTGTACCATTCTTTTATTAAAATTTCACTTTTGTTTTCTAGTTTGTATTTTTTATAAGCTGAATCACTTGCATGTGAAACGAGTCTTGTCAAATATTTCCAATTTGAAGATGAATAACAAGCCTTAAATGTTTGATATAATTATGAAAAGTTTCATTTAAAATTAAAACCCAGAAGCTTAAAAAAAGATAGCTTTAAAGCTTCCAAATTGTTGATTAAAAATTTTAAACACTAACTTGAACATGATTTAGAAATGTTTGATTTTCGTCAACATTGAAGCATTTGGAGAATAAATTTAAAAATTTTTCCTTTATAAATTTCATTTGAATTTTTATATCGACAGGTTTAAAGCTACCTAATAAATCACTTGTTTCTGTTTGCTGATTTAAATTTAAAACACTTATTTTTTTGCCTAATAATTTAGCTAAATGTTGAAGAGAAGTTGTTTTACCGACACCAGTTTCACCACATAATAAAACCGGTTCATTACATTCTATAGCTCTGGCTATTTTTTCAAGTAAGCTTAAAGAGTTTTTAGTATAAACAAACTTGGTACCAAAATTAATCTGTGCTAAATCATGATCAATTTTATCATCTAATTTTAATCTAACCCTTCCACATTCAATTATTTTATCTGTTTTGTAAAAATTCGATTTATTATTAATCAACAAATTATAAACTTGGTCTCTATTAATATTCAATTGAGCTCCAATTTTACATGCTATTTCTAATCTTGATTTTTTATTTGAAGCAAAACTTAAAAAACAATCATTTACATCATTAAATAAATTATAAACTTGATCTATATCGTTTAAATTTTTAATCGATTTTGATACACGGTTACATAATTTTGTTAGATCTCGTAATGATAACAAACGATTGTCTCTTATGTTTATAAAAAAACCATCCGAGTTGATCTCTATTGGACATGAATAGTCTAATAGTTTAAAAATAGATAATAATTTATCACATATTTTATTTGAATCATGTTTAGAAAATATTGGATATTTGTGCTTTATTATTTTTATTATTTCTGAGTCTGTTAAATCTTGAAGAATTATGAATCGAGATAATTTTTTGATATTTTCTATAAAAGCAGGATTGACTCTTCGACCATCCGAGGGTCTAAGAGTTAAAAAAAGTCTAAAATTAGGTTTTATATGGATTATGTTATCACAGGTTTTAATTGATTTTGTTTCCAATAGATCTATTATAAGAGATAGAGTATCTACAGGTGAATGATCAAAATCTTCCAACAAAATCCATTTGCCTTCGGAAACAGCTTGATACAAAGGACCTGGTTTCCAGACAAATTCACCGGGTATATCTGAACATATGTAATTACCAATTAATGATTTAGAATCCATGAATTCATCCATTTGATATTTTATTAAGCAATTATTTGTTTTTGAACTCAAATACTCGATTAAACTTGTTTTACCAGAGCTTAAATTTCCTTCTAGAACTAAACAAGTATCACTTAAAATAGACATTACTAATTTGTTCAAATTTTTTTTTGTTGTTTCGACTAGAATTATTTGATTCGATTCTAATTTTAAGTTTTCATTTGATTTATTTTTTTTTAATTTTAATTTTTCAAATTTATAAAATTTATCTTCTTGATCATCTGATCCTGATTCGGATTCATGTTGTTTGATATAATAAGAAGATGCTGAATTAAATAAGCATTCTTTTTGACATAAATCGTGTATTTTTTGTTCCAATATGTTTAATTTATTTGAGTCGAAGTAAGATCGAAATAGTTTTTTTTCGTTTAAGGGTGATAAATTCAATAATAGAGAACTTATTTTGAGAATTAACCATTTTTTAAGCTCAGAATTTGAATCTTGATCTTGTTTTGACTCGTTCAAGAGATTTATTAAGTTAGAAAAGTTCCATTTAGATGAATATTTTTTGAAATTTAAAACTAATAATTGATAAATTGAGATCAATAGTTCAGTTTGGTTGGTGTTTGAAGCTGCTTTTTTTAGTTTTTTGGATTTCGGTGGAATTAGATCATTATTTGCTGTTTTTGATGTAACAAATTCGTTTTTATTTAATGATTTTTCGATTAATTTTTCATAATATTTAATATTTTTCATTTTTTAAAATTTTGTAAAATAAATTTTATTTTAATATAGTTAATATTCAAAAAAAGTATATATATACATTAAAGCACGTGGGTTAATTTCGAATTAATGAAAAAAATTCAAAAACATATTTCAAGTTTAATTTGAATTTTCTTTTTTTATTTTTTAAAATTTTAGGCTTTTTAATATTTTCTTAACTTTATTCGATTCTTTTTAATGAAATTACAATTTGGCAAATCTTATTGATAAATATTTCAAATAATGCTTTTATAAATAAAGAATCAAAATTAATTAAAAAATCTGAATTTCAACCTTCAAATTGATTTGTATAAAATATTTTAAAAGTTTTATTAAAAATATTTAAAAAACAACAAGTGGACGAATTTTCAAGAATTGAAGAAATCTTTTGATTTTTGGTCCATGAAAATGACTTGTACTGATTAGGGAAAAAACTGCCAAGGGTTTTTAAAATATTTTATTTGAAAACATATTTTAGGTCTTGCCTTAAGATATGGACTATTTAAACTTCCAGCAGCAGCCAAATAAGCTAATATAATTCAATAGAATATTTTAGGATTCAAATTTCTTTAAATCGTTTTACTTTTTAATTTATTTTTAATTTATTTAACAAATATTTCAAGAGCATTTATAGTTGCTTCCATTCATAGATTTTAATTATTCATTATATTCGTTATAGATTTTTTGATGAATTTAACAGAAATAAATTAAAAAGTTATTAAATGTTTTATTTAAAATATTTTAAAATTAAATAAATCTATTTGTCTATTATATAAATTATTTAGATTTGTATCAAAAAAATGTTAAAAATTATCAAAGTGGTTAGGTTTTTTATTTTATTAAAATTAGTAAGGTATGAAATAAATATATTCTGATAGAAAACTGAAACATATTAATTGAAAAGGTAGTTTTTTTTAAATGCTTTTTAGCACTAGAAACACAATATGACGATTTGTTAATTTTTATATACATTAAAATGTAATAGATAAGAGCTTCGAACTAGCTCAAATGAAGATTAGACTTTTCGTTAAGAATAATCTAAATATGATATATTTATTTATAAGATTTGTTTTGAAAAATTATTATTAAAAAGATTTAAAACATGAATGAGATTTAATTGTTTTAAAACTTTTTTATTAAATTTGTTATAAAATTATATTGAAAAAATATAAAAAAAAAAAACGGAACCAAATTAAATATTTAATACTTTTTAAACTATAAATTATAAATGAAATAATAAACTGAAACAAGAAAAAATTTAAATGAAAAAAAATTGAAAGACTCTATTATTCGAAAATAGTTGCAGGTATTTCATAATCAATTGCCATGTTGTAAAATTTTTTATTGCTAACAACACAACCAGAATTATTGAGATCAAACACCACATTTTCACCATTTAGTAAGCCATTTAAATATTGATTACACCATTCAAAGTTACAGTTTTTAGCTGATTTGAGCCAGTTTATTCTATTACCAAAAACCATTTTTTCAGCAAATAATCCAGCTTCTGGAATATTCCCTTGACATCCTTTGTCTGATAATTTAGGACTTGACAAATTGAAATCATCCAAATAATTTCGAAGAACTACATGACATGCTTCATGTATAAAAAGCGCAAAAAAACGTAGTTTTAAAATCAACAAGGTTTTAATTTGATCAATTTTGCGATCTGTTAATTTTGTATGCATCGATAATAATTCATTTTGGCTTATATAAATAGAATTGAAGCCAGCAAAACCGTATGCTCCTTCTATATCACTTGAAAAAAAATGTAAAACTAGTTTATTAAGATTAAAATTAATATTTTCTTTTCTTCCTGTAATAGCTTGAATAGTTTTATTTAGTATAGAAAAAACTATTGTATTTGTTTTTAAACTATCAAATAGTTTAGAAAGTTCATTGATAATTTCATTAACTTCTAAATAATTTAATTCTATTGTATCAATACTTGTTAAAATATCTATCCATTCAGTCTCAACATCGATGTCTGCTTTTGACAAGTGTAGTAAAAAAACCAACTTTGCCAATTGGTTATCATTTGCTTTTAGCTCGTTTGTTTCCACTAGTATGTCATATATAGATATTAAATCTTGAGCTTTAAAATTTTTTTTCCAAAAAAATGGATTTTGACCTAAATTGGATATAATTGCATCTCGTAGTTGACTTATAGTCTTTTCAGAAATAGCATTTGTCGAGATTTCGTGCTTTTTAGGTGTGATTGAAAGTAAAATATCATTTCTAAAGCTTTTGAAATCAAATCTAGGATCATTTGAATATTGCTTAAAATATTCAATAAAAGCCAAGGCAGCCATTCCTTTTGAAAAAACTTTTAAAATATTCAAAAAGTAATATTAAAAACAAGTTTTTAAAGAATTAAATTAATATGAAAAATTCATGAATTATTTAAATGCAGTAAGTTTGGGCTTAAGAAAATTTTTAAAACACTCCCTTTCATAAAAATAATTGAATTTTTTAAATGGTTTATATCATCACTAGTTTTATGTCTAAAATTAAGTTTTTTTATTCATTTTTTATTTTTAGTATAATTTCATGGACAGGCTTGTTTCTGTATTTTTAAGCTATAGCTTTAAAAATCAAATTAAATTGACAATGTTTTTATATTAAATATAAAAAATATTGCAAAATGAGGTAAAACTGCCAATCAGTTATTGATCAAATTTAGCTTTTCGAATTTTCTAAGCTTATTTTTAATACAAAAATAGGAAATATTATATAATCTAAAAACTAGATAAAATTTTTAAAAGATAAAAACATTTTTCAAAAATTTTATCGTATATGAATAAAACTTCAAAAAAAAACGAAACGGATTTCTTAACGGTGCTTGGATGCTGGTCTGCTTCCTCTTCATCGATATATTTTATTCTAAAATTTTATTACAACGTAAAAGCTCGATTTCAAAAATGTCTTTTAACCCGAAAATAACCAAAAAAGACTTTTTTTACATTTTGACGCCGAGTTAGTAATAAGTCAATAAATGCTAAAAGAAATGTCCCTAAATAGTTAATTGAATAATGAGAAAACTTTATTATCATTATTTAATTTTTGGTAAGTTATTGCGCAAGAAAATAATATTGTTGAGCAAGAATTTTTTAATGGAAAAAATTGTTTACTTAAATAAATAGCAAATCTTATGCTATATCTACAAATATACAAATATAAAAATATATTTCGGTACAAATACTACAATTTAATATTAAGCAAATATCCAAATCAAAAAAATAGGAATTATAATCAAATCGAAAATATAAAAAAACAATTTGTATCAAATTGTTTTTTTTTTTTAATAAAAGATAAACTAACAAGCTAATATAATTTTTTAGTATCTTTTTTTTCAATTTATTTCAATTAATATCAGAAACAAATCACGTTTTTGATTAATTGAAAAGAACCTTAAACTTTTGAAATTAGCTAAGGTCTATTTACCTGATTGCTGAATTTTGGTAGTTTTATAAAATATTTTTATTAAATAAAAGCTTTTTAAAGCCATATGAAAATCTAAAGTGTTTTGAATGTTAATTAAAAATAATAAAATCTCAAGTTTTTTATTAAACCTTAATAAAATCAAAAAATATTTAAAATAAACATATTTTTTTTATAATTATTATAAAGAATTGTCGATTTCTTGGAAAATACCTTTAAATAATTTTGAATTATGAATTTTGAATTATTTTGAATTTAAGTTAAAATTAAAATATTATTTAATTTCAAAATTAAAATTTCTAGAATTTTTTTATTATGTTTTGAATGCTGATTATAAAAAAAAATGTTACATTAAAATCATTCTTGTAACTTTAATTATTATTGATATTGGAAAAAAAATTTTCATATTATTTCAGATTTTCAAGCCTATTTTTAATATATTTTATAGAAATTTCAACAAAAAATAAAGTATGGAAAGCTATCTAAAAAAAATTGAATTTGATATTAATTTGATGAATATGGAGCGTCAGAAGTTTTTTCCTGAAAATTTTAAATTTATTTGGGAAAATATAAAAATGTTTAGTGTTTTAACCGGAACTAATGGTGTTGGAAAATCAAAAATATTGAAGCTATTAAGATATTGCTTTAATGATGAAAGTATTAGTAAAAATGTTACCTTTAATGGTGGTAGTTCAAATAATATCTTGAATGAACTAGCTGTAATTTTGCTCCATTTTGATGGAAATTTTACTGATTTAAAAGGTAGAAATTATGTACAAATAGAGGCAAAAAATATCGAGACAAATTTTTTTTTAGAAAACTCAATTAAAAATGTATTGAAATTTACAAAAAAAGGAAATGATAATGTTGATGAATCAAATGCTCTTTTTATTAATAATTTAGAACAATATATTGATAAGATTTATTTTTGTAATAATTCTAAAATTAAAGCATTATTTAAATTGGCTCATTTTTTAAATACTTATGATCAAAATAATATTTCAAAAGAAAATTTATCAGATATTAATAATTTAATAGATGAGTTGGAGAAAAAGTATAATGCGTTAGTAGAAGATCTTAAGAAAACTGGAAATCAAAATCATCAAAATAATTTAGAAATATTTACTAATATAGAGAAATTGATTTTATGGTTGGGAAAAAATAAAATAGATTTAGAAGATTTGAATGTTTTTTTAAAAAAAGAAATGCATTTTGAAATAAAAAGCTATAATAATGGAATTATAATTATTAAAAACAATGAAATTAATTTGTATGATCTTTCGAATGGTGAGCAAACTCTTTTATTGTTCAATTTATGGAAATTTATAGCAGAAAAAATAGATGAAAATAAAATACAAAAAATGAATGTTAAAAATCAATTATTTAATGGGAAAAATTGCTTACTTATTTTAGAGGAGCCTGATTCTTTTTTAAATCCAAAATGTATAAAACCATTTTTAGATATCATACAAAATTGTTTGGTATCAAAATTAGAAATTCAGGTTATAATGACAACACATAATCCTATAACCATTAGTCTTTTAAATAATAGATTGGATCAAATTGGTTTATTTTTATTAAAAAAAGATCATAGCAGATTAGAAATTAAAGATCAAAAAAATAACAATGAATCTACAAGAGAAATTTTTACTGAATTAAATTCTGATTTGATATGGGTAAATAAACCATATAAAATTGTTTTAGTTGAAGGTAATACTTCTCACAAACACATGAGTAATAGAATTGATAATATTTTTTACAATAAAATTTATAAAATAATTTTAAAAAATAATCAATTAAATCCTTATTACCAGTTAATTTTTTTGACTTGTGGTTCATGTAGTAACATCAAAAGTGTTATTGAAAAAATTAATAACACTGATGAACAAGAAAATGATTTAAAAACTAAAATATTTGGTATTTTAGATAAAGATTATTCAGAAGAGAATTTTAAAGATAATATTTTTAAAGGTGACAGAAATTTTATAGAACATTATGTTTATGATCCTATTTATTTAATACTTTATTTGTATAACAAACAAAAAGAAAATAGCAAATGGGACATTTTATTAAAAAAATATTTAGCAAAAGATAATTTTGATATTCTAAAAAAATTTTTAGATGAAAAACCTCAAAATAAAACATTTACAGAACGATTTTTTGAAATACCTAAAAATGAAAATATTATAAATGAATTTAAAACAAATTTTGTTAATGATTATTATAATTTGATATTTTATTTGTATGAAAAATTTGCTTGGCAAAAAAAAAATAATAATAATAATAATAATAAATGGGAAGATATATGGGATACATATTTGAAACCAAATCAGAAAGATTTGGAAGTTTTCTTTAATGAGAGTAAAAATAAAACCGAAGCTACAAAATTAAATTTTTATGAAAAATTTTCTATAGAAAAAATAATTGATGATTTCAAAAGTAATGTTATAAGAAATCCTGATCAAATATTGGAAAAATTGAACGCTTTTAAAAAAAATGATACCAGAGTAAATGTAATAACCGAAATAAAATATTATGAGATTCTTATTGAAAATATAAAAGATGAAAATATAAAATCTATAGATTTCGATCAGATTGAAAAAACGTTGATAACAAAATTGGTAAAAACTTTAGAAATTCATTCAGATATTGATTTTTTAAACTGTATCGAAAAAGATGTTGGACTTTATGTTGCAAAAGATCATAAAAAAATTTTGGAAGAACTTATACAAAAAAATGAACAGTGTATAATAATGGAAGAATCCAGAAATTAGTAAATAGTAGTTTGGTAAAGAAATAACAAACAAAAATAGTATAGAATTATTTTATTTAATTGATGAATTTGGGCTTAATTTTTCTGAAAATCATTTATATTTGAAGAGCTTATGAATATAATTTAAAATTAAAAACAAAATCGATCAATTTTATATTTATTTTGCTTGAAAAGAAGCCTTCAAAATTTAATTTTTAATTTTTATTCTTTAGTAAAAGTATTTATATATTTTTAATCTTCTTTTAATTTAGTAGTACCATTTTAAGAAAAAATAGAAAACTACCTAGTTTTGCCTAGACTTAAAGTAGTAAAATATTTTTTTATTTTAATCTTAATAAAATCAATAAATTTTTTACAATAAACATATTTTTCTAATTATTATAAAAAATGTAACGATGAAAACTCATCATGTTATAATTATTGGTTTTTCTTAATGAGAAATATTTGCTGATTTTAAGTCTCCTTTGATTTATTTAAATAATCAAACTATTTAAAATGAAAGTAATATTTGAAAAAGAATTATGCTTATGATTTTATTTATATAATACTTAATTTATTTGACAAAAATAAATAGAAAATCTTATTTTATATGTATAAAAATATATTTCGGTACAAATAGTATGGTTTATTTTTTAAAATTACGTCTTTTATCTCTTATCTCAATTTTTGCCACCTGGACCACTTTTTTTAAAAAGATGCGGTCATTTTTTTTTATTTTTATGTAGCGTGTATGGCTATTATTCAAATAATCAATATTTTTTTAAAAAAAAATTTATGTTTTTATAAAATTTTTGATTATCGAAGTGTTAATGGTATAACCCCAAGAAAGATATTGCCTCGTTTGCTTCTAACTTCTAATAATAAGCAAATGTAAAAATCAAACAAACAGAAAGCTTGTTGGAATTAAAATCAAATCGAAAATATAAAAAAAACAATTTGTATCAAATTGAATTAATGATTGTATAATTTTATTAATAATTATTCATTCATATAAAAATTTTTTAATCAAAAAGAAGGTGTGTTCAAATCAAATAATATACAAGAAACATATTTGAACATAGATAACTTAATTTTGAAAGTTTTCTTTGCCAAGAAAAAAGAAAATCTTATAATGAGCTTAAAATATCAAATTTCTTACAAAAAGATTCTAAAGAAAATATTTTTAATAGTTTTAACCATTCAAAATTTAAAATAAAAAACGAAAAACTGAAGAAATCGAAATTAATATAAAGAATAATATGAAACATTCTTAAAAACTTTAGAAAATAAAATAATTTAAAATTGTATTAAGTTTTTTCATAAAATTTTTAATTTAAACATTAAAATTAGTTTTAAAAAATTTATGTGTAAAATTGTAAAATTTTAAGTTCATTTAATTTATCCTATAATGAATAATGATTTTTGAGATATAATTAAATACAGTATATGTATTGATATCTCAAAAAAATTTTAAATCAATTAACAATTTTGGGTTTTGAAATATTTTTTGGAATCAACATTTAGTTTTTATATATATTTAGAATAATAATGTGTATCTTCTTATTTTTTTAAATCAAAAAACAACTTTATTTATCAGAATTTTTAATTTATTAAAATAAAAGTTTAGTTTTAATTAGTAGATCTTTTCTTTCTGAAATATGTACCGTACTTTAAATATTAAAAATATTTTTAATTTTAGTCTTATCTACTATATAAGATAATAAATGCGTTAATAAATCGAACGATCTTAATAAACTTTGTTTTTAATTTTCAACTATCTTCTAATGGTTGTATTTAATTAATAAGAATTAATTATTATAAAAATTAGAACAACAAATTTGGATCAAAAACTCACAAATATTTGAATATCTGGTACTTGAACTTATTTGCCTTATAATAGTAACAAGTTTCCATTTTATAATAATAACAAAATAGCAAACTTAAACCACGTTAATATAAGATTTGACCTAAACTATAGTAAAATATTAATTTTTTTTATTTTAACCTTAATAAAATCAATAAATTTTTAAAATAAACATATTTTTTATAATTATAATAAAAAATTTTAGGATTTTATTAATAAATTTTATTTTTTTTTAATCTTATTTGTTTATGATTTTTTTTTTATAAAATCAAATACATATTATAAAATTTGGATTTACATTTAAATAAGCCTAGGCTGATTTACATTAATTTTCATTAATTTCAATGTTTTCATATTTTCCAAATTTAAAAATAAAGTTAAGTTTTTTTATAAAGCTAAAAAGCAAATTTTTTTTTTTATGTAAAGCAAAACGTGGTTTAAGGTAAATTAAAATGTTTATGTTTTTAAAATGATTGATTGCTAAGTAATATGTAAATTATCTGGAAAGACATTCACCTTTAGAAAAAATTCAAATTAAGTTCTAATGAAAACGTGTATGATTCTTTTTTAAGCTTGATGATTTTTGTTTTAAAAATAAATTATTTAAAAAATTTTAATTAAATCAAGGGAAAGTAGAATTTCAATAGTAAACTTTAAAAGTATTAAGGTTTTGCTTTGATTGTATAATTTTCTTAAGTTACAAATCCCAATAAAAAATAAAAAAGCCGAATTTTTAAAAATTAATAAAATAAAATTTGATCTTGTATAAAAAATAGAATCAAATATTTAAATATTGCTTTTTTATTTTTTAATGAAAGATAAGCTAACAAGCTAATATGATTTTTTTTCTTATCTATTTTTTCAATTAATATCAGAATCAAATCACGTTTTTGATTAATTGAAAAGAGCCTTAAACTTTTGGAATTAGTTTAGAAATAAATTTAAAAAACACAAAAAATTTACCTTTATAATTATTTTTCAAATCATATAAATTCATTTTATGTATTCTATTAATCGCAATTTCTAAATTTAAACTCAAATAAATAATCAAACCAGGGTTTTAAATGTTAAGATAACTATTTTAGATTTTTGTTAATAAATATTCAAATCAAGTTTTGAATTGAAAGCAAAATCAAAAGAAAAAAATTAATTTTTTTTGTAATGAATCTTCTAGTTGTAGAAATTTAGAAAGCCAGGACCCCACCCGGGCACGAGCACGTTTTCACCAACAAATTTCAAAATGGTAATTAAAAGACTCATTTGAAATTTGCGCATTTTAATAATACTATTATAAATATATATAAATAATAGTAAAATTTATATTTTATTTTTTTTATATTTCAAATTTATTACTTATCTTAGCAAAATGAAAGAGTGTTCAATTATAATTTTTAAAAATTAACTAAATTATAACTTGCAAATATTAGAAATGAAAAAGTCTCTTTTCTCCTTGATTATGAAATTGCTTTTATTTTAAAACGTAAAAGCTTTCTTCATCTTTGAACAACAAAAAAAGTTATTTATTTTTTAATATTTTCTACGCAATTTTGATTACTAACCATGCGACTAATAAGTGAATCACTCTTCATCTCTGATCACCTGGATCCTCTTTTATTTTTTAAATTATAAAAAAAAGCTTATTAAAATTTTAAATTTAAATAAAATCAAAACCATCTGGTTTTTCATATAAAACTTACTAATTTTTAGATGTTCAAATATTAGTTAGAAAACTAAAACTAAAAAATTAGATACTTACAAAAATGGATTTATTTGATTGTGATGACAATGATTTGTTCCCATTGCACGAGAACTTGTCTAGTTCATATGTGGACACAAACAAATTAATATCTTATTCTCCAAAAAATTTTGCACCAATCGGTATGGAGAATTTTCGTGCAAAAAAAAAGCCACAGTTGACGCTAACCAGATCACTGCCTCTTCATCCAAACATAAGCCCAACTAACTTGGCACGAAATAGATGGAAAAGTGCAGCATTCAAATTGCGCACCATTAAAGATCCATGGTTCGAGTTTAATTTAGATTTGTATCCAACTGAGACTGCCATAAGACATAGATATAATGCGATCAAAAAAGAATGGGTTCAAGATGAATGTAAGGTTAAAATAGAAACAAACCAATTTGCCAAAGGAGCTATGAGAGCTTGTTTCAGACTCAAAAAGTTGTCCAACTTTGTTCACAAAGATAGCTGGCAACATGCGTCGAATTATGTAGCTAAAAGCTATATGGATTCAACTATACCCCGTGATAGATACTTTGAGGATGTAAAGCTTCAAATGGAGGCAAAACTTTGGGCAGAAATTTTTAATAGACATAATCCGCCTAAAAAAATTGACATGTTTCAAGTTTCTGTGTTAGAATTTATCAACAGACCTAATTCTCCTTTATTTCATTTGGAACATTTTATAGAAGGAAATTATATTAAGTATAATTCAAACTCGGGTTTTGTCGAGGATTTGAGTATGAGATGTACACCACAAGCTTTCAGTCATTTTACATTCGAGTGCTCGAATCATAAGCTAATGGTAGTTGATATTCAAGGTGTAGGAGATTTATATACGGATCCTCAAATACATACAGTCAAAGGCGATGACTATGGAGATGGAAATTTAGGTGTCAAGGGTTTTGCATTATTTTTTTCAAGCCATGTTTGCAATCGAGTTTGTAAATCGCTCGGTTTGACTCAATTCGATCTTGATGAAAACGAGTTTGAAAAATTGTGCAAAAAGTCAAATATGACTAACCCTAGTACGATTTGTAGAGGTAACGAAGAATTCTGTGTAGGCTCTCCGTCTGGCTTTGGAGAATATTTCAAAAAAAGAATTCGATACAGGTCCGAGAACTCAGTCAACTCGGATGATAATTTTAGTATTAACGATTTACCTGATATCTACGAATCTGAAGGCTACGATTCGTCATCATCATCTCCTTTGTTGTCTCCAAACAATGTTCAAACAAATTCAATACTTATACCAATGAAACAATTTAATACTCAACCAATATCGATTCAGACTGGTCAAACTGGTCGCTCCAGGAATCGTATTCGAACAGAGTCTGGATGTTTAGATTCAGCATTTTCAGTAGACGAAGCGGTGTCATATTTTAATAAAATAGATGCTCGCAAAGCTTTCAAACCAAGACCAAGTTGTGTTTATGCAGAACAAAATAGATGTTTAGACTCTGACGTCGATGAAGAAGATGAAACTGAGCATGATATAGATTTGGATTATATTAATGAAAAAGAATCAATTTTAGGCCGAGTTCATCTAGAGCTGTGTAGATATCATGAACTAGGTAGATTTTTAGAACATGAATCAGATGAATATGACACAAAATCAGCCTTTTTCCATTTAAAACATGCTGCTGACTTAGGAGTAGAAGAAGCATTAACTAATATTTACAAAATATTCTACAATCTTCCTCATGACTTGATGGCTTCTTTTTGTGTCGAAGACACGGAGCAAAATTCTGAATTAGGCTTTGATTATTTATGCAAGTCAGCTCTTGAAAAAGAGGATAAAAATTCACTATTTAGTTTAGCTAAAGCATATGATACTGGCTTATTGCTTCCAAAATCGAAAAATATCGATTGGAATTTAGCATGCGAATATTACAAGAAATTATTACAAGTGCTAGAGCATGATACGGCTAACGAAGATGCCGGCTTCAGCGAGATTAGCTCGGATTTTGAGCCAAGTTATACAATCTTGGCTCGTTTGGCCGAAATGAGTCTCAAAGGAGGCCATGGCTTGGCTAAAAACGAGCTAGAAGCTTCTAACTTGTATCAAGAAGCAGCCGAAAAGGCCATGCAGTACGGAAAAGGACGTATAGCTAACAAATATTACATGTTATCTGAAGAAGCATTAGCCAATTCTGATTAATTTTATGTTTAATTTTATTTTATTTATTAAGTTTCGAAGATTGATTTTAGTTATTTAGGGTAGTTATAATGTAAATTTTATTTTTTTTAAAGAAAAGAAATGTATATAAATGATATATTCCAAAGAAAAAAAATTAAAAAACGTTTTTTTGCAAACCTAGAAAAAAAGATACACTTAAAAAGTATCGAAAAAAAATTTTTTTTTTAAATTTTTTTGGATTAAAAATTTTTTATTACGATTTATCGTTAATAACTTTATTTAAAATAAACTTTTTTTTTAAAAATAAAATATACTTTTTAGTTTTTTTTTTATTTTTTGATTGATTTTATTGTTTCAATTTAAATTAAAATTTTTATATTAATTAAAAGCTTATTGATTGAAAAAAAAATAAAACTAGAAGGCTCGCGAAACTTCCTAAAAGTTTAATATGTAATTAAGAAAATCATATATACATATTCATAAACTCATTTAATTACTATCAATGTTACAGTTAGTAAAAGATAAATCAATGTTTTCAAAATTAAAATTTTTGTTTTTAACCAAATAAATTGATCTAGTTTATCTAAATAAACTTCAAAATTATTTATCCATTTAGATGTTTTTTTGTAAGATAGTTAAGTAAAAATGGTATTCTGATAAAGCAAGACTAAAATAAAAAGACAATAACTTATTAGTTATCTCTATAATATTTTTTACTGATAACATGTTTTTTAACAAGATTCATTGCTAACGCTTTTAGGATATTTTTAACAATAGATACTGCAAAAGCTTATTCCTAGAGTTATTCTAATTAAGAATAATGTTTATTAAATTCTTCAAGTATGCTGGCTTTAAAAAAGGATGCTTTTAAAATGTAATTGAGTTATTTTTCAAGTTAAAACTGAATTGAAATATTCATTTTTTTGACTTCAAAATACAAAATTAAGTAACGTATTACCTTGCTAGTTATTGCAGCACCCAAAGTAAATTGAAAAATTCCAAAAAAAATCATGAAAAATAAAAAACTATTTTTAATTAAAAAAAAATCTGAAATTAAATAAAAATATTTTCTATTTTTTTCGAATTTTTTCGGAATTTTTCAATTTTTACTTGGCTTTGATGCCGCATTAACTCAAGATTTATGACATCTATCCAGCATACAACCCTGAGATTCCATGTTTAGAGCATGCAACAACAATCAGATAAATTATAACATTTTCGAGATGTCGTTTGGAGCATGCGCCAAAGACGCATCTTAACTTTGGGTGCTACAATATCTAGCAAGGGAATACGGTAGTATAAATGAATAGATATAAAAAAAAAATTTTAATAATTTAAATTTGAATCATGAAAAATCTCTAACAGAAAACACAATAACAGCTCAGTTCATTTTGAAAAAGTTTAAATTGATTATTTTAGGAAAAAGGAAAAGTTATTTTATCATCAAATATCATAAATTTTGTAAATAAATTTAAAACTTTTAAATCTTTTTCAATTTTTAGATAAAGTTATTTTAAAAATTTAAGACCATATTAAACATTTTTCAGAATATAACTAGTAATTTAGAATTATTCAAAAACTTTCTAAATCAAGTTTTATTCAGAGTTTTTTAGATCAATACAAATAATTCTTAAAAGCCAAAAAATACATAAGCTCAACTCGGTGATTTTAAATAAATTTTGTTTTAAGTCTACTATATTTTTAATTAAATTTGACAAGGAAGAGTTAATTAACATTAACGATTGTAATTATATTAAACTAGCTAATTTTTATTAATCTAATAGATTATAATATTTGAATATTATATATTTTTTTTTCAATAACAAGATTTTGTAGTTAAATAAATTTAATAGACAATTTTAAATCAGATTTTAAATTTAACGAAAAACTGAAAATTTAAATTTATTTAGATAATTATTTTTAACAAAAATGTATAAAAAAATTTTATTAGAATTTCAATACTATATGATTACAAACAAAAATTAAGAATTTAAAATCAAGTTTTTTTTTTTTTAAATAATAATTAGTTTCTTGTTGATTCTGATTAATAAAACAAAATTTTACCAACTCTTCATAAATAAAGATTAATATTTAAATCAAGAATAACTATCAATTGAAAATCTTGTGATATTAAATTTACTTTTATTAAAAATTATTATTCTATAATGAGCAATTTATATTTTCTCAAATGATTTTAATTTTCCTCAGTTTGAAGTTAAAATATTTCAAAAACTACACTTGGTAATTTTTTTAAAACAAAATTGAGATTTTAATTTCGCAATCAATTTTTTTTCTTCTTATTGTGTATATACAATAAATGATTGACAAGGGTAATTATTAGGTTTAAATTTAAAAAAAAATAGATAATTATTATTTTAAATAAATGTTAGTGAAATGCTTTTAATTAAAATTTTCTTTAAATTCATAGTTGTAATCTATTTATAAAACAGGATGAAATAAAAAAAATATAATTTCTTTTTTTTTTTATTTTTATTATTTCTTTTTATTTTCTTATATTTAATCAAATAATTTATGTATTATGCCTATTTAGCTGTTATAATTTTTAAATTAAATTTTTTTAAATAAAAAAAAATTTTTTTTTTTTTTTTAATTTTGCTAAAGGCGAGATTCAAAAAAGTGTGGGATTAAATTAAAATATTACAGAAAAAGTTTTTGAATTGAATTTACAAATTACAATTAAATGGTTAATTGAATTTATTAATCAAATTATAAGAAATCAAAAAAAAAATTAAATTAAATTTTATCTAATATTATACAGTATTTCAAATAAAAAATAAACATTTTCAAATAATTATATAATTTACTTTTAATAGATTAATTTTTATAAAATATATTAATTTTCGATTAAAAAATCAATGGTTATTTTATTAATTAAATTTAGATATTGATTAATGATTATACACTACAATTGTTAGATTGTCACAAAATAACTTGTGGTATTTACTCAAAAATGAATAATAAATAACGCAAGTAATTTTGTAACAATCTAATATAAAAATTGTATAATGTAAAAAAGTAAGAAACTGTTTTTTTAACATATAAAATGTTTGGCTAAAGTTTTTAGACACCATTTTTTTAAAAATCAATCATATTTCGCATTATAAGTTCCAATTCAACACAAATAATTTAATAAAAATAAATTTTTATTAAGATTTTTGCTTTTAAATAAATTTCGATTCGTTTTTGCGATTGATATTACCAATTTTTGACAAAAATCAGGTCTTTTTTGAATTATTCATCAATATTTTTATCACATTGGTAAATGGTTTTAACGTAAAAGCTCGATTTTAGAGTCATGTCACTATAAATAGAATGACATGTCTTTATCTAATGAACACTGCTTTTAAAAAATTCTACAATGACATATCCTTAAAATCTAAAAAGACCAAACAAAGACAATTTTTTGATAATTTTGAATCTAATTTAGTCACATATTATTTAGCATTTAGCAATGACTTGTTACCAACTTAGACTCAAAACTTAGAAAAAATTGTCTTTATGTGGTAATGCTTTAAGGACATGTCATTAAAGCATTTTTTAAAGCACTGTTCATTTGATAAGGACATGTCATTCTATATTCTATTTGTAGTGACATGTCTCTAAAATCGAGCTTTTACGTTAATTTTAGAAATTTAACTATTGAAACAAATTCATTAATGTAGAATGCTTATTTTAAATTTCGAATTTAAAACCAAGAGCTATTTTTTAAAATTATCTTGGAAATTTTATTAAAAAGTGTCGAAATTTAAAACATTAAATATAGAATTATCTATATTTTTTTTTAATATTACAATTTTGGTAAATTTGACCAATTTTTGACAAAATCAGAAGTATGTATATTACACTACTTATAATGTAATCAAGTTCTCCAAATATTTTTTTTCAAGTCACTTGTCTAATATGCTCCAGGATTTTAGTATTTAAGTCTTTCAACTTCCAGTAAATAAGGCCCAGCTAAAATTGAACTAAAATTTAGAATATAGGTTTCTTAAATGTTTAAATTTTTCAAGTGAATTATTTAAAAAAAATATCATATTTTTCTATTTTATTTAATCAAATTGATTACATCAAATTCAAGTTTGTATTACGTCAAATTTTGTAAAAAAAAACATTCAAAGTTAATTGCCTTTCAGCCCCCATAATCATTAATAGTTAATGTAATTTTAATTAATTTATTATTATTAATATTTAACTATATTAAGAAACTTTATTAAGTAAAAGTTTTAAATTTTGATAGAAGTTAGATTACAACTATAAAAAGATTATTATATATTTGGTAATTCAAAAAATTTCAATTAATTTATATTAAACAATTTTTTCGATTTTGTTTGATTTTTGTTTAAACAAAATAAAAATTTCAATCAAAAAGGAAAAAAAAAAGTTTATTCAAATTGTTGAAATAACTAACTAAAAGAGCCAAATATAAATATATTTCATATTGTTATAGCAAATATATTATATACCTTTAAATTTTAATTTTTTTCAAAACAAAAAAAAATTCAATTTTACCAGGATTTGGATTAAAACTGAAATCATGCATCAATTAAATCTAAATTTTCCGATGATCATTTTTTTTTTTTTAATTTACACTTAAATCAGTTTTTGAATTAAAATTTTTAAAAAATATTAATTTTGCATGACAAAATTTATTTCAATAAAGAAAAAAAATAAGAAATAAGAAAGTTATTAAATAATTAATAAATAATTTTTTATTTTGCAAAAAAAAAAAAAATAAAAATAAAAAATATCAATTTTTTATTCTAATTTTTAAAATTTAACTTAAGGCAAAATTTTAAATAAAAAAAATAATAAACTTGTTATTTAAAGAAATGGATTAAGCATGTTATATTATTATGTTATTACTATGTTTTTAAAAAAAAAAAGAACATAAAAATATGAAAAGAAAGAATTTGCTTAATTTTAAATCATGAATTTTATGACTAAAAATTAAGCAAAATTTAAACATACCATCTAAAAGCTTAAAAAATCATGTTATATTTTATTTTTATATTTTATCTATCTATCTTTCCTTCCTTTCTTTTCTTAAATTCATTAATCGATTAATCCTTTATGCATTAATCGTTGCAATAAAATGAAATAAAAACATAACACAATTTTTAAGATAAACATTGGGCTATTTGAATATAAAACAAATTCAAGATAATTGAGCAAATAGAAAATTTTATTTTAAGTGTTTCAATTTTAAATTCAATTTAATTGCAATTTTGTTTTCAAGACATTATAATTACAATTTTTTCTCTTCTTCTTCTTATTTTAATTTTTTTTTTTTTCAATTTCAAGTATTGACATTCCATTTTAAATAAATATTTAAATGTCAAATATTTGATAATAATTTTTTTCGCTAAAAAAGGTGCTAATTTTATATACAATTATATATTTTTTTTTATTTTATAAATTTTTGTTATTAGAAAAATTTTGTTTTTTTTTTTTTTTAATTTTAATTTAAATAAAAAAATGTCTAATTTAAATAATAATAATAAAAAAATTTATACAGTTAGCTTGCAAAAAAGAGTAAATACTGGCCTAGGGTTTTTGATCCGTCAAAGAGATGTAATGCCGTACTTTAGTATATGGGAAATAATCAAGAATGGTTCGGCAGAAGAGAGTGGTAGAATAAAACGTGGTGATATATTGTTAAAAGTGAATAATTTAGATTTGACTAGTATTGGATATGAAAAAGGCCTAGAATTGTTGAAATCAATTAAGCCAGGTAGTTTGGTCGAGTTGACGCTTATGGAGAGTGAATTTCATGATGATTTTAAGATAGAAAAAGTAAGCTCATTCATGTCACCAATTCAAAAATTTCGAAAAAAGTTTATTAGCTGCGCCAGTAATACTAGTAGCAATAGTATTAATAACATAAATCAGAACAATATTGCTAACTTTCAAAGCGACTTAACCGGATCTGCCTATAGACTTTCGAAACAAGATAGCCACATGTCCAACGAGAATTTAAACAAATCAATAGATATACTTAAAAAAAGCTTGACTAGTATCTCAAAACCAACTCAGACAGATAAAGAATTAGACTTAGTACCAGATAATAAATCTAAAACTGATATAAACAATTTGAGTATTGAAAACGAATTTATTTCTCATACACAGGGCTCATTTAATAGTGTTTCAAATAATTCAAATATAATTAATAATCAAGATTTACTAACGACCAATATTAAAATTAACAAAAGCAGTTTTAATTCTTCTATTAACAAAATTTCGCAAAATTTAAACTCGATTCAGATAGTTCAGGAAGGAGACGATATAAGAATAAATATTGATGGTGGAATTGAGATTCTTACAAATCGAATCAATGATCGTAAAATAATTTCATTATCACCACAATGTTCAAGAAAAATCGAAAAACCGCCTGAAATTCAAGTACCAAAGCCAATCGAACCTCTTCCTATCGAGGGTCCGAAGAGTCCTAAACAAAAAGTTCTGGTAGATACAATTAACAATAGCGATTCATCGCCAACTAAATTAGTCAAAAAAAAGAAAGGTGTTAAACTCAAATTTTTGTTGGAGGAATCAACTACTTTGGATGTATTACACCACAAAACATTTACTGTAATTTATAATTTTTATTTAAAAGATTATAAAATATATAAATGAACAATATTTTTAACTAAACATTAAACTTGGTTTGCCAAAATGCAAAAAGCAAAATTTGAGTTTTAATTAGTTAATTAATTGATTAGATCAAGAATAGATAATTTTTTTAATAGAAAGTAAAAATTTGCTAAATTGCATTTAAATGCTTTAAAAAAAAAAGTAAATAGACTTAGGTTTAACAAAATCTAAATATAAATTTAAAAAATGTATATTTTTTATTTTCTTTTTTTTCAAAATAATTGAGTTCTGTTGAAAATGTTTTTATTTAAAATTCATTAAAAATAACTCTTCTTTAATTGTTATTTGCATTTGAAAAATTAAAATTATATTCTCATACATTGATTGAGAGATTTTTAATTAATATAAAGCATTTAAATGAATCTAAAAATAAATTTTTATTTTTTAAAGAAAGTTGGATGTACTTCTGAACGTTGTTTGGGTTCAATATTACAAACATCTAAAGCCCATCCATCATATATGAGATCGAAAGAGGAGAAAATTGAACAAGCAACAGATTTTATAAATCAATTCTATGCATCCGTAAAACGAGAAGGTTCTAAAACACATAAAGAAAGATTAGAAGAAGTTGTCAAATCTATACAAAAAACCGGTTCGTATGAACTCAAAGAAACTGAATTATGTTTTGGAGCTCGTACAGCTTGGCGAAATGCACCAAGATGTATTGGTAGAATACAATGGTCAAGATTACAAGTATTTGATGCTAGATATGTTAATAGTGCTCGAGGGTTTTTCAAAATAAAATTTGTTTTTAATTAAATTTTTATTTTGAATATTATTTTTCAAATAAAGCATGTTTGAAGCAATTTGTAATCATCTTAAATATGTTACTAATAAAGGCAATATAAGATCAGCAATTACCATTTTTCGTCAACGAACTGAACAAGGACACGATTTTAGGTATTTTAATTTAAGAAATCTTATTAATTTGTATTTGATAGGTTTTTTTATTCAGTATTAGAAATTTTTATTTTAATTTTATAATTTTTTCTTTTTTTTTGTTTTCGGTTGTTTAAATAAAGAACTAGCAATTATAATTCATAATTCACTCGAGTTATGTTTAATAAAATTGAATTGATTTCAAATTTTTCACTTCTAAATTTATCAAGTGTTATTATCAATTATTAATTATCAACAATAGAGTTTAAATATTCATTTAAAACAAAAATTTTTATATAAGAAAATACATGAATTTTATATTAAAAAAATTAAACATCTTAAAAATTTCAAATATTATTTAACTGTGTTGTGAATATTTAATTAGAAAAATTGTTTGAATATTTTAATAATTTATAATCAAAAATCTTGGTTTCAATAACTTTTTTAAATCACGTAAAAAATAGCTTTATAATTTTGATGAAGAATAAGAAAAAAACTTTAAAAATAGTTAAAAATTTGATTTAATTTTTACTTTTAAAAGAGTATGGAATTCTCAATTTTTAAGCTATGCAGGCTATTTATTAGAAGATCAAACAATTCTAGGTGACAAAGTACAAGTTGAATTTACTCAAGTAAAAATAATAGAATTCTTTTTCTTTAAATTTATTTACGAAAATTATAATTATTAAAGATTTGTATTAAACTCGGTTGGAAGCCAAAATACACCGAATTCGACTATTTACCTTTAGTATTACAAGCGAATGGTCAAGATCCAGAATGGTTTGAAATACCGTCTGATTTAATAATGGATGTAAAAATAATTCATCCTAAATACGACTGGTTCAAAGAGCTTAATCTAAAATGGTACTGTGTTCCTGGAGTATCATCTATGATGCTTGATGTCGGTGGCATCGAGTTCACAGCCTGTCCTTTTAATGGCTGGTACATGGGCACTGAAATAGGTAGAGACTTTGCCGATGTAAACAGATACAACAAATTGCCTCTTATAGCTGAAAAAATGGGTCTTGATACTAATAGCAATTCTTCTTTATGGAGAGACAAAGCTTTGATAGAACTTAATCATGCTATTTTATATACTTTTCAAGTTTTATTAAAATTTAAAAAAAAAATTAAATGTTTTAGAATTTAATTTTCTATTTAAATAGAAAGCTAATGCGACTATTACTGATCATCATACAGCATCGGAATCTTTTATGAAACATTACCAAAACGAGAACGTATTGAGAGGTGGATGTCCAGCTGATTGGGTTTGGGTTGTACCTCCGATTTCATCTCATTTGTCGCCTTTGTTTCATTTAGAAATGTTAAATTATATTCTAAAACCTTCATATGAATATCAAGATCCAGCATGGAAGACTCATGTTTGGAAACAAAAGATAACTAATGAAGAAAAAACAAAAAGAACCAAAAGAAGAGTTTACTTTAGTGACATAGCAAGAGCTGTTAAATTTTCAGCTAAATTAATGGGTAAAGCATTAGCAAAGAGAATTAAATGTACTATTTTGTACGCTACTGAGACAGGCAAGTCCGAAAGATTTGCTAAATCTTTAGCCGAAATTTTTAAGCATGCTTTTGATGCTAAAGTTTTATGCATGAAAGATTATGATGTTGTTGATTTGGAAAACGAAACTTTGTTACTTATAGTTACATCTACATTTGGTAATGGCGATCCACCTGAAAACGGGGAGGTAGAAAAAAATTAATTATTATCTTTTAACATTTTTTACTTGTCATAAGCTTAGTTAATTATTTATAAAATGATAAGCTAGATTATTAATTTATAATTCTTTAGAAATTTCTAATATATTTTAAAAACAGATGTTTGATATTGCAATATAAATTAATAATTATTTAAAAGGAATTTAAAAAAATATTAGTCGAAAAAAAGAAAGAAAAATGTTTAATGAGTGGCAACTCTGAAACGGACATAATAGATGAAGATTCAAAGCCTTTACCGAATGTGAGGTTTTCGGTTTTTGGTTTAGGAAATTCTTCTTATCCGAAGTTTTGCTCTTATGGAATATTTTTAGACAATATCTTGGACGATTTGGGTGCTGAAAGAGTCTTTGAGCTTGGTTTAGGTGACGAGTTGTGTGGACAAGAAGAATCTTTTAGAAAATGGTCTGTAGGCGTTTATAAAGTAAACAAATCTTGCTTTAAATTGACTTTGCTTTGAAAGGTTAAAAAAAATAATAATATTAATAGGCAGCTGTCGAAACATTTTGTATAGACACAGACAAAACATTTTTAGACGCTATTTCCAAAGACGATTCTAGCTGGAGTCCACAGACGACACGTCTTACTTTAGTTGATGATCCGAAACATGCCGAAATTCTATGCGAATCTTTATCTCAGCTACACATGCGCAAAATCTATCCTTGTAAACTATCTAATAAGAGAAATTTACAGCATAAAAATTCAGGGTTAATAATTCTTTTAAAATATACACTTAAAATTAAAATTAAAAAAAAAAACTGATTATATATTTAAAGGCGAACTACATTGTGTGCGGAAATAAATACTCATGGTTATTCGGGTGAACTCGAATACAAACCAGGTGATCATGTGGGTTTAATAGCTTCGAATAGAAAAGAATTGGTAGACATAATACTTTCAAAAGTAACAAACGCTCCACCGCCTGATCAGTTGGTTAAAGTTGAAGTATTAAGAGAAAAACCGACTGTATTCGGTCTATCTAAGCAATGGGTCGTAGACGAGAGATTTCTTCCTTTTACACTTAGAAGCGCATTTACAAATTACTTAGACATAACATCTCCATTGACTCAAAACATGCTACAATATTTATCCACACAAACCTCGGCCGAATCAGATCGTATTCAATTAGAAAAATTAGCTACAGATCATATAGTCTATGAAGAGTGGAAATTAAATGGTTTTCCAAATTTAGCCGAAGTTTTGGAGGAATTTCCTTCATTAAGACCGAACGCTAGTTTGTTAGTAACCAAATTACCTAAACTCCAACCGAGGTTTTATAGTATTAGTTCTTCACCTCGAGTAACAGATGATATTAACATTACTGTTGGAGTTATTCAATACACGCCAAAAGGTAAATCTACTCATTATGGTGTATGTTCTAAATGGTTAGATGAGCTTAAATTCGGAGATATAATACCAACTTTTGTTCGAGGGTAAGTTTAAAAAATAGGCAAAATATATTTTAAATAAAAATTAATTTAAAAAAAACAATATTTAAGAGCACCAAGTTTTCGACTACCAGAAGACAAAACATGTCCGATTATAATGGTATGTTCAGGCACTGGTATAGCACCGTTTCGAAGTTTTTGGCAAGAGAGGAAAATCGATATGGAAATGTACCCGAATCCAAGTGGTACAAATGGTATTGGTTGGGGCAAAATGATTCTCTATTTCGGTTGTAGACAAAAGAATATAGATGATTTATACAGAAACGAAATTGATCAAATGATTGATGAAAAAGTTATATCTGAGCTTTACTCAGCTTACAGTCGGGAACCAAACCAGAAGAAGGTCTACGTTCAAGATTTACTAGCTAAAAATTCGGAAGATTTGTACGAAGCAATTGTAAATAGAAATGGACATTTTTATGTTTGTGGAGATATACGAATGGCTGCTGATGTTACTCAAACACTTGAAAACATACTTCAAAAACATTCAAGCTCCAAAATGAGCTTGGACGATGCTATTAATTACATAAACCATATGAAGGAAAATGTAAGATTTCATGAAGATATTTTTGGTAATAATATTTCAAATGCAGGTCTAGCTAACAAGAAATGATTATATATGCAAAATTTATTTTATTTTTAATGAATTAGAAATTTTGATAGAAGTTTTATTTTTAATTGATTTTCATTTGTCTAAAAATTTACAATAAAATTTTACAAAAATAATTATTTTTTACATTTGAATCCATTATATTTAAAGAATGTTTTGTTATTACTATATCTTTTCAAGTAAAGAAAGAAAGAATTAGTAGAAACTGTTTAATAAAACTTGAAAATTTACTTAAAATTCAAAAAGATGTAAATTATATTTTAAAAAGAAATTGAATTGCTTGAAATGCTTTGATAAATATACAATACTATTAATGTTCAATATTAGATTTAATTTTCATATTTTGTTTTGCTAATGATTGTATTTATGAATATTTAATCATGAAAGAGCGCGCTAATTCTTCTAAATCATATAAAAAGTTAATGCTCATTTAGAAACCTTTCACAATTTCTTGAGCAAAAAAATAATAGAATACAATTTAGCTTTAAAATTAGAATTGTTTCAATAAGCCAATATTGTTTCTTAATTGAAAATATCTTTTATTTTAAAATTTTAACTTACAAAACATTTATTAATCAAATTTAATAAAATTACAAATAATTTAATACATTTCTATAAAAAAATCTACAGAATATATTACTTGAAATTAATAGAGAAAAAATATAAATTCAAACGCGTTTTGTTTTTAAAGTCATTTCTATAGAAACAGTTAGATTAAAACCTATTTTATAATTTAAATCAAAAAAAAGAAAATATATTAAATTTCAAATTTTGTGTGTATCGAAAATGAGTGATCCAATGGCAGATATAATTAATAGACAAATCGAAGCAGAAGAGTACATAAAGAAGCATAAAATAAACGAACTATTCACCAATATAACATCGCATTTAGTATACACAAAGCCAGAAAACCCAAAAGAGTCAATGATTGAATTTTTGGAAAAGTTGAAAAAATCAAAAATGGCAAATTTATATCCTCCAAATTTATTAGAAGATCAAAACCTTCAATCTGTATTTGGTATGCTAGATCCAAGTGGTAAAGGTTATATCTCTTATCGTCAATATGTCGAAGGTAAATTTTACATTTAAAATTTTTAATTTAATAATTTCTTTTTTGAATTTTTATTTAACTTTTATAAAGCACTTAAAACATTGGAAATTTATGACTTTGAGCCTAATCCAGAAGGCAAAATAGATGATAAAATTAAAATGGACGCTTTTTTACGAGAAGCAAAAAAAGGCTTACATAAAATTAATTCAACTTTTAAAACAAAATAATTTATTTTTTTTTTTTAAAAAACAATTTTTAATAAAATAATAAAATTCTTTTTTTTTATAATAAAAGAAACTATTTTTAATTTTTTAACCAGTTTTAATTCCGATAATGTTTATTAGAATATTTATAACTAATATCCCAAGTAAACCAGAGGTAAGGTAAAATATATTCTCAAATCCTTTTAATAATTATTATTTCGTTTCTATAGTTACTTAGGTTTAATAAAATACTCATAGAAAACAGAAAAAAAAATAATTTTATACACAAATCTTATAAAATAATAATAGTTTTCAACAATTTTTATTTAAAACAATAAACATGTTGGAAACAAGCGCGATTAACATTCAGCTTATCGGTTGTTTAGAAGATACAATCGATAAGCTGCAAATAAGTGGGCAAATAATGCCGTTGACTTTGGAAATGAAATCGAACGCTAAAGAGCTATTAGAAGAAGCTATAAATGGACTAAAAGAGACTCAAGCTGAGATGGAAGACAAGTACAATCAACCAGGACAAACATCAAGCTCAAAGTCGGAAAATCTAAAAAATCTAAAAGCAGCAACACATGGAATAACTCGTTCTTTTAAACAAAACCCGATCGGAGGTGACATATTCGAAAAAATCGAATGCGAAAGACTTTTCTTTGAAAATTTACTACAAAAGTTAATAGACGAATTAAGTTTTAATAAACACGAGTGCTTGAAAACAGTTGTTTCGTTTGAAAAAAACAACAAGGTCGAGTTCCAGGAGATCATAAAAAGAGAAGAAGAAAGCAGAAAAACAATAAAAGATTTACAAAAATCTTTGAATGATGTAAAACTAGATAAAGAAACTGAAATTCAGAAAAGAAATGAATTAATTGCTCATTTAAAAGATCGTTTACAAGAGCTAAAAGCAAAAACAAATATGGAAGCAAAATATGTGAAAAAAAGCACAGACAATTCAGTGGCACAAACAAAAAAAAAATGCGATTTATCCGAACAAGAGCTCAAAACACAAATAGAAAAATTGAATGAGCAAATAGACGAAGAGAATAGATGTAATGCCGAGATGGAATCATATTTGAAAAGCGCAATTGCCAAAACCAAGCAACTTATTGATGTTTGGACCGAAAGATCAGATCGAGAAACACTTCAAAAACAAATTGATTTAGACAATTTGAAAAATAGTCGAACTAAAGATTTAGAAAAGTATCAAAATTTAGCCAGAACTGTAAAATAATTATTCTAAATTTAAATTAATTCGATTTTGATTTGACTTTAATTTCTATTTTTATTAAAGTATAAAGAGTATGATGATGTTGCACAAGAAGATAGAAAAGAAAAAGATGTAGAAAAAAGAAAACTAGAACAAGAGAAACATGAGTTAGAAGCATCAATCAAAATTCAAGCTTGGTGGAGATCACAAATGGTTCGTCATAACCTTGGTTCAAACGGAAAAAAGAAGAAAAAGAAAGGAAAGAAAGGAAAAAAAGGAAAAAAATAAATAATATTATTTAAATTAAATTAATAGATTTTTTGTTTCGAAATAAAATTTTGAATTTTCAAACCAAATTTCTAAATTGTATTTAATAAAAAAATTTAAATATAAAATTAAATAATAAAAATAATAAATTTAATATTTTTTTTGATATTCGATTATTTTTTATTATTTCCTGTATGGCCGTGAGTAGAATTGGAATGCGTTTAACCATTAAGTCCATATTACATTCTATATTAACAAAAATCAGCTTTTTTTCAATTTTTAAAGTAGAATATTAATATAAAAGCAGATCATTAATATTTAATCAAAGTGATTTAATATAAACTAAATACCGTAAACCCTTGCAAATAAGAGAATGCACTAAAACCCTATCGTATCCAATTTTTTGATTAGTTAGTTTTCTTCACCAGCCAATCAAAAATTTGGATACTAACTAGGTTTCGGGTTTTAGTGCATGCTCTTATTTGCAAGGGTTTACGGTATAACTCAAGTTAATTGAAGATGGCAAATATAAATACATAGTTTAACTTTTTAATTTTTTTGCTCCAAACTGCTGTTGTTGGTTTATGTTTGGAATGTATTAATGAGTACATTCAAGCTAATCTTTTAACTCTATGTTTGACCAGAATTTAAGCCAACTCGAATAAAAGCACAATTTTTTTATCTGGCTCAAATTAAGGAAAATTACTTTCACAAATCATTTTTGATTTAAATCAAATTTTTATATTATTGGTAGAATAAAACTTCCCTTCAATTAAATTTAGCTAGGATCGTTTTTGTGATGACATTTTTTCTAAATAGTTTTAATTAATATTAATTGAATAATTTTAAAATTTCAAATAAAATTTGTACTTTTAATTAAGCTATTTAATTTAACTAACACATTTATTTTATTTTGAAGCTATTATTTAAATTTCAAATTCGACACTTTAAAACTTATATTAAGGTTTATGTAGGCGTATGTTATTTGTTAAATTTTAATTTTTCAAAAAGATCAAAAGTTTTTTAAAGATTCTTTTTTACAAAATATTGTTCGAATTTTGAAAAGAAATTTTCAGTTTTTATTAAAATTTTGATTTAATTGCTTCAAATTTATTTAAAGTTTAATATATAATATGAAACATGCTCAAATTTGAACTTAAATATTAATTTAAATCACGAGCTAGCTACGTGAAGCTTTTTAACAAAAATTTCCCTTTTAATTAAAACTTGTTTTAGTAAAAAAACATTTTTTGGATTGTCTATAAAATGGATGATATTTAGTTTTATCTTTTTTTAAGATAATTGAGATGCAAAGCAGAAAACTCTAATGTGTAAATTCATCTCATTACAATCTTCTTGTGCTATTATCATCATATATTTTAAAATTAAAGTAAAACTAGTTCTTTCTTATGTAAAATTAACATACTTTACAAAATTATGTAAAAATTATGATTGTGTATAAAAGCAAACTTGAGAAAATGTGCTCAAACACTTGAGTTATAATTGTTTAATGTTTTAAAAAAAATAATTAAAAAAATTTTTTATTTTTTTTAACAATAGAATGGAATTTTCGATTCTTCAAAATTTTAGCTTAAACTCAGTTTTTAAGTCTCTATCAGGTTGCTTGGTAGGCCTGAGTGCTTTTTATTTGGCAAAAATACTCAACTCTTATCAATTTTTCAAAAAAAGAGGTCTTAAAACTCCTAAGTATGAATTCTTCTTTGGAAATTTCCGACAAATAATTGAAAATAAAGTTTATTTAATTTTTTTGTTTAAAAATAAACTAAATCTTACAATTAAACTTTAATATTTTAAATCCTCAGAACTATTCGGATATTTTAAAAAATTGGACTGAAAAATATGGAAAAACTTATGGTTATTTTGAAGGACATTTGCCTGTGCTAGTAACATCAGATTTAGAAATAATACAAGAGATTTTTGTTAAACAATATGCAAATTTTTCAGCTAGAAAAGTCTTTTAAATAAGAAATTAAATTTATTTAGAATTTTTTTTATTTAAATATAATTTTAAAACAAAAAGAAAAGTAATTTGGGACGTAGTGCTGATGATCCAGCTATTGACTTGTTTGAAAGCACTAAACTTAGATGGAAGAAAATGCGGACTTTGATGAATCCGACTTTTTCTTCGGCTAAACTAAGAGAACTTGGACCTCTGCTAATTTTGTGCTCGGATAGATTGATAAGTGTTTTAGAAAATGAAACTGAAAAAGAACTGAATATAAGTGAATATTTGAAAAGATTTACAATGGATTCAATCTGGAATTGTGCTTTCGGAGTCGACATAAACATGCAATTCGAAACCGAAAATGAATATTTTAATAAATCAGAGATTATTTTCAAAAACACAATTGATTTAAACTTTTTCGAATTTATTGGTGTATACTTTCATGAGTTTAAAGAAAAAGTTTTAAATACTTTATTTTTTGTCAATTCGGTTTTATCGAATTTTATATCAGAAAAAAATTGGCATCCATTTTTTTGGATAAGATTAAAAATAATTGAAATTGTTGAAAAAAGAAAGAAACAAGAGAATTCATCGAGAAAAGACTATGTACAATTGTTATTAGATGCTGAGACTGATTTTTCTAATGATAACAAAACAAATTCAATTCAATTAACTTCGACATATTTTGAAAAAAAATTATCTATGGATGTAAAAATGAATCTTAATTATTTTAATAATTTTAATTGATTTTATAAAAAAAAAAAAAAATTTCCTAGGAAATTAAATCTAATCTTGTTCTGTTTATGTTAGCTGGATATGAAACAACAAGCACAACATTAAGCTATTGCTGCTATGTTTTAGCAACACATATTGAAGAACAGCAAAAGTTATATGAAGAAATAACATCGTATTTTAGCAACGATGCAAATTCGGTAATTGATTCGGATAGTGTCCAACAACTAGAATATTTAGACATGTTTATAAAAGAGGTTTTAAGGATGTTTCCAATAGCCAACAAGTAAAGCTTAAAATTTAAAAAAAAAAATTTTTAACTTTTTAATAATTTCAATATTAAAAGAGTAGTAGCAAGAAGATGTACAAAAGCAACAAATATAAAAGGAATAGACATACCAGAAGATTTAGCAATAGCAGTCGATGTTTTGAGTTTGCATTATGATGCAGATATTTGGGGTCCAGTTGATCCAAATCAATTTTATCCAGAAAGATTTTCAAAAGATATAAAAAGAAATCCATTAGCATTTATGGCATTTGGCAATGGACCTAGAAATTGTATTGGTATGAAGTTTGCTCTGATTGAGCTTAAAATAGCTCTTGTAAAGTTATTGAAAAATTTCGAGTTAAAATCAAACTCAGACAAATTAGAGCTAATTGAAGGTGTTGTTAGATACCCGAAGAATGGTGTTAATATTTATTTAAAAGGCCGAGCCTAGTTTTTTTTAAATAATTTATATACTTTATAAAATTTATATTTAACACAAATAAAAAAAATTTTATTGTTAGCTATATGAATTCAAAAATAGATAAATATATTTTTTTAGTTTTAAAAATTAATTATCTAATCTTTTTTAATAAAAGATTTATTTTTAAAAAATCTTTTTTTTCTCTAGGATGACGAGTCTTTAATTCAATATTATAAATAATATGAATTTTTATTTTAATTTTCAAAAATAAGAAAAATCATATTTTTACAAAAATTAAAAAAAATAGTAATCAACAAGTCTTTTTGACTATAATATCTAATTGAGAACAAAATTTCTTTAAGATTTCTAAAATTTTTTTTCATAATATTTAAATTTATATCTTAAGTCAAAAATACGCAAAAAGAATAGCTAAATTTGGCAAAACTTTTTGATTATTTTTTATGACTCATATGATTTTTAGACTGTTGCGAATTTAATTGCGTTTTTTGCTTTACATATATTTGCTTTAAAGCGCAATTTAATTTACAACAACTCAATAAATAAAAAGAAATAAAATATTTTTTCTAAATAGAATATTTGAATACAAAACAAAATGGAAATTTACGCAAATTATTTTCAATATGAAAGATTATTAGATTATTTAAGAAATATTACACCTGAATTAGTTTTAAAGCTAACTGGGGCTTCTTTAATAGGTTTTGGAGTTTATTATTTTGGTAAAATTTTAAGCTCGTATCGATTTTTCAAAAAAAGAGGTCTCAAAACTCCTGAATATGAATTGTTCTTTGGAAATTATAGAGAAATTAAAAAAGAAAATGTAATTAAAAAAAAACTTTTGCTTTAATCAATCAAAATTTTTTGTTAAATATTTGAAAAAAAAAGAAATATTCGAATGTTTTAAAAAAGTGGACTGAAAAATATGGAAAAACATATGGTTATTTTGAAGGACATTTGCCTGTGTTAGTAACATCAGATTTAGAAATAATACAAGAGATTTTTGTCAAACAATATGCAAATTTTTCAGCTAGAAAGGTAATTCAGAAGTTTTAAGGTAAAAAAAAAAATTTATTAATAATAAAATTATAAACAGAAAGGACCATTAGTTAGAACAGAAAATAGTAAACATTCAAATTTGTTTACAAGTACCAAATCTCGTTGGAAAAAAATGAGAACAATTATGAATCCAACATTTTCGTCTTCTAAATTAAAAGAGCTTGGTCCTTTGTTGATTAAATGTTCGGATAGACTCTTAGATGTGTTTGATAAAGAGAAAGAAAGAGACATAAATGTAGCAGATTATTTTAAAAAGTTTACAATGGACTCAATTTGGAATTGTGCATTTGGAATCGATATTGATTTACAAAATGATTCCAAAAACGACTATTTCGATAGATGCGAATCTGTTTTTAGACAAACATCAGATTTGACTTTATATGCTTATTTAGGTGTTTATTTTCATGAATTTAAAGAAAACATTCTGGTAATTTTAATGATTCTAAATTTTGTAATGAGTAAAATAGTTGATCCTAATTATGTTCATCCATTTTACTGGCTAAGAAGTAAAGTAGTTGATATAGTAGAAAATCGAAAAGTAAATGAAACTGGTAGAAAAGATTATGTTCAATTGCTATTAGATGCTGAATCTGATTACGTAGCTGATGATAATCATTCAATGGATTTTGCAAATAAATATGTTAATAAAAAATTGACTTTTGAAGAAATCAAAATGAATTTAGTTTTGTTTATGTTGGCTGGATATGAAACAACATCAACAGCTTTAAGTTATTGCTCTTATGTTTTGGCAATTCATCCTGAAGAACAAGAAAAATTATACGAAGAAATTTCTTGTGTATTTAGCTCAGCAAATGATTCCAATATTAATTCAGAAAGTGTTCAAAAATTGGACTATTTAGATATGTTTATAAAAGAAGTTCTAAGAATGTATCCAATTGGAAATTCGTAAAATTCATTCAATTATTAAATCTAAATATCTAGTTAAATATAAAAAAAGTTTAATTTAAGAGTAGTAGCAAGAAGATGTACAAAAGCAACAAATATAAAAAGTATAGACATACCAGAAGATTTAGCAATAGCAGTTGATGTTTTGAGTTTGCATTATGATGCAGAGATTTGGGGTCCAGTTGATCCAAATCAATTTTATCCAGAAAGATTTTCAAAAGACATAAAAAGAAATCCATTAGCATTTATGGCATTTGGTAATGGACCTAGAAATTGTATTGGTATGCAAAATTAAAGATAATTTTAAAATTATTAATAATTAAAAGATTTTATGATTTTAAGGTATGAAATTCGCTATTATCGAAATGAAAATAGCTTTGGTTAAATTATTATTAAATTTTGAGTTAAAAAAGTCGAGTAAAACATGTTTAGAATTAGATTTTAATGAAGGCATTGTAAGACAGCCTAAAAATGGAATCGACATTTGTTTTAAAAAAAGAGTTTAAAATCTATTTTAGTAAATTCTATAACTTGAACTATTTTTTATTTTAAATATTTTACTTATTTTATTAAATTTTAAATTATATTACAACAATCAAAAGTATATTTTATTGTTGTTGTAAAATTTTAATTGAACTGAAAAATAAAAGTGAAGTTTAATAAAAATTTATTTATAAAAATTAAGTAGCATAATTTAAAATTTCTTCAAAATCCAAAAAAAAATATTATTAAGATTGGATGATATTACAATTTATTTCAATTATTGGAACTTAACATCAAATAAAAACAGTACTTGATTGGCATAGCTTTTATGTTCTAAGTTATAATTGACATATAACATGTTCTGTAGTGTTAAGTACTATTATTAAAAGTTTATAGGAACTTCCTTTTTGACTTAATACCTCGATAATAAAACATAATTCTCGAGCTTAAATCTTATTAAATAATAATGAATCTCATGAAAGAAAAATGTGCCAAGAAACTCAACAACTACTTTAAAGATAACAATTGATCTTTTCATACAGCAGCTATTTCAAAATATAACATAAATAGCATATACAGAATAACTTTGTTTTAAACATTTTCTAATTGACACTTTTTTTTGGGAAATATTAAACATATTTACTTTCTCAGTTGAAACATGAAAAAATTGACAGAATTTTAAACCTTGATTAAGATCTTAATTGATTCTTACTTATGTTTGATTTATTAATGTTCTGAATTAAATAAATCTTTTTAAATCTGCTTATTCAATAATTTTAAAAAAAATTTTTTACTTGCTTAAAAATTTTAATTTTATTGTTCTGTTTTAATTTTGAAATTAAAATTTAAATTAAAGTTCTTTTATGAACAAAAACTTTCATAGTATTTTTCTATTAAAATAAATCTTAACACTAAAAAATAAAGTTTGAAATTGTTCTCCAAAAAGTTTGCTCTATTTCAAAGTTTGATCTTCTTTTTTCTCTTGAAACAAAATAAGACAAAAAAATTCTTTTATTGAAATAAAAATTTGCAATAAATACATTAAAACTACATTTCTTTTTTTTTAAATGGTTAATTATTAATCAAAAAATATTTATTATAATTTTTTTTATTATCATTTATAAAAATTATAAAATATAAAAAAAGAATATACGCAGTTTTTTAAAATTTTCCAAAAACCAAGAATGGATTCAATTGGAGACTTTGAATATTTCAAAAAAGACTTAATAGGACATGGAGCTTTTGCAATTGTTTACAAAGGAAGACATAAAAAAGTTTATCTAAAATCAATATTTAAAAATAAAGAAAAAATTAATTAAATTAGAAAATATTCAATTTTAAATAAATAGCCACCACAAGAAGAAGTTGCAATCAAAGTAATAACAAAAAAAAATTTAGGAAAATCTCAAAATTTATTAGCTAAAGAAATCAAGATTCTAAAAGTTTGTATCTAAATTAGAAAAATACAAATTTCAAGCATTTTATGAGAAACATCTAATCTATCAAAAAAGGAATTGACTGCACTTCATCATGAAAACGTAGTTTGTTTATTAGATTTCAAAGAATCAACAAATCATGTCTATTTAGTTATGGAGGTTGCTTATTTGAAATTAAAACAAATTAACAAGCATTTTACTTTAAATAATTTTCAAGTATTGTAATGGTGGTGATTTGGCCGATTATTTACATGTTAAAGGCACCTTAAGTGAAGATACAATATCTTTATTTTTACAACAAATTGGTAAAAATGCATTTATATTTTAAACCTTATTACTTTTAAACTATTAAAGAAATAAAAAGCTGCTGCCATAAATGTAATTCACAGTAACAATATAGTTCATAGAGATTTAAAACCCCAAAACATTTTGCTAAACTTCAAAGTAGACAAATCAATAGCGACCAATAAAGATATTCAATTGAAAATTGCAGATTTCGGTTTTGCCAGGTTTTTACAAGATGGTGTTATGGCAGCTACTTTATGTGGCTCTGTAAATTTAATAAATTGTTCTTTGTTTTTATTAATTATAATTTAATTTACAAAATTAGCCTCTTTACATGGCTCCAGAAGTAATCATGTCTCACCATTATGACAAAAAAGCAGACTTATGGAGTATTGGCACAATCGCTTATCAGTGTTTGACTGGCAAAGCACCTTTTACAGCCGATTCACCACAAGCTCTAAAACTATTCTATGAGAAACATGTTAATCTAGTCCCTGAGTAAATTTAAAACTATAAAAAAAAAAAATGTTTAATTTTGATTATGAAGTATAAAATACTTTAAGTATTCCTAATTCTACATCGATTCAATTAAAAGACTTGTTGATAAAAATGCTAAAAAGAAATCCAGTTGATAGAATTAATTTTGAAGATTTTTCAACACACAGATTTCTATGCGATGGTTGTCCAAGTGAAAAAAATGAACACAATCAAACCGAAAAAGAAACTGAATTTAGCAACTCGTTAGAAGATGAAACAAACAACTCATTAGATAAACAAATAATCAAAGAGAATCAAATTGATTTGAATATAAACTCGGTTCCGAAGTCTGTCAACGAACCATTAAACTCAAATCCAAAAGAGTTTAAACTTACTAATCAGTCTAAAATAGGCAATGCGGCGCCAGAGAAAGATTTGAATGATTATGTTTTAGTTTATAATAAACCTTTAAGAGATAACGAATCAAAAAATGAAGAATCGAATAAAGACAAAGTTTCCAATTTAGACTCTCATCCAGTTCCGAGCCAGATCGAAAATTACAAACTAATGGAAAAACGATTCTCAAAAACAAACACTCCGCCACGCCAAGAAATAGAACCTAAAGTTCGAAATCGAATTAATTCAGTAAACGAATCCGCCTCGACTTTAACTCAAACCCAAACACAAACGGACTTTTCCACTTCACCACCTTTGATCAAATTTCAAATCGGTTCATCTCCATCGAGTAATAAACTGCTTGAAACTAGAGGTAATTTGATTATAACCAACAACACGGGTGATCCGATTATGATTGATGATTTAGAAGAAGAAACTATTCTAGATCAAAATCATAATGAAATAGTCGAAAAGTTAAATTTTATTCTAGTATTGTGTAACTATTTAATCGAACTGTCCAAGTCCAGATTTAGTCCTTTTTTACAAAACAATTTAAAAGCCAACACTACCAAGTCCATAGACCAATTCACAGTTGCTGATATATCTTTTAAAAAAGCCGAACAGTTGGTCATTTATTTGAAGTGTTTACAATTATTAAAACCTGTTTTAAGCTACTCCAAAGACGAGCTCATTTCGAATCGTCTTAAGTCGACTGTTAAAGTCAGAAAAATATTAAGACAATTGAACAATATGTATAAATTTTGTTTATATCAATCAAAACAATTGTATATAACCGAGTTTAATAGAAGCAAATGGAACTCGGATAAAATAAATTTGTGTGCTGACAAATTATTGTATATCCATGCTATTGAGTTGTGTAGAGAAGCTGCCATGGAAGAGTTTTTCGGAAAACCTCAAAAAGTTTCTTAATTTTTATAAAATTTTTTTATAACTTAAAGTTATTTTTTTAAACATTCAAGTGTGTAAATATGTACAAAGAAGCTCAATTGATATTTCATTGTCTAACTCAACAATCAAATATATTAAAGGATAAACAAATATTAAATCAATACAGAGATGCGGTTGAAAGAAGATTGACTATTTTAGAAGAGAATCAAAATCAAAATTAAAATCAAGTTTTAAACAAATTTTATCAATAAAAATAAATTTTATAATATATTTTTTTTTTGAATTTTTAAATTTAAATAAAATTGGAAATTATTTTAAAATAAGAATTTTAATTTGACTTGATTTAAAGATACTAAAGGCAATTCTAGATTAAATTAAAATAAATAAAATACATTTATCATATTATACAGGAACATAATAGAAGAATCAATATAGATTTATATAAAAAGGAAGTGTATTTTTAATATTAATTAAATAAATTAAACTCAGTCTAGTTTAATTTATTAATTTATTTTTGTTCATATAAATTATTTTTAATTTGTAGTTAAGGCAGCTCATATTAATTTAAACTAGTTCATCAGATAACTTGAAGGAATAATTTTAAAAAATTTGATTTTTTGCTTGTTACAAAATATAATTACATGATTAGTCAGATTCAAAATATTTAATATGTATATCAAGATATCTATTTTCATGTTCGCAAAAAAATGACAATTTTGAGCAAATATTACGAAATCTGTTTAAGAACATTTTGCAAACTGAACTGATGGTATAAATTTATATTTTATTAAAATAAATATTTTTCTTTTTTTATTTTATGATATTTAAAAATAATAATGTATATTGAAATTTGAAGCCTTGAATAAATAAAAAAAGTAAAATTTTCTTGATAAAATAAATTAATTATTTTGCATTAGTTTGTTAAAATTGATCGGAAACATTTTAAGCCTTGGGTCTAAATAATTAGTTCTTGTTTCTGTTTCGTATGTGTCGATTCGATTAACTAATGCAATATCAGGCTGATGTCCGGGAAACGCGACAACTTTATCAACTAAAATAAAATAAAAAAATATTTTAGCAAATCTAAATTTTTACTTAATTAAAAAAAAAAGAAAGTGAGTTAACTAACTAGGTATTAAATTAGCTTTAAATTGAAGTAAACCAGGGCCTGGATTGAATGTTTGAGAAGTCATTGCCGAGTATGTTGTTCCATACAAATGATCGAAATTCTTTAATAAAAAAATTTTATTTTAAATTAAGTAAAAATAATGCTGAGAAAAAAAATACAGTCTGAATTGGTCTATGCTCTTTTATAAAATTCTTGTCTCTTCTATCTTCATTCCAGTTGTTTTCCAATACTAATGGCTTATATCTATTTACACCAGCTCGATTCAAATCTGGATTATTCAAATTTTGCTGCATTTTTTTTTTCTCTCAAAAATATTAATTAATTTTATTCTTTATTTAAAAATTATTAAAAAAAAAAGAAAGCTTTTAAGAAATTAAAATTTTTGTTTTTAAAATAAACATTTTTATTAAATAAATAAAATTTTTTTGTAAAAAAAAAAACATGTTGCTATGGATTTAAGATCCAATTTTGGAACATAAAATAAAAGTATAACTAAATTATATAATAATAATAGTAATAATAATAACAAAACTAGTCTATGAACAAAATTAATAAAAATTTTCAAAATGCATCTTATCAACATAATGTTAATTGAGTTTTTGCTGCTGATTGTTTTTTTTTACCAATTTGAAAATTGTTATTTTCAGTAGTCTCTGATCTGTTGTCAAACTCTTTTTGATTTAAAGAAAATGCATCAGATTTGTTCGGATTTTTTTTTTTACATATTAATCTGGATAAAATGAGTTTGAAGCCTTCTCGAAAATTTTTAGACATAAAAGTATATACAATCGGATTGATACAACTATTAACATAAGACATAACATAAAAAGTGATTCTTAAATACCACAAAATGCCGTAGTTTACATTGGGCAGTACATCGAAAGATACTAACAAGTTATTCATTGTAATTGGAGCCCAACTGACAAAAAAAATTGCTATTATCATAATCAACATTTTAATTATTTGCTTTCGAGTTGCATCATCGTCAGTCCTAGAACAACTCACAACCAATTTTTTAGGCTCTAATTGCTTAAACATTAAATCTTTATTCTCGGCTTGTTGTTCTGCATTCTTTTTGACATCGAATTTAATTTTTTTAGAATAATTTTCAGTCAACTTTCGTCTCGTATCAGGCATTTTCCACAACTTGATGCAAATCATAGTGTATGTGAATAACATTATTGTAAACGGTACAAATAATATAATAGTTGATCTGTATATCTCGAACAACTTCCAACTCAATGGAGACCAGTTTCGTACACAAATATAAACTTGTTTTTGAATACCAATTTTTTGCGCATCCTTAACAAAAAAAAAACAAAAGAAGAAAGAAAATATTAAAGTTAATTCTTAGTATACGTATATTATTAATACTTTTCCCAAAACAATTGGAGACGCGGCCAAAAATGATATTAACCAAATCAAAAATATAATTATCTTGGCTCTTTTTCTAGTGCACGTGTACTTGGCTTTCAAAGGATACAAAATAGCTATATATCTCTCGAGACTCATCATTGTTAAATTAATTATTGAGCATATTCCAGTAAAGCATTGCATATAATGAAACACTTTACACATAAAAGGCGCAAACATCCATTCATTAGAAAAAAACTCAGTTATTTTTATCGGCACACAAATTATAATAAGCAACAAGTCGGCTGTGGCAAGACTCAACAAGAACAAATTGGTAATGCTTTGTAGCTTTTTTAAATACAGTATAGAAAATATTACTAAAATATTGCCAAAAAAGCCAAGTATAAAAGTTATTGAATAGATAAGTATAAAAGGTATGAATTTGAAGAGCCAATAAAAAGTCTCAATAGATCCATCTGCGTCATAATCCGGATAATCAAACTCGGTTTCTTTACTTGAATTCATTTTTTTTTTAATTTTTTTTAATTTTTTCTAATTTTTTATAATCAAAAATAAAAAAAAAAAAAAAGAGAAAAAAATGTATAAAAAATTAAAAAGGAACAAATATTTTTTAAAAAAGAAAATTTCTTTATTACTTCCGAATTAATAGAGAGAAAAAAAAAATGATTGACAGATCCTTTAAGAGAAAATAATATATTTAATTGAATATTATAAAAAAACTAAGGAAGTTTATGGTTAAATAAAAAAATAAAAAATCTAGAAATTCAATCTTAAATAACATTTAATGCTGTTTTAATTAACAAATTTTAATTGCCTTTATTAAAATAAAATTATTATCTTAATTCTTTACTTTCTCTTTCTCTTTCTCTCTCTCTCTTCTTATTTTATACCTTTTATTTTTTTTTTTTTTTGCATTTCAGCAAAAAGTTAAAATACAAAGATTTTAAAATATTAATAAAGATAAAAATGCTGTTTGTTTTATATAAATCATAGAATTTTTTTGTTGTTTTTCTATGATTAATAATCAAATTGATTTAAATTTAATTTTGAAATATTAAACCTAAAATTAATTAATAATTTATATTCAGTATATATATTTTTTTCATTCTTTCTTATTACTATTATTATTATTATTATTATTATTATTATCTTAAAGGGTAAAATTTCTAAAAAGATTTAACCTTAAAAAATTTAATAGACTAATAAATCTAATCTAATAATATATTACTTTTATGATTTTGATTGAAAAAATAGTTTTGGGAAAAATTTTAATTTCATTAAACTTGACAAATCTTGATTGTATTCTAAGAAAGTTAGGCTTATATACTTTAAACAGTAAACTTTGATTGAATTTTGATGATTAAATCAAATTAATGTTTAAAAAAAAAAAATTTTTATACAAAATATGAAAATAAATGATTGCAATTTTGTTGCAACTTTTTTCTTATGTTTTATTTCCTTTTAATTATAAAATACTGTATAAATTAATAATAATGATAAATATTATTATTATTATTCAATTAATCGGATAATTCATTCAATTGTAAAATTATTAAAATTATTTAATTTTAATATTATTGATTCTAATCGATGAAAATTGCTATTATTTGAATTTAATCGAGATAAAGCTTGGTTAATGATGTTTATAAAATAAAAAATAAAATAAAATTGTTAAATAATAATAAAAAAATAATTTAAAAGTTCTTATTTAATATTAGATCAAAGTAATACAATATGTAATTTGTTTTAAATTGATCTAATAAATCTTTATGCATACTTTTTTTTTCTCTTTTCTTTTCTTTTGTACAACAAAACAAATTTGATTAATTATAAATATTGTTTCGTCTGAAAAGATTTAAAATTTTCTTTCTTAAATTAAGATATATATTTTATTTTATTTTGAATTTCGCAAGAATTAATTATATCAATATCAGATAGATCTTTAAAATTAGATTAAAAATTAATTTAAATTTGTTTTTTTTTTATTTTTTTTAAACATTTGTTTTATCTCTTTCTAGTAATTTTAATCTTCTTCAAGTTGCTAAAATGGTAGGAAAGAAAATTTTTGTTGTTGTTGTTGTTGTTGTTGTTGTTTATCTCTATTTAAAATTTAAAGGTGTATAAAATTAATCTTTTTTTTTTTTTAAAAATAAATTATTTTAAACTTTCATAATCTTCTTTATTAATAAATAAATATCTGATTTTTCAAAGATCTGAAAAATATGTTTATAATTTTAATTTAAAATTGCATTTATAAAAAATAAAATAAAAAAAATAAAAAACCAGAAGCGTATTGTATTAGGCTTTTTAAATAATTTAAAGAAAATTTTATTTTTATATCAAATACAATTTCAAATAAACATTAATTAATTTCCAAGTTTTTTATTAGTACTTTTAAAATTAAATATTTCATCTTTTTTGATTAATTTTTTTTCTTCTTTAAATTTTTCTTTTACAATAATATAGACACTTAAAGAAAAAATCTTAAATTTTTTTTCTTTAATTTTCTTTGATAAAAATTATCTATTGAAAAATTATTTTATCTTAAAATATTTTATAAGAAAGAGATTTATGTGTTTAATCTTTTTTGATTTTTGCATTCAATTAATAATACAAATACAAATTCATTCAAATTCAATTTAATTTTTTTTCTCTTTTTTTTTTTAGTTTTTTTTTTTTTACTTATTTCATTGTTTATTGTACTTAAATGCTTAGCTGTTTTTATTTTGCAATAACAAATTAATTAATTTCTCATTTTTCTTCTTTTACTGGAAATATTTCTTTATATTCAATAGAATATCTCAATAGTTAATAAATACTTAAAAAACAAATGAATCATTTCAAAAAACAAAGTTTTTCTTTTTTTTAAATTTATAATTAAAAACGTTTAGTTTTTTGATCATAAAGAAAAAACTTTATTTAAAAAAATTCCAATTACAAAAATGATTAGATATTGAAAAATTTTAAACTCTATTTTATCTCATCTACAGTATTTCAAGTTATTTCAAGTTAAGCCTAAAAAGCCTAAAACAAAAAAAAAAAACAAAAAACTTTACTCAATTCAACACACACATCTCTTAGTAATAAGTTATAACTAAGCCAAAATACTTTGAGCTTATTTTTATTTAAATATTAAAATAAATTCATTGAATTAATTAAGTTCTATTTTTAACAATAAAAATATTTATTTATTTATTTATTTAAATGTCCATTATGCTTTAAAATCTTATAAAATTTAAATAATATTTTTTTTTTCAAAATAAAAATAAAATCTTTTTTCTTTTTCTTTGTATTTCTAATTCAATTTTTTTTTTTTTTAGGAAGGAGTAGGAATAGGAACAAATTTTTTATTTTTTAATTAAATTTTAATTAATAAGAACTTTAATTTATTTTTTATTATTAAAAAATATATTTGAATTTTTTAAATTAAAAAAAAAAAAAATTTATTTTTGTTAGGCGAATTCTAGTTAATTAAATTTATAAAGTGGGATTAATTGATAAAAATAAAATCTATTTAACAAAAATTTATTTTCAAAATTTCTAGTATTAGTATTTGTTTGAGAAAAAAAAACAAAAAAAAAAAAGAAAAAAACTGTCAATCAAAATACATTTTTTAAAATTTATAAATATATAAAAATAAATCGAAATCATAAAAATAAATGCAAATAAGATTCGATTTTATTAAATTATTAAACAAAATAATTAAAAATTCTATTTTATAAATCAACTTTACAGCAAAAAAAAAAAATTAATTAATTAATAAATTTAAAATTCACCGTTTAAATGTTTATTCAATGAATTTTTTTTTTTATAAAAATAAAGAAAAAAAGGTTGGTTTTTCAAAATCATCAAATCAATTTTTATTAAATTAAATAAAATTAAATTTTAGGTAATTTTGGCGCTGCTACCAATGGATTGCTATGTTCAATTAGTTTTCTACCTTCTGTTTTATAATCAAATGTACAATTATGAGCTTCTGCGTTTCTGTGTTGGGTACAATAGTTGTTTCCACATCTATCATTTTTTTTTGTTTTTGTTTTGTTTTAAATAAAAAAATATTAAGATTTGTTTAAATCAATTTCAAGCTATTAGGATTAGCGAAAAACAATCACTAGAGTTTTATAGTTAAAAATTTAAATTAATTAAAAAAATTTGCAACTTTGGAGAATAAATTTTGTCATGAATAATATAATAAATATAATTGAGTTTTGAGTCGAATCATTATCAGATTGTTGCAATAAAAAATATACAATTTCGTTTTTTCATATTGAATTAAATACTTTTAAGCGCTATTAATTTTGCAACAATCTAATATTGATTTATTATTTAAAATTTCAATAGAATTCAGCTATTATAAATAATTTAGATAAAACATTTTTAAAAGCTATTAAAATTTTATTATTTTTTTTTTTTAATATTTTGCTAATCTTGCTGCTTAATTTAAAATTTATTGCTTTGAAATTTGATAATGATTTAAATTTAAACTGATTTTTAGAAAGTAGATTTTAGTAATTTAAAAAAAAAAAAATTATCTTATCTTTAGTTTATTTGAAAAACGAAAATTAGCAATTTAAATTAAAAGCTAAAAAGATATAAGTCTATTTTTGGCTTATCTATAAGGATCATGTGTAATTAAATAACTTTTGATAAGTTTTCCGCTTCTATTGCTCTAATAATAATAATAATAATATTCATTAAAAAAAGTTTTGGTCATAAAATAAAAAAAAAACTAATATTTGGTAATATTGTATAAGCCTATAAAAATAAAATAATTACAAACCTGCATATATACGACGAAGCTAGACCAGTCTTTTTTTTACAATAAAAACAATATTTTTTAGTCGAATTATCTGATACCAAACCAATACTATTTAAATTATTCGAGCTACCAGCTATTAGAATATCTTGATTTGAATTTTGATTAACAGGCGGTAGTTTAAGACTTTTTTGATTTGTAGATATGTCGTTGGTAGAAATCGAATAAGGCCTATTAAGTTTATTGCTGGCCGAATAGACCCTAGTTATTTCGATAGAGTTTTGATATGGTTTAAGTATTGATGTTGTAGTTGCAGTAGCTGTTTGTCGGTTTGTTGTATTAATCAATGGTGTTGCTGGCACTATCAACGGTGGATTCCGCTTGGTTAATAAAGGATTTAAATTTAAAGACTTTTTTAAAGCCAAATTGGCTTCTCCGTTTGGAATATTCGTAGTCTCTATTGAACTTTGTTTGTACAAATTTTGAATCTGATCTTGATGCGAAGAGTATAATGCTTCTAATTTGGGCGGTGGTTTTTGCTGAATTTTTGGTTTAATATTTTCTTCTTGTTTGTTTAAAGCAACCGGCGATTTAGACTTTATAATAGGCTTTAGTTTTGTGTTTTGGTTTAAAATGTCTGCTTCTTTTTCAATTTCTTTTTCTACTTTTTCTACTTTGTCGTCTTCTTTTTTCAAATCTTGAATAAAACTAACCTTTTTTTGGGAACTCGAAATTCTCTTAATAGGTTCTGGTATCTCTTCGGGTCTCTCTTCAGATGGTTTTGTGGCTTTTTTGCTCAATTTTTTACGACTCGGTTTCTGGTTTAAATTTTCCATTGATATTGTTTTGACTAAAATCGAATTTGGAGAAAACGAGGCGATTTCTTGTAAATGATATTTTTTCGTTTTACCACTACGCTTTGTTAATTTATCAATTTTTTTCTCTTCGTTATTGCTATTATTGTTATTATTCTCGTCCAATTTTGATTTGCGTTTTTTATGTTTTCTGTTCTTAACTTGATCAGGATTATTGTTAACTATTAAAACCTCTTTGTTTTCGTCTAAATCTTGGTTCACTTTTGAATCGACTTTTTTTCGATTCTTAACATATTCAATTTTTGAGCTTAAATTTTTCTTTCTGGCAGAGTTTGAATTTGAAAGGAGAAAATTTTCATTATCGGTTGTGTATGATGGTGTTAGTAGAGTCGGTAGAGCTGTAGTTGCAAGAGAAGAAGGTACTCGGTTTACCGAGTATTGGTCCGAATTTGTATTAAGCATAAGTACGGCCATAAGGTCTTGGTTTTGTGGTGATTGAGCTTGAGCTGCTTGATCCTCGTTTAACAAGAATTCTGACTTGTTTAGCAACAACTCATGTTCTTCTTCATCATAATTTTCATCATCTTCTTCCTCGTTGTCATATTCTGTTTCCAAGTTATTTACACTTTGTGACAAATCGCGATAATCTTCGTCGTCGTATTCTTCATCATAAACTTCGTCTTCATCTTCTTCGTCATCATCGTACTCATCATCATCTTCTAAATATTCTTCATCTTCTTCATCATCGTCATCTACACTTTCATCCTCTTCTTCGTAAAACTCTTCCTCTTCTTCTTCTTCTTCGGACACTTCTTTTTTTACAGCTTCTGTTTCTTTTTGCTTAGAATTTAATTTTTCCATTTTTATTTTTTCCAATTTGGCTTTAATTTCCATCATTTTCTCTTTTGTTTTTAAGTTTTCGTTTTGAGCAGATTTTTTACGTTTATTAATTAAATTTATTTTAGAACTGTTAATTTTTTTGAGTATTTTTGCATCATCGCTATTTTTCTCAGTTGAGTTTATTTCATTCTCATACGGAACATACATAGAAGCAGCACTCATTGCACCGGATATTGGAGAAGGTGCATCTCCTCGTTCAATAACTTTTAACAAATTAAAATGATCGCCATCTCTTAGTAGAAGTAAAGTAACATGTTTATTAGAGCTAGAACCAGTCTGGTCTTGATTGCTAGTCCACAAGTTGGAATCTTCGTGGATTTCCATCAAATCAGACACATCTCTGAGTAAAGTATCTTCAGTGGTTACTTTTATTTGTTTTAATATTATAATTAATTATATAAAGCAATTTTTGTATATAAGTTATAATAAGTAAAGCTTATTACGTCTTCGAGTATTTATTGGTCCTCCACGTAGTGTTAGAACCATTCTTAATGTAGCACCGTTTGGGATGTTATAGTCGTTCAGACTGTTCTTATCTTCGAGTTCATTCGATTGGTAAATTAAATGTTGATGTGAAATTGGAATACCTTCATGTCTCTGTATCTTAGCTTTAACTGATTGTATAGACTCAAGTGGCGACACTTTCAGGCTAAATGTTGTCCCAGCCAAAGTCTCTATATTAATATCTATCATGTACTTATTCAGACCGTACATTTCTGTTTTAAAAGAATTAAAAAAAAAAAAAAAACAATTGTTTTCGATTAAATAAGAATGGAATGTTATTTATATATTTATTTTATATTATAATTTATAATTAGATTCAAATATTTCTCTTTCTTTTTTTTTTTTTTTATATTTTTGAAAGCTTAAAATATTAAAATTATGTATTGCGTTAATTTAAATTATTTTATTGGAATTTTTGAGAAATAATCAAATAAAATAAAAAAAGTATTATACAAAAACAAAATTTTATTTTTTTTAAAAAAAAATTAAAAAAGAAAAACTTTATTAAAAATTATGAAAAAAAAAAAAAAAAAATTTAATTTAATTTCTGTTGCTAACTGTATATACTTTTGGTAGACCTAGAAATGAGAAAAAAAAATTAAATTTAAATTCTAAAGCTTCTTTAAATTCCTACGCTTTTAAAACTGATGTAATAGCTTAAAAACTCGAACTAATCCATTAGAAGATCCGATTAGCAACAAACATAAATGACTTGAGCTCCATTGATCCAGACAAGTAGCCCCATCCATATCGAATTTGAAACTAAAAGGCTTAAAAGAAAGCAAATCAATAAGACTTGCTCCGTTTTGGCTCAAATAAAAACCATAATTCTCATTCGAGTCCACATGTAACTCGTTCAAGCTATCACTTTTTACATTCGACTCTTTTTTCAAATTCAAATTTAAATCTTGATCAATTTGAAATATTTTTATACAATCATTTTCAATGGTGAATAATTCTGTTTCAACTTTATTTGGTTTTAATCCTAAAACAGCTTTTTCTAGTTTATAAATTTGATTCAGTTTTTGCTTTTCACAATCATAGACTCTAATTGAACCATCCGAACAGCCTGTGTTATAATAATAAATATTTATATAATTATTTAAATTAAATTAAATTTAATTAATACCTAAAAGAATGTTAGATTTAAGCAAACATGCTGATAAACAATAAAAGTTGTTAAAATTAAAGCTCAAATTTGTACCATTGTTGATATCAAGTTTAGTTAAAAAGCTTGATTTGTTCTGAGAATTGAAAGATAGTATAAACAAAATGTGGTTTGTAGGGGAAGAAAAAATTTGATTCATGCAAAATGTGTTTAAATTATTTAACATAAAGTCTTGTGCTTTTTTGCTTATCAAGTCATATGTTTTGACTAGGCCTAATCGAGTACCGATAAGTAATTGACTTGAGCTATTTTTGTTCCATTCAAGTATTGAAGAACCTTTAATGACTAGAGTTGAAATTGTAGATAGACTATTTTCAATACACCATATTTTTATGACTCCATCACAGTCTAATGAGCTAACATATTTTCCATCAGGTGAAAATTTACAATTTATAATCTCGGCTTTATGCTCGCCATAATCTTCTTGACTTAAAGTCAAATACGGCTCAGGTTCTAAATCAACATCAAGCTCATAACTATCTATAGATTCTATTTTAACTTCTTTTTCCTCTTTTTCGTTTTGTTTAATATCATTTAAAGACGGTAGAGTTATTTTGCGATTAACTAAGTTAGAAACCGTGCTCATTTCTGTTTTTACTTGATCTGGTTTCGCTTGAACTGGCTTTGCAACTTTGTTAGACTTGGGTTTAGTCAAATTCTTAAGCATGTCTATAAATGTGTTTGTTTGTCTATTCTGTGTATTTTGATCCAACAATTGAAACTCATCGGTTAACTCGTTTTGAAGGTAATCTTGCTCAAAAGTGTAATAAGTCTCTTTAAAAGCTGTAACTGGTTTCACTTGTTTTGACCAAAAAAACTCTTCGTCATAGTTAACAAGTTTAGGCAGTTGTAGACTCTGGAAAACAATGTTTAAAAAATTTTGTAACGAAACTAAAAAAGTATCGATCCAATTTTTACTAAAATAAATCGAAAACAAAGAATTTTCTTCTGGATTTTTCAAAAACGGTAAACAATACCAATCTTTCCATTCTACTTGTGACTGAAGTTTGAATGAATAGTTCTCAAATAGTTCGAAAGCTTTATCTTGTTTGTTGTTTTGAATTGTATAAACCAAATAGTATCGAAGCAAAAAAATTTCAAATTTACGACTCAGTGATGATGGCGTATAATTTCCGAACTTAAGTGTCAGTCGACTAAAATACTTCAAGTCTAAATAAGTCCAGTATTCGATTAAACCATTCAGATCGTACTGATAAACAAACGATAGCAACAAATCTGTTATTTTATCAGATTTAAATGATTTATCTTTGTCTTGTTTAAGATCATGATCAAACGATTTTAGGCTTGAATTGAACCCACGAAATATTAAATACTCTTTTATTAAATCATCTATATATGATAAAGATGTTGTTTGTTGACTTTGTTGAGCTAAATTAGATGAAGAAGATGCTTGATTCACAAAAAACGAGTTATCCATTGACATTCTATAATTTTTTTTATTTTCATAGAATATATTTTATTTTATTTTATTAAATTTATGAATGATGAATAAATTCTTAAATATTTTAATTTTACTTTTTAATGAAACATAAAAAAGGAAATAGAAGAATTAATTTGAAATATTTTAAATTTCTTTTTTAAAGTCACATTAATTCTAAAAATTATTTTAGAAATTTACAATGCAAAGAATTAGAAAAAATGCGATAAAATCAATAAAAATTTATTTAAAAAAAAAATTGCATTTTTAATTTACTTAATTAGAATTACAATTTTTTTTTTAAATCCAAATATTTAAAGGTTTTTTTCTTATTAATTGGACAATGCTTGTATCTGATCTATTAAAGACAATATTGCTTGAAAATTTGCCAAATTTTAGTTTATTCTAAAAAAAAATTGAAATAGGTAATAGAAAATATAAGCTCATAGTCTTAAGTAGTTTTTAAAAGTCTCAACCAACTCTAGTTTTTAACTTATAAGTATATTTTACATTTTATTTAATTAGCTTGAGTTAAAAGAGTACAATATTTTATAAATAAAATAGAATTTTTTGATTTCAATTTAAACTATAATTAAATCCTATTTTAAACTTTTTATATTTAACTTTAAATTAAAGAATTCTAAGAATTTTATTCTATAAAATGATTCCTCCCCATAAAAAATATAGTCGGAATTTTATTTCCGGCAGGGTTTTTTTTTTATCAACAAAATAAAATAAAAGCCTAAAATGTAAATTTTAAAAGATTTTTATTAAACAAAAACAAAAACAGATCATAAATTTTTTTTTTTTATTAAAAATTTATTCACATTTAATTTACATGATATAACAATAATAATTTTAATAATATTAATAATATTAATAATAATAATAAATTTAATAAATTTAATAATACTAATTTTTTAAATGGAAATTTACTGTCTTTCTAAATCACTCGGATGTGTTGTAAACTATTACATTAATTAGTATTTTTCTCTTTGAAAAAGTCTTCTTCTTCATCGTCTTCTTCGTCAAACTCGTCGTAATTCGAATTTTGATCATTAAACTCTTCGCTATTTGCTTTAGTAACCGAATTTGCATTATTATTTTGATAATTAAATTGAGTAGATGATAATTTACGTTTTAAACCTGAACTTCGCTTATTATGACCGTTTAATAGCTGCTCTGGTGAATTGGAACATAGAATTTTATCTATTAATACTTTACGATTAAGTTCCATTTCTTTTTTGGCAAATTCTATCTGAGATTGCAAGCTTTTCGCTTGATTTATCATTTCATTAGCCAAATTTTCCAAAACCGACCACTTTTTATCCTCTGTCTCTTGAATTTTGTTTATAAATCTCAACAAATCGTCCGTATTAGGATTTTTCTGTGCGAAATCGTTAGATTTAGACAATTTTGAACATGCTGGCGATGAAAATGATGATGCATTTGATGAAACTGGACTTTGAGTATTTATATTTTGAACTATGGTTTGATTACTTGTATTTAAACTACTAAAAACTGTATCAACACAATTTGTACCCAATAAAGTCGGTGGTTTAAGGCTTAGGAATTTCTTGTATGCGTTTTGAGCTAAAATTTCATCCTTTTTCCTACGACGATATCTCATGAAGGGTTTGATGGGGCCAACTAGAGATTCGTTTTGATTGCAGACAGCACATGAGCATGATACGGCATGACAAGTAAGAATTTCAGCATCTAATAGAGCCAGTATTTGCTGCCCACCGGCTTTAATTGTTCTTTTCCAGTCTCTGCAATTTCCTTTCCCACAAAACGTCTCAAATTCGATAGGTGTCATCCAGCGCTCGTTTTTTTCGGCCGATTCTACCGAGTCTACCAGAACCCGAATGCATCTTCCTTTACCACCGGAACCAAATTTTTTTTTATGCAATTCGGCTAATATTGAATTACAATTAACTTGTACAACATCATCATAGAGAATTTTTTCATCAAAATTAATAGGCTTCGAACTTCGACGGCTAGTTACTGAAGCCATAGGAATTTGGGCTTGTAGAGTTAAATTATGAGCCTGTTTGCTCCATTCGGTAAGCTTTTCAGCATAATCACTTATCGAGTTTATCTGATTGTTGTTCTCGTCATCATCTTGCTCAAGGTCTTCGTCATCTTCTTCTTTATTATTAAAGTTAATATCTGAATCCATGTCGGTTTTATTATGTTCATTTTCTGGTGTTATTTGACTTTGTGTTTCATCGAATTCTTCCAAGTCATGTTCACTATCAAAGTTATTTTTTGCCAAACCGGTGCTGTTGTTTTCTTCGTTCAGATCAGTCAAGTTCGAGATTGATTCTTGATTTAATACTTTGGTGTTTATCAACAAGTTGTTGTAATTTATGTAATTCGAACCATACGTGTTACTTTGGCTCATTTTTGATTTCAATTTGCTTGCTTCAAAGTTAGTTACCATTTTGTTTTTGTTTTTTTGTTTTTTTTTTTTTTATTTTTTAGTTTATTAAAAAATAAAATTTTATTTTTTATAATTTAAAATAACTTTGAAAAATAAATTCCAACACATTTATTTCAAAAGTGTGTATAAATGGCGTTCGTGAATTATTTTTTTTATATTAAAATAAAACGTTTCTATAATATCGCATTAAACGAGTTTGAAAAATTTTTTTCTTGAGATGATGATGATGATGATGATGATGATGATGAACAAGATGAATTTGTTGTGCATATTATTTTAAAAAATGCAAATTTGAAATCAACATCGAATTGAAACAAATCATGTGATTTCATATTTCAATTCATATTATAATAATTTGAATTCGTAAAATAATAAAAACTATTATAATAATTAATCATAAAGAGTTTCATCGTCATCAGTTAGTTATATATATATTTAAATATTTGTGTTGATACTTTCGTTAAGCTATTTAAAATACTATTCATATTTCAATAAAAAAAGATAAATTTTATTATCTTTATTGTCATATGCTTTTTAATTAAAAATAGATAAGAAAAAAAAGAGCTTCTTTTGTTTCTTTTTTTTTTTAAATAATTTTATTTAATAAAACTATTTACAAATTTGAAAACCAAGATTCTAAAATGTCCGAACCACCACCAGTCAGTAAAAATGAATCAGAAGAGCAAACTGAAATTGATTTGAATACAAATATTGATTTGAGTCCTGCTAAAGACCAACAAGAGCCGAAACAAATCGGCGAAGACATGTTCTTTTCGACCGTGTCAGATCCGGTAGATATGAATTCGTCACAGACTCAAAAGAATGAAGATATGGACGAAATTTTTAGACTTAATAAACCAGTTCAAAATATAGATTTAAATCAACCAGAACAAGACGAAGACGAAGACGACGACGATGATCCATTTTCTTTTTCCAACAAAAGTCCAAAACAACAAGCTCAAGTTAAATTAGAACCAGTAATAAAACCAGCATTAACAATAGAAGCTGAACCCGAGCCTGAACAAAAACCAGCTCCAGTACAATCATTGAGTCTATTTCAAACAAACACAGAAGAAGACGAAGAAGAAAGAGACAAATTTATAGACATAACTCTGTCGGACCCGAGTAAAATTGGAGACGGCATGGGCTCTTACATGGTCTACAAAATAACCATAAAAACAAATATTCCAGTCTTTAAAAGTCAAGAGTTCTCAACCCAACGTCGTTTTAGTGATTTTTTAAATTTGTACGAAAAATTAAAAGAAAAGCATTTGCCAGCTGGTCGTATTTTACCTCCAGCTCCCGAAAAGGATATGATAGGTATGGCTAAAGTGAAAATGTCCAAAGAAGATCAAACTCCGGTTGATTTTATTGAAAAAAGAAGAGCTGCTCTACAAAGATTTCTAAATCGTTTAGCTAAACATAAAACTTTTAGATACGACCCTGATTTTAGAGATTTTCTTGAAATTTCTGACGAATTGCCCAAAGCTACTAACACTAGTGCTCTTTCTGGTGCTAATATGTTAAAAATGTTCAAAAATGTAACTGATAGTGTTAGTAAAATTGCTCTAAAAATGGAAGAGACTGATCAAGTAATTGATTTCAGAATTTATCTAGTTTTTTTACTTCTTTCTTTCTTTCTATTTAATAAAAAATGAATTAACAAGCTAATAAAACTAATTAATTAACGATATTATTTATAATTCTATAACTATAAGTTAAGCGAATCGATTTCATACTACTTACTACAATCGTTATGTGTTTCTGGTATAGAGTTTTTCGACGAAGAATGTGAGGTTGAGTATTTTAGTTTTAATTTTTGTTATTTTCAAACTTCAAAAGTCTAACCCTATTAGTTTTAAAAAAAGTTTTTTTTTAGTTTTTGCATGAATTTTATTTTTGTATTTTATTTTAATAAAACATATTTTATTAGATAAAGCTCTAAATAAATAAAATATTATATTTAAGTGGTTCGAGGAGAAATCAAGACAAGTAGAGAATTTGTATGTACAATACAAAAAGATGCATGCTGCGGCAGAGCTGTTGTTCGGTTGGAGAAAAGATTTAGCTCATTCAACCAAAGACTTTGCCAAACACACATCAATTTTGGCTAATTCAGAAGAACAGTTAAGCTTATCAAGAGCTTTGAGTCATTTGGGAGAAGTTTATGAAAAAATAGATCAAATTTATTTAGAGCAATCCAACTCGGACTATTTTATTTTATCCGAAATGATCAAAGATTACGTGTGTTTGTTTGATAATATAAAAGAGGTTTTTTATCAGAGAATTAAAACTTTTAGCAATTGGCAAAAAGCTGAAGAAGCACTTAAATCCAAAAAAGATTCTAAAGCAAAACTAGAAGCTACTAACAAATTGGACAAAATTCCTACTGTTCTAGCTGAGATTAAAGACGTAATTATCCTTTTATTTTATTATATACTTTAAATTGCTCTTAAGAATAAAACAATTCTTATTCTTTCTAATTTTTTTTTCGGATTTGTTTATTTGTTCAAATTACTTGATGCTTACCATAAATCAGTTCAATTTTTAACTGATTTAGACTGTAATTTTTCAGACACTATATATTAATCAAGTTATTATCGCTTTTAAGAGTCTACTTTAACATTACAATTTAACTTAAGCGTAGCTATAATAAAATTAGAAAATAAAAATAATTTTTTTTTAAAAGTTGGAAACTAAAGTAGAAAAATGTAAAGAAGACTTTGAACAAATATCCAAGACAATTAAAGAAGAAGTTAAACGATTTGACTTGAACCGTGCTAACGAGTTTAGGAAAGAGCTCACAAAATATTTAGAAACAATATTGAATAATCAAGAGGCTATATTAAAAATATGGGACCAATATCTACCAGAAGTAAAAGCCATTTAATTTGAAATTTTTTAAAACAAATAGAATAAGCATTTTCTTTATTTTTTTTTTATATTTATTTAAAATTTATTTATATTTAAAAAATAAAATTTTAATTTAAAAATAAATCATTTTTTTCCACACTATAATCACCAAAGTTGATTTTAGTTTTTTATTTTATCCACGAAACCTTATAGTAATAGTAATAGTAATAAAAATAAGATTGAGTATTGGGAAGAAAATTTACATTTTCTTTTACAATCTATTTAGTCTTTTTGGTTGTTCTCTAAGTTCTATTTGCTTCAAATATTTTATTTATTCTGGCTTTAAATGAGTTAAGTGTGTCCGCTTCTACAACATCATTTGGTAACGCATTCCAATCGTTTGCAATTCTATTATTGAAGAAATTAGATCTTATTGAGTCTTTGGTATTTTCTCCTACCAAACGGTATCTATGTCCCCTTGTTTTAGGTCTTAAGATCACAGAGCCTTGTTCCATTACGCATACTGGTTTCTTATACCAATTGATTATATCATGACCTTTAACAATTTTGTATTGCTGTATCAAATCACCTCTTATTCTTCTTTTTTCCAAGGTCTTATAAAGTCTCAAAAATCAAATCAAATCAAAAAGAAATACAAGTTTTAAATTCTAAAGGCTTCTTTTAAGAATCGTGAATCAAAATTTTTACCAAATAGAATCATCTTGGAATATTATTAAAAATAAAAAAAATTGGCTTTTTGATATATTTTATTAATAAAAATTAGTTTTTGTTATTATAATTACGAATTTTGGGTTTTTGTTTTAACTTATTATTATTATTTGGTACAGTTCTAGGTGTTTTTTGTTCTTTAGTGTTAAAATTTACTTTTTTAATATCAGGTTTCAAGTCTTGATTGAGTATCGAATCATTCTGGTTTTCGTCAATGAGCTTCCAAATTTCTTTTAAATTTTCTGACTTAACTGAAGATGTAAATGAAGTGTTTTCGTCCGGAATTGAATCACTAGTCGTAGATGTATAATTGCTTTCTTTATAGGCTTGTGTTTTATTTAAATTAGGCTCAGATTTCGTCTTTTGCATATTATTCAAAGTTAGCTGCTTTTTAGTTAATTCGTATTGTTTTTTTTCTAATTGTTCAAGTTTATTTGTGAAAGCTGTTTTGGGTCTGTTATTGATCGATTGTTCATAAATTGAAAACTCGTTGTCTCGGTTAATTCTCAATATTGCTAAATTCTCATTATCGACTTTAATTTTAAAAGTTTTTAATTTTAAATTTAATTTTTTAAAAGTGTTTTTTATTAATACATTTTATTTTGTTTAACTCTCCTCGTAACTGGTTGCTCATTTCAATTAAATGTTCTTTTTCTTTGATTAAATTGTTTATGAATTTAGCTGCTGTCTTTAATTTCATTTTTAAATTATCGTTTTCTTTTCTTATTTCAATTAGATCACTTTGATCTGAATCCAAATCTGATTCTGACTCTGAGCTAGATTCAGCATCGATAACATTTTCTTTTTGTTTTGGCTTATCATGTTTATGCCTTAATAATTCGTGGCTCAATTGTCTAGCTTTAATCTGTAATTGTTGATTCAACACTGACAACCTTTTTATTTCCTCTTTTAACTGCTCTATAAACAATTCTTGAGCTCCAAAATTAATTTGTGTACCACTAGCTGATAATTTAAGATTAAGCTCAGATATCTTTTAAATTCAACAAATTAAAATTCAATTTTTAAAAAAGCAATTAAATAATAGAAATGCATCATTTAAGAAACTAATAGAACTTAATAGAACATAACTTTAAAGACAATGATACCAATTAATTCAAATAGAACCATAAAAAGAAACAAATAGATTGTATTAAAAATAATTCAACTCAAGATATTATTTACTTTGTTTTCTAATGAAGATATCTCGGAATTTTTTTCTATTGTAGCTTTGTGATATTCGTCTGCTTCTCGACTAGTTGTGTTCAATTCTAGCTCTAAATTAGATATAATTTGCTTCAAATTATTAATCTCAGTACTCATTCGTCTATCTTGACTATTCATTTCATATTTTAATGTTTCTAATTGAGTTTGTTTCAGTCTTTCCTTTTCACTATGTTCGTTCATCAGCTTTTCTAAGTAGATTAATTTAGATTGCTGCTTTTTACTTAAAGCCGTCAAATCAACTTTCTCTTTTCTCAACAAATCTTTTAAAAATTTAAATATAAACATATTAATTTTTTTGCTAAATTTTTCTCAAATTACTTATTGTTTCGTTTAGTGATTTAATATGTGAATTTAAAATTGTGTTATCAGTTAAATTAGAATCTGGTATTTTTTGTTTAAGCACATATTCGTCTATTTTTGATTGTAATTCTCGATTTTTTTGTTTCAAATCTAAAACTTGACTCTTTAGATCTTCAGCAAAATATTTTTCTGAACTTTCTTGATTATTCGTGGCTATTTGTTCCATATCGAGTCTCATTTGTTTGATTATTTGCTTTAATTTTTCATTTTCAAGCTTGAATTTTTGTTCATTTAAATCTTCGATTTGGCTTATGTGAGAACCTAATGGATCAGATTGAATAAATGACTTAATTACGCTTTCTTTATGCTTTAACTGGTCTTGAAGTGATTGCACTTGAGCAAATGCCTTTTAGAGATATTTCAATTTACATAGAACAAAGTTATGGGTATATTTTAAAAATTAATTTACTTGGTCTCTTTGTTCAATTAAACTTTTATCTATATCTTGTTGGTCTTTAAGCTTGGAGTTTTCTAAATTATAAAATTTTTTTTGCCATTCTAAATTAAGATCTAATTTTTCCTTTTCTAGTTTATTAATCCGGTCTAAGTTTGATTTGAGCTCGTTTTTAATTAAATCTAATTCACTTAAATAGTTTTGATTCAAATCGTTTTTAACTAGTTCTTTAGTTTTGCTTAATTCAATTTGTTTGCTTAAATTTAATTTCAACTCTTTTATTTCCTCTTTAAATGATTCTATTTCTTGTTTACTTATTCTAAGCTCATTTTGAGTTTTACTCAAATTTTCTCTTAAACTTTGATTCAAATTTTTATGCTCATCTAGATTCATGTTTAAGTTTTCTATCAATTTTATTTTATCAATTAATAGTTTTTCTTTATCTTCATTTTTACGATTTAAATCTTCTAAAGTTTGTTTAAATCCTTCGACTCTTTGTTCCAAATCTTTTATTTTTGCATCTTTAAGTATATTCAAATCTTTCAATTCCCATTCTTTTTCTTTTAGTTTCTTTTCAGCAGATTTTAAATTATTTTCTGTACAATCAGTTTCTGTTCTAACTCTTTCGTTTTGTTCTTTGGATTGTTTTAATTCGTTTTTTAGAATTTTAATCTCCAAATCTTTGGCTAGTATAGTTGTATTGAACTCGTCTGTTTGCACTCGATATTCGTGTTCTCTTTTTTTAATTATTTGATCAAATTCGTTCTTTAGCTCGTCTCTTTGACGGTCCAAATCGAATTGAAGATCTTGAATTTGTAGTTGAAGTGTTCGTTTAAGTTTTTCTATTTCGTTTCTTTCTTGATTTATTTCCAAATCTTTGCCAGTTTTGTATTTATCAAATTCCGAGTTTTTCTGATTTAAACGATTCAGATAATACTTTTTAAGTTCATCAACCGAATTCTGATGATTATCATTCACTTTTCTTAGTTCATCTATTTTTATTTTCAAGTCGCTTATTTCGGCATTTTTTTCCGACAATTGTTTTCGGATTGTTGATAAAGTTTGCTCGAATTTTTCCAATTCTATATCACGATCTTCTAAAAGTTTTAAATTGTATTTAAAGTCTTGTTTTAATTGATTAAATTTATCTTTTTCTTGTTTTAATTCATTGCTTTTTTGCTCCAATGTTTTTTCCAACAAATCGATACGTTTCTCTTGGATTTCTCTCCATTCTTTTTCTTTTTGGCCTGCTATTTCTTTTAATGTTTCTTTATCAAAATTCATTTTATTTTATTTTATTATTTTTTTACATTTAATAGTTTCAAAATCTAAAAAGCTCATCTATTAGAACATTTCAAAACGAGTTGCCATGGTAACTTGAATTGGTCAATTTTTATTTTTATTAAACAAAATTAATTTTACATTTTTTATGGCTTTTAAAAATTAAAAAAATTAATTAGAGTTTTTGGTCTATTACTTTTAGATATAAGACTTTAATTTTAAGGGTATTAAGCAAAGATATCAAATCAATATTTATAAAGTTGGCTTTGACTATTGGATAAATATAATGATAGCCATTATTTGTGCTAGTGAGCATCAAAAGCATCAGAAATTCATGGATTTGATGCAATATTACAAGAAATTCTAAATTTTAAAAATAATAAAAAAATTAAAATTTTTACAAAAAATTATTATTAACCCCCGGGTCTTTTAAATTCTATCAAAAATTATCAAATTAAGCAAAGAAAATTTTATAACCTTGCATTTCGTCTTATATTTAAATAAAAATAAGCTTTTTTTGGCAAAATTTAATTTTAAATATGATAATAATATATTTAATTTTTTAATATTCTTTTTAAGAAGTCGGCTAAAAAAGATCATTCTAGATCATTTTCGGTACGATCCTAAAATAATTGAATCGTGTCATATCAAAACAAATCTAAATTAAAAATAAAAATTTAATTCAAAATATTATATGTTTATATAATATATAGACTATATAATTAAAAAATATGAAAAAAATTTCTTTGCTGGGCTTATTATTTGTTTTGTTTGTAATCGATGCTTTTGCAAGTGAGCAATATAGTGGTTCGGGTTTTTATTTAACATCAATCTATATAGATAAAGCTGGTGTAAAAGAAGACGAACAATTTTCATTGGAACAAGAAAACCAATCAGTTTATGCAACATCAAATTATATGAATACTGGTATTTACTATGAATCAAATGTTCAATATCCTCTTGAAAAGCATTCAACTTATTCTAGTTCAGTTGTATCAAATCAATATGAAATACCAATTGTTAAATGTAGTCCTGAAATCGATTTAACACCATTACCAAGTAATTGTCGTAAATTTAGGCGTTGTGGAAACGGTTTTTTATACATCTTGAGTTGTCCATTATACACAGTGTTCGATGCTAGAATTAAAGTATGCAATAGACCTGAAAATGTACCAGAACCATGTGGTAAAATACCATTATCTGCTTTTGCTTTACCAGCTGATCCTCCTGAATACAATATATTAAATATTTATGAAACTAATCAACCATACTATTTTCAAGATACAACACAATACAGACCAACTCCTTGCATACAAAAAGATACCAAAACTTCAGTTCTTAATTTACCAAAATTTCCAAAAACTTTACCTTCTAATTTACCAATGGTTTCAAAAGCCTCAGTTACAAATGTACTAAAAGATACAAAAACCTTAGCACCCATTATATCAAAGGTTAAAAAAACTACATCAATTAATATACCAAAAATTCCAAAGACTTCAGCTTCTAATGTGCTTAAAGACCCTAAAATTTCAAATCCTAGTTTACCAATACTTTCAAAACCCTCAGATTCTATTAAACAAAAAATTCCACCATCTAATGTGCTTAAAGATCAGAAAACATTAAATATAATAAAAATTCCAAAAACCTCAACTCCTAATGTGTTAAAAGATTCGAAAATCTCAGCTCTGCCAAATGTGCCAAAATTTTAAAGTCTTAATTAATAAACATTAAATTAGTAATTACTTTTTCATTCCAAAAATAAAATAATTTTCTAAGTTAAATTTGAAGATTCTTTTAATCATTAAGGTATTAAGATCAAGTTTATACAATTGACAAAAATAATCAATAAAAATCATTTTAAAATTATTTATTAAAATTCAACAAAAATAAACTTAAAATACTTTGAAAAAAATTTATTAAATTAAATTTAGTTTAAAAAAAATAATAATTAAAATGTTATTAAATAATTCTTGATTAATTTCGTAAATTTTTTTGCTTCTTTTTCCGATTTTTTGCTCCAATCTTTAATAAATAAATGCACTTCAACATCTTTAGATTGTTTATTAAAGTATATAAATGGATTGCCATTTTTCTCGCTTTGATTAGTTTTTGATTTAGAATTGGGAAAAGAAACACCACCAAAACTTAAAGTAACATTCGAATATAAATATAAAATTTTTGTTTTTTAATTATAAAAAAAATTATTAATACTTGTTCATCTGCTTATTTAAAATGGGCTGAGTATCATCTTCTAAAAGATCCCATATATAAAAATGATCTAATTCATCAACAACATAAAAACAACTGCTTCTATTCTCAATCCATTTTATTTCTTTTATTTTAGTTCCTAAACAACCAAGATTCCAAGTCTTTATTGGAGTAACATAATCAGTATGATAAAGTCTTATTTCTCCATTTCCATAACCAGCTAATAATAAATCAGGAATTTCGTGATGAAAAGAAACATCGGTTACATACAACATACCATCAGAATAATTTGATTTCATTATTGAACTTGAATATTCAGCTCCTTTTCTTGTAATATGAATTATTTGTCCTAAATTTGTCGATATGAAAAAATGATTCATTTGATTCGATGATTTGGTCATATTTAATGTTTGATACTCGGTTTTTCCAAACATAGTTCGAATTATGTTATTTAATATAATTTGAGAACTTTTGACTAATTTTATTTTGCCACCAGGTAATAGACCTAAATCAGTCTCGAATACTGTCAAATCTGTATTTTTAAGTTCAACAACAGTCTTTATTTTTCACTTAATTTATTTAAATTTCTTAATTTATATTTTTTAAATTAATTTTACCCATATAATCAATTTGCAATCGATTTCCAAAGTTGCCAATTGCATAAAAACACCTTTAGAGTTATCGTTAGATTGTGATTGTAGATTAACTATTGATCTAACTTCACTCATATGATTTTCATTTAGAAGAATACCAGCTGTAGTATAAGTTGCAGATCTGAGTACATTTGATTCTGACTTATCTTTGGAGTTTAAACTATGCAGCGAGCTTGATTCTCTCAAATCCCATAAGCAAACTGAGCCATCAATCTTTAAAAAAAAAATAGAATTAAAAAACATTCAAAAATTCTTCTAAAAAAAATATTTCCAACATTTCCTGAAGTAACTATGAATGAAAAATAGTTTAAACAAGTCGATAAAGTTTCACATGATAAAACTCGGTAGGGTTTCGAAGGGTTTAAAATACTCCATATAATTAACAAACTCGATCTGTTCGAAATTGAATCAAATGAGCTAACAAAAAAATTAGAATCGTCTTTACAAAAAGTAATTTGAGATAGTTCAGATTGTTTGATTAGTTTAGTCAACGGTTTTTGCAATGAAAATCTCGAAAAGCCCTGAGAAATTTCCAAATCGGATTTATTCTCAGTTAGAAAATTATTTGATTCGAAATTTTCGTTTTCTTTTAATAATGTTTCTATTACTTTTCCAGATTTATTCAAAAAATTTTCTAAATAAACAAAATTAAATTCTGTTCTGAATTTTTGTAGTATGTCATCAGATGTTTCATACTGTTGACTAAATTTATCATTTTCCACGCCACAGCCTTTTGAATCATCGGGTGGATATTGGGTCCATCGGGTGCTATATTCGATTTCATCAGTCTGTGTCTCAATCTCAAATACATCATCATTTGTTTGTATCTTTTCATGTCTTAAATGAGATGAGTAAACAGTCCTCATTTCGGATGGGTTCAAGTCTATTAAGCTGAAAGCTTTTTTATCCAATTCTATCAAATTTTTAAACAAATCTTTTGATCTACGCTTTTGTCGGTCTTTAGAATCGTGATTAAAATAGATCTTGCTTGAATATACTTCTACTAATTCTGTTGGAATTTTTACCAATGCGTTTGCTTTTATGATTTTGTCTTCTTTTCTTTTGTAATCCTTGTAATCATCGTAATCGTCGTATTTGTCATAATTTGCTTTTGATTTTGACTTTGATTTGTACTTGTTATCTTCTTGATCAGAATAATCATCATAATTTTTTGATTTTGATTTTGATTTTGTTTTATAATCATCTTCATCCGAGTAATCATTGTATTTTTTAGATTTAGATTCTGTTTTTGCTTTTGCTGGTTTTTCTTCTGGTTCGTCATCAGGTTCAAAATCGTTTTCGAAATCATCTTCATAATTGTAATCTTCTTCTTGTTGGTAAACCTCTTTTTGTTTTTCTTGTTCCTCGTCTGATTCTTTTTTATGTCTAGACTTTTCTTTGTGTTTATCTTTCTTTCTTTCTTGTTTTTCTTCGTATATTTCTTCATTATCGTCGTACTTTTTACTGCTTTTTCGATGCTGTTTTGAACTTGATTTATAATTCAAATCTTCTTCTTCTTCTTCTTTTATAATATCATCGTCTTTCTTTTTTGACTTGTGTCGGGATTTTGATTTTTCGTAGTCATAATCATCAGATTTGTGACTACGACTACGATCTTTCTCTCTTTCTCTATCCTTGTCTCTTTCTTTTTCTCTTTCTCTATCTCTATCTTTGTCTCTATCTTTTTCCCTTTCTCGTTCTCTATCCCTGTCTTTTCCTTTTTCTCTATCTTTCTCTCTTTCTCGGTCTTTCTCTCTTTCTCTATCTTTATCTTTGGATTTTTTCTTTTCTTCTTTTTCATACTCGTCTTTAGAAGATTTAGATTTTGATGATTTATAATCATCATCTCTATGTTTTGACTTGGAACGGGAGTTTTTATAATCATCTTCCAATTCTAATTTACTTGTTTCGTTTAAACTTCCAAAATCAGATTTATATTTTCTACTTTTCTTTTCAATCAATTAGTTAAATAGTTTAAAAAAGCTAAAATAAAAAGATTAATTTTACTTTATCTGACATAGTAGAGAATTTTTTATTTGAAATTTGCAAGAATAAAAAATATTTTAAAAAATGTTAGATTTTTAATTAAGCAGCCTTGACTTTATATGGTTGTTATAGAAATTTATAAAAATTTAAAGAAAAAAGAAACTAGGTCTTAAAAAAATTTATTTAAATTTGAATAAAAAAAAGTTTATTTATTTATTTGTTCTTCCATCTGAAATGTGCATAAGCTCGATTCGCTTCAGCTTGTTTATGTATATCAATTTTTTTCTTGATACTTTTACCCTTTAAGATATAAATTTAGAATATAAAGTTTTTGCCATGATTTCTATATTTTCTAAAAATCAAACCTGGTTATTAAAAGCATCTATTAATTCGCCTGCTAGTCTGTCATAAAAACGAACTGTTCTTTCTTTTTCTTGACTACTTGAAATCAACATCTTGGTAGCTTTAAACTCTCTCTCTTTTTCGCTCATTGGAACTGGTACTTGATAACTAATACCTGATTTAATTAAGCCAATTACTTTTAAAATCGGTTTGGTATTATCTAAAGCAGTTAAAAAAATCTTCATCGGATTTGTTTCAATCTCGGATCTTTTCAATTCTTCGGCTTTGTTGTATTTTTCTACTTGTTTTAATTTTATGTTATACAAAGCTTTATCAACTAAATTACGCGCCAAGTATGAATTACCATTTCTCATTAGAATTTTTACAAATTTACTATAAAAAAAAAATGTTTATTTTAATAATTTCAAAAATATAACAAAATTTATTTATTTTTAGAGTACTGAAGACGTTGGTTGTAGCTAAGAGCATTCGATTCATAACCATCTGGCGATTTAACTAATTGATAATGTCTTGCATCTTCACTTTGAACATTATCTAACTCTGTTTTATTTATTATCGGTTTTATAAAATCTGATTTTTTAACAGAATATGCTCTATTTAAATTTAAGCTTAGACTCAAATTTTTCAACATTCTTTAAAATTTTAATTTAATAAAATTTAAGTTCTTATAATGAAAAATTAAATTTACTTGGCTAAAAGTAAACCAGTTTTAAAAGTAAAGCAAAATCTATTTTATTAAAAAATTTTATTCAAAACAAAGTATAGAAAAAGTCTCAATTTTTTTTAGCTCTCAAGTTCAGCTATAGGATTGGAATGAATAGTCACATTTTTGATTTTTATGTCATAATTAGGTTTGTGTGTTTTTTCGTTAACAGGAATTTTTTCCAATTCATCTAAAGTATCGAAACCGTCTATTACCTGAGCAAATATAGTATACTTCATGTCCAAATTTGGCTGCTTTGAATAAGTTATAAAAAACTGGCTACCATTCGTGTTTGGACCTTTGTTTGCCATTGAGACTACTCCTCGTTTGCTGTGCTTGAAATTTTCATTTAATTCATCTTCAAAAAAATCATCCCATATACTCTTTCCACTTTTGCCTGTATTGGTTGGATCTCCTGTTTGAACTATAAAACCTTTTATGTTACGATGAAATATACAACCATCATAATAACCACTTGCGCACAAGGCAAGAAAGTTTTTACACGCCTTTGGGGCTGCTTCGCAATGCAGTTCTAATTTTATATTACCAATGTCTGTGTGTAAAGTAACAGACATTTTTCTAGAAAAAAAATAACAAATTTCATGTATTAGGAATTGATTAGAACAAAACAAAAGGTCGTTACACCTGGTTTTATCAATAATGAAAAAAAATATTTTTAAAAAAATACAACTTTTTATTTCTTTCTATAAAAATTTGCCTATAAAAAACATTATTAAATTAATTAAATGTCCTGAATAGTATGATTCTGACCAAATTAAGATTCCATGTTTGAAAGTATAAGCTTGCTGTTAAAGAAAAAAAAATTAGAAAAGTTTGAAAATAGAAAATTTTTATCTAATTAATTAATTTACATCTAAATTTTGATAATCAAAGTAAAACAATTGGCCTAAATAAGCCAAATTCCAAATATTCAAAATTAAAAAACCAATATTTATTAGTCGAACTTTAAAGCTCGTTTTTTTATTCAAATGTTTACACTCTTTTGAACATTCTTTTGATTGAACACAACTGTTCAAAATTTTGCTTAATTTAAGCCTAAATTCTAAAAAGAAAAAACTTGTACATTTTTCTAAAATAAAATTTATCTAAACATATTATAACAAATATACCAAATTCAACAAAAGCAAAGAGTCCAATTGAGAGTAAAACTAATAAAATGTTCGGATCAAATCCATGCAAAGCTGAAGAAACCAAATAAGTAATTAAAATAGATTTAAAAACACCATATCTTTTTTTGGTTTTAATAAACACATGTTTTTTTAGCCAAAGATGGATCGATAAATTCCAATTGTTGACTACATTCATCATTGACTTTGGCCATTCAATATATGTTGGTTTTACCACTTTATACTCTTTTTTATTCTCAGATTCAATTTGACTAAGACTTAACACAAATTGTGAAAAGAAACAGATAAAATAATTGGAATTTCTATAAGAAAAAGCTTTAAAATAAGCCTCCAAAAACATGCTTTTAAATTTGTAAAAAATTTTTTAAATAATTTTATCACTTGATTTCAAAATAAATAATTTTACTAACACATTTTTAACTTTGTCTTCTAGGATGCCAAACAAACAATTAGAACAAATCAAACAAATTATTGAGTAAAACAAATATTTAAAACTCTGTTTTAAGTCTTTTAATTCCAATTTTGTTTTTCTTCTAATAAAATCACAATATTGTTTGAAATCAATCCATGGTCCTAATATGCTTGTATTGAACGACAACAAGTAGCTTGTATAATCCCAAAATTGTACATCCTTATTTTGTTCTAGTACTTCTAAGAGAGATATTATTTTCATTACTATAATCATCTCTGGGCCTCTTATTTCTAGCCAAGTATCTCTATCCAAGAAAAATTGTCTTGAAAAAAAATTTATTTTATTTTTTTTTTTAAAACTTTTCAATTTTAATTTAGTTTCAAAACAAACCCAATCAATAAATGAACGGAACAAACAGTGATTATCAAGGACAAATTTGAATTAATCCTAATTTGAATAAAATATACCAGAATAGGCAGTATACTTAAATAAACAGTTAAAGCAGTATTAAAATAATTCACTAGAACAAGCAAGCTTAGAAATATGTTAAATTGGTTTAAAGTTTTAGTCGATATATCTTCTTTTTATTAATAAAATGTATTAATAAATATTTTAAAATTAAATATTTGAATAAGGTTTACTTTTGAGGCTGAGCAATTTGAACAAAATACTAGCTACAACGATAGGATATAGCTTAAGAATGGTTTGAATGAGTGATTGTACAGCACAGCTATAAAAAACATGTTTCAGATTAAACATAAATTCGGACTGATCATTTTCAAGCAGACCATACTCATCAAATAGATCGATATTATCCAATTCATGTTCATAATCTTGCCAGTTAAAATCTTCAACAAAATCCATTCAAAACAAAAATAAAAACATTTTATTTTATTTTGAAATGAACGCTTAATATAAAATTTCAAATTGAAAGAAAATATTTCAAATCAAATTTAACTAAAAGACTATTTAATATTGAGTTTCAATTTTAAAAAAATTTCAAAACTTAAGAATTAAAATTTTATTTTTTAATCTAATAAAAAATGAATTTAGAAAAAGACTTTCAAAATTTAGCTGAACCAGTAAAAAAAATAGAAGTAGCAATTGAAAAAATTTTTAAAACTTGAATTAATTATAAACTATTTTATAAACTTTGCAGGAAAAATGGAAACTAGTACCAGCATATCTTAAAGTCAAAGGTTTAATTAAGCAGCATTTGGATTCTTTTAATTATTTTACCAATGTCGATGTAAAATTATTCTCTTTTAAGCATTTTATTGTTTGTTTTAATTTTATCTATTTAAATCTAGATCAAAAACATAGTCAAAGCTAATGAAAAAATAACTTGTCAAGCAGATCCAAACTTCTATTTGAAATATTTAAATATTAACATAGGTTTACCGGATGTTGAAGAAGGTTTTGGTATAAGCAAACCGATATCACCTCAAGAAGTATAAATAAAAAATTTAATATTTATTAAATCTAAAATTTTTTCACTTGAAAAGTGTCGATTAAGAGATTTGACTTATTCGGCTAAAATAATAGTTGATATTGAATATACAAGAGGTAATCAACGTGTAATAAGAAATAATTTAGTAATTGGTCGTTTGCCGATTATGTTAAGAAGCAATAAGTGTAATTTATACGGAAAATCTGAAGCAGAAATAGCTAAATTAAACGAATGTCCATTAGATCCTGGTGGTTACTTCATAACTCGCGGTACCGAGAAAGTAATTCTAATTCAAGAACAACTTTCGAAGAATAGAATGCTTGTAGAATTAGATAAAAATGGTTTAATGTCTTGTCATGTAACTAGTTCCACACATGCAACCAAAACTAAAACAATCATATGCGAAAAGCATTCAAAATACTACCTCAAACATAACAGTTTAAGCGATGACATTCCAATCATAATAATTTTCAAAGCTTTGGGTATCACTTCAGATCAAGAGATAATTCAACTTGTCGGTCTTGAAGACTATATAGTTGAAGCTTTGACTCCGTGTATCTACGAAGCTCATTCATTACAAGTCTATACTGAACAACAAGCGCTTAGCTTTATTGGCTCAAAAGTAAAATCACCGTCTACAAAAAAAGGAGACGATCAGCGCAAAAAAACAAAAGCTCAAGAAGGCAAAGATTTGTTAACCAAAATTATAGTCGCTCATGTTCCTGTTAATGAAAATAATTTGAAAATGAAAGCTATTTACATAGCTGTGATGGTAAGAAGGACCATAATGGCCAAATTGGGAATAATAAACGAAGATGATCGTGACTACTACGGCAACAAGAGACTCGAACTTGCAGGTCAATTAATTTCCCTTTTATTTGAGGATTTATTCAAACGATTCAACTCAGAACTTCAAAGTATAGCTGAAAAGACAATTCCTAAACAACGAGCTGCTCAATTCGATATTGTAAAGCACATCAGACAAGATCTGATTACAAACGGTCTTGTAAATGCCATTTCAACGGGAAACTGGATCATAAAACGTTTTAAAATGGAACGTCAAGGAATAACACATGTTTTATCCAGATTGTCTTATATTGCCTGTTTAGGTATGATGACCAGAATAAGCAGTCAGTTCGAAAAAACACGAAAAGTGTCAGGTCCACGTTCATTACAAGCATCACAATGGGGTATGCTGTGTCCTTCTGATACACCTGAGGGAGAAGCTTGTGGTCTTGTGAAAAATTTAGCACTAATGACTCACATTACTACCGATTGTGAAGAAAAACAGCTTATTCGACTAGTTTTCAATCTAGGTGTAGAAGATTGTCATTCTTTATGTGGCTTAGAGATAAGCAACAAAGCGAATTATTTAGTGTTCATAAACGGAAACATAATCGGAATGATCAAAGATCAAGAAAATTTTACTAAAACTTTAAAACTTTTACGTCGTAAAAGATACATCAGTGAATTTGTGTCTGTTTTTGTGTCTCATTCGCACCGATGTGTTTATATATCTTCAGATGGTGGACGCTTATGTCGACCTTATATAATAGTAGAAAATTGTAAACCTAAGCTTACTCAAGAACATGTAAACCAACTCAATTCAGGGACAAAAACGTTTGATGAATTTTTAAAAACTGGCTTGATTGAGTACCTAGATGTAAATGAAGAATCAGATTCGAATATTGCCGTCTATGAGAAAGATATCAATGCAAAAACTACTCATTTGGAAATAGAACCATTTACTTTGTTGGGTGTTTGCGCTGGTTTAATACCTTATCCACATCATAATCAATCACCGAGAAATACATATCAATGTGCTATGGGTAAACAAGCCATGGGTACAACTGGATTTAATCAACAAAATAGAATCGATACTTTACTTTATTCTTTGGCTTATCCGCAAAAACCGATGGTCAAAACCAGAACTATAGAAATTATCAACTTCGAGAAACTTTCTGCTGGTCAAAATGCAATTGTAGCAGTCATGTCATATTCTGGTTATGATATTGAAGACGCTTTGATTCTTAATAAATCTTCAATAGATCGAGGCTTCGGCAGATGCCTTATTCACAAAAAACAAGTTACATCTTTAAAAAGATACACAAATCAATCTTATGATAAAGTAATGGGTCCAATGTTGGATGCAAATACAAAAAAACCAATTTGGAAACACGATATACTAGATTCTGATGGTATATCTATGCCTGGTGAGAAGTGTGAAAATAGACAAGTTCTTGTTAACAAATATTCACCAGTTGTAACAGAGACTTTAAATCAACAAGAACAGAATACAAGTACAACTACAACTACGACAAATACAGTAGAATTTAAAGAAACACCGTTGACTTATCGTAACCCGGTGGAATCATATATAGAAAAAGTAATGATATCGAGCAATAATGATGATGCTTTTTTGATCAAACTGTTGATGCGTCAAACACGCAGACCAGAAATAGGTGACAAGTTTAGCTCTAGACATGGCCAAAAAGGAGTCGTCGGATTGATTGTAAACCAAGAAAACATGCCGTTTACTGAATCAGGTATATGTCCGGATATAATTATGAATCCTCATGGTTATCCATCTAGAATGACGGTTGGAAAACTTCTAGAACTAGTCGGAGGTAAAGCAGGAGTTTTAGAAGGAAAATTTCATTATGGTACAGCTTTCGGTGGCGATAAGATAGAAGATATTTCTAAAATATTAATAAAACATGGCTATAATTATTTAGGTAAAGATTACATAACTTCTGGTATAACAGGAGAACCATTAAGCGCGTATATATATTTTGGACCAATATTTTACCAAAAGTTGAAGCATATGGTTCAGGATAAAATGCATGCTAGAGCAAGAGGACCTAGGGCTGTGCTGACAAGACAGCCAACTGAAGGCAGATCAAGGGACGGTGGTCTGAGATTAGGAGAAATGGAAAGAGATTGTTTGATTGGATATGGTGCAAGTATGCTCTTGATGGAAAGATTGATGATTTCTAGTGATCAATTTGAAGTCGATTTATGTAATAAGTGTGGTCTATTTGGTTATTCTGGTTGGTGCCATTTTTGTCAGTCTTCATCTAATGTTTCTTCTCTGAAAATTCCTTACGCTTGTAAACTTTTGTTTCAAGAAATGCAATCAATGAATATTGTTCCAAAATTAAAATTAAAATCTCAATATTAATATAAAAAAAAATTAATTTTAAATTTAAAATCTAATTTTTAAAATCAAAAAATTAATAAAAAAATTTTAATTATAAATTTAGATTCTAATTTTAGTTAATTTGAAATAAATTTGATTAATTAATAATGATTCAGTAGTTTTTTCCTATAGATAGTAATAGTAATAGTAATAGTAATAAGATTGATTAGCCCACAAGTGGGAAGAAAATATAATAAATATATTTTCTTTCACTATCTATCTTGTTTTTATTGTTTTGAATGTACGATTTCTTTCATACAAGATATTCGAATCTTTTTTGTTAGTAAATCATTTAACATTGATCTCTGTTTAAAAAATTTAAAACTTTTATTGCTTATACGAATATTAATTTATTAAAAAAATTAGAAATAAAAATTAAAATATAAACTAAAAATATATTTTAATTCTAAAAACAAATAATTTATATTTTTTTTATTTTTTAAATTTACTGAAATCGTTATTTAGTCAATTAATGCCATTCTAAACATAAATAAAATTAAAAACTACAGTTAAAATAAACTTTTAAAATTTATTCTTTCTAATATTTGGATTTAATAATAAAATAAGCAATGGATCAGTTAAACAAACTGTAAACGTTAGCCAATATATTTTGGAATGATATTTTGAATCCATACAATTACAATATGAGTTGATAAGATTGAATAAACATGGTATGAACCATTGAAACCAAAATGACAACATAAAAATTAATATTTTATAACCAGATCTAAAAATATATATACCTTTAATTTTACTTTGAAAAATTTCAAGTAAAACATTTGAATTTGATCCTGTTTTATTGTTTAATAGAACAAATTTATTCTTTTTCAAACTATTTAGATAGTTGCTTAAATAGATACAAATCAAAAATAAAATCATTAATGGAATAAACCAAAGAAGGACGTTTAAATAAAATTTTAAATTGAATCTTACAAAATTAATATCAATGCTAAATTCTTTTGTATTAAAGCATGTTACAATTGGTACCCAAATAAATAAACCAACTAGCCATATAAATAAAATAATAAATTGAGATTTTTTAATAAAAAATTCATATTTAAAGCCAATAGGTGATTTAACACTTCTTAAAGTAACATAAGATATATAAAGCATATGAAGTGTTGATATCGTATTTATACTATTATCATATGATGCCCATATAATACTTAATACATTTCCAAACGGCCAATAGCCAAATAAATAGTTTATATAATAAAATGGTACATCTACTATTCCAGTTAAGCCATTAACTATACAATGACCAATTGTTATTTTATCAAATATTGTTATTTTTTTATTCAATATTATTAATACGAGAATAAAATTAGATAAAATAATTGATATGGTAAGAATAAAGCCTACAAATGATTCTATTGGTTTTTGATAAAAAAAGAATTTATAACAAACAAATAAATCTTGTAGTGTTTTGAAATATTGTGGTTTTTTGCAATCTAAATTATTGAAACTCATTTTTTTTTTAAATTTATTAAATGTTTAATTTTAAAAAAATTCACTTTTTAGCTAAGATTTTCAGATTAATTTAACAATGTTATGTCATCAAACAAATTCAATAAAAAGATTAATATCAAAAAAATATAGGTTTTTATTAAAATCAAGGCATCAAACGTAATTAAAATTTTTAAATTTTAAATTTTAATATTATTTAATATTATAATATCTGAATTTGTTTTCTTTAATTTTAATTATACTAATAAATAATCAAGTTGATTATATATTGTTGAAATTTATATTTATTTCATTAAATAAACGAAAATAAAGGAAATAAAATTAATTTAAAAATATTTGAAATTTTTTTTTTAAATATTAGAATTAAATTTAAATAAACTTATCAGAAAATACTAATAAAATCTTAAATATAAATTCTATGGGTGGATAGTGTCTGTTGGCAATACCGATTTTATTTTATACATTTGGGTAAGATATCTCTTATTCATTATTTAATTAGTTTCATATGTTTCATGTTTTTTCATCTTGGGTCATAGTCTAGTTTTTTGAGTACATGAGCGATTTTGTTTGCTCGTCGTTTTATTTTTTCTAGTATATGGAAACCAAGACGGTATTCCAAATTCTAGCTGAGATGTGATGCAGCAGGCTTATTTTTTAGATGTTTGATTTTCATATTTGGAAAGATATTTAGTTTTGTATATGGTTTATATCTTTTTTTTTTAGTTGCTTATGTCGAGATCAAGGGTTTCTTGTTTAATTTTAGCAATAAATTTTGTATTTTCTACATAAATTTTTCCGGTATGATTAAGCTTGTTAAATAGATTATCGATATAGATTACAAACAATAGTACAGATTCCTGGAGACTCCAAATCACTAAAATTTAAACTTCAAGCCAATTTAAAAAAAAAAACTGGTAACAGTAAAATATTTATTAAGTTTATTGCATAAACTATTTGAATGTTAAAAATTAAATCTTTATTTCTATTAAATAAAATAATTTTTAATTTTTATTAATATTAAAAAATTTTAAATAAAGTTTAAAATCTTTGTTAAAATTAAAAACTTTGTTTCTAATATTTCGATTTAATAAAAAAATAAGTAAAGGGTCGGTTAAACATACAGTAAATGTTAACCAATAAATTTTCGAATAAAATTCATTTGAAAAAGAATTTGATAACAAATTTAGTAAATAAAATAAACATGGAATCAACCATTGTATCAAAAATGATAACATTAAAAATAATATTTTAAATTTAGGATGATAAAATATATAAAATTCAGATTTAAATTTAGTTCCTGAAAATGTTGAAATTAATCTGTTTGAATTCATTAACGATTGTTTCTTTTTTAGCAAAATTAATTTGTTGTTTTTAAGCGAATTTATTTTATAAGTTAAAAAAATTGATACTATTAATAAGCCTATCAATGGTAATAGCCACAAAATTATGTTTAAAATAAGCTTAAAAATAAAACCATTAAAATTAATAGCAGTCGAATAATTTTTTGTTCCATATATAAAAACAATTGGTATCCAAACAGTTAAGCCAATAGACCATATGATAAAAATGAATAATTTACAGTTTTTTATGAGAATTTCATATTTAAAGCCAATAGGTGATTTAACACTTCTTAAAGTAACATAAGATATATAAAGCATATGAAGTGTTGATATCGTATTTATACTATTATCATATGATGCCCATATAATACTTAATACATTTCCAAACGGCCAATAGCCAAATAAATAGTTTATATAATAAAATGGTACATCTACTATTCCAGTTAAGCCATTAACTATACAATGACCAATTGTTATTTTATCAAATATTGTTATTTTTTTATTCAATATTATTAATACGAGAATAAAATTAGATAAAATAATTGATATGGTAAGAATAAAGCCTACAACTGATTCTATTGGTTTTTGATAAAAAAAGAATTTATAACAAACAAATAAATCTTGTAGTGTTTTGAAATATTGTGGTTTTTTGCAATCTAAATTATTGAAACTCATTTTTTTTCAAATTTCAATTATAATTTTGATTTATCTTTCATTAAACTAGAATTTATTAAGAGATATGGGATATTCAATCATGCTTATAAGAATGTGACATATAACATATAAAAAAATAGAAGAGTATTACATGTTTTTAGTTAATTAGATTAATTTTTCAAACCGGAAACTTAGAAACTAATTAAATATATTGCAAGTTATTTTTTCAAATTTTAGAATTAAAAAATCATGTTACTAATAATTTTAATAAAGGTCTATTTGTATTGAAAATTTACTAAATATTAGCATATATGATTAATAATTCGAGTAATCCTTTAATGAAAAATGATATCAGCGCCTTATTAATGAATGAAGACACTGAAAATTACGTAAAACAAAAATATCATGCCAATTTTAGTTTCGTTTCTTTGCATTCAGTTTAACTAAAAAGTATCTTATATCAAACTCTTTTAAAAAGAGAAACAAGCAAAGTATAAAAAATATTTCTTTAAAAATAATATTAAAAAACGTAAAAAGCACAAAAAACAAAATTTTGATTTTTGAAAATTTTCTAAAATAATTGTTTTGGCTCTAAATTCCCTTTTTTAATTATTTGAACATTCAATAATTTTATTTTCACATTTACCTGATCAAAAAAAAAAACTGTGAATAAAATTGACATTTCATTTTAGTATTATAGACTAAAAATAAATATCATTTTAATTAATTAAAGTTATTGGTTTTGATCATAGACCGATACTCGAAACTAAATTGAATAAAAAATTATTATTCTATATTCCAAAATTAAAATTTATTTTTTTTAATGTTCGGATTTAATAAAAAAACTAAAATTGGATCAATTAAACAAACTGTGAATGTTAACCAATATATTTTGGATTCAAATACATTTGAGATGCAATTACAAGATGAATTGATCAAAAAAACGAAACACGGAATAAACCATTGTATCCAAAACGATAACATTAATATCAAAATTTTGAATTCAGCATTTATATTGTTTGGCTTTTTATTCGATTTTTTAAAATTTATTACAATTATGTTACTTTTTAAAAATATTTTATTTTTCTTTACTAAATGCAAATCATAGCTTAAATATAGACAAATAAATAATAATCCCATTAATGGTAAAAACCATAGTATTACATTCAGTAGAATTTTATATTTAAAATCTTTAAAATTAATGTCAGCTGAAAACTTGTGCGTTTTGAACACGCTTGTAATTGGTATCCAAATACTAAGACCAAATAGCCATATAAATAACATAATTTTTTTAGAATTTCTTATTATAAATTCAAATTTAAAACCAGACGGATTTTTTAGGCTTCTTAGAGTTATATAAGCTATAAGAACCATATGAAGGGTTGTTGTTGTATTTATACTATTATCATATGATGCCCATATAACACTTAGGACATTTCCAAATGGCCAATAACCAAATAGATCTTTAACAAAATAAAAAGGAACATCTAATAAGCCAGTAAGACCATCTACAATAGAATGACCAACTGTTATTTCACCAAATATAGTTTTTTTTTTGCTTAAAATAATTATAACCAAAAGCATATTGAAAACTATTATTAAAACGATTAAGATTATGCCAAAACTTGAGTAAACCGGCTCTTTTTTTAAAAAAAAATCAAAACACAAATTAAAGTCTGAGATCGTTTTGAAATCTTGAGCCAATGAACAATTTATAGTATCGTTTTTTGTTTTAGTAAAATTCATTTTTAAATAAAAAAAAATATTAATTAAAAAATTTTCATTTTTATCCTTTTTTTTTAAATTTCGTTTTTTATAATTAATTTTTAATAAAACCAAAAAAAAAATTGATAATTATAAATTATTGAGTATTGAAGCAAATTTTAAATATAAAAGAAAACTAAACATATTACGCATCGTTTAACTAGAATTAAAAAAACTAAAACGGATTTTTATGTTATATGATATTTATAATTTTATTTTTATTAAAAAATACGATATAATTGTTATTAAGACTTGTGTTAAGCGTCTTGATTTTATGTAATTTTTATTAATAAAAATATCATTTAATATTTTTTGGTTTTTTGCTTAGCAAATTCTTATTTATGTTATGATTTAATAGAAAAACTAATAAAGGATCTGTTAAACAAACAGTAAATGTTAACCAATATAATTTAGATTCAATATTTGGAGGTACACAATTACAAAAAGAATCGCAGATATAAACCAAACATGGTATTAACCATTGAACTAAAAAAGATATTATTAAAATAAATATTTTAAATTTGGCACCAATTTTTAAATTTCTATTATTTAAAATTTGATTTTTGGTTAAGTATTCTTGATGATTATGATGGTGATTAATTGAACTAAATGTTGATTCAATCATTGTTGTTGAATTAGATAAAAACATTTTTTTTCTTTTAGTATTAAACAAACTTAAATTATAAACTAAATAAATACACATAATAAACAATAGTATTAATGGTATTAACCATAAAATAACATTTAATAATAATTTTAAATTAAAATATTTAAAATCAATTTCTGTTGAGTAATCTATTGTTCTATAACTTGATACAATTGGTATCCATATAAATAAACCAAATGACCATATTAATATTAAAACGATTTTTGGCTTTTTAATTAAGAATTCATTTTTAAAACCAATTGGAGATTTAAGACTTCTTAATGTTACATAAGATATATAAAGCATGTGAAGTGTTGATGTTGTATTTATACTATTATCATATGATGCCCATATAATACTTAGTACACTTCCAAATGGCCAATAACCAAATAGAAAATTTATATAAAAAAATGGTACATCAACTAAACCAGTGAGTCCATCCACTATACAATGACCAATAGTTATTTGATCGAATAAAGTTATTTTTTTATTTGATAAAATTATAAAAATTAAAATAAAATTAGATAAAACTATTGATGCTATTAAAAATATCCCAAATATAGATTGAAAGAGATCCAATTTAAAAAAATACGAAAAACATGCAAAAAAATCTTGCATTGTAGAAAAAACTTGAGAGTTTGAACAATTAATAAATGTTTTATTAAAATTGCTAGTAAATGTAGAATTCATTTTTTTAATTTTGAAAATTTAAATTAAATTTTTTTTATACTGTTTGTAATTAATATTTATTATTAAAAATCTGAAAATTGATTTAAAAAAAAATACTCAAACTGAAAAAAAAATTCAACATTAATGTTAATGAATTTTTGTTTTTATTTAACAAAATAAATTTAAAAGCAACATATTGGTGTAATAGATTTATTTCCTTATTTAAAATTGATTTAATACATTATTTAATTGCTTTAATTTTAGATTAAAAAAATATAGCTAATTTTAAATGTAAATCAAATATTTAATTAAATATAAGAAGAGAATTGCTGAGACTGAGACAAAATCTTCTTCTGAAAAAATCATTCAAAAATCAAAGACCATTTACTTTTTCTAAGAAATCATTATGCTTATTTTGTTCAAGATAACACATCTTTTTGCATAGAGCTTAGAAATCTGAATAAAAATATTCAAAACAATAACTGTGGATTAATCGACTCAATTAAGTACGTTATTACACAATTTAAAATTTTTTTATTTTTTGAATATTTTTGATTTGCTAATTTAGTTAAAATTTTAAATTAAAAATATTAGTAGTATTAGTAGTAATATATACTGCGACCCAGAAGGGTTAAGCTCTTAAGAGCTATGGCAGTAACTTTAACTTTTCTGGACACTGACCATCTAACCATTAGTCCAATCTACCTTTAAACATATTAATTGACGAAGCGTTAATCACAAATTGAGGCAAGGCATTCCAAACATTCACCACCCGATTTGTTAGGATAAAACCAATTTCTTTGAGTCTAGTTTCAATTCTCGAAAAACTTCACTTACTACTCTATTAAATCAGATTGAAACTAATTAATAAATTGAATATTATTTATTTTTATTTATTATTTGAATTAATTTAATTAATAAAAGCTGAAGAATATTCTTCAGTTGAAACAACACCATCACCATTAGAATCAAAATAAGTTTTTAATTCGGCATCACTAATTGGTCTTTCAGTGCTTGCATTATAATTGTTTAATATAGCTTGAGCTGATTCGTAACTAATCAAACCAGATGTTTCAGTTGAAGTTACCAAACCATATTGATTTGATGATGATGATGAACTAAATTATCCCCTTAGTTTGTTTAAAATATTATTCATTAAATTTAAGAAAAAAAATTATTAAAAACACGATTTTAAAACAACATAAAAATAAAGAATGATAATATGATTTGATTTTAAAATATCTTTCTAAAAGTCTTAAAAAATATTTAAAGTTCTATAATTGTATATAGAGACTCAAAATCAAAAGTAAATATCTACTTTTTCACTCATTTCCTAAATTTTGTGAATCCTTAATATAGCTTGAAAATTTTAACTAACATAAAATTGAAATTAAAAAATTAAACTTTTTATTTTGTAAAATTAAAATTAGATAAAATTAATTTTCCTTCTAATAATTTTAGAAAAAAATATTTTTAAGACTAATATCAGTTTCTAAATATTCACAAAAATAATTTTTATGGGAATTTTTTAATATTTTACTTTAGTTATAATGTTTGTAATAAATAAAGGAAGAAAAACAAACTTTTAATTGCTTTTAAAATAATTTAAATTGCTTTTTAGATTTAAATTTTCTTTATTTTAATAAAATTTTTGTGGAAATTAAATTTTAATATGTCTTTATTGAAAAAAAATTTAAAAAATTTAGCTGAATCAACAACTGTGCATGCTGTGCCAAGAATAATTCGAGCCGAAAAGCATAAATCTTTAAGAATTATTTGGCTAATATGTTTTTTGATTTCATTCAGTTATTGTTCATACGATTTAACAGATTATGTGCTAAGCTATTTTAAATATGGCGTCACTACTTATATTTCTCAAGTAGTTCCAGAAAATTATCAATTTCCGACTGTTACTTTATGCAGCTTAATTCCATTTAAGAATTATAGCCAAGAATTAAAAGAAATCATTTATTTTATAAATCAATTTCAATTTAATAAAAACAATTACTATAATTTTGGCGATCCTTTGGATTTTTATTTAGGTTTTGAACAATATTTTAAATATTTAAGAGCTAATTTAGATACATCAGAAAGGGATAATTTACAAATAAAACTTGAAGAGTTTTTAATAAGTTGTAGATTCATGAATAAAAGATGTGTTCAAGAGGATTTCAAAACATTTTATTCATCAGAACACGGATTTTGTTTTCAATTTAACTCGAATGGTTCTACATTAGCCGTTTCAGGTGAATTAAATGCTCTCAAATTAGAATTGTATGTTGGCGATTCGAGTAAATTCTCGCGTAGTGCTGGTGTTCGCTTATTTATTCATAATTCAACATCCCATTTTGAGATCAAATCCGAAAATATAATTCTATCCCCAGGACTTGAGTATAATGTTAAATTAAGTCCAGTTATTTCCACCAAAATGCCTAAACCATATAGCAATTGTATTCAGGACATAACATCTCCAAACTCTTTTGACTCTGCCTTATTCATGGAAACAATCAAACAAATCAATATTTATCAACAAGAATATTGTTTTGATTTGTGTTATCAAAATTATTTGATCGAAAAATGTGGTTGCTATGAGCCTTTGTCAATCTTAAAATTTAATTATTCCAGACCATGCAATAAAACTGATTTTTTTAATTTTTGTTTTGTTCAAACTTATTTCAGTTTTATCAAAAATTCAGAATATAATAAATGCTTTTTGCATTGTCCACCAGAATGTTTAAAAACAGGATTTGATGTTAAATTAAGTCAGTCGTTTTTTCCGACTAAATTTTATTGGAATATATTAAAAAAATATAATACAATAAAAAAATGGAATTTTTCAACATATGAAGAAACAAAAATGAGTGTTATGTCAATACTGATTAATTTTGATGAAATTTCATACAAATTAATAGAAGAGAAACCAGTAAAAACATTAAGAGATTTTGTCTCTGGAATCGGTGGTATATTGGCACTTTATATAGGAACTAGTTTATTGTCTTTTGTTGAAATAATTGATGTAATTTATGAAATAATTTTTCATTATATAATTTCAAAAAATAAGGTAAATTCATTTACAAATTAATTTTCAATCTTTGGTAGAAACTTTTTGTAATTTGTCTTAATTATTTTAAAAATAAAAAGAACTAATTGGTTTTATTTCATCATTTTAAATTATTAATTTTAATATTTAATAAAAATAAAATTTTTAAAAACTTTTTTAAAAACTACTACTACTACTACTACTACATTATTTATTGCTTCATTATATCAAATTCATTAGATAGTGTATAAAAAAATGAATTTTTATAATTTTTTTTTCAATATTTAAGGAAAGTTAAATTTTTAAAAATAATTTTTCCTAATCCAAATAATACTATAGTAAAAATCTTACTTAATATGGTTATAAATCATGATCTTTAAATACTCAATAAAGTTAAGAATTAATTATAAAAAAAATTCTTATTTTAGAAGATAAATTTAATTAATATAAAAGTAATACAAATAATTATTATTAATTATTATTAACCTTATGTTATTAATTAGTATTATTTAACTTATATTTATTTGTGATGTTACATTTTGTCAAGTAAACAAAAAATTAAGGTTTAATTTGCTTTTGAATTTAATATTCTTTTATAAATTATAATTTATAAAAATTTAAATTATTTTGAAATTTTTTTTTTTAAATAAAAAAAAATGGGAGATTCGAGTAGCGATGAATGTCAAGAAAAACCAAAAAAATATGGTAAAACCATCATTGATGTTCAACGGGAGACTATTGAAAAACTGATGAATGATCCAGTAAACTTTAAAACTTGTAATTTTTTACAATTTCTAGAAAGTTATTATATCTACTTTTAAATAGTATAAAGAAACTAATATACCAGATTTAAAAGAAGAAGGAAAACTTCCCAGAGCATTTCATACTCATGAATTTGTCCGAAACGTAATGGGAGCCAGTGCGGGCGCTGGTAGTGGTGAATTCGATATATATCGTGGTTGTCGCAATCGAGAATTAGCTCGACAAGAATATTTAAAAGAACTTGCTGAAAAGGTTTGAATAAATCTTTTAATAAATAAATAAAGTTATTTAATTTTTGAAAAAATAAAACAAAAACTAGGAAAAAGCTCAAAAAGAATTCGAAGAAAAACGTTTAAAAAATATGATTGAAGCAGAAAAAAAAACTGCTAAAAAAAGAGCTAAACGGTTGAAATCAAAATTTAAAAAAATATCTAAATCAAATAAAGATAATGAAAATAACCAAGAAAATGAAAATGAGGAAAAAGAAGTGGATGATAAAGAGCAAGATGAAGAAATAGATCTAAATGAGTAATAATTAATAACACAAATTTAACTTTGTTAAAAAATTTGAATGTTTAAATTGTAAAAATTTTTTATTTTTATCAAATAAATTAATTAAAAAATTTTTTCAGATTTTTTAAAAAAATTAATATTAAAATTTGGTTGATTGAAATTAAAAACGCCGAAAACTAATTAAAATTCCAAAATATAGAAAAAGCTTTGTTGAACTTTCTCGAAATTTAAATTTTAATTGTTTAAAGTAATTTTCATACATGATTTAATTTTTATATTTTTATATGTAAATTATTGATTTAAGACTTAAATTGAAATATTTTAATCTAATCATTTACTTTTTCTAGAAAATATTTAACTAATATAAATAGTTGGTATTATTTTATTTACCAATTCGAGTTGCATTAGAATATTTAATTACAAAAATTAAAAATCTTAAAAAACACAATTCTTTAGAAAGTGTCTAATCTTGACCAAGTATTGCAAAGCTCATATGGAGTATTTGGTAATTCATCATCATCATCATTAGTTAATTATAGTCGTTCATATCAAGAATCAGCCAATAACCACTTATATGGTAATTCTTCTTCAAAAAACAGTGGTTGTGGATTTTTGACACCATTACCATTAGATAAATAAAAATTAAACGAAGATCAAAATCCAGAAATAATAAGAAAAAAACCAAGTGAAAAAGTAAAATATACTCAAGAAATTCAATACAGATTCATAGAACCACCACCAGCTCCAAAACCAGGTGATTTAGTAATCAAACAATTACCTAATAGAAAAATAGCTCCAGTTCCACCATTGGTAGTTAGACAAGCTCCACCAAAACCAGCTAATCCAGCTCCATTAGTACTACGCGAAGCTCCACCACAACCACCACCAAGAGTACCAGAACAAGTAGTTACAGTATTACCACCACCAGCTAGAAAAGTGGTTGTCGAAAGACTACCAGCTATACCACCGAAACAAAAACAAATATTCTTAGAAAAATGGTTAGGTTAGGCTATAAAAAATAAAAAAGAAGAGTTGTATTCCAACCAGCCGAACCAGACAGTGTATTACCAAATCCAAAAAATTTGATAATTCAATGGGAGAATCCAGAAGTTGAAGTAACTCGTCAAGTTAGAAATTTGGGAACTCAACAAGCCGATCAAGCTGAATATGTAAGACAACACGGAAGTACCTTTTTAAGACATGAAGAATTTTTATCAACTGCTAGAAGAGCTGGTGCTCCAGATTCATTTTTTGAAAGCCACAGAGAATTAAGCTTACCAGAATTAGAAGGTGATTTACAAGAATTAAGCTTAGTTGATTTAGATAGAACTGGTTTATCTGAATATAGATCATACTTAAATGGCTTAGGTAAACAATTTGACTCAACTAAATTTAGTTCATCATCAAATCAATATGGTTTGGTAACTTCAACTGAAACATCTGGTTTGATTAGTTACGAATCAGCTCAAGCTACATTAAACAATTATAATGCAAGGACTGAAAGACCAGTTAGTGATGCCGAATTAAAAACTTATTTTGATTCTAATGGTGATGGTGTTGTTTCAACTGAAGAATATTCTTCAGCTTTTATCAGTTAAATTAATTCAACTAATAGATAAAAATAAATAATATTCAATTTATTAATTAGTTTCAATCTGATTTAATAAATATTAGCTAAAATTATTTAATAAATTTAATAAAAATAATATTTTTAATTTAAAATTTGTTCAAATTGGATATTTATTTTATATTTGATTTTTCTATGAGCTGTATTTAGTTTTACTTATTCGGTTCTAACTTTTTGCTAGTTTATCTTTAAGCCGAAAATTTTTTGAAATTTTTAAATTGTATTTAACTTAAGAACATGTCATTTTTGTCGAATCAGTTGTTCTTCTTATTTTAATTTTTATTTCAAAAATTATCAACATGGTTGGTTTTTTCAAAATATGACTGTTTTAATTAAATATTTGATTTACATTAAAAATTAACCAGATCTCTGAAACCTAAAATCAAAACAATTAAATAATGTATTCAATTTTAAATAAGGAAATGATTCTATTACACCCACTTGTTGCTTTTAAATTTATTGTTTTAAATAAAAATGAGTTAAACTATTAAAATAAAAACAATAATTAAAATATATTAATGTTAAATTGATATTTTTTCAGTTACAACAGTATTTATTTTTAAATCAATTTTCATATTTTGAATACAAATAATAAAAAAATTCTAATCTAAATTTTCAAAATTTAGAAAAAAATGAATTCAAAAATATTAATGTTTAATTTAATTTTTTCAGTTTGAGTATTTTTTTTAAATCAATTTTCAGATTTTGAATAATAATTACAAACAGCATAAAAAAAATTTAATTTAAATTTTCAAAATTAAAAAAATGAATTCTACATTTACTAGCAATTTTAATAAAACATTTATTAATTGTTCAAACTCTCAAGTTTTTTCTACAATGCAAGATTTTTTTGCATGTTTTTCGTATTTTTTTAAATTGGATCTCTTTCAATCTATATTTGGGATATTTTTAATAGCATCAATAGTTTTATCTAATTTTATTTTAATTTTTATAATTTTATCAAATAAAAAAATAACTTTATTCGATCAAATAACTATTGGTCATTGTATAGTGGATGGGCTCACTGGTTTAATAGATGTACCATTTTTTTATATAAATGTTTTATTTGGTTATTGGCCATTTGGAAGTGTACTAAGTATTATATGGGCATCATATGATAATAGTATAAATACAACATCAACACTTCACATGCTTTATATATCTTATGTAACATTAAGAAGTCTTAAATCTCCAATTGGTTTTAAAAATGAATTCTTAATTAAAAAGCCAAAAATCGTTTTAATATTAATATGGTCATTTGGTTTATTTATATGGATACCAATTGTATCAAGTTATAGAACAATAGATTACTCAACAGAAATTGATTTTAAATATTTTAATTTAAAATTATTATTAAATGTTATTTTATGGTTAATACCATTAATACTATTGTTTATTATGTGTGTTTATTTAGTTTATAATTTAAGTTTGTTTAATACTAAAAGAAAAAAAATATTTTTATCAAGTACAACAACAATCATTCAATCAGCATTCAGCTCAATTAATCACCATCACAATCCAAATCATTTACATCAAGACTGCTTAATCAAAATTAAAAAAACTAAGAAAAATTCTTTTAATTTAAGTGCACGTTTTAGAATTTTAGTTTTAATAGTATCATTTCTGATTCAATGGCTGATTCCATGTTTTGTTTCTTCATTCAATTCAATCTTTTTATTAATTCCTGTTAATATTGAGTACAAAATCTATTGGCTTACATTTACTGTTTGTTTAACAGATCCTTTATTAGTTTTTCTATTAAATCATAACATAAATAAAAAATTATAAAATTTTTTAATTTAAAATAAAAAACAAAATACTTGCTTTTACAAGTAGCTCATATAAAATATCATAATTATAATTATAACTCATTTTCAAACCTGGTAAATTGATTGACCAAAATAAGAACCATTTTTCTTTTCATTTTACTGAAAAATAAAAAAATTTTAAATAAATTTAAAAATTTTTATTTATAAGACAAAAATAAAAGTTAAAATTAAATGATTAACTCTTCAAGGCCCGAGTCTTCTAAGTGTATATTTAAAAAATTTCAAAACAAATTCAAATTATTTTTTTAATAAATATGTTTATACACACGTGTTTATAAATATTTATAAATTTTTTAAAAAATATTTTAAAAAATGTCTGATGATTTATTCGACGTATTTGAAGCAGAACCGAACAATGATGCTGCATCATTATTCATTACAGCTACATCAGTGTCAGCAAATACAAAACCATCTTCTAAAAAATCTAAACGTACTATTGAACAAGTTGAACAAGAAGAAATTGTAATAAGTGAAAATTTAGACGAAGAGGTAGAACCTAGTCAAAATAAAAAATTTCAGCAACAAGAAGAAGAATTGGACCTTTGGAGAGAGAGTGAAAAACTACCGCGAATAACTGTTCACAAATTAAACTGTTTGGAATCATGCAGTCATGAAGTAGCAATACCAAATGATATGGAATATCAACCATTAAAGATTAATCCAAATACAGTACCAGCTAAAGAATATCCATTTACTTTAGATCCATTTCAAAAAGAAGCTATACTTTGCTTAGAAAATAATCAATCAGTTCTAGTATCAGCGCACACGTCTGCCGGTAAAACCGTAGTAGCTGAATACGTAATTGCCATGTCTTTACGTGCTAAACAAAGAGTTATTTACACAACTCCAATCAAAGCTTTGAGTAATCAAAAATATAGAGAATTGTTCGAGGAATTTAAAGATGTAGGTCTTATGACTGGTGATGTTACCATAAATCCATCAGCTTCATGTTTAATAATGACTACGGAAATTTTACGTAGTATGTTGTATCGAGGTTCAGAAATGACTCGAGAAGTAGCCTGGGTTATTTTTGATGAAATCCATTACATGAGAGACAAAGAGCGTGGCGTTATCTGGGAAGAGACTATTATTTTATTGAACGATAATGTTCATTATGTATTTTTATCTGCAACCATTCCTAATGCACGTCAATTTGCCGAATGGATTGCTTATTTACACAAACAACCTTGTCACGTAGTTTACACAGATTACAGACCTACACCATTACAACATTATATTTACCCAGCAGGAGGTGATGGTATACATTTAGTAGTAGATGAGAATGGAACATTTCGAGAAGACAATTTCAATAAAGCTATGATGGTGCTTAAAGAAGCACCAAGCGAACAAAAAAGTCTCAATCCTCAAAAACGACTAAGTCGTGGCGGAGCAAATATAGCTGGTTCGAGTTCGAACGAGTCAAGCTCATACAAAGTATTACAAACCATTATGGATAAAAACATGGCTCCAGTTATAGTTTTTAGTTTTAGTAAAAAAGAATGCGAAGCTTATGCGGTAATTGCTTCAAAATCAGATTATAACTCGGACGAAGAAAAAAGACTAGTTCAGCAAGTATTTTCAAATGCAATAAGCATTTTATCCGATGAAGATCAAAAACTACCTCAAGTAGAATCGGTTTTACCTTTATTAAAAAAAGGTATTGGTATTCACCATTCTGGTATGTTACCGGTTTTAAAAGAAACAATAGAAATTTTGTTCTCCGAAGGTTTATTAAAGGTTCTATTCGCCACAGAGACTTTCTCAATGGGTCTGAACATGCCTGCTCGTACTGTACTTTTTACATCATGCCGCAAATGGGATGGTAAAGAAATAAGATGGATTACATCGGGAGAATATATTCAAATGAGTGGTAGAGCTGGAAGAAGAGGTCTTGATGACAAAGGTATAGTAATTCTAATGATTGACGAACGCATGAGTCCAAGCGCTGCAAAAGACATTATAAAAGGTCAAGCAAATCCATTAAACAGTGCTTTCCATTTAACCTACAACATGGTACTCAATTTACTCAGAGTAGAAGGCATTAACCCTGAATTTATGTTACAAAGATCCTTCTATCAATTTCAAAATTACGCAAATATTCCTGCTTTATGCGACAAGTTAAACAAATGCGAACAAGAGTACGAATCAATCAAGTTCGAAAAAGAACACGAGATTTCAAGTTATTTCAATTTACGACAACAAATCGAGAATCTTAGAACTCAACTATCTTTGGTAATTTCAAATCCGAAAAATTGTTTAAACTTTTTAAATCCAGGTCGATTGATAAATGTAGTTAATAAACAAGACAACTTTGGATGGGGTGTTGTAATTAGTTTTAGAAAAAGAGCTAATCAAAAACTAAACGAGACTGAACCTATTTACACAATTGATTGCCTCTTATATGTTACTAAGGAATCAGCAAAATCGGGTTACTTATCGGAAATACGACCATGTTCTAACGATCAAGATGGAGTCATGCATGTGGTGCCTATTCAAACAAGTGTAATTAAAGCCATTAGTTCAATTTGTATCTATTTACCACAAAATTTACAAAGCTTGGATTCAAGACAATCAGTTTGGAAAACTTTAAAAGAAATTAAAAAAAGAACCAAAGGAAATTTTCCACTTTTAGATCCAGTCGAAGATATGGGTATAAAAGACAAATATTTGGTAGAAGTGGTTAAAAAAATTGAACTTGTAGAAAAACAAATTCTAGAGCATAAACTACATACCGATCCAAATATGGCCGAATTGTATAAAAAGTACGAAAAAAAAGCTTTGTTGAAAAATGAATTAAAACAAGCTAAATCTGAATTGAAAAAAGCCTGGTCTTTACTTCAAATGGAAGAATTGAAACGAAGAAAACGAGTATTAAGAAGACTTGGTTATTGTAATGAGCAAGATGTAATAGACACAAAAGGAAGAGTCGCTTGCGAAATTGATACTGGTGATGAACTTGTTTTGACTGAAATGTTATTTAATGGTGTATTTAATGATCTGACTGTAGCACAATGTGTAGCTTTGTGCAGTTGTTTTGTAGTTACAGAAAATGTAAAAGAAGATATTCCCAAATTGACTCAGGATTTGGCAGGACCGTATAAAATAATGCAAGATACGGCAAAAAGAGTTGCCACCGTGTCCAAAGAATGTAAATTGGATGTAGAAATAGAAGAGTATGTAGACAGTTTGAAGCCATTTTTAATGGATGTAATGAACGAATGGGTAGCCGGAGCTTCATTTTCAAAAATATGCCAAATGACGACTATTTTTGAAGGAAATATTATAAGACACATAAGAAGGTTAGAAGAATTGTTAAGACAAATGAGTTGTGCAGCTAAAGCAATTGGTAATACAGCTCTTGAGAACAAGTTCAATGAAGGTATTTTAAAAATTAAAAGAGATATCGTTTTTGCAGCTAGTTTGTATTTGTAAAATTTTTATTAATCAATAAATTAACTGATATAAATATAAAAACAACAAAAAATAAATAAATAACGTTCATTTAACGTTAAATCAAATGGAAAATAAAATTATGAAATTTGAAATTTTTTTTTTAATTAAATTTAAGTGAATTATAACTTGATACTTTATTTGATAACACCATCAAAAAATGTCTCTCTTTAATATCTGGAATTAAATTTTGAGAATTTTCAATAGATTTGTTCAAGTTTAATTCAATAATTGCAATATACAGTACAAATTCGATTATAGATAATGAGAAATTTTTGTGAGTTTTCTTTAACCGATTTTTCTCTTAAATTGAGTTGATATAGAGATAAAAAAATTTGTTTTTAAATATTTTATTTCAATTAAAACTTAAAAAAATATAAAATAAAATCGGACTCTTCACTATCTTCCTTGGGGCTTTCACATATACATTCATTGGCTAAATTCACGATTTCATCGTCGTTTAATAGCAAATATCCTGGATCGTATATTTCATTTTCAAACCATTCGGATAATGATATATCATTAAATTTCAAACCAAATTCTAAAAAATTTGAACGAATTTGTGATATATCGATCTCTTAAATTGGTATAGAAGCTTTAAAATTTAAAGATAGTTAATGCCTTGAAGATTGAAGATGTTCGACAGGGATGCTATTCCATATATCGGAAACAATATCTATAACATTTCTTATGTTTTGATTTTTTACAGCATGATTAATTCGCTCGTATCCACTATTTACCAAATAATTTAAAATTTTAGCCTAATATTTTTTTTTTAATAATGATATTGGACCTTGATCCATTGGTTGAATTAAGGATGTACAATTTGCTGGGAAAAAAATACACCTAATTTTCCCGTCAGATGATTGGAGTTCAAGTGGATGTGCAGGAGAATTATCAATAAAGAGCAGAGCATATGGTTCTGAATTTTTTTAATTTAAATAATTTCGTACCTTTGGAACAAACTCATGATCAAACCATTTTTCGAAAATAGCTTCATTCATCCATTTTAGAAGATGAGTAGTAGGTAAGATATATTTCAAAGACTTAAAATTACCAACAGAAAAAAATTTCGGATTTGCATACTTGTGTATGAATACTAACGGTAGCTTGTACACTACTGGTTTTTGGACAAAGACACTGGAGTTTGAACAAAGCATTAATGTCACTCTGTCTTTGTTGAGTTTACAACCATGTGTTTTTTTTCTTCAGGACCAGTTAGGCTTGCCGTTGGTAGAGAACGATAGTTTAATCCACATTCGTCTGCATTTTAAATTTTGCGAAGCCGAATAATCTGCTGAAAGACTTTCACCATGAGTCTTGTTTGTTCTTATATTATATCGATTACAAAATCGTTGAACATAGCCAATAGAAGCCTTAAAAGGCCTTTGATTTGTTCCAGTTGTGTTAAACTTATTGTAAAACTCCAGCTTTTTCCTCAAGTATATTTGATGATAAAAATTTGTTTTTTGACCTTTCTTGAAAAAAACAAGTTTTTAATGCTTGATCAACAAGTGATACTTCAGAAGCTTTAAAACTTTTTCCTTATAGGACTGTGTGAGTTTTCTTCACGGTGGGTTAATAAATCCTTTTTCATTTTATAAATTTTATAAACAGTTAAAACTCCGATATTAAAATCGGAAGCAATTTTTTGATGGCTATAGCCGAGATCCATTTTTTTAATTATTGCTTCCTTTTCAAGATAATTTAAAACAATTCTTTTTCTTTTCGGAGAAGCAGGCGATGCTATGTCTCGTGCCTTAGAATTTTTTCTTGGTGATTTTATTTTATACATTTAAATTCAATTTTATTTTTTTAGTTTTTTGTTATATTATTTTAAGTGGTTAAATACTGAAGCATTTTATACTGTAAATTGGAAATTATTAAAATTTTTTTTTGGAATTTAAAATAGCAGATATAATATATGTAATTACAAGTGTTTGCAAATTGATACAAGCGTTGAGCCCGTAAATAAGACACTGACTATACACCTGGTCTTAATTTGATCATCAGGATTTAAGGATAATTTATATCATGAAGTACAAATGGTCACGCAGTGTGCTCCAACTCAAAATGGGAACACTGCTCATGACGAGCTATCAATAGAATTATCATCATTTATGAATCATTTAAGCCTAACCACTATCTTAGGAAACAGTTACCCACAATTACCACTGTAGCTCGAAAGAGTCAGAGGACAGAAAAACCTATAAACAGGTTTCGATTAACTAAATTAACTTAAACCAATATAAGACAAATGTAAATACTTATGTAATTTTATACAAATTAAACAAAATTTTTGTAAACCACATGATTGTAAAATTTAAATTTAAATGTAAAATTATTTTTGTATTAAAACAAATTAAAAATTTGAATAAAACTTAATTAAAAAACAAAATAAAAAAATAAATTAATTAAAAATGGAACAAGAACACGACATAATGGTGCATGACATTCCCAATGTTGAATACGCAGGAGAAATCTTGCGCTATGAATTAGACGAAGTTGAAAATTTATTTGGACCAATACAATTTATAAAAATGGGAGAAAATCGTGAGTTCTATCGAACCAATTATGCTGTCGTCAGGTACAGAGACTCAGGAGTTCATACACAAGTGGTCGAGCATTTTAACGGACGTGGTATCCCTGGAACAAGAATTTGGTTTGAAATTAACCCTCGTCCGACTGAACAACATCATCTAATAGAAGACGTCTCAGCTAGTCCACGGACTGCAAGACAATTAGATGAGGTTGGTCGTCTTCGTTCCCAACTTGAAGAACAACAGCAACAAATTGAACAACTACAACAATTACCACAACAAGTACAACAATTACAACAACAATTACAGCAATTACGAGCGGAGAACGAGGATTTGTCGCAACGCCTTGAGCAAACAACTGCTGAAAATATTAGACTGGAAACTCGGCTAAGAGAGGCGCACGAACTAATTAACCAGCTCCTCAATCAACCGACACCAGTTACCTCAACAATTACAACGGAAACCACAAGACCCGTATGGTTTTGATTTATACTGACGCATCACAAACTAAAAAAGATTCAAAACATTCAAATGCTCTTTTAAAATTTTTTTTTTATATAGTTTTTGTTCGTAATTTTTCTTTTTGAAGGTTAGCACCTTTTTCTTAAGAGGGGAGGTATGTTGAGACCGTAGTTTAGACACTACTGTTATTTGTCTCTAGTTCTCTTATTCTTAAACTTAACATTATTTTAATATATAAACCACTAACAACTAATAATAAATCGTATCCAATAAACTAATAAAAAGTCATTTTATTTTTTAAAAATTGATCGAAAATTGCATTTTCTTAGAATTTTTAAAGCAAATTTATTTTATCTTCTAAAAATTTACGAGTCAATACATCATTTTAGTACTAATTAAAAAAAGCTTCAGTATTACAGAAATAAAAAAACAAGCTTTAAATTAGTTTAAAAAATTATTTTATTTTTCTTCTAATAAATAATTTTTTTTCTCAATTAATTATCTTTTATAATTAAAAAATAAAAAAATAAAATTTTTTTTTGAATGATTGATTAAGTTTAATAAAAAACTACTAACAATAACAATATGTAGTTTTAATTGAAAATCTAATTTTAAATTCATTATCCATATTTTGCTTTCTCTAAATTTTACAAATACTTAATGTCTTTTAATGCATTCAAAGACTAAATATACTAAAGTAACCAATTTTAGCTACTAATAATTAATATTAAAATTTTTCACTTATTTTTTTGTTTATTTTTTTTTTTTTAATTTTAAATTAAATAAAAATACTTTTTCAAAAAAATATTATTTTATTCAAGAAAATAGAAATTTTTTTACATCTTTTAACAAAAAAAATCATTAAAATAAAGCTTTTTTTTCCTAATCTAAAATTTAAAGAGAAAAAACTTAAACCTCATTCAACAAATCAATAAATTATTTTCAATAATTTTATCGAAATTTTTTAAACCAACATCATTTTGATTATCAATCGAATTTGATTCATTCAAATCAAGATTTGTTGTTGATTTAAATTTATTTATTTTTTTATTGTTTTGTTGAACATGTTGAATAAGACTAACACTGGGTTTTGTAGTTTTAAATTTCAAATCAGAAGGCTCTTCAAGTTCTATAAAACTATGACAAGAGCCGGATCTGTTCGATTGCACTGAGCTGGTGTTTAATTTTAAATTTTGTGTTTCTATTAAACTGTTTGATAATATCTTCATATCAATTATTTGTTTATCCAACTCCAACATTTCTTCTTGTAAAGATTTATTTATGTTCAACTCTTTATCCAAAGTTAAGTCTATATTCTAATAAAAAAATAATTAATAAAATTCATTGAAAAATTACAAAAATATTCTAAATTTACTTTTATTGTATTAAAATCATTCAAATCTTTGCTTCTAATTAAATTAAGAGGTACTTTTTTATAGTCATTTTTATTTGAATAATTATTATTTGCCAAGTCAATATTAGAATTTGCTAAAAGACTTGAATTTATCATGTTTTGAATTGATTCTTTTAAATTAGATAACTTTGTGCTTATTTCTAAATTACTATTATTATCTAACTCGTTTAAGAATTTATTCAATTTGTTTAAATTATCATTTAGTAAACTGTCTTTTAAAAGAAGCTTATTTTCTAAATAACAAACTAAATCAGAGTTGAAATCGGTTCGAAATTTAATCAACTCTTGTTGATAACTGATTTCTAATTTTTTTATTTTAGCTGATTTGTTCAAATCTGTTTTACATTTTATTTTGTACAACGACTCAATTTTTTGCTTCGATTCTTTAAGGTTTTCGACTTCGCTCGTTTTTTCGTTTAAATTTTTAATCAATTTTTTACTCAACAACTCAATTTCGTTCACTAGGCTATCAATATTCGATGAACAATTAATGTTGTTATCGTTTAATAAAGTTTTTTTTATATTTATCAATTTAAACTTATTGATATTTAAATCTTCGTTTTTATCATTTGTATAATTGTTTGTAAAATATTCATTCTCTGTTTGAATATCTATTGTTTTTTTGTTTGTCAATTTTTGATTATTTTTCAACAATTTTTCCAATTGTGAGCATCTTCAAATAAAATATATATTATAATAGTTTTGTACAAGTTTTGTTGGTTTTTTTAATATAATCAATAGAAAATTATTATTAATTATACATATATTATAAAAATGATTAGAAATTAATTTTTAAGATCTTGGTAATAAGAAACTTGTTTTTAATATACAAGCTCTTTTAATTAAACAAAAGATATTTAAGGTTTTAGAATAGTTTTTTGTAATTTAAAGTTTAAATGTATATAATTATAACAATTAAATATCATATTTCAAATAATTTTATTTTTAAAAGATTTCAAGTCAAATAAAATAATTGTTATATAATTTTACTAATAAACAATACACGAAAAATTTGAGAATTTAATTCGCTTTATAATTTAATACCTTTATTTTAAATATTATAAATTTGTTGTTCAAGTTTGTTGCAAAATTAATCACGCTTAAAATCATATGTTTCTATTGTGAAAAACGAAATGAATTTTGCAACTATTTATAATTTTAATTTTTTTATTAGATAAGATATTTGATAGAAAAATTGAAGCATTTTATTTTCAACCTCAATACTCTACTTTTTGAAGTAAATACACAAAAAATATTTTACTATTTCAAATAAATTTATTTGAGTTTTTTTAAGTAATACAAATATTATAAATAATAATAACTTTTAAATTGTTTTGATATTAAATAATCAAAAACTAGCTCAAGTCAAAAATTTTCAAACAATTTTTCAAAGAATGTATTAAATAAATAACAGTTTATGATTTTGTAATATTAAATTGTTTGGTTTTAATTTAAACTTAAATTTAAAAAAAAAAAAAAAAATTATTACGCAATTTTCAAATTATTATTTTGATTAAATTTTAAACTTTAAAAAAAATTTAAATCTCTTAAATTTATAAAAGCTTTTAAAAAATTGAAATTTTTAATTAAAAAAAAAAAAACTCTAAATAAATACATTTAATTATTAATTAGTTTTATTATTTATTGTCTTGAAGATAAGATTGTTTGAATATCCAGATTATAAATATATTTTAGTCCAAAGTATTTTGATTAATTATCAAAAACTCATCAAAAATATTTAAAGTTAATTAAACTTGGAAAAATTCAATTTTAAATTTTTAATCTCTTTGATATTTTTAATTAGTTTAGATTTTTTTCAAAAATAAAAAATAAAAAAGAATTCAAATAATTCAAGATAAGCTTAAATTTCAACTTATAACTAAATTAAATTGCTTACTCACAAAATTTAGCTAAATTTGATTCAACACATATTAAGCTTTTAAATTAATAGAAATTTTTTTAAAAGTAATTAAACTAAAAATTAAATTAAAAAAAAAATTAAATTTTTTTTCAAGAAATTGCGTTCTAATTTGAAATATTAGGCTTCAAGTCTATATAATTAATTTTTATTTAGTTTTTTTTTTAAATATATAGAATAATACTTTAAACACTAATTATTATTATTATTATTATTATAATATACAGACGAATCCTGAATTTCTATTTTAAAAGCCTTAAAAATTAATTTTGTTTATCGATACTTGAAATTTGTTGTTAACAAAATAATCAAAATAATCAAAAACCTTGATAAAACTCCAGGTCTGAGTAAAACTTTAAATAGAAACGAGAAGGTTTTTATTTCAAATATGTTTTGCTTTTTTTTTTTTAAATGTTAACAATTAATTCTTTAACAAAAAACTACCTTTAACAAATATAAAACATTGCTTTTCGAAAATAGAAAATTTCAATTTCTATTCTCTTTTAAAAATAAACAGTTTTTTTAATAATAATTAATATTTTATTAACCCCAATTGAGAAAAGCTCTTTTCAATTTCAAATCTGGTTTATTTAAAGCTTAATTATTAGTTTTAAAGATATATAATAAAATAATAGAAAAGAGAAAAGAAAAAAATTCTAATTGTTTTATATCAAAATTTAAACAAACACCTTTTTAACCTATTTTAGTTACAGACTAATTGAACCTAGAGCACTTCTGTTTAATAGAAAAACTATAAACCTGTTTATAGTTAAACAGGTCAATTTAAATTTACTATAAAATTACCAAAGCTATTTATACTATTTACCTTTCTGTTTTGTCTCTTAATTTTAACTTTAAACTAAACAACTCGGTTTCAAATTTTGACTTTAAATTATCCATTTCGTCTCTCTTGTCCATATTCAGCTTATTCAATTCATACAACTTTTCATTGTTGAGCTTAACTTCTAATGATTTTATTGCTGAAGATTTTTCATTTTCGTAACGCAATTTGATCTCGTTTATTAACTCATACTTGTGCTCTTTTTCCATATTGAGTTTTTTCCTTTCTGCGTCCAATTCAACTTCTAGAACAAATATTTTATTCTTTAATTCATTTATTTTTGTTATATAACTACTAGTGTTTGATATTGTAGAATTTTTAGATAAAGATTCTACGCCTGAAGTTGCCGAAGAACTGCCATCTTTAGAATTCATAACACTAGCAAGTAAAGACTGTTTCATAATTGGCAAATCGTTTTGATCACGAATCGACGAGCTTAAAGATTTTTCTCGTCTAATTAAAATCGATCTTGGCGATTCTACATTGGTAACAGAAGATCTTCGCTCTTTTTTTCTTAAAGATCCGCGATACTTTTGATCAATTGATGGAGAAGTTGAGCGTGATCTAGATGGTGTACTACTCGATTCAGAGTTGTCGTAAGATTCAGTTATAGACTTAGAAGTGTCTAAATTTTGGATTATTTGACTACTTTTAGATTTACGATTGCTTGTAACAAAATAATTATCATAGTCTTCGGGTTCATAGTTATAATCGCGATTGTGGTTTAGCTGAGACTGAGACCGATTTGTCGTATTTCTTTTTAGTTCTTGTTTTAAGTTTTGATGATGATTCATATGCGAAATTGATCTTTGTAGATCATTACGACTAGATACGGTTCGTGAACGATTTAAAGACGATTTTAAAACAGGATTTGTCATCGACTGTATCGGTTGATGTTGATGCTGATGCTGATGCTGATGTTGATGTTGATGTTGTTGATTATAATTAGATTGAATTTGTTTTAATTTTTTGCTCAAATAATCTAAACTTAGTCTTGTTTTATTCGACTCTGGTTTAATATGATCCGGTTCGTTTAGATTATTCAACAAGTTTTGCATGTTTGTAGTCAAGTATTTAAATTTTTGATTTTTAATCTTTGAATTACTATTACTATTACTATTATTATTATTATTATTATTATTATCCATCTTTTAATTGTTGAAAATATTTAATAAATAAATTTTTAAAATATATTTTTTTTTAAAATAAAAAAAAAATTTATATTGTAATTTTTTTTTTTTTAATATAAATATAAAATTTTTGTAAGGGTTGCGCTTAAAGTTAATTTTTTGTAACAATAGAAAAAAAAAAGTTTTATATTTTTTTTTTATTTTTGTTTTTCTTTATTTTATAAATATATAAAATTCTAATCAAGAAAAAAAAATTTTAAAAACAAAACTCTTTTGAGAATCATATCCTAATTGAAACATAAAAAAAAAAGAGAAAAAATTTTATGTAACATATTTCAAATATATAAAGATACTTGAAATATTTATTGTAAGTTTTTGTTGTTGTTTAGTAATTAACCCTTTTTTTTTCTTTTTTCTTTTTTTGAAATTTTTGACATGTTTTATTTTTATGTTTCAATTATGATTTTACTACTAAAATCAAGAGATAAAAATTTAGTCCAACTGATAAATTTACATTTGATAGCAAATAGATTTAAGTTTGTTGCAAAATTAATTGCGTATGTTTAGCATACAATTCAATTATCTAAAAACGAAATTTTTTTTGCAACATCGTAACAATGTTGCAACATTCATATATATAATAATTCAAATATTTTTTTCTATTTTCAAATTCATTCAAGTTTATTATTAATATTCATTAATATTCATTCATAAACAGAAACTAACAAAGTTTTCATTAAATAATAAACTCTATTTTAATCTTTTTAATATTTTACTTTAAAAACTTATATAATTATAATTTAAATAATATTTTTTTATAATATTTTCTCTTTAAAGATTTCAAATAAAAAATATTTCAAATTTTATTTAAATAAGAATATATCTTGCCTTAAGATTTTGGTGTATTTTAAAAAGCTAAATTAAGAAATTAAAAAAAATATGAAAAAAAGCAACAGAAATTTATGTAATTTTTTTTAAAACTTCGACGTTTTTCTTATTTTTTAATGAAAAAAAATATTTAACAAGTTTAATAATAAAACTTGAAAAAAAAAAAAAAAACATAAACAATTAAATGAGCCGATTTTTGAAGCATTCATTTAGCCATATTTGCATTTTCAAATAAAAAAATCAAATAAAAACTATTTGTAACTATTTTGTACTTTTTTAAAACTAAGATAAAATTCTTTATTCAAAACTTCTATGTCTGTGTTAACAATTTATATTCAAAAATAAAATAAAAGATATATACAAAGATTAATACTAAATATTGAAAGATTTTATTGCTTTTTTTATTCAAATGCTTTAAGAAACAATGGTTGAAATATATTTAAATCATCATCTGACTATCAACATCCACTTATCAGTTACCTATTTAAAAAAAAATAATAACTCTATTAAGCTTATTTTAAGAAACAAAAACGTGAAATTTATTTCGCTCTATTATAAAATATTAAAATTAAAAATTATCTTGTTATTTAAAACAAATTAATAAAAAAAAACTATAAATTGAAATATTTGACATGTTTTTCATGAGTCAATGAAAATATAAAAAAAAAAGAGAAAAATAAAAAAAATAAAATAGTTCAACTGCTAAATTTATTGACATTTAAATACCGTAAGATTATTTTTATTAAAATTCTTAAGTCTAGTCTCTAAAAGACAATTTAATTAAATGCTTAAAGATACTTTTTCCCATCTATTAATTCTAATGATACAAAATAGTAATAATAAACTTATCATATTTTTTTTTTTTTAGAAAAAAAAATAATATTTATTTTCTTTTCTTTATTTTCAAAGTTCTATAAAATACTAGAAAATATATATAAATTTGTTTTTAATAGCCTATATATTTTTTTTTTCTATAAAATGAATTTGAAATATATACATATATATATATATATGTATATTTCAACAAAATACAAACTGAACTAGACTAGCCAATTTTTAATTTATAAATTTAGATTAATTGAAATTATCATTTTTATTTTTTTTTTTTTTTATTATTTTATTTTATTTTTAATATTGAAATAGCTTTCTCTCAAGTGTTCTAAAATAAAATCCCATTTTTGTTTTAATGTTAAATAATAATAAACAAAATTATTATTAATTTAACTAATACCATATTAAAAATATATATACAAAGGTAAACTTTAATAAATATTTATTTTGTTTCAAATGCAAATTGAACATTTCGAATTGAATTTAATTTTTTCATTATATAACCAATTTCATGATGGAAAAGATTAACCTTTTTTTTTTTTCTATTTATTTTGTTATTTTATCTTTAAAAAATTTTAAAACTCATGCAATTTAAATTTAAATTAAAATCAAAATCAATCTTTTAAAACTGAGATAAATCATTTAAAAAAAAATTAATTTTTGTTGCTAAGTTTTTTCTTTTTTTTTCTTTTTTATAATTATTTATGTTATGTGTGTGTGTGTGTATGTGTAATTATAAAACAAATAATTAAGTAGTAGTAAGTTATGGAATTAGAAATATATATTTAAATGAAATAATAAATTACATTAAATGCTTAAAGCTATTTTGTTTTTAATAATTTTTCGAAAAAATAATAAAATAAAACTCTAGTTTTTAATCAAAAACATTAACTTTTCTTTTAGTTGTTATTACTATTATAGTTGTTGTTGTTGTTGTTGTTGTTGAATTAATTTTTAGTTTAAATTGAAATAAAAATCTTAGAATAATCTTGTATTTATTTTAATACCTTTTTAAAAATAACTTTAAAACGAATACCCCTCAGGTAAAACAAAAAAAAAGAGAAAAATTATGTGTATATGCTTGAATCCTTGATCTTTAATTAGTATTATTTGTTTTATATAATAAAATAAAGATAATTCTAATATTGGATAATATTTAATATAATAAATTGGTTCATATCATAACATAAAGCTATTTTCTTTAATTCATACGATAAGATAGCTAAAGCAAAAAAATAGAAATAAAATAGAGAAAAAATTTCAAATTAAAAATATATTAATTAAAAAAAAATTTTGCATTTTATATTTTTATGTAACTATTAATTAAAAATCAATATTTTTAATACTAAGCAAAATAAAAAAAAAATAAAAATCTTTGAAAAGATTTATATATATTATTTTAAACCGGAATAATAAAAGCGATTCTTGAAATCTAAAATTCATGCTTTTTGTTTGACTTGGTTTGATTAAATTTAAAAGAAAAAAAAAATAAAAGTTGATTTTAAATTAAACATAAATTTTTATTTTTCTTCCGTACTATTATTTGCTTAAAAACAAAAAATAATAATAAAAATTTAAATTGAAAAAAGAGAAGAAGAAGAAGAAGAAAATAAATGATAATTTAATGGTAATACATGACTCTAATCATACTAGTATTAAGACTAAGGGTAACTGTTATTTTACCAGATAAAATATTGACTATATTTAAATAAGTATAAATATAATTAGAGCTATATTAGATTTAACTTTATGAATATAATAAATACGAATAGTAAAGCTCTTAATTTCTTTTTGTTTAATTAGTCCTTAAATAAGCAAACTTATATTAATGGTTTATTTAAATAATTCTAATACTATTTGCATCATTAAGTACTATCAAAAGGTTTAGTCAAAGTATTAATTAAAATATACTTGGACGGTTTTGAATACTTAATTTATTGCAAGAAAAAAATTACTAGAAACTTGAGCAAATAATATATATTTTTACTTAAAAAGATCATAGCAAGTAATTTATTTGTTTTGAAAGCAGCTAAAGATTTAATTGAAAATATTTCAATTCTAAAATATCCAATTAAAACTGAAATGAGAAGATAATGTTAAGGCAGTTATCTATCTCAAATAAAATCGTTTTTTATTTTTTTTTTTTATAAAAAAAAAAACTAATAAAAATAGAAAATAATTATTTTAAATATAAAGAAGATCATTATAGATAGGAAATTTGTAGATAATAATTTCCGAGTAAAGTATTAGCAAATAAAGCTTAAGTTTTATGTGTAACGTGTTTATCTCAACACTTTTTCAATCATTTCATATTTTAAACACTTATTTATAAAAATAATTCATTAACAATTAATTATATACACTTGAAATCAAATCTTAAATCTAAAATTTTAAATTTTGTACTCATAAATGAATATTTATAAATATTAATAAACAATCAGACAAAAATTGGTAAAAAAAAAAGAAGAGTGCTTGTAAGCTTTTATTTAGACTTTAAATTAGTTGTAGTTAGAAAGTTTAATTTTTTGACATTATTAACATTCGAAATTTCCTAAGTTTACTTAAACTAAAATTAAAATTGCTCAGAGAAAATATTTATAATTATTTTATCAACAAATAGATTTATAATTGACAATAACATTAATATTTTTAATTAAAAAAACTGTTTGCTTGTAAAATTTAACAAAAATTATGGAAAGTCTGGCAAAAATAATTGAATTATAAAATACTTAATAAATGTAGCTAAATTAAATAAAAAAAAATTGAATTTTTTTAAGTTTGATTAATTAATAAATTAATTTTCTTTTAAACAAAAAATTTATTTAATACATATTAAAATTATTTATAAACAAAAATCTCTAAGAGTTTTGAAAAAATTTAATTAATTCATCCGGATCATAATTGTCCAATTTTTCAATTAACTGTGGTACTTTATTTTTGACGTTTTGACCAGTAAACTTGAATTTATCTATGTAAAGATCAGTTATCATTCCGTATAGTCTTTCCAAATGAGATGGTGATCTTTTGTATTCTTCTTTATATTTCTCAGCATTGTCCAATATCTCTTGATATTCGACAGTCAAAAAAGTAGAACTGTTCTCATTGATAGACAATTCTTTTAAAGCATCTATCAAATGTACCTTTTTGGCTAATATCATATGATAATCGACCATTGGATGAATACATTTAAGAGTGTAAACAGTAGATTCATTCGACGTTTCCAAGTCTATATTTAATACAACTTTTTTATCAGTTGCTTTTTTGGACAAAATATCTTTTAATATCGAAATAGTAGAAACGTTTTCGGATTTAAAACTAGCTTCATTTTGTTTGTAATTCACTTCCAACTGAGTTCCTAAGAAAGTATTTAGAAAATAAAAAGTAATTTCGTTTTCTGCTGGTGGCTTTTCCGGCACTTCTGGTATTGAATAATTTAGCCATGAGTGTATCTCAGCTAGACTAAAAGTACCAGTTAATTTTAGTTTATTTGTTGGACGTTTCTCATCGATCACATGTGTTCTTTGGTGTAAAGACAAAGGCTTGATTACGTATTGTTTAATTAAACAATTTTTGGGTTGAATTCTAGATGTTATATAAGCTTGTAAAAGACCATATTGGCCTTCTATAGTTCTTATTTTGATGTCCAATCTGGTTGTATTGGCTTGACAACGGAATGTAACTAGTAAAAAGTTACCATCGTTTTCATCACAATCAGAATATGAGACTACACACGAGTTTTTCTCCGAATCTAGTAAATCTATTGGAACATCACATTGTATAAGAACATTATCAATCGGAACTTCAGCTTCAATCGACAACGTATAACTAGCATCATCTCGACTCAACTCAAATCTGTCATTAATTCTAAACATTTTTAATTGAGACAAAGATTTTGAATTATTCAATGTGGATTGATAAACATCTCTCATTTTGACTACTTGATTTTGAATTTTGTCTATTTCTTCTTTTAACTTGCCAATCTTGTAACTTGAGTCTTTGTCTAGTATGTTCAAATTTGTTGGAAGTTCAGTTAAATCTTTATTAAAGCTTTCTGTAGTTAAACCAAATATCCATCCATTATATGTTGAAACTACAACTTCTTCATAACCTGGACTACCGATACAGCCTCCTTGTATCGATGTTATACCTTCTGTACCATTGTAAGTATATTTAAGTTCCGGATTGTCCATGGAATCGTAAGAGAATATTTCTATTGTTCCGTCTTCACGACTTACTAGTAGATCCATAACACCATCATTTGTTATATCATAATTATCTAAACAACTAATACCCGATAATCTTTTTTCATTTGGCAATTCCCATTTGGGTAGGGGCTCTTCTAAACTGAGCTCAATTAAACCTACTTTGCCATCAGATGTTCCATACAAAATTTCTTTACCACTAAAGCCACCATTATTGTTGTATAAACATAAAGTTGTTGGTGGACCAGCTACCTCGGCTTCATAAGTCAATAAACTCTCATCTAATATTCTTAACACACGATCGTTACATGCTAAAACAGGTGTCAATTTAGATTCAGCACTTTCTAATGGTAATGCAAGAATATCATTTATTTTATCAGGACTTAAAAAATACGATGCTTCTTGTGAATTTTTAAACATATTATAAACATAACTTCCGGATATTAGCAAATTATCTCCCATAACATACATAGACTTTATAGGCTCGGTCATGTTTGTTTCAAAATTGAAAAATTGTTTACCTTTTTTGCTATAACCTGTTATTGTGGATAAACTGGATGCAAATATTCTGTCATAAAGTTCACCAAGTTTACCTGAAAGCTCTATACGTGTGATTCTTTTTGCTGGCAAGGTTTTGAATATATTCTTAAATTTAAAACTAACTTAAAATTTAAAAATAAAATTCTTTAAATAGAAAAATTTGGCAAACAATTGGCTCTTTTTGCTTTATGGCAAAGAGCTGAACTACTCCCGACGAATCTCCTACAACAACTTTTTGCAACTCTTTTTGCAGACTTGGAATAAGCTTCATACATTTGTTACTAGTTGTTCCAACTTGACAATAATCAACACGATTTAATTGTAATTGAAACATTTTCTTTAAAACGAAAATATTCTATTTTACAGTTTTAAAAGTTTATAATTTTAATTTAATTGTCTAAAATCTAAAAATTTTAAAATTTAATTTGTATAATATAAAAAAGGATTTAATTTTCTTTTCCTTAAACTAAATATATTACACGGCACTTTTTTCAAGTTTTTTTTCCATTTCAAAAAAAAATTAAAATTTTTTCTTATTCTTGTAATTGGTTGCTTAGCAACTTAGATTATAAGATTAAAAAAAATAGTCTTTTTCAAAATATTTAAAAATTATTATTTTTATTTGATTTGATTTATAATTATTAGAAAATAATTTAATAATAATAACAAAAAATTAATAATTATAAATTAAAGTAAATCAAATGTAAAGTTTTTTCATCTTTAAAAAAAAATTACAATTTAAAAATTGGTATTTTTTATGTTATATTCAGTTAAAATTTCTTCTAGATTGAAAGGTCTATTGTATATTTTAATGTCATCATAGTCAGCAGAAGCCAGTTTATCAGCTGCATATTGACTTTTACCTATATAATTGATAGTTCTATTAACTTTTCTTAATATTTGTGCTCTCTTTATTGATAATTCTTCTTTGCCATTTATATATATAAAAGTATCTGTCATATTTATTACAAGACTTATATGATACCAAGTGTTCAATGCTAAAATTTTATTCGTATTCATTTGCAAAGTACGAAATGTATTTTCAAAATACTCCATGCCAGGTTTGCTTGTTGCTCCAGTTGATATCCAAAAAGCTAAATTATCTTGCAAACCATTATTCCCAAAATCAACTAGTCTAGCATAGTCTCTTATATTTTTTATTCTAATCCATGCAAACAAAGTAAATACTGGTCCAAAATAATAATCTGGTGGTGCTTCTATATAACCATCATTGAAACTAATAGCTGAATTTAAATTACCGAATCTATCTTGAGTAAAACTAACATTAACAGGATTAAACAAGTGTCTTCCTTTTATAGCCTCAACAACTTTACAATTAAATATTGGCCAATGATAAACTAAACTATCACTAAAATAATATTTATTTTTTATTTTTTAAGTAATAATTAAAATATATTAAATTGTATTAAAGGAATATTACTCCAAATATAACTTTCTATATAAAGTAGAATTATTTGATTGTATTTTATTATATTCAGCAAATTTGGTAAATAATAAACATTCATATGATTCTATTTTAGCAAATGCACAAAATTCTATTTGCTTGCATTTAATTAAGCATTTTAATTTTGAAATATCATATAAAATTTCAATTACAAAATTTCGATCGATTGGTGAAATATCAAAATCTCTTTCAAAATTGAAATAATGGCATAAAACTTATTTTATTTAAAAATTATAAAATTATAATCAAAATTTAAAATATTATTTAATTTTTTTTACTTTTATATCTTAAAATTATAGTTATGAATACAAATAAATTTTTTTTTTTTCTCATTATTTTAATTTCTTTTAATTTGTTGTAAGAACAAAAAATTAAGACGTTTCAAAAATTGTTAGCAATTTTTTGAAATATGTAGTTTGTCTATAAAAACCAAACATTTACAAAAGATAAAGTTATATCAACTTATAAATATATTTTATTACTGCTCTATTTTTGCTATTTTCTTTTCGCTTTAATTGTTTTCTCAAGAATTTTTTTTTGTAAATTTTATAGATTTATTTAATTTATTTAGTTTCTAATGTCATATATTTTCATTTAGGTAATATAAATTAATTTTTTATTTGTTATTTAATATTTATTTAAGTATTTGAAAAATTCAAAAGACAAATTGTTTAAAACAAATGTTTCCAAAGTTAATTTAATTTAAATTAATTTATTTAAATCACAAATTTTAACAAACTTTTCATTTTTTTTTCAAAAAATCAATAAATTTTTTATTTTATAAGTCTTAATACTTTTTATTTTTATTATTTTCTTGAAAAGATTAAGCATTACTTCGACTAGAAAACTGTTTAATTTTTTTAAAAAATTTTTTTATTAAATAATTGAAAATTTAAAATTTAAGACAAATAAAAAATAAATTCTTATTTTCATCTTGGAGTCATCGCATGTCGACCTCCATCTACATGTAATAACTCACCGGTAATAAATGAAGCATTATCAGAAGCTAAAAAAGCTATTGCATAAGCAACTTCTTCTGGATAACCAGCTCTACCCAAAGCGTGTGTTGTTTTACAATGTTTTAAAAACTTAAAATAAAAATTTTTTAACTAAAATTAAAAATTTTTTTTTTCAAAACTTTTTTACCAATTTATACTGTTCTTCAGAATAACCAGCTCGAAGATGAATATTCGTTTCGATAGTCCCGGGACTAAGATTAATTTTATTTTAAACAAAATTTAATAATAAATAATTTATCTTTTAATATACTTTACTGAATTGACTCTTACGTTGTGTTTGGACAATTCTAAAGCAGTACATTTAGTGAACTGGTCTAATGCAGCTTTGCTTAATGAATAAGGCAAAATTTCAGGCATACTCCTTGAACCGGCAATACTAGATACATTAACTATAGAGCCTTTCTCTTGAATTAAATGCGGAACACATAATTGAGTCAATATAAAAACAGATCTTAAATTCACATTCATAACTAGATCAAACTCTTCCATTTTTGTATTTTTAATATTGCTTAATCGAAATATAGCTGCATTGTTAATTAATGTTGTTAACTTGCCGAAGGTTGATAAACACTCATTTACTAAATTTTTACATGTTTTTTCATCTGCTAAATCTCCAACCACTTTTACTATCTACTTTTATAAACAATTTGTAAATTTTTACTAAATTCTTGAATTTATTTATTAATTTAATTTTACTTGGCTATTATATCCGCCTTTTTGACATCTACTAATTGTTTCGTCTAACTCTTTCTCGTTTCTACCCGAAAGCACTAAATTTGAGCCTAATTTGGAAAACAAAACAGCCGTAGCTCGACCAATACCAGATGAAGCACCTAATTTACCATACAAGATAAAACATGTATTGATTGAATATTTAATTTTAATATAATATAAAATTTTATTAACCTGTTATTATAGCAGTTTTATTACCTAAATACATTCTGTAAAATTAAATATTAAAAAAAAAAATTGTTTTTATTAATATTAATTCTAAAAATAAAGCATTTTTAAATGCGTATTTGATTTAAATAAAAAAATTGAGAAAAATTATATTTTTTTTAATTTTAAAAAATTTATTTTATTTTTTTTGCGTCATGTAAATTAAATTTATCTTGGTGTCATTGCATGACGACCACCATCAACATGAATTAATTCTCCAGTTATAAACGAAGAGTTATCTGAGGCTAAAAATGCGATTGTGTTGGCTACTTCATCACTTGTACCAGGTCTACCTAAGGCATGTGTTGTTTTACAATGTTCCAAAAACTAATATTTTAAATTAACAAAAAAAATTTCTATTTTTAAGTTTAAAGTTAGTCTACTTTGGCATATTGTTCTTCTGTTTGGCCAGCTCTGCGATGAATATTAGTAACTATGACACCTGGATTAACTGAGTTGACTCTAACGCCTTTGTCTGCCAGCTCTAAAGCAACGCACTTTGTGAATTGATCCAAGGCTGCTTTACTCATACAATATCCTAAAACACCCGGAAAGCTTCTTGTTCCAGTCACACTTGATACATTAACTATAGAACCTTTTTCAGTGATTAGATATGGAAGACAAATCTGAGTTAACATGATAGCTGACTTTACATTAATGTTCATCTGGGCATCGTAGTCTTCCATTTTCATGTTTTCAATACTTCCTGATTTTAAAATACCGGCAGCATTTACCAAAATATTTATTTTACCAAATTTATTAATAGTTTCATCTACTACTCGTTTGCAAACATCTATACTAGTTATATCACCCGAAACTTTAATTATCTTTATATTTTGTTTATTTAAATTTTTTTTTTTATTTATTTAACATAAATTGAAATTATAATACATCATTTTTGAGCTCTGGGTTGCATGAGTTTAATGTTTCATCTAAAGCTTTTTCATCCCTTCCAACCAAAACTAATTTAGAACCTAAATTTGAGAATAAAATAGCTGTAGCTCTGCCAATACCAGAACTAGCACCTTAATAAAAATAATTTCAGACAAATTTTATTTTCTGAACTTTTAAGTTAAATAACCTGTTACAATTGATATTTTATTTGAAAGTGTAAACATTTTAAAAAAAATTTTAAAACACAAAAATATTTATGAAAAAATTAAAAATAAACAAGCCTTCAAATTATGTAAAATTGCTTATCTATTTTATTTTGTACATCAAAGTTTTAAGTTGAAACATATTAAGTCATATGATAAAGACAAAATTATTTATTCATTCATCCATTCAAGTATTCATGTTAAATTTCAATTTCAAAAAAAGTTTATCTCAATAAATTTGATTTAACTCGGATGAAATGGAAAAACATTTTATTTGTTTTTTATTTCAGCACTCAAATATTTTATTTTGTTTCTAAAGATTTTAAAAATAAAGTTTAACAATCAACGCTTAACTGGAAAAATATGGATAGGCCTGAGTTGTTCAATATAAATTATTGTTATTTTGGTTTCAATTTATATAATTGATTTCTTATTTATTTAAATGTTTATGTTTTAGGTTTGAAAATGTTTATTTAAAAATTAAGAAAATTTTTAAAAAAAAATCTATTAAATATTTATTTTTATGAGTTAAATTCGATAAAAACTTCAGTTGAATTAAAAGCTCTATTGTAAATTTTGATATCATCATAGTCTGCTGATGCAAGACTATCAGTTTTGTATCGACTAAGACCAATATAGTTTATAGTTCTATTAACCTTTCTTAAATTTTGTGTTTTGTTAATTGATAATTCTTCTTTGCCATTTATATATATAAAAGTATCTGTCATATTTATTACAAGACTTATATGATACCAAGTATTCAATGCCAAAGCTTTTTGAGTAATAATTTTATTTGAAAATGAAAAATCTTCAAAATAATGCATGCCAAGTTTGTTAGTTGGTCCAGTGGATATCCAAAAAGCCAAATTATCTTGCAAACCATTATTCCCAAAATCAACTAGTCTAGCATAATCTCTTATATTTTTTATTCTAATCCATGCAAATAAAGTAAATACTGGTCCAAAATAATAATCTGGTGGTGCTTCTAAATAACCATCATTGAAACTAATAGCTGAATTTAAATTACCGAATCTATCTTGAGTAAAACTAACATTAACAGGATTAAACAAATGTCTTCCTTTTATGGCCTCAACAACTTTACAATTAAATATTGGCCAATGATAAACTAAACTATCACTAAAATAATATTTATTTTTTATTTTTTAAGTAATAATTAAAATATATTAAATTGTATTAAAGGAATATTACTCCAAATATAACTTTCTATATAAAGTAGAATTATTTGATTGTATTTTATTATATTCAGCAAATTTGGTAAATAATAAACATTCATATGATTCTATTTTAGCAAATGCACAAAATTCTATTTGCTTGCATTTAATTAAGCATTTAAATTTTGAAATATCATATAAAATTTCAATTACAAAATTTCGATCGATTGGTGAAATATCAAAATCTCTTTCAAAATTGAAATAATGGCATAAAACTTGATTTTATTTTTGAAAATTATAAAATTATATTCAAAATTTAAAATATTATTTAATTTTTTTACTTTTATATCTTAAAAGTATGGTTATGAATACCAAGTAAGTAATTATTTTCTTCATTTATAAATTAATTGATATTTCTTAATTTTCATGTCTAAAACTTAATTTGCTTTTTCAAATAAAATTCAAAAAATTATGTATTAATGCTTTTCTTTTTTCTTTATTTACTAATTTTTAAAATACATTTTATTTTTGTTTGAATATTCTTAAATTATAAAATTAAAGATTTACAAGTTTTTTTAGTTTTAATTTCAAATAAAATAAATTTTCAATTGTTAAATAAAAGAAAACAAGCTCAAGTTCAACAAACTTGAGCAAAATATCAGCAAAATAAATTAATTTTTCACGTTAATTTGGTTTAATTATTTAATACTTAATTTATATATTAAAACTAAAACATGAAGCAAAAAGAAATCAATAAATCTCTAATTAGACTTCTTGATTACCAGATTGAATTAACAAGGTTTTCAAAACAAAATTATTAAAAAACCCGTATTATTACAATAAAGATTGAATAAATATTTCCGATTTGCTTGTTAGGTTTTAAAAATGTGTTACCATAGAAACTCCTTTAAGTTTTAAGTCAAGTGGGTTATTACAAATTACTTGTAATCTTAGCTTAAAAATACAAAAAAAATTTAAGATTTAAATTTTAATTATAACTTGCTTAATCAAAATTTAAGTGAAAAACTTGTTTTTATTTTTGAATGAAGGTATTACCATGACGACACTTATTTAATACTTAAAAAATAAAGAGTTAATACTCAAATTTAATACTTAATTCAACAGTATTTTGTAATTAAATTTAAAGTTATAATTTTATATATATATATATATATAAGTATTAATATATATAGATTATTTATACTGTATTTTACCTTTTATTATTAAAAATGTTCAATGGAGAATCAACTGGTATTAAAGACATTATAAATTAATTGATTTAATTATTTTTTAAAACTTAAAATTGCTAAAAGATTCATTTCGCCAACTTGGCGCATTGAGAGAAGATTATGAAAGCGAAGCTCGAAATACCACATTTGAACCGATTCAGTCGAAAATAGATGAATCTGCCAAATTTGACGTTCTGATTGAAACAATTCAAACCAACTTTTCCGAAGTACAACTAGTAATGCAAGATATGCTCAGATTAAAAGATGAACTCTTACTTCATTTTTTACCTCCACCTCTTCTATTCAAGTTAGCAGTTGTATTTGGAAAAGTTTTTCGAGTCTTTTCTGATCTAAATACACCAGTAAGTGAGATGCTTCGTTTGGTAAAAATCTACTCTGCTTCATGGGAAAAAAACAGTGCTATTTTGAAAAAAATTCATGACATGTACGAAAATAAAAAACAAATGTTAAATATAGCCATAAAAAGATTGGCTCTTGTTGATAAAAAAGCAAAATTATTTAATAGAGAGAGACGAATTTTGAATTGGGAAAAATTATATATTAAGCTTAACGAAACAAAAGGACATGGTCGTAGATGGAAATTTCAAATGGAAACTTTTAGAAAAAAGACAAACCAAGGCTATGATGAATTAGTAAAATGGGTTATGAGAGAGCCAACAATGAATTTTGATGAACAAGAGTTGAGGAAAACACCAAAGCCAGATAAATCTAAAAATGATAAAGAAAATATTGATAATTTAAGCATGGAAATTACAAAGTCAAATTTTAGCGATGATCCTATGAAAAAAATGAATGATGAAGTAAACAATACAACTTTAAGTAATTTAAAATTTCATATAATTTCATATATAATTTAATTCAAGAACTACATGGTCGAGGTTGATAGCGATCAAGATCTTTTCTCAGATAGTGGATCAGAAAGAGGTGGTCAAAAAAATAAGAATAAAGAACAAGCAAAAAATTTAACAGAAGCAAATACTCAAACTGAGCCTGATCTCGAATCTATAGGTGTTTGGACCGGAGAGCCCGATTACAAGAGATTTTTCATTGTTAGAGTTTTCAGACCGGCTGAGTTCAATAATAAAAAAATTAAATTAAAAGTTTCATTTGGAGATGCTAGTTACACATCAAAAGCGTTTGACAATATTAAGGTTTGTTTGATAAAAAAAACTTTAATGTAAAAAATTAGGTCCAATGTTACAATCATTTTTCCATTTTTCTATTTCAAATTTTTCTATCAAAGGTTATAAATAGTATTTGTTTGAATAAGCTTTTTTTTTTATTAAGACAATAATTAAATTTAAAAAATATTTAACTATATTTTTCAAATCAAAGTAAGGTTATTTTAAACAATAAATTAAAACTTGTTTAAGAGCACTTATTTAATATACGAAAAATACAACTATAAGCCGAAAATGTAAGAGAATAAATAAAAATTCTAATAATTCTGATAAAATTTAATATAAATTTTGGATAGCTGAAAAATCGACAACACCCCATTTTTTGAAAAGCTTACATCCGGGTGCTTTACGAACAAATCATCTCTAAGTTTTTTTTTCCAATATACAGAAATGTTGATCATTTAATGTAGATTACGAATAAACTATCAGTTTCAATCCAAAACTTTTCTTTTCAATTTTTTTTCAATACACCCGGATGCTTATCAAGACGACACCACAAGCACCCCAAATTTTATTTTAAATTCTAATTCTACATAAAAAAAAAATAAGAAACACCAACTTATGAATGTTTCCATCTTTGCCAGTTTTCTTCAAAACTAATTAAAACAAACTAAAACATGAAAAATTGTAAAGTACCCAAACACCCCCCCCCCCTCATAAAATACTATTCAAAGATGAGAAGAACATTTTTATGTCTTGATAAGCACCCGGGTGTATCCTAAATTTTAAGTATTTTATTTTTAACTTGAAAATAAAAATACAATTTTATTGAATTTTGTAATATTTAGATAATTTTCAAACTGTTTTTCTTGATTTTTAAAGCATTCTTAATTAAAAACTTTATAGTATAATTCAAGGATTAAAAAAAAAGACGAATTTCAAAAAATAGTGTTTAATTTCATAATACAAACATTTATTTTTGTGGATAGTCAAAATATAATGATTTATCTTTTAGAAAAAATACTTCAAAATAAATTAAGCTCATTTTGATTTGTAATTTTTTCTTAAAAAAATAGAAAGCCAGTCTTTATTTCAAAAATCTTGATAAAAATTTTATATTCTATAGTAATACTTAAATTGAAATTTATATTAATTTCAGAAAGTGGTAATAGTTGAGAACAAATCAGAAAAAAATAATAAAAACAAAACAAGTAAATTTTAAAACTTTAATTTGACTTTGATTTAATTCTAAATATTCAAATAATTCTTGATAAAAAAAGAAAAAGAAAATAAAGAAAACGAAAATGAAACTAAAGATGAGAAAAAAGTTGATGTAAACAGATATGAAGACTTTTTATTTGAAATAAATGATTTCTTTGTCAAAAAAGAAGTACTAAGTACATCCACAGAAAATAGTGTTTCATTTGAGCTTAAAATAGATGATAAAGAAGAGCCTATTGGATTTTCTTTAATACAATTAGACGATATTCACACATTGGTAAATTAACTATAATATACTCAATTAACTAAAATGCAAATAAACTAAAATCTAACCATCAAAGGATTTGCCTATTTTGTATTATAAACCTGATGATCAAGAAAAAATAATTGACCATTACCTAACAACAGAAGAACCAATAACTGAAACAGAAAATTCTAAAAATTGGCTTAACATTTTCGAATTTAATTCAGAATCAGCAGATAGATATGAAATTCTATCCAAACGAACTCCATTTCTGTTTGAGATGTACAAATCTAAAACTCTAAAAACAAGTACTGACTCGGTTTGCAAATTGCCATTGATGTTTTTTTGGGTACGAAAACCATTAGTTTTAAACAAACATAAAAACACTGGAACCGAGTCTATTAAAGATATTGTACTTGACTTGACTGGATTTGATATATCACAAAAATCTAGAAAAGATATTGAAGAAATGATGCAAGACAAAGACTTGATAAGCGCTGCTTGTTCTCCTATTCAATTCAGACCTCCGACTCCAAAGCGACCTCCGAGTTCACCCCAAGAAACTCCGAAATCTTCTCAAGAAGATTCCATAAAAAACCAAAATTCCCAAGATGTAAATGAAATTCATGAAAATTATCAGTAAAAATTTCAAATTAAAATTTAAATTAAATTTATTTGAATAATATTTATTTTGAATATATAAAGATTGAAAATAGATGAATTGAATTTAATCATTTACAGACTGGAGAATGAAATACAACAATTGAAATCTCTAAATGAACTTAAACAAGATACAAAGCCTAGTTTTGTTTCAACAAAGCATAAAAACAGTTTAACAAAATCAATAAACGAATATAGAAAGCAATCTCAAATTTCCAAATCAGAAGATCAATACACACGAAATAAATCTACAATGTCTTCTGAGACTCAAAATTTAAAACCAATTCCGTCATATTTTAACAAAAACTCAATATGGAGTAAAAACATCCCGGATGGTTTTTACGAAAGGCTGAGAATTTTCAACGAAAAGAGCTATTTACATCAAAAAGAAATAATAGAAAAATATGTAAGCCAAGAAGCTGCTATAATAGAACAACAAATGGCTGTTCAGCACAGACTCGATACAAACACGGATCAAAATCAAAATTTGGATGATTTTTGCTTGCCTGCAGTATTCATGCCATTCAAAAATTCGAATAATGTTTACAATCCTCGTGCTAGACAGTATTTTCACCCATCTGGTTCCACCGATGTGCGTCTTACTCAGCCACCCACAGTCTTTCAACTTCCTCCGTTACCTGCCAAACCGAGTGTAACTTTAAAATTTAATAACTATTCCTAAATAAATTCCGAATCGTCTATTTCTAGTTAATATTCTTTCATTAGGTTATTCTATTGTTTTTTTTTTAATGGTTACAAATTTTATTATAGGTACACATAATCATCATAATAGAACAAATATAATAAAAAAATTTTTTAAATTAACAATATAAATATAATAATAATAATAATATTGTTTAGTTACATGCTTCAGGCAAGAGTAAAAATAGAGTTAAGCTCAAAAATTTTATTATTAAAATTTTAAAATTATTAAGAGATCATTAAGTGAAAATTTAGTAGTAGTTAAATAATATGAAAACAAAATTTAGAGACTATATATTATTCAGATAGATTACAATGAATAAAAAATAAATTGAAAATTTCTTAAAATTTTTGAAATTTGCATTTTTATCAGCAAATCGTGATAGCTATATTTAAAATATTTAAAACGATTCCGGACTTTGGAAACTAATTTAAAATAAAATTCATGCTAAAAATTTTTTAATTTATTCTTCTAAAAGTTGTCTGTTATTAATCTGTTCGATCTGGGCAAAAGGTATGAAGCTGGTGAGCCCGATTATTATATAAACGAAATAATTAAACAAACAGCCAACAAATTAAATGAATCTAAAACTAAACAAGAAGAAGAAGTAGAAGAAGAAGAAAATGATGAATTAAAATTAGATAATTTTCAGAACAAAAATTCGATTTCTATTAACCAAAACGACAATTAGAGAAAAATTCATGTTTTTTTTTTTTTTTATTTAGTAATAAAAATATTTAAATATTTCTTTTTATTTTTGAAATAAAATTATAAAGACTTAAATTTACCTGAGTTTTTTTTTTTTTTACATATTTTTTTTATTTTTATTTTTTAATTATTATTTATTATTAATGTGTGTTTTCCTTTTTCTTTTATCAAGTGTTTAATATCAAAATTTCTAAATATAAAAGGAATAAAATAAAAATTATTTTTTTTTGTTTTTGTTGTTGTTATTGTTTTAATTTTAATTAAAAAAATGAATTTAATTTTAGTTTTGAAATTTTTGCTTTTGTTAAATATAAACTTGATAATGACATCAAATGATTTGTCAATTTTAGAAGAGTTTAATGATGATCATAATGATGATGAAGATGATGATGACTCGATGGAAGATGCTGACTTGAATTTGAATAAATATAGAAAAATGTTTATAAATGGTATTGAAATTTTGCTTAATAATGACAATTTGAAAGAGAACCAATTAGAAGCTGATTTAATCAAAGCTTATTTTAAAGACGATCTTTATTTTGAATGCAATCTACCAGATGATATCATAGAACCTTTTTTCGACTGGTCTGTAAATGGAATTTTGATCAATTCAAATGAATCAAGCTATCAACTTGTACTCGACAAAAAAATAGAAACCAACTCAACTTTTTTAAACATAGCATGTTATTTTAAGTTTAAAGATAAAAAAAACATTTCAATAATAAAATTCCCACCGATCAATCTTGATTCGTACATATTCGAATCAAAGCAAACTAATTCACAATATTTACGATTCAAATATAAAAAACAAATAAAAATATTTTATCAAAGCTTGTTAGTTTTGATTATAATTGGTATTTTTGTGGCCTTTTCAGCATGGTTGTATAAGAACTTGACTAAAAAAAAATCTAAATCAAAAAGCTCAAAATTCTCGGAGAATGGAGATGTTGCACAACAACAAGATTTAATGATAAATTAATTGCTTAATGGTCTCATGTTTTAATTATTAATTATTTTCTTCTTTTTTTCTTCAGTATTTGAGACTCATGAATATTAAGGTTTGATTGTTAAATAATTTTTTGCTTTGTAACATCTACAAAGCAATTTAAATTTTGCTTAAATAAATATTATTAAGATATTTTATATAAATTTCAGCTTTTAGCTAAGTTTAAAGTTGTTGTTGTTTTTTTTTTAAATAATATTAATGTCATTAGGTAAACGTAATTACTCAATTTGTTATAAACATATATAATTAAATTTGTTTAAATTAATAAAACAAACAGATGAATTCAAAAAACAAAATTCAATTAAAATTTTTTTTAATTATTTAAATTTAAATGTTTTTACTAATTTTATTTAATTTTTATTAAATATTATTTAAATAAATAAAATAAAATATTAAAATATTATTTTAACTGCTTTTTTGTAATTCATTTATTTAGCCGAATTTTTTATTTAAACTTAATGGCTTTATTAAAATAAAATGTGTTTAATTTGTTTGATAAAAAAAAAATATTGCAGCAAAATCATGAAATTCAATTATAATCAACAAATATGGAAGAATTAAATTTTTATTGAAATTAAAATTAAAGTTAATTAAAAAATATTTGACTCAAGAACAATAAAAATGAATGTAACAAGATTGATTGACATAATAAATTAACTTGTATGTAAAATATTGTAGCATGTTTTCTTAGGTTTAATTAAAATAGTAATAATTGATCACCATTGAAGCTAAATCTCAATAGATTATAAATTTATATATTGTATTTAAATGAAAGCACATGTCAAGACATAGACCTTTAAATGTTAAAAAAATAATCCATAGTCTGAAGCACAACATTTGGAGATTTGGAGATTATTAACAACTCATTTAAAACTTTAACCTTATGATTTATCTTTGAGATACTTGATTTAATTACGCTTCACTAATTAAAATAATTACACACTGCTTTAAACTATTCTATTTCAATATATTAATTATTAATTAGAAAATATGTTTTTTCAAATTTTTTTGTTTGTTAATTTTGAATTTATTTATTTATTATCTATTTTTATTATTGCAATTAAACAATATATATTTTCTTTATTTGAAAAATTTATTGAAAACAACAAATTTTGTATAAAATAGAAAAAAAAAAAAATTTATTTATAAATTATTTAGCATAGCGTTATTATTTAATATTTATTAACTTTAATAATTAAACAATAAACTATATATAAACAAATAAAATGCCAGTTATAAATTATTTAAATTTGATTGATTTAAAAAATTTGATTAAAATTTTTTGTAAATTTTATTCAGTTGTTTTTGTCATGAAATTTAAATTTAAAACATAAAAAATAAAAATAAAAAACTAAACTAAAAATAATAATTTTTTTAATAAAAAAAAAAAAAACAAAAACTCAAGATCTTAATTGAGTTAGATTATTATCCGATTTTAGACTCGACTCTTTGAGCTTTTTTAAATCATTTTCTAAATAATATAAACTATTTTTTAATCTGTTATACTCGGACACATTTAGATTATTTTTTAGCGCATTTTTATGAAAATGACGCAAATAGATTCGATCACTGGCTGACTCATAACCATATTCCTTTTTAATGAAAAAATAAATTCAATTTGTTTCAATTGTCAAATGTTTCAAATATTAGAAATTTTACTTTTCTGGTTAAAACATAATAAGCATAAACACCAACAACAGCTGAATAGGAAACAAAATAACTTATTGGTTCAACAATGTCCCAAGAATAGTCGAACCAAGTGAGTCTGGCTAATATACCAGCTTGAATTGACATTAAACCCAAGCCGAGCCAAATCATTCGATTTGTGTGCTTTTTAGCTTTTAATTCTAAATCTAATCGCTTCTTTTCCATCGGCTCTAATTCTACTTTTAACAATTCGATTTCTTTTAATATTTTTTCTTCTTTGTCTCGTTCGTATTGTTCTACATTTAAATGCAAATATAATCTAGATACTAATTGTTTTAGATTATTTAAATCTTCATTTTGCGTCTCTTCTCGTTCTTGTTTTAATGTTTCTGGAGGATCTATTTTTATAATATCATCGTTTATTTTTATGCTAAAAGGACGTGTTATAAGAAGACTAATCGGAGTCGATTGAGACACGCGTATGTTCTCTGGATTATAAAATAATACTTTTTCCACCGATTTATCTTCTTGTTTTATATATTCTACTAAATTGCCTACATTTTCATTTAATAATTTTAAATTAAATTCACATTTTTCTTGTCTTGCTGGCAAAGTAATTACAAGCTTTACTTGTCCATTTTTATGTTCCAATTGATTCTGGCAAGAATATAAACACTTGTTATTATATAAATAAAAATTTATTGTTTTACTTTTAAATAGCAAGTTTTTTATTTTATACGGCATTTTATTTATTTATTTATTTTCTATATATTAAAATATAAAAAAAAATATATTTAAATTTAATATTTAAATGCAATTATTATTATTATTATATATTTGCATTTATTTTTTAAAGATTATGAATTTATTATTAAATGAAAAAGAAAAGAATTATATGTAATTAGAAAAGATAATATACAAAAACAAAAAAATTTTATTATTATTATTATTATGAGTATTATTATTATTATTATTATTATTATTATCTTATTTTTGTTTTATGTTATTTAAAAAAAAGCTAAATAAAAATAGTTAATTATAAGATACCTTTAATAGATTTGAATCTGGATATTATTCTCAGTGAGTAATAATCCTTTGCTTTAGTTCTAGACAAGCCAAATTAAATATATAATAATCTAATTCAGACATTGCTCAAATAAAAATCTTTCAATCAATAAATAAGCTTAATTTAAAAAATAATAAAAATAAAAATAAAAAAAAGAGAAAATTCGTTTCTAATCCAATATGTGTCTCTCGTTTAAGCTCAAAAATTTAAATATTGTCATTTAATTTAATTTGAAAATAAATTTTTTTTTTTTTTGCAATAATCAGATCTACTGTATATCACGAATTCATGAATTGAAATTGTCAAACAGAATCAATTTTCCATTTAAATCATATCTTCAGGATGTAATAAATTGTTAATTAATTAACAAAAATTCAAACCTAATATCTGGCAAAATTATCAGAATATAACCAAAAATAAAATTTAAATAAATTAAATTTTTTCAAATTTAAATAAGTATCATAATTTTTAAAATTATGATAATTATTAATAATTAAAGGTATTTTTTTATGATCTACAAATAAATTGTTTTATCTTTTTTTTAAATATAAATATATATATATATAGCACAAAATGAATGAATTATATGAAATTTTTATTTATAATAACTATATGATATTATTGCTTAAGGACTTATAAACAATTCCGTTTGCTAAGTTACTAAAACTAAATAAAATTTTAATTTTTATTTTTATTTTTTTCAAAATTTAACTTTAATTTTAAAAAACATAATTTATGCATTTTTGAAATATTATTCTATATATTTTTTGTATTTCTATTAAAACAGTATTTACTGCTTGTTAATCTCTTAAACATTTTTTGATTTTGGAACAATAGTTTTTAAAAGCCTAAATAATTACAAAAATTATATACTGTATATAATATTTATTATCGATTAAATAAAATAAACAAAATTTTGTTTTATTTAGTTTGATGATTAATTACAATTCCCAATTTAATTTAAAAAAAAGAAAATTTCAAAAAATTGACTGAAACTAAAACTAATAATAAAAAATTGTAATTTTTTTTTTTTTATAAATATATAAATTTTATTTGCTCTTATTTGAAATAAAACTAATTTTTTTTTTTCTTATTTTTTGACATTAAACTACAAAAAGGTGCATATATAATTTTTTTTTTTCTATATTTTTAAGATAAGATATGAAATTTAATATCAGACTTGATTTAAATATATATATGGCTATAAAAAATTTTTAAGTTTCTTTAAGATAAAAAAACAAAAAAAAAAAAAAAATTAGTAATTTCTTAAATTTCAATTTCTTCAACTTTATATAAAAAAGCAAATAATTGAAATAAAAAACAAGCTTTTTCTCTTCTTTTATTAAATAAACTTGTTTTTTAATATTAATATTATTAACACAAATTTATTTTTTTAAGTAATAATAATAAAAGAAAATTTCTAATTGAAATAAAAGATATTTTTTCTATAAATATTCTTTGTTTAAGCAGTTTAAACAATTTTAAGAATTTAAATTATATACAAGGAAAAAAAGTTATTTGTTTTAAAAATGCTGAAAATGTTTCATGTGTTTTTATCTATATATACAGTACAGTATTATTATATTAACTTGTCTTATTATTTTGAAATAATTCGAATCATTTCCTTTTGTAAATTGATACAATATTAAATCTTTTGAAATGTTTAATTATTATTTATTCTAGTTGTGTTTTATATAAATCATTCTGCAACTTAATATATCCAAAATATAATATAAAATATAATTTTAAATTTAATATTTGATTGATAGTAAACTTCTACACGTCAAATTAACTAAAAACATGCAAAATATTAATTAGAAAAACAATTTGAAATAAACTTTTATTAGATTTTTCTATTTGATTACTATTTTTCTACTTTTATACTTTTCTAATTTTCTACTTTTATTTTCTAACCCTACCAACTATTTTAAAAGAAAATTAAGTCTAAGCCTGCATTGAATTCGTCTAATTGAAAATAAAAAAATAAATTTGAGTAAAGCAAAGCTTCTCAATACAATTTTCTTATTAAATCTAAAAAACAAATTTATTAATTTAGAATTTTTTGCAATTTATGAAAAAATATTTAATTAACATTTATGCGCCTTTTTTTTTTAAATATAAAAACGTAAATTATATTAAATTATTGTTCTAGTTTGGTTTGTCTCCCAGTGCTCATTAGTAATCCGATAAGATTATGATCAATTTTACTCTTTTTAAATCTGAATTATCATTTTAAGTTTATTTAAAATATATAAAAATAACTAAGATACAAGTAGAGCACTGAATATTAGTTGCTGACAATTAGTCTTTGAATATTAGTTCTTTGGCTTTACTAAAACCATACAGTATAAATACTGGACTAATCTCAACATGTTAAAGTAGTAGTAGTAGTAGTAGTAGTTTTTTAGCTGCTACATGATATAGATCATGCGGAGCGCACCAACTTCAGTTGGAGCCCTGTTGCAGCTTCTAAGCGTCTATCAAGTTTGTTTTTAAATTGTTTAACTGTATTTGATGAATTTGCTTCATATTCTAATGTGTTCCAGTTGTTGGCGATGCGATTGTAGAAGAATTCGTGTCTTTGGTTGCAAAATCGAACTATTTCTCTTCTTAACCGACCTCTGTGTCCGCTTCTAGCTTCTGATTTAAGTGGTTGATTATGCCAGTTTATCTCATCGATACCTTTTTCGATTTTGAACTGTTGGATCAAATCTCCTCTCATACGTCTCACTGATAACGGTAATATGTTAAGGCGAGTGCATCTTTCAGCATAGGATAGATGACGCAATGAGTGTATCGTTTTAGCTTTGACTATATTTCCAGGTCTCGATTAATGAAGGTTCGTTTTAGAAGGCCTAGCATACTATTGGCTTTAGATGCGGCCTTTTTAACTTGGTTAATGTGCTTCAGATCCGATGAAATCATGACTCCGAGGTCTCTTTCGCAGTCTGTAGAGGCTAGATTTACTTCAATACCCGAGTCGTAATCGATAATCTTATAATCTCTCCTCAAGAAAGTCTTATAAATTACATTTTTTTCGGTTTAAACTATCAATCTTTGATCGAAATTATTCTCGGGTACTCGAGCATTTCTTAAACTAATTTAAAACTTTAATTTGATTCTATTTTAAATTTTTTGTTAACTAAAAAACCTATTTTCAGGATATAGGAAATTCATCCAAGATTACAAGAAAATAATTTCTGTATTTTCAAGACAATTTTATTTTAAATAGGTTTAAAATTTAATAATCAGATAAAAAGTTTTGTAGAACTTTGAGTAATTTATAATCTGGCAAAAAGCTTGTCTAATTGAATTGCTAAGTCAATAATCTCTGTATTTATTGAGGTTTATTATCAAAAATACTAGATATGACTGGTATTTTAAAAAAAAATATTTATTGGCATCTTTTCTGAAATATCTTCTCAAAGTGTTTTTCTTTTGGTCTTTTTGAATGAAAATTTTTAAGTAGCCTAAGTTGGTTAGAAACTTTTTAAATTTAATCGACAAAAATTAATTTGAAAAATAATAAAAGTATAGAATCTAAATTTAGTTTTTCACGATATAATCATGGTATAATTAGCTAAAACTAAATTATAAATATTATTTTTAGTTGTCTATAAAATATTTATTCATACTTTTTTGCAATTTATCATCTAAGCCAAGAAAAATCTAAAAAAAAAAATCATAATCACGTTTATAAAAAATAATTATTTTAATCATTAATCATTAAACATAAATTTAAAAAAAAAAATTTTTTTGTTTGAGCTTTAATGATTTTTTTTAGGGTCAAGATTTGATTTTGAGTCTTAATAATTTCAATAACTTATTTGCTTACTGATTATTTTAAAAGGCCTATTTATATTAATTACAAATGATCTTTTATAAATATAAAACAAAACACCATTTAATATGTTGTTAAAATGGATTTGTATTTTGAAAAATAAAGTTGCAAAATAAATTGCGTTTTTTAAAATACGTTTCAATTAAATATAACGTAATTAATTTTACAACAAATTTGAAAAAAAAAATACAAAGATATTTCTAAAATTTCTAAGCCAAGAAAGTTCTAAAAAGATTGAATTAGTAAAAACAAAAGTTACAAATTAAATCAAACAAAAATTGATTTTTTCAATTATTAATTTAAATAGAAATGCTTAAAAAATACCATTTTTGTTTAAATTTATTTCTTGTTTAATGTAACATATTTGATTTGCAATATTTTTTTTTTTAGTTTTTTAAAATAAAATTCTTCAATTAAACCAAATGAAGCAGAAAGAAAAATAAGAAAATTTAAATTGACATTTGAAATTCAAAATATTATTTCAAATAAAAATTATTATTAATTTAAAATTAAAAAAAAAAAATAAAAATATAAAAAATTGAATTTTTTTTTGAAGTCTTTATTATTTTAAAATAAAAAACTTTTTTAATTTCCTTTTTACAAAAACAATAAGTTTTCATAAAACTCAAATAAAAAAAAAAATTATTAATTCTATAAAACGGAAACACATTTTTAGAATATAAAAATTGATTTATTGCTCAAGTTTCTAACAACAACAAAGGTTTAATTATGCTAATTGAAATATGTTTAACTCTTTTATATGTATTCATTTTTCATTTATATTTTTCATTCAATCTGATTATTATAAATTTTATAAAAAAAAAATTTTTAATTAAATACTGAACTTATATTATATTTGTTGAAAATAAATATATAATTTAAATTATTAAAATTCACTGGAACTGGAAAAATCGGATACAAAATGAATACAAGAACAATTTCATCAGTTTCATAAGCTAAATAAAACTTTCCTTATTTGATTATGATTTAGCTTTTATAATTAGTTTTTATTATAAATAAAAATTAAAAAAATCAAAAACCATTTAATAATTTCCAAAAAAAACATGCCAACAGCATTATTTGCTAAATAAATAAATAAATGTCATTAAATTCCGATTAATATTTTATTTAATTTCCAATTTTTTATACTAATTTTGCTTTAAATTCTTTAAATATTTCCAATAAAAAATCTAAAATTCACTTTGCTTAAAAAAATCATTTGTTTATGGTACAATTTTATTAGATTGATTGAATTATATAAAGCCATCAAGATCGGATTATTCATTTTGAAAAAAAAAACTTCTAAAATTTGCTTAATACTATGTTAAACTCTGTTTTTTTCATATGATTTTAACTTAAAATATATTAGTAACTTTCTAAAATTTGATATTCATAGACACACATTTGAGATTAATTTAAGAAAATAAAAAAAGATAGATTATCTTACAATAATAAATATAATAACAACTTAACTTGTTGAATATACAGTATGGTGAATATTAAAACTTTTATGTATAGTCTGCTGCTGTAGCTATGAGCTTAAAATGAAAAATTAAAAAACCTTAAGCTTATCTACAATGCTCAGGCAACTCTTTTAAAGCAAAAATAGATAATTTAAATAATTGAATATTATTTAGATTCCAAACGAATAATATTGTTCATTTTACCATAAAATAACAATGATTTTTTAATTAATATTACTGATTTAATCAGTTTGTAGAAAATCAAGATTCACTTGATTATTTCCAAAGAATTTATTTATTTTTATTTTATTCTTTAATTAATGCTCTTGTTTTATTACCAAATATAATAACAAGAGAAAAAATAAATCTATAATAATATATACTTAATGTACTCGATTTTCAAATATTTATAACCAAAATCTAAAAAATATTTGATATTTTCAAAATTATTATATATTTCGTATCTAGAAAAAATAATAACAAAGTATTGTTTTTGTTTTATTTATTATTGATTCTAAGGAATAAATAATCTGAAGTCTAAAAATAAAAATAAAGCTTTAAAACAAAATAAACTATTAATAAAACTTGCGTTTTTATTCTTAAATATTTTCTTTTCTGTAAAATTTGAATTTTTATTTTTTGCTACAAAAAGCTTTAATTAATCAGTCTTTTTCTTTTTTCTCTAAATTTCAAGTCTTTCTGTTTAAATCGAAATAACTTATAATGATAAAACTTATAGCGAAAAAAATCAATAAAATAACAAATTGGGATTTATAATCACTAATCACAAATTTAAACAATAATTTCTAATTTAATTAATTAATATTTATTTATATTTATTTTTACATAAAAAAAAAAAACTAATAAAAAATTTTTTGAAAAAAAAATTTTTTTTTTTTAAATTTTAAAAAGCAAATCTTGTTCTGATATCTTCAAGTCTTTTGGATACCTCATTCGGTGTACGATCCAACTCTTCGGCAATAGTCTTTTGTTTATTTGGGTCTAAATTTGTGAATTTTTCACATATGTCTCCGTCTATGATGCTCTTTACCGGGTAATAGTACGATCTGAACGATGTATGATCACGTCCACATAAAGTAGTATGTTCTGTCCTCATGTGCATTTCCAAATGTTGAAAAAAGTCTCTGTCTTCATTCGAACTAAACGGTACTAACATTCCGATTGAACCGGACAAAGTCGTATATACTAAAGCATCACTACCACCTGGAATTAAACTTGTTTTTTGTAAACTTGTTATAGTTTCGCCTATGTAAAATGTGCACAACATTTCGGCTTTTTGTGAAGCTCCATTTAGCAATCCTCTGTCCCATAAACCTTTGTCTCCTGTTGGGTCTACATTAACATCATCTGTAGTACCTGGTGGTAATCTTAGAATTACTATACTTCCAAATTTATCGGCTACAGCAATTGTACTAAAATCCAATATAGCCATGCTAGTCACAAAACGTGGCAAAATGTCATCAGCAAATATTATTATCTGATTGTCCTCGTGTTTATGTCGCATAAAGAAGCAACTCTCTTGTGAATCGCATACAAATATTCTCGGTCCCATTGTATGAATTTGACAAATAAAATTTGGCAACTGTTTATTCTCGCATTTTCTTAATAATTTACTTTTTCCTATATCATAAATTCTAAGTAATCTACCAACTCCTATCAATACGCGACCCTGATAAGGACATATAGTACCAGGTACATCTTCAATTTGAGTTTTATGCAACAGCTCTAATCTTTCACCATTGTCGAACAATTGATAAGTGTAGATAAAGCCAGTTGAGCACGAGCGAGGATTTAATTTTAAATCTTTAGCTACACCAACTAATAGAAAAGTCTGGTTGGCTGGCCGACACGAAAATTTCACCAAACAAATACTAAATGCTGATTCGTTTTGTTCAAGTTCTATTATTGCTTTGAATTCTTTGCTAGCCGAGTCGAGAACCCGAATAGCTGATGCCCACATACCTGGTGCTGCTTTAGGAGCTCCGAAAGTTTGCTCAGGCAATTTTGTCTGTATAAATGCATTGGCCATCTCAATAGCAAGTCTTTTCTCGTCCGTGTCAGCATCCTGAATCATTTGTTGTGCCATTTGTTGTTTTTTTTCTTGTTTTGTTTGATCTGTATAACTTAAATGATCTGTTTCGATTAAATATATTAAACCAGCGTCTTGATTTACTGCAAACTTTCTTGGAGTATATTTGAGTTGTTTAATTTCTTGATTAAAAACAGCGCCTAGTTTTTCAAGCGCAAGAATTCTTAATGTGTTTGTTGAAATGGCAACTATACCTTCAGGACATTGTTCAGAAGCAAAACCGGATGCATATTCAAGACTTTCATAAGATAATGGTGTCAAATGAAATCTTCCCTGATACATATAACTTAGCCAACTTCTGCTTGAAAGAGCTAGTACAGCTTCGGCTGATTGAATAGTTATTTTAAACAGTTTAACCGGTCTAGAACCTAGATAACGAGTCCTAGTATCTAATAGTTCGCCTGTAGTCGGATCTAAAACTGTTCTTAATAGAGCACCATTTTGAAGACCTATGTTTAAAAATAATGTGGAATGCTGTAGCTGATCCATTGAAACAGCACCGAAATTTTCATAATCTAAACCTTTCATTTCTACAATACATAATGATTCAGCTGGTGATGGAAGACCTTGTGAAGCTAATGGAGTTAGACAATCTTTGGGATCTAGTGATATTATTCTTACAGTATCATCGTTTAAACCAACAGCTAAAAATCGTGTTCGAAGTTCTCCTGCAGGTACTGAAGCAAGTGCCATACAGACTATATCTGTACCCATTTCTCTTCTTTCTGTATACTCATTTAATTGTCCTGCATTATCCATTTCAAAATAAACTATTTCACCGCCCATTAGAGCTATTACTACTTGTCGCTGATTAACTGCACATTGCACTATTGGTTTTTTATGTGGTGCTTTCCATTCATTTACACGTTTATCAGCTCTAATGTGTCTTATACCTTCTGGGTAAATTTGTATTAAAGCATTTTCACCAATTTGAGAACAACACAAAGTCGGCATTGTCCCTAAAAAACCGGAATCAGTTACTTCTTCAACTGTTTCACCTATACTCAATACAAGAGTAGCATTCAAAAAAGATACAATAATGTACGAATCAAATTCGTCATCGGCTTTTTTTTTTACTGTCCAAACCGCATTTGGGTTACCTGGTAGTTCAGAAACAGCCATTTCGGATACTTCTAAACCATGTCGTAGAACACGAATGGTGGATCGAGGACCTCGACCACAAGCGACATATAACTGTGGAGTATCTTCATTAACCAAATCGGCTATTTGACAAGATATAATTGGTGATAAACTATCCAATTCATCAACTAAAACTAAATTTTTCAAAGCACGAGCTTCAAAAAAAAATGTTTCATCTTCTTCCAAAGGCATAGCTGAACTAAATTCAGGCTCTTCGTCATCATCGCCCAAGTGTGCAATTTGATACAAATAACTTTTTTAAATAAAAATATTTAAATTAAAAAGTTTAAACTGAACAAATAACTAGATATTATAAAAATTTAACTAAAGACTTATTTTTAAAATTATAAATCGAAAATTTTAAATCTAATTTAATTTTATTGCATATTAAATATTATTGAGTTGAAATTTCATACAACATAAAATTTCTAGTTATGCTGTTTTAATTAAATTTTAGAATTGATTATTAATAAAATTTTTTTTAATAAATATTTACTAAAATTCATATTAATATTCTTATTTAAAAATTAGATAATAAATTCTACAAATATAATTTATTAATAAAATTCAATAGCAGAAGTAAAAAAATTTTATGATCAAATAAATATTTTAAATAATCTAATATAATTAATAATTTCATCATAAAAAGAATCAAATAAAATAAATTATAATCAGTTTTCTTAATTTAATCTATTTAATCTTAAGTTTGACTAGTAAAACAAATTTATAATAATATATATTTAGTTTACTTACTGGTTTCCAAATTCGCTTGCAACAAACAAAAAACCTGTTTTAAGAACGCACATAGATGAAGCAACAGGTACTGTATCGAAATATTTTATGCGAATTTCAGTGACGAAACCGTCATCTGTTTTAAGAGTTATCTTGAATATATCGCCTTGTTCGGATTGAACCAAAAAAAAGAACATTGTCTTGGTTTTATGAGTAGCACTTGATACAAATATCATACCACGATTTGCATCATCTAAATCGCTTCTTCGTCGCGGTATTGGACATTTTATATCCATTTGATCACCGAAATTTTTATAAATAATATAATTCTCGCAACAGACTAAAACTCCACTTGGACCTTCAGACCCTCCTGGCACTGATATAAGCATATTTGCATACTGGTCTAATGGCTCTGAATATTTTCTAACTACATGATTTAAACCTAAATCTAATTCATAAAAAGTTAAGCACTGTTTTGTTTCTTGATAAGCTTTGCCTGTACTATCTTGATCTGACTCTTCATAATCAACTTCTAAGCAAGCAAACATCGGGTTCTCAAAACCAACATCAATACCAACTATATTAAAGCATATTGTATTCGATTTATGAGCTTCAAGTGGCGATGAAATTGTCAAACGTGCTTGTGCGTCTCTATTTAAAATATAAACTAATTTTTGTTTCTCAACTGCTCCAATCATAAACGCTCTGCCTTTTGGATCAGTTGCTAAATATTGTCCTGGTACAATTCTACGGCAACCTGTTTTACCCATAGTTTCTTGATGTATTTTTTCTAGAATATTTTTCGTTGGATTATATTCAAGAATAACGACTCGACCTGAATCTGAGCCTATTATTATATAATCTTTGCTACCACCGGTCAAACGAACTGGTAATAAGCATCTTATAATCGAAAACACTTCTTCAGTTAATAAAGTATAAACTTTTCCAGTATTCGGATCATGTCTAAGTATTTCTAGTATTTTTCCGCGGGAAATTACAATCTCTTGTTGTTTGGTACCAGAGAAATTGCCATGTATCGCATGTTGTATTCCAGTTGCTTTCTGAAGCGTTAAATTATATAAATACATTGCTTTTGGTTATTTTTTAAATAAAATTTTTATTTTATTTTTTAAAAATTTTATAGTTGTAAATTTCTATATATAATTTCCATAAACATGTGTGATATATATGAAAATTTCAATTTCATTTTTTATATTTATGGACGATTTTCATTTTAAACATAATGTTTTACATCAATTTGTCTTTAATGTATATTTAATTTAATACATTTTTTCAAGTTTAATTTCTAAATAAGAAACTAATAAATATATTTAAAGTTTTTATAAAACCAAATTTAAAGAAAAATTTAATTTTTATTGTTAAATAGTTTTTATTAATCCTAAACAATATTTATAAAAATAATTATTAACTAAAAAATAATACATTCTTGTAATCAATATTTTCAATTTTTTTTATTTAAAAAGTTGTGAATTGTTTACTGAAAAATCAAATGATAACCGAGGTGGTTGTTCTTTTGGTTCAATATGTGGAAAAAAGCCTGGAAGAATACCAATTGTATTTTTTTTACTATCATTTTCTTTTTTAAAATCCAACGAACCGACATAATCTTTTACAGCAACGTTTCTTTCTTTCTTAATATCATAACTCGATGGTTTTGAGACTTTTAAATCAATTAAATCCAAGCTTCTAATAATGTCTTGAATTTTATCTATTTCTTGTAATATATGACTCATATGTTTGAAATTTTTAATCTTTATTGATATATTATCAAGTATAGATTTGTTCAAAATTTCATCAACTAGATTCGGATTTATATTGTCAATATCATTCTTAACTTGAACCTTGGTTTTAGCTTTGTCATCGACTAATAAGCTTAATAACATAAAACAATATTTGTCTATTTCTACTTTGAGCTCTTCTCGTTTCAAATCAACCTTGTTTATTATATTTTCGTAATTTCCATCAATACGAGAATCTGGATCTAATTTTAAAGCTTCAAATTCAATTTTCCTGTTCCTAAATTTTTCTCTCAATTTTCTAAGTTCAAGCTCTTTTAGACTTTGCTTATTACGTGGTAATTCAAAACATTCAGTTTTATTTATTAAATGCATTTTAGAGCATGTCATACAATTTATGTTTTCTCTATAAAAATGTTCATAGCAAATCGTGTATAATGAACATGGTAAAACTATACCAATTGTTCTAAATTCACTATCACAATATTCACAACTCATTTTTTTAATTTAAATTCGATTTATAAATAATTTAAAAAAAAGTTTTAACTTCTCTTTTTTGTTATAATTTTTTTCTCAATTGAAATTTATTTTAAATTTAAGAAAAATAACTATTTTTAATAACAAAAAAATTTTAAAAATTTGATTTAAATATTTATTAAAAAAATTTTACAGCCTTTTTCAAGCTCATTTTTAATTACTATTTCTTTTGGGTTTTTCACCAGTATTATTACATTACTTTATTACTATAGTTATTTTCATTTTTTTTTTAATTTCTATTAGAAACAGAATTATTAAATAGGTAAATCGAGCTTTAATTTTAAATATAGTAAACACTGGGATCAATTAAGATAACAAAAGTTATTTAAAAGCATAATTAGATTAAATAAAAATTTAATTACATTTAATTTCGCATAAAATAGAAGGTAAATTTGAAATAAATTGTCAAAACAAATTTTTCAAAGAACCATCTGAACCAAATGGAATTTATATAAAATTTAATTCTAAATTAAAACAATAAATTTAAAGTTTTTATTAATAAATTAAAAATTTTAAATAAAATTAATCATTTTTCAAATTTCTTTTTTGAGCTTTAACAGCATTATAAACAATTGACAGATTATCTGGACTGTCCTTTTGTTTTTCATATTCTGAATAAAAATTATTTACGGATGAATAATTATCAAATAATATTGTATTTTCATTTAACAAGTCATGTCTAAAGTCATCCAAAAGATAAGACCAAACTTGATGTATTTGATTTGTTTTTTTATCAATAACTTCAATTTGAAAAGGAGTATATAAATTGTCTTGAACACCTTCAAAATCATCAAAAAACTCTTTAGCTTCTTGATCAATTAAATACATTTCACCATGAATATTCTTTATGTTTTTAATTATTAAATTTAAAATTAGAAAATAAATATTTTTATCAAGTTAACTTACTTTTCCATATCCTTTTTTATTCAACAAAAATGGTATGTTAAAATCAGAAGCAATTATTAATGGATATTTATCCACAGTAATTGCTTCTGATAAAAATGTAACATTTTTATTTAACAAACAATCCGAATTTGGTTGATTTCTTTTTAAAGTACCATAGAAAAATACTTTAATAAGTTCTTGACGATTTTGATTAATAGGCATTTTGGATAAAAATTTGAATAAAGTTTTTTCAAATTTAACTATTTTTTTGATAAAATTAAATTGCATAGAAAATTTTTTTTAATTTATAAAATAACTTAGATAAATTCAGTTAAATAAGTATTTAGTTAAATGTAACCATAATTCAAATAATTATTGGACAAAATATTAAAGGTTCTATTTTATTCGACTTGTTTCAAATCTATTCAATTAATAATCTCAACAGTTAACATTTAATTTTACTAAATAACACAATCTTTCAATGAATTTAACTTACATAAGAAAGTTTACAAAAAGTTTATTTAATTGTGATAGGAAAAATAATGTCGCACAATTTAAATTAAGTTAGAATGGAATTGAATTTTCTTATAAACTTTAAGCTTAATAAAAATGTTTGGTAAATTTGTTTTTATTTAAATTAAAGTAGTTTTCATGTTATAGCTGACAGAGTATATTCAAAATTTTCGAAAAAAGTGTCAGTTATAACATGTTTCCATAAAATTAAATACTAACAAAATAAAATAAGTAAGAAAAAATATTTTATTTAATTAAAAGTTAAATGTAATCAACTATGGACATTTTTTCCAAAACTGGGACAATATTTTCTGTATCTAACAAAGCTACAGCTTTATGGTCGTTGTAATTTGTCGTATTGCCATCATTTTCGGCCTTAACAAAGCCATTGATATGTAGATAAGTAATCCCATGCTTATTTAAAGAGCAAAAAAAGAGATTTTTTTATTTAATCTCAGTTATAAGAAGAAATCGCATGCTATAACATGTCGTCATTTATAACATGAAAACTACGGTAATATGGAAATTAAAAAATTTTTTATTAGTCTTCATATGAAAACACAAAGCTTAAACTATTTTGATTCAAAGTTAGAAAATTTTTAAAGGTAATACTAAAGATTGAATAAAATTTTTTTAACATTTCAATTTCAAAGTTCAAAATTAATCAATAATAGTTAATAAATTAGAAACAATAATTCAAATTAAGAAGCACTTGTAAATAAATGAATAATTTGAGGAGTTATCTTCTGACTGCTCAGAATGAACTTAGTTCTTCTTTTCAGCCACACGACTTAAGTACTCGATAAAGTAGTTATTTTTTTACATTGAAATAGTATAGAAGGATCAAGAAAAAAGTCAAGTAAGGTGAGAAGCACTTATAGCAATCTAAACAAATTTTAACTAAGGTTGTTAATCGATTTAAATATTAAATTTGTTTCTTTAAAAATTGTTCAACGACTTTGGGAAACCAATAAATCATTTTACCAATACATTTGAGCAATCCATAATACTGTAGAAATGCTGTTGGACCAAGATTTTAATCCATTTTATTATGTTAATCCAAAGACTTGTGGTAACTTGAAAAGAAAATTCATTTGAAAACAAACAACCATATTTAAATTTATATAATATATATAATTATAATTAAGCACTAATTACAATTTCTCTAATACTAAAATTTTAATTATTTGCAATATTTGATAATATATTTTTTCAAAGTTTTGATCAAAATTGATCTAATATTTTAGGGAAATAGTTAAATATAGATAATAAATATTTTGAAATATACTTTAATGTAAAAATACCATAATTATATTGATAAAAGATATTGGCCATTTTAATAAAATATAAAACAACTTGAGATCAAAAATGCAAATGAAGGAAAATTTAAAACAAAAAAAAAATTAAAAGAAAAATAAAAAAACAAATGATTTATATTTTTAGAGGATTCATTTTATTTTACTAATAATTGATTAAAAAATAATTAATAATAATAAAAATAATAATAATATTAATAATAAAGCTTTCATAATAATAATAATTAATAAAAATCATTTAAAAATTTTATTTTATTTTATTTTATTTTACATTCAATAATAATAATAATAATTAAATTTATTTAAAATATTATTTTTATTTTTAAATTTAAAAAATTTAAAATTAGAAGAAAAAAAATTAATTAATCCAAAAAACAAATTTAATTTAAAAATTTTTAATAAAGAATAAAATTCAAAAAAACAAGAAAAAATTGTGTATAATTAAAAATAAGAGAAGAAAAAAAAAATAAAATAAAAATTTTTTTTTTGTTTAATTTTTTAGAAAATTTTTGTTTTTTTTAAATAAGCACAAGAAATTGAATAAAAAAGAAAAAAAATGGAAAAAAATTGATTTTTATAGCTTTTAATAAAATTTTCAATTAAATCATCATTACATATAAATAAAATCAATCAATAATAAAATTAAAAACCCAATTAATAATTTGTTTAATTTAATAATTTTTTTTTTAATAATAATTCATTAATTAATTAATTAACATCGGGAGTTTATATTTCTTATATTATTTAAAAAAAAAAAGGATAAGATGCATTGCTCAACAAAAATTGAGAAATAAAAAAGGACTATATTTTTTAATTATTTTTTTTTTAAATTAACTTTAAATTCTAATTTCACAATTTAAAATTTTAAATTTAAAATCACAATTAAATTAAATTCGATTTTAAATTTTATAAAATTATTCCTTTAAATAATAACCAAGTCACTGTATTGAGCTTATTTATTATCCAAAACAAAAAATACTCACGAAAGTCCCAAAAATTGTAAAACTAAAAAAGCTTAATTTTTTAAAAAATTTTGTTTTTTGTTAAATTTCTTTACAGGAATATTAAGAAAAAAAAAAACGAAAGAAAGAAAGAAAAAATTAAAATCTGTACAATTCACATAACCTAAAAAAATGGCAATTTATCATTGATTTATTCTTATCTGTTTAAAAAAAATTTTGCCAAAAATTCTAAACAACCGTGATGATGAGATCTCAAAAATCCTTTTAAGCACCAGGGTTTTGTTTTCTATATTCTAAATCATCAATCAATTTAAATAAGAAAAAGAAGAAGAAGAAGAAAAAAAGAGAATTTTTATTGAGATGAAAATTCTAGTTCTCTGAATACTGATCGTTGTTGTTAATTAGATAGATTATTTTCATTTTTTTATTTTTTGATATTTTGGCTTATAAATAAATTATCTGTTTTTTTGAAGTTTTTTTTTTTGACTAAATTTTTTATAAAATAGTTGTAGTAGTTTTAAAAATTAATAATAATAATAATTATATATAAAATTTAAAAAAAAAAATCACCAGTTAAAATTTTTAAAAATTTAAAGCACTCAAAAAAAAAACGCACGTCATTCAAATTGAGTAAAAATGAGGAAGCCGAAAAAAAGACAAAAAAAAAATGCTTGGTTTTTTGATATTTAAAAGGCTGTTTAGGATTTGGCATCGGTTTTGAAGAAATTGAATGAGAATAAGAAGAATAAGAAAAAAATAAAAAGCTGCTGTTTGATTTGTTTTAATTATAAGATTGGAAGGAATGCATTGTTTGTCAGATTTTTATCTAAATTTGTTCAAATGCGAAGATGTTTGTTTGATAAAAAAATGTCACTGAGCCAAATTATCATTTTGAAATTATTGCTTTCATTTTTGTTTTGTTTTATTTTATTTTATATTTTTATTATTGGAATTCAATTCTCTTTTTTTTTGTTTTTGTAAAATTTAAATCTATCTCAATATTCAGATGACTAGTATTATACTTTTAATTGTTTTTTATTACTATTATAATTATTATTATTTATTATTTATTATTGATTATTGTTTTAGATTTTGCATTACTATTCTATATATTTAATATAAAAACCTATTTTTTTTTTAAATAAACATTTTTTAAAAAATTTTATTTTCATTTAATTTTTTAACCATTTTTTAAAGAGTTATAATTTTGTTGCAAAATTAATTGCGTTTAAATGTATACAATTTGCTTGAAAAAAGCGCAAATTAAAAAATAAAATCTTATCTTAATTAATTATTGAATAATTAATAAGAAAAAATATACAACTAAAAATTAATAAAAAATGGTTAAGAATAAGAATTAAATTAAAACAAACTTTAAATCATTTTCAGTTATGATTTGAGTATTAATCGTTGTATTTCCTAGTGATATAGAGTTAAGCTTAGCATTAGCAATGGTAGTTTCTTCTTTGGTATTATATCTCACAATAACACACGATTTGTTGGGAATATATTTAAAAAAAGTCAATTGACCATTAGCATGTTGAGCACATAAAGCTCTTAAAGTAGATTGATCAATTTGTGGTGTAATATTTCTAATTAGCAAATAATGACCAGTATTTAAATTGAAATTGTTCAATTGTGCTTGTTGTTGTTGCATTGGTTGCATTGGGTTAACGTTCCATGAATTGCTTCTATAAAATTGTTGTTGTTGTTGTTGCTGCTGCTGTTGTTGCTGTTGTTGTAGTAAAGGATTTGTACTGAACGAGGTTGAATTTCGGTTTAAACCAATTTGTTGATTATTTGTCGAATTAGACAAACCAACAGGGGAATTGCCAATTCTGTTCAGTCCATTATTATTATTACTATTATTACTATTATTCGATCTAACACCCCATAATGATTCTCCAATAAGTCCTGAATTAGATGAGGGATTAGGACCCCATTGTGAATTTCGATTGTTATTATTATTATTATTATTATTGTTATTATTGAATCTATTTGTATTAGGATTAGGATTATTACCAAATAAAGAATTGTTATTAGATAATAAATCTAATGTATTATTCCATTGAGAAGCTGAATTACGTGATAAATTGGTTAAAATTGTTTCAGGATCGATAGTCTCTGTAAGCAAAGGTTGCTTAAATGAGCCTGGTGTACAATTAGGATCTTCTTCAATAGATTGTTGTCCTTGTCCGGTCCAAGGTTTGCCAGGTATAAATGGTGTAATACGATCATCTAATGGAGGAGGCATTGAATTTGATTGATCAAAGAAAGATTGATTTGAACTACCACCAAAACTATTATTCCATTGATTATTAGGAGAAAAGTTTTGGAAAAAATTTGATTTAGAATTATTATTGATATTATTATTATTATTATTCTGTTGAATCTGATTAGTTTGATTTAGTGATAATTGTCTATTTAAATTTGTTTTATTTAATTTAGATTGATCGCTTAATAATTGCATTAGTTTGGACTGGTTAACTTGATCTTTTAACACTGGTAAATCATTTAGATTAACACCAGCACTTACAGCAGCATTTACCAAATTTAAATCATAAGTACCAGGTGGTGTTTGTGGTGATTGATGATTAGCCAAGAGATTAGGCGAGCTTGTTTGTTGATTATTTTGTTGTTGCTGTTGCTGTTGTTGTTGCTGCTGTTGCTGTTTAAGTAACATATGAGCAGTATTTATTTTTTTTTGTAATAAAAATAAATTTTCTTTATAAGCTTGATTCTCTTGTGTAAGCATGTCCGACTCAGCCTTAAATTGAGCACTATTCATGCTCGGTCTTCTCTTGTTTAAGTTTTGTATCCTTTGAACTGAATTTGTATAATGATTTAATGTCTGGAATAGTTGATTTAGTAATGCGAGAACGTCTTGTGGTAATTTAGTATTTAACAAATCAGGACTAATTAGATTTGCTTGCACTGCTAATTGGAAGGATTCGATCAATTGATTTTGAATTGGAGATGCATTAACAGGGGTTTGAGCTGGTTGTGGTTGTGTAGGTGTTTGAGCTGGAGTCTGAGATTGTGTAGAACCAGAGTTGGTAAAGTTCAAGCTCATTTTAGAAGATTGCGACACCAGCTTATTTGCTTGTGCATTGGTTGCATTCTGAGCAACTTGATTAACATTCTGGTTAGCACCAGATACCCGTTTATTTAAATCATCCTATTTTAAATAAATTTTGAAAAATAAAAACAATATTTAATAAATTTTTATTAATTTTTTTTTTTTTTTTTAATTTTAAAATTCGAATTTAAACATTTAAAAATAAAAAAACACAACATTTAAAAAAAGCTTTAATTAAAAAAATTCGAAAATAAAAAAAAATATATTTTATTGTATTTATTTAGTACCCGTGTGATTAGATTGTTTGCTTGAGTTGGATTTGCAGCGGTCCATTCGTTTAATTTTTGTGCTGTAGCTTGTTGATTAATAGGAGCACCACTACTAGTCCATTTGCTTGTATCCACCACACCGACCGATGGATCAAAATTATTTTTATTCTACAAATATTTATTATACATTTAAATAAAGAATATTAAAACAAAACCATAAATAAAATTTTTTTTCAAAATAGAAAACAAATAACTATTTAAAGCACAATTAAAATTTATAAATAAAACAAAGAATAAATAAATACAACAAAATATCTAAACATGCAGTCCTTAACTTAACAAATAAATTTAATAAAAAAAAATAAAGATAAAATATTTACGGTTGGTAAATTAATTCCCCAATCACTAGTATCAATTCTACCATGATCCCATTCATGCTCATTTTTAGCCTTTCAATTTCAAAGAAAAAAATTTCAATTTTAAAATATTATAAATATATAAATAATGAATTTGAATATGTTTACTTCTTTATTAAGCCAAGATTTAGTATTTACTAAATCTTGATTCCAATTATTATCCGAAGCTAGATCATTCATAATTACTGATTGATTATTATTATTATTGTTGTTGTTGTTGTTGTTGTTGTTAGTATTAGCATTAATAGGAGCAGCCGGTGTATTAGACCAGCTAGAGTTTGTTTGATTTTGTACAACAGTATTCTCGTCAGGTTTTAAAGTTGCCGGATTTGGCACATGTTTAGAATAATAGCTCCATTTTTGTACTTTAACTGATTTATGATTCTCAGGATCACCCCAAATATTTGTACCATCATCAATTTTTTTTTGTTGCTTAAAATCGGGATCGTCCCAACCAGTAGGTTCAATAGGAGTCTTAGATTGTGGCAATTGAATTAATTGTTGACTAGTTTGATTAATTGATTGTGCAGGTGAAGAAGAAGATGATTGTTCAATTGATTGATTATTCCATTTAGAAGGTTGATTGGTAGTATCGTTAAGCCAAGATTGTTGTGCAGGTGCCGATACATTGCTCGGACTATTATTACCTAAATCTTGTTGTTGCTGCTGCTGTTGTTGTTGTTCCCAGTTTTGTTTATTTGATAACCAAATATCAGTGCCTGTGTCTTGTTTTAATTTAATTATATTATTTAAAAGAACAGCTTCATTAGTCTGATTAATTGATGAAGTAGACGATGAACTAGAATTTGAGCTTGAAGATGAAATAATTTGTTGCTGCATTTGTTGCTGCTGCTGTTGTTGTTGTTGTTGTTGTTGTTGCTGTAAATTTTGAGATTGTTGAATTTGTTGTTCTAAATTCCATGGTACTGTTTGATTTACTTTAATATCCCATTCTTCATTTTTTTGCTGAGACTGAGTAGATTGTGATGTTTGCAATTGTTGATTAGCTTGATTAGTATTACTATTTAACTGGCCTAAAGATGTGTTTGTATTTGAATTATTATTATTAAGTGTATTATTAACAGTAGATGGTGATGATTGTTGAGAGACTATTTTTGCCCATGATTTTATTGATTGACTCGTTTGTGAGTTATTAGATGATGGTGGAGCAGGCGGGGCGGTCTGTTTTTGTTGTTGATTACTGTTTACTACTGAGTTTGATTGTTGGACTGAATTCGAACTCGATTGAGAATTATTATGCCATTCATTATCGTTTTGTGTTGTATTTGAATTAGGATCTATCGGGTTCGAATTAAACGGGTTCCAATTACTCGTATCATTATTCAGATCGTTCTGATTTTGATTATTACTAATATTATTATTATTATTATTATTGTTATTGTTATTGTTACTATTAATACTGTTTAAAAGACTAGTTTGATTCGAATTGGAAGTTGTATTAGTTTGATTTTTAATTAATAATAATTCGTCAAAATCGTGCGCACTCAAATGATGATGATGGTTATGATGATGATTCATTGACCAATTGTTAGATGAATTAGATGAGTTAGATGAAGAGACGGATGTGGAGGATGAGTCGTTACTGTTGAGACGGGTCGGGTTAGACCAATGATGGTTTAAATTAAAATGGTTGAAATTATAATGAGGGTTAAATTGATCTAGATCGTCATGTGACGCATTTGAAGATGTCGATGATGACGATTGTGTATTAACAGGTGCCGTTAAATGGCCATACGAAGTCTTTACCATTTGCGCTTTAGTTTGCGACATTCTCTTTATTCATAAATTTATATCACCTTATTTGCAGATTCGTTTTTTTTTTTCGATTTCTTATTTTATTATTATTTATTATTAGTTTAAAACAAATTTAAAAAAAAACTTTTTGGTTTTTTTTTTGAAGAAATTAAATAAAACAAAAATTGAAAATCATTTAAAAAATTTTTTTTTTCTTATTCAAAATGCTCTTATTTCTTTTTTTGATTTTGGTTATAAAAAATTATTATTATTATTATTATTATTATTTTAGGTCTAAATTAGAAATAAATTTTATAAATTAATATGAAAGAAAAATGAAATTCTTTTCTTTATAACGCTTTGAATTTAGAATTATAAAACATAAAAATTATTATAATAAAAAATATTTTTTTTGTGTTTATGTGTGTGTGTGCGTGTGTGTATGTGTGTGTGATGTGTTTTTTAATTTGGGCTGGTATTTTTTTTTTCTAATATATTTTCTAAACTCATACTAATATTTATATTTGGCGTGTTTTTATGATATATTCTAGATTTGTATTAACGAGTTACAAAGCAAATTTTTGGAAAGCATTGTTAGATCAAATTTGATATTAAACTTTAAAATAAAAATTATTCCCATATGATCTAGTGGTTAGAATTCTTTTGAAATAAAAATTATTATTTAAGTTGAGTATTGCGAAATACTTTAGAGGGTTTTATTTTTTAAAATAACTATTATAAAATACATTGTACTTAATTTGATACAACAAAAATAATTATTTTCTATATATGTCTTCCCTATTTAGCAGTATAAGCTTAAAATAATTACAATATTTTCATAAAATTATTTGAATATTTCGTAAGTTTTATTTATTTTTTTTATTTAGATTCGATATTGCTAAATTTACTGTATTTAAAATTAATTATATAAATTTCCCATATGATCTAGTGGCTCGAATTCTTGCCATTTTTTTGTTTTTTAACTGCGCATTTTGATTTTTCAAATAATACCAAAATTACCATTTATATTTTTCACTATTTTAATATTCTAATTATATGATTGTCTTTTTTTGTGAAATTTGAATTTAAGAATAAAATTTTTATTCTTTTATTATTAAAACTTAAATCTAATTAATTGTCTGTCTTTGGTTAATAATAATAAAAAAAAACTCCGAAATTAATATTTCTTTTTAATAAAATATTATAAAAAGAAAATTATTTGCTCAGACACTTTGAAAATATAAAATATATTTTTTTAAAAAAATATCGTCATATTTTAATAATTTATTCAACTTAATAAAAAATCGATTTAAAAAGTTGAAAAAAAAATGAAAAAAAAAAAATATAATAAAATGAAAGAAGATATAAAAAAATTAGTTATTTTTTTTATTTTATTAAAACATGGCGTTTATGAAAAAATGGCGTGTATTATAATATGAAAAGAGAAAAAGAGAGTGTTCCCTCTCTAACTCACTCCCCATCACTCTCTCTCTTTCTCTCTCTCTCTCTTTCTTAATCTTGATCGGTATGTGAGCATAATTATTTTTAATTTTATATGTAAAAATTTTAGGTCAAAATTGAATGAAAAAATTCAATTGGCTTAACATTTTTTATTATTATAAATCCAAAACTGATAATTTTAAGATCTATTCGTATACATATACATACAATATATATATATATATTATATATTTGCATACATATTATCTTTTAGTTGTCAACGACGCTTTTTTCTCTCTTTTTTTTTTTTGCTATCTCGATTATGTTTTATAAAATTCTGAAACATTGATTAGAATTATAATACATTGTACGTGTCTTATGGTTTTTTTCCCTAATATGAACTTTGATCAATTCTTTAATTCTAAAATGCCTATTTTATTGTCTTTTAAACATTTATTATATTTTTTAGAATTTAAACAATTTAAACCTTATACATAAAATATCAATTTTAAAATATATTTAAGACTTTTATTGCCTTTGTTTTGTTTTATGTAATTACAAATATAATTTTTAAAATTAATTTTGAAATTATAGTTTTAGTAATATTTTTTATTTTCCCATTGTAATATGTATGTTCTTATTATTATTATTATTATTATTATTATTAATTTTGAGATGATTTTTTTGTTTTGTTAAATAAATTTTTTTCGACTAAGTATTTTTTTATTTTGAAAAAAAAAGATTTCCTGAAAATGAAATTTTACTAATTTTATTTTACTAAATTTCCTTTTAATAACTATTTTATGTTCTCATATTAGCCAAATAAGAATTTTTCATAATTCGATTTCTATAATGTATTTAAATTTGATATGCACAAATTTTTATAATTTCGATTTAGTTCCCCAAATTATACACTAAAGTAAATGCTGAAATAGTTGCAATTTTACAGTTTTTTTTTTAACTGATGCTAAAGTATATAATGTAAATAAACTCTCAATTCATATTTAAAACTTTACAGATTAAAGTCCAAAATTAAATATATTCGATTTTTCTCTTAAAAAAACTTATGAATTGAATAAAACTTGATAAATTTGTTAGAAATTTTAAAATCAATATCAGCTTTTATAAAGTACGCTATTTTCTATTTAAATTTACTTTCTTAAGGGATATTAAATTATCTATACTAGGGTTATGACAACATTTTATGCACTATAGTTTCTGAGTTGAGGCACTACAAAAAAGAATAAGAAAATTATATTGAAGATTTTTTTTTTTAAAAAATGAAATAACCTGATTCTATTTTAAAAGTTATAATTCAAAACAAGATTTTAAGTTTGAACAAATATTTTATTTGCATTTGAAAAAATTTAAATAAACTTTTTAATATTTGAATTATACATATTTGATACTTTGCTCTGTATGTCATATGCATATTTTGTTTTTTAAAGTATTTATCAACTAGAGAATATTTTTATCAATGTTTTTGAGGCTCTCTTGGTAAAATGATTATATTCAAATATTTTATAAATAGTTATTTTAATTTATAGAGAATAATTCAGCAAAAATATTAAACAAGTACACTTTTAAAAAACAAATATTTTGATTTATTAAAACATGATTTTTTCTTCTTAAATGTATTATTCAATATGCTGTAAAAAGAGTTAATATTTTCAAGTATAGAAATTCTATATGCGTTGAAAAAATCTTTAATTTATTTGCTTCCAACAGCACCTGTTTAATTCATTATAATGTATATTAGAAAATTAATTTATTTAAATTTGTAACCTGATAAAGTTCCTTTTAATATCACAATAATTATTATCATGATTGTACAATTTTACTAAATTTTTAGCTTTTTATTATTAGCTAATAACTAATAATGATTATTCAAATTATTGTAATTTTATATTTTATCAAATATTTATAATATTTTTGTAAAAAATCAAAAAATTAAATATATATCTATATTAATGATTAGAACTAATTTTGATTATCTTATTCTATAAATTATCTTTAAATTAATTCTTGTTTCTAATAAACTAATATTCAGACTTTTACCTTTTAAACAACATTTTTTTTTAAAAGCTTTTTATCTACAGCAAATTATTAAAACTACAATTTATAATAATCAAAAGTTGTTTTTATTGTATTTTTATTTTACAACATAATTAAATTTTAATTTATACCTTTTTTTTTTTTATACATTTCAAATTTTTATCTACTCGTGTGTTTTCGAAACATGTTTGACATGAGAATATTTGCCAAGCAAATTTCTATCATTTTATAGACACATTATAGAAATAAATATTTATTGCCTAGAGAAGATTCAACTTGGGGAAAAAAATTAAAATTAAACATTTTAATAAACAAATCTAAAATTAATACTAATTTCAAAATATATTCATTTATAAAAAAAATTTTTTTTTTTAATATATCAAATGTTTATACAAAAATCAGAATATTATATTTTTTTTTAGCTTTTTTTATTTCTTCTTAATTTCTAATTTAAATGCCAATATATATAAATATATATTCTATTTTAAAACAAAAAAGGAAATACGTAAATCTTGAATAATTTATAAAATAAAAATAAAAATAAAAAAAATTAAAATTTTCGTTCAAATTAACATTTTAATTAAAAAGGAATTTTTTTTTTGAAATATTTTTCAAAAACAGCTTAAAGTAAAACAAAAATTAAGATTTTTCAAATATTTATTTCCAGTTGATTTAGTTCTAAATTCCAATTTATTTTTTTTTTTTTGCTATTTTTTGTTAATTATTAACTTTCATATTTCGAAATTAATTCGTGATAAAATTTAGAAAAAAATAGAAAAAGTGAAAAAGAAAAACACTTTGGTTTCTTTGGAAATAATTCATGACAGATTAAAAATAAAGTGCTTTAAGCCTTTTTACTTTCAAAAATAAAAATAGAAATTTATGTGTTCAATATTAAACCTTATTTCAAATAAATTCTAATCTCTTTTTAAACTAAAAACAAATTTCAAAGTGTTTGATTAAATAATTTCTTTTTTTATTTTCTAGTACATAAATTAGACTCGATGATAAATATTTAAAATATGTATATATTCGTGATTTAATTAATATCACCCATTTTAAAATAGGTTAATAAAAAAAAAATACAAAATACAGGTATATATTCAAGATTTTAAAACAAAGCAATTTTTTTTTTGTTGGTTTATTTTGAAAGAATCAGAAATTTATCTTTTATTGGAATCAAATTAAAATTAAAAAAAAAAATGACCTTTTTATGATAAGAAGCTTTTTTTTATTTTCTAGTTTTTAATTTACGGATTATTTGAGATTTAACCATAAAATAGCTTTATCTTTAAATTATATTTGTTTTTAAGTCTCTGTTTTTTGATTTTAGATGGAATATTAGAACAGTAACCTATATATTTTATTATTATATATAACTTTTTTTTTCTTATTTTATTTTATATTAAATATCTTATCTGATAAGCAATAAAACTTGAATTTTAGTTTTTTAAGTTTAAAGCAAAATACAATTTAAATGTTAAATGAGTTATTCAATAATTTGAAAAATATGTTTTATTATTAACAATTTATCTCTTTTTTTCTTTCTTTCTTTCTTTCGTTTTTTTTTTATTTTAAGTTTTTCTTTAACCCAGAAGAGTTTATTTCAATTAAATTTGAAAAGATTAATGATATTTTTTTTTCGTTTATTTTTCTTAAATTGTTTTCTTTTTATCTTAAGCCTGGAATTTTTTATTTGACAGATTTTGTTTAAAATAAATTTTACGGATGATTTAATATTTTTATTTTGACGAGACATTTGAACAAAAAAAATTAACTTTTTGTTGTTATTGTTGTTGTTGTTGTTGAAATATTAAATAAATCCGTTCAAAAAGTCACTGACGTTTTTTTTTAAAAAAAAAATACAATTTTAAAAGCTAAATCTCAAATTTTATTTTATTTTATTTATTTTTAATTTTAAATTTTAATTCAAAATCGGATTATTTTTCAAATTTCAAATAGTATTAAGAAGTTTAATTAAAATAAAATAAAAAAGTTTTTTTTTTATTTTATTTTATTTAAGTTATATAATTAAAAAGTATTTAAAAAGTACTTAATAAGCAACTTGAAATTTACATAAAAAATTATTTGAATTTTTTTTTCATTATTTGGGTTATAATAAATTTAAAACAGTTGGTTAAATTAAATTAAATTAATTAAGAAGGATTTATTAAATTTTAATTTTTCTTTCTTTCTTTTTTTTTATTATTTTTAATTAAAGATTAGTAAAATATTGCTACAAAATACAAAAAAAATAAAAAAAAAAAAAGAAGATATTATATAAAAAATTTAAAATAAAAATTTTTATATGACCAGACCTAATTGTTGTTTTAACTTTAAAGAAACGAAAACATAAAAATTTATGTTTTTGAACTAGTTTTTTTTTTCTCTTTTCTTTTCTCTTTTTTTACAAGAAACCGTTTAAAAAAAAATATGAATCAATCAATAGGAAAATTTATGTTTTTGTTGTTTAACTTATCTGACATGAGAATTTGAAAAACGAGTAAATAAATGAACAAATCTAATAGTTATGCAACAATTAGAAATGATAAATTAAAAATACAAATGGCTATGATTTAAATAAATTATATTTTTGTTAGAGAATTTTAATTTTTTTCGAGCTAAATATTGATTTTTTGTTATATACTGAAATATACTATGTTTTGTTTTATTAGATAATTAAATACAAAAAAAAAAAAATCACCTAAAGCTTTTTTAAATTATTTTTGTTTCTTTTAATTTTCTATTTTATTTTTTTTTTAGTAGTAGTAGATGGTTTTATTCTCTTAAAATAAAATATTGGAATTTTGCAATTAATTAATTTTCTAAAAAAAAAAAAAAAATTAAATAGACAAGAATTCTAACCATTAGATCATATGGGAATATTTTATATGAATTTAATTTATATAAAAAAAAAACAATTAGAATTAATTGAATTACAAAGCCAAATAGTTTTTCTGAAAATCGTCATTTTAAGCCAAGTTTATTAACACAGAAAGCTTTCAAAAGAATTTTTAAAAGAAACAATTTCAAGAATTCTAACCACTAGATCATATGGGAATGATTTAAGTTATCTATTTCATTATAAATAATTAAATTTTAAAATTGATCAACATTTAGGCTATTTTCATTCATTTAAATGTCATCATATCTATTTAGATAAGAATTAAGCGGTAAGTTTGAAAAAAAAAAGTTTAAAATAGAGATATTTCAATTTAATAAGAAAACTCGTGAATTTGATCAGTTTAATCCTGGATTTATTTTTTAAAAAAAAGTTAAATTAAATACAGTTTAAATTGTAAGCATTGATACACATTTATTTGTATCAATTTTATTTAATTTTTGAACACTTTATTATTTTATTTAAATTAAGAATTTAAAAAAAAAATAATGAATTAAATTTAATCACGAATTGAGTATTGTAACACGAAAAGAAAGAAACATCAAATTAAAATATTTGTCAGACTCTTATATTCATATTATTATTAAATAATATTAATTAATTACTTTTCAATTCTATTGCATGATATTTTCCCATATGTAATAATAACAAATCTTTCTTTCTCTCTCTCTCTCTCTCTCTATCTTTGGTTGTCTTTGGTAAAAATAGAAATAGCTTAATAATCTAGGGAAAGTGTCTTGTGTTTCATTATTAAAATTAATCACCAGTCACAAACATAAAGAAAAATGCTTATTCAAATTTAAATATATTTCTTATTCGTTTTAATTATTTAATAAATAGAGCGTTCAACTCGTGGAACAGATTACCGTCAGAAGCGATAGAGGCAAATTCATTGAATAAATTTAAAGAATTGATTGATCGCCATATTTTTTCCTAGCTGTTCTTCAGCTTTTGTAATAAGAGTTTGCAAAGCGCTGCTAAAATAAGCCTCTGAGACTATTGTGCTAGAGCAGAATCATTATGGATATGTTATCCATTCTGTCTAGCAGTTTATATTACCAATACTACTACTGCTACTACTACTTATTTATTGTTGGTAAAAATAGAAATTTTTCAAAGAAATTATTTGAAAAAAAAATATTTTCATCACATGTGGCTGGTGGATTATAATTTATATTATAATTTATCCATTTAAAATTAAAACTTTGTTTTTCAAAAGTTTAAAACAAAATAATTATAAAAATTTGTAATTAAAATTCCGAATTAAAACATAAAGATAAAAATTAAAACATCAAAGTTCAATCATTTTACATTTCAGTTGTTTTTATAATCAAATTTCAAACAGATTAATTCAAAACAGAAATACAGTATTTAGTTTTTTGTACAAAAACTAGATTTATATTAATAAAAAATTTAAAATTTAATAATTACTTAATTGAATATTCGGAAAAGAGTATAAAATTTTTTTTTTTAAAGTATATACAAAAAGGATATTTAATTTGTAAGGATGTCAATTAATTCAAGAGATTCTATTATATCATTTAACAATTATTCAAATTTAACACCCGTATATTTACGATCAAATAAAATTAATATAAAATCCCCGAGTAATTAGGAATAATAAAACCATAAAATATTTTAAATCTCAATAGTAAAGAAACATAAAAAAATAAAAATTAAAATCTGTTATTTCAAATCAAAGTTAAAAATCATTTTTTTTTTTAAACTAAATAAAAAAAAATACAAATTCAATTTGAAATTAAGAAATAATTAAAATTATTTTCTAAGAAACAAAAATAGGAAGAGTTTTTTTTTTATTTTATTTTATTTTCTTAAGCTTTTTTTATGTTTGTTAAAATTAAAACTTTTATTGATTAATAACAATAAAAATATAAAAATATATAAAAATGATCAAAATAGTTTTAAGTTTTAATTCATATTATTTTATGTTCGATTGAAACTATTTTGTATAGTTTCGATAAGAAGAAAAAAAATTAATCTTAATTGAAAATAAATACAATTTATAATTATTTTTATGATTTGGATCAATTAACTAAGCTTTCATAAAATAATATTTTTTATTACGTAATTTCAAAATTAAAAAAAAAGAAAAGAAAAAAGAACATGAAAAATTTCAAGTGCCAAAAATTCTAAAACACAACTTAGCTTAATTTGTTTAAACAAGTTAAATGTTTTGATTTGAGCTAATGAAAAACCATTGAAAATATAACATTGAGTGGCAGTTATTCAAACAATTGTAATATAAATTAAAAGCTAATTAGTTATGGAAATATAAAAATCTTAGTATAAAGTTGAAAAAAAAAACGATTATTTTATTTTTGACTAATGCGGAACAAACGAAACATGTATTTTTGAACAAGAATAAGCATGAAATATTACAAAAATAAATTTAATTACAGTTCTGATTTTAAATATAGAGATTTTACGATCAAATAAACTCGATTTGTTTGTTCTATATAACTATATAATAATAATAACAATATAATAAAGCTTGTTTATGAGATTAATTCAAATGATAAAATTAATTTTATAGGTTTAATTAAAGCTCCACTTGGTGCAGTTAAATGTATAAAAAAAAAATTCTAAATTAAAATAATTTTATCTTAATTTTATCTTTAATTAATGTCATTCATTTATGATTATTTGAACCCCAAAAAAAAAGTCCTAAATATTCAAGCTTGCTTTTCTTATCAAGATAAAGTTCATTTTTTTTTGTTTTTTTTTAATACTGATATCGAACTATATTTCGATTTAAATATCGCATCGAAATTAAATTAATCATAAAAATAAAATTCGAGATAAATCTAAATTGAATTAATAATTTTATTTTTATTAATATAATAATAAAATCAAAAAACAAATTTCCTACATATCAGAATTGTGTTCGAGTGATGATGGTGGTCATAGATCATTTAATCAATTTTAATAAAACATTTCTGACTTTAAAATAAAATAAATTTACAAAATTTAAACGATTCGATACATATTATTTTTTTTATGACGAGTTACGTAAGTTAACTAATTTATTTGTTTATAGCACATCAAGTTTTTTGTTTTTATTTTTTTAATTTTATTTTAGAACAAGTAAATAAACCAGTTAAATTTTATATATACACAGATATAGATTACTATAAGCTAGTTATTTTTTTATGGGATTTTTACTTTTAAAAGGTAAATTTTTTATTTTCTATTTCAATCAAAAGAAAACCTAGTGGTTAGATAATATGGGAAATTAATATTTTTTTTTTATTTTTTTTAATTTTATTTATTATATAAATATCTCATAGAAAATAAAAACAAGATTAAATTCGAACCATTTTAAATTAGTGTAATTTTCTTTTTATTATATTATTTTAATAAGTGGAACCGGTGTTTCAATTTTATAAAATCGATATTTATAAGAATATTTTTTTCTTATCATTACTAATTTAAAATAAAAATAAATTATCAGTGGTATCTTATTACCCTTAGAGCTTTGTATCTTTCATTAAAATATATTTATATGTATATATGTATAGTTCTTATTTTTTTTCAAGAATACATATGGGAAACTAAATACTATAGTTTATTAAAAAAATAATAGCCAAATAGTTAAACTCATATTAAAAAGTAACACTAAATTGTAAAAATCATATTTGGGTGAACATCAAACAGAAATAAGCATGTCGGTTTAATAGAAATGAATAAAAATAATAAATATAATGTGTTTAAATAAAAGAATTAAAATAAAAAGCTTTTTTATTTAAATCAAGAATTCTAGCCACTAGAACATATGGGAATAACTTGAAATTTTAAATATATTTCTTAAAGTAAACTTAAAGCATATAATAAATTAAGAACTAAAACATATGGGAACTTTATTTCACAAAAAATAGCCAAATAAATAGATTTTAAATGATTTCAATTTAAACATAATAGTTTCAACTAAATTATATAACTTTAAGAAATTCATGTAATATTTTAAAAGTATAACTTTTTGTTTATTAAAAAATAACAGAAATATTTTCAATTTTGATGAAGCAAAATCAAAAAAACAAATTAACAATTTTAAAAAATAAAATTAAAAATTTATATGTATTCAAACAAACAAAATCTGATAAGTTCATTTTAATAATTTGTTTTTAAACAACTTTGAGAAAACTATTAAAATATTCTTAATAGTTAATAAAACGAATCTTAATATGAATTATTATATTTAATCTAAAATTTAAAAAAAAAAGTTCTTTCAAAAAAAGAATTCTAACCACTAGACCATATGGGAAATATAAATAAATAATCTAAAAATTTAAAGATCTATCATTTAAGAGTTGGATTAGAGTTAATATCAATTGGACATTTTGAAATCAAACGACAAGAATCGTTTTAAAGAAAGCTTATTTTAAAGAAGCTTTATATAGACCTTTGGAAGTTTATAGAAAATAGTTTAACTAAGATAAAAGTTTATTCTATACTCAATTAAAAACTTGATTATTTAAACTAAATGAATCTTTTTGCTCTAAATAATGTCAAGTTATTTTCTATTGTAATAGATATATTCTAAAGATTTGAAGAGCTCTTTTCTTAAATTAGGTTTTTTCTAGGCATTTGTTATAACCATTTATTTAAGAATTGGGATTTTAATTTTTAACTAAGACCAAGCATATTCAATTCAATTCTATTCTAATAATAATACTGTATATTAAAATCTAGTAGTATAAATTATTTTTAAAAAAAGAACATTCCGATTGATAATTTATTAATATATTAATATCAAGATCAAAAAAATCAACAAAAACTAAACTAATTGGTATTTCAAAGTATTCTTTAAAATCATTTCAAGCAGATAATTCATGTTTTAAATTAAAACAAAAATGTAAATAGTGTATTGATTTACAAGATCCGGACTGTGCATGGTCTTTATCTTAATCAAAATGTATATTTTTAAATTTTAGATCAATAATCAGTCTGAGTATGGAATAATTTAATCTTCTTAGTTTAATTAATTAATCTTAAGAATTTTTTAATTAAAGTTTGATTGAAAATATTTCAAAATGTCCTTTTAGATATTTAATCAGATTTATTTCTCTCAGCAAGATACAAATATTCGGATATTTAAAGTTAATTCGTGTGTTTTTAATTAATATTTCCTTCTTGGATAATAATAATAAAAAGTATTAATAAACTTCTTCGAATTTGTTTTAGACTTAATTATCAAATCAATCAGACAGTCTTAAAACTTGTTAAAAAATAATGAATAAGAAAAACAAATTCGTGTGTGCTATTTAAAAAAAAAAATAAAAATATTTTTATTTTTATTTATGACACTTTTTTTATTTTTATTAAATATATATATACTGTATATATATATATTTTTTTTTTTGTATAAAAGTGAATAGGAAATTTTAAACTGAAATTTAATCTATTTCTATTATTTTCTAATTTCAATTTCCGAATATTTCAATAAAACGTGTTTAATTCGAGCAACAAATTTAGGTTTAGGTTAAAAACCTATATTTAATTAATATTAAATTTCAACAATATAACAAAAAGATGTTGCAAAATTAATTGCGTTTTCTTCTTTCATTCTTATTACATTCATACCGCAACTAATTTTGCAACAATTTTAACATATCAAATAAAAAAAGATATGAAAAAAGAAAGATATATGTTTAATATCAAAATAAAAATCGACCTTGTTTTTTATCACTTTATTAATAAAAATTTTTATATTTCAAACTCGAAAATACAATTAAATATAAATTAATCATTTTCTATATAAAAAATAATAAATAAAGTATCCATGATCGGTTTTCATAAATCAAAAATCGATTAATTTTAATAAAAGGCATGTGCTCTTGAAACAATGTCGAGTGGCTTTTTAGAAATATTTATTCTTTTAGAATAAAAATAAATAACTAATAATAATAGATTCTTTCCGAAACAAATTAGTAGTAGAATAGAATTGAATTTTATTTCAAAATAAAGTTAAAATTATTTTGAAATTTTTAATTGTTTTGTTTCTTTAATAAAAAAACAAAAACTAAATTTAACAACAAAAATAATAAAAATAATCTATCTGAAAAATTTCAAAATTTTACCTTGATTTCAAATTTGGGTTAAAGCTAAACAATTAATTATTGACCCAGGGTTTTAATTAATTTCAAATATTAATTATTATTTTAGATAATTAAATAAATAATAAAAGTTAAAACAAAAAAATAAAAAATTATATATTTTCTTAAAAATTTTGATTTTTTTTTGATTTTTTAGTTTTTTAAAAATTTTTATTTTCACACCACACACAATGAAGTTTTATGCTTTAGCAATTTTGTTTGTTACAATAAACTTAAACATATGTGAAAAAAACGAAATGTACCGAATAAACAGCGAAGAATTGATATATGATATAAACAATCGAGATGTAATAAATATAAGCGATCAGTTTAATCTAGTTTCATCAGACATACCCAATCCTGAATACACGCTTCTTTACCAGGACCAAAACTATGCTTTAATTGGAACTTTTAACAAAGTTTTAAACATATCTTTAATTGACTATAATCTTTCAAGTTTAAACGATAGTTTAAACTATATTAAACTTGCCATACCGATTGCGAACAATTCAATTTTAATAACATGTGGTACAAGTCTTAATAAACAAACATGTCGCAAAAGAACCGCTTCATTGATCACTTATTTTAGTAATTCTCGCCTACATCCATCAGAAAAACTACCTCCTGCGTTTTCAGATTCTACTTCAATATACTCAATTAAATTAGAGACCAAGTTTCAAAATATTCAAAAACTTAGTTTCATATCTAGTCATGATTCAATAGATTTCAAAGACCCAATCATAGGTCCTAAAGAATCTTTTCAAAATCCGAATTTTAAATCTTCTTTTGGTTTTGGTGATAAGTTTTATTTCTTTTTAACTGATTTAGAAACAAGTGAATTTCATAATGATATTAGCTTTAAAACTAAGAGCTCTTATGTGGCTCAAATATGCTCAAACGATGATGGTTGGTATCAGCTTGGAGATATGACTAAAAGGTTTTTAACTTATAGGAAAACTATAGTCAATTGTTATGTACCTGATTACCAAGACATGCATATTAAATACACTGAAATACAACAAACCACAAGGCCTGTATCGGGCCTATTTTATGCTGTTTTTAATCTTAAAAGATCAAACATGTTCGATTCGGCTTTGTGCATGTTCAAAATAGAACAAATCGAGGAATCAATGAATAATTTTTTTAAGCTTAAAGGTGAGAAAAAAATTGGCAAACCAATAAAAAGTTGTGAAGAATATAAAAACATGAAAATGAACGAAAAAGAAAGTTATTACGAAACATCGAAAGCTTTCAATTTTCAAATGGATCAAAGTGTTAATCAAAAAGCATTGTTTGATTTAAACAATGCAAAATTTACATCTGTAGCAGTTGATGTTGAGCAAGAAGCTCATGTTATATTTATAGGCCTGGACGACTCGCGTTTGTTAAAACTAGTCAACAATATGAATAAAAATTCAACAGGTCCAAGTATTAATGTGATTGCCGAGTATCTAGTGTTCAGAAATAAGATTCAAATAGACAATTTAATAGTTTCTATGGGACATTTATTAATAATTACTGGAACTGAAATTAAAAAACTTGCTTTAGATTATTCTTTAGCTATTAAAACCGAGTCACAGAATTTACTAAGCTTAAAACCCAATACAGACATAGCTAAACAAGCTGATTTAGATTCTAACAAAATCGCTTACAGTAGCTTAATTCTAACAACTATTTTACTATCCAGTTCAATTACTTTCTGTTTAACTTTATTAATAATTGCAGTTTTTATAAAAAATTATTTTTATTTAAATCCAAACGAGGATAGAATTAAACAGAACACTTTCTTGTATAATAATATAAACAAGTATTTATCAAGTTCTAATTTAAAGCAAAATGATATAATGAATAAACAAAAAGTAATGAATTGTTATGAAACAAAACCAGTTATGGTAAATTGTGGCGGTAATAGAGCCGAGTCAGATTCACACTTGTTAACTACTGCATCTTGTTCTATCGAGTCTAATTCAAATTCACCGAATAACTTTTTAACTACAAGTTCCAAATGTTCAACAATTAACAATTCGAATAAAAACCAGAATGATACTTTGTCAGATGAGTACAGCTTTGAGTTGAATATTCAAAAAAATCGGGATTATAAGCAAGAAAACGAATCAGTCGATTTGAAAACAAATCTGCTGATTAAATGAATTTTTTGAATTCTAGTTTTTATGTCGGTGATTGAAATTTGTTTTAAAGATAAAAATTTAGTATTTTTTTTTGTTTTTTTTTTAAATTAATTTTATTGATATTAATTTGTAATATAAACTTTAATTTTTATGTATTAATTTTTTGCCATATTTTTTATTTTTTTGTATAAAATAATAATTGAAGAATAAAAATTTTTTAATTTACATTTTTTTTTTTAATCTTTATAGGTTTTTATTTTTATGGCATTAGATTTTTATATCTAATGCAAATAAACTATTTATTTTGACATTTGAATTTAGTTTAATTAATGTTTTTTTTATTTCTATTTTGGAAATTACAGTTTTATTTAGAGATTAAATTTTTATTTATTAAGCTTAGAAAAGCAAATTCAATGGCAAATATTGAAAATGAAACATTCTTTTAAGAAAAATTCCAAACAATAAATTTAATAAAATCTCTTATAAATTTTTTGTTTTTAAACAAAAACAATCAAAAAGATATTTAAGAGTTTAAGAAGATTTTTATTTTGATAAAATTTATTTATTTAATAAAAAAAAACTCGGCATTTTTAAATTAATTTCAAGTATTTTTTTAGCACTTGATCCAAAATATAAATTGTAAATAGAGTTTTTATTATTTTTTATTTAAATATAAATAAAAAAATTTATTAAGAATCGATCAGGTTCAGCAAAAATACAATTTTATATTAATTTTTGTTTTAATTAAGAATGTTTTTAGAAAAAATTTAAATAAATAACTTGGAGCTTCTTCCATACTTGAAGAACTACTTGAAACCAATATTAAAAATTGAATGTTTTTGAATAAATTTTTTATTCAAATTTTATAAGAAATAATTTTTTAATGTTGAATAATAAATGGTTCAAATTTTTTATTTTAAAATAAAAAAAAATAAGTCTAAAATTTTGATTAGTTAACTTTTAAGCAAAGCTTAATGAAGAATGAATTTGATAGTTGAACTATTTTAAATTTAATATTACTTTAAACCAATTTTCTATAATTAAATTTAAAAGCTAAGTTAAAAAATTGATCAAAAATGCAATTTTTTTCAAATTGCTCACAAATAATTAAAATTATTTTTTATCACAGATCGTTACACAGTACTAAGAAAAATCATCTGACTGGTTCAGAAATTGTTTTTTTTTTAAATTTTTTTTGTTACAAAAATTTTAGAAAATTTTTTATGTATTTAAAAGGATTTAATTAATTACTTTTATTCTTAAATATATTTGTCTATAAAAAAAAATGAATATTGCAATTTTCTCAAACACCGGAATAATTGATCCTTCTTTTTGCGTGCTTTTGAAATTAAAATTCCATATGTTTATTACCTTTGTTATATATTTAAATAATTGATTTATTTATTTCTTTTTTTGAATTAATTCAAAATCTATCATGAATTTAATAATTCTAATCTTAATATTCGGAAACGACTCTAATAATCAATTATTTTCACCAACGCTTTAATCGACCAGGAATCAAATAAAACAAAATTTTAATTTAAAAAAATTTATTTTATAATTTATTTATTAATTTCCATTGAATTTTTCATAATTGGAAGCTTTAATCAAATTTTTCAAATTTAAATTAAAAAAAAATTTCGAGGCTTGTTATAATTGAAATTTATTTTAAAAAAAAAAAAAAAAAACTAATTAACAAAAACAAAATTTTAAAATGTGGTAAATTTAGAAAAAAAAAATGACTGAAATAATTGAAATTCTATATTAATTTTCATAAAACCTTTCACTAAATAAACTATCTAAATTTTTATTTTGTGCTAAGCGAATGGCACTTTTTTTGAAAACTTCAATTATTTTTTTATATACATAATAATCAAATACACTTCTTGCTGTATTAGTAAGCTCATAAGGCTCCTCGATTAATATATATTTCCATTGAGAATATTTCTGACTATCATATTCGTATCTTTCTGGAGGTAGACAATTTTTAGGAATAATAGAACCGGTTCGAACCGATATAACACAATATTCGAAGTTAAACTTTGAATAAAAATCCAAAAAACCTGAAAACAATTGTCCCAGAGTTTCTATGTTTGTCGAAGTATACACCGGAAGTTCTTCGTTTAGCCTTAAATCGGACACTTCTAAATCAAAATTAAATTTATCTGGATACAATTCTTGCAAGACTGGCAAAACTGCTGGCTTACAAACAGCTTGAAGATAATAAATAGTCATTAAAGTTAAAGAATAACTAGATATGGTCTGTTGAGATGCATCATTAATATTATGAAATTTTGCCCATCTTTTTATGTTCAGTATCAAGGGTCGTACACGCCAGTCCAATTCGCTATAACATCGCAACAAATGCGTATTACGAATACCAATCGAATTGTTTATATTCAAATCACATTCGATTTGATTCTGAGTGTCGAAAAATTTTATAATTGGAACTTTAGCAGATATCACATTCAAATTGCGTATAAAAGCAGTCTTTCTTAAAGCTTTGGCAATTAATTTTAGCAAAAAAACAGCTTCAGTTTTTTGATTTAACTTTAAAAAAAAAAATAATTTAACAATAAAACTTAATCAAATAAAAATGCATTAAACAAATATCTACATCTTCTCTTGATATCATTAAACAAATATCTACATCACTCTCATTAGTTCCAAAACCATTAGCACTCGAACCAACAATATAGACCCCGAGGTCTTTAAATATAGAATAGAAACAAAATAAATTAGAAAATTTTATTTATTTATTTATCTAAAATCAGTTAATACATGGAAACAAATCCTTAAACATGTGATATATAGCTTCTTTGAGTTCTACTTTTCTATTGAATGTTTCATGGCTTTGTACACTTTTATTGTAGTATTCAAACATCAGCTTAGAAGCTCTGGCAAACGGGTCTAAGAACGAACTTGATGATCGATTCACATTGGCCAAATGGTTAAACGTATTCGTAAACGTTTCTAAATTACTCGTACTTGTATGACTCTCCGAATCATCAAACTCATCTCTTGGTTTTTTTTGTTTTTGGTCAAAATTAGTAGAATTTCTTTTCATTTTTTTTTGTTCTATTATAATTTCAAATTTTGTTTAAAAAAATTACAACAAAAATATTATAATTTCAAAACTCATGTTCAATTAAACCAAAAGTTAATATATATATGTGCTTAATAATGCTTTAGAACAATTTGAATTCAATATGAATATGAATATATATTATATATATAAATATATATAAAATAGAAAATATTTATTTTTTTTTCATTTTGGCCATGTTTAATTATAGAATAAAATTCAATTAAATAAAAGAAAACAAACTAAAAAATAAAAAAAATTGTTAATTTTTAAAATAGTTTTTTTTTTTTTTTTTATTTTATTTTAATAAAAAAAAATAAATTTAATTTAATTTGAGTAAAAAAAAAAAAGAAAAAGAAAGTATTTTCTAAAAAAATGGCGCTACAATCAAATGCGGCGCTTTTGGACGAACTTATGGGTAAAAATCGTAATATAGCACCAGGTGCATGTATAAACCAGGTTAAATTCGATGACGAAGATGTATGCAAGTATTATTTAGTTGAATTTTGTCCACATGATTTATTTGTAAATACACGTGCCGATTTAGGTCCATGCAATAAGATACATGACGACGAGCTCAAAAAACAATACGAAAAAAGCTCTAGATACGGTCGCTTAGGATTTGAAGAAGATTATGAGCGTTTTTTGAGAAGTTTATTGAACGATGTTGAGCGCAAAATAAAACGCGGCAATGATCGTCTAAAATTGACACAAACAGACTCGGATAAAAAGACACCAATACAATTAAAACAAGAGCGAGTAGCAGAGCTAAAAGAGATCATAAATCGGATGATAAAAGAAGCCGAGTCTTTAGGAGAAGAATGTAAGATAGAAGAAGCACAAAAAACATTAGAAGAATGTGAAAAATATAAAACAGAATGCAAATATTTGGAAAATCAGTTGGACTTGGCATTGAATAATCAAGATCATAAACAAATGGAAGTTTGCAATGTGTGCGGCTCATTTTTGATAGTAAATGATGCTCAATCAAGAGTAGAAGAGCATGTAAGTGGAAAGCAACATATGGGCTATGCAAAATTAAGAAGTGCATTGGAAGATATAAGAAAAAAGAGACTAGAAGAGTTGGAAAAGAGAGAAAAAGAGAGAGAACAAAGAGAAAAAGAAAGAGAACGAGACAGAGATAGGGATAGAGATAGAGAACGTGATCGAGATAGAAGAGATCGTAGAGATCGCGATCATGACCGAGAACGAGACCGAGATCGTTATAGAAGAGATAAAGATCGTGACAGAAGTCGTGAAAGACGAAAATCTAGTCGAAGTCGTTCTCCGTCCAAATCGTTATCAAAACGAAACGGCTCATCTTCATCTAGTCTAAACAATCATCGAGAAAGTAGAGATCGAGACAAAGATCGTAAATCGGATAGTTACAAGTCTAAAAGGTCTAGATCGAGGTCTAGAAGTAAAGATAAAAAGCATCATAGATCTGAAAATGGTACTAAAACAGAAAGCAAGGAGGAAAAAGTCAATAAATTAGAACAACAAACCGATGAATTTTTAAAAATGGGTAAATAGCTTTAATTTAATTGACAAATAATAGAATAATTCAAAGTTAAGAGTTTCTATCTCTAATTAAGCAAATCTAATTCTTTTTTTCTATTTTTTGGCAAAGTTTCTTTAAAATTATTTGCTTGGATAAGGAAATTCTTATTTCTTCAATTTTTATACCAGAATTTAAATTGTTGCAAAATTAATAGCGTTTTTTTCAACAGAATTGTTTGATTTAAAACGCAATTAATTTTGCAACAACACAAAAAGCGATTGCCAAAGCTAAATTTTCAAGTGTTTATCTAATAGATTATTAGTAGATTATTTTTTAAAAATATTTATCTTTGTTTTTATATTAATCAAATATTAAGCTTATAATTCTAGTTTTCTTTAATTAATATTATTAATTTCAAACAAAATTAGTTTTTAAATTTATTTAATTAAATTTAAATTTTAATCAAGTGGACAATTTAACATCGAACAATAATAAAAAGGAAAAAAATTTAAATGAAGAAAAAGAAGAAGGTGAAGAAGACGACGACATGGACGAAGGTGAGATCAGAGGAGCGTAAATACTTACAAACATTAAACATTAATTTGGTTTAACTTTTAAATTCTTTTTTTTTATTAAATTTAAATTAATAAATTGTTAAATGTAAAAAAAAAAAATAAAAAAATAATTCTTTAAAAAAAAAATTAAAAATAAATCTATTTACTTCTGATTGATTATTAATTGATAAAAAACTGATTCTAATTAAAATAAATATTTAAAAATACATTAAGGTAAATTTTAAAACTTATTATTTTATATATTCTTTACAATATCATTTTAATTATGTCATATTATATTTTAAGCTTAAATTGGTCAATTTAATAAAAAAAAAAAAGAACAGGTAAATTTTAAAAAATTTTTTTTTTTCTATTTTATAATCATCATTAAGCCAGGAGGACTAGCATCTTTCTGTGCTATTAAAATCACAAATTTTAGTATAATAAAATTAAAAAATTAATATTCAAAATTTAGAAAATAAATTTAAATTTAAATTAAAAAAAAAATGAGACCATTAACTGATGAAGAAACAAAAATATTTTTTGAAAAATTAACTAAATATATAGGAGATAATTTAAAATTGTTGTTAGACCGATCAGATGGTTTGTATTGTTTTAGGCTACATAGAGACAGAGTTTATTATTGTAAAGAAGATATAATGAAAAAAGCTGCACATTTTCCTCGTAAACAATTGGTTAGCTTTGGAACATGTTTTGGTAAATTTTCTAAAACATTAAAATTTCGTTTAAATGTAACCGCATTGGACTTTTTGGCACCGTATGCCAAGCACAAAATTTGGCTCAAGACAAGTGCTGAACAACAATTTTTGTATGGTCATCATGTACTTAAATCTGGTTTAGGAAGAATCACTGATGATACGCCTCAATATCAAGGAGCTGTAATTTATTCAATGTCTGATTTACCTCTAGGTTTTGGAGTCAGTGCTAAATCTACAACAGAATGTAGACATGCCGATCCGATGACTGTAATTGCTTTCCATCAAGCCGATATAGGAGAATATTTAAGATCAGAAGCTAATCTTATTTAAATTTAAATAAAAAAATTTAAACAAAAATTTTCAGCTTTTTATTTTTAAAATTTTAAATCTTTTTAGGGCTTATAAGGAACAAGTTATTCAATTTATTAAGCTTATAGCTTTCTATCTTTAGATAATATAGCTTAAATACACATTTATTCGTTTTGAAGAGCTCAATCTGATTATTATTCTAAATATAACCATTTTCAATTTAAAAAATAAATTAGCTTAAAGAACAAATGATTCTCACTTGCTATTAAAAGTGATCTTTCCAATTAATTTGATAAATTATGGTAATTATTTTCTTTAAAAAAAAGCAAATCATATTCTCTTAAAACGTGCAATAAATCTAATTAAAGTAAATTTATAATATTATTTCTATAAGCCAGTTGTGCTGGAGCTACACAAGTAACTTATAATGTTGAGTAATTCAAGACGGAATTTGTTCATAATTGTTTTTAAAGAAAAGCTATTAAACAGAATTGGAAATTGCTCAAAAAATTTAAAATGTTAGTCGAAAGAAAAAACATTTTTATTTTAATTCTCTCCTTTTAAATTGTTCTGATTAAAATCTTAACAATTAAATAGCTGATTTATTTACTTAAAATAAATATTTCGTAATGTTTTCTGCTGCTTAAGTAAATGCCATATTGACATATACATAATAATTATTTGCTCAATTAATCATTTATTAGAAATTAAGCCAAAATTTAAATTTTTGAACCAAGTAAATATTGTTTTATTTATTTGATCAGTTGCTAGTTTGGTAGTTTGATAATAATAAGCAAATCTAAAACAAAAGCTTACATAATATTGAATTATTATAACTTCAATATAAAATATTTATTTGGTATAACTTTCTTTTTTAAATTTAAATTAGCATATATTATTTGCCAAACTTTTCTAGAAAATCAATAAAATTTCTTAAAATAAAATTAATTTGAAAAAAAAAAAAACGTTTTTTATTTTAATTTATCAAAATTTTTATTATTTTAAAGAATAATTTTTTTATTAAATTTTCTAAAAACAAATGACAATATCGGATAACTCTTATGCATTATTACAAAGACGAAAATTGTCAAGAAAAGAAAATAATCAATCAAAAGCACTTAATAAAAGTCCAAGTTTAAACCAAAACATGTCTCCGCCAGTAAATAATACAAACAAAGATTTAGTTAAAAGTCATTCGAATGCAAAACGCATTTATAGAAGTACCAATGAACTGGTAGAACCACATCAACAGTCAAACATATCTAGAAACAATGATTTAGAATTTGAACAAAAAATGAACGAATTAAGAGAATTGAAAAATGAGCAAACATCAAGAAATGATTTTATGGATTTCAACTATTTATTTTTTGACAATGATGGATCAAATAAAAATTCTGAACTCAAAAATAATGAAAAATCTGTAAATAATATTAAACAATCAAAAAATGAATCTAAAAATCAAAATTTTAATGAAGAATCTATTAAATACAATAAAAATACAACTGAAAATGTAAAATCTGAAAACACAAAGAGAAATAAAGATATTGATAAAGAAAATGTTTTAAATAATAGAAATAGATTCGATGAAGAAGAAGTACCCAAAGTTATTCAAAATAATAATAATAATAATAATAATAATAATAATAATAATGCAACAAAGAATAATAAAAATTGGTTCGATGAAGAAGTACCTAAAGCTAATCAAAATAATTCTAGAATCAATTCATCCAAAACCAATAAATTACAATCTGATAATATCAAACCAAAAAAAAATAATAAAATTGATCAAATAAACAATCAAGAAAAAGAAGAAGACCAAAAAGAAGAAAAAGAAGAAGAAGAAAGTGAAGATGAGAAAGAAACAAGTAAAAAAACTGATTATGCAACCAACCCTAGAGGATTTGCTGTCCAAAGTATTGAAAAAAGCATTAACTTTTATAGATTTAAAAAATAACAAAAATATTTAATCTATAAAATTTTTCAAAAAATAAAGTTTTTAATAAACTTAATAATTTTTTAATAAAAATACCTAAAATTTATTGGTTTAGTTAAGCCTTTAAATTGTGGTCTGTAGTTTCATTTTTCAAGTACATGGATACAAAATCTTAATAAAAAAGTCTAAAGACATATATACATATATTTTAAGATTTTTATTTGAAACTTTAAAAAAAAACAATAAGAAATATTGTTAATTATTTATTGGAAATTTGGATGTGGACCACATACTGGAGCTTGGTTAAAAACTCTGGTGTTTGTCCATGGTTGATCATAGACTGAGACGGCACATGATCTGAAGAAAAATTTGTTTTCTGGGGTTTGAACTAAAACATCTAAATCGAATTTATAGTTAATGCCGGATACAATTTGAGTTTTCAAGTTTCTAACAGTCATTACGGTATGGTCACCTTCCAAATTTGTGTAAGATGATAATTGAGAGGCTGACCATTTAGCAATTGACAAAACTTCATCAGTTACTTGAGTTGGTTGAAAACCACCAATGGTTAAACCTTGTGTGGCTACAAATAAAGCCATTGTAATAGCGAAAATTTTGAACATTTTTTAAATTTTAATTATTGTTTAATAAATTGAATAATTAAAATGTATTTTTTTTCTTCTTTGAATAGATTAAATTTTATAATTTTTAATTTATTTATAGGTTTTTTTAAAGAGAAATCAACAAATGTAAGAGTCGATCAGCTAAATTTAAAATAAAAACGATAAAAAAAAATTTTATTTAATAAGCAGTTTTATAGCTAATCATATGTATTTTACAAGTGAAAAAAATTATCTTTGTCATCATGGTATGATTTTATTTTTAATTTAGCAAGTGCGGGGAGTTGAGAATAAGAATCAGATTAAATTAACTGCTTTTTGTAAAAATACACAACTACAATAATTTCTAATATTTCTAAAATTAATTAAGTTATATATCAAACACCTATATTTTAAATAACGCATTTCTATTTTGATTCATTAAATCATATTTTTTATGAAAAACTTTTAAAATAATAGACGATATGATGAAGCATTTTTAATTGTGATGATTTCAATTTATTTTTATGCCACGAGTTTGATACCAATTGAGACATGTTTCTTTTTATATATTCCTCAAAATTTTTCTAGATTTATTATTTTATTTGCCTCTGATAAAAATGATTTAATAATTTTGATAATAAAATAAAACAAAAGTTTTTTAAAAAAAATTTTTAAAAGAGTTTAAAGAAATAAATTTTTTTTTATATTATTTTTGATCTTGTTAAGTTGATTGTAAACAAAATGGGTTTAAAAGAATAAGTAGAGGAGAATCAGAGCGCAGAGAGAGGCCAGTTACCAGAGGACATAGATTCAGAATAATCAAAGAGAACACTAAAGATGCCACAAGGCTAAATTTCTTCACAAATAGAATTGCAAATGAGTGGAATATATTGCCCGTTGAAATCGTTGAAGCGAATACAGTCAACTCATTTAAAGCCAAGATTGACAAATTGTATGAAAGAAATGGTACATTCAAAACAATAAAAATAACAAGATAGATTGAGAAACTTCCCACTTGTGGGCTAATCAATCTTATTACTATTACTATGAATTAAAGTTTTTTTTGATTATTAAGAACAATATCATCAATCAAGAAACTTATATATTTCAAATTCCAAATTTTAAAGTTCTAAGGCTTATTTAATTACAGTTTAATGGAACTCATTTAATAGATTCAAATCAAGAAATTAACACAGAAAATTGAAAATTAAGTTTATTTAATTGTAAGTATTGGATATTAGAAGATTTTATTTATATTCTAAAATTAATCTAAATTTATTATTTAAAAAATTTTAAACTCAAAAGTAAAAGTAAAACTTAGACAGCACCTTTTTTATGAATTTTTATTATATAAAATTTGCTAAACTTAAAATTAGATATATTTAAATAACAAACTATTAGTAAGCCTTAAAAAAAGTTTATATATTAAACATTAATAAAACTAGCTATTTAAATTTTAAGTTTGCCAAACTGAATAAAATTTTTTTTATGTATATTATAGAATATTTTTATAAACTACTATTACAAGCTTTCTACTAACTTTCAAAGAAAAATGGTTTGCTCAAAAGCATTAATTTAATTAATATCTAAAGAAAAGAGTCTAAAAAACTTTGAAACTCTGGTTCGAATTGAAACATCAACACGAATAATCTAATAAACCTTTTTAAACTTTTAAATTTTAATCCTTTATTCAACTTATAAATATTTATAAAATCCTTGTTTGTTGATTTATTTATTTGTCAAAGGTGTATAATTCCGATTAATTTTTTTTAGTAGCTAAAAAAATGAATCAATATCTTATTTTAATTTAAAATTTTTTTTTTTTTTAAATAAATATGATTACATGATGTTAATAAATTTTCTCTTTATCTAATGTTTTAATTTGAAAATAAATAACGTCATTTATAAATATTTAATTTGAAATATGATATTTTGAAAATTTTATAACAATTTATTTAACTACTAATTTGATTAATAAATTTCTAAATTTTCTAAAATTTTTAAATTATAAACTTATTTATAAAACATTTTACAAAAAATTAAAATAAAAATGACTAAATTTGAAATACATTTTTCACATTTTTCTATTCAAAGTTGGAGAAAAAAAAATTACTATTAAATGATTAAAACTTTGTTGATCTTTGCTGTCTTAATTTTGGACTCAAATTGTTTTGTTCCGTCAAAGATTTTATCATATGTGATAAAAGCAGCTGATTCAAAGTTAAATTTAGATTTGGGCTATCAAAGTGAAACTATGGTACATGAGAAAATAATCAAGCGTGGTATATTAAGATCAGTAGTTAAATATTTTTATAATCAAACAAATGGAAAAACTAAAATAAACTTAAACAAAACAGACACAGATTATTTAGACCTAAAAAACATCTATTATGATTATTATGGAAAATGGCTGTGTGATATTGATTTAGAAGATTTGATTGATGACGAGTTCGAGTCTCTAGTAGCTTCAGTCGATTTTGATCCTGACACAAAAGATTTACCAAGTGCACACTTTGACGCAGAGCAATTCGTTGCTTCAAATAAACGTGTCATGAATTATATGTCTATAATTGATTCTTTATTACAAGAAAAAGATTACAAAAGTGCTCGTAAATATTCAGCTAAAATTTTACACACAATACATGATTTTTATTCTCATTCGAACTGGGTCGAAATGGGAAATACAAATAAAATAAATTCTGATATTGGAACCGAAAAGTTTAATGAATTTCCAATAGCAAACAAAGACTCAGATCCAGAAGCTTGTGTTTCTAATTGTCAACTTGTGCAAGTCGAATGTAACACTTTTTTTAAAGCTTTTACTGCCTTCATTAAAACGATCAATATTCGATCATCAGTTATATCTTGTCCTATAAAATATTTCAAATGTAAAGACAATTTGGTATTATTAAATAAGCTCGTAAGTGGTTATTATGTTGGGCAAGATTTAGAAAAGCCAGATGGTAAAATGAAATGTAGTCATGGTGGTTTAATGGATGGTGATTCGTTTAAGCCAGCTCAAGGTGGAATAAACAAAGACTCTGGCTATTATGTGTTTTCTCCTCATGCTGATCTACATTCGGCTGCTGCAAACCTAGCCATAAATCATACAGAGTATTTTTTCGAAAGAATAAGATCAAACATTGGTGATGAAGAATTTGCAAATTTTTTAAGATTAGGCTTAAGAAAGACTTTTTTAAATAAAATTAATAATTATCTAAATATTTGCAGTATTTCGAATAATTTAATTAGCAGCTTTTTTTTGATAGTAAATTTAATAAGCATAAACCTTTTTATAAATATTTATTTTTTTAAATAAGAAAATTTAAATTAAAAAACGAAATAAAATAATAAATATTTTCAAAAAATTCAAATTTATTATAAATTAAGATAAATGTTCAGTCAGTTAAACTTGATAACTCAAAGATTCTTTAAAGCAGTTTTGAATCTTGACCATTCAATTTTTCTATTTCTCTTGTTAAATTGAATAATTATTTATTGAAATTTGAGTTGCTTCTAAATAGAAAGAAGTTCAACAATATCAAGAAATAAAAATATCATTAGTTTTCTTGATTTTATTTATTTTTAATTCCCATTTTGATATTTTATGAATATAATATTTTTCAAATCAGCAATTAAATGAAATATAAAAAATTAACTTTTTATTACCATTTTTAAATATAGAAAAACTAATTAAATGTAAAATCTACTCTTCAATTTTAATTTGGAAATGAAACTCTTCTAATCTTTTTTTTCCCTGAAAGGATAATTTCAAAGTATATTAATTTACCAAAATATTCAAATATGATTGTGATGTTTTTTTTTTTATAAAATTAGCAATTGAACTTCTGCTAATTATAAAGCATAGTTCTTTGTCAATTCTTCATCTTTATAATCAAGTAAGAGATTTAATAAAATATTTAAAATAAATATTCTTAAATTTCTAATTTTATCCTGAAGTTTTGTAAATTTTAAAAAGTTAAAAGATTATTTTTTTTTATTTGTTGTATAGACTTTTTAAAAATAGAAAAAATTTTGCAATTTGCTTTTTAAATACAAATTTTAAAAGTTTTTTTATTTTGGAAATTTAAAAATAATTTTCAAATAAAAAAAAAAAAATGAACTCAAATGAAAAATCAAAAAGGTAAGTTTTTACCAAATAATAATAAAAACATTGAAAAAAAAAAATACTCATCAATTACAAAAATTAACATAAAACATGTTTATTACTTTTAATATTATTATTATTATTAAAAACAATGATTTTAATAAAAAATTAATAAATTTTAATTTTAAATTAACCCAAATTATAATAAGAAAACTAAATGAAAATGTTAAATTGGAAAAAGTTGAATTTGAGCCTGAGAATGCTGATAAAGAGAACTTTAATTTAATCTCAAACAAATCATCTGAACCAGTAACTAAATCTAAAAAGTTAAAATTTAAAAACTTGAATACAGAAACAATGATAAAATGCGAGAAAAATGAAGCTGAAAATGATATTGAACCAAATTTAAAAAAGAATAAATGGGAGCCACCTGTGTGGAAAGATCAATTAAATCTAATCAAACAAATGAGATCTAATTTCGATGCTCCAGTAGACACTATGGGCTGTGATTCTTTATCTTCATTAGACCCAACTTTGCCACCTCAAGTAATATACCAACTTCTTAGACAAAAAAAAAAAATTTTAAAAAATAATTTTATTTGATCTAGACACGCCGTTTTCAATGTTTAATATCTTTAATGTTATCTAGTCAAACCAAAGATGAAGTAACTGCAAAAGCAGTCAATCAACTTCAAAAATTGCCACTTGATATAGACACAATACTCAATACTGATGAAGAAACAATATCAAAACTAATTTATCCTGTTTCTTTTTATAAACGAAAAGCTCAATACATAAAAAAAACTTGTCAAATCTTAAAAGATAATTACAATAATGACATACCTGATAATGTTCAGGATTTGTGTAAACTTCCTGGTGTAGGACCTAAAATGGCCTATTTAGCAATGTCGACAGGTTGGAAAAAAACAGTCGGCATCGGAGTAGACACTCATGTACATAGAATATCAAATCGTCTTGGCTGGACAAAGACTAAAACAAAAACACCCGAACAGACTCGAAAAGAATTGGAAGAATGGCTTCCCGAATGCCATTGGGATGAAGTAAATCACTTGTTGGTCGGTTTTGGCCAAACAACATGTAAACCAGTAGGTCCAAAATGTGCTCAATGTTTATTAAACAAAATCTGTCCACTTGGTCAACAGAATTTGTTAAATAGCAAAAAATCAAAGTCCAAGTCAAAAGTAAAATTAGAGCAAGATTAGTTTAATGTGTGTGTGTGTGAGTTAATTAATTTATTGTTATTTTATTTTAAGAGTAACAAAGAGTAACCAAAATAATTTCATCTAATTTCAATTCCTATTATCTAAAATTATCTATAAATTTTTTTTTTTACTTTTTTTTGCTAATTAAATGAAATAAATTTTATAAAAATTAACAATTTTATTTATTTATTTAAAGAATTTTTTAAAAAAAAAAAAAAAGAAGAAGAAAACTTTCTTTTTTGTTTATTTATACACTGATTATTTACATTTCCCAATTAATATTCGCAAATTAATAAGATTCTAGTATAATTCATCTTCATCATCTTCATCTTGGTCTAAATCATCATCTCCTTCTGATTTTGATAAACCATTCAAATTAGACTCGTCTATAAAATCTTGATAATCTAAATTGTGATAATCTGCTTTGTTATTTGGCGATTTAGAAGAGTCATCTGAATTAGCTAAAATTAAAGCTAAATATTACAAATAAAATTATTTAATTTCAAATTAGTCAAATAGTTTTACTTTTTCTTGATATTTTTCTTTTATTTTGAAACCAATGTGTTATAATTTGTTCAGTAACTTTTTCTCTTTCGGTACATGGTCTTGCCTCGTTGCACATTCGAGCCAAATCTTCTCTCTTTTTTTGATCAGGATATTGATTTTCAATAAAACTTTTCTCCAATATAACTAAATGTTCTGGCTTAAACGAGAATCGAGTCCTTTTTGGTGTATCATAAGAAGTATTTGTCACATTCTGAAACGACGAAGAATACTGATTACTTTCAATCTTGGCAGAAGTTTTTGACAAATCATTAGAATTTGTTAATGTAATATTATGAGCTTGTACTAGAATAAATTAATTAATTTTTTATTAAAAAAATAAATTTAAATTTGAATAAAAATAAAACTAACAATAAATATTCGGATTTTTCATAAACCTTAAATACCATTTATAAATGAGAGTTTTTCCATTTTCAGACAAATCAAAGAATTCACCACGTAAAAATTTGCTAACATAAGCCTGATTAACGCCGGCCATTCGAGCTATTTGCGATTGCTTTAAATCATGTTTATAAACAAAAAACGAAATTTCGTTGTGTATAACAACTTCTCCTTTGATGCGAAATTCGTCTATTTCTTTGTTTTCTTGTTCGGGATCGATTATTTGGGAAAAATGCTGGTTTATAATGTTTGTTGCATTAGAAGATGAAGTAGGCGCTTGTTGTTGTTGTTGTTGTTGTTGTTGTTGTTGTTGTTGCTGATGTTGCTGTTGTTGGCCACCTTGTAGTTGTTGATGGTCGAATAGTAGATTATTTTTTGATGTTTTATGATTTTGAGTTTGTGTTGGTTGTGTTGTTTGTGGCGGTATATTATATAATTGTCCCAGATCGCGCTCCATTCTTTCCAAATCATCGAATGCCTGACACAATTGTTCTTTGGTCAAACCACTGTTTCTTAGCCGTCGAGTCAATTCCCATTGTTCTATTGAGAATAACAGCGACGAGTTTTTGGACATAACATTTGAGAGTAGAATTTTCTCAAGCATTTCTTTATCCTTTTAAAATATTTGTTTTTTTATTAATTTAAAAAATAAATTGAAACAAAAAAAAACAACAAACTTTAAAATTCATTTCAATAATTATTATATTCCATATTTTTTAAAAAAAAGAAAAATCTAAAAAAAATGAAACATTATTAATAAAATTTAATATATATATATATATATATATATTTATTTATATTTATATTTATATATAAAATGAAAACTAAAAAGCTTTATTATTATTATTTTTATTATTATTATTATTATTATTAATATTATTATTATTATTATTATTATTATTATTACTATTATTATTATTAATAATAATAATTACAAGAATTAAAATTATAATTTTAATAAAAAATAATAATAATAAATTCTGTGTTGGGTTTTATTATTATTATTTTTATTATTATTATTAAAATTTGGGTTCTTTGGTAGTAATAATAATAACAATAATAATAATAAAAATAATAATAATAATAATAATAATAATAATAATAATAATAAAAATAAAATTTATAGATTATTATTTTTTTTAGATTCAAAGAAAAAAAATAATAATTTTTCTAATAATTAAAATTAATTACCTCTTTTTATTATTATTATTATTATTATTTTAAAAAAATTTTTTTATTGTTATTGTTATTATTATTATTATTATTATTATTATTTTTATTATTATTATTATTTTTATTATTATTTTTATTAATATTATTATTATTGTTATTAGTTTCTTTCTTTTTTTTTTTTGATTTTAATACATAAAATAATTATTAATGGTTTTAATAATAATAATAATAATAATAATAATAATAATAATAATAAAACAAAAAAAGAAACAATTGATCAATTTTATTTTATTTATATTTTAAAATAAAAAAAAAAAGGTTTATTTATTATTTTATTTTTAAGGAATAGAAATATTTTTACAATAAAAAAGAGGTTTTATTATTTTATATTAAATTAAAATTTTAAATTTAATTAAAAAAATAAATTTTTTTAAATTTAATTTAATTTAAGGATATTTAAATTAATAATTAAATTTTTTTTTAAGTAATGAGATAATTTTAAATAGTAAATTTTATAATTAGTTTATTTTTTAAAAATTTAGTAAATAAAATATATTTATTATTATTATTATTATTGTATTGCTCAAAAAATGACAACAAAATTTATTATTAAATAAAATCATATGATACAACAACCTTAGTTTTTTATGTTTTTTTTTTTACAAATTATACTCAAAAATATTCAATTCAAGGAAAATAATTCAAATGATGTTTTATCTTTTATTTATTAGTTTTTAATCTATAATAAATGAGCTTTTAATAATTCAATATTAATAATAATAATAATAATAATAATAATAATACCTATATTATATTAAATAATAGTAATATTTTTATCAGCATTTCTTAGTATTAATTTTCAACAGAAATAAAAATATGAATAGGAATAATTCAATTGAATTTAATAAATTTATATTACATTTAATTAATAAAATTATACAAGTATTAGATAAATTAGACTCAACTGTCTTCAAAATAAATTTGTTTCGTTTCATCCAAATGTAATTTATTATAAGGTTATATAATCTAATAAATAAGATCATTTTGACAAAAAGTTAAATGAAATAGTTTAGTACATTTAAATTACAAGTAAATAAATTCAACTTTATTTTTTGTATTTTCATATTAATATTTGGTCAAATTTTTATTCGAATCAAAAAGTAAGTTATGTAATTTTATAAATATACACAATAAAAAAAATAAACTATTTAAATAAACTTTTAAACAAAAACTTTATTAAAATAAATTTCTTTTTTTTTTTAAATAAATTAAATAACACTCTTTTATTTAAATTTTAAAATAAAAATTAAAAAAAAAAAATAACACTCGAAACAAAAAATTGTTTTATTTAATTTCTACAAAATATACAAAAAAAAAATTTAAAAATTTTTTTTAAAAAATATTTAAAATACCGGAAAAAACTTTAAAAATATAGAAAAACAAACAAATGATTTTAATTATAATCTTAACTGCATTAATTTTAAGCCCTGATTTTAGTTGAATTTGTTTGTTGGATGTGTTATTGACTAGATTACTTGATCGAAGCTAAAGTTTGATTTGAGTTTTGTATACCACTATCTTTGCTTAAATTTGTTTGATAAATATGTATCGAGTTTAACAACATTTCATACACATCTCTTCTGCCCATTTCTCTTATTTTGTTCAATAGGTTTTTGATTGTGGCTTGTTCTGGCTTAATTTTGCACCATTCGTTCAGCACAAGTTCACATTTGCTGTTTATTTTACTCGAGCTTGAATCAATAAGAGGCAAAAAGTCCTGCAAGCCGAGTAAAAATGCAAGTATAGACCAGTCTCGACCCATCGGATCTGTTTTATCCAAGTAGCAACACAACATTCGTTTCGAATATGGATTAATCTTGTAAAAGCCCAAGTCAATGCCATATGTTAAATTTTTTTTTATATTTTCCGAACCACAGCAAATTAAATCAATAAATAAATTATCTAACTTAGATTTTTTATCTTTTTCCATTTCCATTTGAATTAAATCTTTTGGACTATAGATCAAATCGAATGGTATTACACCAAGATTTGTGACACCTTTAGCTAATTTAATTGGTCTAAAAGACAAATAATGCTTTTCGAGGTTTATGTTTGGACATGTCTCGAGTATCAAGTGTTCTATTAAGGAATACAAATCTTGAATAAAGTAGAACAATTCTTCTCTAAAAGCCTCAGGTGCACAAGCTCTTAGTTCTATATAATCTCCATTTAAATGATCCAAACTCAACAGACACTCAATTAAACAAGATTTACGGGTTAATCTTGAACAATATCGGGTTTGACTCAAATCGAAATCAATCAAAGCACCATTTAATTTAGTTTCTAATTTTAAATTGTTAAATTTACTCGACTGAAGTATGTTTATGGTCGAGTTTGTGGTGTTCGGATAAGAAGAATTGTTTGAATTTTCTACTTTATCATCCATCAAAAGCCTATCTAGCTTGGAAAAATTCTCATCAGTTAATTTAGTGTCCAATTTTTTAACACTTTTTGTCTCTTTTTTTACATTTTCTTCTAAACTTGAATTCAAAAATCTCAAAAAGACCTGAATTCTAAAAAACAACGAAGCCAATTGAGAAGGACATTTTATTAAATTTGCTTGTGTGAAACTATTTATCATTGAGCTAGTCATTAAACTAGTTTGAGTTTTAAAATGAAAATTGGACAATTTTAATCTAAAACCATTTAAAATGAACAGGTTCTTTTGTTTGTAATTTTTTATGATATTAAAACAATACGGAACTGGTTCTGTGATAAAATTAAGAGCTGAAAACTCGTATAACAAGCTGTTTGTATCTTCATACTCGGCGCACAAATCAAAAGAAATAAACAAATCTTTTAACAAATTTAAATCACAACAAAGATCAGAAAAGATCTCTTTTAGTTCACTTAAAGTATAAACACCATTGAAGTTGCTTGGTTTAATGTTCAAGTACCTCTCGTGTGAAAACAACCGACCAAGAATTTTATTACACAACCACTCGGGCTGATAGCAAATAAGTTCTGTTTCATGATTACTTTTAATATAAACTATTTCGCCCATAATTTCTAGTTGTTCTTTCAACTCGCATAAATGATCATCACTAGCCAACGGATTTATTTGCTCTCTAATTTGATCCACGAATTGTTTCCAAGTTAGAATCGGATACGAAGGGTTTTGAAAATTACCAAAGTTAAATTTATGTCCCGAGCTTATCGGGCTCGACGGAGGAACATTCGAGTTTTGACTTATAAGCAATTTCCTCCAGTTTTGAATATGAAACAAAGTCCTATTCAAAAACATGGTACACTTTGGTAATTTTTCGCCAAGTGACTCTTTTAGTTTGATCAAGTGCTGAATCAGGAGTTTAGTATCAGTAACCCAAGCCGATCGAGCATCTAATACAAAATGTTTCTCGCTCAAATCAAACATGTCATCGTTTTTATAATAGTTTTCAATCTGTTGTTTTAGATATATTGATTTTTCGTTAGTGTATTGACCATCGTCTTTTTTTATATGAGTATAATTCTTATCCAAATCAGCATGTGTTGCTACAAATAGGATTTTAATTGAATTAGGTTTAAATTCGTGTTGATTTATTTTTATTCTTGATCTTAAGTATTCTAGCCAATTTATGCACTGTTTAAAGCAATCGTCTTGTTCTTGATTTAGACTATACACAATTAAATAAATAGAATTTAAGTCTTTAATAAACTGATCATAGAATTGTTGATACGGCTCGTAACCCGAAAATTCCCATATGCTAAAATGATGCGAGCCGAAAAATGTAGACTGTGTTATGTTTATACCTTGGGTATAATTTTTATTCACTGGTTCGTAATTGTCTAAAATGTTGTTTACACTTGATAAACTGTCTTGTTCTTGATTTACCATATTGTTCATGTCGAATAACTCTTGTGAGCTGAAGCTGTTGATTTTTTCCAAGTAATTTCGATGAAGACCGTAATTTTTTTGTGCTTTATTGTTCGGAGTTACATTAGTGCTTAGACGAGTTTTACGAAAGAAGCTGTTCAAATAAGAGCAATTCATCGAATCAATCAAAGTTGATTTTCCAACACCCGATGATCCAAAAACTTTTAATTTTATTTTTCTTAGAACGTCATTTGTTGGTACTAGCTGTTCGATGAACATTTCTCTGTTCTCCTCCTTTTAAAAAATTTATATTAATTTTTTTATTATTTATTTCAAGCTCGAATTTATTCTAATTAAGATTTTGCCAATTTAAAATATTAATTATTGTTAATATCTTAACCATAGTATATTTCTGTTGTATCATGCTTTAGTCTACATTTTAAATTTCCTAAGCTTAAATTTACTTTCTTATAAAAAAGAAAAGTTTTGTTTTTAGATTATTAATTTAATTATTTCTTATATTGGTAAAAACTAGACCAGACTACTTTTACTATTAATCTATAAATTTAGATTTTCTTTTTATTTGCGCAAATTTTAATTAAAACTGAAAGCATTTTTAAAATTAAATGTTTCTCTTACTCTTCTTAGAGAACTCAATAAATTAGCTATATTGTTATGTTTTAAATTGATGGCCAATTGTTCTGCTGTAAGACCATCTTTATTTTTAATACTCAAATCTAAACCGGCTAAGCACAAGCATCTAACTGCATCTATTTCATTCTTTTCAGTAGCTGTATGTAAAGGAGTCATTTCTTTTTTATTTTTAATATCTACTCTACACCCGAGAGCGCACATTGTTTGCACTACAGGCAACAAATTTTCTCTACATGCTATATGTAATGCAGACTCTCCATTTGAATCCAACAAATCCATATTGCAACCGGCTTGGATTAGTAAAAGTGCAATAAGAGTGTAATGTCGTTTGACTGCCCAATGTAAAGCCGTATTGCGCCGATTATCTCGGTAATTCAAATCAGCTTTGTGCTCGGTCAAAGTCTTTACTATATCGATACATCCACGTGCACATGCTACAATTAAACAAGTCTCACCATCTTTATTCTTCATATTAACATCACATCCATAATTGCATAGACATTTTACTATTTCTGGAAATATATTCCAACTAGCAACATGCAAACAAGTTTCCAACTGATCATCTTGAATATCCAAATTAGCACCTAAATCACATAATACTCTAACTAATTCTATACAACCGTACCTTGAAGCCACATGTAACGGTGTTTCTCCGTTTTTATTTTGAACATCAATTGGTACACCATTTTTAATCAAATATTGAATAATGTATTTAGAATTTTCAATGTCATTTGATCTACAACTAAAATGTATTGCATTCTCGCCGTTCTTTAATAAAACAACAACAACAACAACAAAAAAAGAAAACTCAATTTAGTTTAATTCAAAATTGCTTTAATATTTAAAATAAAATATTACTATATCAGTTGCATTTAGGTTTATTTTAAATTCGTTTAAAAGTTTTATTATATCAAGTCTACCATTTAATGCTGCTATATGTAATGCTGTTTCTTTATTCTTCAAAAATGAAATTTTATTAGAATTTTAGATAATTTTAATTTATTATCTATTATTGATAAATTAAAATCAAAAAAAAAAAATCTTTTTTCTTTTTTCTCTAACCTATTTAGCATCTAATGTTTCTTTTAAAGCATCGTTTAAAACAAATATTAATATCAAATTTCTTATTTAAAATAATCACAAATTTCAAATTTATTTTTTGCAACAAGAGTTTAAAATTTTTTCTAAGTATTAAAACTCGAATTATTTCTAAGCTATCTTACATAATATATTATGAAATTGTATTGATTGTTTTTAATTATATAAAAAAAAATTTGCTCTTATTACTTGATTGTGTGTATTTACATCGATGTGAGCAACATTTAGCAAATTTTTCAGGTTTAAATAGTCACCATCTTCACTAGCACATAATAATGCAGTTAAAACAAAATTATCACCATTATCTAACAAACTTTTGCCAAATGAAACACAATTAATATTATCTAAACTAAGGGTTGACGAAAGACGAAACTGAAATTTTTTTATTATTCTATTGGCTATTAGCACTGCCAGGGCCGATTGCTTTTAGATAAAAAGAAGAAAATTTTTTATTAAAAAAATTGTTAATTTTAATTTAATAAATAAAAGAGCATGCAAAAAACAAATAAAAAATCACGCTTTTTAAAAACCACCACTTTTTTTTTTTTTTTAAAAAATTTCATGCAAAAACTTAGAACACTTAAATGAACCCCAAAATGAACTTAGAATAATAAAAGCTACTTTTCTTAGTAGTCGTGGTTGTGGTAGTCTTAACTACACTTTTAGTAGTTCTAGTTTTAGTAGTTATTTTCTTAACTATAGCATCATCGGTCTCTTTTACATCGACTATATTATCCGCTTTGCAAACTTTTACATTTTCGTTAGTCTTCATCTTATTCTCTATGCTTGTTCTTACACTCAAACCGGTCTTTTCGTCCTTAGTATCTATAACTTTAAAATCAGATTTTTCATCTTCTTTAGTCTCATCAGAGATTAGGTTCGTATTCGAACCATTTTTTCCATCCTTATTTAAATTAATAGACAAGTGTTCATTAATTTTATCCTCATTCTCATCTGCGTCATCTATAGACTCATTAAACTCAGTCACTTTAACCGGTTTGAGCTCTATATTCGGTATATTGAGCAATTTTTGTCTTTTAAACATCGATACATCGTCAGTAGATGCTCGATGGTTTCCTATCTTAATTGAGTCTATTCCTATCTTAAATCCTGGTGTATTAGCCGCCGAATCGGACAAATTTAAACTTCCTATTTGCTTAATTAAAGGCTCTTTGCCATTTTCTGAGCCGTTTTCTGGCTCAGAATCTGTCTCAGAGTATTCGCCTTCATACAATACACTCTTTCCTGTCAATTCGGCTCGTTTCTTAGACTTAACGTTTCCCTCACTGTCTCTGTATTTAGTGGTAACCGTTCGTACGGTGCGTGATTCACATTGCATTTGTACCTTCCATCGACGTCGGGCAATAAACGATTTGAATTGTTCTATATTGATCTGAGCTTGGCGTCGTAAATCTTCGTCTTGTTTTCGTCTTGGCTTTATCCAAGGATGTTCCAGGCAATCTTTAACTGTGGCACGTTTGCGAACATCTTTGACAAATAAACGTGCTATAAAGTCTTTGGCTAGATCGCTTGTATGACCGAAATATTCGTCGTCAAAGCTATAATCTATGTTTGTTATATTAGCAAATGTTTCTTGTTTGGAATCGCCTAAGAACGGCGATGCTCCTGAGAGCAGTATATACGTAATTACACCGATACTCCACATATCAGTGGCAGTTGATATCGGTTGATACTGAATGATCTCGGGCGCTACAAACTCTGGTGTGCCATAAGTTTCCATTACTTTTTCGCCTGGTTTTAGTTTTCTCGATATTCCAAAATCGATTATTTTAATCAAACAATTTTGTCGGTCCAACAACATTACATTCTCTGGCTTCAAATCCAAATGTACTATATTTCGCGCGTGAAAGTGCTCAACGCCTTCTAGTATTTGTGTTATAAATTTAGCTGCATCCGATTCACTCAAATGATCTTTTTCTGATATAAATTCAAACAATTCACCTCCTTTTACCCTTTTTTAAGAAAAAAAAAAAAAAAACATTTTTTAAATTAATGTTCAAACATGTTTTCAATACTTTTGAGTTGATTGAAAGAAATCAATTATAAATAATTAAAATAAGCCGTCAAGTTAATAATATAATGATAAGATATATAAAAAAAAATTAAAGTTGCAAGTTCAAGCTTAATTAAAACATGATTTTTTTATAATCAAATTTGCAATCAAGTTAATTTCAAATTTTCAAAATTTATTTATTTTTAAATTAAAATTTTAATCTATCCAGATAAAAATTTATCCAAATTTTTTATTCTTTTATAATTCAACAAAAAAAAAGATAAAATTATCAACACAAATTTCCTAAAATATTTCTAAACAAGGAAATGTAATTAAACTTTTAATTAAAACAATAACTAAACTATTTTAAAAAGAGACAAAGCGTCTTTTTGTATGACCCAATTATTTAAAATCGATTAAACAAAATCGGAAAAGACCTATATAGATTAATTTAATAAATTTCCTATATTAAAATAAAAATAGAATTCCTGTTCATGTTGATTTTGTTAGTTTAAACAAAATAGTTTCAGGTGGATTAAAAATGAATTTTTTATAAAACTTACAATTCCAGCACTAGAATAATCTCATATTGGGTCTCGAACACTTCGTGTAATGAAATAATATTATTATGTTTTAATTCGGATAATATTTCGATCTCTTGTAGTATCTTTTCTCTAAACAAACCCTTGCGACTGCTCGAATTTGGTCTTCGTTTGACCACAAATTTAGCTGCGTATTCTATTTGTGTAGATTTTTCTTTACATCTTCTAACAATGGCAAATTGTCCACTTCCCAAGTCCTCGAACACATCGTAAATATCTTCGAATTTTCGATCTGTTCTTATTTGCATCTAAATTAGAAAATAAATATTATGTGATTTAAAATATAATTTTAAAAATTTATAATTTATAATTTATGATGATGATGATGATGAATAAAAAATTTCAAAGTAAAATAACAAGAATGTTAATTTAAAGGTGTAAATTTTTATTTTTTTTTATTTTTTTTTTCTAATATGAATAATAATAATAATAAATAAATAAATATTTATAAAAAAAAATGAAATAATTTTATAATAAAGTATAGTTTGTATTTTAATTTAAATTTTAATCTATCAGCTTGTCAAAAAATAAAAAAAAAAAATCAAAAAAAAAATTTCATTCATTGAATATAAATATATATATATATTTTTTTTTAATTAAAAATCCTGTTTGCCTAAGTATTGCAAATTGCAATAGTTTGAACGAGGTAATAAAAAACGAAACATAAAAATTTCAAATTTTTCTTTCTTTCTTTCTATATAAATATATATAAATATATATATAAATAAATAAATAAATAGACTAAAATTATGAGGGTTTTTTTTTTCAATTTTTTTTTTAATTTTTCTAAACTAAAGTTGCATGAAACCAATAGTGATAAATTAAAAAAAAAAAATGAAATTCATAATTTTTTTCTTTAACTAAATTAAAAAAAGTTGAAAAAAAAAAACAAATCAATGAAGCGAATCTTAGATATTATTATTATTATTATTATTATTATTATTATTATTATTATTATTTTAACATAAATAAATCACATCCCATTAAGAAAAACAAAAAACAAAATATTTAAAAAATAAAACGCCTTTAATAAATTATAATCCCAAATTTTTGAAAGATTTGGAATTTAAAATAAAATTTTTTTTTTATTTTAAACCTGAATTAAATCAAAAAATAATAATGACATTTTTTATTTCAACAACAAAAACAAAAACATAATTGTCTTAAAAATAAAACAAAAAAATTTTGATATTTCAATTTAAAAAAAAAATTAAAAAAAAAAATTTTTTTTATTGAGAAATATTAATTTTTTGTAAGTAAAAGCATTTGATCTTTTTTGATTTTTTTGTTGTTGTTGTTGTTGAGTTGTGGTTGTTAAAGTTTATAAAAAAAAAACTAGAACAGCAAAGAACTAAAGAAATATAGAAAAATACCAAGTTACTTATTGATTATTAAAAATTTATATTAAAGTTTTTTTATGATCCAATAAAGCAAAGTTTATGATTGTTTTTATAGTTCTTGAAAATTTAATCAAAACTAGTCTTTGTTGAATTAATAAGATTGCTTTTTCTTTTTTATTATTATTATTATTATTATTTATTTCTATTTGCTTTTAATTCATTGTTTGTACGTTCGTTTTCGTTTTGTTCGCAAGATTGGTCGCTTGCTACAAGAAATAAATATAAGAAATAAATTTGATATATGTTCAAATAAAACTAGCAACTAGCAACTAGCAACTACAACTACAACTACAACTAATACAAAATTAATAAAAAAATAAAAGAAAGAAATACAAGTTTTGTTTAATTAAAAAAAAAAATATAATAAAATAAATTTGTAATTATATTAATATTAATAGGTATAAGAAAGAAAAAAAGAAAGAAATATTTTAATTAATTAAATTTTATTATTATTATTATTATTATTATTAATATTAATATTAATATTTTGTGTTATTGTTATCATTATTTTTGAATAAAAAATGATCATTTTTGTTTACGTTTATTTGTTTTTAACTTTTAAAAAATGTCTTGTTTAAATATCAATCTGTTTTTTTTTTTATTTTTCTTTTTACATTTATCAAAAAACACGAATCATTTATATGATCATCAATAATAATAATATTGTATGTATATTAAACTTTTTTTTTTTTTTGTATTTTAATCATAAATATATATGAATATATGTGAATATTTATTTATATGTTCTTGTAAATCTCTTAAATTCAAATTATATAATCGATTACAAAAACAACAAGAATACAAAAAAAAAATAAAATTTTGTTTGTTTATTAAATTATTTCAAGATTTATTTTTTTCTATGTATTTCTTATAATACATATAATTGGCATTTTATTGCAACCCGGAATTGTACAATACAAATATTTCTCTATTTCTCTAAATTCAATAATAATACAATCATTTATATTTATTCTAATTTAATTTAATTTAGCTCTTCTTTTCTTTTCTTTTTAAAAAACAAACTTTTAATCTTAAAATCTGTTTCTCACATGAATCGATTATATAATCCTTTTCTTTCTCTTTGTTGAATAAAAAGAACAAAATAAAAAGAATATTCTCTTCTTCTTCTTCTATTTCTTCTTCTTGTTATTCTGATTCTTCTTCTTAAAAATAAAAAATGATTTATTATAGCTTGAAAATATTTTAAGATATTTATAAAAAAAAATAAAACCAAGTTTAAAACTTTGATATTTAAATTTATTGATAACATATAATGAACTTTTTTTTTCTTTTTTTTTTTTTCAAATTCAAAAATATGATGCCAAATATATATCTAATTAAAACCTATTTTTTTTTTCTATTTTCTTAAGCCTTTGTTACTACTCGGTCAGTGAATTTTGAAATAGAAAAGAAATGTTACTGGAATCAGAGTCGGCATTTGTGTTAAATATATATGGGTTAGCAATTTATTATAAACATAGTTAAAAAATTTACAAATAAATAGTATCAATCAAAAACCTTATTATTATTATTTTTTATTTTTATTTTTAATTTTTTATTTTTTTTTCTACTAAAAATAATTACCTAGTTTTAGGTTATTCGAATTTTTGAAAGAATAAACATAAATTAACTTTATTATTCTTCTTCTTCTTCTTCTTCAAATAAAATAAGATAATCGGTCTGAGATTTCTATTTCAAATAGAACTATACAACAGCTGCAAATTTCTTTTTCTATTTATTTCAAATCAAGTTTTTAGTTTTGTTTGAAATTTGTTAGATTAAAAAGAAAAACTAAATATAGAAATTGTTTGTTAAAGAAATAATAATAATAATAATAATAACTAATTTAAAACCAATTTTTATTATTTATTTTTTCATAACCTTTTTAAGCATTTCAAAAAAAAAAAAAAAAAACAACAACAACAAAATTTTATAATAATGTTTCAATAAAACTCTAAAATAAATAATAATATTATATAATAATGTCAATTTTTCAAAAAATATTTATAAACAAACTTGAAAAATTGAAAAATTGAAAAAAATTAAAATTATTCCATTTAACTAGTTGGTCACAACAACAACAACAACAACAACAACAACAACAACAACAAAGAAGAGAAATATATAAATTTCCAAATCTTAATCTAATTCTTAAGGTTAGGGTTAGGGGGTTAGGGTTAGCCCTAACCCTGCTTTTATGTTTGATAAATGATTGCCAAATAATTTTATAATTTTCCAATCTTGTTTTAATTAAAAAATGATAAATTTAAAATAATAAAAATTTCGCTTAACTAGGTTAAGTAGATTTTATTATTTTAAAATTTTTTATTTTTTTTTTTTATTTTTTAAATTTAATCAAATATTTGATTTAATAATAATTTAATAAAATTAAAATTTTTTTTTTTTTTTTTTTTCAAGCAATTAATAACAAAAAAAAATATAAAAAATAGAAAAAAAAAACTTTTGTTTTTAGCTAAATAAATAAATCTGTAAAATGCTAAATATTTTTTGTTTTAAATATATTTAAAACAATTTTTATTTTTGTTTCTACTTTATGTAAATTTAGCCTTATTTGTACTTGTTTTATTGAATATAAAAAATGTCTATTTAAATATATATATTAATGTTAAATGATCTGCTTTCTATTTCTTATTAATTTAAAATTCAATTTCGGATCAAATTACAAAATGTCTTGGATACCAATTTATTGCTTCACTGACAACATATTCACATATATCTTCTTTTCAATATTGTTACAATTTTCTAGACAAGCAAACTCAAATTATATATCTTTACAATTCTACCATTAATTTAATTACATTTATTAAAATTTTTTTTTTTTTTTTATTTTTTTTAATGATAAAATTGTAATTTATACTAAAAAAATTTATTTTTTTTTTTTCTAGTTTTCAAAACCGATACTGCGAATCATTTTTTAAATTATTTTAATAAAAGAATTAAATAGTTTAATTTAAAAAAAAAAAAGAAAAAAAACTACGACTGAAACCATAAAAATTTGAGCTAAATTTGTGTCAAATTTTTGTTGTTGTTGTTGTTGTAGTTGTTGTTTTTAGAAATTGTCTACAATTTAACAAAATTTTGACCCAATATTAATATTTTAAACTAATATGTTTATATGTAAAATAGAATATACAGTATTGCTAATCAAAAAAAGTATTTAATAGAATAATTTTAATTAATCCAATGTTACACTCAACTCAAAGTCAATCGGCAATCGGGTTCAAAACTAGATTATAACCTTTGATTATAACCTTTGATACAGACTAAGTTTATCAATGATACAATACATTTTAAAAGATTATTTATTTCTATTTAGGAAACATTTAAAATAAGAAAAAAAAAACAAAAAAATAGATGTATTATAATTATAGTAGTAATGGTAACATAAATTTTGAGATTATTGACTCAAAACAATTTTTTTATAAAATAATGTTTGTTCTTTTAAAAACTAACATTTGTTTCTTAAGCTTTTAAAAAAAATTGATATTCTAGATTCTACTATATATTGTTGCTAATAACAATAGTTTCTTTGTGTTTTATTTTATTAAATTAAATCTATGACTATAGCTAATTGTTTAATTGATCTTATAGAATCTTCTTTAATGTCTTGAATTTTAAATTCTTTACAAAGTTTTTAAACTTGTTGATATTTTAAAATTTAAAATCAATTCTTACACTTCTTTCTTGCAATATGAATATCATTAATTTATGTTTTTTTTTTAAATTTAACTTAAATACCTTTCTAAAATTATATCATATTAAATTCTAATTAAAAAAAATTTTTGAAATTTTTTTTATTTTAAAAAAAATTAATAAAAATTATCTTGTTGAAGTTTATTAGTGAATCAAAAAGTAAATTTAGAGTTTCTTTTAGAACATTTAGAATTGATAATTTTAATTTCATTTGAAATTTATAAATCAATTTCAAGTAATTTCTTTGAGTATCAACTTTTAGTTATTAAAGTAATCTGAATCAGTCACTTGAATATGTAAAAATATTTAAAAAATTTTATTTAAAATTTTCTTTTTTTAAATATTTAAAAAATAAATCTTTTTAACAAAAATGTATCTAAAATTAAATCAAATTGAAATGTATAAATAAGAATTAAAAAAAAAATAAAAATTATTTCACTTTAAACAGCGAAGGATGAAACTTTTTATCTTTTTGACATTGTTTTGCACATTTTTTATAATTGTTACACTTGGTAAAGCAGAACAAAACGACACCTTGTTGCTAGAAAAAAGACAAGCAGTAAAAAAACCAGTTAAACCAAAGGCTAAGTTTGGCGGCGGTGGTGGTTTAGGTTGTAACATACCAGAATCTTGTTATGATTGCTTGTTTTGGTTATATTGTCCACACGGATATGATGAAGATTGTCCTTTTAAAGATCCAGATGAAACTCCTTCTAGTTTAGACTCTGGTGGTGGTGGTAGTGACAAATCTGTTGCTAAATCTGCCAAAACATCTCGTAAACCTTCTGTTAAACCTCCTGGTAAACCTACTCGTGCTCCACCTAGACCTGGTTAACATTAATCAAAATTATTAAAAATCATTCTTTATCCTAAAAATAAACAATTTTAGTATTTTATTTTAGAAAAAAGACATAAATAAATCAACTTTTATTATTAATAAAAAATATTTCAACTAAAAATTTTCATATCATTTTTTTTTTATACTAAATATATTCTTAAATCAATAAAAAAACTGGTCAAATAGATTTTTATTTTTTAATTTTTATTTACAATGAATGACAGCAAAAGTAAATCAGACTTGAACGACTCGTCGTACTCGTCACCATTAAACTCGGCTGATTATCAAAAAAATTTAAACTTTTTTCCAAACACCTCGACAAGCTCTTTTTTAAGAATATATTTCAAAAATTCAACTGCTGTGGTGGAAAGAAAATCAATAAGTCTTAAGCAGTCATTAAGTTCCAAGCTTAAAAAAAATAATCTTGATATCGAGTCGTGTGTTGCTTATTCCAAAGAGAACAAGTATAAATTTAAACAAAAAATATATTTTTTGAATAAAAAGTTGTTAAGCATGTTTTAAAAACAAGTCTTGTGATCGACTGGGGCGAGGATATAAGTAAAATAAATGAAACAAATTTATACATTAGCTTAAAATGTGACATAAAGCATGTGTTTGTCAAGAAGCTGATTTTGAACAAGGCAAAGTTTGCCTTGAATCGGAGCTGTGATTTGTGCAAAAGAGCTTGTAATCAAGGCTTGTTTATATTCTCGTGTAAAAAATGTGATAACATTCTTTGCCACAATCAAGAATGCAAACTAAAAATAGAAAAAACAATTTGCTTGACAAATCAAAAACCTAAATTGGGAATGAATTTAATCAAAACAAGTGCAAGCTCAGTATTTAACACAACCAAACCGAGTCTAAAACAAAAATGGATCAATTTACAAAACAACAGTGAACAAATTTTACCCATAACACAAATAACCATATGTCCACCACGAGCCAGATCTCTAAGTGATCCGGACAATATATTGTTTAAACAAGAATCTGAAAATTCGAAAAAAAGTAATTAAAAAATTATTTTTTTAAATTTTAATTTTTATGCTTAAAACTAGATTCAATCAGGTTCAAATAAGAAAGAGCCTTTAAACGATTTGAACAAAAAACCAAGTAGATGGAATTCGTTGCTCAGCTGGGAAATACCTCCTACTCGAATTCAAATAAATAAACAGCTCAAAATTGGCACCGGGTCGTTTGGCGTTGTTCACAAAGGCACAGATTTTTATCATGGTGTAGTAGCTGTCAAATTCATAAGTGTAAATAAAAATAATCCAACTCAGGAACAAATAAAAGCATTCAAGAACGAAGTTGCTATTTTAAAATCAACTCGACATGATAACATATTATTTTTTATAGGTTGTTTTTTGAGCGAACAATTGGCAATAGTGACTGAATGGTGCCCGGGATCGAGTCTTTACAGGCACTTGCATGTCGATGAAGTTTATTGGGATATGGTTCAATTAGTCGATATAGCAAAGCAGACTGCAACTGGAATGGAATATTTACATGCCAAAGATATTCTACACAGGGATTTAAAATCAAATAATATTTTCCTTATTCCTAAAGAAGATAATAATAATTTGAATAGAATCAAAAAAAGTAAAAATCTGGAAAAAGATTTTAATGTTTTGAAATGGACTGTGAAAATAGGAGATTTCGGCTTGGCAACAGTTAGATCGGCTTGGATTGAAAATTCGAGTAAAAAAGAACAGCCCACTGGGTCTATTCTATGGATGGCACCAGAGGTTATTAAACAAAAAGTGTCAGATCCTTATACACACAAGTCTGATGTGTATTCATACGGAGTAGTTTTATATGAACTTGTGACGAGTAGTTTGCCATTTCAGAACAAAGAACAAAACATGGTTTTATTTTTGGTGGGCTCGGGTAGGCTTAAATTGAATCCAAGCGATTCCAGAGAAGACACACCAGAACAAGTAAAAGAGCTTATTCGAATATGTTCGGAATATGATAGAGAAAAGAGACCAGAATTTGTAGAAATAAATGGAATTTTGAACAAAGCACAATTCAAAAAAGTTTACAATGAACCCAAATTGAAAAAGACTCAATCAGCACCAAACATTTTACTAAATTTCAATAATCACGATGATTTACGTTCTCTAATTTCACATTCCGATTACAACTCAGATGAATTTTATTTAAGTGGAGAAGAAGATTATTTAGAAGAGCATGAAAATAATAAAATAAATTTCTACTCATCTGATGATCTTGTATCAAATACTTGATTTAAACTAAATCGCCATTTTTTTATCTCTATTTTGTTTAAAACAAAATCTAATCGTTTAATTATATCTACTTAAAATATTTTTATCAAAATAATAATTTAAAAAAAAAATAAAATAAAAATTTTTTATTTAAATATATTTATTTATTTAAAAAAAAAATAAGTTATAGTAATAGTTGTTTTATCTAGATAAAGTATTAGTATCTAAGAGTTACTTGGTTACCTATAATGGCCAAACATACACTTTTTTAAATATTAGTTATTCTTATGCCCTATTGTTAAATATTCACTTATAAAACTAATAAAATTTAATTAAATTATTTCAAATAATGTTTAATTTTGATAGCAAACAAATTATTTGTGTTTCCAAAATTATTTCTCAAGTTAATTTCAATTAGCTATTACTACTTTTATACATAATTGTACAAATTGATTATTTTTTTGCCCAAAATAAATCAATTTGTTTATTTGTTTATTTAAATAAAAAATTTTTAATTGATTTTTATTTTAAAATTAATTGAAATTTATTTTCAGTAAAAATCGATAATTTTTAATTTTTTTTTTTTTTTAAATAAATTTTGACAAGGAAATACAACAACAAGTAATTTTATATTGTTTAAAATTCAGGAAAAAGTTTTAATTTTATTTTTTTTTCTAATTTGATAACTTTTTTTCTATAGACTTTAAAATAAAAGATTAATTAAAGAAATACATGATTTCAAATTCAAATTTTTATTCTCTATTTTTTGCTTTAACTTGAAAGCCATTTGAATATATTGAATCTCTAATTTCTAGGGCATTTTAATTTAAATAAATGGTTTTTTTTTGTTCGGAAATATAAATATATATATTTCGTATTGAAACAAAAACTAAAAATAACAAAATAATTTTAAAACAAATATTTTGGTAATTTTGAAAATTCTTAGAAAATAAATTTAAAATTACTTTTATCGGTTTTTTTTTTTTTTATTTCAAATAAATTTTTATTTTCCACTTTCATAATTTTAACTTTAAAAGTAAATTATTTTTTTTTTAAGAAAAAATCAATTTTTGCATGTAAATCAAAACAAACTAATAGCTAACAAAGCTAAATAAACCAAGTGAACCTTTCTTATATTGTTTGTGAATAGAAAAATTGAAAAACTTTGAAACAAATTTGATTCAACTTAGTAGAATGTAGATTCAACCCTGGAGACACAAAATACACAAAATAGACAAAATGGAAACATTTTATAGATAAACAATTTTCTATGTTTTAAAACGTGTTTGCTAATTATGTAAATTAACTAAAAAGGCTCTAATCGAGCGATCAATCAAACAATCAATCAATTTTTATTTATTTTTGCATTTATTTCTATTATGTTCCTAATTTAAAAGCCTTAAAGAATTCGTGTTTTAACTAACATTATGTGTATTTTCAAAATTTTAATATCATATCATGATTTTTTCATTTTTTTATTTTAAATCATAAATTAAGATTTTATTTTCAAGATTAAGATTATTATGTAAAAAAAATTTTTTTATTTTTCTTTAATATTAAATTCTATTGTAAATACCTAATTAATAATAATAATAATGGATTAGAAACAAATTTGGCTTTATGCATAAAATAATGATCAATTTTGATCTATTTATACTTAAGAAGATTGTATCCTGGTATTTATATTTAATTTATATTTAATTTAATTTAATTTAAATTATTATTTCGGTCTTGCAATCACTTGATTGCAACATCAAATAATTAAAGTGAATTATGAAATTTAAGAAACAATCAATTCAGGTTGAATTAAGATAAATAAAAAAATTAATGTTTTAAATTTTCCAGGTTTCAATAGATAAAAATTAATCAGATTGTTTATAATTGTTACATGTGAATAAGCCAAGTTTCAAACTTTATCTTAAACTATAAATTAAATTTCAATTGAGGATTTGTATGACTTTGCCATGCAAATATCTTTAAAACTACTATTACTGTTAAGTTATTAAGATTAATTTTCAAGTCTAAAAAACTAAGAGCAAAAATTTTCTATTAACTTTTATATCATCAAAATAAAAATTGTAATTTTATTATAATTTGCAATTAATCTCTTTTTTTTTGTTGTTGTTGATGTTGGTATTGTTAAAGTGTTAAAGAAATAAAATAATTAAGATAAAATTATTTTTTCAGACTTTCATATTAAAAACTTTGAGCTTGTCGAAATAAATAAATAAATAAAAGAAGAAGAAGATGAAGAAGAAGAAGAGTATTTCTAGATAACGCAAATTTGTCAATACGGATAAGCGTTTAGCTGAGTTGAATGAAACTTTAGAACAAAACTAAAATAAACTATTATGTCACAATAATATATATACTGTATAAATTATTATAATTGAAATTAAAATATCGATCATTTCAAATTATGAACAAAAAAAAAAATTTCATCAAAAAAAAAAAAAAAAGAAGAAGATGAAGAAAAAGAAGGAACAAATAATCAAAAATAACAAGCTTATTATTTCCATTTTTTATTAATATTTTATAATTTCATTTCAACTGAATTATAAAATCGAATTTTCAGTTTTTTTTTTTTTTTTTTCTTCAGATTTTTTTTTATTTTGAAATTTATTTCTTTTTCTCCATTAAACAAATATTAAAAACAAAAAAAATTTTTTTTATTTATTTATTTATTTTGACATAATAAAAAAGTTTTGTTGCAACAATTACATGATATTTTCTAAATATTTGTGTTCGTAAGATTAAGTTTTTTTTTTTTTTTATTTTTTATTTTATAAATTTAAATAAATGAAATATCTTGTTTTGCATGCAAATTAAAGCAATGAATATTTGGAAATTGGTTGCCAAGCTGTTTATGTTGAATTTTTTCATTATCCCCGCACATACAATAGGAAATAATTAAACAAATGCAAATATTTGAAATACAAATATAGATTATATTATATATAAATCTATATTTATAATTTGACGCTTTTTTATTTCTCTTCTTTTTAAATTTTAACCTGTTTTCTCAAATGAATTAAAAATAAAAATAAAAACTCATTAATTAATTATTACTAGCAAAAAAAAAAAAAAAATTTTTATCGATTTTTCTTCTTTTAAGATGCTTTACTACTAGAATTGTTTATATTATAATCAAATAAAAAAAAAAAGATGAATTTAGCTGGAAATTTTTTCAAAGATATAAAAGAGAATAGTTCTATTAATCAACTAGGCTCGAAAATAAAAAATATAAGCCAATCGAACTGGTTGCCAGAGACCAAAGAGTTGTTAAATTTACAAAACGAAGCATCAAAACCAATAACGCCAACACAAACTCCGAAACGAACAAATGTAAAAAGCCAGCACAGTTACCAAGAAGACGAGCCTGTGTACGAGAAAAAATCACTACCTCAACAAACGACGACACAAAGTCGAGCACAAAAACAAACTAATTCGAAAACGGCGCGTTCCTCGAGTTACCGTAGTCCATCGCCCGACACGCCACCGGAGCCAGCTCAAGCGCAAATCGATCCTTTACAATACAACGCTTTACTCGAGACAAATCAAGCTTTAAAAATAGAACTGCAACGCTTAAGCATAGTAGAACTAAATCAAAAAAAATTAGAACAAGACAAACTCGATTTAGAGAAAAAATATTCACTTTTAGATTCAAATAATAAAATTTTAGATGAAAAATTAAAAACGTGCCAAACAAAATTGGAAAAATTCGAATTAGACAATTCAAATTTGAAAAATAAAATAAAAGATTTGAATAAACTAAACGAAGAGTATGAATCTAATTTGAATAAATTAAAGCAAAAAGAATCTATATTGGAAAAAGAGAATAAAAATTTGGAAAATGAGTTGGATCGATTGAGCGAGAAGAATACAAACAATGAAATGCATAGTCAAAAGTTACAAACTATTGAGCAAGCGAATAAAATACTTGAAAAAGAATTGGAGAGTTTAAGAGAGCAACAAAAGACCGAAAGAGCCAAAGTAAAAGAGAAAATGGATCTTTTGAATTCGAAGCAAAACGAAAAAATAAAAAAACTTCAAGATGAAAATTTAGACTTGGCAAGTTTAAATTCTAATTTTCTAAAAGAGATTGATTCTCTTAAAAAACGAGTACAAGAGCTTGAACTAGCCGAGTCTAAATCTTCCGATTTGGAAAAAGAGTTGAACAATTTGAATAAAAAATATTTCCAAGACAAAGAGATTTTAAATAGAGAAAAAAGCCTAATTCAAAAACATGAAAACGAAATGAAAAATTTGGAAATAATTTTGAATAATTTGAAACATGATTTGAATGAAAAAGAGAATGATTTGTTAGACATGAAGCAAGCGAGAGAATCAGAAACAGAGAATTATTTGAAAAAGTTAAGCATTTTGAATGAGGAAAATATGAATTTGAACAATCAATTGAAACTTTTGAATTCAAACAAAGAAGAAGATTTGGTAAAGATAAGAAAAAAAATCAATGAGCTTAATAATGAAAACGAGAAATTGAGCTCTCAATTAAAGTCTTATCAAAACTTGGAAAACGACTTGGTTGATGTGACAATGAAGAGTAAAAATTTACAGGAATTAAATAACCAATTAAAGTCAAAATTAGAAGAAACCGAGACCAAGTTAGGCGAAATTAAAAGCTTAAATCAAAATTTACAACTACAAATAAAACAATTGAGACAAGAGCTCACATCAGAGACTCTTAAAAATGAGAATATGAACGCCGATCAGTCATTGTTGAAGCTCGAATTGAATAAACTAGAATCTTATAAACAAAAATGTGAACATTTGGAAAAAGAGTTGAATGATTTGAAAAATTTAAAGTCACAGAGATTAAACGATTTTGAAGTGTCTAATCGAAAGTATAATGAATCGAGTGATAAGTATGAATATGAGATTAAATTGTTAAATACACAATTGATCAATATAAACAGTGATTTAAAAGTTAAAGAACAAGAATGCAAACAATTGGAGAAACTATTGGAAACTGAAAGAAACAAGACAAGTTCTTTAATAAGACAAATGGACGAGTTAAATTCTTTAAATACTCAATTGACTATGCAAAATTCGGATGCTAAAAGACGCCTTGTTTCGCTTGATTTAGTAAATTATTTTAATTTTTAATTTTTACTTTTCTCTTTTTCTTTCTAGAGACTTTTTTATTTCAAAGCTAACTGAAGAATGTAATCAGCTAAGAAAAAATTTAACTTTAATGACAATCGAATCAGAATCAAGAAAAGCTGAAGTAACAACATTAAATTCTCAAATTGGAATATTAGAAAATACAATAAAAGTAAATATTTTATTTAGTTAAACTAATCTCGAACAAATTCATTAACATGATGATTACTTTTGATAACAATTGATTAATCAAAAGTCAATAATAATAAAATAAATCATAATAGCTTATAATTTATTGCTTTTTGATTATCAAAATATTTCAAATAAAATTTTTCTTTTTTACTTGCTTGCAGTGTTTTTAAAAGGCTAAGCTTATTTGAGATAATTATAAATATTAATTAAAAATTAACCTTATCACATACTAAGCAGAAAACAAATTACATGTCTTTACAAATTAAATGAAGGTTTATTTGATTCTTATTTTAGTTATACTATTTTTTTAGCATACATAACTCTCTACAAGTAAAATATTTTCATGTTTTGTAAATTTGTCTAAATTTAAGCTTGGATAATTTATTTAAACAAATATACTATGCTTAATCTTATCTTATTCTTGATGGTTTTTTTTTATATTTAAATAAAAAAAAAATTCATTTATGCAAATTTAATTAATTTGTTCCATAAGAGTTCTTAAAATTTTTCAAGTATTTAAAATTAAGCTAATATATAATATAAACTTATTATTAATATAAAATCAAAAAAAGATAATTAAAAGCTTTTTATTTGTAGAGATAATTTTATAAAATGTTAACTACAGTATAATTAAAATATATTTAAATTTTGAAGAGCTTAAGAGACACATGTGAAAAGCACAGTCAGCTAGAAACAAATTATGAAAATGCTGTTTATGAGCTTAAAAAGAAGCAAGAAGACTTCAAAAAGTTGCAACAAGTGCACGAAACTATAAAAAAGGAACAATCAGATACAATTGAGATTCTAGAGGTACAGTATATGGATATGTGTGAATTATTAAAATAAAATATACTTGTGCTAAGAATGCTTTATTTTCAATAACCCGATTGTTATTTTTTTTTAAATATTTTTTTATTACCCTGACTAGATTAGTTTAAAAAAAAATTTTTAATAAAAATTTTTTGTGAAAAAAAAACTGTTGCTTTTTATTTTTCCTTTTTTTGATGTTTAAATATTAAATATTTTCTCGTTTAAGGAAAAATTAAAAGATGTTGAAAAAAAGACTGAACTGCAAGCTTTAAAACACGAAGAGATTCTTTTAGAGCTAGAATCTATTAGAGCTAGAAGAGAACGCTTGCTACCACTTTGTCCGAACTGTTCTTCGCAACAGTATCCAATGTATCAGTCAGTACAACCATCTCAATCTCAATCACCTCAACCACAATTAAACACTACACAAACTCAGCCTCAACAAGCACAATTGGCTCAAAATGCACAAACTTATTTACCTCAAAATCAACTACTGCCATCACAACAGTTATTATCTATCGCGATACCTCAACAACCTCTAATATCACCTATCATATCACCTTTACAACTACACAATTTATCCCAATTACAGCTAATCGCTCTACCAGGTAAACAATCAGTAACTGTCGATTGTCAAACTTCGCCGTTAATTGAACAAGAAAAATTCGATTTTAAACAAAAAAAATTAGAAATAGAACAAAAAGCAATAGAAGAATACAAAAAGTTGAATATTGTACAAAAAATAAACTCTTTTACGCAAACAGTGATTAAAAAATTCGAAAATAAAGAAGTTTTAACTGAGCCAGTTGAATTTAAAGACAAGACTAGTCAAAACAAGATTCTAAAAACATTTTGGAGTCAGGCTACCAATTGTAATTTATATTCAGAAAGTAAAACAACGTCGAGTACTCAAACTGGTTATTTAACACCAAAGGCGTATGAAGACAAATCAGTACAATTTGAGACTGAAATTAAGATTTTAAAACCACAAAAATATAATTTGTATACTTGTAAATATAATTACGATCCTCTTAAAAACTCTCCGAATGATAATCCTCATGCTGAGCTACCTTTAACAGCTGGTGATTATTTGTTTATACTAAATGAACAAAGCGAAGATGGATTCTACAATGGTGAATTATTAAATGGTAAACAGGGTCTCATTCCGTCTAATTTTGTAGAAAAAATTTCACTAGATCAAACCGGTATAAACAAATTTTTAGAAAATTTACCAAAAAGTAAAAAAAAATTGATATTTTGAATTTTAATTTCCAATAAAAAAAAAATAAAAATTTGTTTTTTTAAAGATGTTTTGTTTAATCAAAAGTTTATTGAATCATTGACAAACATGAATATAAACATTGGACAAGTTATTATGAGTGCACAAGAACAAATTCAAAAATTACAACAACAGACTCAAATAGTACCTACAAAGCAAACAGTGGTATCTAAATCAGATAAATTGATTCTACCAAATCCAATTGAAGATAACTCGTCGATGAGTTCGTCTATTAAAATTGGATTACCATATCCGAACAATTTGAAAGTAGAAAAACGTTCCGACACTAGTTTATTAGTTACTTGGGATCCACCAACAGCTCCTTTGCCCATAAATCAATCAATCGAAACCGACAATAATAATAATAATAATAATTTATTTGATTTGAACGAACAAAACGTAGTTGTACAATCTTACAATTTGTATCTAAATCACGAGTTACACAGTATCATAAATGGCAATGATGAGAGAGTCGCTATTCTGGAAGAAATCGATTTATCAGGAGTAAATAAAATAATACTAAAATTTATAGTTTTCTTTTTTTTTCTTTTAAAATTAAGTTTAGTCTGATTATAAATTTAAATTTAACTAACAATTTGATTTATTTTTAAATTAATTCAGATTTTAAGATAATTTATAAAAAATATTCTATATTCAAATTTTCAATAAACTGTAAATAAAATTTGTTTCTAGCCTAACCGAATAAGTATTCAAGCTGTTGGTAACAATGCTGGTGGACTTTCTAAACCTCAAGAATGTACTCTATTATTCGGATCAAGTATTTTATTTGATTAAAAAAAAATAAAGTTTTGAAATATTCAAAAAAATTTAAAACTTAAGATCGTTCTTTTGCTCCATCCGGTTTAACAATACACAATTTAACTCAAACATCAGCAGTAGTGTCGTGGTGGCCAAGTTCTAGTTTATATTCTCACATAATTTCAATTGACAGCATTGAACATAGAACTCTGAAGCCAGGTATTTACAGATTCAAGCTTTCAGGTCTACTACCAGACACAAGTCATCTAGTAACAATTACGGCTCAAATTCCGAACCATGTAAATGAATCTACTAGCAATTATGAGGCAAGTGTTGAGTTCCGAACTCTACCATCTAAAACTCTAGGCGTTCCGCAAAACCTAATGATCGAAAAAGATTCCAACGAAGTGGATACATATTTACTGTCATGGCAACCGGTAGTAAGCATGCCTAACACAGTTTCTAATGGAATACCTGTTGGTGGATATTCCATTTATTTAGATGGTATTAGAGTACATCAAATTTTGAATCCGATCGCTTCTAATTGTAGCTTAAGTGGCAAACTTTTGTTCAACGGAGCTAAATTGTTGACCATTCGAACTCTAAGCTTAGATGGAAATGCTGAATCTAAAGACAGTGAAGGATTAAAATTGAACAAAAGTTTAGTCGCAAACAAGTCAAAACCGACTCTTTTAAATAATAAAAATGAATCTATTAACCAATCTAGTCAAAATAATCAATCAATAGAATCATCAACATCTAGTCTTTTCTCCACGTCTTCAACTAGCAAAAAACAAATTGTTGAACCAAAACCAAACCCTCAACCACATCAACAACAAACAAATACTGTTGTAAGCCAAGCACAAGTTATAGATGATAGTTCCAAGTCTATTCAAAAACCTATTCCTAAGCCTGCTCAAACAGAACCTAAAAAACAAACATCTATTAATAATCCAATACTAAACCAAATCCCGAAAAGTATTTTTAAATAATTTTCTAATTTTAAAATTAATTATTGTAATTCTTAATTTTAAAAAAAAAGTCTCTGATGCAAATCGAAAAAAATCCGAAATAAAATCGAACTTTGAAAATGATTCAGATTTATACGAGAACAACAATAGAAACCAGAGCAACAATCCAAGCAGTTCAGCGACAACGACTAAAAAGAAGACTTCACGTCAAGGCTCACCGAATAATTTAGTCAATGCAAAAACAATCAATTCAAACAAAACTGAGCCTTCTAAAATTCAAAAAATAAATTCCAAAGCAATCAACAATTCTAAAAGTGAAAAAAATTATCGTTTATTCATAGCTCTATTTGACTACGATCCTTTTAAAATGTCGCCAAATACAGATAGTTGTCAGGAAGAGCTGCCTTTTAAAGAAGGTCAATTGATCAAGATTTTCGGCGAACAAGATTCCGACGGTTTTTATTATGGTGAGTCAAATGGCAGATCTGGTTATATACCTTGCAACATGGTCTCCGAAGTACAAGTAGACGATTCCGAAGTTGTCAATAAACTTCTCGAGCCGAACTCAAACTCAGGTGCTAATGAAACCAACGATAACAAAACTAAGCGTAAAAATTCAGCTACAGGTTCTAAACTAAACACTTCAAAGACTTCTAAGCCTGTTTCTAATACTACTAAACCTTCAGCACAGAAAAAAGAGCAATCCTTTGTTCCGATTAATAATTACAAGTCACAAAGTCAGAAGAAATGTGTAATGATTGCTTTATACGACTACGATCCGCAATCATTGTCACCAAATGCAGATGCCGATGTAGAACTTCCATTCAAAACGGGAGAAATAATCACTGTTTATGGCGATATGGACGAAGACGGTTTCTATATGGGTGAATTGAATGGCAAACGAGGCCTAGTGCCGTCTAATTTTTTGCAGCCAGTTCAAGACCAAGATCATTATAACTCGGACAAATATGCTTTCAAGTCTGGCGAACCGATAAAAGTAAATTTTATTTTATTTAATTATTTAAAACTTGTAAAGAAAATTCTTTAAAATTTAAATAAAATAGAAATAAACTTTAAAAAAAAAAATATATATATATATATATATATAAATACAAACTTGAAATAGTAAGATCTAAATGTTGTAAATTTAATTGTTGTAATTTAGCACCCGTAGTTAAAAAATTACCCATTTTTTTAGTATTTATGTTGTTAAATTTGTTTTAATTGTTTTTTTTTCTATTTTTCTTTAAAGATTTTTGTCAAAAATTTGTTATGGAATTGAAGAGTTATGTAAAAATTAATTAATCAAGTTATTAAGAGCCATTTGAATTATAAAATTATAAAGTTAAATTAGAAAGTAGATATTTTTTTTTTTATATATTTTTTATTTTATCATTTATCTTTAATTTATTAAAAAAATTTATAAAATCAATAAACAATTTAAAAAATAAAACTTTTTTTTAAAGCTAATTTCAAATTATATGTTTTTATTAATACATAACATCCCTGAGCCAATTCAATTACTATAGAATAAAATATAAATATACAGTATTTTAGTAACTTATATATAAAATTTCTGTAACCAAGTATATGATATTAAATACTTTTAAATTAAGCTCTTAACTAACATGTTCCTTGTATATATAAATTGCTCCTTAGAAACGATTTTAAAACATTTTATAAAGAAAATACAAAAATTCTTAAAACAGCTTTCATATCTGGAAAAATTGATACATATAAATTGCTTTGAGTATAATTCAAAATTTAAAAATTTTTTGATTGAAATTCATTTTGAATGTATTAATTCTGGTCTCAGTCTAAATTCCAATGTGGTTTAAACTATTTAATAAATAATAATATCAAGTAGATCTAAATCTCAATTAACTAACCTGAAATTTTTACACCAATTGGTGTTTTAATATGCTTAAAGTATTGACTAATTTTAAAAAATAAAACCAACAAAAAAACCATAGAAATATTTTAATTTTGAATAATAAAAAAAAAATTTAAAAAAATCTTTTAAAATTTAATTTAAGCTTATAAAGTTTATTTATTTATTTATTTTTTTTAAATTTTGCTTTGATTATGTTTAAAAGTATAAGATCAATTTGTTTGTCAAAAACATGTAGAAAAAACAAAAAGAATTCAACTATCGAAAAAGATGAAAGCATTGAACTAAAGTCAAAGCCAGAATTGGAAATGGAAAAAGCAGAACAAGATCCAGAAAACTTAGATCATTTAAAAGGCCTGAATACGACCGATTCAGTAAATAATTACTTAAACAAAATAAAACACAATAACAACGATTCTTTATCGTCACAAAGCGATGCATCTCAAATAACAATCGGAAAAACAGCTACAATTAACCTAGAGCCCGAAATAGACCAAATACTTACACCGCGTATATCCAAATCTCAACTGGTTTTATTCAAGAATCAAGAATCAATGGGTGGTGCATATGGAGTCGTCAAAGCGGGAAAATTGTATTTAATCAACTTAAAAGAGAACAAATATATAATGACAAAGAAACTAATCGCTTCGAAACGGCTCAGCAATCACACTTCAAATGAAGAGTTTAGTTTAAACTCTTTTATAAACGAAATAGCAATTCTTAAACAGTGTTCTCACGAAAATATAGTTAAATACATTGGTGTTGTTGTAATAAATAAAACAAAATTTTACATGCTTACAGAATTGTGTAATGGTAGTAATTTAGAAGAATGGCTTGATGTGAATTTTTCAAAATCAAATAAAATCGATTTGATTCAAATTGGAGTTGACGTTTGTAAAGGAATATCTTATTTACACAAAAATGGAATTATACACCGGGACTTGAAATCTTCAAATATACTTATGTTTAAATTAAATGCTCCACCAGAGGATGAAAAAGTTTACTACAAAAAATTCACGGCTAAAATAGCAGATTTCGGTTTCGCAGTATCTCAAAAATTCGGCTACTTAAAACACTACAAGTCTACTTATTTTTATAATGTAAGAGTCGGCACTATGGACTATATGGCACCCGAGATACAATGGCATAGAGAAGATGAACTAGTGTTTAAGAGTTATTCGTTCAAGACTGATATTTATGCATTTGGTATTATTTTACATGAACTAATTAAAGGCCGAACGCCACATTCCAAAATGGATTTTGAATTGAAAATTTGCTTGATGAAGCAAAGAAGATTAATAGTAAATGAGATTATGGTAAACGATGATACTAATGTCGACTTAATAAGTTTATTTTGGATTTGTACAGAATATGATCCAAAAAAAAGACCTCATATTGACATAGTTAGAAATATTAAAAATATTTTAATAAAATTTAATAACTAATTTTTTAATTATTAAAAAAAGGTGCTGGAAGAATTGAGGAACACAAGAACTAAGATTTTAAGCAAAGCAGCATCAGATAGAAAAATTGTTCGTACAAAATCAAAAGGCTATCGACGTCACGAATTTAATTCACATATAAAATCAATAAAACTAAAATCATTGAAATTATAAAAAAAATTTAAATTTAATAAAAAATTTTTTCAAAATTTTTAATTTGTTTTATTTTAAATATTAAATCAAGATCGCATGGTGTAGTGGTTATCACATCTGTCTAACACACAGGAGGTCCCCAGTTCGATCCTGGGTGCGATCATTTTTTTTTCATAAATAAAGCTATTGAAATTAAACTCCAATACAACAAAATAGAAATATTACTTTATTATTAGGAAAATCATATTACATGTAAAACTAAAGCATACTTAAGATAATTTCAAAATACATCTATTACTTTAGCAATAGAATCTCATGGATATAAAAAGGTTTATTAATAGGTTCTAGCATAAGCAGTAATGAGTTATAAAAGAGACTTTAAATTCAAAGAAATCTTATAATCAAGTATAATTATTAAGTTGTTGCTCAAAAATGCTTTTATTAGGCTTAAATTGAATTTTTATTCAATCTAATTTTATTCACTTTTCATTAGGCTTAAAATAATCTAGAAAATCAAATTTCTTAAAAAAAACAAATTAAAGCTGCATCCGAATGTTTTTTAATTATTAATAATATTCTTTATATTAAACGAAATATCTTGAAACCATTTAGATATACTTCACCAGACAGCGCCTAAAAATAAACTTCATATCTTACTTGTCTGAAAATTTCAAGCTCTATGATTCTAGTTAAATAATTCTGGAACAAAAAAAATTATTTTTGTTTGAATATTTTAAATTTTTTTCTATAGAAATTTAAAATAAATTTTTTTTTCTAATAAAAATTTTTACATAGGCTTTATTTAATTTTTTTTTTTAATTTATTTTCAAATATGTTTAGAAGGTTATTTAAAAGATGTTCTTGTTCAAAATCAGTTGACAACTCATCACCGAAAGCTAACTTTGACGAAAACTATAGAGAAATATTCAAGCTTCAAAAAGCTAATAGTAAACTTTCTGACTTTTATGAATCTTTAGAAAAAGATGCTGATTTTAGCAACAACACGTTCATACCGAGTTTAATGCTAAACAAACAAGTGTCTATATTGGAAGACAAGGACTCGTCTGAAGAAAACATGTTCATCTTTGCATCAACAAATAAAAAATCTCCAAAATCCGAATCAGCAAACCCTTCATTAGATTCTTATTTAACCTATTGGGATTTTTTACTTAATTCTGTTTATTTAAAAAATGAAGAATACAATTCGTATTTCGAAACTAAATTAGACAACTTTAAGCCTATTGAAAAAGAAATTTTAACTCCGCGTATTTCAAATACTGAAATAAAATTCTTAAAAAACCAAAATCTAATTGAAGGTGGCTACGGATGTATCCGAAAAGGCAAAATAGTCAAGATTAGTTTTAAATTTACTCTGAACAAATCCTATTTTAAGATGGAAAAAAAAATTGTAGCTGTCAAAGGTCTACATCGAGACTTAGCTGACTGCTCTTTGTCTATAAAAACATTTATAAATGAAGTCTCAATTCTAAAGAACTGTAATCATGAAAAAGTTCTTAAATATATCGGCGTGGTTTTGAGGAATAAGAATTTTTATATGATCACCGAATGGTGTGATGGTTTCGACTTGTACCGTTATTTGCATGATAATAAAAAAAAGAGTTGGCTCGAGTCAAACATTTTGGAAATAATTCAGATAAGTTTGGACATAACTAAAGGTTTAGAGTATTTAAATTCAGAGAAAATCCTACACAGAGATATAAAATCAAATAATATTCTTCTATTCCCGGACCCAGAGCGAAAATGGTTGGCCAAGATAGCAGATTTTGGACTTGCATATTCAAACAAGTATGGTTTTGAAATCTTTAATAATAGCAAATTGGGCACTCATCTTCGCGTTGGTACACCTCGATGGTAATTTATATTAATAAAAGTTTGTTTATTATTTTTTTGAAAAAAAAATATTAAAACTAGTTTCTACATAGGATGGTAAATATGAGAAAATTTCAGGCTTAATTCTTAAAAATTTTTTTTTTTCAATTCTATTCCAGGCACCAGAGATACAAAGTCCTATGTACGACAAGAATATTTATAGACACCAATTGGACCGCTATTCAGAAAAATCCGATGTTTATTCATTTGGTGTAGTCATTTCCGAATTGCTAAGCGCTCAAATGCCTTTTAAATACTTAAGCAATACAACTGTAATAAAATCAAATTAAAATTAATTTTATTTAAATTGTTTTTTTATTTTTGTTTAATGAATAATAAAAGATTGCTTCTTTAATCAAAGCGGGTAGATTACAAATTGTAATGGTCGATGTAAGAGACGATTCACCAGATGAATTAATTAAGCTTATGTGGGAATGTACAAATTTTTCGAGACCAATGAGACCCAGTTTTAACCAAATAAGACAGAAACTAGAAGATTTAAAATCAGATTTAGCTAATAAGAATATAAAAAAGTTTAATGGTAATCAAGTAACAAAATTGAGAAACAAAAATTCAAAGATTCAAAGAACTAGATTTTAATAATTTAATAATTTTTATAATATAAATCTTTCCATAGAAATTAAATAAAACTTTAAAAAAAAAAATATACAAAAATATTTTTAATATTTTTTTTTTAAATTTTATAATAAAATGAGTCTTTTTGTAAACACTTTTAGAAGAATATTTAAATGTTTGAATAAAAATACAGCCCAGTCAAGATCGAACGAATCAGAAGCTAGATCAAACGAGCTTATAGATGACGAAGACGAATACTTTAGAAATACAAGATCCCAAGACTTTACCGAATTTATAAAAGAACTTTTAGAAAAAGACAAATCTTTAGAAAACAGTGCAAGCTTAGCGCCTGGGGAATCTATTGAAAATGATTTTGATTCCGAAGAAGAAGAAGAAGAAAAAGAAGTGCTTGAACCTAAATTCGATCCATCTTTGATAAAATTTGATGTTGAAAATTCCAAAGACAAAAGTGGTGGAAGTGCAAATGTTAGACAAGCTTATTTAAGCCTAAACAGTCAGTTGATACCAATAGCTGTGAAAACTTATAAATTTGATTTAGAAAAATGTGATAAAACAATGGACAATTTCAAAAATGAAGTTTGTATATTGAAAATACTAAAACACGAGAATGTGTTGCGATATATCGGTGTTATAGATGAACCGAACCCTTCTATTCTAACCGAGTGGTGTTCAGGTCCGAATTTGTATGAGTTTATGAACTCAAGATACGAAGAATGCTACGAGCTAAGCTCGTTGTTTGAATTGATGGATATTGCGCTGCAAATATCAAACGGAGTTGAATATTTACATTATAACGAAATAATACATCGTGATTTAAAATCTCAGAATATTTTTTTAATACAAAAAGAGCTTGTTAATGGACATCGAGAATGGTCAGTTAAAGTCGGAGATTTTGGTTTAGCATTATCTCCATTCGGCTACAAATACAACCTTAAAATAGCCCAGTCCAAAACAGCTGGATCTATTTATTGGTAAATGTTTAGTTTAAATAATTAAATTTCAAATCAAGAAAATAAAGTAAAGTTCTATCCAGGATGCCACCTGAGGTAATTAATGTTAATCTAGTTGAAGATCCTTATACAAAAATGTCAGATGTATATTCATTCGGTATTATTTTATATGAGATTGTAACCGGTGAATTGCCTTTTAAGAATAAAGAAACTTTTGCAGTAATTTAAAACAGTTTTATCAGAATAAAATTATTTCTAAATAGTTATATTATTTTTAAATAAGTTGATGAGGATGATTGGTAACAAGAAAATTAAGATAGAAGAAATACCATGTGGTGAGGACACGCCTCAGGATTGTTTGGATCTTTTAAGAGAATGCATTGATTACGAAAGAGAGAATAGGCCAATTTTTATGGAGGTTTTTTTATTCAATTTAAAGTTAAAATTGTTCAGATATTTTACCAAAATTCTTATTTTTTTAGATTACCGAAAGATTAAGAGAAATCAGAGATGAATGTTCAAAAACACCAGGTCGATTTTATAATAAATAAAATTTATTAAAACACATTTTCTTCTTTTAAATTAAAATTTTTGATTAAAATTAATTATTCAGGGATTTTAATTAGAATTTACTCTTGATTATAGGTAGACACGACATATCTCAATGACACTTTTAAAGATAATAAGCTAGGTTTCAATATTAATATATTGTTTTTATGTAATATTTGTTGTCAGACTCTTATTTTCTTTATACCAATATTATTTATTACAAGAACCTATTTTAGCATATTTTACAATCTTACAGCGATACATATAATGTATTTGAATACATACTTTTTAAAGACAACTTAAAGAGAGAATAATGTGTGCTAAAGCACAGAGAGAGGCCAGTTACCAGAGGACATGGATTCAGAATAATCAAAGAGAACGCTAAAGATGCCACAAGGCTAAATTTCTTCACAAATAGAATTGCAAATGACTGGAATATATTGCGCCGTTGAAGTCGTTGAAGCGAATACAGTCAACTCATTTAAAGCCAAGATTGACAAATTGTATGAAAGAAATGGTACATTCAAAACAATAAAAATAACAAGATAGATTGTGAAAGAAAATATATTAATATATTTTCTTCCCACTTGTGGACTAATCAATCTTATTACTATTACTATTACTATTACTAAATTGCGACTAGTATTTGTTAATTTTGTGCTTAAAATTATTTAAAATGCATCAAGAGACTTAATTTTATTGACTTTTATTAATTTAAATGGCAAAAAAATTAACAAAAAAAAAAGAAAAACAAAACTGTTTTTTAAAGCAATTCGACACAACAAGATTTTATTTATTTTAAATCAAAAATTGATTAATAAAAATAAAAAAAAAATAATAATCATAATTCTTAAGAGCAGGAAAAGTACATATTTTAGCATAAGATATAAATTTTTTTCAAGCTTTAATAAAAAATTTTTTTTGTTTGTTTGAAAAAGCTAGTTGAAATTTAAATTAAATGGTTCACCAAACTTAAGTAAATTATAAATTTTTCATATTCATTTTAAAATTAAACATTTTTAATTGTTTAAATAAAAATCAAAGTTTTACTTTTATTAAACAAAAAAAATTTTAAAAAGCAAATTATATAGTTATAACAAGTAAATTTTTTTTTAAAATCAAGTTTATAATTAAAGATTGATTAAATTTTCAACAATAGCTTCAATTCCTTTCAAGACTCAACTCAATAATAAATCTAAATATAAACTCAAAGCGGATACACTTAAAGAAAAAAATTTCATTTTCGATTACATAATCAAAATGAACAGGCCTGGATTGTTGCAAAAAAATAAAAAAAAAATAAAATTGATTTCAATATAAATATATATACATAGGTATAAATTAACAGACATAATTTCATTATGCAATAGATCCAGGGTTTAATTTGTTTTGAATAAAAATTTTTTAATATACATCTCCAGGGTTATACATCATATCAAGCTTTATTAAAGTTTAAAATTCCTTTTTGAAATAATTTTTTTCTAAAAACAAGTCTAAGTATTTTTTTTTCTATTTTATTTTTATTTTTCTATTTTATTTTGTCAATTCAGCAAAGAGATAAGAAAATTCAATTTAGAAAACAAGACGAGTCATATTTACTGTATTTATATGATTAAATATTTACAATAACAAGAATTTTAATACTAATTTTTCTATATATTTTTTTTCTTTTTACCTTGAATTGGTTATATAACTTGTTTATTTATTTTTTTGCTAATTTCAAACAAAAAAGAACTTGAAAAATATTTAAAGAATGTGTGCTATGTTGTATCTAGGCATTTATGTTAATTGATAATTAAAAAATGTAGGAAAATATATAAAAAATAATAATAATCTAGCAAAATTTTTTTTTTTTTTTTTTATTTTTTATTTTTTAAAATCACATATCTTCTTTTTCTTAATTTTTTTTTTTTAAATATTAAAAAAAAATAAAAAAAAATTTGAATTTCAAATCTACTGACGTCAATGAAATATTTTCTACTTTATTAACAACATTGATCATTAATCAATGATGCTAGATTAATAAATAATTCATCTTTATTTTTTAAAGTTTTCATTTTTTTTTGTTAAATTTAATATTCGTCTGTTTGTTTATTTAAATAATGCTCGCGTCCGTTTTAATTGATTTCCAAGGGCTAAAGATCTTTATAAAAATACCAACTGTGAGAGAGTGTTGTTTGTTGTTGTTGTTGTTGTTTTGTTTTTATTATAAAGACGCGAGTAAAGCTACACACATAAAAAAAAAAATTAAAAAAAAGAGAAAATTTAGTAAATTTTAATTTTTATAAAAAAAACATGTTTCAACTATATACAAGGTTCAAACACACACACATATGTTTTAATTTTCTTTTTAAACATGTTATGTAATTTTTAAAAATTTAACAAAAAGATGATGTTTATTTTTAAAACTACAACATCTTAAGTTATTCAAGGATCAATTTTTAATAAATACAGTACAGTAAAATAAAAATAGACATTTTCCATTTATTCATTTATTAATGTTTAATAGTAGAATGATGATATAATTTTTTATTTTATTTTATTAAGATAAGATTTTGACGGATTTTATTTTATTATATTAAATAAGACTCGTTCACGTGAATTTTGTTAATTTGAAATAATTTGTGTTTTTTTTTTCTTTTTTTTTTTTTTCAATTACTAAGGCTTCTAATTGAGTTCATAAAAATTAAAAATATTTTGTTTAGTGTTTACCTCTGTGCTAAGCTTTCAGAGCATTTTAATTAGCATGGGAATTTTTCAAATTATATTTCAAAAGAAAATTGCTTAAGCTTAAAATTTACTAATAAAAATAATTAAACATTTTTCTTCAAGTTTATATTCCACCTCTGTTAATTCTTTTAATTTAATCAACAACATCAACAAAAACATCAACAACAACAACAACAACAACAACAGTAGAAAATAAAAAAAAAAAATTTTTTTCTAAATTTTAACTATTAAAATCTTTAATATTTTATTTTTGTTCAAAATTTTGTTTGTATAGTTTGTAAATTGTATTTTGTTTTCTAATGCTAAATAATATTAGATTTAGATTTAGATTTGTAACCATATGATCCCATAGTTAAGATTCTTAAATTTTCTTTTCTTTTTTTTTTTTTTGTTTAATATTAATCATAAAACAAATAATTGAATGACGCAAGATTATATTTCAATCTTATAAAATGTATTATATAAAATTCAAGTTAAAAAGCAACATTTAAATAAATATATACATTCTTTTTTTTTTTTTTTTTTTCAAACATAATCATTTTCAACAAGAGAAACTAATGAAAAAAAAAAAAATCGATTTTACTCAAACCCTGGATTTTTAATAAACATGAAAATTTATATTTTATAATATTAATCGCGTAAATGCTAAATGATAATTAAATATTTGAAATTAAAAAAAATAAAATAAAATAAAATAAAAGATAGATAGATAAAGATAAAGAATTTAAGCCCAAATATATAAAATAAAATAAAATAAAAATTTTTATTATTATTTTATTTTAATTTTTAAACTTAATTAAAAGTACTTTTGACGTGTTTCAATTAAAAATTGATTGAATTTTTCATTTAACATCATGTTAATAATAATAATAATAATAATTAATAATAATTATTGATATCAGCAACAACTAAATTAAATAAAAATATTAGAAAAAAAAATGTTAGTAAAATGTAAAATTCAATATCATTTTTACCTTATTATGAATTTTTAAGATAAAATATATACTTTTATTTAAATCAAAATAGGTAAGAAAGAAATAAAGAAAGAAATAAAGAAAGAGAAAGAAAAATTGTGTTTTAACTTTAACATAATTTCAAGAAAATTTTAAAGAAAAATTTTGTAAGCGTGTTAGTTAGGGTTAAACTCTTAAAATGAGATTAATGTTTTTTTTGTTAATTGATATTTTAAATATACCTTTGGTTTTTCTTTTGTTTTATTTTTTTTTTTTTGTTGAAAGCTAATAAATTTTGAATGAAAAAATTCACAGAAGCAATTGAGCGAGCTGAGGCATAATCACACATTTATTTAAATACATCTCTAGTCTATATTTATAAGCATATTTTGCTTTAATAGTATTTTTATTTTTTTAGGTTATTTAATTTTAATTAAACAAAATTCAGCAAGAAATAATAAAAAAAAAATAATTTGCTTTAGATATTTTATTATTTATTTTTTTTTTTTCTAATTGAATTATTAAATTAATTTAGAAAAATTCAAAATTTTAAAAATATTAAATTTCCAGGCATTGACAGCTAAGAAGATAATAACTCAATTACTAATTATTATATTAATTATTATTATTATTATTATTAATCTCAGTCTTATATTTCAAAATCTGAAAATTTTAAATTTATTTTCAGATTTGTTTTACTTAATATTGTGAAATATTGTAATTAAATTTTTCCTATTTATTATTATTATTATTATTATTATTATTATTAATAATATATTAATCAAATTTCTAAAACTAAAAAATCTTGACAATACTTAATATTAACTAAAATCAATTTCTAATTTTTTTTTTTTATTTTTATTTTTTTATCATGTTTCAGAAGTTGTAAAAAATTTCCTTTTTGTTTTTTTTTTTTTTCAGAATTCTCAAAAGTTATTATTTATTTTTTTTTCTTCTTCAAATTAAATTGTAAATTTAAAGAATTCTCTTAGAAACTTGATTTAAACAAGAATAGAGAAGAAAGAGTTGATTTTGTCAATTAAATTCTAACTTTAATTTAATAAATCAAGTTGCGCTAAAAAGCTAAAAATAAAAAATTTAATAAAAAAATTTTTAATAAATATTATTCTAAGAATAGAAATAATGTTTTACTGATAATCTTAAGAGATTAGAGAATTTGATGGTTATTTAAAATTAATATACTTGTGCCGGAGGAAGATAACTAATAACTATAATAATTGGTAATAAGATCTTAAGATCTTACAAGTACTTCTGGTTATTTTAAGCATTATTCTACTCTATCAGATTGTTGACGCAATTTTAATTATTGTCATAAATAGATAACTATTTACTTAATTTTAAAATAAATTAATTAAAATCTAAAATCTAAAATCTAAAAAAAAAAAAAATTAAGTACTTGAAACTCAAATGACGTCAAATATAATATATTTATTTATAAATATTTATTTGCTAAAAAATTAATTCAATGACGTTCTTTAAATAAATACATGATTTACAATAATTGGAATCAAAAAAAAAATTTTTTTTTTTTTTTTTTAATTTTTCAAATTTATAAAAAAATTAAAACTCCTACTAAATCAAGTATTTAGTAGGAGTTTACATAATAAATATAATAATATTAATAAAGTTTTTTTCTAAAATGTATCTTTAAATGTTACCAAGTTGAGTTGAGTTGAGTTGAGTTGAGTTGAGTTGAGTTGAGTTGAATTGAGTTGTTAATTTTTAATCATTTTTTAAAATTAATTTCATTATGATAATTTAACACAAAATAAAAAAATAAAAAAATAAAAAACATGTAAAGGTGTATATATGAGAAAAATTATTTGAAACTATTTGCATTTTATTTTCATAATAAATACTAAACGCTGTTGTTATTATATTTTATTCAAAAAATAAATAAATTTATGTGTAGTTTATATATTTATATATAATATAGAGCTTGCTTCAGCGCATATTTCAGGTGTGATGATAAATTTTTTTTATTTATTTTTTAAAATTTAGATTAATAATAATAATAATAATAATAATAATAATAGCAATATTAGAAAGAAAAAATAAATAGTCTAGCCAAAACATATATCTAGAAATAAATTTAAATTGGAAAAACAAAAATAAAAATTACAAATGTTATGTGATTCACCAAATTACAAATTGGGTTCCGAGTCAAGCTACGATGAAATGCCAATCAGTCCCAATTTGAAATTGAAACAAATAAACGATTTTGTTAATACAGACAGTTCTGCAGGTCTTCAAAAGTCTAAAAGTGGTCATAAAATGCATCCAAACATACACCATCATCCGACTATTCATCCACACAAAAAGAACCAACGACCCATAAACTTGATGGCTTCCAATACAAACAAAATTGTGTCTAATACAAACAACTGTAACGTAAACTCGAATAACAATAATCATCAGAATAATAATAATAAAATTTCAAATGAAAACTTGATTACAATTACTGATAATATCAATGATTCAGAAATAGTAAGTTTATTATTATTATTATCTATAATAGAAAATAAATTAGTTATATTAACTTAACTTGTTGTTGTTGTTGTTGTTGTTATTGTTTTACAAAAGAGTCAAGCTTAGAGAAAAGATAATAAATAATTCTTTTCTAATATAAACTTTAAAATTTTTTTTAAAGCTTTGTATTTACTTTCTTTCAATGCATTCAAACAAGTTTAAGAATAAAGAAAAAATAGATTTATTATTTTTTATTTATTTATTTGATTGTGATTCATTTGTATCAGGAATATGAGAGCAAAACATTAGATAGATAAAAATAAGTAATTAATCATAGAAAATAACAATTGATATTTAAAAAAAAAATTAGCTAATAGAAAAATTTTTTTTTTTTTTCTAAATTAGATAAAATATTAAGTAATAACAAGGTATTTTGATTAAATAAGGGTGTAAGCTGTAAGTTTGTTGTATATTTTGCTATGCTAGTTTAAGAGATTCTAATAATTTAAGAGATTTATCAAATGTTGGAATTTATTAAATTTCAGTTTGAAATTTAAGCTTTTGGTTAAGTAAATTTTCTAATATTGATTAATAATAAGATATTAATATTGATTTTTGATTATAACATATTTAATCTTAATAAACATTTTAAGCAATTGGTAGCGCTTATTAATAATATAGTTAAAATTATTAAGATTGCTTGATATTTGATACTAAAACCATTTTACACACACTGAATAATTTGATACGCTCTTTAAAGTGAACTTAAAATTTATATTATAAGCATTTATTGGACTCTTTTTAATTGAACAAAATATGTTACTAAACAAATTACTCAATTTTTTAATTTTTTAATTTTAAGTTTTTAATATTTAATAAAAAAAAATTATAAAATTACAATTGTTTATCAAAGATTAATTCTAAAAATTACTCAAAGATTGAATGAAACTTTATTAGATTTTTAATTAATTTAATTTATATATAATTTTTATTTTAGCAAAGAAAAATCAAAGAAGCAGACGATCAAATCGAGAGACGTCAAAAGCTAATAAATGATCTAAACTACGAAATATTTACAAATAATCCATCAAACTTTACACGTCCACCGTCCGAGTATTTGGATATATACAACATGATAACTGAAGAGTTGCATTTTTGGCAAGAGAAAAAAGAAATACTTGAACTAGAACTATTAAACTACGAAAAAGAATCGAATAAACAAGAGCAAAACAAAATCGAAAGCGAAAACGAATCAAACTCGGAATCGTCTCCGATTAAACTAAACGAAAACAATTTAGAAAATTCAAATTTTGACTACAATTTGATTCAAAACCAAAAGCATAAATTAAACAAAATAAACTCGACGAATACAAACAATTTACCTAAATTTAAATTAGAATATTCAAACACTTTGAACGGTTCTCTAATCACTCCAACAACTCCAACATCTCCAAATCTATTTCCGATTTCTCCAGTCGATCTAAATCATACCGATACTTTCTCGCTACCATCTTCGACTTCTTCAGCTTCTTTACAAAACCAAAATTTGATTAACCATCAAAATACAATGAGTAATAATAGTCGTTCGTTCGGTGACATAAACGACTTCATTTCAAATAGTCAAACGCCAACTCTTTCTCCGTCATCTTCATTAGCTACTACGCCTACTTGTAACTCGATACATTCTTCTTTTTTGAGAATCTTTATTGGTAATAGTACCGCTGTAGTAGAAAAAAAACCCATTCAGTTAAAAGAGGCTTTGATTAGCAAGCTCAAAAGTCGAAATCTAGAAATAGATAAATGCATAGCATACATCAAAGACTCAAAGTACACTAATACAACAATAGTTTTAAGCAATTTAAAATTGAAATAAATTTTAATTTTTTTTTTCCAAAGTTTACTAATTGACTGGAATATAGAAATGAATAAAATAAATGCTGATAATATAGCTGTATCTGAAATTGGTGATGAAATTAGACACAGCTTTGTAAATTTTTTATTATTATTAAAAAAATCTAAAAATTTTTTTCTAAAAGTTTTGTTTTTTCATAGGAAAAAAAGACATTTACTTTAAGATCATGTGATTCGTGTAAAAAAAGGTTTTTGCTAAATGTTTATGCTTGCACAAAATGCTACTATGTGATGTGTCAGCGAAACGAGTGTAGAGCTAAAACAGAACGAATTGTGTGCGCAGCTAGGAAAATAAATTCGTCTAGTTCTCTTGTAGGTTCCATGCACACTTTGTCCAAGCCTGAATACGATGCTTTCGGGTATTTAAAAATAAATTTATTTTATATATACTTAAAAAAAAATGCTTTATTTTCGCTTTATGATTCTTTCAGAAGACCTGAATCACCAATTAAAGACACTTCAATAAACATAAGTCAACAAATACTACCGGTTAATCAACTTAAAGTAAATATACCATCGCGTGATAGATCTAGAAGTGAAACTGAATTGAATATTTTTGTTAACCCAAAACTAACAATTGTATGTTTTGTCTTTTTTTTTTTTTTAATTTTAACTAATTCAGCATGAATTTGAAAAATTTAATAATAATATTTTATTTTTAAATTTATTTTTATTTTTTTTTTAGGAAAACAATAGACCAGTTCCAAGTAAATATTTATATTAGTTTAAAATTTGGCCTAGAAGATATTATAAATTAAATAATTTTTATTTGTAAAGAATCTCCAACAACATTAGCTAAAATATCGGGCAATAAAAATTCAATTTATGGAACCATACCACGCAATCAACCAAACATAAAATCAAGTGTGTCAACAAATATAGATGACATAAGTGGTTCGGTAAATGAAGAAAGTGGTAGTGTATTATCAAGCATAGTTAAAAATGGTCAAAATTCAGATAAACTTAATAAGCCAAAAACAGAAACACTATCAACAACAGTGTCAACCGGTAGTGCTATACATCAATCAAGCGAAGCAAGCAAGAAACAAGTCCGACAAAATATACCATGTAGACGAGACTCTTTCAATTCTTGGCAAATACCTTTTAAACAAATTAAAATAGATCAAAGCAAAAAAATTGGTTCTGGTTCGTTCGGTATTGTGCATAAAGGATACGATTTTTATCATGGTGAAGTAGCTGTAAAATTCTTGAACGTGCAAGACCCGACACCGAATCAACGCAATGCTTTCCGAAACGAAGTTGCCATACTTAAATCCACTCGTCATGATAACATCTTACTTTTCATTGGTTGCATTCTAGACCCGATTTTGGCAATTGTAACCGAATGGTGTCCTGGATCGAGTTTATATAAACATATTCATGTCGAAGAAGAATCCTGGGATATGTTACAACTAGTCGATATAGCCAAACAAACCGCTACTGGAATGGAATATTTACACGCAACCGATATTCTACATCGCGATTTGAAATCTAATAATATATTTTTAATACCTAAAGAACCTAATAACAATTTAAGACACAGATTTAATCAGGACGTTTTTGACGATTTTTTGAACGAACAAAAATGGACTGTGAAAATAGGTGACTTTGGTCTTGCAACTGTTAAATCAACATGGACTCAAACATCAGTCAAAACAAATCAGCCAACTGGTTCTATACTTTGGATGGCGCCCGAAGTAATTAAACAAAAAGTTGCAGATCCATACACGCAAAAGTCCGATGTGTATTCATATGCTGTAGTTTTGTATGAGCTTTTCACCGGTCATTTGCCTTATCAGCATAAAGAACAAAACATGATTTTATTTCTTGTAGGTTCAGGTAGACTAAAGCTAAATCCAGATGATTGTCGCAACGATACACCGAATGAGCTCAAAGATTTAATGATTACTTGCTCACAGCATGATAGAGATAAGAGATTCGATTTTGTAGAAGTAAAAATTAATTTATTTAAAAAAAAATGAAATAAAATTTAAAAATTTTATATTATTTTTATTTTAAAAAAATAAAAAGATAAACGAAAAACTAAAACAATTGAAATTGAATAAATCAAAATTAAACAAACTAAAACGTGCTCAATCAGTTCCAAATGTTAATTTTAGCCTCGAATCTTCACACATGTCTGGGTTAAGCATATTCGAGGACGAATTGTATCCGACTACACCACAACTAATGTTGGATATGACAGAGAGTTTTAATAATATATTAAACAATAATAGCAATAACTTAAACACATCTCAATTGATTACCAATTTTTAATATTAAGCCTTCAAAGTTCTGATTTTGTTTTTTTTATTTCTAGCTTTGGGGTGTAATTTATTTAGTAAATTTTTTTTTTTTTTTTTAAAACTTATGACATTTTATTTTGTATATAAATTGATTTCAACTGATTATTAAATATTTACATTTTAAGGAATAAAATTTGATTATAGTAAAATTATTTCTTTTTTTTAATTATTAAAGTTTTAAATAAAATAAATTTTAGTTTTATTAAAAATTTAAATTAAATGTTCAATTATTCAAAATACAATATTATTCTTAATTGTTTAAATATGTCGGTTTCTATTCAATTAATATACAATCATGCTCAATTTTAGTTTATTATTTTTGAATATTTATTCATTTATTTATTAAAAAGATTTCAATATTAATTATTATTATTATTATTTTCTTATTAGTTTATTGTAAAAATTTTAAATAAAGTTTTATTTAATTATTTTACTTATGCTATAACTAAATGTTAAGAACCAAAAATACTTATTGGTTAAACTATAAAAAATATATTTAAAACCATTATTATTAAAAAAGGCTTTAATAGAAATTCTAATAAAAATGAAACAAATTTTAAGAATTTTCTTCTGTCTGTCAAACAAATCAGTTTTAGCAAAATAACCACGACTCATGGCTTAACTTTTCATTTGATTTTATATTGTTAAAAATTTTTTTAGTTTAAAACCTTTTTTTTTAAGCTTTGTTGAAATTTCAAAAAGTTTTAGTTCCTGTCAAATAACTGATCAATATAAAATTCAATTTTACATTTTTACTTAACTCTAATTACAAAAATTATAAATATTTAAATAAAAAAAATTTTTTTAAATGGTTTTGAAGGAAATTTAATTTGAAAATTACATCAGAATATCAGATAGTTAAACACTTTGCTATTTTGTACTAAATTTTATTTTTATATAATTTTTAGAATCTAGTAACACGAGTATTTTCATTAAGAGTATTTTTAAAATGCTCATTAAATTCTTCATTTATTAGCTCTAAACCATAGTTGTATTTACCATAATCATCATCAACATGAACCTTGTTAAATAAATATTTAAAATAATATTAAATTTAATAATAATTAAGTTGTATAAAAATTAACTACTTTTTCTTTATTTTGTTTTGATTTTTTAAATAAATTCTTAAAACTAAAATACAAATTTTGATCCATTTTAGTTGAGTCAACCTTACCGGTTATTAAACTTAGTAAAATACCAACTATAAAAACAATTAAAAGAGATAAGCCAGCGTACCATAAATAAGATAATCTGTACAAATAAGTAATACTTTTAAATAAGAAAAATTCATTTTAATTAAATTTTTATTATTTATTCAAAATTAATTTAAATTACTTAATTTGATTATCAATCGTCTTTAGAGACAAAGTCATATTTTGATAAATAATTGAACTGTTTAAAGTTTTTCTATTCAAATTATCAAAGCTGTAATCACATTCTTCTACACTCATTGGTTTCAACTTTGCTGGTTGTCCTTTAACAACAGCTCCTATTCCAATCCAAAGATTAATTGCTGTGCTCAATACTAGACCTACAAAAGCACCTATCGAATTAGCAAATTTACAAAACATACCCAACGAAATGACGCCCAGTAATGGTCCGCCTAGCATTCCGAATATAGATAACGATATCTGTAATACGGTCGCTCCAACATACTGACATAAGTAAGCCACACCGACCGTAAGCAAGCCGAATATAGCAGCTAGTAATTTAGATATATTTGTAGCTTTAGCTTCAGACATTTGTTTATCTTTATCAAAAAAAGGTTGAATGAAATCTTTTAAACAAACAGCAGAAAGTGAGTTTAAGCCAGACGAGACTGTGCTCAAAGCAGCACTATATACACAAGCTACAAACAAGCCCGGCACACCAGGGAATTTATGTAACAAATCCATTACTAAATACGGTAGAATTTGTTCGCCTTTGGTTATTTTCTTTGATGACAATAAATCACATTTATAATAAACAGCAAACGCAATTAGACCAGTTAAACATGTTATTGTTAGAATTAAAAAAGTTCCAATCAAGTTAATGTATAAAGCTCTTTTAGAATATATAATTAACTTTAAAATTAATATTAACTTTAAAATACAAAAAATTTAATAAAACTTTTGAGCTCCTCGAGTTGTTTTCATAGTCAAGTATCTCTGAATGGTAGCTTGATTACTACCATATACAGTTAAACTAGTAAAAAATCCACCTAAAATTAAATTCCAAAACGAATGTCTAATAAAAGGATTCGGATTAAAGCTAAATTTTTTGAATAATTAAAAAAAAATTAATAAAATTTTTTTAACTAAAATAGAAATACTCAAAAAAATCTATTCTTTCCGATTCATAGTTTCTTTTCCACACTTCTTGTATGCCGCCAACTTGAATTATACCTTTGACTATGATACCAATAAGACCCGAGAACATTACAATAACTTGAAATGTATCAGTCCATATTACAGCTTTAATTCCTCCAATCGAAGTGTACACAGTACACACGGCACCAGTTACCAAAATTGATACCCATAGAGAAAGTCCAGTTACTTGCTGAAATGCTACCGATGGCGTATACAAAACCACGGCCATGTAAAGAAACATTTGTAAACAAAATATTAAAGAAGCTGTAACTTGAACTGTATGATTGAATCTTAATTTTAAATATTCGTATGCACTTGTTATTTTTAGTCTATGAAATAAAGGCACGTAAACATGTGCTGCAAAAGGTTGAGTAAGAAAGTAAGAAAACCCAATAAGCCAATACATAGTGCCAAATTTGTACATTTCTTGAGAAAAGCCTAAAATAGATATTGCTGACGTGAAACTGGCCAAAATAGACATAGCTACGGGAAAAATGTGCAAATCTCTTCCACCAAGCAAAAAATTGTCTGTGTTTTTTCGTTTTCGATCTTTAAATGCATAATAAAAACCGATCAAAGCACTAAAAAAGAGCATCAAAGCAAACACACAATAATCAACTTGAGAAAAACTCACATTTCGAGACATTTTCTAATAGTCAAAAAAAATTTTATAAAAAAATGTTTGACTTTGACTCAAATTTTGTTGAAATTTGTTTTCTTAGCAGGTGTTTTATTATTTTATTATCTTTTAGTTAATTACTTTTAATGATAAAAAAAACAAAATTGTTTTTGAATTCATTTTTATGGTTCATTTATGAAATTTAAATAAACCGGAAAAAATTAATAAGTTTTGAACTCATATTAATTTAGATTTTTAAAAAATATGATTTTAAATGCTGGCTTACTTAAGTTGCTTAAGTTTAATTTTTTAGTTTGGTTTATTGAGAATTAAAATTTTTATTAAAAAATGAATTTTGAATACTTAAGCTTTTTTTATCAAGATTTCTAAAGTCAAAGATAACTAATTTTTTTTTTACCTTTTTAACTGTTGAAAGTTGATATCATTTCTAATTTTCTTATCTATATAAAAAATAAAATGTAAAATTTTTAATTATTTGTTTTTTTTTTTTAAATTATTTAATAAACTTAATTTTAGTATTAAATAACTATACTTTGTACTTTTGTGAATCATAAAACAAAAAATGAAGCATTCAAATATTACTATATGGGATTATTTTTGTTTTATATGCTTTCAAGTCCATAAATATTAATAATCTATAAAGAAAAAACATTTTTCAAAAAGTAAAAATGTAAATAATGTTTAATAAATAAGAGCATGACTCAAGCATTATGGCAAAAAACTAAGCTTAATACAAATATTCTCTTCAATAAAATTTTTTTTTTAAATAAAACAATTTATTAAAAATTATTTAAAAAAATATGAAAAATTTCTTTAAACCTAAATCAAATTTATAAAATATGAATGTTTTATTTGTAATTATAATTAATTTTGTTAGTTAAATCTATTTTAAATTAGCTTTGATCCAAATCAAATAATCAGGAATAGCTAAATAATATGTTGGATTATTTGTAGGACAAAATATACCATTCGGATCCATAACTCTATAAAATAAATTCAATATTCCATATAAATACCATTTATTATCTATAAAATACATTAATGGCGCGCTTGCATCACCTTGACATACACCTGTATCACTATTTTTAGCACAATATAAACCAGGACCATATTCTTGACATGCAATTGGATTTAGTACTTCGAAAACTGTTTGCAACAGCTCATTTGATAATTTATCTTGACGGTCATAAAAACCCCTTTTGTATTATAAATATGAATTTATTAGAAAAAATATTTTTCTTTTTTTACATACCATCCAACTGTAACTAGTTTTTTTTCATACACTATAGTTCTATCATTAGTTTTTGGTAAACAAATTAAGTCAATATTATTTGATAAGTTAATTGCTTTTGCTAATTTAATTATTGCAATGTTAGAACCAAAACCACCAGCATATTCTTCATGAATCAGAATATTAGAAATTCGAAATAGATTAACATTTTCAATAAGAGTTTCATTTAAATAACTAGTTCCAACAACAATAGCCATTTCGTAAGGAATCTTAACACATATAGCTGATGAAATAACATGCTTAGGAGTAATCAACATACCAGCACATTGAAATGTGTCAAAATTTGAATTTAATTTTAAACGAATAGAAACCATCCATGGATATGAATTTGGAACAGCCGGTTTACCATTAATTATTTTATTCAAGTCATTTAAATCAATTGATGGTTTTACATAAGGTTGACCACATTTTAAACAACTCTGATTTCGATTTAATGATTGAAAATCACAAAAATGAATCAAACACAATAGCCATAATAAAAAGATGTTTATAATATTAAACATATTTTATGTAAAAGAAAAATTATTTATAAAATTTCAATTTAATTTAAAATAATACATAATGTGATGAATCGACTCGGTTAAATAATTTTAGTTTAATAAATAAATAAAGCTAAAATTCAAATAAGAAATACTTCAAGCAAAAATAGAAGAAGAAAATAATTTTTAATTAAAACTTTTTTGAATTTATAAATCTTTTTTTTAGAATGTTTAAAACACAATAAAAAAAAAAGACCAAAAAAATAATTTTTATTAAAACTTATATCAAATGCTTAAAATAAAAAAATATTGCAAATTTTTTATAAACTTATCCATAAGATTTAATCGATACAAAATACCATTTTAAAAAATAAAGTTTTTACTCTTTGTCACTTGAAAAAAAATTTAAGCTTTCAATTAATTTAAAATTTGGATCGTTTTTATTAAAATAAAAGCTTTTATTAAATAATTCATTATAAAAAAAAGATTTATTTGATTTTATTATAAGAAATGAAATCATGAAATTGTTAGAATAAATTCTTAAATTTAAACTATTTTGATTAAAATTTTAAATCAACTATTTATCGGATTACAACATTCTTACATCTTGATGAAATAAAAGATAAATATGATCAATTGCGATAGAAGTGTGTCTAAGTAAATATAACAAGCATATGGGAAAACATATGGAATAACAAGTTACAAATCATATACAACAGCAATAGAAAAATTGGAGAGATGATGTTAGGTTATTTTTAATTATAATCTTGTTTGATATTACTTAGCAAATAAATAATACAAAACATAGATAAATATCTATTTTTAGCTTATGCTAATATTAATTTCAAATGGTATTGAAAGACTTTTAACAGTAATAGTGAATACAGCTGAAACTAAAAAAAAAGCATATTAAATTTTAACTTATTCATTCATAATCAGTCACCAAAGAATTTAATAGAAAAAATTAATAAATCCATTCATTAATCCATCACATAAACTTCGCAATTACATTTTCGCATCATTAAATATTTCAATTAGCTGAATTTATTCAATTAGTGTCATTTGTTCATATTATAATTTCATATTTTGATTTAAATATGCCTTTTATTAAGTTAATTTATTTGATGTTTTCAAAAGTTTTTCAATATATATATTTTTTATTTATATGATAAACCAGACCAAATCGGTCTGATTTGTATCGTCTAAGGGCTATAATTTGCATCTTTAAATCTGCTATTTAAATGTTAATTTTTTTCAAAAAAAATTTTTTTTTGTTTAAATTCTAAATAGGATTTATTCCAGAAAATGCTATTATTTTATATAAAATATTTAAATATGCATAAATTTACCTTTTGTTTAAAGTGAATATGAATATAGGTAGGAAAAAAAAGTTCGAGATTTTCTTGCAAGAAAATTAATAAATTATTCAAATCGAGAAAATAATTTAATCGAGATCTTACGATTATTTATTTATGAGAATTTTATCTAAATATGTCACTTAAGTAGATAAAACATAAAAAATAAAAAAAATTAATAAAAATAAAAATAAAAAAACGCGCCTTTCTAATCGCAAAAAATAAATTTAATTTAGAAATTAAAAAACTTATTTTAAAAATTTAATAAAAAAATATGGAATTTATAACATTATCGTTTGCTTTAAAAGCAATTTATTTAATTCTTATTTCTAATTTTATAATAAAATCTCTAAAATGGTTATTCAACTACGCATACAAAGTTAGTGTTATAAATAGAATTAAAGGTATGAAGATGTTGCCATTCATTGGTAATGCTCATCAAATAAAAACTCGACACGAACTGGTCAAACAATTGACAGAATTAACATATGAGTATAAAAACGAGCCTATTTTTCGTATGTGGTTGGGTTGGTTTCCGAATATAGTTTTCCATAGAGCTGACTATGCAGATGTAAATCTATTTTGATTCTTTAAAATTTAAATTTATAACACTATTTTATTTTAAACATTTAACTAAAGATTTTATTCAATTCTTCAAAAAATACACAAAAATCTGATCAATATGATTTTCTACATCCATGGTTGGGCACTGGTCTCTTAACTAGCTATGGTGAAAAATGGCAAACAAGACGAAGAATGTTAACACCGGCTTTTCATTTTGAAATATTAAATGATTTTTTAGATGTAATGAACGAGCAAGCAGAAATACTAGTAGAAATATTGGAGAATTTAAGAAAATCTAAAACAGAAATAAATATTTTTGATAGAATCAAAGCTTGTGCCTTAGATGTTATATGTGAAACTGCAATGGGGCAAAATGTTAATGCACAACACGACAAGACATCAAATTATGTGCAAGCAGTTGCTAAAATAAGCGAGTTAGTAGTAACTAGAATGTTTACTCCTACTTACTGGTTGGATTTTATATACAATAGAACAAAATCAGGAAAAGAGCATAAACGTTGTTTGAAAATATTGCACGATTTTACTAATAAAGTTATCTTAGAAAGAGATGCTGATTATGATAATTTGGATATAAATTCTCAAAAGCGAATAGCATTTTTGGATTTACTATTAAAAGCTAAACGTGAAGATCCATCAATTACATTTGAAGATATTAGAGAAGAAGTAGATACATTTATGTTCGAGGGACATGATACAACTGCTGCTGCGGCAAGTTGGGGTTGCCAACTTATCGGCTCTCATCCCGAAGTTCAAAAAAAACTACATCAAGAAATAGATATGGTTTTTGGAGATTCAAAAAGACCAATAACAAATGATGATTTGCACAATTTGAAATATTTGGACTGTGTTCTCAAAGAAATCTTAAGATTGTTCCCTTCAGTGCCTTTTTTTGGTCGTTGTATAAGCGAAGATACTAAAGTTGGTGATTACCAAATTTTTCAAGGAGATACTGCTGTAATTTTTGCATACATGATTCATAGAGATGAGAAATATTATCCAGATCCAGAGAAATTCGATCCAGATAGGTTTTTGCCTGAAAATACCAAAAACAGACATCCTTATGCTTACATACCGTTTTCGGCTGGACGTAGAAACTGTATTGGACAAAGATTTGCTATCATGGAAGAAAAAGTTTTGCTTGCATCAATTTTGAGAAAATTCGAAATAAAATCTTTACAAACAATTGAAGAGCTTAAACCAGTTGCTGATTTGATTATACATCCAACTGATGGTATACCAGTCAAGCTTAGTATAAGAAATGCATAAATTTAAAAAAAAATTTTTTTCAATATTTGTAAATTAGTACAGTTTAATTTTTTTTTAGTTCTTAAAATTTAAATAATTTATTAAACTGTATCTAAGATTTATAGATAGTTTTATTTATTTTAAAAATAATAATTTAAATAAATTGATTTAAGTGCCAGATTTGAATTTTTATTTTATAATTTTATAATTCAAATTTAGATTTGTTTAATCATATATGATATTCAAAAAAAATTTAATTTTTTCCGTATTAATACCTGTAACCTACCATTTGTTTAAAAAATGTAAATTTTTTATTTGTAAATTTAAAAATTTTCTTAATGATCTAAAAATATAATCTGATTTAAAAATAAAAGTGAAATAGAAAATATAGGAATTCAAACCATTTGGTTCATATCTTCAAATAAAATTTTGATAGTAAAACAGTTGCTTAAAAATTTTAATATGCAATTACACTTAAAAATTAGAGTTAGTACAAAGACGGGCAACTAAGAGAGCGCAAGGACTAAGAATTTAGTAACTGCTATATCGTACTTTTTCAACCTGTCTATCAGTTATGGTTACTTACCAGAGAATTTTAATATAGCTTTAGTAACTCCCATCTCAAAAAAGGTAACCTAAACAAGCCTACGGATTTTAGACCAATTTCGGTATCATCATCTTTATGCACAATTTTCGAAACATTGATACTCGCAAAAATGAATTGCTTTAAAGATATTAACTCAAATCAATTTGGTTATAAAAATAAAACGTCCTGCAAGCACGCAAATTATTTATTAAATGAAGTTATATATTATTATCGTCAAAGAGGCTCAAAAATTCACATAATCAGTTTTGATGCTACTAAGGCCTTTGACAGATTGTGGAGAGATGGCCTTTTCTACAAATTAATGGACAAGGTTCCTAAAGAGATTTGGAGAATCTTAGCGTTGTATTACAAATAATCCAAAATAAAGATCAAATACGATGGTATGGTAAGTGAGATGGTTAAAACAACTGAAGGTGTAAAACAAGGAGGAATTCTCTCTCCATATCTATTCAATTTTTATATTAATGAGTTAATAGTTCAATGTTTAGATAAAAACATTGGAGCAGAAATAAATAATACAAATCTCTCGATTCTAGCGTACTGCGATGATCTAATTATTGTATCACCATCGTACAAACACTGTGAAATTTTGTTGTCAGAATGTTTTCAATACTCAAAAATGCGGAAATTTGAATTTAATTCCTCTAAGTCGGTTGCTTTAGCATTTTACAAATCAAAAGTTATCTTTGAGCCTAATTTTTCATTGAATGGAAATTTGATCCCTAATGTATCAGGCTTTATTTATCTTGGACTACCAATTGGTAACCACGATTATATAATTGAATTTATTGAGAGTAAATGGAAAAGTGTTGAAAAAAGTTTGTACTCATTGTATGGTCTAGGATGTAAACCGAAAAAAATGAGTCCATTTTTAGTGTCGTTTTTGTACAAAAGGTACTGCCAGTCAATCTTTATACATGTCCTGGGTAACGTATTCATTAGTAAATCCAAATTTGATGAACTCAATTCAAGACAAAACCTTTTAATCAAGCAAATAATTAGAATTAGTAAATATTCAAAAATAAGTGCACTCAATGAAGCTCTACATCTTAACTCGATAGAAAAGTTATACTTTAGACATAAAATTTTTTTTTAAGACACATAAGGAACAATGACTTATGTGCAAAAATGATGGACTATTTCCACAATGGTGATATGAAATTTGAAAGATTTAATACTTCGTTTGGAAAACAATTAAACGGTATAAGTAATTGTCTGTACATTGAATGCTATAGATTCAGTTATAAAACCTCTTTGGGTGTTATTGATTTACGTTTAAATACTCTAATCAAGGATTGATAGACTCGATTTCATTCTTGTTAGGTAATATTACGGTTTTTATGGAGCAGAATCTTAACTACATGTATATTTATAATCAAATAAGTAACTTTCTCAAAAAGGATACTTAGCATGCTTAATTATAAGACATTTTACTTTTTTACTTTTTTATATAATAATGTTTAAATACAAAATAATCAATATTTTTTAATTTATTAAAAAAATCTATAAAATTAATTTGTTTCATAAATTAAGTGATTAAAATTAAAAATACTTTAAATTAGAGTCATTTACCTTTAATACCTTAAGAAGAGACAAAAAATGTGTTTTATTTAGCCCCAATTTAAAACCAGGTAAAACAGCAATTTAAAAAAAAATTATTTCAAATTTTTCAAGAAAGATTTTGTTCATATTTTTGGCAGTAAATTTTTTAAAGTATCATAACTTTTTTTTATAATATAAAAAGGAATTAAATTATTATCAAAAAAATAAGAAATTTAAATAAATAAAGCGATCTGCCTAATTCCCATAACAAATTTGATATTTCTTATTAATGATTCAATTATCTGTATTTTTTAAAATTAAAATCTCTAAAGAATTTTTTTCTCTTTGTTTCATAAAATTCAATATCATATTTTAAATAATTTATTCTCTTATGAAGACAAGTGTCTCGTTTCTAATAGAATGAGAAACTTTAAAAACTTAAATTTAGATGATGTTAATAGATAAGATCAAAATAGGTATATTAACTAGAATCAAAAAAAGACATTTATTGCTACAAATTTTTCAAAATGATTGATTCGCACGAATTCTTCTCCAATGTTTAGAAAAAAAAACATTTAATTGATCTAATAGACTTAAATTGTTTGTTCTTTTTTTTTATTTATAGTAAAATTTAAATTAATTTCTAGTATTAACAAATCTTGCAAAATTGAGCTTTAATTATTAATTTGTCTATTGTTCAAAAATCATTCTGTTAATAATTTAAATTCAATCGATTGATTATTCTTATTCAATATAAATAATCTAAATTTAAAATTAATTAAAATTTGTTAACACTTAAATAACTCAAATTTGTTAAAACAGTTGCAGCAGTTAATCATCTGAATATACAACAAAAAAAAATAAAAGAAAACTATATAAAAATTGTTTTATTAAATAAAATTTTAAACAGACTGGGACTTGTTTAAAATTTATCATTTAATAAAATATTATTAATTCATTTTAATAAGCCTAATTTAAATACTTAAAGTTGTTTAAAGGTTTATAGAAACAAAAAAAAAATTATCTTTTATTAAGATAAAGCCAGGTAAGAGAATTTATGAGGGGGTGATTTGAGAAAATACATCCAACATAAACTAGTGCTTGATTAAATGGTTCTCAAACAAACAAAATTAATTTTTATTTATTCAAATACATTTTATATTTAAAAAATCATAAAATTGATTCGAAAAATTCAAAATTTATTTATTTAAAAAAAAAAAAAAACAAAATTAATCATTCTTTTTCATAAACAAGATAAATTATAATATAAAAAAAGTGAATAGTTAGTTAAATCTTTTTCTATTTTATTTTTATTTTTAATAAAAGATAAAAAAAAATTCGTGATAAATAAAATATAAAAAAAAATAAAATAAAAAAATTTTAAATTCCATTTAAAATTCTTATTTAAAAATAAAAAAAAACAAAAATGTATTTATTTTCTAGAAACATTATGATAGAATTTAATAAAAAAAAAAAAAAATTTTTTTGTTTTTAAATGATGTTTCTAATTTCTATAAATTTAAAATGCAAGACATTTTTTCAAAACATAAATTAAAATTTTTTTTTTTTACATTGAGTTATAAAATTTAGTAATCTTTTATTTATTTTTTTTTGTTATAAAGAGTTTTTCTAAAAACATAATTTAAATTTAAACCAAAAAAATGTCAAGAGCAACTAAATCTGGTTTAGCAAGAGAAGCACATGAGAAAGTTTTGGCCAAATATGATGCAAAACAAGCACAAGAGGCTTTAGAATGGATTTCGGAAATGATTAATGAGAGCTTTGACACTTCAGGTGAAATGTCCAACTTTCAAACTCAGCTAAAAGATGGTCAAAAGCTATGCAAAGTAATAAACGCTTTGGTACCGAATAAAGTTAAAAAAATAAACACTGGTAGCATGGCTTTCAAGTTAATGGAGAATATAAACTTGTTTACACAGGCTTGTAAAGATTATGGTTTAATTGATACTGAAACATTCCAAACAGTAGATTTATGGGACGGTGAAAATTTGCATCAAGTGTGTGTTTGTTTGCATGCTTTGGGTCGCAAGGCTCAAAAAAATGGTCTAAGAGGACTCGGTCCAAAAGAAGCTGATCGCAACGAGAGACAATTTACTCAAGAACAATTATCCGAGGGCCAAAAAATAATTAGTTTACAATATGGCACTAACAAGTGCGCTAATCAAAGTGGTCTAAATTTTGGTAATACAAGACACATGTAGATTTATTCTTTACTTTTCTTTTTTTGTTCATTTATTTATTTTTTGCTTAATTTATTTCGGTGCAAGTTTTAAAGTATTTGTTAGGCTAAAATTAATTTATAATTTTTTCTAAAATAAAATATTTTCAATTATAAAAATTTTACTTTTATATATTTGGTATAACAATGATCTTTAAAATATTCATTAAAATATTTTTGATAAAACAAATTAATAAATAAAATCAATATTCTTAAAAATTAAAAATTGCTTTTTCAAATAGAAACAGTAAATAATTTCAAGTATTTTTTCTGAGAATAAATTAAAATATTACGAAATAATCAAGATATCAAAATGACGTTAGAATTTTTCATTATGTCAAGCCTTAAAAAAAAAGTAATTTTTTTCAAAATTGGAAAAACTTTGAGTTACTATTTAATAAAATTAAATAAATTATATTTAATAAATTTAATAAAATTAAAAATTAAAAAATGACTTTGAAAATTGTTATTTTTTTATTATTATGTTTATTTAAATCGGAATTTTCTGCCAAAGTTTGTAAGTATTATCCAAACTATCCAAGTTTGACAGTATACCAGACAATAACTTGTACAGATATTTGTTGCAATTATGCTACGTCAATTTTGAATGCTTGTTGTTATTCATCATACTCGCCATCATTTACGACAGACACAACAACAACAACAATCCAATGGTGGTGGATATTTATACCTGTAATAGTATTCTTTTTTTTTCTTATTTTGATTGTAATTGTTAGTTTGGTTTGGCTTAAGAAAAGCAAAAGTAATTTAAAAACATATACTATACTATTTAACTTTTTAAAATTTGTTTTTTAATAGAAATTAATAATTGGAACGGTATGCGTGGGGTTCAGGCACCGACTGTGTATAGTCAAAATGGAAGACAGATAATTTTACCAGCCCAAAACATGAATCAAAATTTTTATCAACCAGCACAAAATATGAATCACAATTTATATCCACCAACACAAACACAAACAAATCCGATTAAAGTTTCAAATAATTCTTGGATTTAATTTTCTTCTTTTTTTTTTATTTTTTAAATAAATATTTCTGAAAAAGACAAATTTTTAATTTTATTTCAACAATAAAACCTAGTTACCATAGTAACTGAAAATTTTCTATGTTTTTATCATTATTAAATTCGGACTTGAAAGAAAAATTTTTTTAAATAATTTTAAAATGGAAATTAAAACTGAAAATGAGAAAGCTTTAAAAAAGCGCAAAAATTTTAAAGAAAAATTAAACGAATTAGAAAATGATAATTTAATAAGTCCAAGATCAGACATACGAACCGATGAAGATTCTAAAATTCCTAGTTCAGCTCGTTCAGATCAAAAATTGATAGAAACCAAAAAACCAAGAGCTAAACGAGACAAATCGAAAACCAAAAAAAATGAAGGTACTGTTAATCAAGGCTACGAATCTGATGCAAAACCGGATTCCGAACCGGTAAAAAAAATTCTTAAACCGCGAAAAAAGACCGAGATTAAGCAAAATAAAGAGGATGATAAACAAGAAACAGACATACTAGGAATTATTGTTCATCAAACAGACAGATTAAGAACAGATATTAATATTTACAACCCAGTGGTTCGAATTCACATAATTGATTTGAACACCGACGGACAATATGTTGGCAAACCAAAAAAGTAATTTTATTTAAACAATATTGAAATATTTTAACAAATTAAATTAAGTTAAATCGAAGAGATCGAAACACTTTATACTTTTATGAAAAAGAGAATCGTAAATTAAATTACATATCTCCAATTATGACTACACCTTTTGACTTTAAAAAAACTTGTACAATTTTACCTAGATGGGAAGAAGTGATTGTCTTTAATGAAGATTTTTCTTTATTCAACAAAGAACAGCCCAATGTGCTGATTTTATTTGAACTTTTAGACTTGCACAAGCCGGGCTCAGATTCAGAACAGAGTCAGACCACTTTATATACTTCTCAGGATACTGGCAAGGAATGGCAGCGAATAGCATGGGCATTTTTAAAACTTAGAGCACCTGACAACTCGTTGAACATAGAAAAAAAAATACGTCTCCAGCTATTTTATTCTCAAACAAAATATAAACAAAATGTGTCCGATTCTTTGGTTCCCGAGCTTTATAATTTGTACAAAAATGGTCCAAGGGTTAAATACCCATCTAGTTTACATGTCACAGTGAAAGCTATCCAACCACCGAAAAAATTCACTCCTGGTATTGGTTCATCAGATTTGATTGTTTCAGAGTACTTGAACATAATTTATTCTAAACTAAATCAAGATTCAGATCAACAAAGAACCAGTCAAACAAGTTTAAACAAAGAAAACAATGAACCAGAAAAAGATGTATTTAATTCTAAATTAAATGCTGCAATCTGGTCAAGAATACCAGGAACACCGTGCCGAGTGCCAAACGATTTAGCTTTGAAATTGTTATCTTCTAAACGAGGATGCTATTCGATCAAATTCTCAACAACAGGCAACTTTATAGCTTGCGCTTGTGTTGAGGATGATTCAGTGTATCCAATATATGTATATGGAATCCCTGAAGGAAAGCTTAACATGAAATTTTATGGTCATTTTGGTCTCGTTTATGAAATATCATGGTCAAAATTAGACAAGTATTTTGTTACTGCATCAAACGATGCAACCGCAAGAGTAATTGATGTCGAATCAAAGTCAAAAGAAGCATACAAAATTCTTCCCCATCCGAATTTTTTGTATTCAGTAAAATTTCATCCCGAGTCTTTGGATCTAATTTTTACAGCCGGCTATGACAAAGTAATCAGAGTTTGGTCTATTGATTCTCAAAAAAAAAAATTTCAAAAATACGGAGAATTGTTGCAAGAGTTACATGGTCATTTTGGATATGTAAACTCGATTTGTTTTGATTCAAAAGGATTGAATTTATATTCAGCTGATTCAGCTGGTGAGATAAAATGTTGGAATTGCTCGGACAAAAACGAATGGGCTTTAAAAGACAATGTTCAAGTAGAAGAGCTTAAAAATCAATCAATCAGCTTTATACAACTCTTACCCAACGAGTATAGAATGCTAATTCAATTAAGAGATAATCAATTAAAACTTATTGATATAAGATTGTAATTTTTTTATTTTTAAAAGAAAAAATTTAAATTTTAAAATAATAAATTTTTTTTATTAATTTGAAGAAAATCGATTATCAATAGATACAAAGGTACATATAATTTTAGTCAAAATTTAAAATCAGCTGTTTCACCATGTGGAACATTCTTGTTCAACTCAAGCTCGGAAAATAAAATTTATTGTTGGAATATAAACACTGGCGATCAGGTTGAAACTGATATGATAAATTTGGACTATTTGAAACCTGCACGTGACATTGATTATCATCCATTTGACAATTTGATCGCCTTTTGTTCTTATGATTCCAATTCACCAATTTATGTTTTTAAATTTAACATTGAAAGTAAATTTTAAGCTAAATAAAAACTAAGAAATGAGAAAAAATAAAATTCATTTTTATTTTTAATAGAAGCTGCAGTAAATTTGGGAGATACTTTTATAAAAACAGTTTTTACCAAGAAAGATAAATTGAATAGTTTAATAATTGATCAATCAGAGCCAGAAATTGAAGAACCAGTAAAAGAAAATGAATTGAATAAAAATATGAGAAATGATATTGACAAGTTTAGAGATTTTCAAAATAGACAGATGAAAGAGGTAGAAGAGAAACTAGTTTCTGTTTTTGAATTGAGTAAACCAAACACAAGGAACGATTCTATCAATTGGTCTAAACATAAACTCAACAGTTCAATAACTTTTTCAATGGTTTTTATTATTAGATTAAAATCAAAAAAATAAAAAAAAAAATAAATTTTTATTTAAAACTAGCCTGATAAATCAAAAAAACCAGAATTCAAATATAAAGGTCCAAAAGAAGCACAAGAAGTTGTGATTAGTTTATATGAATACAAAGCGCAAAGAGTTGACGAATTAGACTTGGTTAAAGGTGATGAAATTCTTGTGTTATTCAAAGAAAACAACAACTGGTGGATGGGGCAGTTATTGAAAAGCAAACAAGAAGGTTATTTCCCTGCTAGTTATGTACAAGATAAATCCTCAATAGAAAATATAAAAAAAACTCAACAAAACACAAACAAAATTCCAAGTAAATTTGATATTTAAATCTAAAAGAATCAATTTTTAATTTTAATTGAAATACAATTAAAGAATATACAGTCAAAGATGCTTTACAAGAATTCGAAAAAGTTTATGAAAAACCTAATTTAACTTTTACCAACAAAAAAGTTGATGATAAAGTTGAAATAAAAAATGAGACTGATACAACGAAAAAGAAGCAAGTTTCTATTTTGATCGATAAATCTGTTTCAAAAAACCTAAAAAAGAATGACATTCAATTAGAATCTATTGGACAAGAACCTAAAGTAGAAATAGAGTATGAAATACCAACTAAAGATGAATCAAAGTAAAAATTTATTTAACCAATGCTAGATATTGAGTTTTTTTTTTAATAATTTTTTTTTAAGTACTGTTCACAGGAAACGAGAGAATACAAAGAGAAGAACATTTGCCCATATTATAACTGGCAGTCATCTTACATCTAGCGATATTTAAAAAAACTTGAATATTTATAATTTCATTTTTTTCCATTTCTTTGATCTAAATAAACAAATATTAATAAATTAAATTAATTTTTATTCAAAATACATTATATAAAGCATGTATTTAAACCATCACATAAAATATTAGATAAGTACCACAATATTTTATAAAAAAATTACCAAAAAAATGATTCTTAACTAGCTAAAATTAGATTAAATTTCATAACAGTTAAATAAAATATTATAGTTTAAAAAACAATCAGTTAATGATTAGTATCATTTTATCCAAGCGACCATGTTCCAAACTTTATAATGATTATAAAAAGATTGTTGTTTTAACATATACGCAAATTTCAACATACATACAAATATTTTCAGCATACATTAAAAATATAAGTCATATAAGTCAAAAACTGAAAAACGATGACTAACAGACACCCTTCAACAGACAAACTAATTAACATACAGATATTTTTAAATTATTTTTATAAAGCTTAGGAACTATGATATTTAAAAAAAATTTATTAAAAAAATAAAATCTTTCAAATTTTATAAGCTTTCAAAGATTAAATGAATTTTTCTTAGTATTTGATTTATTTTAATTAATTTGAAGTTATCAATATTATATTTTATTCTAAGAAAGACTATTCAAGCCAAAATTTAGCTAAAATTAATCAAGGAATTCAAATATTGCATTAGTTTTTTGATTAGATAATTTCTTCTTGTTAAAATCTTAAAAAAATCTGAAAAATCAAATACTTTCACTTAGAGAACTCTTGGTACATAACCACGTTAAGACAAAATTTTTTTTTAAATAGTTCATTAATTCTGAATAACGTGTATCCAAAAAAAATTTGTTTAAAATAGAATTAGTTCTTTATCATAAGACTTTATTTTTGGAAATTTTTATTGAGAAAAATGTACTCTATTAAGTAACAAAAAATCTTTTTGATTTTATTTAATATATAAAATTATATTTAAGCTTAATAGCTGTTTTCTAGAATATTAAAAATTCTTCTTTTAACACAAAAACATTCAATAAATATTTCAACTGATTCTACCAAACCAGAAATAGTCTGGTATATCTCTAAATAAACCTAAATTTTAAACTTCCAAAAATGAATTCTATTGCTTCATACTTGAACAAAAAACTTGTTTAAAAATTGATCATTGTTATTTGGAATTAAACAAAATTTTAATAGATTCTCTTATTTTAGTATCATAATAATAATAAAAAAAATAATTTAACACAATTGAAATTAAATAAAAAAATTCAGATAAATGAATGATTATAAGATAAAATTTTAATTTATAACATATTTCATATATGAAAAATGTTAAACCATCATAATAAATGGATTTCATTAAAATAATATGAAAATAATGTAAAAATAAATAAATCTGATAGAATAATTCAGGTAATTTTAAAATCAAATTAAATGAAGCATTAAAAATTGTCAAAGATAGAATTTTAGATTTAGACCTATTAAATTTCTTTTTGCTTTGAATATTTGTAAATTTGTAGTTTAAATGATTGCTAGTTTTAACTGTTTTTTTAAATTTTCTAATCAATAAAATCTCAATTATAAGATTAATAAACAAAAAGCCAAAAGTATTGATTAGTTCACATAATAAATTTAATATTTTAACAACAGTATAAATATCATTTAAATTTTGATTTAGAATATTAATAGGAAAATCTTCGTTGAAATAAAAATAATTAATTTTATGATTATAAAACTTTATAAAGCTTAATAAAACACCACTTGTAAAAATAAATATTGAAAATGTTTTAATTGAAATTTTAGATAGCAAAATCAATATTTTTGAATGTTGTTTTCCAATTAAAACCATTCTATTAATTGTAAATGCTATTATTGTTGAATTAATACAAAATTTTAGAACACTACCAAAAAAATCATAAAAAATAATTTTAAAATATTGTATTAAAACATTTGTTCTAATATCAGAACAAAATATACCATTATCAAATGAACACTTGTTTATTAGACCAAAAGCTGATATTAGGAAAAATAAAATACTTAAAAAAGAATTCAATTTTAAATATTTGTATTGTTTTTCTTTTAATAAATAATTTGTTTTTTTAAATATAAAAATAAAACCAACAAAAATGTATATTATGGATCCAAATAGACACATTAATGGAATTAAAATAACCAAAAGAACAAAATCAATCAACATAATATAATTTTCTATGTCTTTTAAACTAAACATTATTTTATTATTGAATTTTGTTATTGATATGAATTTACAATTTTGAATCATTTTTTCAAAATTGCAATCTTTTATTCCTTCAAATTCTAAATCATAATCATACTCTGTTTCACTGTAAGGTTTTTCAAGTATTGTTGAAAATAATCTATTGTATTGTCTTATAAACTTATAAGTACAACTAGTTGTGCTATTTAACTTAAACAAACTTTTATCTTTTATTGAAATAAATATTAACTTGTTATGGGAAAAATTTTTATATATACAAAAATCTTCATTTGGAAAAACATGATCAGATAAATAAGAATCTGTAATAATATCTAAAGCGTCATTTTCTATACTTATCTGAACGATTTTATCTTTATTTTTTATAACATCACTTAAATTGCTCAAATTAACATTTAAATCATAATTTATTGAATTTATCCAATGTATTCCTTTGTTAAACAATTTTCTAGCATTAAAAATATCCAATTTTATCATTTTCAAATTATTGTTAAATTTAAATAAATCTGATTGTATTGAATTTAATTGGCCAAATAGGCTTAATTGTTTAGTATTTTTAAACACATTTTTATTTAGTATTTTATCATTCAAATCAATATTGTTTAAATAATTTAAATTTAAAAATAATATTGTACTATTTAAATCAAAATCAACATTTAAGAATGTCAAATAATTTGATTTATAAAATGTGTTTGTTAAATAATTAAAAATTAAAACTTTTAGATTCATATTATAAAAGAAAATAGGACATAAATCTTTCTTGTATAAACTATTTGTTATTTCCAATGTGTCTTTGAATATAAACATTGAATTGGTAGATGTTGGACAATTGCATGATCTCATAATTGAACCATTTTTATAAAACTCAAAATTTGAATTGATAATGCTAAATCGTACAAAATTAGACATTTTAAATTCATTATTATTATTAAATAAATTAATATCTAATCCTTTTAAATTCTCAAAGATAAATCTAATTGAATTAATATTAACTGATTTAAAAGATTTTATTAAATTGTAAAATCTTTCATCCAAAATAGTTTTTTGTGAACTTTTCAAATAAAATATTCCAACTTTTTTGAAATTTTTCTTACATTCTGTTATATTTTCTAAATTAAAAGGTTTATTCAAGTTTTCACAAATGAAATATTTCACAGACTCAATTGAACATTGATTATTTTCAAAACAAATGCTTTCAATTTTTGATAAGATAATGCTTAATAAAATTATATATGTTAAAATTTTTAGAATCATTTCGAATTTAAAAAAAATTTATTATTAAATTTTTAAAATTGAAATTGTTATATTTATATTTAAAATTTACATTAAATAAAAAGTAAATTGATATTTTTTTATGGCATTTAGTTTCCTGGATAATTAACACATTATCTTTATTTGCACCTAAGGTTGTAGACATTAAGGCTTGTTGATTTCCTGAAAAAAAATCTTTACTGATTGGATAACAAGGCATTAAAGAAAAAGGTTGTTTTAAACCATGTTTATTTGTCATTTTTTTGATAAAACATTAATAATTCAAGACTATTTGATTTCAATATAAAATATTTTTCTTATATTTCATTATTCAATATAATTTGCTTGAAATTTAAAAAAAAATAAACCGATTAAATTTTGTTTTTGATGTTAATTAATTATTTAATTTTAATCATTGAAAATAATATAGTATTTAAAATTGGCAAACTAAAAATTTTGCTCAATTATGTTTTAAATTTTATAAAATACAAAATAAGATTTAAATTAATTTCGATCTTAATCAATTTTTTTGATGGAGTTTTTTTGAAAATAGTACAAACCGGTATCAAGTATTGCAATTATTATTCTTATATTTTTCAATTTTTATTTGATTTTAATGCTTGCTTAACTTTTATATTAAATATTGAGGTAATTTTTGGCAAAGCTTTTTATTAAGTATAATAGACTTATTTAAAAAAAAATATCTTTTAAAGATAAAATAATAAACAAATGATTTATATCAATAATTAATATATATATTTTTTTTTAATTTAAATTTTATTTGATTTTACAAAAAAAAAAGTTTAATTAAAAATTTAAAGAAAAAAATTTACATTTTCTTTTTATTTATTTTGAATTTTCTTATTCGAAACAATGTTTAATGTGTAAAATTTGTTTATTTTTTTTTATTATAAAGAATAAACCTTGACCGATTTGTCCAAAGAAGAAGAAACTAAAGATTTAGCATTAGCGCCGAATCTAACACCAGTTACTAAACCATTATGTTCATTAAATATTTTTAATAAATCCCATTGTTTTACTTGATATATTCTTAGGTCAGTACCTGCACAAGCTAAATAACTACCACTATAGTCGAATACTAAATCTTTGATTTCATATTTATCTTCAAATTCGATAGTTTTGAAATTTTTCAATTTTCTTAAATCCCATAATTTAATTACAGAATCTTCAGCAGCTGTTGCAAGATAATAACCATTTTCAGAGAAAGCTAAGCTTGTAATTGAACCCGAATGCCCCGGAAAATTTGCCAAATTAGTTTTAGTTTTTAAATCCCAAATTTTAATTACTGAATCAGCAGTTCCTGTGGCAAATATGAGACCATCTGGATGAAATTTAGCACATGTTAAAGGAACTGATTGTCCTCCAGTTATTTGACTTTCTTCTTCGGAGGCGGATGGAGCAGTTGCTGCTGAAGACACTTTAAGTAGCATTTTACCGGTTCGAATATCCGAGAAAGCCCAATGTTCATCGGTTGAACAAGATAATAAATAATCACCTAGAGGATGAAGTGAAATTCCGGTTACAGATGAATCGTGTATTTTTAAAAATTGGACTTGTTGTGCAACTGGTATTGACCAGACTCGAATTGTAGAGTCAGCACTTGCAGATATGATTGTGTCCTCATCTGGATGGTATATTGTTTGAGTAATTTTTTTGCTATGACCTTTAAATGTAGCAACAATTTGCTCTTTAGAATTATCGAATACAACTACTGTCTTGTCATTTCCGCCAGTAACTATTTTGTTTGAATCATTGAACTTGATATCCAAAGCAGTAATACCAGTTATACTGGCACTGTGAAGACCCTAATAAGATTAATTAATTCAATACCTAACACTAATATACATTAAATAATAAAGCAAAATATTACAGTATGAGAACCGGTACAATTTAAAGATTTAATATCATCTAAAGTTGCTAAATCTTCTGGTAATTTTTTACCTTTTTGTTTTCTTTGTTGAGTCAAAGCAGAAGATTTTTCTTGAAGCTTTAAAAATATTTTTTTATATTTAGTTAATAAAGATTTTAATTAAATAAAAAATGTCTAACTTTTTGAGCTACTTCTTCAGAAATACCTTCTTCAACTTGTGTTTTTGTTTGTTCGCCATTAGTCTCAGCTGCGTACATAGTTTGAGGTTGAGAGACATGATTGGCATTTGTTGTATGAGGTTTCAAAGTAGCTAAAGCTTCGCGAGCAGCTGTCACTTCCTTATTTAATCTAGCTATAACACGACAAGCAGCATCGTGTTGATATAACGCATGTGAAAGTTCTTGTCTTGCTGTTTGAAGTTGTTGTCTTAGAGTAAAGCTATGAAGCATAACAGAGTCCCATTCATCTTGTAAACATTTCAATAAAGCTGGTATACTAGTAGCCGACGGAGGTTTTGGTTTTACCAATGGATTTGCTTTAAGTAGAGAACAAAAAAAACTTAAAAAACCATTTCAAATTTAAAATTTAATTTTAATAAAATTTACTTTTGACTTCAACTAATTGCTCTGTTGATAAAACTTGATTATTCATCGGATCTGTTCCATTTTCGTTTATGTATTTTAAGATTAGACGTTTTTCAAATATATAACCAGACACTTGAGATATAACTGGTTGTTCTGGAACTTCGTTGCTTACTTTATAAATTGGCAAAATTGAGTTCAAAGATTTACTAAAATTTATTAAAATCTAGGAAACACTTACAAGCACAAATCAAGGCCATTTTTTAAGTTAAAGAGGTGACTTTTATTCAAAAAATTTTATTTAATTAATATTTAATTCAAAGTTAGACTAAGTATTGTTAATGTTTTAAAAATTTTTATTTTTTAAATTTTTATAACACGTGTATAGTTAAATTCTTAAATTAAATTCGTTCTTGCTTCTTTTGTAAAATTCATTTAAAAAATGTCTTTTTAAGAGTCTTGTTCTAATTTAGAATAAAATAATATTAGCTAATAGTTTTAATTCTAATACATTTGATAAAATTATAAATAAAATATGCGAATCAATAGAAACAAAAGAGGATGAAAATTATCTGAATTTATTAGAGTTTGATGATGATGAAATTAATGATGAATACAGCTACAATAGTATTCAAACAAAGATATTTGTAGATCCTCTTGTAGCACAAATGAATGATTTATCTTTGGATAATGATTTGAAATGTCAAACTTGGAATTTATTTCAAACACAACGTGGTGGCTATAAGCTTTGTTCATTCGGATATAGTTATACTATTGACAAGCCAAAATTATCTGAAGTTCCAAGTGCAATAAAAGTTTATTGGAAATGTGCTCATAATTGTTGTTCAGGTAGAGCAATTTCGAATGGATTAAATCCGCCTTTGAAACTAACACAGCCACACAAGAACCATCAGCCTGAGCCAAATAACATTGAAAAGTTTAAGTGTATAGACACAATTAAAAAACAAGCAAAAGATTCTAGCGACTATCCAAGATCTATTATTCGTAAAGCTCAATTGCATCTCTCAAGTGAATGTGTGTCAATGCTTAAAAAAGATGCAATTCGACAAATAATTACAAGAGAAAGAAATAAAGCAGCATTAGCAGGATTTAATTCCAAATCATTAAATCAGTAAGTTATTCCTGATAGCCTAACTAGTACATATAAAAATAAAAAATTTTATTATTATGATTCTGGTTGTAATGACAAAAACAGGATTCTTATTTTTACAACAGCAGAAAATCTTAAGTTAATGGCCAAATATAATGATTGGTATGCAGATGGTACTTTTGATGTGTCACTAACTTTATTTAAACAAGTTTATTCAATACATATTTTAATCAATGAAACTCCTTTACCTATGCTATATGCATTACTTCCAAATAAGAAACAAACTACATATAAGAAACTATTCCGTAAAATTAAAGAATTTGTATCAACAACACCAAATTCTATAAATGTTGACTTTGAACTAGCAACTATTAATGCTATTAAAGCTATTTTCAAATGTAAAGTTTATGCTTGTTATTTTCATCTTTGTCAATCCATTTGGCGTAAGATCCAAACAACTGGTCTGGTTAAGAAATGGTTTGATGAAAGTTTTCGTTTTAGTTTTAGACGCTTACAAGGGCTTTCCTTTATTCCAGTCAACGATGTTATTCAAGGTTTTAATCACATAAAGAAAAATAGTCCAGATAGTTTTTCTTTTATTATAAATTATTTTGAAAATAATTATATTGGGCGTATCAAGAATGGTGTTCGTTGTAAACCTAGATTTGATTTAGAACTTTGGAACTTGTTTGAACGTGTTAAAAATGATATCCCACGTACTAATAATGATGTCGAAAGTTGGCATTCAAGAATTAAATTCGATGTTAGACAAAATTTAACAGTTGCTAAAGTTGTTGAACTTTTTCGTTTAGAACAAAGTTATATGGAAACAAATTTGATTAATATATTTAATGGTAATGTTATGAAAAGAAATAAAAAAAGTCAATTAGAGAAAGAGCAAAAATTAAAAGTTTTAATTTTTGCTCTTTCTATTTAATTTTTGGTTTAGCTAGTAGAATTAGAGCTGATTGTGAAACAGCAATCTATGTTCATTGTTATGCTCATAGGCTGAATCTAGCTCTTCAAGATTCTTGCAATGACATAATTCAAGTTCAAAATACTCTTGGACAAGTAAATTCAATTTATAATATTATTGAAGGCTCATCAAAACGAGATTTTATTTTTGAAAAATTTCGAATCGAGTTTAATTCTTCAAATTTAAGACTAAAAAGTTTTAGTAAAACTAGATGGTCTACTAGATATAATGCTTTAAAAGCAGTTTATGAGAATTACAATGTCATTCTAGAGACACTCAAGGTGTTTAAAATTTTTTAGAAAATCAATTTATAATTTTTTAATTCTTTTTCATAGGAAATTAATAGAACCGACAAAGATTCATTAGCTTATTGCTTATATATTTCAATCTTTTCATTTGAGTTCGTTTTTTATCTTGATATTCTTACTTATATTTTTCAAATTACAAATATTTTGTCAATTAAATTACAAACTGTTCAATTAGATTATTGCAATGTTAGAGAGTTAGCTGAATCAACTATTTCTAAACTTAATGATCTAAAACTAGACGACAATTTTGAAAAATCATGGGAAAAAAATTTAGAATTTTCTAAAGAGTTAGGGATAAAACCTCCAGAAAGTCCAAGAAAACGTAAAAAACCAAAGTAATTTATTAGTTTAATATGAAGAAGATTTTTTTTATTTTTAATTATTTATAAGACGTTACCGTGATGAAGAAGAAACTGAAAATGATTGTTTACATGTAAAAGAATTGTACCGAAAAAATTTAGTTAAAATAATCGACAAAATATGTGATGAAATAACAACAAGATTTCAGTTGTCAAATTTAAATTCAATAACAACAATTTATGATATTATAACAAATAAGTTTAAATTAAACAATGATTTTATTAAAGAAAGATTAGGTCCATTTTTGAATTTTTTAGATCAAGAGCAGTTTTTTTCAGAATTAGATTTATGGTACAATTTTAAAACAAGTTTAAATTATGATATTGAGAATACTCATTTTGATGAGAGACTTGGTAAATTGGAAAATCTATTTTTAAGCCCAAATGTAACCGAAATTTTTCCAAATATTTTTAAACTTTTTCGCATATATTTGTCATTTCCAATTACAAATGCAAATTCAGAAAGATCTTTTTCAGCATTAAAACGTTTGAAAAATTGGCTAAGAAACTCTATGACCCAAGAAAGATTAAATAATGTTTCAATTTTAAATATTGAATGTGAAGAAGTAGATAAAATTGATTTAAACCAAGTCGTAGAAATTTTTGCTTCAAAAAAAAATCGTCGAATTAAGTTTTATTAGTTATGAATAACAAAATTTGTTAAAATTTTTTTTCCAATTTTCAATTTATTTTTGTTAAATTTTAATCAATAAATACTCATATATTATAAGCAAAATTTTTAGATAATTTAAGTTCTGAGCCCCCCCATCTAAAAATGCCTAGCTACGCCACTGATTAAAACGTATTATTAATTCTTATGACACCTCAACATTAGAAATGCATTTAGATGGTTTAGCTAATCTGTTTGTACAAAATTAACAAATTAACTAATTAAAAATTGACATTATTTTTTTTCTAGATTTTTTTTCCTAAATTTTTCTACTAAATTTAATTCGATAATATATTTAATTCTATGATAATTATTCTATGAATTTTATTCTACAATTAATTTTTTCTATGATTTTTTTTTTCTATCATTTAAACGTCTCCCAATTTCTAACTATAAATCAATAATCAATAATCAATCAAAATAAATCTTAGAATATTATTTCAGATTCAGGCTTAAATTTGATACCATTTATTAATTTATCAGATACTCGATGACTAATTCATATATATGAAAAACAAACTAGATCAGAACAACTAATACCAAAATAAGTTCTTTAGTAAAGCAGATTTTTGAGTGAAAAAAAAATCTCTCACGATAGATGAATATTTATTTAAAGAAAAATTTCAATGTATTTTTAATAACCTACTTCTCTGTTGCACAATATACTAACTCAATTTTTCAAGTAAAATATCTTTTTTGATTAAAATGTAATGTTTTAATAGAATAAAATAATAGGCTTACTTGTTGGGTTTATTTTTTATTAGCTTTCTTTTGAAGCATTAAATTTTAAAACTAAATTGGAGTTAAACATTTCTTAAGTTTGAGTTGTACTATTCAGTAACCTGTGAAGAGCCTAATAAGATTAATTAATTCGATTCCTAACTCTAATATTCATTAAGTTTGAGAAATTAACATTAAGCTTAAGAAAACTTAAATATTTTGATATTCTAAATCAAAGCTAAAATTCGTCATGGAAAAAAACTGAAACAATTTTTGTTAAAAAATTATAATATTTTATAAATTTAGAAAATTCTAATAGAGAATCAAGATTTCAACAAAAATTATTTTTAAATATTTATGTCAAATAAATATTTTTTTTTTTATTGTTGTCTAATAGTCTTTTACTTTATCCTGATAAAAACAAATATTCGTCTAATAGATATGTACTCTTCATTTCGATGTAGAATACTAAAACAATATTTATATTAAATTTTTCAAAAAGCCTAAACATTTTGATGCCTTTGATAATTAAAATTTAAATGAATTTTAACAAAAATTTTTATTAGATTACTATCAAAATGGATTTTAATTATAAGAGATTTTCATTCTTACAATAAAACTAATAAAGCTAGAAGATCTTTAAGGATTAAATATTATGTTGCAAATTCATAGTTTTAAAATAAATTTTTTAATTTATAAACTAGTTTTCCTTTTTCTATTTAAAATCTAAATTTATAAATAAAAAAAAATAAATCTAGGTTAAATATAAATTTGAAATAAAAATAAACTTCTAAACAAAATTTAAAAAAATTTTGCATTTTCATTCAAAAAGTATCATCTTTTTTTTTTATCATTAAAAACAGTCATTTATAAAACTGTTTTAATCTCTTTTTTTTAATAAAAAAAATTGCTACACTACAAAGCTTGTTTTTAATTGTGTAATAGAATATATTTTTGATTTGAAAAAAAAAATTATAAAAATGGAAAATTCAGGTTTTATGAGACCTATGAACGCAACAATTGCGAGCAAAAAAACAATGACAGATTTGACGACAAGCTCGAATGGCAACCCAAAGACTCATTCGACACCGTTTCATGAAAATCCTTTACAAGCTCAGACTAACAGCGGTGCATCAATACACGAATATTTTACTTCACCAAATTCGACCAATATTATCGACTGTAATACTTCAGCTAATCGGAACATACCTATTCTTGGCAACAATATCAATATTTCAAATACCAGTACAAACGGCCAGGATATAATTAGCTATCAGCGAGTGAAAAAAATAATTTTAGACAATGCCAAAATGAATGAAGAACAACTCAAAGTAAAAGAAAACATGCTTCAACATCTCAAATCTATAGATTTGTCCAAATTTTCTTTTCCCAATGAGTAAATTTAATAATTTATTTATATTCGTTTTAAATTTATAAAGAAAAAACAATTATTTATTTTTTTAAATTAAAAATAGAAACAAGCCTAAAACCGATTACACTTATGCTAAATCGTAATTAAAGCTATTAAAACTATTTTAAATATTTTAATAATTAAATAAAAATAATTATTTTTAGGAGTAGTTATTTAAAAGAGTGCAAGGATTTGGCTAATGATAATGTAGAAATGCCTAATTTATGTAGACGTGCACGTAGATCACCTCAAAGTTTAGCGTCTAATATGCCATCTATGAATAACTCTACTATGCTTAATCAATTACAACAACAACAGCAAGAACAACAACAACAACAACAACAACAAGCAGAAGATGAACCAGAGCAAATAACAGAGATTCAACAAAGATTGACTTTGTACCAAAAAATAAAAACTTTGTTTAATAAAAATTCTAACTTGAGTCTAGCAGAAACCAAACAGTTACCACTCGGTATTCGTTTGGAACGAAACCTTGGCAAAGAGCTAGAAGAAAATGAAATAAATATTCAAAGATCTCAACAAGGTACATCAAGTCGAATTGTAACCGAAATTGACACAACCACATCGGTTACTAATATTATAACTAAAAAAAATAATGGACAAATACCCAGTGAACATGGTAAAAAGTCAAAAAGCTTTTTGTTTTCATGTTGTGGTTTGCCTTTGTTAATTTTAATTCTTTTGATACCGTTCTTAATCTACGGCTTAAATAAAATCGACGAACAAGAACACATATATGAACATTTAAACGAAAATTATATCAAAAAATATTTTGATGTTGGTCTTAATCAAGAGATGATAAACAACTTTAAAACAGAGACTAAAAAATATATCGATTTGAGTTGTAGATTTCTATTTTTTTATTTGCCAAGTTTGGTAAAAAATCAAACTCAATTTATACATTCGAAAACAACTAGTTATTTTAATGAAATTATTGACTATAAGCCTCCAACTATCGGTGATTTTGATTTAACTAATAAACTTCTAACTAGCAAAGAAGAAAATTTCGTAAAGACCATAAACGAAATTAAAGAAAAAGTTCTACAAGAGACTTTGTCTAGTTTTAAAGATTCAAAATTTTTAGATGTTGATTTAATCAAGAAAGAATTGGATCAAAAATTTAACTATACACTAACAATTGTTTCTAATCAATTGGCAGATCAATTAAGCCAGTTCGAATTGTCCAAAAATGAATACGAAAACGAACTAAAAAAAGTTAAAACTGTTCTTAACGAATTAGATTCAAGATACAGTCAGTTAATACTTCAACTACAAGAGCAAAAAAAATTAAATGAACAGTTAAAATTAATTCAAACAAAGACAGAAGTTGATGAGAAAGTAAAAGAAACATTCTCTGGTGAATATGTATCTTTCAAAAAAATAGAAGAATATATTAACAGAACGTTTTATTTGTATAATGCTGATAAAACTGGTATGACTGACTTTGCTTCGGAGACTATTGGAGGTTCAATAATGTTTACACGATGCACTGAAGACTATTTGGACAATTCGAAATGGTTCACCGTTTTCGATGTTCCAATCACTCGTATACCAGTCTCGCCTCGAGTTGTAATACAAGGTTCCATTCAGCCGGGAAATTGTTGGGCTTTTAAAGGCTCCAAAGCTGATTTGTTTATTAAACTTGCCGCTAGAATTGCACCAACCTCATTCTCTTTGGAACACATTCCGAAAGAGTTGTCTTTAACTGGTAATATTGATAGTGCACCGCAAAATTTTAGCGTTTATGGTTATACTAATAAAGATGATATAAGCGATGATACAAGATTATTACTCGGAAACTATCGTTATGATAATGAATCAAAAAATACTCTTCAGTTTTTTAGTGTACAGAATCAACACCCGAATAAACCAATATCGGTTATAGAGCTTAAAATAGAGTCTAATGCTGGAAACAAGGATTACACTTGTTTATACAAGTTTAGAGTTCATGGTAAATTATTTAAATCAGAGCAGCAGCAAGCTAACGAGAATGAACCAAATAAGGCTCAATTTAAAAATGAATTTGACAAAGAACAACAAGAGACAAGTCAAAATTTGGGATAATTTTATTATTATTATTATAATTTTTTTTTTTTAAATGTAAATTTAATTTTATAAATATTTTAAAATTAAAATTAAATGTATTAATTATCCGTTTAATTTAATTAAATATAAAAAAAAACACGTTTTTTTCTTCTTGTATTGTATATAATCTAAAACTAAAATTTTTCAAAAATAATTATAAAGATGTGATTCTTATTTTAAAATTGATCTGATAAATAAGCATACAAATAAATTTATTTTGCGATTTATTTTGAATTAAAAAATGATTTTTCTTTAAAAAATAAATGTTTATCAAATAATCCAAATTATTTTAATTTAATTTTTTTCTCATTCTAATAATAATAAGAATTTGATTATAATCTAAGACTTACAATCTATCAAGTTTCCATGGCCAATGCTGTATGTACCTTTAATTTCATTTAATTTGTCTATCTTCGCCTTAAATTGGTTTTAAAATACTATCAAGTTTCTTACTTGCTTTTACTATATAAATGGATATTAAAACCTTCTCTAACTCTTCAATCTTTACTCTTAGCTAAATTTTTTAATTAAGTTACTTGAAAACATAAGTGAAGCTATATTAAATATACGGTAAAAGAACAAGAAGGATTTATTTATAATGATGATGATAAAGATTAATTAATAATCTATTATAAAATACTTTCTATTAAAACTATAATTGTAGCAAAAGCAATTTTTAATTTCTTTCTTAACAAATAATAAAACATTCTATAAATTAATTTTTAAAAATTTAAAATTCGATTAACTATTAATTATTTGATAATTTTATTAACAAATAAATATATAAAAAAATGTATTAAGAAGTTTAGTTTTTAATTTTAAAAGCAATTAATATTTTGGAAAATATTTAACTTTTTCCAAAGCGTAAATAGAGTCATTATGTGCATTGAAAAATGTCAACAATTTCAAAGATTGTATATCGAAAATTTCAATATCATAATTATTTTGATTAGCCAAAGCTAATAAATTATTATTTAATAAAACCATAGATGAATAAAAACCATCAGATAGAATTTTATTGGTTTGATTTAACTCTAAATTTAATTCATACAATCCATATTTAACAATATTCCAACTACTATAGATCAAAATTTTATCATTCACATCAACGATACGGTATGCACCAGGAGAAAATGATTTGATTTTATTCCAATTTGTAACATCCCATAAAATAACATTCGAAGAATAATCTCCAGTTATTAAAGTTTGATTATCATTTAATAAAAACATACCGTACACACTAGCGCCATGGCTCAATCTTGTAACACTAGTATTACTTTTTAAACTCCATATATTTACATAACCAGAAAATAAACCAAAAGCTATTAAATCATTGTTAATAATTTCTATTGAAATTATTCTTGAATTTTCTTTTAAAGTAGATATTAAACTAAAATTTGTTTTTATGTTCCAAAATTTTACTGATTCGTCTAGTGAACCACTGACTAAGATACCATTTGGAAATTGTTTTAAAGTTGAAACAATGTTTTTATGTCCACTTAAAATTTTAATTAACGAACCTCTGTTGATATCATATATTAAAACTGTACCACAATAAGTACCGCCAGCTAATAAACTATCATTTATTCTCAATAAAGAACTTATACCACAATTTGCATCAATTTTATTTAATAGAGAACCAGAGTTATTCCAAAATTTTATTGTTTTGTCTTTTGATCCGCTCACCACTTAAAATTTTCTATAATTAAAAAATTTTAAAATAAGAATTTTAATTAAATAAATATTTTACAATAAAAATCATCAGTTAAAATTAATTGAATTGAATAAATAAATAAAATTAGAAAAATATTTAAAAAATATTTTTTCATTTTTTGATTTTAAATTTTTCAAATTTTAATGTTTGTCATATTTAATTTAAAATAAATGATAAAATTTATTAATAAATTATTTTTTATCTCATTTTGAATTGATAATAATAAAAAAAACTTAATAAGCAAATAATTATTTTGTTTTATAAGAAAAGAATATTTTGGTAATATTCTAAAAACTACGGTAAAATCAGAATAAATAGCGTTTTAATTTTAAGTTAAGTGATAGAACTGTGAAATTTTTTTCTTAAAATAATTATTCAGCAATCAAAATAATTATATTAATATATAAAATTTTACCATTATGGCGTTTTAGTATAGAATTATTTTTTGATGAGTTTTTTTTCTAGGTCTCGTCTTTACTAGGTCTTTACAAATCTTAAGTATTTGTTTTTAAATATTTTTGCATATTTTAATTATCTAAAAGAAAAAAGAAGCAATTTTTAAAAAACTAAAAAATTTAGGAACGCGTGCATCTTAAAAATTATATCCAAACACTGAAATTTAACTCTAGATAAAAAAAAAATCTTTAATTTTAACTATATATTGTTGACGTGGAGTGATGGTTCGTGCTGAACCTCTGGCTGAAACCTTGCGTTTTGGCATGTTTGAGAAATGAAAACAAATAGTTATAATAGTTGCTTTAATGGCTTTATTAGAAATTAGCTTTTGACTAACTTGTACTATTTTAGTAATTGGATTTATAAGTTTTTAATTTTTATTTTAATTTACAAAATAATAGTTTTTTTTATAAATATGTAACTAGGCTTAAAACTTAGGAAATATAATTATTCTTAAGTGAGATATTTTTAGTATTAAATTATGGCGCTATATTAATATAGTTTTGACAATTAAGAATCAGTTTGGCTGGTCCTATACAAGCCGTCAACAATATATATATTATATTTTAAATGCCTTTCTATTAAGGTTTCTGATTGAATCAAACCTATTTGACTTGAAAGCTGTTATATTATAACTAGTGTCTTCAAAATTATTATTTATTTATTTATCTTTTTTATTATTATTTATTATTATGACTTATATTTTTTTGCTCAGAAAAAAAATAATTTTTTGCTCAGAAAAAAAAGATAACAAAAATAATGGTAAAAATAATACTAATAAAAATAAATGTAATAACAATAATAACAATAATAAGAATAATAATAACAATAATAAAAATAATAACAATAATAATAATAATAGAAGCAATAAAGTGAAAAATAACTACGTAATCAATAATCAGCTTTTATGCTATTATTCTAACCCAACTTCGCTAAACAATAAATTAGAAGAAGTATCATACTACTGTTCAATATCAAAGCCACATTTGCTTTTTTTTGCTGAAACTTGGTTTACATCAATGAGTATCTTGCAAATAGAGAATTATAACTGTTTGTTCAGAAATAGAGTAGATGGGTTACATGGTGGCGTCTGTATTTATGTGAGAAAGGATCTTAATGTGGTAGAAAACGATGATTTGATATTTAGTTCAAGCGAAATAGAGCAAATTTGGGGCACAATATGTGTAGAAGACGAGAGAATACTTCTTGGTTGCATTTATAGGCCTCCAAAATGCACAAAAACTGATTTTCTAGTTAGCTCAATCAGACACGCTAGCGACTTATATAATTCAAACAAAGTCACAGGTATTTTAATTTGTGGCGACTTTAACTTACCTCTAATAAACTGGGATGTAGATTGCTATCCATGTACGAATGTGACTAATCCAGACAGCATTGAAACAAAATTTATAGATACAATCAATGATTGTTTTTTGTATCAAAATGTTAACATTCCGACATTTATAAAAAATGACATTGAAATCAAAAATGTACTCGACTACGTAATCACGGAGTCTCTAAATAGAATTCCAGAGATTATTTCTCTACCTCCACTTGGAAGCTCGAAGCAAGGACACATTGGGATTGAATGGACCTTTAGACTAAGCGGTGTACAAAACAAAAACAGTTTCAAATCATCGAAATATGATATGAGAAATGGAAATTACGCAGAAATAAACCATCATTTAAATTCAATCAATTGGAAAAAAGAACTATGTGACAAATCGATTGACCAACAATATAACCTGTTCGTAGGTAGATGTAATGAATCAATCTCCAAATTTGTCCCTAAGATAATTACAAACAAGAAAACTAAACCAAAATGGCTAACAATTGAAATTAAGAAGTTCGCTAAAGTAAAAAGAAGACTATGGTTTTCATTAGTAAGATGTGGTTGGAGGAACAACAGTCTAATCCACTCATATAAAAAAGTAAGAAACAAATTGTCGCATCTAATAAAAAAAGCCGTTATAAGTTATGAAAAAAATATCGCTATTCGAGTTAAAAATGAACCAAAACTTATCTATAAGTATATAAAGAACAAAAGCAAAAATGAAGTATCAATATCAGCTCTACGAATAAACAACTTTATCGATACCAACAATAACAATATAGCAGAATGCCTAAATAATTATTTCAAATCGGTATTTACAAAAACGGATCCAATAGTTAATGAAATTCCTTCAAGAACTAACGAAATATTTTCTTTCGATTCTGACATAGTTTTCAACCATGAAAATGTTCGTAAGGAGCTCTGTTCTTTAAATAGCGATAAAGCACCAGGCCCCGACAACATAAGCCCCTTCTATTTGAAATCATGTTGCGATGCGCTAGCTCAACCATTATCAATTATTTTCAAAAACTCGTTGACTAAAGGCGAACTTCCAAAAATATGGAAAACAGCAAATGTAACACCACTTTTCAAGAATGGCTCGAGATTGGAAGCGTCTAACTACAGGCCAGTCTCTCTGACATCTATCGTGTGTAAAATAATGGAACGTTTGATTAGGAAAGAATTGATCGTATATCTGATGCAGAATAATTTGATTAATAATAAACAGCACGGATTCATCCCGAAGAAGTCATGCACAACGAATTTGTTAGAAAGTTTAGATTTTATTACACTGGCGCTTTCTGAAGGTCGGAGTATAGACATTATCTATACTGATTTTTCAAAAGCTTTTGACAAAGTAAGTCACATATTGCTTCTTAACAAACTTAAGGCATATGGAATTGTTGGCAATGTTTGGTCATGGATTAAATCTTTCCTAATTGGTAGAGAGCAAATGGTGGTTTTGGGGGAGACAATTTCGTGCAAAGCATCTGTAGATAGTGGAGTTCCTCAGGGCTCAGTTCTTGGACCGATTCTATTCGTAATCTACATTAATGATTTAATCGATAAACTGAAAAGCTTTTGTCTTTTATATGCAGACGATCTTAAACTTGCTGGGTATACTTCGTATATGGCGCATCTAAATCTTCAAAGTGATTTGGATACAGTTGCTGAATGGTCAGATACGTGGTCAATGGAGCTTAACCTAAAAAAATGTAAAGTAATGCACCTTGGAAAAAAGAATCTAAAATACAAATATTCGATTTACGATCATAAAAACAAAAATCGTTATTTTTTGGAAATTACTCATCGCGAAAAAGACTTGGGAGTCATAATCACAGACAATCTAAGCTGGTCCGAACATGTGAATAGTTCAGTTAATAAAGCAAATAGATCTTTGGGTATCATCAAGAACTCTTTTAAATACTTAGACAAATTTTCACTGAAACAGCTTTATTCAGCCTTAATTAGACCTAATCTAGACTATGCTGTCAGCGTATGGTGTCCATATAAAATAAAAGATATCAAAGCAGTAGAAAAAGTCCAACGTCGAGCAACCAAATGTATAAAAAGCCTAAAAAATTTGGAATATAGCTCAAGGCTCAAGATCTTAAACCTGCAGACTCTAGAGGACAGACGTAAAAGAGGAGATTTAATACAAATGTTTAAAATTTTTAAAAAATGTGAAAGAATAAATTTTGTCAAACCTTTGACTTTTGGTAACAACTCCAATGTACTCAGAGGGCACAACTATAAGCTAACACGAGAATTAATAAAGAACTCGAGTCCTCGTTTCAATTTCTTAACTAATAGAACTGTGAACTTATGGAATAGTCTGTCAGCTGAAGCAGTTGTAGCTGCGTCAGTAAATAATTTCAAGAATTTAATCGACTGTCAAGCTTTTGGAATGGTAAATAGCAAAGCTCTGCCAAAGCCTCATAAGGCTATGTGCTAAAGGCACATGGTGATTTCCTAATCACCAATTTCAAGCAGAGTACACTACTACTACTACTACTACTACTAAAAATAAAAGAAAAAATTAATTAAATATATCTCTCTGTTGTATAAGTAATAAATAATGTGAATGATCTAAACTTCGCAAAATTTTTCAAAGAATTTAGAAACAATTTTTTTTAAAGACTTGTTTTTAACAATAAGCTAAAAACTAAATCAAAAATGAATAAAATTTTAAACTTTATTAATAACTAATTTTTTTATTTAAAAAAAAAATTTTATCAAAATTTTCAAACCTAAAAAAATTTCTAAAATGTCCAAATCGAATAAAGAATTTCTAAAAGTCACAATAATTGATGATTTAGAGCAAGCTAAAGAATTTATAAAAACCAAAGTAAAAAAATTTTATTTTATAATAATTTTTATTAATAAAAAACATAAAATTAAAAGAGAGAACCATTTATACTTAAAAATTTCGACTATGGTGCATGCTTAACAAATTGGACAGTTGATTATTTAAAAGAAAGAGTAAAAAACAAAATAGTCAAAGTGCATGTATCTTCATTTAGCAATATGGATTTTTTAAATAAAAACTTTTTATATAGAACTTTACCATTCGATGAGTTGATTAAACGAGCTTCAGAAGACAAACATCAAGAGTATTTTATTGACGAGAACGAAAAATACTATCTAAGATCTTTGGGTGTTGATGATCGTAAAGATATTGCTGATGTTAGTAGAGAATTTCCCGAATTGGCAAAAGATGTTGTGTTTCCATGCTTGTTTGAACAAAATCAATTTTTTTCTAGTGTATTCAGAATTAGTTCTAAAAATTTAAGATTATGGACACATTACGATGTAAATTATAAATTTTTTAAAAATTTTAAATATAAATTCAATAGACTTTGAAAGATAATGGATAATATATTAATTCAATTCACAGGTTCCAAAAGAGTTATTTTATTCCCTCCAACCGAAGTCGATTATTTGTATATGAATGGTGACAAATCGGAAGTTCTCGAAGTTGATGATCCCGATTTGAACAAATATCCATTGTTTACCAAAGCTAAAAAATACGAATGTGAATTGAACACAGGAGAAAGCATCTTTATTCCTGGTATTTTTATATTATTTAGCATTTAAAAACTTGATTATTAAATACATTTTATTTAAAAAAAAAAATAAACAAAAGCTTTATGGTTTCATAATGTAATAACAAATAGTTTTAGTATAGGCATAAACGTATTTTGGAAACATTTAGACGAGAGCTTTTATGATAATAAAGATGTTTATGGAAATAAGGATTTAAACAATGCACAAAAAGCATTTTTATTTAATGAAAAAGCTATTAAGGAGCTTAATCAGATGCCTAATGATTACAAAATATTTTATACTAAAAGAATTATACAAAGATTATTACAAAATTTTAATTAAATAAATAAAATCATTAAAATAATTTTAAAAATTTGTTTTTTTAAATGATTAAATCAATAAATCAGTTAAATAATTTTTAATAATAATAATAATAATAATAATAATAATAGTAATATAAATTAAATACTTTAAAGGTATTAAGTATTATATGATTATTGATCACTTGAGTAAATAGAGATTTTAAATTAGCAATTTTGAAATATTCAAAATCACATATACTTTAAAGATCAAAGCTTTTTCAAGTTAAAATTGCTTTATTAGTGTATAATATTTCTAAAACTTAAAATTAAAAATACATAAATAAAAAAATTCTTTAATTAATAAAGATTTAATGACTTTATAAGAGTTTATTGTTGTTTAATTTTAAATAGGTTTAAAATTAATCCAATTACTTAAATTTGCCTAAAAATGAAAAGGAGGAGGAAGTTTTGTAAATACTTTTGAACAAAAAATAGTAATTTTAATAAAAAAATAACATGATAAAAATCTTAAAATCTAATCAAGTCCTTTTAAATTGTAAAAACCTTAATATTTTTATAATTTGATTAAAATTTTTGATAAAATAATTTCAAACAAAGTAATTCTCTTCAGGATTTTTTGAATCAATCTAGTTCTTGTTTTAATCCACTTGATTTATAAGATCAAAGTCTAGTCTAGTTTTCCATATATAGTTTGAAAATAAGTTAAGAAAAATAACAAATTAGCAATATAAAAAAGTATTACTAATTCTGCTTTGGAAAAAAATTTGAAATGAAAAAATACCCAAATATTTATTTGATTTCTTGGATGTTTAAAAAAAAAGAGTAATAAAGTAGTTTTTAAAATTAGATTCAACTTGTAAAGCATTTTTTTTTAATGAATTTTATTTTATTCTAATATTTGAATTTAAGACTAAAATATTTTAAAACTTGCAAAATTAAAATTTTAATTATCATTTTCTTTTTATTTTTTATTTCATAAAGATAAGATAAAAAAAGCGTTTTCTTTTTATTTTAAATTAAAATAAATTTCAAATAAAAATTTTATTAGGGTTAAACAATGTTTAAATATAAAGATATACGACAAATTACAATCAACAAATTAAAACTCTTTAAAAAAGATTATTAATTTTAACTTAAATATAAGCTTAGTTTATTATTTGCATTAGTTTATTAATTGATACCTCTAAATAAATTTATACTAATCCATGTCTGATATGAATCGATTCTAAAACCAACTAGTAACTTTTAAAAAAACAAACACCTTTCAAAAAAAAATAATAATAATTACTTGGATATTTTTATTCAAAAAAAGTTCACGTGACTATGTCAAAATAAAACAAAGCCGAGTAGCTGAAAATGAAATAAACGAAATTCTTGAAATGTAAAAGATCTTGTGGTTAGAGTGTTAAAAAAAAATAAATCAAACAAATTAGCCGAGTAATTTTGTTTATAATTATCTTTATTGATTGAAAAAGCTAAAAAAAAAAAGATATACATTCGATTATTCTCCAATCCATAGAGAATACTCTAATTATATCAAGTAAAATTTTTAAAAAACTGTTTGACTTCCTTTGTTAACTTTACCTTAAACTTATTATTTATAATAAATTCTTTTTCTATATTCTTAAATTAATTTTAAAAATAAAAATATTCATTTGTAATCAATGGTTACAAACAAATATTTTTCTACTATTCGCTCTGAATAATCTTTTTTAATTAAGAATAATTTCAGTAATAGAAATAGTATTATTAGGTAGAGCATTTAAACTTCTTTTTACAATCTATTTTGTATTTTTGATTATTCTTTTTATTCTGTTTGCTTCAATTTTACTTTATCTATTCTGGCTTAAAATGAATTAAGCGTTTTAGCTTATATATCACATCATTTTATAACTTATTGCAATAGTTTACAATTATATTATTGAAGAAATTAGATCTTGTAGAATCTTTAATAGAATTTTTTACAGATTTTTTGATGGAACAAATTCTAATCAAACTCTTATTAGTTTATTAATAGTTTCAATTTTCAAATTTTTAAATATACTTTATTAAACATATAATCAAAATAATTTAGAACCAAAAATAGATCAAATTAATATTAAATTTTGACTTTAATATGAAACTTTTATTAATGATTCTTTCCTTGTCATTTTGTTTGTTGACAAACTAAAGAATATACATAAATAAAAGAAAATCATTGAAAAAAAAGGTAAATTATCTTTTTTTTTAGTTCATTAAATGTTTTATCCAATAAATATATTAAAAATATATTCTTTGAAAAATCAAAAAAAAAGAATCAAATATAAAACAGAATTAGCATAAAATTAACAGTTCATTTGATATTTATTATATTTATTTAAAATATTAAATTAATTTATAAAAAAAAGAGAAAAATTAAATTTAATAAATATAAATCTTTAAAATAAACTCGTTTTTGTTTTTTATTCCTTTTAAAAAAAAATGTCCAATTATTAACTTTTTGATTGATGTCTTGAAAGAATTTAAAAGCTATGATAACCTTTTGAATATTTAATTAACTCTAGTTAAAATTTAAATTTAAATTTTTTCTTTCTTTCTCTTAATAGAGGTAAAAAAACTTGAATTTTATTTATTTTTTTGTTTTTATTAATAAATAAATATGCATTTAAACACTTATCAACCAGGTTCAATAATGCCCCAAAAAGATAATTCTCTTTATTTGCTTCTTCTTCTTCTTTTTCTCCATCGTGAACTAGAACAACTTATCTTTCAAATCGTAAAAGAGGTTGTTTTTGTTTTATATTAGGAAAAATAGCTCAAAGACATGTTTTTGTTTTAATTTTTTTTAAATTTAATAAAATAGGTATTTTTAAGGTTAATATTTTTTTTATTAAAAATTAAAATAAGTTTATTAAAACTGTTAGAGAATTTAATAACTGAATGGAACTGTGTGTTTATTTTTTCTAATTAAAAGCTTCATTTAATGTTTGTTATTCTTTTGATTCTATTGACAAATAGTTTGTTTTTTTTTTATTAACACAAAAATCGCCTAAAGGGTTAAAAAAATATTTACCTTATTCTCTTCCTCCTCTCTTTTACTCTCTTTCTCTCTCTTTTCTGTGTCTATGGAGAATTGTTTCTTAACTTTTCAAAACCGATTTCATGTGTGAATGCTTTTTAGTCAAACCTATACCTATATAAGCCGATAATTAGTTTGACTTGAAATTTTAGAAAGATTTTATTTTTTTTTTTTAAATTTTTTTCATGACATTTGTATTAATTAAAAAAATTTAATTATTTGTTATTTTTTTTTTACTCGTAAATTTCCTACTTGAATTTAAATCCACTTAAATAAATAAAATCAGCTTTTCCAAAAATTTAAGTATTTAAGTGTGTTTTGATTTTTATTTATTAAAAATTTTGACATTAAGTAGAAAATTATTTCCTTATTTTTATAAAAAAAAAAAAATAAATAATTTTGTTTTATTTAATAAAGGTATTAGAAAAATCTATCTATAAATTTGGAATTAAGGTAAATCATGGGTCATAAAAATAAAAATACAAAAAATAATAAAGCTGATGGCAATTTTGTTGTTGTTTTCAATGTGAATATAAAAACTCTGATTTTAGTTTAGTTTATTTTATTTTATTTTATTATTAGAATTTATTTACAGGACAAACATTAAAAAATCCAAAAACACCTGCGCTTTTTAATTTGTTTTCAATTACGAAATATGGTTTATTTCCCTTTGTATGAATAAATATTTGACTTGTTTTTATTTTTCATTAAATTCTTCTTCTTTTTTCTTTTTTTTTTGAATGTTTTTTTTATTATAGAAAATAAATAAAAAGCAACAACAATAGGTAAAATTCAGAGTTTTCAAGTAGATAAGTCAAATTAATAATCCGGTTTTTTTTTTTTTGTTTAACTTGAAACAAAAAATACCGAATTGAATAAAATCAAAAGGAAATAATAATAAAGTATATTATTTTCTTTAAAAAATTAGCCTCGGTTGGAAGGTTTTTTTTTTAATTTTATTTTTTATTAAATTTGAAACTTTATTTTTTAAGAATTTAAACTATTTAATCAATCAAATATATTTTAAAAATTCTCAAATTTCGTCTAAATTTTTTAGAGTTAAGATTTTTACACTTAAACAGGTGTAATTTTAGTTTTGTAAATCGTCGTTACGGTAAATTGAAATAGCAAAATTTTATGGTTATTTTAATGTTAAGATAAGATAAACAGGTTATAATTAAATATGAATAATTTTTTTTTGTATTTTCAAATTATTCTCTAATGAACACCTCCTGTTGTTAAATTAAAATTAAAATTCCAATAACTGTTAAATTATTTTATTTTATTTTATATTTTTCTCTTGTTGAAATTAGCAATAGAAAAAAAATAGAAATAGAAATTAAAATTATTAAAATAATTTTGTTGTTACTAAGTTACAAATGTTTTATTGAAATTATTATATATTTTTTTTTTTCTAGATTTAAAAAAATTTATATATATAATTTGCAAATTAATATTTATAAAACATACTAAACTAAATAATAAAAAAAAAAAAAATTATATAGAAAAAAAAAGAAGCGCATAATCAAATTTTTTTTTTGTATAATTATGGTTTCATATTTTTATCAAACTAATAATATAGAAAATTAGAGTTTGCTTCAATTATTATGTGCTCAGTTCAAAAAATTCCAATTGTTAAACAAGTTCTTGTAAACCAAGTAAATTTCTAGCAAAAATATTTTACTATTAATTGTTTAAGTTTATTTTTAAAATATTTATTTTAGAAAAAATCATGCTTTAAAAGAAAATTATCAATGCTTTCAAATGAAGAAGATGAATCAGGTAAACTTTTGAATTACTTTCTAGCTTCAAGCTTCTAATTTTTATGCTAGAATTCTAACCACTAGAACATATGGGAATTAATTTATAAATTTAAATCAAAATAAAATCTATAATAGATTGAATAAAAATTTAGGGCTTAAGAATTCTAACCACTAGAACATATGGGGAAAATTTATATTAAAATTTTAAAAATATAAGCTTTATTTTAGACTAGACTTTTAAGTATTACAGGGGTATTGTTTATATCAAGTTAGAGTTTTATGTATACTCTTAAATAAGTCTTTTAAATTGGAAAATATAAAACATATTGAAGCCGTTTAAAGTATAAACGCAAAAGCCTCTTAAGGTAAATTGTTATATTAAATTTAAGATGATCCTGTAGTAGCTTTTCTTACTTACTTCTACTAAAGATATATTCATAAGGATATTATATACTTCTATTTATTATTTTATCTCTTGGATTAACATAGATCAGAAGACTCTTCTGATAATTTACAAGAGTTCTATGAGTTATATTAATTTATTTTTCAAGCTTTATTTGATTTACTATTTATTTTTCATAATATAATTGCATATGATTTTTTAAAGCTTAAATTTAATAATCTGTGATAATTATTTAGAAAAAAAAAATCTTAACAACTAATTGGACTCTAATTTCAAAAACCTTTATATCTTAAAGCTAAAATCAAAATTACTAAGTTAATATAAAATATAAAAAATAATAAAAATTTATATAAATATCTAGAATTTTGTTAAATGTTAAATAGTTTAAGTGATGCGATTTAAATAAAAAAAAAAAAACTAAATCCGAATTTTAGAAAAAAAAATACCTTTTTTTATTTTATTACAATTTGAAATGAATTTTTTCTATTAAAAAATAGATTCACATAGAGAATTAAAAAAATTATCAAAATCAATCGACAATACGGAGATAATCGTAGAAAAAGATTTAAATTTAACGTCGACAACACAATCGACAATAAATCAAGATAATCAAGATTTATTAAGTGAAAAATATTTATGGCTAATTGCACTCGAATACGATAATTTAAATGAATGGAAACAAATTGGCTTATTAAAATTAGGCTTGACTAAACAAGATATTGATTTGATAGAATATAAATACATGAATAAAGATGGTATTCAAGAATGTTTTTATCAAATGTTATTAAAATGGCGACTAAAGCAGCCCGAGAACTGTAATTTAAACTATTTAAGCAAGGTATTTGGTAAAAGTGTTCTAAATGGTAATCCATTGAGTTCGAATAGTTTAAATTTGTTGAATTTGTACAATAAATCAAATAAAGACTTGTCCAATTTAGTCTTAAATGAGAAACACTTATGGACTTATTCAGATCTCTTATGCCAGGAATGGAAGTCTTTAGGAAGATATTTAGGTCTTAGAGAAACATCTATTAGCCAAATAGAATCAAAATATTTTTTTAGCGATGGCTTAAGAGAATGTTGTTATCAAATGTTATTGGTTTGGTTTGAACAATTCAACCATGAAGCTAATTTAGAAAATTTATGCTTAAAATTAATTGATTTGAGTTTTAATTTATATGCCAAAGAATTAATTGATTTTTTTTGTTAAACGGTGATTTATGAATTAATTAATCAGTTTACTGTCCAATTTTAAATTTAATTTAAACTCTTTTTTTTTTTTATTTAAATAATTTAATTTCTAAATCAACCTTATCAGAAAACCGTCCATTTCTGATTGTAAATAAATTTTTAATTTAAATTTTTTTTGCTTAATTTTTATGTGTTTAACCGTCCAATTTTTTAATAAAGCTTTTTTTAGTAACAAAAACTTTGGATTTTTTTTTTATTTTATTACAATTTATAAATTCATATTTGAAAACAATAATTATATTTTAGTAAATAAGTGTTTATCTAACTTGCGCAGTTTTATATGATCCTAAAAATGATATTTCTTTATCTACTGTTATCAAATATTAACTTAAATAAAAAGATAATTTTAAATTATATTAAAGAATTTTATTGTGTAATTCAATGTTTTGATTTATTTAAATGCAAATCACTTTCGAAACTGATAATTTATATTAAATAAATAAATTAATTGTGTTTTAACTATTTTTATTTAAAAAATATTCATAAATAGAAGTTTTAGCTTCAAAATGAGCTTGTTATTACATTAAATATTGCTGAAGATTAAAATGTAAAATAAAAAAAAAAACTTTTTCTAAAATACTGTATAACTAACTTGGACCTTTGTTAAAATAATAACTATAAATTAAAATTAAACTAAATGTTTTTTTTTTATCTAAATAAAATTCATTTAAAATTTGATTTCTTCAAGATTTACTAAACAAGCTTGTTGAATATTATCTACGCTAGCTGGTAAATCGAATTTAAAATAGCCTTCGACACCGTGATCTTTTCTAGCTGAACTAATAGCCATTCTAATTGCGTAAAGAATGGAATTACTTAGAATCAGAGGTGGTTCACCTGTGGCTTTACTACCTAACACTCCAACTGGATTTGGTTTGTTCTCAACAAATTTAATTCTAAAATCGATTGGTACATCACTAGCCAGAGGTGGTTTGTATTCCCATGTACCATTGTTCAAGCACTTGCCAGTCTCCGGATCATAAACAGTTCTTTCCAATAGCATATAGCCTAAGCCCATCATAAATCCTCCTTCAGCTTGACCAATATCAATTAATCCATTTATACTTAATTTAAAAATAATAAAATAAATTTGAAGTATAAATTAGTAAATTATTTATTTATTTACGATTCGCCACAGTCATACAAAATATCAGTTCTTAATACTTGTGACTCACCAGTTAATACATCAATTATAACCTCAGTACAAGCAGCTGCATCAATATCATAAGTAAAAAAGTCTTCAATATTATCATGAGGTCTTTGCAGATACATTGATGATAGATTTAAATTCATTGTAAACGCTTTTTCTACTAGTTCTGGCCAAGTGTAATTTTCTGGCATTAATTTTCTAACCGGCTCAAGTGTTTTGTTCAACAATTTACAAGCTTCAATAACACTTTTACAGCAAAGTTCTGAAGTGACACTTCCTCCGGTCCAGAGAATATTTGGATTTACCAAATTATTTGTACTTTTCACGCTGACAATTTCTATTGGTATTCCAAGCTCGTAAGCACATACTTGAGCCACTTTAGTATGAATTCCTTGACCCATTTCAATACCTCCATGAGACACTGCTACAGAACCATCATGATGTCTAATAGACACTAAAGCATTATAATATCCAAGACTATAAGTCAAAGGATATCTCATTGGTTGAATTGAAATTCCTTTCTTTTTATACTTATTTAATGAATTAAAAACTTTTATTTCTTTTTTACGCCTATCAAATTCGCTGGATTGTCTCAAATTTTCTACCACCGTAGCTATATCAATATATGGAAGCAAATGTCCTGAGGCTGTTTTGTCTCCTTTGTTGAAAAAGTTTATTTTTCTAACCTCTAATGGATCTTTATTTAAATATGAAGCAACATGTTCCATGAGCTGCTCAGTAACACAATAAGACGGAAACACATCGGGTGATCTTACTTCTGTGCTAGCTGGTTTATTGGTTTTGACTACATTCGGTCTAATTGAATAATTATCACATTTATAAGCATTGTCGAAAAAATTGAAACAAGCAAACATGACTGAACCATTTGAAGTAAAACCAGGATCCGAATACCAATCATAATCGATTGCATTTAATTTACCATCATCATCAAAGCCTACTCGATACTTTACAAACCAAGGTGGACGTTTACCAATTATATCCATACAATCATTCAAATCTAAGTGGATTTTAACTGGCCTTCTTAAATGATATGCTCCAATGGCAGCTGCTGTTGTGATTATATTAGCGCGAGTTGTTTTTCCACCAAAACCACCTCCAAGTTGTTTTACTTGAACATCAATACAACTCGAGTTTTGAATTCCAAGCGCCATAGCTACGCTTCGTTGAACCGAATCGATCCATTGAGTTGTGCATTCTATTTTGTAACCATCTTCAGTTGGCTCACAGTTAGTGATTACTCCCTTTGATAAAAATTTAAAATTTTATATCAATAATAAATAAAATATATATTTACTTCTAAATAAAAATTAAATTGAGAAGAGTCGAAAAAAAATTCACCACTTATAACATGCTTTGAATTTGAAATAGCAGATTCGGCATCACCTCTGATTAGATCACCACAAGAAGGTTTTGGATGGAAACTGTTTTGTTTAATTGCTTCTTGAATAGTTAAAATAGGCTTTTGAACATCTTTGTAAGTGACTTGGACCATTTTAGAAGCTTTTTTAGCTATTTCATGAGTTTCAGCTACAACTAGACCAATAGGCTGACCACAAAATACTATTTCATTATCGGCGAATATTTGTTCTACTTGTGCAAAAGTAGGCTTAGGCATAAAGTCATTCACGCCTGGTATATCTTTAGCAAAAAATATTTGAATCACACCTGGCACTTGTAAAGCTCTTGATGCATCAATTGAGTCTATTTTTCCATTTGCAATTGTACTTAAAATTAATGCACCATGTGTTTGAAGCGATAATAATGATAAATCATCTACATATTTTGTTTCGCCTGAAGTTTGTGAATAGGCGTTTATTTTGGGTACATGTTTAGTAATTGGATATAAACTTGAATTGGATTCAAACACTTGTTCAGACGAAGTAACCGATCTTGTATCAATTAAGACATCAAGAGTAGATTTTAATTCTTCTTCCAAGTCTTGTTGCAAACCCAATAAAAATTTATAATATAAAGACAAACTCAATTGAACCAAATACTTTGAGGAAGGTAATAAAGGATCATTTAAATCATGTACACCACTTGAATTTAAGTCATTTAATAAGACTTGGATTGATTCATTTAAAACTTGTTTATTCAAATTTTTTGATTTTAACAAAAAATTTTCTGTTTGTTCTGATTGGAAATATGAATCACCAAGACCATTAAAGACTATACACGGTTGGGATAACAAGTCAAAATTTTTATTAATTTCAAACCTAAATCCACAGTTAATATATGCATGTGAATTAACTGATCTGGGTGACACTTTTAAATATTTAATTTTCAAACTATTTTGATTAACAATACCAGGTATAGACATAGATTTGATTAAATATTTATTTGGTTTTAAATCTTTTATATCTAAATACTCTCTTAAAGTTAATGAAAGAGAGCTAAAATCAGATGTAAGAATGTTCAGTTTTGCTCCTGCAATTTCTAATATAGTCAAAACATCTGATGGAAAAGGTGAAAATTCTTTTTTTAAAGCCAAATTGCCAGTCCATGTAGCTACATTACGCACATGGGTATTACCAACTTTTTTTAAACAATCTCCTAAATAACCCAAATGGGAAAATTCTGGTCTTTCACTTGAATATTCTTTAAAAACTTGAATTAATTTTGTTATAGAAATGTTTGAACCTATTTCGAGTTGGTTTTGATTCAATTTTATTTCATACAATTCGGTTATTTTTTTCAAGTTAATGTAGCCATCAAAAGGACCTTGTTTTTTGAAAACACCAATTGAAGTGTTGCCAAACACAAATCTATATTTTAAATCCAAGCTTAACAGAGGTCTTAGTTGTTCTAGTTCGGTCAAACATTTCCATTCTTTGTTGTCTTTAGTTAAATCAAAACTTGAACTATTTGAACAAGGCTTTTCGCAATTGTTTAAGCATTTCATAGAATTTAAGTCTTCAATATCGATCGGTGACTCGTCTACTGAAAATGTTTTCATTGTATCTAAAATTGCTCGGTAGCCAGTACATCTGCAAATGTTACCATCAAGAGATCTTTCGATTTCTTGTTTTGTTATTCGAGAATTTTGTTTTAGTGTTGAATACATGCTCATCACAAAACCAGGACTGCAAAAACCACATTGGCTTCCGTTTTTATCTGCTAATCTTTTTTGTATTGGATTAAGCTTGGTATTTTTTGAACCTATACCTTCAACAGTTGTAAAACTGTACCCATCACAGCTATACAATGGAAACAAACACTTAAAAATATTCTTAATTTAAATTGCCTTAATTTTTTATTTATTAATTTTAGTACTGAATTGACAGATATGTCTTTGTATTCTTTGGAAATCGGATCATACTCAGTCGCATTTACGACACAAACGCCACATCCTCCTTCATGGCAATAAACTTTAGTACTTTAAAAAATATTTCCTAATAATAATTTTTTCTTTTGCATATACTACATAATTTTATTTGTATACCCGGTTAGTTTAAGTACGTTTCGGATATACCAGTTTAAAGAAGTTGTTAAAGGATATTGATCTTTGACTTTAAGGAAAATTTCTTTATTTATCTAAATTTTTAAGTTTACTTAAACAAAAAAAATGTGAACTTGTTTGCAATTTGCTATTAACATAAAAATTTATTTCATTTTTAATCTCAGGTAAGCTCATTTTTGTTAAACTGAATTTTAAAATTAAAATAACTTAATTAAAATAATTTTGCTTTAAATATTTGCAAAAAAAGTCATGTGATTTTATATTAGAAAATATTATACGACGTGTTATAAAATGTATAGTTGGTGATAAAGGTGATTAAAAGATTTTTTTAAAATCAACACCCGATGCTATATTTAATTTTATATTTTATTGCCATTAGACTTAACAATTTATAAAATTTCAAATTATTATCTTAAATTTTAATGATTTTACTTGGAGTTTTTATATAAAATTTTAAATCTATATATAAGCTCATTTATTTATTTTTTAAGTAGTTAAAAACTGATATACAGTGGTGGTACTGAAGCATTTTTTAACGTAAATTTACGCCTAATTACGTAAAATAACCCATTTTTACGTAAATTCACGTAAATTTACACTAGTAAAATTACGTATAATTACGTAAAAATGGGTTATTTTACGTAAAATTACCAATTTTTTATATCATTTAGTTCTGTATTTAGTTCATTTTTAAGGAAAAAAAAGATTCATTTTTGCTAAAACTGCTACTGTAATTTAATTTCTTTTAAAAACTTTTGAAAAATCATTCTACATATTGTTGCATAATTTCTTGTTGAGATAATGCTCTATTGTAGATTTTAATATCATCAAAATCAGCTGAAGCATCCGAGTCTACATAACTCCATAAACTTCTACCTAAATAGTTTTCATCCCTTTTAGCTTTTCTTGGAAGAGTTAAAAATGTTTCATTAGCTGTTAAATTTCCATTTATGTATATTAACAATGTGTATCCATTTATAACATAAACTAGATTATACCAAGAGTTTGAATCCAATTCCTGCGAAGAAGTGGCTGAACTGTCAGAATTAGATAACACAAAAAAATTAATATAAGGCTTTCTATCACCGACTCCATACAAACAAAATATTAAATTATCCATGGGAGATCCGTTTGCCAATTCCATAAGTCTCACATTTCCAATGGCAAAATTGTTTATTTTAACCCAAGCTGATAAAGTAAAATCATCATTTATTTTATCTATTGAAGGTATTTTGTAATAACCGCTATTTAAACTAATCGCTGAGCCTAAATTACCGAATCTATCTTGAATGAAGCTTGCATTAATGCCATCATACAAATCTGCACCACTTACAACATCTCTTACACTTGAGTTAAAAATGGGCCAATAATATATCAAACTTTTATTTGGATTAGACATTTTTTCATAAAATTTATAATAATTTCTAAAATTGAATGAAGTTTGGTAAAACACCAAATTATAAGTGTATAAAACACAGTTTTTTTCATTTTGTATGGATAAAAACCGACACTTTATAATTTTTTTGCACTTCAAAAAACATTTATATTTTGTGCTCAGATTAAAAAATTTGTCTATTATTAAATCTTGGTTTTCCAATGAATTTGGATTGATATTGTTTATTTTAACAAATATTGATTCATCACAAAAGATTTGATTTAATGTTAAACCTATTGGAAATAAATAATTAAAATTAGAATTAACTTAATTATTATTTTTCTTAAATTTACCAAAAAAATAGACTTGAATTAATAAATTTTTCATTTGTTTTCAAATTAAAAACTAATTTTTAAAAAATAATTTTTTGGCTTAAATTTAAAATAAAATAAATTTTTAAAATGAATCAAATTTAGTTTAGAGCTTAATTTTACATTAGTTAAATTTGGCTTAATGTAAAATTTTAAACGAATAAATACTGTATTTTACAATTTAGAATAAAAAAGCTTATTTTTTTTTTTGCCAATAGTAATATTAATAAAGATTGTTATGCCCAATAAAGAAAAATAATTTAAAGTAAATTTTGTTTCAAAGTATGATTGATTTTAATTGCTATTTCTTAAAATAAAATGTTCCAATTATTTGCCACTCTGATATTTTTTAAGAAGATTAATATTGAAATGTCTTTAGTGTTTTTTTATATGGTCATATTGATCATAACCTTATTTCTTTTTGATAGTCTGTTGCAGCAACTTTTATTGCTCTTTTTTTGAAGCTTAAAAAGAAACGAGTAACTTTACTAGACATGAGCAATCGTGAATGAATTATTTCTTTTTATTTTAAGCAAAATTGAAAAAGTTTGAATTGTCATAACTCACCGGTAGATTCTAGATAATTTAAACAGAGACAAATCCTATTTTAGATTAAAACCAATCTAGTTAGATAAATCAATCAAGAATCTTTTTCACAAGTTCAATATGTAATTCAAGCTATTCAAACAAATAACACCAATTAAACGTTTGCCTAAAAAAGTTTAATAATCAAGAATTTCTTTAACAAAATCAAAAATGATAATTCTAAATCTTGTGAACTTTGAAATTTATCGTTTTTAGATTTAATAAAATTATAGAATTTAATTTAAATTTAAAAGTTTTCGAAACAATTTTAAAAGATTTTATTTAAATAAAATTAATAAGAATTCATAGCTTCAAATTTTTAGATTTTATTTCTTTTGTATAACTTTTTATGCAAATAAATATAAATAATAACAAAAAAAAAATAAATTTATAAATATTGACTTTAAAAAAATTGATTCCGACTCAAAAAAATTTTTTTCTTTAAAAAAAAAGACCCTAGATTATTGAAAAATAGAAAAAAAAGCGTCTCAACTGTTTATTTGATCATTTAAGTGTCTCAAAAACTCGTAATATGATAATGAACTTTCTGATTTATCATCATGTAAATGTTGAAAAAATAAAGAGCTTAATTGACTTCCTTCTCTGAAAGAAAGAAATAAAAAACATTTTTAAAAAATTTAGAAAAATAATTTCTTTAAATTAATTTCAAAATTTACTTAAAGCATAAAAATGTGATTCCAAATGGCCGACTGTCGTAGAGATAAGCCAAAAAGTTTCTTATTTTTTCTGACAATTCTGTTTCCAGTTCTGGTAAATCAGTCTTTAATAGACCAATAGAATTTAATCAATATTTAGTTTAATATTAAGTTAAAATTTTAATTACCAAATGATCCGGCAGTTCATTGAAGGATCTGACTTCGAAAACTTGCTGCAGATAAACATCACTGACAGAACGCCCGATCCACATGTAAATAGACTCACCACAATCCATTATATATATTCCGTGTCTGTCAATATTCTCTGAGGATAGATGGGCCCTTGGTGGAAGGTATATTTCGGTATCGTATGAATCGGTTATACATTTATCATCCATATTGTGAACAGCATAAAGATGAGGATATATGCTTAAAATCAAGTATTTCAATGGCATAGTCTTGAACAAATTCATTGCGTAGACTCGATCGTCCATTTTTGCAATACCGAATTTAAATGCAGTATTCTTCATCAAGCCGAGAACATAAAGAGGTATTAGTCTCAACGAATATGGTGAAATCAAAGAGCCGGATCGGTGTGAAGTAACTTGTTGTGAATAGGCTTGTAAATAATCAATCGCAACATTAATCATAGCTTCGCGCGCTTCTTTCAATGAGTTCAAAGCAGTTCTATCAACAGCCATTTTTGATATTAAACCAATTATAGCTTCTTGATCAGCTCCATTCACAATCTCATTCAAATTTTTCGTAACTGGCAAACAATAAGTATGTATGCGTATTCTACGCTCCGATTTACTCGAAGTGTACAACACAGCTGCTTGAAAACAAACTGTCGAAATATCATTAAGACTCTCTTCAATATTAACTTGCATACCGAAACCAGCATCGGGATTTACATTTGGCAAAGCCAACAAATCGGTCGAGCGAACAAAAAAATTACCATGAAAAGTGTGTATAGCCATACCACGTGTACATCTAATCCTCATAACAGCTTCAAAGCCGATCTTACGAGTTAAATATCTCTTAAAATCGGCACAAAATCTTTGCACTTGTTCTGGCTTATGATCTGGATGATAACCAGGATAATACTTGATCTCTCCACCAGAATACTTGGACACACATGATAAGGTGGCGAGATCGGCGTTTAAAGAATTGAGCATAAACATATCAACAGCGATTTGTGCTCCGGCACAATCGAGAGCAAATTTTTTATAAAAATCATTTTGTGGTGCTAAATTGCTTGAATCTTTGTCAATTGATTCGTCTCTTTGTTTTAAAGAACCAATGCCGATATTTGGTAGACAAGTCTGCATTATTGTGATTCGACCTCCGGTCTGTTTTAAGAGTTGAAAAGCAGCTCCCAGAGCTGTTCCAAGCGCTGAATCAGTCTCAAAAGTGTCTAAAAACAGATTTGGTAAAGTTTGTAGAAAATTTTGAATTGCGTCTCGGTTTTCGTTCAAGCTACACAATAAACTATCCGGCATGGGTAGAATAAGCTCTTCTAGGTCTGGATAAATCATCATTTTTGGTTGTGCAGAATCAGTTAAATTGTAAAAGTGTATACACGTGTTGTAAGTTATAAAGCCGATTTGAGCCCTGGAATCGCCGGGTATTTTTTCTAAATTTTCAATCAATGTCTCGCAAAAATTGTTTAAATAACCAGTGTTGATAGCGTTATGTGATACATCGAGTAGATATAAATACATAGCCGGTGGTGGTGGTCTTAAAGTGTACTCTGGTGGAGCTATAAACTCGATTGTAGACGAGTTTATTTCAGGTCTTTTAGAAGGATCGCCGTAGGTGCGCGTAACTGGATCGAATAGAAACTCTTCGGGCAAATCATTCATCGAATAGCACAAATTACATCTCCATTTCGAATTGTCTATAAAATGAACAAACGGGTTTATGTAGCTACGACAATTTCTACATCGAACTATAATTGAACTTTGTACCACTTTTAAGCTTTCTAAATCTTTAAACGGATGAATAAGAATGCCCAAAGGTAGACGAGATTTGTTTAGTAATTGTTGTGTTTCTGGAATTGATGTAAGTGTACAACGAATCGTGTCTGGATGGCAATTAACATTTGTGTAAAATTCGTGCGGAAATTGTGGTCTTGGAGGCTCTAAATAATCCTCGTTGTAAATTTGTATTAATTTTTTATCTCTCAATAAATCAACAGCATTCGGTTGTGCTCTATTTTGTTGTTGAATATTTGGCGGTTGATTGTTAATTGTAGATTGATTTAAATTCATTTTATTAAACTGATTGATTAATTGATTTGAATTAGAATTGTTATTAATTTGATTATTTGTGTTCATCATAGAAGGACCTGTTGGTGGAGGACCGATTAATTTTGTTTGTGGTTGCTGTTGTTGTTGTTGATTCGATAAATATTGAGAAGGTGTAGTTGGTGGAGGACCTATTAAAGAAGGCCCTAGGGGTTGTTGTTGTTGTTGTGGGTTGACAGAAAAATTTGGCATTGACGGAGGAGGACCAATAAGAGAAGTTGGTTGAGTTTGCTGATATTGTTGTTGTGGTTGAGCAGTATTGTAGCTAGGCATAGTCGGTGGCGGACCTATTAATGAAGATCCGGGTGTTACCTGCTGTTGACTAACAGGATAATTGGACATAGTTGGTGGAGGACCAATTAAAGAATTTGATTGGGTTTGTTGTTGAGCAGCAGAATAACTATTCATATTTGTTGGTTGAGGAGAAGCTAGAGATGGAGCTGGAACAGAATTGTATTGACTAGGACCCATCGGAGGTGCTCCGATAGTTGGAACAGTCGGATAAGTGTTATTAAGTGGTGGTTTTGGTGCGAATTGATTTAGAGCATTAGTAGGAGGTCCGATTAAGCTAGGACCGGTGGGCGGTGGTCCGATCAAGGGTTGAGTTTGCTGTTGATAATTATTTTTAGGTCCATTAACAAGAGAAGGGCCAGGAGGCCGATTAAGATTATGATTAAAATTATTATTTAAAGAAGCAGGTGTTGGTTGTGTTATATTTTGTTTGAATTGATTCGGTGAATGTTGTTGGGGTTGTGTTGCCACTGGTGGTGGTAAAAAATTTTGATTTTGAAGTGTATTTGCTGCGATTGAAGGTTCAATAGTGCTTTGTTTTGTTTGATTATTAGAATTGCTGAATAAATGTTGTGTAGTTTGATTAGAAGGCAAAGAATTGAAAAGATTTTGTGTTGATGTGGGTTGTGTGAGTGGTGGTAAAGAAGTAGTGCTAAGATTTAAATTAGAACCGTTCTGGGTCGTTTGTTGCTGCAGATTGGAAAGTTCCAAAGATTTTTTTGATTGAGCGATTAAATTCGAGCCAATTAAAGGCTGTTGTTGTAAAATTGATGGCGAAGATGACACAGAACTGTTTGCAGTTGACAATGATCCATTTAGATTTACATTTTTGCTCAAAATACTGCTCAATGGTGGTGGTTTCGTCAACGCCTTGCTCAATGTTGCCGAACTTAAGCTACTATTTGTTTGTGATGACATTTTATTTTAATCTAATTAAAAAAAAAAAACAAAAAAAAATTTTTGAAAATATTATCTTTTATTTTTGTTTTTAAAAATTCAAATTATAATTATATATAAATATATATGTTTTTAAATGAAATCCACATCATCATTCAAATTATAAAGTAACAAAATTTATTATTTTATTTCAAACAGCATAATTTGTTTGGTTTGTTATATTATTATTAGTATGCATATAAAAGCGCTACATATATGATTATTCCTTCATTTATATAAATTTATATTTAAGTAAAATAAAAGCTGTAGATATATATTTATGTATATCTAATATATATATATATATATACATACTATACTTGAAACATAGTTTTAATTTTTGGATATAGAAATTTCAAATTTATAATTCTTTTCATTGAGAAGTTGGTTTAGCCAAGTTTGAAATTTGAAAATTTCAACAAATGCAAATTGCATTTTATTATTGTTCTAAATTAAGTTTAGTTTCAAGTTTCGGTTAATAATAGAGAAAATCAAAAAAGTAATTTGAGCCCTGAGTTTGAAATTTTGTAGCTGTAGATTTATCAATAATATATCTGCATGTTTAAATATTTTTAATTTAACTATTGATTTTCTAAATTTAAATCAATCACAAAAATAATTATTGATTGCAATTAAACTTTATATAATGGCTTTAAAAAACAAAAATATCGAATATTCTAAATGCAAACAAAAGTTCGAAAATTGTTTATTTTTTGAAAAGAAATTGTTTTATTCAAAACTTGGAAAAAATCGTGTCATATTTTGAAATATATAATCTATAAGCTCTGGTCTCTATCATCAGCCAGCTTTGCATTCTAAACTCCAACAATGTTTCTATGAGGTATGCTTACTGTCCTACTAGTTAAATTAGCGAACATGTGCTCCATCTGTCACAATACCTTTCCCAAAGTATACCCCAAACTTCTCTCCCAGTGGCTTATATCTACTAACTAAACTCGAGTCTTTTTATATCTTAGTTATAATTTATAATTTAAACTTAAATTAAATGTAACCAGAATACACAGTTTATTGTTCAAATTCAAATTTTTTTCCAAGGTTTTTCAGCATCTGAGTTTTAACTAATTTTTTATTAAAAACGAAAAAATTTTCATTTTGTTTAGATTTTCTAATAATGTCTTTCAAAACCATAGTCATTAAAAATAATCTATATAAAACTTTAACAAAAGAATCCAATAAAAAATCTTATTTCCAATTTTTCTCAATTAATTTGAAGCTTAAAAAAAATTTTTAATGAACAAAATTGATTATTTATAATTGAATTAGAATAAAAAATTGTAATTTCCGCGCTTCAACAACTATTCAAACAAATAAATAAATTGTTAGAAAATTAAAAATGAAAATTTTCAAATTTTTATTAATAATATTTGAAATTAAACATCTATGTCAATGTTTAGGCAGCCAAGAACAAGAGTATGAAAAAGAGATTGAACATTTTAAAAATATTTATTTAAACAATCAAAAATTGAACTCAATAGCTTTAGGAATATGTGAAAAAGATTCTTATTTTATAAATACAACTCAACCATGTTTAATTCCATTTAAAAAAAGTATTTGAAAACAAAAACAAAATTTGTTAAAAAAATTCAAAATTTTTTTTTTAACAAAAAGGAACTTCAACTCGAAGATTTAAAAGAAGTAAATTTAAACAAAATAATTAGATTGGTTTTTAATTTTAAATTATTCAAGTGATTGGAAGTGTTTTATCCAAGCTTGGTGGAATTGCTAAAAATATACCATCTTTACTTGGTGATTCTGATTCGAGCTCAAAACAAGAAGAATTAGAAAAAGTTATTTATAATTTTAAAATACAAAGTTAAAAAAAAAAATCTAATTTAAATATTCTTTTCAAGCAAGAATCTAATTTAAAGATAAAATTTGACGGAAATCAATTGAAAATGCAAGGTCTTAAATATTAAATCTAAAATTTGATAATAAGATTTTAAAAATAATAAATTAATTTTTATTTTAAAAAAGAATTTTTGAATGAAAATAAATTTGAAAAGCCAGAACTCAAAGACTCTTTAAATGAGCTTCACATTTCAAATGATGTTTCTTTCAACGGTTTCGACGAGTTCAAATTTGGTGATTTGAAAATATCTGTTATCGAAGACAACTTGTAAATTTTTTTTCCATTTTTAAACAAAAGATAACAAAATAAATTGTTTATAAAATAAATACAAGAGCTGATGCAACTGGAACTTCGATTAATATAGATTTTCCGTTTGGAATTGGTTTATACATTTCTAACGAGTGTTACCGCGAAATAAACAATCCTGAATGTTCAAAGCTTTTTGAGCAGTCAAAAAAAACCAGCCAACAGTCATGCGGAGATGTTATTTTATAAATTATATTTTAATAAAATTTTTAAAAAGAATTTAATTAAATTTATTATCTAAAGTCAATGATTCCATCAGCTCATGTAATAGGTACTGGTTTTTTAATAAGTAAAGATGGTGTAGATAAGACACGGCGCAAAAGTTTAATAACACGTTTATGTAATAAACCAATAAAGTATCTTTATTTAATAAAAAATAGATAGACTTTAAATCTAAATGAAAAATTTAATTAACTAACTAAAGATACGGTGGTAGCTTAATACCAGACGGTATCACAATTGCAGAAATATACGATTCTGAAGCTCATTCAGTGTTTTTCACTGATACAAATCAATTTTTAACTTATTTATCATCTAGTTATGGTCTTTCAATAACTAATGAAGAATTAAAGTAAGTTTTTTTTCAAATTTTTATTCATAAAATTTTGCTTAATGCAACACAAATTTATGAAGCTCATTTTCTTCAACCTTCGGAGGTGGCCTGCCACTGCTAAGTTCATTTACTTCTACTAAAGAAAAAATTAATAAACACAAATATTCAAAAACAAATAATAAAGACAAAACTAGTCAAACTTCAGAAGAGAAACAAAGTCTTTTAAGTATATTTGAAATAAACGTTATTCGATACGCTTTGTTCATAGAAAATGTTCGCCCAGAACATATTGATCCATTTTTTTTAATTGATTTCATGTCTTTGCCTGAGAATTATTTTCTGGAAGATGCTGTATTAAAATACGAGAAGTTTTTGTTTCGCTATGGCACTCATTATATTCATTCGGCTGAGTTTGGTGGTCAAATTTTGTTCCAGAATACTCGGGTTGTCGAGTCTGAATCTAACATGAATGACGAAGCTGCCAAAAGTTGGAATGAAATACAAACTGCTTTTGGATCTTCGACTTCGGTTGGAGGTGGTGTTAACATACCAGTGAGTTTTCTGAGTGCCAACGCTGGTGGAAAAATAGAAAAAATTCAAACAAATGATTTTGGCGAGAAGAAAAAGAATGAAAACTATGAAAAATTAACTGAATCGTAATATTTTTCTAATTCAATATTGTACTAAATGAAAATTTAGAGTTATACATTTTTATTGTTTAGAAAGCAGAGAAACTGGACTAGTGTTTTTTTGCAGTCTCAAGGTGGAAATATTAACATAGCTAAGCTAATTACACGCTTAGAAAGCAATACAGGATCAGCATTGTTGGAATGGTTGAGAAGTATTCCACGTTATCCCAAAGCATTCAAAGTCAAAATGAGACCTATCAATGAACTATTAAATTTTAATGTACGAAACTTGTTCATAAATGAAATTTATTCAAGTGAAATTTGTAAAAAGTCTTCGACAAGATTATGTGTTCATGGCACTAATGTGGAAGAATTTCAGAAAGAGTTTGATAAAAGAAGAAGATCATTAGAATTTGCCATTGAGATATTTAGACACAGAGTATATTAATATTAACCATTGGAATAAATTCTATTTAAATTATTTTTTTTTTTTATAAAAGAATGATTATCAATTTAGCGATTTGGAAATAGAGCCTGGTACACCAGAGACATGTTTGTTCTCTGTTCATGCTAAATCTAGCTTATTTCCAAATTATGAAGAAATTTTAAATGGTACTGAAATCAAAGTTGTAATTGAACTCGATGCTGATTATAGTCTGTTGAAATTAAATTTAAACTATTTTTAATTTACAATTTTATTTAATTATTTGATGATTATTTATTAATAAATTAGATCCATTTTATAGAGGCGAAGAAATTTATTTAATGTATCATAACAAGTTATGGTTTAGTAAAAAAAGAGATGAAAGTTACAATTTCTTAAGCACTTATAAAATGCCCAAAAACACAACAATCAATAAGCCAGTAATTTTTCTTTATTAAATTGAATATCTATTGAAGAAATTATAAATTTATTTTAAAATTAAGATTGTTATTCGAAATTTGATATTTGATTACAACCAAACAAGTGGCGAGTTAGTATTTAAGCAAATAGGAAAAAACTTGGAAAGTCGTTCTTCATACATAAACTTGAAACACATATCTGTTTATAAATCATCTGAAAATGAACACTGGAATGAAAATGGATTATTATATAATCAAAAAATAGGCCAAGTGTCTTATGCAAATGTTCTACAAGGTATCGAAAAAGCCAAAGCTGATCGTTTCTTTATTATGCCATGCAATTTAGACTGGAGTTCGGCTAATAGTCGTCGTTTTTCAGTATCGCAAAAATATGGAAAATGTTTGAAATTTATTGCTTCATCACTTGGTGATATATTTGTAGTATTCGCAACTAATCCAAACAATGAATACACTTGGTACTTTGTCCAAATATCTTCATATGGAGTTTCTTTGTACAAATCAGGTCTTGTTGTCAAATACAAACTAGACCCGAATTCAGGCTCTTTGAAAAACGCGGATTTATTTAGAAGGTTTTTTATATGTATAAACTACGAATCTAGAAACACAAGTCATGAATATTCTTATGATAATAGCTCATATTCAAACTCAAATTTAAACTCTAACAAACTCGGACTTTACATTCAATACGGAATTATACAAGGCTATGATTCAAAAGAAACGGTTCATTTAAACTATTTTGATTATGAACCTCTAGAGCCGAGATACTACATGTTTGGTAGTCTTGATTCAAAAGTGTTTGTTTATGATATTACCGTAAATACAATGACTAAAGACGAACAAGCTGAATTGAGATGTTCCAAAGGTTTTTTAAATGAATTTGATGAGATATATTGTAAATCTATTTGTCATGATAATTGTGTTGGATGCACCAAATCGAATAGTTCATACAGTTGTGTCAAATGTAGATATGACTCAATAATAGATGACAATAGACTTATATGCTTAGAAACATGTCCTTATGGATACAGAAAAAATAATCTTCTTCATAAATGTGAAGATATAGACGAATGTAATCAAACAGATACATTTGTTTTATACAAAAATCAATTTAAGACTGAGATTTATAAATGGCAAAAGTGTAGCGCAAATAGTTTGTGCATAAATAAACAAGGTAGTTATGAATGTAAATGTTTGAATGGGTATTCAGGCGATGGTTTTGTATGTGAAGATATAAATGAATGTGATTTTAATTCAACAGATAGTTCGTTGATAGCTAATTGTCCGATTAACTCGGAATGTGTAAATAAAAAAGGTGGATACGAATGTTCTTGTTTAAATGGATTTAAAAAAGTTGAAAATACATGTCAAGATTTGGATGAATGTTTATTAGAAATACATGAATGTCAGATAAATTCTAAGTGTATAAACATACCAGGGTCTTATAAGTGTGTTTGTATAAAAGGTTTCAAAGGTAATGGTATTTACTGTGAAGATTTAAATGAGTGTGAATTAAAAATAGACAATTGCAACGAAAATTCAAGATGTATTAACAATCAAGGTTCATATTCATGCCAGTGTGTAGATGGATTCAAATTCGAAAATAATTCTTGCTTCCGAATACTTAAAAATTTTAAAAAACATCAACTCAATATAGAGGATAAGATCAATTTTACGCAAGCATTTAACAAGCCAGTTAAATGTTTAAAAGAAAAAAATTTCCAAATAGAGTCTCAATTTATATACTGTACTTTTAAAAACAATTGTGATCCGAATTCAGATTGTATTTATGACTTAAAAACTCGAAAGTATAGCTGCAAATGTTGGCCGGGTTTTATTGGAAATGGTTATAAATGCTATGGTAAGCAATTTTAATAGATATAACTTATAAATTTTAAAAAATTCATTAACAGAATTATTACTTTAATTATTTATATTTATTTATGCTTTCTTTAGATAGCGAAAAATTTTTTTACATCAATAACAAAATTTGTAGAAGGCAATTAAACCAAGAGGTCATATGTGTTTAGATATTTTTCTATTGTATTCGATAATATTTAGATCAAAATTATTAAGTATATAAATATTAAGTAAATTTTTGAAGATAGTTTTAGCTCAAAAATGATCAATCATTCACTTGTCTATAAAATAAAAAAATGGATAACAATAAAAGCAATTCATTATTTTTTTAAAATTTTGTAATATTGTAAATAAATAATAAATTAAATTGAAATATGAAAATGAGATTAAATAATTTTTTTTTTAATTTGAGACTTAATCAATCTAAACTTGTATTTTTCGAATTATGAGCGAACCATGTTTCAACCAACTCTTCTATTAACGCTTCATAAGAGTTATCAGATTTTTTACCATTACACTTGTGCTTAGCTTTAATATTGTTGTAATTTTTCAATTAATGATAAAAACTCATTTTGACATGATCAAAAAACCAAAAGTATTATCAGTGATAGTGATAAAATCTACAATTTAGAATAACTTTTGTGATCATATTTTTTTAGAATATGAAATAAATTGTATTTAACAAGAAAATTTTATTTCATTTAATAACAAAGATTATTTAAAATAATAATCATCGATTGGATTTATTCCTAGAACCTTTTGGTCTTCCTCTTTTATTAATTAATTTTTTGGATACTTCTTGAATTTGAATTGGTTTCTTTAACTTATAATTCGATTGGTTTTTTAATTCCAAAATTTTGGATGGCTCGGATTGTGATTCTTCTTTAGACTCTTCATTTTCTATTGTTTCTCCTGCAGCATTTATTTTCTCTACACTATAACAAGAATTATTTTTGTTTGACTTGTATCTTTGTATTAAATTATAAATTTGACTAGCCGTAATTCTAATATTTTGATCTAATAGCTTATTAATTATTAAATTAGCCTGATGTGTTTCATTTTCATAAATTTCAATTATTCGATTTCTTATTTTTGGGCTTAAACGTTCAAATTTAGACTCTATATCTATTTTATTAATATGATTGTGCTCATCGATTGACATATAAACTGTACAAATTTGGCAATTAGGTTGCATATATAAATACATTTTTACTGGACATTTTTGTTTATTGCCTTGAGTATAACAATCATAGAATCTTTTATCACCAACTAGAACACCTTTGCGCCATTTCTGTTTATCGAATATTCCTTTTAATATTCGATCAGCATTTTTAAAATTTGAAAAACTACAAAATGCCTCATAAATTTTACTTCTTCCTCTTGCTTTTTTTACTTTATCTAGTAATTTATTTTCTAAATCACTTGCTTTTGTACCATTACAAACAAACTCAATACTTGATGGTAATTTAGACATTTTCAAATTAATTTTTATTTTTACTGGCAAAATTGCTACTAAAGCTAATAAAAGATTAAAAATAAAACAGTAAATTAATAATTTTTATCGCAAAGCATATTTAAGTAAAATTTATAATAAAAGCTTATCTTTTTTTTTTTATTATTTGATCAAAAAATTTCAGTTTAATTTCAGTTATAAAATTAAATTTTTATAGCATCAAATAAATTTTATAGCACTAAATAATATCAAATGAAAAATCCTTTGATTAATTTATTTTTATTTTTTCAGATGGCACAAAACTATATGATTCTAAAATAGAATAAAATAAATATACTTTAACTAAACCAAAATTTATTGAGTTAAGCTTGTTGTTGGTTTTATTTTAAAGTTCATTTGAAAGAGTATTTTTTATTCCTAGCTTTTCCATTTATTTTTTAGCTTTGATACTATGATTGATACTATGGTAATGATTACCTTTCGGCTTATAAAGCGTTCCATGTTCTTTTAAATAATTTAGTTTAAACTCTATTTTAATTAGATACCATGATTACATTTGGCTTAGAGTCATAGGCATTAAGTTTAAGTTACGCAAGGAAGAAAGGTTAAATTTCTGAGTGTTAACTACTCTTGAGGTAATAGGTAAAAGATCAAAAATTTCTTTTTAAGAAATGTTTCCTTTTTTTTTTAATTAAGCTATAATTTTCATCTAAATCATAAGAACTTCAAGTTTGAATAAAATTAAAAGAAAAATAACTGTAAAAGGAATTAAACATAAGATTGATAAAAAGAATCTAGTCTATATACCATTGGTTATATAAATTTTAGATTTTTCTTAGAATAGCTTGCTATTTTTACTTAACTATTTATGACAACATTCTATTTTTTTTAAACATAAAGATTTAATAATAAAGCAATATTCATAAAAAATAAATTTTAAATAAATATAACCAAAGCAGGTTACTTGATTAAGCCAGCTTTGATCCTATTAAGTATAAATATGCTCAGTCATATGCTTGTCTTTTAAAATATTTTTCATTTAAAATTCAATTTAGCTATTCATCAACGCATATTTATAAACTCTTCTTCTAATAGACACCAATTAAAAGAAATATTAATAGTAATTTTTTTTTTTTGTAATTTATTTTATTTGATTGCTAAAAAATAATTTTTTAGATCAATAAAAAAATATTTAAAAGTATTCTTTTATGATCCTAATTTTTGTTGTAATTCGCGAGCCTTAAGCTTTTCTAATTTAGCAATTTTGGCTAATGATTTAGCGCCCAAAATACCACCACCAGCGTGTCTTCTTAATTCATCGTATCTTTCGTTGAAGTTGGTCTTGCAAACTTCGACTAATTTGGTCAATGCTGTTTTATCTTCACTGTTAACATTGGTCAAAGCCAAAGCAGTGCATGTTTTGCGGCGAACGACTTGTCCCAAACGAGCTTTACCTTTTACGACACAATATGGTACGCCCATCTTTTTACATAAAGCTGGTAAAAAGAGAACAACCTTTTTAATTAAAAATAAATATTCTACATTTATTAACAAAATAGTCTAAATCTTGCTCATTTTTTCTTAATACTTCTTCATTTAAATTTCAGGTGAAGAAATTCAATTTTAATAATCACTGCAAGATTTATTAAGTAAATAAAAAAAAAAACAATAAAAAAAAGAAAGCAAATTTACTTCAATTGGATCTACATCGTGAGCAATTATTACTAATTGGGCTTTTTTTTGTTCAACTAGAGTTGTAACTGTGTTGACACCACTTCTAACTACTAATGGTCTTTTGGTTGGTTGATCTGGCTTGCCCTCAGCTCTTTCTTTAGCTCTTTGTACCAAACGAGCTCTACGATCTTTTTTTGTCTCTGGTCTGTATTTATCCAACAATTTAAACAATTGGCTTGCTTTTTAGATAAATTATTTTAATTCTTAATTAAATTAATTTAAAAAACAAAAAATTTTTTTATTTTTTTTTATACAAATCCCTCAGAGATCTAGGTGGTAAATTAAAAAAAAGATCTACATAGTTTTATTTAAGAACAATTTTATCTTCATTAGGATTTAGATAAATTGCTAAAGACCTATCAGAGATCTAGGTGGTAGTAAAATTTAACAAATCTACATGTTTAGATTAAGATTATTAAATCATCATTTAGGTCTTTAGTTGGAATTTTTTTGTTTTTTTTTGTTTTATTTTTGATTTGATACATACCACTTTGTCTGTCTAAAGTTGAAGCGAATTGGTTGATTGATGGTGGGACTTTAAGTCTTTTTAATAAAATAGCCTTTTGTCTTTGTAAACGGACATATTTTGGCCATCTGAGGAAACGAGTTAAATCGCGTTTCGGTTGGATATTTTGACCTGTGGTAGTTTAATAGAGTTTAATAGTTTACAAATAGATATTAATTATATAAAAATTGCTCAGTCATATGCTTGTCTTTGGTGATTAATCATTGGTTTAATCATCAAACAAATTCATCATGGCAATTATTAATTAAAATATAATAAATTTGTGAACAAAATTAGAAAATTACCAATTCCGAAATTTTTTGGTCTTTTTTCGAATAATGGATTAACTACTTTTTTAGCTTCGACTGCTTTTGATTTTAATGGAGCAGCAGCGACTTTGGATTTTCCTTTTTTAGCACCTTTGACTGGCTTTTTAACTCCTGGTTTAGCTGGCTTTAATTTAATTTAATTATAAATAAATGATTTAATCGGATTTTATCAATATATTAGAACTTAAAACACTAACCATTTTGCTTTCTTGATTAATTTATTATTTATCGTAAATATTCTCTCTTTCAATTAACAAGAGTGCATGAAATTTTAAAAAGGTTTTTTTGCAATTTGACTAATGTATGTATTGAATGAGATTTGCATGCCGTACAACCTTAGTTCAAAGAGATCTGCAGCTTTGAAATCGGCTTTGTATCAAAGCATTTTTGTTGCTTTAATTTTTGAAAATTTCAAATATTTCAAGAGTCAAAAATAAACTTAACTTTTAATTTTTTTTTAAAAAAAAATTTTTAATTATTTGTTTGCAACACAAAATTTTATTTATAAAAATTTTTAAAATAAACTTTAAAAAAAAAAAATGTTTTTTAATTTTTTTCTATATTTATTTCTGGGCTTTGGAATACTCTTCGTTCAATGATCGGCCGATTATAAGTCTTCTAACTTCACTGGTACCAGCGCCTATTTCGTATAATTTGGCATCTCTTAGTATTCGACCTGTTGGATAGTCGTTTATGTAGCCATTTCCACCGAGTATTTGAATTGCATCTAATGCTACTTGTGTCGCCTTTTCTGCTAAATATAAAATCACTCCGGCACAGTCTTTGCTACTTACATGTCCGAGATCAGCAGCTCTTCCAACATTGTACAAATAAGATCTACAAGCGTTCAATGTTGTATACATATCGGCCATTTTTCCTTGTAATAACTTAAATACAATTTTTAAACAAAAATTTAAATCTATTTCTATTTAAATCTTTAATATACTTGAAATTGACCGATCGGTTGACCAAACTGTTTTCTCAAATGAGCATACTCAAACGAGATATCACAAGCAGCTTGCATTAAACTTTATTTAAAATATAAATTATTTTTATTAAATTTATTTATTCTAAATATTTAAAATTTTACCCCAATGGTCCTGCAGCAAGGACTAGTCTTTCTAAATCTAAACCACTCATTAGTACATAAACACCTTTGTTTTCGGCACCGACTAGATTTTTAGCTGGTACTTTACAGTCTTCGAAAACAAGCTCACAAGTATTAGAGCCTCTCATACCTAATTTATCAAGTTTAGGCATCGATTTGAAGCCTGGCATGTCTCGTTCAATCAAAAATGCAGATATACCATGTTGAGGCTTAGATGAAGACGGGTTCGTTTTGGCATAAACAAGTAACACATCAGCATCTGGACCATTTGTGATCCAAAATTTGTGTCCATTTAATACATAATAATCTCCTTTTTTATCAGCACGTAGTCTCATTGATACTACGTCTGAGCCTGAACCTGATTCGCTCATAGCCAATGCACCAATATGCTCACCGGAGGTTAACTTTGGTAGATATTTTTCTTTTTGTTCTTCATTTCCGTTTCGGTTTATTTGATTTATACACAAATTTGTATCTGCACCGTAGCTGAGTGCTACTGCACCTGATGCTCTACTTATTTCTTCCATTATAAGACAATGCTCGAAGTAGCCAAGATCTGAACCACCATACTTTGATGGTACTGTTACGCCTAATAAGCCTAATTCTCCCATTTGTTTATAAAATTTCTAGTTTCAGAAATTTTTAGAAATTAATTTAAAAAAAAATTTCTAATTTAATATCTAAATACTCTCATATCTTTGAAATCATTTTGTTGATCGATTTCTTGGGCTTTCGGTGCTAGTTCTTTTTGTACAAAGTTAAACACTGTTTGTCTTAGCTTTAAATAAAAAAATTATATTTATATATCTATAATAAAATTAATCAATTGATTCAAACTTGTTTTTGTTCATCGTTAAGACCAAAAACGTCATCATTTATTGGATAAAATTGAGTCGATTTTAGAATATTTGTTTTATGGAATAATCTAGTTTGATTTAGAACTGGTTTTAGGCTACGTATTGATTTAAATAGACTCATATTTGATATTTTCCTATGAAATCTTATAATCTTATAAAATAAAAATAGGTGTGAAATAGAATTTTTTGAGTTATTTTGACTTGTTAAAATTTAAAAAATTTTTATATATATTTAAGTTTATTTTTCAAGAATATTTTTATTATTGCAAATTTTTATATAAAATAAGTTTAATTTGTAAAAGCTTGCTAGATTTACATTTTGTCTGACATGACATTAATGTAATTTTTTTTTGTAAATATTTTATTAAAAATTGCAACAATATTTCAAGAATTCAAACACTTGTTTTATTTTATTTATAAGTTTAAGAATTTAATTTATTTTAGATAAAAGTAAAAATATATTACCAATTTTTTTAAAAACAAAAAGATAATAAAAGTTTTATTACAATTAAAATTAGCTTTGTTTTTTCTCTATAGATTTACTTAAAATCTTAAAGATACACCATCATTAATTTGAATTTGAGTTAAGAACAATTAAATCAATTTTTATTTATAAACAAAGCATGTAAATAATCATAAATAAATTATACAGTATATTATTTAAGCCAGTTTATTCTTTTGGCCAAGTCTTATTTTAACAAAAGTGTATTGTAATTAATGGTTAATTTATATAATAATAAAATTAATAAGAGTATGTTTAATAATTAATAAAACTGTTAGCAATTAAAGAATTATTTTAAAATAATTTAATTAACAAAAACTGTTTTAGATTTAGTTAATGAAAGGTTTTTGATACTATACATTATTTTAAATAAAAGTATTACTGGATAGCTTTTTCCAAACCATTTGAATAAAATTTAATACAAACAAACTTTATTTTGTATTTTATTTTAAAGCAAAAAACTTAAATTAGATTTTGAATATTTTAAAAATTTTCTTTAATTCTAAATTGTATTGACTGATGGAAAAAGTTGTAGTAAATGCTTGAAAATAAGATCAGAACCGAATTTTCAAAAAACTGACCAAGTAAAAATTTTGCTCAAATATCTATTTGCTCAGTAATTTTAACTTGTAAAAAAAATTAAAAAACTTTATTTTTATTTTATCTTACTATGTCTACTTTTCGATTTAAAATTTGTTTGGAAAATACTCTGTCTGGTATAATAGTTATTAAACAAAATTACTAAATAAAAAAACAAGTAATTTAAAGAATGTCTGATTGCCTTTTAAACACAAACCTTGATTTTGTTTAAAAAAAAATCATTTTAAAAAAGCTCTTAAATTTCAATTTTGGTTTTTATTTTCAATAGAAATTATAAAAAGAAAATAAATAGCTTTAAATTAAAACAAAGACTTTGTTTTATTCTAGGTATATTTTGCTCTGATTTTATAAAAAATTAAAAGCAGTTTATTTCTAGATTGTTTATTTGAAAAAAAAAATTTTTTTTTAATTTTTTTTAAAAAATAAAAACATGATTATCTCTATCAGATAAATAAATTAAATAAATTGAATTTGAATTTAATTAATTAAAAAGATGAATCTAACAAAAATTGAATCAAAATAAAAATAAAATTGATCACCGGTAATTAGAAATTAATAAATTTGACAAATTTTAGTAACTAGATTTTTCTTTTTGCTATCTGCATCTAAACCTTCGTCAGCATTTAAATCTTTAATTTTCTTAGTCATACCATTCTCTTTTTTTATAAGTTTAAAAGTACCTTTAAAGCTATCATTCAAACTCATTTCAATTAAAAAATTATTCTTCTTTGACAAGAGTAAATCATGTTCTTTTTCTGCTTGTATAATATGATCTAAATAGTAGTTATTAGTTTTAGAGTTTTTCAATTTTAATTCGGGATTTAGCAAGTGTAACAAATTTGGTTGTATAATTGAATTTTTATGAAAGTATTTATAAGAGTCGAAATTTAAATTTAAAAAATTTGAATTGTTTTGATTAAGCTTAAGTCTTAAATTAACAATACAATCGATTTCGTCCAAACGAATATTATCATCGAACAAAATATGATGGTTTCTTGTGTCGTTTAAGTTTATCCATAGAGGTTTAGCTGAATAACATTTATAATTATGTGATTGCCAATAGGCAAAGTCATCTCGAATCGCATTTATACCTTCCAATGAACTTAATTTTTCATAAATCTCTTCTTCGCTTCTATAAACCTGACCATCCATTTCTAATTCAATTTTATTATTTTCATATCTTTTAATTAAGCCTATATTCGGATTTATTTTAATTGGTTTTAAATCTTTAAAGTCCCTGTGCTTGCCTTCTACAATTGGTTTTACATTGTCCAAAAAGTTCTGAGAATCAATTCCCATTGTTCTTAAAATAATTGTAAAAGATCGATTCATGTTTTGCAGCTTTAAAATCATGTCGAAAAATTCTGGTAATATTAAATGATACAAAAACATATTGTTCGGATCTCCTGCCGGTATTGTGTTGCATGGTAAATTTTCAAAATCAAAACTTTTGTCATAAATTAAACTTTTTAAATAGATATTGAAGTATTTTCTAAATTTACAACCAGGCTCTTTGTACACAAATTGGCAAGTCTCTTTTTTGAGCTCGGCTCGGTCTTCCGGTGACTTTACAATTTTTTTCTCTAAATACTTAAAATATGTTACAGCATCGGGCTCATTCACGGGTTTGTCTATTTGAGGTTCGTCAATTAACCATTGCCATTCATTGTCTACCTCTTTGCCCCAACATGCTGCAGTAAGAAAATTATTTAGGCCTTCTTCTACTGTCACATTACGACCTGGCAAATGACAAGCTACTTGTATAGTATTGTGTTGATCAAAATGAAGAATTAGCTTTTTTTCTTGGCTAAAAGTTTTTGTCATTACTTGAATTTGTTCTATTGTGAGTATTCAGCTTTAGAATTAACAATGAATCAAAATGTTTCAATTAAAATTAAAAAAAAAAAACAAAGTAGAAAAAAAGAAATTAACTATAGAAACAGCATAAAGGGAGAATGTTTGAATGTATTTTTTATTTTTATATTATATTTAATCATAATTTTTTATGACTTAATAATTTTAGTTTTTATTTAAAAAAGGTAAATTTTTAGCGATAAGCAAAAAAGGCAAAATTATGATTTTAAAAAAATATTAAAATTTTATATTAAAATTTTCTTCAATTTGCTTTGTTTAGATTTTTTGCAATAAGTTTTTCATAATTAAAAATAATTAAAATTTTACATTTAATGAAATAAAATTGATTTTATTAGAATTTTTGCCAATTAAAATTTTTTTTACTAAAGTCAAATATTTGCTTATAAAAAAAAAATAATAATAATAAGACAGATAAGAAAATTAAATTTTCAAAATGCGTCTTTGGTTAAATAATTAAGTTATAAATAAATGTATTTCTTTCTTTTAAAGTAATGTAAAAATTTCATTTAAAATCTTAGAAATTGAATAGATTTTTATTTGACTATATAAAGCCATTATAATAAAAAAATTCTCAATTTGGTTTATTACTCAATATTTGTTTGACATCATGAAATTAATTCCAAATCAAATACTTTTGAAATTATTTTTATTTAAACAAGAAGAAAATTCTAAATTTATTCTATCAAAAATATTCCATAATTTTGTTTTTATTCATTTAAGCAAAATAAAAATCTTACTTTGTTTGAGCCATTTTACTTGGATAAAAATTATTGAATAGTAGTAGTAGTAATAGTCTCTGCGTGTCTTGGTGGTGAGATCCACTTCAACTGCGCTTTAGCGCATAGCCTTATTATAGGCTTTCTCAGAGATTTTCCTATTGACCATAGCGAATATTTTAAAGACTAGTTTAAGTATGGGATAATGGTTTAATTACACATTTTTATCTTGCTATCACACTTGAAATTACTTTGCCGCACACAAATACTTTTATTCACACTTTACACATAATCTCATCAAAGTTTAAAAAAAACTTGGCAATTTTTACTTTTAAAATAATTTTTTGCTCGACAAAATATGTATCATTATTTTGATAAATTAAAATCATCAAGTTTTTAATTTTTATAAACGACTTGACAATAATTTTACTTATGAAATAATATTTATAATAATAATAATAATAGTAATCTAGCATTACTTGTATTATACTATTGCTAATTTATTTTACCAAGTAACTCTTGTATTAATAAAATTTATGTAAATTAACAATTTATGAATAGTTAAACTCTCGAAGCTGTGCTTTGGATTGAAATCAAAAATAATAAAGAAATAAAATATAGATATCATTAAAAATGCAAGCATTGTATTTGATCATCGAACCGTTTGAAATTTAGTTAGCATTCAATAAAAGTCAGAAATGTTAAAAAGCTAAAAAGTTTAATAAGAGTCTTTAAAATAAATTTGTTAGATATTTCTGAAAAACTATTTTATATTATGGTTTTTTTTGTCAAACAAGAATAAGCTTCAAATCCAACATGAAATGCAAATGATAAAATAATTAATAAAACACCGAGTAAATCGGCTTGTTTAAGAGTTTTCTTAATTCAAAAATAATTTAAAATAAATCCTATTTAGAAAAATATTTCTCAACTTAAAATAATCTCAATATTAAATGATCTTTTCATGATTCAAGCAAATTCAAACCATTCGAAAATTAGTTTTTTTAAATATTCATTTAAATAATTTTCTGGTTTGGCTAAAATGCATATTTAGGTATTTCCAAAGTACTCTAATGCAATGATTAAAATGATTTAGATTTTGAGTGGTAATTCTTTTATACTTGTATTCAAGAAAACTTCTTGTAAACAAAAGCTTTAAAAAAAAATAAATTAAAAGTTTTAATAAAGCTTCTTTAAAAAAAATGTAATATTTTAAAATTTAATTAAATTCTTAAAGCTTTAGAAAATGTAATAATATAGACAAGTTATAATACCATCCATATATACATCCATATATACATAAATCTGATTTAAATAAATTTAAAACCAAATATTGAAGAAGCAATATTAATTAATGTTTAAAAAATTCTTTATTGAAAATTAAATTGAAATTTTTGAAAGTGAGAATTAAGAATTTTTCTAATTTTAAATGCTTATTAATATAAAATAATTTATTATTTAATATTTTAAGCCTAAATCTAAAATCTTACGTTCCGAATAATAAGTTTTAAAAATCCTGATTAACTTTAGTTTTCGAATTTTCATAAAAAAAACTTTCTTTTTTATTTTAAGCTTATTTAATAAACTAGAAAAAGAAAAATGAATTTATCTATTAAAAAAAAGCGAAATGCCGGTTTGAAATTTGTTGACCAAGTGTTATCAGCAAATGAATCCTATTTAATTGATGGTATAAACAAACAAAACGAGAGTGTAGAATACCAAATCGAATATAAAGTAGAAAAATCACCAGCAACTTTAAAACTCGAGGCACTTAATAAAGGTTTGTGTGAAATTCCAAGATGGCTGGCGGTTGTCGGTGGTTTGCTACTCTTATTTTTGGTGTGCATGTTTGTAGCTTCAATGGTTCTTTTAACTAATATTCCCCGTGATGGTGTTTACATGGAAAGCTGTGCAACAAGACAATGCATAAAAAGTTTGAATTTGGTATGCATAAACAAGACTTGTCAATGTCCTTCTAGCCAGCACTATACTTATAAATGTGTTGATTATTCTACATACACTGAAGACTGTGTTTATACAACTGATTGTATTCAGTCACAGTCTTTGGTTTGTTTGTATTCAAAATGTGTTTGTTTGACTAGTAAATATTGGAGTACTCAATTAAAATCTTGTGTTGATCGTAAGACTTATAATGAACCATGCAATAGTGATCAGTGTAAAACAAATTTATATTTGACTTGTTCTGTATCCAGCATATGTGATTGCCAAAATACAGTAACACATTTTTGGAATGGATCAATGTGCATACCGAAAAGACACAATGGTGAATCGTGTACAGCAACAAGTAATTGCGTTAGTTCCGAGTTGACTCTATGTAGAAATTCAATATGTTCATGTGATCCTAATTTAGAATTTTTTCATCCAAGTGATTTAAAATGTGAACCAAAAAGATTAGAATTACAAGAATGTAACTTTGATTATATGTGTCTAAATTCTTTATTTTGCTCAGCATTTTCAGTATGTATATGTGATATATACAAATATTTTAATACAACTCTTTTGGATTGCGTAGATCGAAAAACTTATAATGAACAATGTAATGGTGATCAATGTAAAACAAACTTGAATCTTATTTGTAGCAATTCTACTGGCTTATGTGATTGTCAAAACACAATAACTCAATTTTGGAACGGCCTGAAATGTATCCCAAAAAGACATAATGGTGAATCTTGTACTGCAACAAGTAATTGTGTTACTTCTGAATTGACCCAATGTAGAAATTTAACATGTTCATGTGATCCTTTATTAGAGTATTTTGATCCAACTGATTTAAAATGTGAGCCTAAAAAAACCGAATTTGAAGCATGTAGTTTTAACTCTATGTGTCTTAATCCAATGTTTTGTTCGGCTTTGTCTGTTTGTAGATGTTCTACAAATAAATATTTTAATTCAACTCTATCAGACTGTTTAGATCAAAAACTAATAAATGAACCATGTTCGACAACAAATGAATGTAGAATAGATAAACAACTTGAATGTACTTTAGGTAGTTGTCAATGTACATCAAACAGAACATGGTCTACTACTAGTCAAAGCTGTCAGTTGACTTATTCACAAACTGGATGCTCTTCAAGTAATGCGTGTAATTCAGATGAGAATTTATATTGTCGTTCTCAATTGACAACTTCAAAAAATTGTTCTTGTCCACAACTATCACAAGTTGGAATGTGTGATTGTGTAAAAGAATCAAATTCTGAATTTTATTGGAATGGTACTAAATGTATACCTGCTAATGGATATGATCAACCATGTACAACTACTTATCAATGCAAATCATATACAGAATTCACTTTTTGTAATACCACAACTGGTCGCTGTGATTGTGAAAAACCAGGAGGTTTTACTTCAAATCAAATATGTGGAAAATGTTTTCCAAATGAAATATATTATAAAGATATTTGTTATTATTTATCAGATCAAACAATAAAAAAGGAAAAAAAGGCTGAAGATGAATGTAAAAATTTAAAAAAACAAAATTATGAATTAGCAGTTGTCAAAACCACAGATGTAATGAAATTTTTTAATAGTATTTTGGTCGAAGGCTATAAATATTGGTTAAACGCAGAAAATGATAAATGGTATAATAAAGATCCTATAGATATAAGTATATGTCCAAGTTATGAAGTTTCTCCTAAACAAAAATGTATCCATTTCGATACCAGTATAGATTGTTTTAAAGAAGTTGATTGTGATTTAGAATTTTATTATATTTGTCAATATTCATTAGTCTAAATACCGTTTCTAAATTTTTTAACAAAAAAACATAACCAAACAGTTTGTTCGAGAATAATTTTTCGAAATTTGATATCAAATTTTTATACAAATTTCAATCAAAATTTTTTTTTTTATTAAAACTTAATTAATTTGTAAAATAAAAATAATTAGAAAAAAAAAATTAATTTTATTTTTTTCAAATAATATATATTTTTTTTTTATTGTTAGTAAACAGATAATTTAAAAATTAAAAACCACAAAAGCATAAAATTGTTATTATACTTTATTTTTTTTTTTTGAATTGAATTGATTTATTTCAAAAATTAATTTTTCTTGATATTCAAAATTTATAATTATATTGCAATTAAAAAAAAAAAAAAGAAAATCTAAAAAAAATTTCCAAATTGGTAATTGTTTCACTTTTTTCTCAATTTTCTCTAATTTATGTTTATTACTTTTATTATTACTATCGCTCAATTATTTTTTTTTTTTGTGTTTGACTAAATTATTTCTAAGAAAATTGCATATTGTTTTAGCTATAACAATAAAAAAAGAAAAAAAACAAAAAAAAACAAAATATCATTTCAAATCGGTTTAATAATATTACTTTTTTATTAATTTCAAACTTGTTTTTTTTTTATTTAATATTAGAAAATAACAAAAATTAACAAAAAATAAAACATATTAAATAGAAAAAAAAAAAATTATATAATATAAAAAATATATATATTTATTTATTTAAATATTTACTCATTTTAAATTTGAAATTTATTTATATATATATATTTTTTTTTTTATAAATTTATAAAAAAACAAATTTTATTATTATTTTATTATAATTATTTTCAAAAGTATATTTTTTTTTATTAAATATTTGAAATATCATTAAACTTTAGCTACTATTATCTTATCTAATTGTATGAAAATGTTTGACTTGAACGAAGACTTGATCAGCTCTGAGATAATTTGGTCTTTTGAAGACGTCGATAGAGAACTGTTACGAGCTTATCCGAACGGAAAAGCACTAAGCGAAGAACTAGAGACTATTAACGGTTTGTATCGGTGGCGTGTCGACTTGTACCCGAACGGTAAAGATCTTAAAACATACGGAATTATAACTATTCAATTAACATTAATAAAATCAAAACATGAGAATAGATTACCAATAGATGCCGAGTGTAGTTTTAGCTTTAAAAATAACAAAAGACGGAAAAATTTTTTCGGTAAAATTCCGACAAGAAAATACAATCTAAACCAGACAGAAGAAGATACTAGTTTGGAGTATTCGGTGCTTAAAGAGTGTGGCAGTTCGTTTCCAATTAGTGTTACAATTACTGTCAATCAGTATCCTTATGGATATGTTTTTCCAAGTGAAAATGATACAAGCATATCGAGTATTTCTTCGGCTACGCCAAAATACTCGTATTCGAAAACAAGCGATGGTCTAGGCGATGAGGAAGACTTCAAGAAAATAAGGGTTAATTATTTGTACAACAAGAGCATGTATTATTAAATTATTAGCTTTTACTTAGTAATGGTACTCAGCTTTCCTTTTAATTTTTTTTTTTTTTATTTCTATGTATAATTAAAAATTTAGTAAATTTTATAATAATATTTTTATTTTAACAATTATTTTTATTAGAATTTAGGGCAAAACAATTTTTGCATCAGTGATTAGAAAATAAGTTTCTTTTAAAATAAGTTTAAAACTCGTTATGACTTTTTTAAATTATTTCTTTCTTTTTATTTTATAAATTAAATAAATAGTATGTTTATAATTTACTTTTTAAACATTTTTATAATGTATTTTTTTTTAATAAATTTAAAATTGCTTTTTAATTAATTTAATAGTTAAATAAATCTTAATCAATAAACCCTTCAAATCCAAATTAAATTTTTAAAACCAGAGCTTTACAATTCTTTGAAATTTTAAGTGGTAAGATTGTGGTCAAATTGTTTTTAGAATATAGATGATCAATGTTTTTAACAAATACACATTTTTGAATTAGCTTTGTTCAATTTAATATTTAAATAGAAAGTATTTTTAATAGGTTTTCTATAAAAAAGAATTTGCTTAAACGAATTTTAATAGTTAATTGTTCAAGATTAAATTACAATTAATAATATTGTTAATTAGAAATAATAATAAATATTATTAGAGTTGAATATCATCTCAGAATAAATACATATATATATATATAATATTCAAATTTCAAATTTAAGTTTATTTGTTGGAGAATTAATTTAATTTCAAGAGTATAAAATAAAAAACATAAAAAGAGATTTTAATATTAGTATTATGATTAATATCATATCATATTAAGATGTTTAAAGATTACTAAATAATAATAAACTTTTTCTTTTCTAAATTAAATTTGCTAATTCACAAGACTAACAAAAATGTGTTTTTATTTTAAGAAAAAATTTGTAAATAAACTTTAAAATGATTAACTTTTAAAATTTAAATTGAAACATTTCTATTTCAATTTCAATATTGAATTTTGATCAAAAATTGTAAATAATGAATAATAATTTTACACATGAAAATTTATTTCATGACAAAAAGAAATTTTCAAAATTTCAATAATAATTGAACTCAAACTTTTAACTACTAGGTTTTTTAATAGTTATTCTAAATAGTTATTAAATATGTAATTAAATATTTTAAACTATATGTTTATTATTAAAAAAAATAATAAAATTTTAAATTAATTTGATATTTTCTACTTTTAAATATATAAAATATGTAAAAAAAATTAAATCTTCTTAGTTTATGTTAAATAAAAATAATAACTATTTTCATCTAGTTTTATTATAATTACCGTATTCACTTGCTAGATTGTGCACCAACCAACCAGAGTTAACAAATGCTTTAAATAACATCTCGCTCATTTTATACTTTATCTGATACTCATAAGCTTAGAAGATAATACAATATTAAAATTAAAAAAAAAATGAAAATTGTCTGCCCATTTATTTATTTTTTATTTTCCTAAACCACTAACACATTATTGGAATATTTTTCTTGATATTAGAAGCATCAGCTAAATTTTATACAAAAGCTTATACTATATTATCAAAGTAAAAAATATAAAATGTAATAATTTTTAAGAAAAATACAAGTTAATGTTAACTTAACTAAAACTCTTCAGGACTGAGAAAAAGGTTCGAAGAAACTGTGAATCACTGTATAGGTAAATGTATTCTATCTATGAAAGCTTCACTTAAGTTAGGTATTTAAATGAAATATACAGTGTTATAATGACTTATGTAACTATATATATAATGATAAAATCAATAAATAAATTATTTAATAACATCTAAACAATTAACTGGAACGATAAAAATGATTTTTTTATGTCAAATTAAAAGATTTTTTACCATAGTTATAAACAGTTTTGGAATTAAATAATCCAAAGATTAGACCATCTAGACGAGTTCTTTTTTTTGATTATACATTCTTTTTAAATAGTAGAATATTTTCTACCAATATAAATTAAATGGATGTATGGAACCATCACATAAAAAAAACTCTTCATCAATTAAAAATTTAATATATAATCTTTTTTTCCAAATCTGCCTATCACATAAATCCTCATATTGTTACATCAAAGTCTTTGTTAGAAAATATTCAATCTAGGTTCAATGGTTGTCTTCATATAGATACTACTTTTAAATTGATTAAAAACAGGTTTGTTCCAGTGTTTGTTCAAGGCAAAACTGATGCTTTTCATCGTTTTCATTTGATTTCAATTGCCATTACTAGTCATGAGCAAGTCATAAATAAAATCAGTAGTATTTTTTTGTTACTAATTTTGCCACAGAACATCAAGACACCAAAATTTAGCAATTTTTAGCTCAATACAATTAAAAATTAATGCTCAACTGATTTCTTATTTAATTCTTTATGTATTTATTATTTGATTAATATTCAAATTAAATTTTTCTGTCTATTAGCTCTTAGTTTACCATAAAAATATATATGAGCAAAATAAAATGTCTAATTATAAAATTTTTACTCAATAAAACAAATTTCTTTTTTTTAAATAAATTTCAAACACTTATTCGACTAAAATTTTGTTAAAATATTTATCCATGAAATAGAAAAAGACTACAAAAATTGAAAAGAATTTTAATTTTACCTAAATTTTTTTTTTTTTTTCTAAATAAGAAATATTTTTTACATTATCCCAGTTTTATTAATAATAAAAAAAAAACAAAATAAAAAATCTAGATTTGCTGTATATAAGAATAAAAAATTATATTTTTATACTTTTGAAAAAAAAAAAAAAAAAAAAAATTAAATGAAATTTTAAATTTATTTTACACATGCTTTCTATTTTAAATTGAAAATTACTTGAAATAAAATAAAAAAAAATGAATTCTGATTCTAATTTGGTAGAAGTTAATCAGCAAGACGATGATTTGCTAAATGATTTGATGAATATTGTCCAAAACGAAGATGATCAAGCAAACTCAAAATCTGAGCTCAACTCGAACCAAATTAACAAATACAATTCAGAGTCAGAAGAAGACGATTTTTTAGATGAAGACGAAGACGAAGCGAATGAAGAAGAAATAGATCAGCTATTGGAAAAGCCGATTGATATTTTAGACAATAAAAAAAATGACCAAGTCAACTACTATGTGTACGACAAGCTGCAAATAAAAAGTTTTGAAAATAAATTTTATTTAATCAAAAAGAAAAAAAAGAATTTTGTTTATTCCTAAATTAAAGATATTTATTGGCGCGGGTCGCAAGATTCCCAATTGCCAGAAGGTTGGGTGCAAGTAACGCACGCTTCTGGTATGCCGTTGTACTTGAACCGGCAACAAAGAGTATGTACACTTTCTAGACCATATTACATAGGTCAATCAAGTGCCAGGGTATTTAAAAAATCTGTTTTTAATTTTTTTTCGAAAATATAAATTAATTTCAAAGTTGAATAGAAACATGATATACCAACAAGTGCAATACCGTGTTTGGCTTATAAGAAGCGAAAAGAAACGATTGAAAAGCAAATAAAAGAGCATCAAGAAGCCAAACTACAACAACAACAGCAACAACAACAAAAATGTCCATTTTCATCACAAGAAAAAGAGCAAAATAACAAAAAAATAACTGTTTCTATTACCAGCAACGAAGAGAAGATTAAAGAGAATAATTTAAGTAAAATTTTACCAAAATTTTTTTGTATTTATTTTTGTTTCATTTATGAGATTTTTAAAGCACCTGAACAACTGAACGAATATTGTAAACTATTATTCGAATTCGATATTGTCAAAGTCAAAAAATTCAAGTTTATTTGAGATTTAAATAAATGAATAAATTTTAAAAGAAAATTATAAAATAATTTTATAAAGAACTTGGAGCGATCGTAAAAAATACAATAAAAAATCAAAGCAGAAAAAATTTGTAATTTATTTTTAAAAAGAAATAAGAAATTAAAATAGATTTTTTTATTCTTCTCAAAAGCCTGAAAATGCTAAAATGCTCAAAATTCAAACCAAGACCCAGAAAGGCATAAACAAAGGTAAGCAGAACTCAAAAAAGCAACTTTTTATAAAATTTAAACCAATTTGAATTAATTAGAATTAAACATAAACATGACCAATAAAACACCTTTGTGTATTTTATACGAATACGCAAATCAAGTGTTCAAAACTAATCCACGCTTTGAAATACAAGAAAAAGAGAATCCCAAAGACCCGTTTCAGGCTGTTTGTTATATAAACGAAAAAGTTTGTGGCAAAGGAAACGGAAATAGTAAAAAAGCAGCTAAAAATGCAGCTGGTAAAAAACAAAAAGCAAATTAATAATTAAATTTTTTATTCTATAATTAATAAAAACTTATTCTATTAGCCGAAGCTGCTCTAAATGTTCTAATACCAGACTTCAAGGGTCAATTTGAAAGTAATAAAAAAAACAATGATGAAATTTATTCAGTAATTTTGAATATTAAATAAAATATATATAAAAAAAAAAAATAAATTTTAAAAATTTTTAAAGTTTTTTGATAGTTATAATGTAGAACATACTCACGTGCATTCTTTGTCACAAAAACTTGGAGCACCAATGCCCTACGATGTTTTATTAACTTGTTTGAAATATAATTTTGCAATAAATATGTCCCGTAATAGAAAACAATTTATCGAAGAAGAAATAAAACCGATCAAATATAGAAATTGTTTGTACAAAATGAAATTAGCTCAATACGAAGTTGAAGTTAATTGTACTAAAAAAAAAGAAGGTCGACAATTAGCAGCACAAAAAATACTAAAACAAATGCATCCACACATACAAACTTGGGGTTCTATTTTGAGATTGTATGGTTCTAAATTAGAAGATACATTGTTAAATAATAATACAGACAAATTGGCAGAATCGGAAGAGTCTAAATCGAATGAACAAGTAGACAGCACAAAACCACAAGCACAAAAAGCCAAACCAAATAAGGAATTATTGGATAAGCTTAAAGAAGAGATGAGAAAGCTAAAAAAGAGTGTTAATTCAATTCCTAGTGAAAATAATTTTGATCAAAAAGATACACTTTTGACTATACCGCCTTTGCTTCTTGGAGACAATGATTTTAAATTTAGTTTTAACTCAAACGAGAATGAGAACAAAATTGAACCAAAGTCAGAAAACGATGATATGATTATGTTCACCGATAATGATAAAAAACGCAAATTAAGCACTTCATCTTCTTCGTCTTCTTCTTCTTCCGACTCGGAATCAGACACTACTGAGTCCGATTATTCTACTTCAAGTACTCAATCGGATTAATTTTTAAAATTAAAATTAAAATTTGAAAACTTTGATTTTATAATTTTTATTAAAAAATAAAATATTTTTATAAAACTTTTCAAGTCCATTTCATAAACCTTAAAATTAATCAATAAAATGGTTTAATCTCCATTTTTGGATTTGTTTAAAAAAAATAAAAAATAAAATTTAAATTTAATTTAGATTTAAATAAAATGGAACCACCATCACTGAAACATTTAAGACCGAATGAATATAATAAATTAGACTTAGATTCAGTTGAGTCATTGGAAAACTTGACTCGATTTCATATAGAATCATTCAACTGGATGGTTGATCAGGGTCTAAGAGAAGCGATTAAACGAATACCACCAGTAGAATTTAAACTAAAAAATAACTCACAAGTTTCTTATAAAATAATCGATGCTAAAATATTGCCACCAAAATTAAGCGAGAGCAATTTGACTGCAAAAGATAAAAAGTTATACCCGAAAGAGTGTCGACAACGACACACCACTTATAATGGTAAAATTTACATTACTATAGAATATTCACATGACGGAAATGTTGTAGATAGATATGAGCGTTTAGCCGGACAAATTCCGATTATGGTCAAGAGTAAATTGTGCAATTTGCACAAATTGGGACAAAAAGAAATGGTGGCAAAAGGTGAAGAACCAAATGATCTCGGTGGATATTTTATAGTAAAAGGAAACGAGAAATTGCTGAGATTACTAATAATGCCAAGAAGAAATTATCCAATGGCATTGATAAGACCTTCGTGGAAAAGTCGTGGGGCCACTTATACCGAATATGGTATCACAATACATTGTGTGGGCAAAGACCAAATAGGTTTAAATCATATTCTACATTATTTGGACAATGGCTCGGCTAATTTGTGCTTTGCATATCAAAAAGAGATATTTTTCATACCAGCAATAATGATCTTAAAATCTTTGGTAGATATGCCAGATTATGAGATATACAAATGTTTGATGAGGCATCGCGAGAACAACTCATTTATGGAAGGATGTATAAAGTTTATGCTAAGACAATTGCACGAAGAGAATTTGTTAACTAGGAATGATTGTCTAAATTATATTGGAAGTAGATTTAGAATTAAATTGATGTTACCAGAATGGTATACTGATGTCGACTGTGCCAATCATTTGTTCAAATACAGTTTATTAACTCATTTAGAAAATAATACGGACAAGTTTAATGCTTTGATGTAAATTTTTTCTTTGCTTAGTTTAACCACAAATAAGTTTATTAATCTAATAAAAATATTTTATTAAGATTCATGCTTAGGAAATTGTATACTTTGGTGCATCAAAATGGATGTAAACCAGACGATCAAGACTCTCCAATGATGCAAGAAGTTTTATTACCCGGACACTTATATCTCGGTGTTTTAGCAGTAATTAAAAATTGCCTTTTTTACTTTAAAAAAGAATTAAAATTCAATAAAATATAAGGAACGTTTACAACAACTTTTAATAAGCATGAAAACTATAACTTTATCTATGGACTCGAAAAAGCCTTATTTGGAAGGACAAAAAAGTAACTTTAAAAAATATAAAAATTAATTAAAAATTGAATTAAAATTTATTTTAACAAAAAAAAAGTAAATTTAATTGAAGCTTGTAAACGAGAGTCTCCAATTACTAATTCTATGGAATATTTCTTAGCAACTGGTAATCTAGTTTCTAAACATGGTTTGGGTATTTTACAAACAACTGGATTTTCTATAATAGCCGATAAGCTAAATTATATGCGATACTTGTCACATTTTCGCTCAGTCCATCGTGGTGCTGTATTTACTGAAATTCGAACCACAACTGTGCGTAAATTAACTCCGGAAAGTTGGGGTTTTTTGTGTCCAGTGCACACACCGGATGGTGGTTTGTGTGGCTTATTAAATCATCTAACTTTTATGTGTGAAATATGTACTGAAGATCCAAGTTTAGAAAAATTAATTGAAATACTAAAATCACTTGGTATGATCCCAATACAAAGTGGTTTTTTCAAATTCAATCCAAACAATGATAAAAAAAATAATACATATTTCTACGATATTGTTTTAAATGGCCAAGTATTAGGTTATATTGAGTCCAACGAAGTTGAAGATCTAGTCAAAAAATTGAGATATTTAAAAGCTTTATCTACTACCAAACAAGCCAACGAGATGTGTCAAGGTATACCGAAATATCTTGAAATTTGTCTTGTTCCCAAAATTGAAATAGACAATTTAACTTATAGTCTTTATCCCGGTTTGTATCTCTTCACTACACCAGGCCGTATGATGCGACCTGTTAAAAATCTAACAACTCAAGAACAAGAATATATTGGCACAATGGAACAGTGTTATTTACATGTAATTGTAAAGCCAGAAGAATTCGTTGCTGAGAAAACTACACACTCAGAACTTTATCCATATTCGTTTATGAGTGTAATGGCAAGTTTGACACCATTTTCTGAGTTTAACCAATCGCCGCGTAATATGTACCAATGTCAGATGGGTAAGCAAACCATGGGAACACCATGTCACTCGATTCGAAATAGAGCCGACAATAAACTTTACCGCATTAATTTCCCACAATCGCCTCTAGTTAAAACAAAAATATACGATCATTACAAGCTAGATGACTATCCGATCGGAACAAATGCTATTGTGGCCGTAGTATCTTACACAGGCTACGATATGGAAGATGCAATGGTGTTGAACAAGAGCTCATTTGAACGTGGCTTTGCTCATGGTATGGTCTATTCTACTGAAATTGTCGAACTAAATGATAAAAGTTTTGGTTCTTCATCAAGCTCTAGAATATTCTCATTAGATCCACGTTTTCCTAAGCTTAGAGAAAAATTAGACCAAGACGGCTTACCATATGTAGGCTCTATTATATGCCCAGGAGATCCGTTTTATTGTTATTTAGATCAAAGTACAGGCGAATATAAAATTCAAAATTTTAAAAAATTAGAGAATGCTTATATAGAATCAGTTCGTGCGTTGGGAAGTGATGATGGTAATGAGCCATTGAATAAAGTAGCAATTATGATGTCATTTCAACGTAATCCGATAATCGGAGATAAATTTTCCTCACGTCACGGTCAAAAAGGTATATGCTCCAGGATTTATCCAACTGAAGATTTACCTTTTACTGAATCAGGTCTAACGCCGGATATTATTTTCAATCCACACGGTTTTCCATCTCGTATGACAATAGGAATGATGATCGAATTCATGGCAGGCAAATCGGGTGCATTGTACGGACAAGCTCATGATGCTACACCGTTTCAATTCGACCAAGATCAATCGGCAATTGATTACTATGGAAATTTGCTAAAAAAAGCAGGTTATAGTTATTATGGAACAGAATCGATGTATAGTGGTATAAATGGCAGACAGTTAGAAGTGGACATTTTCTTTGGGGTTGTGTATTATCAAAGACTACGTCACATGGTTAGCGACAAGTTTCAGGTAAGGACCACAGGGCCTATTGATGTTAGAACTCATCAGCCAGTCAAAGGTAGAAAGAGAGAAGGAGGTATTCGTTTAGGTGAAATGGAGCGCGACGCTTTACTTGCACACGGCACTGCTGCAGTCATACAAGATCGTTTATTAAATTGTTCAGACAAAACTACAGAGAAAATATGCACCCGTTGCGGTTCGTTTATTTCAATAATAAAAAGAGATCATAAACTACATTGTTTGCTTTGTGGTCAAAAGGATTCTATTAGAACTATTACTATTCCTTATGTGCTCAAGTATTTAGTGGCCGAGTTAGCCTCGGTCAATATAAGAGTTCAATTTAATACTACTCAAGCTAAACTAACTAATTACAATGAATCTTGAATAAAGTTTTTTTAAATTTAAAAAATAAAAAAAAATTTCTTTTTTCTATTTATTAAATTTATTAAATAAACGAATAAAAGCGTTTATTATTTTTTCTAAAAAATTCCAGTTACTATAGAAACAATTTTTTTTTTTTCAAGAAAATATGAACAAAAAGATAAAATTTTTTTATTAAAATTTTTTTAAAGCTTTGAAATGGCGAGATTTTTTGGCATAAATATACCAAGGCGTGTGCCGCGTCGAGCATTATTTGTTTTGCTTTTAATTTTTTGTTTGTTCTTTCTATTAAAATTCATAGGAAGCTCTATAGATGACGACGAGGAATGGTATAAACACCCGAGTGTTTATTTCAAAGAAGTTACATGTGAACACGATGAATATACATTAAAACTGTTTGACGAGTTGACTGAGAAGATGGTAACAATGTTTAACAAGCTCGGAATTACGTATTTTTTGTGTTATGGTAGTTTATGGGGAGCGTTGAAATTTCAGAGAACCCTTCCATGGGATAGAAACATAGACATGTGTGTATTGTATCACCAATTGGCATCAATAGATGAACAAGTGCTCTATCAAGCATTCAAACAAGCTGGCTTGAAATATTATTATAATTCTAGAAGAGGAAAATATGTAGTTAGTTACAAGACAGTTACTGGTGAAATAACCGTATTCGAAAAGATCGGAGCTCATGTAGAACGTGTTGGATGGGAGAAACGTTTGTTTCCTCACTTGTACATTGATTATCAAAATTTTCCTTACATGTTAGTTGATAAAGATTTGCCTACAATCCAATTTAATAATTTAAAAGTAATGGTGCCTCATCAGGAATACGAAATTCAAAAATATTTGTATCCAGAGAACTGGTGGAAAGAGGTAAAACCCAAAGGTTGTATATAAATTAATTATTCCTAAACATATTAGTTTAATAATTTTAAATCCAACTCGAGATAGTTATAGTTTATTTTAAAAAAATTTTATATTTTAATAAATTCTATTTTAAAATTAATTTTTAATTTATTTTGTTTTAAATTTTATTAATATTAATAATTATTAATAGTTATTAAAATTTTCAAATTATGAATTGTTTGAAAAATAATTAATTTTTTTTGTTAATTTTAATTTAATTCATTTTAAAAATAGTTTTGAATAGTATCATCTAAAATTTTTGGTGTTTTAAAATTTTAATTATAAGCTAAAAAGTCTTGTACTATTTCAGAAAAATATAAAGCTCTATTGAATATTTTTATATCGTCTATATCAGCCCAAGCAAATGGATCATACCAATTGCTTTTTCCTATATAGTTTGAATTACGAGTAATATTTCTCGGAGAACAGTCGATATTAAATTTTTGAATTAAACTTGCATTTAAATAGAACAAAGCTTGAGTTTTGTTTATCACAAGACTCACATGATACCATACATTTAAATCGACTACTTTAGATATCACTAAATTTGTTTGTGTTAAATTTGAAATTATAACAAAAAAAGGCTTGTTTGTTTCTGCTTTAGAAAATGATAAAACAACGTTTTCGTTTGAAAGGCCATTTCCGAAGTCAAACAATCTTTGAAAAGGCTTGTAATTTAAAAGTTTGAACCAAGCTGTAAATGTAAAATCACCAGAAAAATAAACACCTGATGGAGCTCTATAATAACCATCTAATAATCTAATAGCTGAATTTTCATTTCCAAATCTATCCTGAGTAAAACTAGCATTTTTTGGAGAATAAAGATGGTTGCCATTAATTACTTCTAGTACATTCGATTCATATATTGGCCAATAATGTATTAAACCAATGCTTTAAATAAATATTTTTTTTATTTAATAAAAATTTCAAAAACTATTAAACTTACTCTATCTTATTTAATTTTTCATACAATTTTATATTAGAATTATTATTAGGTTTTAAATTAAAAGCTAAATTGTTGTATAAATAGCAAATATTTTGATCAATTTGAACATAAGAACAATTGTTTAATTTAATACAAAATAATAAACAATCCAAATGATTCAAAACATTTATACTAATAGTTAATTTATTAATTGGTAAACTGAATTGAAATTTTTTTACAAAAAAGCTTTCTGTAATGCACATATCTTTTTAAAAAAGAACAAAACTTTAAAAAAATTTTAACTTTTATTAAACAATTACTAACAATTTAAAAAGGCTAAAACAAATATGTATTTCATGATTTTAGCATTGAAAACTAATAAAAAGATCTATTATTCTATTAAAGACAAAATTTTATAATTTTAATTTCTTTACCAAAGCTATTGGTTTTTGGAAAATTAATTATTGATTAAAAATGCAATTAAATTATTGTTATAATAAAAAAAACCATTTGAGCTTTAATTATTTTTTAAAATTATTTATGATTTTGCTCTTTGAAAAAAAATTGCTTTATTTGCTAGGTTTAAATTTTAATTTTCAGATTATTTTATTTACATGTTAAAATTTACCCCAAGTTTGAATTTTTTTCAAAATTTATAAAATATTTAAAAAATCAAAATATTTATTTAAGAGAAAATTCATTAAAACAATGTTAGTTTATCGATTAAATTATAAAAGTAGTATGATCTTTCCAAATTTAAATATACACTTAAACTAAAGCATTAATGTTTTATATATGATATCTTTTATTTTTCATTTATATTTAAAGCAAGAGTTGTTTATCTACTGCTAGATTTGGTTATATTTTAAAATTTTGTTTTCAATAAATTCAATAAATTTTTTCTAAAGAGCCTTCTTTACTTTTGGGATATCAGTTTGAATAAGACTTTATATTTAACAGCTTTGATTTTGTCTACTACTTTATATCAATACGAATATATATATTTTTTTTAGATCTTAAAAACATTTTGTAATAAAAATTAATTAAAGTTGTTAATATCTTTTGGATTAGTAGAGGCTTATCAAATTTATAAAGTACTATATACTATAATAAGCTTAATAAGCTTTATAATTTCCAACTAAACAGATCATTCATCTATAACCAAGAATATCACAATTTCCAAATACAGATTCTATATTAATCTAATTTGAACAAAAAAATATCGCTTCGATTCAATTCCTCGAAGCGAATAACACAGTCTCTTAAACTACTGAAACATTTTAATTCTCACATATTAAAGCAATTAACATTTAACAAAAAGTTTTATAAAATAATTTTTATTAAAATTAAATCCATACATAAATTCTGGTATTAATTAGAAAAAAAATCTGCTTTATTTTTTTTGCACCATTAAAAAAAAAAAAAAAAAATTTTACAAAAATTTAAAAAAAAAGAAGTTATATCTAAATTGGCAAATTTGTCGCTCGAAATTGGAATAAAATTTAAAAAAAAAAAAAGAAAATTTTTAATTTTGTCTTATCTCAACATAATTGGCTGGGAAAAGTCCAAACTTGCCTTTACAGTATCCCTGCCACCAACCGTCATCTACTTGAACTATATTTGTTATAAGATCGTTTGGATCGAACGATATCTCATCATTATCCGCTGCTTGGTAATCATACAAAGCAACAGCAGTTATACCTGTGTCTTGTTCTTGTTCTAAAGATGTTTCTTGATTATAATTATATTGTTGTTCTTGTTGTTCGTGACTATTTTCATCTTGCGTAGCTAGAGGTGCTGCATAACTGGGCACTATTTCTATAGGATTAGCATTATCACCCCATTCATCTTCATTATCGCTTAAATTTTGCTGTTTCAAGTATTCAGGCGGTTTATAATTGTTATTTGGACTGATTGAATTTGAATGAGAATTTGTCGATACTGAAGGCGATACTGTGCTTGGACTAAGTTGTTGATTAACAACAGGTGCTTCATTGGGCTTAGGCTGACTAATTGAATTATTTATCAAATTTGTTTCTAATAGTTTGGAGCTTATTTTAACCTTATTGGTATTTGATGGCGCAGTATGAGTACTAGATATTTGATTGGTAGGCAAATTATTCTTAAACGGAGATGAAGTAACTGATTTAAATTGTCTAAATTCATTTTTAACTGGACTTTGAACAGATTCTGTTTGAGTATTAGACACATTTTCAGCTTTTTTCTTAAATTTAAAATATAAAAAAAAATTTTTTTCTAAAATAAAAGTTTATATTTTTTGTTACAGCTTCAAGTTCTTTTTCTAGTTTTTCTTTATTTTTTCGCTCTTGTCGAATTTCTTCAGCTCTTTTTTTAGCTTCTTGATCAACAAATTGATTTTCGAATCTGTTTTTTAGGCCCTTTATATCGGCTTTTAGATCAGGCTTTACTTTTTGATAATTAGTTCCAACCGGAACTGGTTGCTCTTCAAAAGTAGCAGCACTTTTGTCTTTTTTCTCAGTTTCAACTCCATATCTACCTCCAAAGCCCTTAGCATAATCTACTTGAGATGAATGTTTGGATAATTTTTCAACATGATCAAAACCAACCGCAGACTTGTCAACTCTATCTTGAGCAACACCATATTTACCACCAAAGCCCTTAGCATAGTCTACTTGAGACGAATGCTTCTCTGTTTTTGGTTGATATTCAAAACCAACTGCTGATTTATCTACTCTATCTTGAGCAACACCATATTTACCACCGAAACCTTTTGCATAATCAATTTGAGAAGAATGTTTTTCAGTCTTAGGCTGATATTCGAATCCAACAGCAGACTTATCTACTCTATCTTGAGCAACACCATATTTACCACCAAAACCCTTAGCATAATCAATTTGAGACGAATGCTTCTCTGTTTTTGGTTGATATTCAAAACCAACTGCTGATTTATCTACTCTGTCTTGTTGAACACCAAATTTACCTCCATAACCTACACTAAAACTACTTATTTTCTCTTTTTGTTTTACATTTTCATCATCTTTTTTAACCTCTTCTCTTAACTTTTCAATGCTTTACAATAAAATTAATTAAATTCCTATTTTTTTTTTTTTTTTAATTTTATTTAGATTACTTAATTGAATCTAAACGGCCTGAACCAGATATTGTTTTAGAGCCCCATCGTTGCTCTTTTTCACTTATATTATTCTAAAAGAATAAAATTCAAATAAAAGATTTAGAAAAAAAAAAAAAAAAATTTTTTTTTTTATTTATAATTTTATTTACAACAAAATCTGGATCGGTTTCCCAATCGTCCGGATCGTTTGAATTTTCGGCCATTATTTTTTTTGCTAAAGAAGTCGAATTACTAATAGTTGCTTTCCACATAATGTTTTATTCGTTAGTTTTTATATTAAATTTTTTATCTTATTTTATTTGTTATCTATATATATATTTCTTTTTTCTTTTTTTTTGAAAGATAATAAGTAATCCAAAAGTAAACAACACACCGAGGACAGTCGGGTCTAATTTGAGTCTTAAAAAAAAAAAATTTTATTTTTAAAATAAATATTAAAAAATAAAAAAAAGAGATGTTTTATGTTTCTTTTTTTTTATGTATTTTAATTAAACGCCCTTTTGTATATTCTTAATTAGGACATGACATTGAGTCGAATATATATATATAAAAATAATAAATTTATATATTTTATTTTATTTTTTTTTTTAATAAAAAAGATCAAAATTATAATTTGGTATTTTTGTTGGTTTCAATTTGAATTTCGAAAGTAAGTAATGTCGATTGTAATAATATAATGAATAAAAAATTTATTATTATAATTTTAGGTCTTGTTAGTTATTTTTTTCTTTTTTTTTTTTTTTTATTGAGAAAATATTTATTAATTTTATTTGAATGAGATGGCATATTTGTGATTCATTCAACAGGTGCTATATAGTTTATGAGAAAAGAATTTTAATGCAAATATTTTTATATTTTTTATTTTTTTATGCAGAATAATAGAAAAATTTATTCTCTAAAGACTCAAATCGTGTCCGATTATGATCTGGACATGTTGTGGTTTCATCAGCTCACCAAAAAATATGATCAGTAAATTTAAAAGTTGAATAATATATAAATGGCAAAAAATGCTAAAAATTTTATTTTTTTTTTAGTATATTAAACTTATGAACACATAATTTTCTAAATGATAACATAAATTATTCTATTTTAATAATTTTTCACAAAAAATTTATTTAATTGTTCAGATTTTTTGTTAGCTCATGATGGTTGAGCAAATCAGCTAAAACACTATGATCATGGATGTGCTCAATTAAATGTTTAGTTTTGTATATTTAAAATTTGTTTTAGAGTTTATATATTTGGGAATATTAAAAGTTTAAATTTAAAATAGATATTTCTGACTTGAATTGCTTTATTTTTTTTAAGTATTACATGTTGCATAATTTTTTACGCTTTTGGTAAAATATATTGTTGACGGCTTGATATAGGACCAGCCGAACCGATTCTTAATTGTCAAAACTATATTAATATAGCGCCATAATTTAATACTAAAAATATCTCACTTAAGAATAATTATATTTCTAAAGTTTTAAGCCTAGTTACAAATTTATGAAAAAGCTATTATTTTGTAAATTAAAATAAAATTAAAAACTTATAAATCAAATTACTAAAATATTACAAGTTAGTCAATAAAGCTAATTTCTAATAAAGTTATTAAAGCAACTATTATAACTAATTGTTTTCATTTCTCAAATCCTAAACATGCCAAAACGCAATGTTTCAGCCACAAGTTCAGCACGAACCACAACACCCCACACCAAGTTTATCTTATAAAAATAGAATGAAATTTTTTAAAACTACAATTAAAAATTGGATAATACTTCGAATAGTTAAAGACTGGAAAAAATTATTGAACGATACCATAGAATCTAATAGCCTAAATATCTTTAAAGTTGGTGTAGACAATTATTATAAAAATCAAAATATTGCTTTTGGTTTGAGTTGAATCAGACTTAACGCGTAAGCGTAGCAATTACTATTACTACTACTTGAAATTTGAAATGTTAAAAATGAACTCTGACCTCATGACTTATTTTCATTTAAAAACATATTTTGAAGTAATAGTTAAACAAAATTGAAATTGAAAATGTTTTTGTTGTTGTTTTCATCAATAGATCTCAAATAAAATAAAATAAAACAAAATTTTAAAGTTAATTTTGAAAAGTTGAATTTAAATTGAAATACATTTAATAATTTCAAAATAAAAACTTTAATAAATTTAACTTAAAAAAAATGATTGAATTTGCAATAAAAGATGAAAAAATGGAATTAAACGATCAAGAAATAGAAGATGATGAAGAAGATCCAGTTGTAAAAGAGATAGATGTTTATTTAGCTAAACCTTTATCAAACAAAATTTATATTCTTCAAGTAGTAGATGGCAGATTTTTTGAATTATTTTTATTTTATTTCAATTTTTTTTTTTAAATTAAAGTATCCAATTAGACCTGAAGAAAAAAATTACGAAAATTCAAAATACCTAGGTGCTAGGATCAAACCAAAGCAAAACAAGCTTGAAATCGAACTGGAATTAGATACTACAAACGATAATTATTCTAGAGTTAAGGGTGAACAATTTGCACTCAATGTAGACGGAAAACAAACAGCTTCTTCTCTAAATGCTTCAAAACAAGGCCAAAAACCTGAACCTACTCAGCAAAAATATTACAAATCACATCTCATGGATAAACAGGTTCTTACGTCGACAAATGCTAGCCTTGGTCAAATGAATCGTTTGTACCATTTAGGTCTATTAAAAGAGAACAAATTGCATTTGACTTCGATTAAGGGTATTCTTCAAATGAAGCCTAGTTTTGAGTATTTTGATATATATGAAAATAAAGTTAAAAATTTAAAAGAAAACGAAAATGCGAGTAAAGAAGCCGATTATTCGACTGAAGAAGAACTGGAAAATGAGCTTGAAAAAGCTGAACTTGTAACTTTAAAATATTCTTTAAATAACCAACATCAACAACAACAACAACAGAGTCAAGAGCAAGACCAAAACTGGATTAATTTAAAATTTAATAATCTAAGCGACAATCAAACTAAAAATTTAAAACAATCACTTTTATGCCAAAATCAAGACAATATTGTAAAATTGGAAATTTCAAATGAAGAGTTTATTCATCGATTAATTGATGCAAATTATTCTAATAACCCAAACGAATAATAAAATTATTTAAAAAAAATAAAATTTTTATTTTTTTTTTAAATAAAAATATTTTATTTACTTTTTTTTCTTTTGAATATTGGAATTTTGTCAAGTCAATGTGCACCCATTTTAAAATATAATAGTTATAACTAAACAACAACTCAATTTATAATTTTATTATTTTTTTGACTTAAAAATAATAGAATTGTTTACGCTATAGTTTCATAATATTTAGCAAACAATCAAAACATAGAACTATGTTATTTATCCAGATAAATGATGCATTTCTTCTTCTTCTTCTTCTAAATTATGATATAAAAATTGTGATCTTTAATAAAACAATCTTTTACAATCACCAATATTTATATTTGAAAAAAAATCACATTTGTAAGATTCACATTATTGCAATAATTCAATTGGCTCGATGAACTTAATCCGTTTTCTAATCCGAAATCCGAAAAAATTTAGTTTATAATCAACAAGAAAAGATTGTTAATGGACTGATTAAAGAACTTGAACAAATCTAAATGGATTATCTTTTTGGACAGTAAAAATTAATTCATTGAGGAAAAGGTTTTTAAAAAAAATAGCAAAAAGCTTAATAAGACATAAGAGTATTATATGATATGATTGTTATTTGATTCTGAATTTAAAATATTTTGTTAAAATAATTAAATAATTATCCAATTATATTTTTGAAATTGTAATTTGGAATGAGAAAAATTTTATTGTTTGCTGGGTAACAAAATGAATTTTTAACTTTTCTGTATTTTAACAATGTTGCTTTGATTTTTTTTGTTGATTATTTTTTTTTTCAATAAATTTTAAATTTCAAAAAATTTCAAAAAGTTTATTTTTTTTTTTTTTAATTTAAAATATTTAAATATTAAAATAGACATCTTTAGAAAAAATTTTTATTTAAAAAATAAGAAAATGAACAAAAAATTCTTTCATAACTAATTATAAGAATAAAAAAAATTTGATTGTTTTATTTATTTTAAAAAAAAAATTTATTTCGAGAGATTTAAAAATTTAAAAATTTACCTATAAATGGATTATTTTTGTTCTATTTGTAATATGAAATTTAGTAACATAGAAACTTTTATTAAGCACATTAATGTACATCCACTTGAGCTTAACAAACATTTGAAAATACATTTCAAAGCAGATAATCTAGAGGATTATCCAAAATGTATTTATTGTGGTAAACGTTTTATTAACATTGGTTTTTTAGATTTACATATTAAGACCAAGCATTCACATTTAATTGAAAATAAGATGAAAAATAAACATTTAAGAAAATATAAATTTGATTGTGATGAATGTGGTAAGAGCTTAACAAGTAGATACTTTTTAGAGTCACATTTAAGCAAAAGACATAATAAGAAAATTGTTGATAATAATTTAATTTGTCCAATACCAATAAACGAATTCAGTCGAGATCTGAAAATCTCTAAAGAAAAGAATATAAATTGTGATATATGTTACAAAAAGATTTGCAACAAATATTTCCTTAAAGTGCATAAAGAAAATATACATGGTATTAGGGAAAATTGTGATGAAAAAAATGATGATTTGTTGGCAATAGAAAATGATTATAATCATTCGAATTCAGAGCAAACTATGAGCTGGGATTCGTCTAAAGATTCTAACAATAATTCAAATAAACCTTTAAATGATAAACTTTTCTGGAATTGTAATATATGTGATCAAAGATTTTATTCCAAAAATTTTTTGAAAAATCATATCAGTAAAATTCACAATGCTTCCAAAAGTCCGAATATCAAAAAATTAAAAATTGAAAAATAAATTTTGTAAAAATTTTATTTTTTTTTTCATTTTGTTAGATGTATTTATTAATAATTTTAGTTTTTTTAATTTTATTTAAATAAATATCTTTATTATAAACCAAATAATAGTACAATTGATAAAATTATATGAAATCTCTTTTTATCTTTAATCTATCTTTAATTTAAGTGTATTTACTAGGCCTAGTTTAAACTAATTTTTTTTTTATTTTAAATTTTAAACTTTATTAATAATAGGTAATTATTTTTTGATTGCAATCATTATTATAATTCTTATATATATTTCAAATGCTTCATTTAATTTTAAATAATTAAGGCTGTCAATCAATTAAACAAAAATAAAACCATCTTCATATTTAAATTAATGCGAAAACTCAATAAATTATTAAATGTTTATTTTTTTTTTATTTTATAAAAAAAATATTTTATCTAGGGAAAAAAATTAGATCGTTTAAAAAGATTTTTATTATACATTCAAAGTAATTAGTTTCAACTCTAATTGATGAATACCAATTAAACAACAATTGATTTTTTTAAGTTAGAAAAATTTTTGCTTCGTTAATAAATTTATAATTATTAAATTTGATCATTACAAAATATAATTAAAAATATAATTGATAATTCCTTAGCAAAAGTACATTAAAAAAAAAGTATTACACCATTTAGCTTTTTTTTAAATAATTTTTTAATGATCGTATTAATGTCTTTAAATATTTAAAAAAAAGAGTATAGTTAGTCTATTAAAGAATTGACTGAAAACCTCGTTTGAAAAAAAAGAATTTATTTAATTGTTTTAGGTATGAAGCTAATAGAACCTAAAAATTAAACATAAAGGCATATACATGTATATCAAAGTTGCAATATTTTAATAATTTAAATTATTTGGCAACAACCTAAAGAATAAATAGGTTTGTGTAAATTTGGTATACCCAATATTATATAATACTATTAAGATTATACAGCCCTAAAAATTATTGGACTGTAATGTTTAATTTTAGCTGGTACGGATCACTTTCTAATTGCTTCAATTTTGCTTGCATAGATTTTAATTGAATTATTGTTAAAATATTATTTAAATACATAAATAACATCGTCGATATTCAATAGCAGCAGATTTTAAATTTCCAAGAACCATATATACCTGCCAAATAAATCTAAAACTTTTTAAAATAAAATGGTTATCTTGATAATATTAGGCGTTCATTCCGAGTTGTTTAAAATGTTAATGTGATTGACTATTCTTTAAATTCAATTTTCCAAAATCCTGCTTTATGTTCTTTTTTTGAAGGTTGAAATTACTTCCATCTCGGATATGATTTATATTATCTTCAGAACTATTCGTAGAATTTTTAGCACCTCAATAAAATAATTATAGTTGATTACTGTTGAGTACTGTTATAGGCAAGAACTAACTTTGATTAGTTGTCAACATAACTCATTTTATGATATAATTATTAATAATTTAAACTTAAAATTGGTGACTTAGAGATGAATATAATTTAGAAATAGTATTTATAAGACTTGATTTATGAACACAATTAATTATTAAGATTTTATAAACTTCAATTGAATAAATAAAAATTCAATCAAGACTTTGGAACTAGTAAACATTTGATAAATTATTTATTGATGCAATAACCAAATAATTCAAAATTTCTTAATTTTTATTAATAATTTTTATCTTTATTGTGAGTAATTTGAAAAAAAAATTTTATTTAATAAATTTTTTAATCAAATAAACATGATAACTTTATTCTAGATAAGTTAAATGAGTTTTTAGAAATTTATGAAAATTCAAAAATCATATTAACAGCTCTATCTAAGTAAAAAAAAATTATTAGTTTCAAAACTAATAGTTTAAAAAACTGGGAAAAAATCATTTCAAAAAATTGAAAAAAAAAAACCCTCAAGAACTTTAATGATCTTTATAAGAAATTACTTAAAATTAAAGATACCCTAAAAAATTTTCTATTAAAATCATAATAAAAAATTAAAAGTTTTTTTTGTATATGTTGAAAAATCTGATTATTTTTTAAAAAGATTTATCAACAAATTTTATTTTATTCATGAAAAGTATGAGAAGCATTCTCCTCTAGAAATTAAGAAGATTTAAATTCAAGAAATGTTACTTACCAAAAAGTTTAAATATTGTCGAAAAAATAATCGGAACAACTTTAAGATTAAGATAAAAGATACTTGTTTAAAAAAAAATTAAGTGAAGATGATTTTATGTACAATAATTTTATCAGGGTTCTTGAAAATAAAATAGAAATATTCAATGAATATTATAAACACCTAATGTTTATCCAAAAGATAATTCTAGAAAATTCTATAAAATAAAATTAAAAAGGATATTTGAATTGTCTAATGTATAATAATTTATAATTTAGAATTGTTTTAATTAAGAGAGAGTGATAGCAAGATAATTACTCGCAATTTTCTTTTTTAAAAAAATCATAAAATTTTTATTGAATTTTTTATTAAAAGTGATTTTATTTTTAAAAAAAGCTTCACATTTTTAACATGATGAAGAAATTAATTTAAAAACCAATCAAAATATTTTTTATGGCTTTATTCTCATTGGATTCTTTCTTTTCACCAATAAAAATTCTAAACGAAATTTAAAATTTAAAATTTTTTATCTAATCTTGACAGGAACATTTGATTAAAATCAGAAAAATATTTCCAATTTAAATATTTTCAAGTATCTGAAAATCTTTCTAAGCTTTTTTAAGAATTTTAAGATAATACAGTGTTGTTACTAAAGTTTAAATGATTCGTTTTTTTTGTCAATTTTCTAGTTTTTCGTAGTTTATTTTTTATAACTTTAAAGAAATTTAGTTAGATTTTTTATGAATCAGTAGTTAATTGTGATTATCTATTGAACAGTATTTAGCAGTTTTTATATATTTATTAAAAATTTCGTCAAAATTAAGGAAAAATGCAAAACTTATTTGAAAAAATTTTTTGCGAAAAAATTGAGACGGTTTAAGGTAAAATATAATCCTCAGGTAAGCCGGTCATGATTTTATTATTATTTAAAATAATTTAAGGGGAGAACCCTGGGAAGCTCAGAACGACAAAAGCCTTCTTTTCAACCCTCTTATTTGCAATTATATTTGTTTAAATTTAAATAGAAATAAAAATTAAAAAAAAAAGAAAAAATTTTATAAAATAATAAAAATAAAATAAATGATTTTCATTCTATTCTGTGATGATAAAAATTTCATTTTTTAGAAACCTTAAACAGAGCTTTAAAAATAATCCTATTATGGGAATTAAAATTTTCAATGGAGTTATGATAGTTTTAGAAAACAGAAAAGATGTTTAAAAAGACATTAAAACTCAACAAAAATAATTTTAAAAATTACCATAAACTCAGAAATAGATTTGATAAGAGGTTATCATAATAATTAAAAAAAATTCAAGTTGCAAATATTATTGAAAATTATAGTGCTATATGGTAAAGAATCGATAATAGTTTAAAGATTAAAATGCAAAAATTAATTATAATAAAAAAAAGACTCAATTTGAAAGGTTTCATTTGAAAATTTATTCTACGGACTATGATGCTTAAAAAAATTAATTTAAAATTTGAAGGCGGATTTTTTAATTAAAGTATAAAGCTCGTAATTATTCCTACATAATATTGTTTATGTGCTTACTTAAAAATTATTTTTTTAGATTGTAAAAATAAATCTAAAAAACCAGCTTTTAATATTTTATATTCTTTAGCCAATAATTTAAATAAAATAGTCAATATCTGGATCCATTCATTTTCTACTTTTACTAAAATAAAACTTGTTAAAAAAAATTCAAATCAAATTGAATAAACTTTTGTGCAACACATTATAAACAAGAAATTTCATTTAGATCCTGACTAAATTCTGAAATTAGTTAAGATAATAGTATGTTTTTCTAAGACTAAGGATACAAGATCTTAAGCTACTCGCTATAGAACAAATAGGAGCTTGCTAATTTCTTAAAAGGAATCGTTAAAATTTTCTTATAATTATATTAATCTATGAATATCTTAAGAGCTCGTATAAGATACTTAATAGGGCTATTTATTTATTCAGTAAATAAGAGCTTTTAATTTTTACTTGAATTAATTCAAATTATTAGAGTAACTGCTTTGTTTTAAAGATAATAATTTTGAATTTCTGATAATGCAATTTATTTAAAAATATACACTGTATATAATATTTATAAGAATAAAAAAAATTTATAAAATTCTGAATATAATATATTTCTGAATAGAATATTTCGATTTTTCTCTTTTTTTTTTAAGAATGTTAGCTTGTTTTGTTTTGTTTTATAAATTTTAAATTCTAGTTTTTTATTTTTTTTTTTTAAATTTAAAATGTTTAAATATTAAAATAGACAGCTCGAATAATATATTTTTTTTTAAATTAAAATTTTAAAAAGAAATTTTCCAAATTTTATTTAAATAAAAATTTTTTTAGGATAAAATATTTCGAAAATTTATATTTTATCATTATATCAAATTTAAAATTTATATTATATAATTTATATTTTATTTTTATTTCGAAAAAAAAAATTTTAAAAATTTACCTATAAATGGATTATTTTTGTTCTATTTGTAATATGAAATTTAGTAACATAGAAACTTTTATTAAGCACATTAATGTACATCCACTTGAGCTTAACAAACATTTGAAAATACATTTCAAAGCAGATAATCTAGAGGATTATCCAAAATGTATTTATTGTGGTAAACGTTTTATTAACATTGGTTTTTTAGATTTACATATTAAGACCAAGCATTCACATTTAATTGAAAATAAGATGAAAAATAAACATTTAAGAAAATATAAATTTGATTGTGATGAATGTGGTAAGAGCTTAACAAGTAGATACTTTTTAGAGTCACATTTAAGCAAAAGACATAATAAGAAAATTGTTGATAATAATTTAATTTGTCCAATACCAATAAACGAATTCAGTCGAGATCCGAAAATCTCTAAAGAAAGAAACATTAATTGTGATATATGTAACAAAAAGATTTGCAACAAATATTTCCTTAAAGTGCATAAAGAAAATATACATGGTATTAGGGAAAATTGTGATGAAAAAAATGATGATTTGTTGACAATAGAAAATGATTATAATCATTCGAATTCAGAGCAAACCATGAGCTGGGATTCGTCTAAAGATTCTAACAATAATTCAAATAAACCTTTAAATGATAAACTTTTCTGGAATTGTAATATATGTGATCAAAGATTTTATTCCAAAAATTTTTTGAAAAATCATATCAGTAAAATTCACAATGCTTCCAAAAGTCCGAATATCAAAAAATTAAAAATTGAAAATTAAATTCCTTTTTTTTTTTAATTTCTTGTTAAAAAAGTACAAATTATTTTTTTATTCATATTCATAATTATTCATAAAATATTTTCAAAAATATTTGTAAATTAATTTCCATTTTTGTTTATATTGTTTTAGTTTATTTATTATCTCTAGCTTTTAAAGCAGCTTTAAATGATTAAAGTTTAAAATCATAAATTTGACAAATAAATAATTTTTTATTCATTTTAAATGATTCATTTAGTTTTTAAATATTTTATAAATAAATTAATATCTAATGATAAAGATATAATAATAGAAATAATTATATTTTAAATAAATAAAAAAAAGATATTACAATTTTATACTTTATATTGATATTTTTGTAATTGATCCTTTTGGCTCTTCACGTTTGTTTATTTTTCCGTATTATGTTAGGAAGTTATTAATATTATTAAAAGAATAGAACTTACTATATGCAATGATACCCATAGAAACATATGAATTACATGCCAAGACATAAACCTTTTCCATGCAAAAAAATAAATAAAATTAGGATATACCATATATTGAACCATGGTTATAAACATTTAAAGCTAAGTTTAAAATTTTAACGCTATGTTTTCAGTCTAAAAACATAATTAAATGCGATGATTATGAAGAAGTAGAAGTAACAGTAGTTTGCATACGCTTTATGTGTTTCTTTGGGTATGAATGTACGGACTGTTCACCAAAGAGATTTGGTAATATAAATAATCAATATAAAGCTCGAAGTTCTATTACTTCTACTTCTTCATAATTATCACAAACTCAACATTAATACTTGGATAATTCTTTCCCAATTATGTGTAATCTCTAACTCTTGAATCTATAATACAGTTTGTCTCAAAAATGTATAGTCAAAATTTATTTTATTTAGACAATATGTCAAACAATCTGTCAATTAGATAAAAATTAATTCGGAAAGTTGAAAAACGGTCAAAAAAATCATTTAAGATTAAAAAAATATGATGAAAAATTCACTATCCAAAATACAAAAAAAGTTAAGCATATTTAAAAACTTTGATACTTAAAAAAATGCTTTGAAATTCTCATTTCTGTATCTTTTTACTTATTCACTTAATTTCTTGTTTCGTATTTAAATATTAATTATAAATCAATCTTAAATCTAGCTAAAGTTCATTGAGACCTTTGGATAAAAGAGTTAGCTTCCTTTCTTTCATAATTAAACCAAGTTAAAAGAGCTTTAAATTGAAAATTAAGCTTTTTGAAATGATTAATTTTTAAATCGCTAAAACCAAGTTTAGTACTCCAATCCAAAAAGATGACTGTAAAGAATGATAATCAATGTTTTTTTTTTTATTTATTTTAAAACAAAAAAAATTTATAATAAATATTAAAATTAATTTATTTAAATTTTAATTAACAAAACGGTATTTTATAAATCATCAATATTTTTTAATTAACTAATTTATTATTAACTATATATTTATTATATATATAAAATTTAAAAAAAAAATATATAAATTTAAATTTGATTATTTTCAAAATTCATTTTAAAACTAATAAAACAAATAAAAAAAAAATATTTAAATTTAAATTTCGAAACAAATTCGATTCTAATTTTTAAAAATGACCTAAAACATTTTTTAGAAAATAAAAAAAATTTACAATTATTTAAAAAATAAATGATAGATGTTTGTTGCAAAAGCATCTTTTTTTCATGGGCGGAATAAGATCTTTTGTGCGTTCCGTTTCTAAATCGGAATTTGATTTTTCTGATATTTATTTGTAACATTGTTGTTTTGTTTGATAGAGCTCTTGCCGTCTTCAATTAAATTTTGATTATTGTGCTGCTGTTGCTGCTTTACTTTTTCTAATAATTTAGATGCTGTGTTTATAAATGATTCATTTGAATTTTGACTTCGATTTGAATTCATATCTGATTCTTTAGTTTCTTAAAAATTTATAAAAATTCATTTAGTTTTTAAAATTTTTAAAGCTGATTTTTTTTAAAGAACACACGTAACACTTTATTAATAAATATTAAATCTCAAACATTCAATTTTAATTTAATATGAAAACTAAAATTTATTATTTGTACAAATAGCGCTTGTTTAATTAATTTTAAAAATTTGTTATGCTAAAAATGTTTTCATTTAAAAATATCCAACAAACTAAAAGCGATTTTGTTAAATTGAAATTCTTGAAATTTTTTTATTTTCTAATTTGTTAATTTAATTATAAATTTAATTTTACTTAAAATTTTACCATTTACAAAAAATAAGTGTTGCAAAATTAATTGCGTAATTTACCATTTAACTACACCAAAATAAACGCAATCAAATTGCAACATTATCAAATGAACTTTTAGTCATTTTTAGCATTTTAAAGTTTTGGCTTTTTTTTTAAACAAGCGCCTGAAAACAGTGAGAAAAATAAAATTGGTGACTAATTATATCTATATGTTGCTAAATTGTGATATAAACTAAAATATAAAAAATAAAAACCTTTTTTTTTTTTTTTTTTTAAATTTTATTTTGTTTCTATATTTCAAACACTTACAATTACTTTAAATAACAATAATAAAAATATAGGTTAGTTTAAGTGCTTATTTGAAATACTAATCGAAAAAAAAAATTCGAATAAATATTTATTTTTTTGAAATTTTATGATTAAATTTAATTTTAAAAAATAACATATAGAAAATAGTTTAAAACAATAATCATTCAATCATTCAAAAGAGAAAAATAATATTTAAATTTTTAAAAAAAAACACTTTTGAAAATTTTCAAACAAATATTTATTCAACAAGGCGATCAAATATTTGAAAATACTTACCATTATTGGTCGAATTAGAATCCGGGGCGTTTTTGTTAATTTTTTTTAAACTATTAACTACTTTCGACCCATCTGGTTGAAAAGTAACCGAGCTTAGAATAGGCTTATTCTCCTGAAATTTAGCTCTTTTCTCTGCCGCCTTTTTGGCTATTAATTCTCCAAAGTCACTGCTCAATCTCGGATCTTGTAATTGATAGCTACTTACTATTGATTTAACACTGCTTAGTTTATTCTGAGTAATAGTCTCTGTTATTTTAATAGATTCGGTAAATAGAGCTGGAGGTGGTGGTGGAGGCGGTGGAGGTGGCGGTGGTGGTGATGCGAGTCTTTCTTTTTCACTAGTGTCTAAATCAGTTAGACAGTTCAGAGCCGTTGGTGATGGTGGTGGTGGTAAATTTTGTTCAACTAGTTGTTCGGTTTGTTCGAGGATACTAATCCGGCGTAGACGATTCTCTAGGGCTCGCTCGAGTTCGTTTTTGACTTGTTGTTGTTGTTGTTGTTTTGGTTGAACCGGAAGTGTTTTTTGTTGATTTAGCTGCCTTTTAAGCATATGTTCAGCAGCGGCTTTTTTTATTGCTTCATTCAGATCACCAGTTTGTTCGATTAAAAGTGCTGGCTGTTCGTAAGACGAAGAAGATGCTGAAGAAGAGCTTGAAGGAGAATTAGACGAATTGGAACATGAATTGACCAAATTTGTTGTTAATACTGAAGTAGTTCGTATCGGAGTTTGCGGTTGGACTTTTTTCGGTGTATTATTGAACAATTTCTCAAACATTATTCGGTCAATTTCGATTTGTTTTGTTTGTTGAATTGCAGAGTCGTGTGTTGATTGTAATTGAACTGAGATGGAAATTTTAGCGGTTGGATATTTAACAAATAATTCTTTGGTAGTTGTTAAAAATTCGGGATCGAATTTTTGATTCTTTAAAAATTCATAATCAATTTGTTGAGTCTGAGTTAAAAGTGTATTGGTACTATTTGATTTTGTCATTGAATTTCGTTTGGCTGTATTGCGTTGCTTTATTTGTCGCGGAGTTAATGGAGAAGATTGAACATTTTTGCTCATAATCACTAAATTATTTTTATTCGAGTACATTTCTTTGTCGTCTTGATCATAGTCAATTGCAGGCTCTATATGCGAAGAATAATTAAACTCTTCAGCCTCGGACTCATCATAGTCATTAGGTGGCTCGTAATTTTGCACAAGAGTATCATTAGAAGGACTATTTTGTATTGGAGATGAATAAATGTTCTGAGACGGAGATGCAGCTGGTATTGTAGTTCTGTTTTTACTAGTATGAGTTATATGAGGAATAGAAGGTACAGTTGGTGGTGGCGGTGGAGGAGGAGGTGGAATGTTTGGAGACGGCTGCTGATGAACACTAGATTGTTGATAAAGATTTGGAACACTTAAAGTTTTGTTTAAGTTTGTTTGACTGAAAAATTCAGTGTTAGTTATGCCAGGTTTGCGAACTGGAACTCTGGTTCTGATTGAGGCTGCATTCAAATCATTAGCAATAAGTTTGGTTTTTGTCGATGTTAGCACTGTGTCTTGTTTATTTGTTATTGAGTCATATTCAGCTAGTGTTTTGTCAAGTTCATCTTTAAGTAAATTTTAAAATTAATAAAGTTTCATATTTGGTTAAATCAAAAATTAAAAAGTAAATAAAGCTGTTGTTAAATTTAATAAGTTATTCATATTTTTAAAATATAAGAGTCTTGTTGAGTTAGACCAAATGCAATCTTTTATAAAATATAATCAAATTTACTAAAATTTGATTCAGTAAAACCAAAAAAACTATTTAGATTTACACTGGTATTAAAAAATGTAAAATATTTAAAATTTGTTTTTTATCAGTTTACTTAAATCTAAAAAAAAAAACAAACCAACACTTTTATAATAAAACTTATTTAAGCTTATTATATCTTAATAAGTTTCTAAGACCTTGAGATTAATAGGCAAAATAAATTTTGACCAATTTTGATTTAAGTCAACAAGACTTGATAAAAATATTTTAAACATTCCATCATGCATAAAGTAGGATTAATTAAATAAGCTTGGATTAGTTAGGATTCTATGTTAGTCAAACTTTAAGCAATTATTATTATAATTATTTATTTTTATTTAATAATCACCTATTTGTGCTAGAACACAATTCATATAATTATTATCAGTATTATTATTATTATTAATTCCATTTAACTTTGAGTTATTTTTAGCTAATGATGATGAGCCCAAGTTAATCAAAGGCTTACGAAGTCTAATTACAGACTTATTATTATTATTACTATTCTGTATAATTATATTAGACTTAACAGTCGAACTAGCACTATTATTATTATTATTATTATTATTATTATTGTTATTATTTAAATTAGAACTAAAAGAACTTAATGATGTGCTCGGATCTCGTTTTGGTGGAATTGCTAATTTTAATTTTTAAAATAAAATTAAAAAAAAAAACCCTAGTAAAAAAAAATTTTGATTAAAAAAATTTTTAATTACGCTTCTTTTTGTTTGGCAAAGATTTAGTTCCGTCATTGAAGTAGTCTAAATTGTTGACAAAGTTGGCTGCATTGTTGGTAGTGATAGTTGATGTGGCGTAATAGGAATAGGACTTTTGCATTGAGGCTGAATTTGAATTTACATTTGGAGCTTGATAAATACTTGCCAAAGCCGACTGACTAGTCGAAGTAAGAGTTATGTTTTTTAAATTTGAGGCAAATGAGCTAAAATTTTTAGAAGTGTAGACCTTAAGTGCCAAAGTGTCGCCAGTCTTTTTAATTAGTTTAACACACTCGAGATGAGTCTTACAAGTAACATCTACGCCGTTTATTTCAAGAACAAAATCGAGCGGTTTAAGACCAGCTTTTTCAGCATTAGAATCTTTGTCTACACTTTCTAAAAATTGCAGAGCGGGACAATCCACACTCGGCTCGAATTTGCCATCACATGTTTTTGCACCTCTTAACACAAATCCGAATCCTTTTTTGCCTTTTTGTAAAACTACAGTTCTCGGCGCTTCCACATCACTATTAGTCAATAGATCAAACAAAGTCTTTCGCTTAACTACAACCGTATCTGTTTGTTCACCATCTTTGGGTATAATTAGCTCTTCAACGCAACCAGCTTTGAACCAACCCTCATAACCGTTGGCTCTACCTTCCCAAAAACCCGAATCACCGACTGAAAGTAGTTCTACAACATCGCCTTTCTTTAGCTCGATTTCTCCAGGCTGAGAAGGCTTAAAAGGCTTTATGCATATAAATGTTCTATTTGGTATAGAAGGATAAAGTCGTTTTCTGGGATAAGCATAGTCGATGTTTGGAGAACTATTTGATATTTGTGATAATGAAGCCGAACCAAAGCCATGATCATCGGAAGAAATAGACCGTGATCGTGACGATGGCGATGAAGAACCACTATTTATTACAGTCATGAGAGCTTGGTTTATTGGTTTTTGTGTTTCTTGATACTCTTCGTTAAGACCTATTGTATACAAATTATTTTCTATAGAAAAACACTTTGAATTCGGCTGTGTTTGAGATTCTAATACGTAAATACTTCTTCTTTTTGTGTTATAAAATGGTCGCTCTTTGATAGGTACAATATCGGCTTCACGATGATTCTTTATCAAATCAGCTATTAGCTGATTACCGGCAAGCACAGCTGAATCATAAGCGCTTTGATTTGCCAAATTTCTTTCTAGTTTATTACATCCTCGGAATAATAGAATACGAGCGCAATTCTCCTGGTTATGTATAGCACACACGTGTAACGGTGTATTGCCAGAATTGTTTTTAGAATTAATATCACAACCATAGTAGATTAAATGATCTAAATGTTGTGATAAACCGAGTTTGCATGCATGATGAATTTCTTGCCAATTGTTATCGTCTTTACAGCCGATAGAAGAACCATTAAAGAGTAAATATTCAATTGATTGAATCGAAGATGAATTAAGAATAGAATAGTATAAGGGTGTTAGCATTCGAGAATCTCTAACCTCAGCGAATGAGCCTAATTCGAGCAAAGTCTTTAGTGCTTTATCGTTGCCAACTATCGATGCTTTATGCATCGGAGTTAATGTATCACGTGATCTAAAATCTAAATGAGCTCCACCATTGTACAAACTCATAATCATAGTCCTCGGCTCAGCCAAACCAACAGCAATAGTCAACGGAGTTTCACCAAGATCCGAATGAAAATTCGGATCCAAACCTTTGTCTAAATATCTAACCACTTTTTGGGTCTGATTAGTTCTAACCAAGTCCAAAAACTTCTTATAATTAGTCTTACAATTCAACACTTTTAATTCTTTTTGATTAATTTTGACAAATTTGTAAACTCTTTTTTTATATTTAAATTCCAATTGAGCCACTGGACCGGCAAGTGAATATTCTCTTAGTTTCCGACAGTCGTCCAGGAACTTGCCTGCTCGGCCTTGATATGGTGGCAAATAGAAACCATAGTTAAGTCCATCCTTAACCTCTTTTGCCAAATGAGACAATACTCTCTGCTTTGCTGTCCATACCAAATCATCTAAATTAAATTTTAAAACTTTTTGTAAATTTTGATCATTTATTAACACTCTTATGTATATTTCGCTATCTTGTTGATTTTGTTGTGGTTTATTTATTGAATAAGAAGACGATGAACACGACGAGGACAACGATGAGTTGATCGAGTCCAGTTTTGTTTGGTTTGTCATTTTATTCAAATCGTTTTTAAACTCAGACATTTTTTTGTTAAAAGAAAGAAAAAAAAGAATTTTTTTATTTTTTAATATTTGTCCATTTTGAGTTTAATTAATCTAAATATTTGATACATAAAATAAAATGAAAAAAAAAAAAAAATAAAAGACCTAATTTTTAGAAAAATAGAAATTTGCATGCATTTACATTTTTAAATTTATTTTCTAACACTAAAAGTAAATATTTAAAATTTATTTAGTTTGAGTTAAATGAACCAAAGAAATAGTAGAAAAAAAAAATTGATAAGTTCAAAAATTTAAAAAAAAAAAAAAAAAAAAAATTTTTCATTTTTTATAATATAAAACATGCTTTTTGTTGAAACTAAGACTTTGTAATAATAAAAGTATATAAATATTGTTTTAGCTTTAATGTAATGTCTAATTTAACTTAAAGATTTCTAGTCAAAATAAATGGATTAAAATTAAATGACAGATCGTCAAAAAAATGTTTTTAATAAAAAAATTTTTATGAATGTTGATAAACAGTAAATTTAAATGAATGATTGAAAAAATAATAACAATCAAATTAAGCTTGATATTTAAGTTTAATTTTTTTTTTTTTTTTTGACAAATTGATTTTAAAAAAAATAATAACAATAATAACATATAAAATAGAAAAAGAAAAAGATTGTTTCAAATCAAGGTTTTAATACTTTAATACTTAGACACGACTACTCGCCGCAACAGCTTTAATATCAAATAACACAAATTTATTTATTTATTTTTAATTATTTAATTAAACATCCTGTTGTGAAGCACGAATTTGGAATAATTTTATAGCATCATGTCACTTAACTTAATTTATTAAGCAAATTTTAATAAAAAGCTTTAAATTTTAATATATTCTTTTTTTAAGCTTAGCACAGTTGTCTTTTTGCTCTAAATTGTCTAAAAAAAGAAAGAGACATATTAATTTTTTGAATTAAAAAATTCATGATTATTTAATGACTTGTTTCTGTATTAATATTAAAAATAATTAAATCCATTTCAACTATTTCCTATACTGTAATAATAATGTAATGTAATGTAATATAGTATATACTGTATAATTACTAAATGTTGAATGATTTTTTTTGAAAAATTCAAAAAAAATAAAATAAATTATTAGTTTACATGCTAAATTATTGATTTTTAAAAATAATTAAAATTTAATATGAATAAAATTTCTATTATTACAATTAAAAAGCAAATTTTTTTTTATAATATTTTAATTGATATAGTTTTAAATTTTTTCTATTAATGTCTATTTGAAATGCATTTTCTCAAATTATAACAATACTTAAAACATTATACTATTAATAATAATATTAAAAATATTTAATAACTACTATTATTACACCTTTCTTTATAAAAAATAAAAAAAATTGTCTAGGCTTTGTTAATTTTCATTTTGGATCATGATTAGCTTTAGGTTCAATTGGTATATTATTTAATTTTATAGCAATATACTGTATAATAAAAATTTAAAAAAAATATATATTATATTATCACTATTAGTTTATTACAACAATAAAACAAAAGAGTAGATAAAATTTTATTAAAATCTTTAAAACTTGTATTTAATCTATATGTATTTAATGGTTTCCATTTTTGCTTAAAACAAACTTAAAGTTTTACTCTTGTTTAAAGATTGTTTGTTTGAATCTAAATTTAATACATATTGTTACATATTGTTGAAAATAAAACAAATAGCGAAACTATTGACCTGAATATAAAGATTAATTTAGAATTATTCGAGTGTAAATTTTAACTTGTTTTACAATTCCAAATCAAGCAAATAATAATAAACTCGAAATTTCAAAATTAGAAAATAATAATAATCTTAAATACCAAGAGTTTCTTCTTTTTTTCTTTTTTTTTATATTTATATTTTATTACATCTTTCATGCAAATTTTAATAAAATTTTAAATATTTTTATATTTTATTTTATTTATTTGAGATTTAAAATAAATAAATAAATAAATAAATAAAAATCGAATTCAATCACGCGATTAATTAATCAGAATTATTAAAAATAAAATTGAACATAAAAACAAAAAAAAAGAAAGAAAGAAAGAGAAAAAAATGTGATTTTTCATAGCATACTTACTTATATAAAAATAAAAAATTTTAGATTTAAACTTAAAATTGTTTGATTTGATAACAAATATGTATATTGCTATTATTACTATTATTAATATTATAGGAAAATAGATAAGAATTTTTTAAACAAATTTTTGTTTTTTTTTTTTTAATTTTACTTTTGATTAAATATTGATTAAAAATTCTACACCATTTGTTATTATTATTATTAATAAAATATAAAATAGAAAACAAGCAACAAAATCACTCGATCATACCTTTGGTAATTTAATAACATTAATAATAAACAATAATTTATCATTATTATTATTATTATTATTCTTACGATTCAATAAACTAAGGTAGCTTCTTTCTTTTATTCTTTTATCAACATTAATCATTTTTTTTTATTTTTTTTTAAATTATAATATATCGATTTTAAAATATTTATGTATCCAACAAATCCAAAACCAAATAACAATATTATTAATAATAATAATAATAATAATAATAATAATAATAATAATAGTAATATGAAAAACAAATGCTTTATTATTATTTTATTTTATTTTTTTTTTTTAAATTTCCGTTTCTTATTTAAAAAATAAAAAAATGTTGTTATTTTTTTTTTTTTTTATTTTTCTTGTTATTGTTTTTTAAATCACGTTATAATATTGAAATATAGATTAATATCAAAAAAAAAATTTTAGATTTTTTTCTAAGCCAAGATAAATAAAATTGAGGAAAAACACGTTTAAATTAAAATTGAGCCCTTAAATAAAATAAAAATCGATAAATTATATTACAATATGTATTTTCATTTCATTCTATTTTATTTTATTTTATTTCTTTTTTTTTTTGTTTTTTTAAAAAATAATAAAAAAAATTTTCAATAAAAATACTCACCTGTTTGCTTATCTATTTTTTTTTTAATATTTTATTGTTAATTTAGCATGTAAATTAAAAAAAAAAAACAAAAAAAAACTAAAATAAAGATAATTTTCAAGGTCTAGTTTTGATTATTAATCAAGCTTAACTAGTCCTAATTAAAAATTGTATATCTATTAAACGAGTTGATTTTTGAAATTTGATTTTTTTTTTCATATTTATGCCAAATTGGAAATAAAAATTGTGTTGCATAATTAATTTCGTTTATTCTAAATACCATTGTTTGTATTTATACGCAATTAATTTTGCAACAAAATACTGTAAAATGTTTAAAAAAAAATATCTTGAAAAATTTTCTTCTTTTAATAAAAAGCTTGAATATACTTTATGAATATAAATACTGGCTTTATAAAAATGCTTTAATATTTATTAAGAATTCTTGTTTTAATTATTTATGTGACAAAATTTATAAAAAAAAAATTTAATCAACTGAGTCTCGAAGCGAATCTTCAAGAGAATAGAAATAAGAAAAAAAAATAAAAATAAAAATAAAAATATGGGAATATATAAATAAATCTTATATTTATTTTCAAAATAAATAGTCGGAATAGTCGTCGTTTGGGTTTAATTGACTAAAATTGATAGCCGTAAGAAATAATTTAATTTTGAAACTATTTTAAAATGTTCTAAATGAGTCCTTCTTTAACTTGTATATTTTATGTGTATTGAGACGGGTTTAGATTTAGAGAAAAGTAGAACTTAACCCAAATTCGATTGATTGAATATTGATTGAATTTTGACAAATGCGCAAAAAACTATACAAGAATAAAAATATATATATACACATACGATTCTAGTTTGCTTTGCTTAAACATGATATATCTAAGCCTAGTTTGGATTATACTGTAGAAACATAGAAGAGAAAAAAATACAATTTGGAATTTTAATTTAAAAATAAGACTATAGTCAAACAAATTTTTGCTTGGAATTTAAATACTTAATACCTGATTAAATACAAGTTTAATTTCTTTTGAAAAAATTTGCAAATTTCCTTCTCTTATATAATCATGATAATTAACTTAGAATTGTTTCAAGTTGTAGAACAATAACAATAAATTTTATGTCCATAAATTTATAAAAAAATAATATATACATAAAAATTTTTATTTTTTTTTTTATTTTTTTATTTTAAAATGAAAATACATATCTTACAAGACCTAATAAAAAACTCAAAATTTAAATTAGGATTATTCAATTTTAAAATTTTTAAAAGTTCAAATAACAAAAGGATTAAAGATTTAAAATTCAATTAAAAATTAAATTTTAATTTTTTTTTTTATAAAACTAAATCTAAAAAACTAAAAAAAAAGAATATATAAAATAAAGATTAATACAATAAAAAAAAAAAAAAAGAGTTTTTTTTTGTTTTTTAATTAATTTTGTATTTTTAACAAGTGTTTTAACTTATCTTTAACTCTTACCTACTTTTATAAAATGGATCACATCTTTAAGTTTTCAATCTGACTTTAAAATATAAAGAAAAAAAAAAAATTTCAACTACTTCTCAGATTTCTTATTCTTTTTTTAAATATATATACCTATTTTATTTTTTTTTTAATTTTCAATTTTTCTTTCTAAAGCTTCGTTTAATTCAAATTTTGTCATTTCATGAAAATAGCCTCCCGAAATACAAAAATATTAAATTACCTTTATATATAGTTAATATTTGAATTTTATTATTTTTTTTTTTTTTTTTTATTTGAATTTTTCGAGATGAATAAGAAGTTATACAAAAAAAAAAAAAAAAAATAAAAAAAGTAAATTTTATTTTCTTTATTTTTGTTACCTTTTAATGATGTAATTTTTTTTATTTTTTATAAAATAAAAAAAAGCCTCTCAAATTTGAATTTGAAATTTTTATGGCCAAAATTTGAAACCAAGACTACGTTGTTATCTTTTTACATAAATACATGGATACGACCGATTTTTATTAGGTCAAAAGGGTTCTAATTTCTTTTTACAAAAATTATACTAGTCTAAAAATCATTCAAGGGTCTATTTTAAATATTAAAAAACAATAATCTTATTTAATCTTGATTAATTAGCTTTTTTATTTCATAGCTTAACTAAGCTTAACATTTTAGCTAGAAATTTGTGCTTAATTAGACCGCAATTTAGAGAAATAAAAAACACTTTGAAATTTCTTGAAAAAGAACATAATATAAGAAAAATACTTGAAATCTTTAAAAAGTTTATTTATTTGTTCTTTAAAAAGCTCTTGAAAATTTTGACCATCAAATATTTTGCAATAATAAACAAAGAATCGATAAAAAAATTTAAAATTTATTTTTTATTTTGACATATTTTTATTTCTGAAAAAAAAATATATATATAATTATGTTCTTGTTCCAGTTTATTCCAATTGACGTTTTATTTCTTCTTTTTTTTTTTTAATTTATATTTGAATAAAAAATAATTGAGTTTAAACATTAACATTATTATTTACCTTTTTATTATTAATTTTTTTTTTTATTTTTTAGAAAGGAAAATATAATTTGAAAAAAAAAATCAATAAATTTTTAAAATTATAATTTTTTTTCTTTTTATTCTTAAACTTGGGTGACAGCTATGTCAGGATTTCCTTGTAAAGGCAAAACTGCTGCTGAGGCGAAGTATTTAGTATAAACAAAATAGCCTATACCGGCCAGCATTAATACTCCAGCAACACTACCGATAGTGATACCTGCAATTGCACCAGCATTAATTTTTTTTGTTGTCAACGAAGGCTGTGTTGGTAATAAACTTGAAGATGATCTTGAAGGAGATACTCTTGTAGGAGATACCGAAGGAGTCGATGAAGATGATGGACGTGAAGACGAGCTGCTTTGCGATGTTGTAATTGAATATGACGAATTTGTGTCATTTGATTCAGATGTAAATGTATGAAGATTTTGTAAAAACGTTGTTTCTATTTCATCTACTTCTTCAGTTGGTTCACTAGTTTCATCATCTATCTCAATACATTCAGTTGTTGCTGTCTCAATATGCTGGGTTGTATTTTGATAATTTGGATCATTAGTAGAACTGGATCTAGTTGATGTATGTTCTTGATTTTGAGTTGTTTTATTAGGGTCAATAGCAGAACTAGATTTAGATGATGTATTCTCATCTTGATTTTGAGTTGTTTTATTAGGGTCAATAGCAGAACTGGATTTAGATGATGTATTTTCATCTTCTTCACATTCAGTTGTAACATCAACATCTGTTATAGTGCTGGTAGTACTGGAACTAGATGAAGTAGAGCTAGATGATGTAGAACTAGATGATGTATTTTCATCTGTTTCAGAATCAGTTGTAACATCAACATCTTTTATAGTGCTGGTAGTACTGGAACTAGATGAAGTAGAGCTAGATGAAGTATTCTCATCTTGATTTTGGGTTGTTTCATTTGAGTCATTAGAAGAACTGGAGCTAGATAAAGTGGAGCTAGATGAAGTAGAACTAGATGATGTAGAACTAGATGAAGTAGAGTTAGATGATGTATTCTCATCTTGATTTTGAGTTGTTTTATTAGGGTCAATAGCAGAACTGGATTTAGATGATGTATTTTCATCTTCTTCACATTCAGTTGTAACATCAACATCTGTTATAGTGCTGGTAGTACTGGAACTAGATGAAGTAGAGCTAGATGATGTAGAACTAGATGATGTATTTTCATCTGTTTCAGAATCAGTTGTAACATCAACATCTTTTATAGTGCTGGTAGTACTGGAACTAGATGAAGTAGAGCTAGATGATGTAGAACTAGATGAAGTAGAGCTAGATGATGTAGAACTAGATGATGTATTTTCATCTGTTTCAGATTCAGTTGTAACATCAACATCTTTTATAGTGCTGGTAGTACTGGAACTAGATGAAGTAGAGCTAGATGATGTATTCTCATCTTGATTTTGAGTTGTTTCATTTGCATCCGAAGTAGTATAATCTGTATTTGCTTCTTGACTATTTAAAATAGAAGTTGTTGTTTCTTGATAAGTTGCGCTTATTATAATGGTTGTATCTGATGTATCATTTATATTTACATTTATAGCTGTTGTTAAAAGCTAAATAATAAAAGTTTATTGAATTTTTTGCTTAAATAAAATTTAAATATATCTAACTAAATGTATTATCTTTAATAGTTTTAAAATATTTTTACTAGTCTTGTCTTGGTACAAACTTAATTTTGATTGAATTTCAGATAGAAATAATTTAAAAAAAAATTTTTTTATTTTTAACATTTCAAAAATATAATGAAATATTAAAATAATTTCGAATCGGTTTTTATTGATTTATTTTAATAATCGAAATTTGATTATTATTATTATTATTATTATCAATTATTTTAGAGCTTACAGTAGAATTGTTTTCAGCTGTTGTATCATATATTGCCAATGAAGTTGAATCTGTTAATAATTGCGTGGTATCAGTGCTACATGTTTTCAATTTAAAGGTATTTAGAAACACACAGCCTTTTATTTGATTAATTTAAACATCAAACAAAGATAAGATAGTTTAGGAATAGAACTTACTCAAAATGAATAATTTAACGAACAAATTCATATTAAATTAAATTTAAAAAATTTTTCAAAAATTAAGTTTAAAAATTTAAATACTTAGCTTTTATAACTAAAAATTTGTTTCATCATTAATTTAACAAATATTATTCGAAGATAATTACCATGATTATATTAAAATATTTATTTGAATTAGATATTGAATTTTTTTTATCAAAAACTAAAAATTTTGAAAAACAATTTTAAAAATAATATGCTTATTAAAGCTTTATCATATATATAGAACGGAATTCCATGGTAATATATAAAGAGAATGAATTAATGATTATCACATGGTTTTTCTAATTTTTTTTTCAAGTTTTTAAAAAAGACCTTAGCTATTAAGTGTTTTTGATAATAAGTAATATTTACATTAAAAAGAAATTTAAATTTTTTTTCTAAATATTATATATCTATATATGTTTAACTTCTTCTTTAAATTTTTAATTAATTTAATTTTTGAGCTAACATTCGATAAAACTAGTGTTATTATTCAAAAATTATTAATAGAAACATTATTTTTTAGAAACCTTTATTGAATTAAATAATGACTAAGCAAATCACATTTTATAATATTATTTCTTCCCATTTTAAAATTTATCATCTTAATTCATACAAAAAATTGCTCATACCGAATTTGACAAGTTTTAAGTATAAGGAACAAGATTTAGAAAAGTAAATTGTTACTTATCAACTCTATCAACTCTAACTCTATGGATATGATTTATGTTCGAAGGAATCTTTAATGACATAAGCATATTAAAGTAAATATGTTCTAAAGCTTTATTATAATTAGCTAGAATTTTCTTTTTGATAACAAAAAATTTCAAATGGTTTTTATTGTAAGGAGTATTACTCAAACAAATTTAATAAGTGATTGTTGAAATTTTATTTCTATCATCAATCAAATCAATCAGAATATTGCAAAACATTCTTATTTAATTCTAAAATTTTAATAAAATAATATTTTATGTTTTCGATTGTTTTTACCAAATTGCTGATCAAAAAGCAAAAAAAGATATAATAACTCTCAAAAAGAATCGCTGTTTGATTATTATATTATTTGGTCATAATGTTGTAAATATTTTTCCAAGAAAGAGTCATTAACAATTATATTTAAAGTATTGTGTTGTGTTTGTTTTTGCAAAATTCAAACACAATATTCATTAGAATATTCATTAGTATTATGCTCAAATTATAATTTATATTAATATTAGTATTCAAAGTGATAACTTAAAAAAGTAGATTTTCATTCTTTCAAAATTATTAGATTAAATTGAATTGGTAAAAAAAAAGCTATGAGAAAAAATCCGTTAAAAGTTAATATTTCTAACAAGATAATGAAATTTTTTGGTGATAATCACAAAGACCGCATGAGCCAATATTTTTATTAATGTATATAATCACGTGTTAAGGAAATTATTTCAAATAACTTAGATATGTAAATAAGTTATTTTATTTAAAATATTGTTGCAAATTAATTACGTCTTTATAATAAGAAACAATTTAAAATAAACGAAATTAATTTTGCAATATTATAAGTTAAATTAAATTAAATTACTTTTGAAAAAAATTTTACTTTTAAAAGAAAAAAATTTAAACCAAAAGCACTCAAAAATGTGCTATAATTTCAAACAGTCTAAGTGTTTTGATAGTTAAATTAAACTTAATTAAATATAATACTTGAACCTTTTTTAAAATCGTACTTAATTTTAAAACAATTGTGATTGGATACATTTAAAAATGTTAATATAACTACCATTTAAATCTAAAAGCAATAGATCTTAATTGAAATTTTTATATTTCCCAAATAATTTAATAGTAGAAAACATTTCTACTTGACTCTTTTTAAAACGCTTTTTACTAGATAAATTTTTATAGAATAATACAATTTCAAACAAAGAGAAAATTTTATTTTAAATAAAAATTTTTTTGAAAAAATATTAGATATGTTATTAAAATTAGATATATTCTTAAAATTACTAATTTTGTTTTTTAAATAATCTATCCAAATTTTGGTAAACTTGATAGCCTAAGAATAGTTATTCTCTACACTTTATTTAATATCTATTTTACAAATACAAGGCAGCAAGATAAATAAAAATAAAAACCTTAAAATGAAAAGTCTTTATAATAAGAATAATTCTTATAAGTGAATTTAAGAAAATTGATTATTAACATTTTGGCATGATCCAAGAATAGACCGAGAATGGTCTTAAAAAATTATTTATGGCATGTTATATATATTATATATATCAATCGAAAGCTCTTGGCATTCTGAGCACAAATATAATAATCGTTACTTGACCTTAGTCTTAATTTTTTAAATAAATAATTTTATTGGGGGAAAATAGTAAATTAATTTTGTTATGTTCTAATGGATCTAGGGACTGTCTCGACTTTTATTTTTGAGAATCAAGATTACCAAAAAATTGTAAGATAATTCAAATAAAAAATCAAAAAAAAAATAAAATGTATGTGTTCGAGTCAGTTTATTAATAGAATCATTTTATAAATTACAGCACAGATTTATCTATTATCGGTAAATAATAATATAACGAATTTATAAAATAAACAAATCATATAAACTTTTTTATTAATTTATCAGATAAAAACTTAGTATTTTCCTTTTTGCTAAAGTCTTCTTCGAAAATTTTATTTAATCTTTCGATGATAGTCTTTTTTATCATCAGAATCAATTGATTGAATTTATAAAATGATTCGATTAAAAAACTGACTGTGTTATTTTTTTCTAAAAAAATTCGACCAGAAATCAGGGGTCAAAATAGTCATGATCAAGGTCAAGGTAACCCTTGGAAACGGTTATAATATTCGTGCTCAGCATGTCAAGAGCTATAAGATTGATATATAGAGCATGGCATAAATTATTTTTTGAGACCAGTTCCGGTCTATTCTTGGATTATTTATTTAGATAAAAAAAATTTTTAAATTCAATGATTTATTATGATTTATTTTGAATTTAAAATTTTCAAAGTCTCAATACAATTATGGAGAAATTTTCTCACATAATTTGTAATCATGGCTTTAAAAATTTTATTTCACAATAAATCTATGATCATTAGAATAAAAGTTTTTAAACAAATTTTCAAAAATAATATGAAAATATGATCTTAGTTATTTATAAATGTATCTATAACATAACTTGGGTCTACCTTAAAATCACAAAATCACATTAGTTCACAAAAAATGTGATCAATTGAAACTCTATTGATTTGTGAACATTGTGTTAACCAAAAAATTTTTTTCATATTTTGTGAACCAAAAAAAATAAAAAACAATTTTGGTGAGCAAAAAGTTTATTATGTGACCAAAACTGAAATTAAAAAAAATGAAAACTATTATTATATTAAATTTAATCAGTGATTTTTATGTCTTCTATGTATCTTTAAACCTCTTTAACCTGACATAATTTCTCCACAAATAGGAAAAACTAAAGGATTTTTTTTCCAATTTAAAACTTGTTTAACTAAGGAATTAGTTTGTTTTGATATTACTTGTTCGGTTCTGAGTTGTTCTTCATAAACTTCAGTTAATTTTCGAACATCCGATAAATTAACAGATGATAATTTATTCTGAATTTTATTTAAATATGTATCTGGCAGATTATCATCAATACTATTTCTTGTTTCGTATTATCACTAAAATGTCAAAAAAGCTTTTCATATTTTGATGAACAAAATAATGTTTTTGTGCACATAAATGTTTACAAAATATGAAAAAACTTTTTTGGTAAACACAATGTTCACAAATCAATAGAGTTTCAATTGATCACATTTTTTGTGACCAAATTTTCACATTTTAAGGTAGACCCCATAACTTACGATATTAAAGAAGAAAATTAATAGTATCGAACAGTAAAAATATTTTCAGACACTTGATAAATATGAATTGATCATCAATCCATGAAACTAATGATACAGTCATGATTGAAAAGTTTTTTAAAATCTAATTCTAACTTAAAATATAGTAAAAAGCTTTTAATAAGAAATTGTATTTTTTAAATATACATTTCCATTCTCTGTAGTTGAAAAACTAAAAATTAAATTTAAATTTTAAAGATTCAGTTTTTTATAATTTTTTTATTGTAATAAATATTAAAGTATAAGACACAACGAGTGTCGATGTGAATTAAACAAACTTAACTATCATAATCCATTAATCAAGTCCTTAGCAATAAACTAGCAGAATTAAAATTATATTTTTTATTTTTTTTTCTTGATACAACGATCATCTAAAAATAAGAAAAATAAATATGTAACACACGCAGTTTTTTTTTTCATTATATATATTCTATCTGCTTCATTTATTAATTAAAAAAAAATATAATAATAATAATATATAAAAAAAAGCAACTATACTTAATGTTTAATGTGACTGCGTGAGTATTTTTTTTTTTTCTATTTCAAAATGGTTTTGTAAAATAAAAATGCGGCATTTTGAAGAACAAATTTAAAATTTTGTTTAAATAAATTATCTAATTGTCATTAAGGATTGATAGTAATTTAAATGAATGAGCGTCTCACAAAAAAAATTTGTTCACTCTAAATTAATAATCAACATTTAACAATATTACTTATTATTAAATAATAATTTATAATAAGAATATTTATTATATAATTTTTATTTTTAATTAGAAAATTTATTTGACCAAAAAAAATATATTTTTGAATAAATTAAATTTAAATAAATAACAAACAAACAAACAAAATGGATGATAAGATATATTATAAAGAGTTGGATCAGATGATAGAACACTTGAAAGAATGCAAACAATTATCTGAACAACAAGTTAAAACATTGTGTGACAAAGCCAGAGAGATATTGTCGACTGAATCGAATGTACAAGAAGTTAAATGTCCTGTGACTGTATGCGGTGATGTGCACGGTCAATTTCATGATTTGATGGAACTGTTTAAAATTGGTGGTAATTCACCAGATACAAATTATTTATTCATGGGAGACTATGTTGATCGTGGTTATTATTCAGTCGAAACAGTAACTTTATTAGTAGCTTTAAAAGTAAGATATAAAGATCGTATTACAATTTTGCGTGGTAATCATGAATCAAGACAAATTACACAAGTATACGGATTTTATGATGAATGTTTAAGAAAATACGGAAATGCGAACGTTTGGAAATACTTTACAGATCTATTCGACTATTTACCATTGACCGCTTTAGTTGATTCTCAAATATTCTGTTTACATGGTGGTTTATCACCTTCTATAGATACTTTAGATCATATTAGAGCTTTGGATCGTTTACAAGAGGTGCCACATGAAGGACCTATGTGTGATTTGTTATGGTCTGATCCAGATGATCGAAATGGTTGGGGAATTTCACCTCGTGGCGCTGGCTACACTTTCGGCCATGATATATCCGAGTCGTTCAATCACACGAATGGTTTAACTCTTGTATCAAGAGCACATCAGTTAGTCATGGAGGGTTATAATTGGTGCCATGATAGAAACGTTGTTACTATATTTTCCGCTCCGAATTATTGTTATAGATGTGGCAATCAAGCTGCTATAATGGAGCTAGACGACGCACTTAAATACTCATTGTAAGTTATATTTTATATTATTGATTATTTAATTGTTGCAAAATTAATTTCGTTTTTTTGAATATGAATTTATTTCAAAAACCGCTACTAATTTTGCAATTATATAAATAAAAAAATTTTTTTATTTAAAATTTAATTTTAATTTATTTGAATTAGTTTACAATTCGATCCTGCACCAAGAAGAGGTGAACCACATGTAACTAGAAGGACTCCAGATTATTTCTTATAAATTTATAGAATTAAAAAAACAAACTATTTTTTTAAAAATTTATTTCATTTTTTTTATGAATTCTTTTTAAAACAAAACAAAAAATATATATTTATCTAAAAAAAAAAAATAATAAAAAAAAAAATTTGAAATTTTTTTCATTAATTTAGGGCTATAAGTTTGAAGGAGTTCAAAAGTTGAAAAAAGACCAAAACATCTTTATTTTATTAATATACAGAAAGTGATAAAATTTTTATTATTAAAATTTTATTGTAAATTATTTTCTAATGTTTTCAGTCTTATTTCAACTATTTGTCGTAATCTAGGCTATATTTTTGTTTAACAAAAACGAGTGCGTTTAAAAAAATTTATTTTTGTTATATATATATATATATATACATATATATACTTATAAATATATATTTTAATTTAAAAAAAAAAATCAATAAACTTTATTAAAAAAATTTATAAATTTTTTTTCGGATGTAATTCTTAATTTGTATTTCGCGCGCTTCTATTCGTAAAAAAAAATAATCAAATTTTTTTTTTTAAATAAAAAATCATTAATAAAAATAATTATAAATTTATTTATTTAATTCAATAAGTACAATTTAATAAAATTGTTAATATTTTGCAAAATTAATTCGCTTTTAAAGCTTAATTATATACTAAGTAAAGCGAAAATATTTTTGCAACAAAAAATTAAAAAAATTTCACTAATTACTATAATTTAAATTTACTTTTAAAATTAATTTTTCTATTTTTAAAACTTTTTCAAAGTTATGTAAAAATTATTAACTATATCGAATTTTAATGTATATTGTTTATTTTAGCATTATGTTACTTAATTTTTTAAAAGAGAAAAGGGTATTGGAATTAAAGCTAGTCCAAAACTATTTTCAAGTTTTACTAGAATTAAGATGCACCCAAGTCTTATTTTATGCTTGTTTAAGTTGTAACCAAATTTGGTAAGCATTTTTTGGAAAATTTCGAATTATAATAGCTCATGTTTTATTAATTTTAAACAATTTTCAATTAATTTAAAAACTCTAAAACTTGACAAAAATTTGTTTTGATTTAAATAAAATATTTTAAACTAAATTTTAATTTGTACTTTTAAGAGTTCTTGACAAAAATTAAAACTTAACACTTGAAAATTTTAAGTTTAAAAATTTAAATTTCAATATTTTTATTTTTAAACTTATGATTGTTTAATTTTTAAATACTGTTTGGTAGATATCGGTCCAAGGGTAGCTTATCTTAAGGGTTAGACAGAGGTCGGTTCGTATATTTAATCAAGTGTTCTATTCTTAAATTTTATTTAATTGATCTAATTTTATATCACTACAATACGATCAAATTTAAAATAAATCGTTAAATAAAATATTAAAAAAGTAAAAATAATTGATAATTTGTATATCAATAGTTTTCCATCAGCAATAAGTAGTTTTTATTTCAAACAGAAGTTATTGATCTCAAAAAACTATTGCGATTGACAGCTACTTTCTTTATTAAGTTAAATAAAGAATGAATTATTAGTAAAGAATTAGCCTTTTATTTATTATTTATCTTATAAACTATAGTTTATAACTATTTGCTAATATTTAATAATAAAAAAAAAATTAATCAAAAATAAATGGATGTGAATCCCTAGCTGGCACGAGCCTTTGGATCACATTGAACATATATAATACAATATAATGTTGCTAAAATAATTTAATAAGAGTTAATATAAATTAAAAAGCTAATCGAATTTTATATAATTCAAACAAAAAAATAATTAAGATAAGTAAGATTCAATCATACTGAATGGCAGTTGAAGGTTTATTGATATCCTAATTGGGGCAAAAACTTGATTTTCAAACATGTAATCGGTTTAGCTTTTTCTCTTGGTTTATGTCAATTTTCTAGCCTGGATCTAAACATCAAATCAAATTCAAAACGAGGAAGAAGAAATAAGCTAAAAATGACGCTGATAGTCCACATTATAATGGTTTTATACAAATATTATGCTCTACAAAATATCAATCTTATCTTATTTTTCAAAATCATAACGTGTCAACTAATTATACTGGATCAATCTCAGTTTAGACAAGATTAATTTCAGTTTAGACAGAAACAAAATGAAATCTGAAGAATTTCGGCAAAATTCTTTAAGAACGGCCAAAAATTCAAGTGCTCAAAAACTCTAATTGATGTAATTTATTGTTTAAATAATATAAATAAAATTTTTTAAAAATTTCCTAGATTCAATCACAAGGATAGATTTTAATGAAGTTACTTGAATCTTTTGTCATTTTTTTTAATTTTATTTTTTATATTCATTAATAATCAATTTATACTAATTTTTATACTTTATAATAATTTTTTTTTTTTTTTATTTTACTTAACTTTATTTTTCTGTATTATTAAATTCCAAAATTGGAGGTGAAGCAAATAAATAAATAATTGATGTAAAAATATACAACAATGACTTTATAAACAAAATATACAAAATATAATGTCGATTTAGTGATCACAAATTTATGCTAAACTTGAGGCAAAAAAAATTAAAAAAGAAAAAATTTATTTTACAGGTCGAAATCTTTCTGAAAATAATATAGAACAAATAGTTAAAAACATCAAGTATGATTTTTCAGATATAATCCAAAAAATGGATGTTGACCAAAAAATTGAAGAATTATTGACAAAGTATCACCAATAAAGAAGTTACCCATTAAAAATAACATGAATTTTCCTTGTGTGGATGCTGAATTTATAAATGTACGTAGTAAACGTGATGTACTCTACAGAAGCTATGCAGCTTCACAATCTAAAAATGATTTTTGCTTATTCTTTCAAGCTAGAACAGCCTATAATAAGCTTATGAAAGTAAAAATGATTGACTATTTAAATAAGAGATCTAACGATGACTTTCGCAACTTAAAAAAGTTTTACGAATCGACAGTTAAGCTCAAATCTAACAAAGAAGCAAGAAGAGCTCCATCTATACTAAGTGGAAATGAAATGATCGATCAGCCTTAACTGGCAAGTAAATTAATATTCATTTCACTTCGCTATCATCGGAATCCAATGTATCTGATGATGAGTCTACCACCTTTATTAACAAGCATTTCAACGAGATTTAAAAAGTTAGGGAAGAAGTTCAGCTCCAGAATATTCCTATTAACAAATTTAAATTCATCAAAACAACAGATGAAACAGTATATAAACTTTTGACAAATCTTTCTTCTTCTAGTGGCCCAGGAGCTGCTGGAATCTCTTCAAAAATACTCAAGGCAGCTGCCTACCAGCTTGCACCTATAATGAAAGACTTATTCAACGACTGCATTGCAATTGGTTCAATACCTGATGAATGGAAACTTGCAATTGTAACTCCTATATTTAAAAGGAAAGGGTCTAATGAAGATGTAAATAATTACGGTGGCATTTCTCTAATCTCATCAATAGCAAAACTTTTCGAAAAGATATTAGCTTCACAAATTGTTGAGTACTTAAATGATTTCAAAACCCTCTATAGTAGTCAACATGGATTTAGAAGTGATCATTCATGTGAAACAGCTTTGCATGAAATATTATCTGATATGAATTTGACCTTAAGCAATAGGCAAATTGGACAGTATCTTTTCATTGACTTCAGAAAAGCATTTGATCTTGTTGACCCGAACCAAAATTAATTGTTTAATATTTTTCCATGGTACAAGATGCATATTATATTTTATGATAAATTTAGATTTTCTTATATTATATCAAAATTAATTTTTATGTCACTTGTGTTAACTTTTCAGTATCATTAGAATAAATTTTATATCATTTTTAATTTATATTTCCTATCAGAAAAATAAAATTTGCAAGAGGACCTTTTCAGATCGTTTCATATGCAAATTAAATTATCAAATTCTTCTTTTAATTTTAAATACTAATATTTACTGTATTTTAGTTTCAAAAAATATAAAAAGATAAACCTTTATTTAATTATGAATTTATTGCAAAAAGAATTAGTCATAGTTTTAATGAGTAAAATTATTAGTAAATGTTAGACAAAATATTTAATTTTTTTAAAACTGATTAATAATTTTTAAACCTATTTAAATATTTAAAATTAAATTTTTTTTTTTAACATTCGATTTTGAAAGTTTTTTTCAAATTAATTTAGATTTTAAAAAGCTAAACTACGCATTATAATAGGAGTGATTATAACTAATTTAAGTATTAGACATTGGTATTTATTTTGGAAATTAAGATTTTTTAATTTCAATTTGATTTAATATCTATTCAAATGCTTTGAAAATATTATAATTATCTTTGCAAATTTAAATTTCAAATACCAATTTTAGGCATAATAAAGTGTTTTTATATTACACGAGTTTTTTTCATAAATCTTATTTAAAATTTTTGAATTCAATTTTTTTAAAACAAATGGTGTTGGTTTTTTAATTCTAACTTGATTTGATATGATATTTTTGGGCTATAGAATTTCATCGGTTATTTGATAAAAAAACATCTAAAGTGATACAATTTGAAGTGATTAAATAAAAAATAGAATTTTCATTTTCATTGAGATTTTTTTTTGATTTTAAATTTTACTTATAATCTAGATTTTACTTATAATTAGTTACTTTTGAATTATCTTTTAGTAATATTTGATGATTGTATAGAATATTTACTTGCCCTGTATGATTATTTCAATTGTGTTTGTTAATTTCCTTTTTCCAACATAAAATATGAAAATTCTATATTGCACCCGGATGATAGTAAAAAAACTTTTAAATAATAAAAGAAATTTTTAATAAAACTGCGTGAATATTTTTTTTTTAATTTCGAACTGGTTTTTTAAAAACAAATTTAAATTTTTTAAACTTTATCTTAATAAATAACTCATATTACTCATTTAATCATAATTAATAATAATAATTAATTTTTTTTTATCTAGAAACTTTATTTAAATATAGAAAAAATTAAAATAAATTAAAATAAAATGGATAATAAAATATATTATAAAGAGTTGGATCAGATGATAGAACACTTGAAAGAATGTAAACAATTATCTGAACAACAAGTTAAAACATTGTGTGACAAAGCCAGAGAAATATTGTCGACTGAATCGAATGTACAAGAAGTTAAATGTCCAGTGACTGTATGCGGTGATGTACACGGTCAATTTCATGATTTGATGGAACTGTTTAAAATTGGTGGTAACTCACCAGATACAAATTATTTATTCATGGGAGACTATGTTGATCGTGGTTATTATTCAGTCGAAACAGTTACTTTATTAGTAGCTTTAAAAGTAAGATATAAAGATCGTATTACAATATTGCGTGGTAATCATGAATCAAGGCAAACTACACAAGTATACGGATTTTATGATGAATGTTTAAGAAAATACGGAAATGCGAACGTTTGGAAATACTTTACAGATCTATTCGACTATTTACCATTGACCGCTTTAGTTGATTCTCAAATATTCTGTTTACATGGTGGTTTATCACCTTCTATAGATACTTTAGATCATATTAGAGCTTTGGATCGTTTACAAGAGGTGCCACATGAAGGACCTATGTGTGATTTGTTATGGTCTGATCCAGAAGACCGAAATGGTTGGGGAATTTCATCTCGTGGCGCTGGCTACACTTTCGGCCATGATATTTCCGAGTCATTCAATCACACGAATGGTTTAACACTTGTATCGAGAGCACATCAGTTAGTCATGGAGGGTTATAATTGGTCTCATGATAGAAACGTTGTTACTATATTTTCCGCTCCGAATTATTGTTATAGAAGTGGTAATCAAGCTGCTATTATGGAGTTGGATGACGCACTTAAATATTCATTGTAAGTTTTTCTTTCAAAATTTTTAATTTACAATATTAGATTGTTGCAAAATTGATTTCGTTTTTTTAAATATGAATTTAATCTAAAAACCGCTATTAATTTTGCAACAATTAAATTAAGTTTTTATTTAACAGCTAAATGAATTTTATTTTAATTAGTATACAGTTCAATTCGGCACCAAGAATGTTTGAACCACACGTAGCTAGAAGAACTCCTGATTATTTTTTATGAATTTTTAGAATTAAAAAAAACTTATTTTTAAAAATTTTTTTTAATCAATTTTTTTAAACAAAAAAATATTAAATATTTAATCAAAAATATTAAAAAAAAATAATCGTAAATGTAAACTAAAGTGCTTCCCAAAGAATCTAAACATAAGAAATCAACTATATATTAATCATTTATTATAAATCAAATGGCAACTTTGTGTAACCCAGTGGTCAAATCAAATTTGGCACTTTTAATAAAAGTAAATTATCGCTTATAATAGCAACAATTTACATATTATAGTTTCAGCTTGTCTGAATTTAGATTTTTAGTCTAATTTTTTCAAAATAAATATTCGTTTGCATGTTTTCTATATAAGAAACAAACTATGGTATAAAATACAATTCAATTCAAGGAAAATCACAATTTAATTAAAAAATATCAGGCTTATGATGTAGTGAAGCTAAATTTATTTGGTTTAAAATCAAAAATTTTAAATAAATCTTCTAAGTTTAATTTATACTTAAACAAAGAGCTCTTGAAGCTACACACTTGAAAATAATGAAAATTTAAGATTTTTAATTTTTAAAATTAATATTTGTTTATTAATTAATTAAATACGATTATTAAAATTTTTTTGTTTTTTTTTTAAATAAATCTTTAAATAAAATGTTTAAAAAAAAATGAAAATTATTCTATTTTGTCTATTTAAGCTGATGTTATTTTGTTAATAAACTCTTCAACATCATCCATTTCTTCTTGACTAGACGAATGAGACAATCCACGATATGTTTTGAATTGAACACTGGTAAAACCGATTGTTTGTAGTAGTTTTACAGTCATTTGAGACCATTCAAGTGGTACCATTGGATCACAGTCGCCATGACATTGTAAAAATGGTGTACTAAATTTATTATCAAATTGTTTTAAATGAGCTGGAAATCTATGATGTAAAGGTAGCCAAGTACTCAGTGCAATTACACCAGCAAAACGGAGCGAACTTGTAAGTGCTGTGTATAACGCAGTTGCTCCACCTTGTGAAAAGCCACCAATGTAGATACGATCGCTTGGAATGCCATTTTTCATCTCTTCTTCTACCAAATTTAATACTTTTAAATTTATTTTTATTAATTTTATTAATTTATTAAAAAAAATCGCAATAAAATTGATTACATAATTGGCTTGATTTTTGTATTCCTTCTTCATCTTGAGTTGCATCTGGTCTTAAACCGAGTATGTCAAACCAAGCGTTCATTTCGAAACCTCCATTTAAAGTAACTGGTCTTATTGGACTTAAAACAATAAAATAAAACAAAATAAAATAAAAATTTTTAATTTGAAAAAAATAAAGCTCTAATTACGCATGTGGAAAAATGTATTTTATATGAGGTTTTTTCATAGAAGCAAAAACTGTGGACCAGCCATGTCCAGTATCTCCTAGACCATGTAAAAAAATAACCTTAAATAAATGTTTATTTAAAAAAAAAAATAAGAATAAGATTAAATATAAATTTATTAATTTACAGTTGCAGTTTGTTTAACAGTTGGTTTAAGCACTACAGCCATTTTTTGGTCAAACGAATTTTTGTTTTTTAATTTTTTATTTGAATGAATGCTAATACTAGTGGTAGATGTTGGATTATTATTTGTAACCGAGGTCGATGTAAACGAGTTTGATTCTTGATCGCTTAGATTTTTAAAATTATTAGAATCCTGGTTGGATGAAGTAGACCTTTTAGATGATTTAATATGAGATATATAATTACCCATTTTTTAAGATTAAATTTAGTTATTTTGTGTTATAAAATTATCATTATTATTTATTATGTGAGATAAAAATAAATTTATTTGTATGAATTTATATTTTTTTATTTTGTAATTTTTTCATATCATATATAGTTTAATTTTAATGAATCATTAGAAATATATCGAAATAAAATAATATAAATATAAATACAAAAAAAAAAGAAAAGAAAAAAACAAAAACTAAAATTATTGATTTTAGAAGGATTATATAAAGATATGTAATCAAATATCACATATTATTTATAATTATAATATTTATAACCAAGAAAAGTCAATCTTTAAAAATGAACATTAAGTGAAATTAGTTTAAAATGAAATAAATACATATAAAAAAATAATAAATCTAAATTCTAAAGCACAATAAATTTTTGATAAAATAATCAAATTATGGCATGTTACTTGCTTATAATTAAAAAATACAATCAAAAAAAAAAAAAAAACTTATTGCAACTCTTTCAAGTTTTATGTTTTTTTTATTAATATTTGCAAGCAACGTTTCAAGACAAACTTAATTTTAAGTTTAACTCTTAGTTATTAGATAAGCAATAACTATGAATCTTGTATAAAATATTTATATTTGTTCTTTATTCTTTCTGATCGAATAATTGACAGTGTTGGTTTTAATAAAAAATAATCATTTTCTGATTAAAATAAAAATATTGATTTTTTTATTTTAGAAAAAAAAAATTGTTTCATAATTTTTTTTTTTGTTAGGTTACATAAATAAAATATTTAGCTTTTTTATTCTTAGTTTAAATGAAATTTGGAAAATAAAATTTCTCTTACTAGAATTTTTTAATTAGAAAATAAGAAGCTTAATTTATTAAAACATGCTTTTTATATTCGTTTCAAAATTTAGAAAAATTTCATACCGAGAAGCTATATGGTATAGAAATTATCATTAAATATTTGATTTAACTTCCTCAGGATAAAAATGCATTTAAATTTTTTATAAGCTGTAGATAAGTTTTGTCAAATAAGTCCTTATAATTATAATCTACATAATTCTAATTAAGCAAGTAACATTGGATACAGCTAATACAGTCAATTATATATTTTTGTCATAATCGCAAAAAAGATTAAATTAATAATGGAAAATTTTTCTATTTTTAAAATGTTAAATAAAGAAGCAATTCTATTAATTAATATTTTTTTTTTTAAAAAAGCATTTAAGCAAAAGCAGTGGTGTTAAAAGAAAACACATTTGTAACATCATTTTTATGTAATTAAACAAATGTGTAGGATTTTTTGAAAAATAATTTTAATAATTTTAAAATAATTAATTTAGCTTAAACAAAATTTTTTATCAAATTTTTTAAAAAATATTCTAAAAAATATAATTAATTTACCTCATTAAAATTATTATTATTAATATTATTATTATTACAATACATTTCATGTAGTTTCGAATTAGCAATAAATTAAATATAATTTCATTTATGCTTGATTGAAATTCAAAATTTATTTTGCTCATTCAAATGCAAATATAAAATCTAAATTCAAATTAATTGGAAAAGAAAATATACTTAAATATTAAGTTATAAATTTAATTTGGCACCAATAAACACGGATTAATTTCCGGAAAAAGCTTATAATTTTTTTTTATTTAGGATTTTAGATAAAAGATGGAAAAAAAGATGAATAATCAAAAAACTCTATTCATAGTCATGTAGTCAAAGAAAGAATTTGAAGCTCTATTGTTTAAATTTAAATATTTTTATACAATTTATAAATTTTTTTATTGATCATCAATAAATCTATCTTTGTGATATTTATTCGCTCAAAATATTAAAAGAAAATTAAATACTTGTCTGACTATTATATTAATATCATTTACCAAACATAGATTTGTCATAGGCAAGAACTAACTTTGGTTAGATGTCAACATAACTCTATTTATATCTAAGTTATAATTTATAATTTAAACTTATACTTAGAGATTAATATAATTTAGAAATAGTATTTATAAGACTTGATTTATAAACACAATTGATTATTAAGATTTTAGAAACTTGAATTAAAATAAATACAAATTCAATTAAGACTTTGCAACCAGAACATATTTATTTGATAAGAAATGAGTAAACGAGGACAAATCACCATGCAACAGATGCTTACCTTGTTTCTTATTTAATAAAATTTTTATACTTAATTTTGAAAAACATAAACTATATAAATTAACTTTGAAATTATGAAACTTTTTTTTATACTAATATTTTAAAATATTTTACCAAAAAAAAGTAAAATCAATTTTGAAAAGCTAAAATTTGAAATAAATTTTTTTGATTTATTTTACTTAATTGATAAAATTACTAGTTTTGTTTAAAAAAAGACTTTTTTGAAAGCAATTTAAAAAAAAAAAAATAAATAAATAAATGAATAACAAATTTCCCTGGAAACCAACATAAATGTACTCAGATACAAAAAATTTAAATTCAAATCCAGAACATTCTGTTTTAATTTAAAAATTCCAGTTTTTGAATTTTAATTTAAAAACAAAAATGGTTAAACTGCATTTAAAAAAAGGTGATGAAAGTCAATTTTTGTATGAAACATCAGTAGAGACAAGTGTTGAAGAATGTATAAAAATAGTATGTAATATTTACAATGGACGTTTGAAGATCGATAGATTATGCACAGAGATAGAATTTTTGGGCAAAAGTGGTATAGTATTGCCTTATAATATGCAAGGTTTGACTGATGAGCAAATAACAGAGTTAAAATTAGTAGACGAATGGTCGGAAAAATGCATTCCATCTGGAGGATATATAGATAAAAAAGATGAACTAGGACGTCGAAATGGACGAGCACCAACCGAAAAAATGGCAAATATTCTCGAACGCACAGTTAAGGATGCCAAAGAAAAAATACATAAGAATTTAGTACAAAGAGATATTTGTTTAACTCAAGCCAAAATACAAGAAGCAATAGATGAACTAAGAGGTGCTGTGACTATTGTATATCCGATGGGTTTGCCACCTCATGATCCAATCCAAATGGAATTCGAAAATAGAGAAGATTTAGAAGGAACTCAAGCTGCTCTTGATGTCATTCCGTTCAAAGAGTGTTCCATTTGGTTTAGTGGTAAAGAAATGCAATCTGGTAAAAAACTAAGTGATTATTTAGGCAAAAACGAAAAGTCTAAAGTTATAGTTAAAATTCAAAAGGTTTTTTTTTTTTTAATAAAATTAATATTATTAGATTGTATATGAAATGTTAAAAAAAACATTTAGAAAGGTAAAGGTGCACCGAGTAGAGAGCCAGTGGTGAGTGAAGAAGAACAAAAAAAAATGATGGCTTATTATTTCAAGAAACAAGAAGAAATGAAAAAACTAGTAGAACAAGAGGATGACTCTTACTTAAATTCGGATTGGGCTGATTCGAGTCAATTGAAGAGACAGTTTCAGGGATTAAACGACATTAAATGGAACCCAAGATAATCACTATTATTATTATTATTATTTGATTTATTAAAATAAATTTTTTTGTCTTTTTTTTTTTTTTAAATTATTAAATTAAATATTAAAATTAATTTAAGTTTATTTATTTAATGGTTAACAAATTTATCCTAAAGCTTAATAAAAAAATATATATAAAAAAATGTTGTCAAGAAATTACACAATTTTTGTAATAAGCTGAAACTTTCTCATCGTCTTCTTTTATACTCTCTCTTGCTTGTAATATTTCTAATTTATTTTGTTGATCTTCTTGTTCGTTTAATCTTTGTTTCAAATGTTCTGCTTTAGATAACCAATTTTCTAAGTTTAACTTTAAAAATTTCGAATTTTCATCTTTTGGCAAATCTAAATATCATTTGAAAATTTAAAATTAAATAAAACTAATTTAAATTAAAAGAATATTTTATTTTCATTTAATATCAAAACCTAGTTTTTTAACATATATTTTAAGATATTCTTATTTAATTTTAATCTAAAACACTTGAAGATAAAAATCTTACTTTTAACAAAAGGTAATAATATAGAAATTGAGTTTTCATATTGAGAATAGAGTTCATCATAAGTAAAGTTAGAATTTTTCAATAGTTTTTCATCAGCGTCAATGCAAAGTTTAACAGCGTTTTGAGCTTGAGGATCATTTTTGGTCATGTTCACTTAATTAATTAATTAAATATATTAAAAGAATTTTATAAAATTAATTTATGTTATAAAAATTACAAAGATCTATTTTATTATTAATTGAGATATTTTGGAATAAATCTAAAGAAGAGACATGTGTTAAAGATGAAGCAGTCGTGTTTTGAATTATTTTAGAATTAGATGATACAACAGTGTTGGATAAAGTAGTGTTTATATTCGGACTATTTACATTTGCTTTAGAGACATTGTTGCTCTGACTAGATTTTGGCTTAATTAAGCTCGATATTTCCTCTGCCCTTTTCAAATACAATTTTGCTTTGTCTCTAATTTCTTGCTTTTTTTGATGATCTTTTTCAACTTAAAATTTGATTTTTATAAATTTGAAAAATCTAAAAGTCTTAAAAAAAAAGCATTATTACATTGTATTGCTGGTATTAGATACTCTATTGACTGTAAGTAATATTTTTGAGCTAGATAATAATCCTTTCTTTCATCGGCTCTTACTGCTCTATTCAGTAGTTCGGTTGCTTTTGGCAAAGATTGGTTAGATGCCATGTGATCTAAATCAACAAACGGATGACTGAAAAATTCTTCAAAGCTTATTCTTTCTTCCGGGTTTCTTTTTAACAATCTTTTTAATAGGTCTTTACAAGTCTCACTTAACATTATATGGCTAGGAATCTGATAGAACAAAGTAGAGAAAAAATTAATTTATTTGACTTGAGAAAAAAGTTAGTTTTACTTGAATCGGAGAATCATCTAATATTTTTTGTTCTAATTCGTCTAAAGAACTAGAAACGAATGGTGCATATCCGAAAATAACCTCTTAATAAACATTTTTAAATATTATTTTATAGCTAAGCTTAAAAAAAAGAAAAACTACCATGGAGAATTACTCCAACAGACCATAAATCAACTTTAGAATCATAAACTTTATTTTTTAAAACTTAATGACACATAAATTTATTTTTAAAGATTCTTGATTGTTAATATTCTAAAATATAAATTACTTTCAGGTGCCATATACAAAGGACTACCTCTTAAAGATCTTGAGGTTTTATTCTCTCGCATCGATTGAGCAAAACCAAAGTCTTAAATCAAAATATCAATTTTTTATTTATACTTTAAATTTTTTTACTCAAAATTACCAGCTAATTTTAAAGAAGGGTTATTTATAGATGTAAGAAGAATGTTCTGTGGTTTGAGATCCATATGAGCAATACCTTTCATGTGCAAATGTTTTAAGGCACATGCGATTTGTTGTACAAATCGGCGAACATATTTCTCGGGAATAGTTCGCCTCGATTTAATAAAACTTGACAAATCACCACCAGGACAATACTCCATTATCAAGTATATAAAGTTTTCGTCCCATTGAAAATCGATCAGTTGTACTATATAATCATGTTTGATTTGTTTCAAAATTTTGATTTCACTCAACAAATTTTCTGTTGATGATTTGTTCAATGTTGATTTTTTAATACATTTTATAGCAAATGTTTCATTACCACTCTTAAAAATATTTATTTAAAACTAGCTAATAAATAAAATATTTAAAATTTTAATACTTTTGAATAAGCTTTATAAACAGATGCATAAGTACCACTTCCGAGTCTCTTCTCGATCACAAAACCTCTCAATTGTGGAAAGTAATCACACATTTTTATAAATATTTTTATTAATTATTCAATAAAAATGAGTCATTTCTTTTCAATTTAAATTTAAACAAATTTGATTTAAGGTTTATTCAATTTAAAAATAGCAAAAATTTAGCTAAATTTTTATTTTGCATTCATTTAAAATATCAAATCGCATCATGTGATCAAATTTACATGCATTTCTATTTTAGTTTTTTTTTGTTTTGTTTAGAAAAAAAATTATTTTGTTGTTGAAAATTTGAAGGAAAAAAAAGAAAATAAATGGAATCTTTTCCAAGTAGTAAATTAGTAGAAGTTTGTAATAAACTTATTTCTGGTAACATAACTGTTCAGTTTCAGGTAAAAATGTTCAATAAGCTCAAGAATGCGGTTTTAGAATTTATATTTTTCTATGAAAGACAATATCCAAAATTTATTCACTTTTAATCGAAAATTCAAACAATGAAACAGAAAAAAAGAAAATTTTGAACAAACTATGTGAAGTGTTTCATTCAATCAAGTCCAAAAATTGTTCTATTTCATTACTCAAAATGTTGGTTAAATCATCTAAAGAGAATTTGATTGATTATCAGCTTTTAATTAACACTTTTCTAAACCTGATCAATTCTAAAGCAGAAAAGTTTGTTGTTTTTTTGTTATTTTTAGATTTTAGACAGATTTGAATATTTTTGATACAAAAAAAGCTCAATTTTTTGTATATATTCAATAACTGAGTTGATGCTGATAAACCGTGAAGATTTTGTTGGAAAATATTCAATCAGAAACCCGTCTCATCCGTTTTTGGACATTCTTAGGAACTCAAACGAGTCAAGTGATAATCTACATAACATGGTTTATCAACAAATCGAATATATCTTTGAGACTTATGACTTGATCAATTTAGAACAAAAAACTAATTTGTTGAGGCCAGTTTTTATAAATATGTTTCTTGAAGAGTCAAATTTTAAGCACTTGATATCTAATTTTTTGATAAATATGCTCAAAAAAGAGCTAAATTGGAGCTTAGTTGGTTTAATTGGACTTTATTTTAGGTCCTTAAAAAAATCTGAGCTAAAAAATTTTTTTTTATTGGATTCTATTCATAAATTTTTGGGTCTATTTGAAAATAATGAGCTTAATGAAAAATTAAATTTAAAAATAATAATTAAATTAATGCTTAAAATCGATCGAATTGAGACTTTAAATTTAGCAAAACAATTCGAATTGTTAAGATTGATACTTAATAAAAACAAGCATCTAATCGACTCGGATCTGATGACTCTATTAGCTGAATATTTATTCAAAATAAGCTTAATTAATTTAGAAGTTTATTTAAATATTGTTCTGGAATGTGTAAGCAATTATTCAGTAAATTCTAAACAAGATTTTTGTATGTTTTTACCAAGTGTATTTCAACACGTTATTGAATTTAGTAGTGTAGAATCAGTAGATTCATTTTCTACTTATTTATCACAAATAACAAGAATAATCTCAAAATTAGAAGAAAGAATAAAGTCTACTTCGGACTATAAACAAAATAATTTAGAGCAAAATATTTTCAATACAATCGAATATGAAAATCAAGACTTAGAAGATTCAGAGCCCAGTGAAATAATAAATATAAAACTATTTAATAAATTATCAGCTTATTTTCTATCAAACGAAACTAATTTAGAATTAACAAAAAACATAAGCTCAGTTTTTAAAAGTTTGGTTTTTAAATGGCCAAGTTTGTATCCGATTGTGTACAGTTTGTGTATTTATAAAATAAAAACTTCGTCAAGTTACGAGATTATAAATTATTTGCTGTGTTCGCTTGTTGATCTAATCGGGCCCAAAATCGACATTTCAATGTGCTTGAATGTTTTTAGATCTTTCATAAATTCTACATATGATCAAAATTTAATTGTTAAATTAATTTGTATTAAACAAATGACACGATTGTGTACTATGAAATTTGACTATTTGGTTTATCCGCATCTATCTCAGGAATTAATAAATGTGAAAGGTTTAAATTTGAACGAAAAAGATCGTTTTCAGTTGCTATATACACAAGCATATTGTATCAAAGAGATAATTACCTATAGACCTGATTACTATGCGCAGGATTTTTTGGCAACAATTTCAAACATGCTAAACAATTGTTCCAAACCAAATGACGAAGGTATATGTGCTGTTTTGATTGATACTTTAGCTTACTTGTGTGAAGCAGAAGTAGTAGATATGGTTTCCACTTGGAACGCTTTATTACCTCAATTTAAGAATGAGAAAAGAATACTGACTCTGAATTCTTATACTAGATTTATGTCTGTTGTATCCAAGATTGATTATTTGAAAGAAAACAGCTTTTATTTTAAAATGATTGAGTCAATTTGGTCAATGCTTAAAACTACTGCATTTGATCAAGTCAAAAACTCTTGTCTAAAAGAATTAAGTAAATTTGATAGGAATTCTTTTAAAGTTTCTTATTTGCCAGAGTTTGTAAGTTTATTTAATTTTGATTTATTAATTACTAATTGATTTTGTTAAAATTTTTTTCTATCAAGGTTCAAGAAAAGCTAAAAGAAAGAAACTTAAAATTGATCCAATTAGAAGAGAATACAGATAAAACATTGGATGAATTATTTCCACAAACGCCATCACAGTGCTTCTTTGATTTTTTCAACTCATCAAATCCAGAATCTTACCAAGGTTGGAGTTATTTTTTTAAAAAATATTTAACCGAAGAATTAGACTCGATACCAAGAAGATCTATTTCATTTGCTAAAGAGAAAATCTACACTCAAGATGATCAACAACTAGCACTAAGAAATTTCTATGATTTAATAAAATCTTTTCTAAACGAAGAGCAAAAAAATTTGAATTTGATTAATTCATTTGTGTTGTATTCATATGAAGCACCTGCAGATCGAAATTTAGAAGGTAAAATATCTAAAAAGCATATAAAATCCTATTGGAAACATCATGAACACATCCTAGAACTTATTCTAACCACTTGGAAATTTGAATTTAATTTTAAAAATTTAAATTATTATAAAAATGGTTTGAAACGTTTTTTTCAAAATGCTTACAGTGCTTTGATTCAATCTTTGGCTTTTGAATATGAGCTAAACAAAGAATTAGACAAAATTCAAAATTGTTGGAAAATGTATTGCTTTGTTTATTATATTATTTTATTTTTTTATTTAAACTAATGTTTCTGTTTTAAGAGCTAGAGATTTCTTAATTGAAAAAATGTCTGATTGTTATAACAAATCTAAAGATAATTCTAACTTGTTTTTGATATGTTTGAATTGTTTACTAGAAATAGTGTCGGATCATTTGCTAGAAAACCGAGCTTCAAATGAAGATGATTTGTACAATCAGAGAAAATGGTTAGAAGTATTGATTGATTTTATTTTGAACATAAAAGAGAACAAAAACGCAACTGAATCAGAATACATTAATTTGTTTAATTATAAACAACATCATTCGGTTGCCACACTCAAATTTTTGCACTCAATTTATCAAAGTTCTGATTTGATTTCATTTTTCTTGGCCAGTTCTTATAAGAGTTGTAATAGAATTAAAATAAGCAAGTTTTTGATTGAATACATAAGCCGAATAGAGTTAGAACTGATAGAAAAGCATACTTATGATGCTTATGATCTAAACTCAATCGGAGTCTATATACAAAGCTTAATGAAGCTTGAGCCAGAGTTCAGCATAGAACAAAACGATAAAATAAATAATATAATAAACAAGTTATATGAAAAATTTGTTTCTGATTTGAACAATCAAAGAAATCGTTTTATTCTTTTGGAGAAGTATATGCTCATGTTTACAGACTGTTTGTTTAGTTTGTATGATGAAGACTCTGTTTATTATGATGATAAAAATATATTAGAAAAATTGTTGTATAATTTGAACTCGAATTTCTTGGAGCACAAATTTTTATTTGATAAGACGCAATCTGCTTCTTTGTTTGAGACTTCAATGTGTTGTTTAATCAATTTAACTTGTATTGCTTACAAATCTAATTTAATCAAGAATGAGAATTTGATTTATTTGTACAATGAAATGAAAAATGAGTCTAAATTTAATACTTTGTTGTCTTTGTATTCGAGATTTTTGATTTCATATGGCTTCTATGATTCAGCTTCATGGATCCAAGAGTCTTATTCAAAGTGGACCAAATACTACACTGATTTTAAACTAGTAATTTATTAAATTTAAAAACTTTAGTCAATCTCTTTTAAACTTTTTCTTAATGTAAATTTGTATATAAAAATATCTTAAGAGGTTTATTTAGTCTAAGAATGATGATTACAAGAAAATTTTAAATTAGCATGTTTTAAAACTTTCTAGTAAAAAGCTTAATTAAAAAAACGTATTGATAAAGAAGATCTCTAGCTTCTAGGTCGATTTAAACTAGCATGTGTCACTTATTTGTTATGGTTTAACCCCACGAATTTAGATCATAACACCATCACCCTTGTTCAAATAATTTTCTTTTTCTCTTCGGAAGATTTTCACTTTCTTTAAAGACCAATAATTTTTACATTAAATTATCCAATTAGCCAAAAAAGTATAAGCATTTTCTTAAATTTCTTTTTCTAAAATCAAGAACTTGGTGACTGATCGTGTAGAACTGGAACATTGTTTGAAAGGTATACTCGCATTATTAAGTGGTATTTCAACCGATGTACTTTTATTTGATCAAGTAAATGAAATTTAATAAAAGAAATAAAAAATTAATAAAACTAAATTTTTTTCAAATAGAAAACTTATTTACCAGTCGAGTTGGAACGCAGTTTGAAGCCAGAACAAACTATAAAAGATGTTTTAAAATTTTTGAAAACAAACAAAGATTTTTTAGATTTAAAAACAGATTTAGCTTTTATGTTGCACAAATTTAATAGTTCAAAATTAGGCGAGGTGTATTCAAGTTAGAAAAATTGGTTTTGTTTATTTATTAATTTCTTAGGTCTTATTAGAAAAAATTTTCTTGTAAAGCTCCAAATTCATATGATTATTTAGACGATTTTAGCTTATTAAAACCAATTGTAAATGATTTGATCAAATTATCCAAAGCGGATAAAGACGAAATTTCAACAAAACAAAAATTTAAATTTTTTATCAATCTTTTATTAGAAAGTTGTTTAAGTTCCAGCTGTAAAATACTCCCACCCATAAACTGGTGCTATTTAATAACTTGCTTGATAAAGAGTAAATTTGGTAATGATCTAGAGCCTCAACTGATCGAGCTTTCGCTTCTTCAAATAAACAATCTAAATTCAGCTTATTCTCTTCTCAAAAACTACATTGTAGACACAAACTACTTCAACCATTTAAAAACCGAATCACAGTTAATAATATCACAAAATTTAGCTTCTATCATAAATCGCTTTAACACTGTTTTATTAAAAAAATTTCTTAGCAAATTCAAAATATTTTTAAAGCAAACACCAAGTGATAAATTGAATAGTTTATTAGAGAAAATTTTGGAAAGTTTATTAACTTTTATAAGTCCAGAGCAGTCAGAAAAGTCAGATGATGTTATTTCCTTTTTTAAATTTGTATCGACTGAGTTTGTGTTTGATGTAGAGGTGGATTCGAAAATTTTAGATTTGATCACAAATGTATTGATTAAAGCTCAAAATGAGATTTTATTAGGATCAATATTAAACTTAGAAGATAGACTACCAGTTGAGAATAGCTTTTTGAATATATTTTACATAAGATCGAATTTGGTTAGTAAACTAAAAGAAGGTTTAAATTACTTAAATGAACCGATAAATTTAATGATTAAATACATTGATTTGGTCAATGAGAAGACTAGACACTTGTTTATAAACATATTTTCCAACTGTTTGTTACAAATCAGTTATTTGGAATTTACTCAAAGCCAAAAATCCAGCTTGATTAAAAACAACTGTTTAAATTGGTTCATGGAGTTTTTGAATTTGGTAAAAACAAATTCCAATAATAAAGAGCTGAATAGTAATAATTTAGATTTTTCAATCATCCTGTTTGCTATTGTTATTTATGCTTGGTCTAATCAGGCTTTAGATTTGTACAAACCGACTAAACTTGTTCAAAATACTGAGGCGCAAATTTTACAAGATTTGAGTCCGAATCTAATCAAGTTTATTAAGCATCCATTCTGGAAACAAATAAACTTGAAACTAATAGACTTTTTTATTCATATTTTCAATTGTGTCAATTTTTCTGACAAACAATCAAACATTTTAAAAAGTAAAAATTTATTTTTTTTAAAAATTTTTATTCAAATAAAAATAGAAAATTTTGTTTAAATTTTTAAAGAGTGCTTATTCGATTTGTACTCTGAAATAAATATTCCAGATGACGTGTGGTTCAAACTGGCTAATTTGATAAACAAAAAAATTTTATTTTAAATTAAAAATTTTAATTTTTAGAATTGAAAAAAAATTAATAAAAGTTTTAGAATCGTCTTTTATTGAAATTGTTTTGTTGACTATTTCTTTGGCCAGGTGGTGGCTTTGGTTTGTTAACAGTGTCTTTACATTTAGGTATGTGTCTTTCTCCGGCTGTTTGATTGAAACGTCTCATACAGTATGGACATTGAATATAGTCTGGGTTAGAGCTCACCGGTGGTGGTGGAAGATTAGCTAAATTTCCGCCTTCTTTTTCTATTTTTCCTGCCATTTTTGCATAACGAACAGCGGCTATGAATTCCTCGTGTTTTTGTTTCCAATTGTTCGGCTTAACTTTTGGCTCAGGTTTTTTTTTTCTCAAAAAAGACTCTGCTTCGGTGCCTTTAACTCTCATTTTGGTCATGTCGAAGATTTTTCTTTTTTTTTGTGCAGAACAAACGTTTATGTGTACTTGAAGCCTATCAGCTGCAAAGCTTCGACCACAATTCGGACATGGTCTTAAATTACCAGTTGAAGCACCATCGTCAATTGTATTATTATAAAAAGAAGCTGGGTTATTTTTTCCCCCGCCGATTGGCATTGAATCTATTGAGTTAGTTTGATTGGGAGCTCTTGTGCGTGGTTGAACTGGTGGCCCTCGTGGATTACGAGATGGCTGAGGCGGAGTTTCAGGTGTAGGCTCATCGTATCCTTCATCATATGCTCTACTAGCTCCGACACGTTTTGCCGTATTACCCGGCTTACATGAACGCTGATGCACCATTAAACGATCTGGTTGAAATTTACGGCCACAATTATCACATTCGACCAATTGTGATTTAGATGCTTGCCAAGCAGCTTCGTTGGCAGCTTCTAAATCATATGAACCACCTGAAGATATATTCATACCGACCGGCTTCACTGGGACTGGTCTACGTAAGTTTTTCGGTAATTTACTGTTTTCTATTTTCCATTTTTCTAAACATTGTGGTTCATGAATTTCTATTGATTTTGTGCCATATTTACGGCCACAAATGTAACAAATTACATAAACCGGATCACGGGGTACTGGTGTTTTGCTTGAAGATGAGTATGAATTAGATGATATTGGTTCTTGACCTGGTTTTGGCTTGCATGATCTTTGATGCACAGGTAAACGATCTGGTGCAAATTTCCGTCCACAGTTTTGGCATGCTATTAATTGAGATTTCGATGCTTCCCATGCTAACTCGTTCATTTCTTCGCGTGACATTCCTTCAGTACCGAATTCAGGTTTTTTTGGTTTTGGCCTTCTTAATTCACGCGGAAGTTTTTGGTTTTCTATTTCCCATTTCTTCATACATTGAGGTTCATGAATGCTTAAATAAGTTTAAAATTTAAAAAAAAATTTCGAAAAAGAATCTTTTATTTTAGAAAATAAATTGGAAGCCTATAAATAAAAATTTAACATAAATATTCTAACAAAAATTTTAATTAATTTCGAAAATAGCTTATTTACCTTAGTTTTTAACTTAAAATGTAAAAATTACTCAAAAACCTAATTGAAAATTAAATTTAAAAAATAAATACTCTATTGATTTAGTTCCGAATTCTCTTCCTTTTTAGGAAACAATAAATAAATCATTTAGTAAAACATATTTTTTTTTTGTTAAATTCAATACCACATATATAACAAATAACAGTTCTTGGTTTACCAGGAGATGAATTGTCTTGATTATTTGGTGCTTGTTGGTTGTATTTTGAAGAAGAATAACCACTCGAATAACCATCATTTTCAATCGTTTCAGTTTCTAGTAAAAAATAATTAAAAATATTTTTTTCTTATAATCAAAATTTAGACAAATTCGATTTTCTCTACTTTCTCTTTGCAGCCGAGGTGGACCACCAGTTGCTTTACAACTTTTTTCATGCACAAAAACACGATCTGGTGCAAATGTCCTTCCACATTTAGAACAAGGTACTAATTGAGATTGCGCTGCTTCATAGGCAGCTTGATTAAATCTATCTCTATCATTTTGATTACCAGCACTATTTATACTCGGAAGAATTGTCGGTTTTTGTGGCGGAGGTCTTTGTTTGTTCCTGGGCAATTTAGAATTTTCCATTTCCCATTTTTTTAAACATTGTGGTTCATGTATAGCTATGGACGAGAGACCAAACTCGCGTCCACATATGTAACATATAACTCCTTTTGGAGCCATTTTTCAAAATTGATTTTTTATTAAAATTTAACAAAAATAAAATTACTAAAGTTTAATAATATAATAATGAATTATTTTTTTTATTAAATTTTATTTCAAGTTACTATGGAAATTATTTGAAAAAAATCAAAATAGAAATGTGCACCTTTTATTTGATAGTTTATTATTTTTTAAAGGTATCATGTTTTATAGATAAAACATTTATTCCCTATTGTTCTTTAAAGTTTCTAAGCGACTTTAAGTCAAATAAAAAGAAAAAGAAAAAATTTGTTTTTTATTTATAAAAATTTATTTTATAAAAAAATATATATTTATATATAATTAGTTAACAGTTAAATATTTAGTTTTCTTCTAAATAAGCTTTGTTTGAACTGGCGCTGATTACTTGAGTCGAGTTTGAATTTAGCTCAAGAGAATCTTGCTTAGTAATAAAATAAAATGTTACAAGAGAGAAAATAGAAGATAAGAATCTAATCCCAGCGCCAAGGGTACCAAGGCCAACTGAGAAAGACTTGTTATTGTACAACCGGCATGTTTTGTTTCCAGTGATTGGACTTCGGGTCCATTGGACACAAGATTTGTCAACTATAGTGGCAAACACAATCGGTCCTGGTATATTACCAAATAATTTAGTGATCAAAGATCTAATACCTAAAGCGAACGATTGATTATCAGTTGATACAGATTCTAATATAATCCTCAATATTGGTAATATGACAATCGAGGACAGAAATAGTACACTTAAGCCTATTAAAGAAACTATAATTAAATTAGTAATACAAAAAGGCGCTGGTCTTTGACACGGCGTTAGTAAATTACTAATATCTTCACTCTGATTTAGCAAATAATTATCCAACAAATTACACTTTGTGTAAAAATTTGGCTTTATAAACTTGGTACAACCAGCATGACACGGTGTTTGAAAAAGAAATAGATTTTTATAGCAAATAGGATAAAATGAATTTAAATCACAGCTACAGTCCAATTTTAAATAATTTGGATTTTCATTGTTGATATACGATTCTTGTTGACAGTGAATAATTAGGCCTAGGAATAAAAAACTCGTCAAAAAGAGTATCAACACAACAAACTTGGAGCATTGTTTTATATGCCATTTAAAATGCTTTATCAAATAAGCTCCGGAAATAGGTCCCAAAACAAGACTCAAGAAACCGATAGCACCTGCGATCATTGTAGCAGTACTGGCGGGCAATCTGTACTGGTACTCGAGGTACTTGGTCAAATAGGACGAGAAACCTTTGATAAGAAAGGTCTCAAATGTAGTGCATATTATTATGAACAAAAAAACTCGATTAGATAAAATTGAAACTGAATTTCGAATAAAATCTTTTAGATCAAAATTTGTTTTTTTATTTTCTAATTTTTCTTCTTGTTTGAAACAAAATACCAAAATTGATAGAATACAATTAAGTGCGGCTGATATTATGTAAATAATCCACCAAGCACCGATCCAGTTAATACTATTTGGTGTTAACAATTTACTTTTATTTAAAGTTGACTTTTTATATCCAAGACCATCTATGTTAAGAAAATTTCCAGTTATTAGCATACCTATACCAACTCCGATAGCACCTACAGCATAATAAATACCTTGCCTCAAATGCACTTGTTCTTTAAGAAATAAACCTTCTATATAAGAAATCGCAATGGTATATAAGGCAACGCTTGATATACCATTGATCATGTTTGATAAATAGAAAATATATTTCATATTTCTTATAAAAATGTTCGAAGTTGTTTGTTTACTAAGTGTTTGATTAGATGATGATCCGGGAAATAAATGATTATTTGGTATACAAAGAATTTGATTCATTTGAGAGTCTGTTTCGTTATCTGAGTTTGAATCAAAGTAATCATGATTATTTAATATGGCAAATTCGGGCAATATCATTACAAACGAGCCAAGACTCAGTCCGAGCATGCTTAACCCGATTATTTTAGGTTTGTGTTTGCGATCGCCGTAGTATCCGATTATTGGCGAAGCGATTATATTTGCTATGTCGTAGGAGCTTAGGAACAATGCTGACTCTAGACTCGTCATGTAATATGCACGTTCTATGGTTGTCAGCACTGCATTGTTTGCTCCGCCGACAATTATATTTTGCATCAAAGCACACGAACATAGAATAGCAAGAATTATATTATTGTTTTTTATTTTAAAGAAAAAATTTTTATCCTTTTTATCAATTTGATCTGATTGTTGTTTGTTATTTATGCCAGTGTTGGCATTATTCAAATTATCCAATTGAACCTGATTTGTTAAAGTCAAGTTTATATCATTTTTATCAATTACTTGTTTTGACATGATTTTAAAAACTTATAAAACTTTTGTTTCATTTTATCTTTCCATTTTATTTTTTCTTTGTTTTTGTTTTAATTGAAATTTAATCTAAATTAGATTACAAATTGTATTTATATAATAAAGAAACAAACATAGTATAAAAGCTAGGTTAAGCTTTAAAATAGTTGATTATTAAAACAAAAAAAAAAGAAAAAAGAAGAAGCTAAAGCTACTTAAAGTTTAAACTGATTCGTATTGTGGCCAAACCCATCTCTCGTATTAATTAACAAAATAAATTTTAATTTGAAATAAAATATATATATTTTTTTTTTTAAATTTGTTTATTTTATTAGGCTTTGGTTATTAATGTCAAATTATTTCTTTTATTTTCAAGGGTTATTTTACACTTTCACTTTTTTTGAATTTTCTATTTTATTAATCTCAAATACTTATAAGCTTCTATTTCAATATTTTTCATCGATCATTTTGCTTACAAATAAAATAGAAACAAACAAAATCATTCAAAGAAGAATTAAAAAAAAAATTTATTTTCATGTAAAAGATGACAAGTTCTTTAATTTAATTTGATTTATTCAACAAAACAATCTAATAAATAAATAATTAAAATAAAAAAAATTTATTTTTTTTTTAATTATTTTTATGAATAATCTTGATTTAAAAACTAAAAACAACAACAACAACAACAAATAATCAGTAATTAAGAAAAAATAAAAGAATTTTAAATTTTGTCTATTTTATTAAAATTTCAAATTGTTTTAACAAGTAAAATAAAAAAAAAAGTGACATTGAAAGTATAATTAGCTTATTTAATCCAAATCTAAATAATATTTTAAAGATTAAGTAATATATTATACATTTATTTCGAGACATAATTGTAATAGAAAGAAAAGCCCAAGTTATACAGCTTGCAAATTAAGTATTATCTTTATTATTAAATAAATTTAAATAACTGTTTAATATTAATAAAAAATTGATAGAAAGTAGTTTTATAGAAAGACTAGACTTGAATTTTAAAATGAATCAATTTGAATTAGTGTTACAAAAATAAATAAATAAATAATTTTTTTTTTTTTTTTTTTAAATTTAAAATTTGCATAAACTAATATTTGGTTTGATTAAAATTATTTCTTGGCACATATTAAACATAAAATCTATTTTTTGATATTGATTTAATTTAATTAATTTTAATTATCAATAGAATCTGTTTTGAAAATTTGTTTTAAAGTCATGCTTTACCTGAACATCAAACATACATTTTTGGGATTTTTATGAAAAAATTATTTTTCTCTTTCTCTTTCTTTTTTTTTTATTTAATAAATCATTTAAAATCGATTTTTTTTAAATTAAAATTTTACATAATTATTTTAATAATTAGTCCAAAAATCAGGTTTTCAAAACGTATTAGAAATGTAATTTATATTTTTATATTTGAAAAATCCATTTTTAAAAATTTATTTATAAAAAAAAAACAAAAAAAACAAATATGATATGTTCCTCCTTTCCTTTTAAAATTTAATCCAAATTTTATTTATAAAATTGGGCAAGTTTTTTATTTTAAGAAAAAATTTGAAATATTTCTATTATAAAAAAGACAAAATGAAATGGCTTGAAAATGAATTACTTTTTTTAAAATAGTTCTATAGCAACAGCTTATAAATATATTGTTCTATTTTGAAATAAAAGAAAAAAAAAAAAAACTATTTTATTTATTATTCTATTTGAAAGAAAAGTCTTTATTTTAAAATGTCTATTAAAGCAGTAGCTGTATTGATTGGAGAGTTGGTCCGAGGTGTTGTACATTTTGAACAAGAAGTAAATTATTTCTATATTATAATATTATCACTTGTTTCAATGAAGTTTCTAAAATTTTTAAAAAAACAAGGGTTTAGATGGTCCAGTACATATATTTGGAGAAATTAAAAATTTAACTCCGGGTCTACACGGGTTCCATGTGCACCAATTTGGTGACACAACAAACGGTTGTACTAGTGCCGGACCACATTTTAATCCTTTGAATAAAACACATGGTGGACCAGATGACGAAGAAAGACATGTCGGAGATTTGGGTAATGTTGTTGCCAATGAAGAAGGTGTTGCCAAGTTTGATTTTAATGATCGTTTGATACGCTTAAATGGACCTTATTCGGTAATTGGACGAACAATCGTAGTTCATGCAGATCCCGATGATTTAGGAGCTGGTGGAACCGAACTATCAAAAGCCACCGGTAATTCTGGTGCTCGTTTAGCTTGCGGTGTTATTGGTATAACTAATATTTAAAAAATAAATAAAAAAAAAAAAAAAATTTTTTTTGTACATTTTATTAAATAAAATTCAAAAAATAAAATAAATTATTAAAAATCTGAAATTTTTGTTGAAATAGACTTTTTGTTTTGCTTACAACTGTTTCTTTTGACTAAAAATGGAAAAAATTTGAACAATTTTTTAAATTCTCGTTTATATCTAGCCTTAATGAAAATAAAAAAATGATTAAATATAAATATAATTTAATATAAAAAATAAATATTACGCTGCATATTGCGTAAATAAAAAAATTATAACACGAATTCGAAGCTGCTAGTAAATTAGAAAAGAACCATATCAAATGTATATTTTCATAATTTCCGATTAGATCAGGAAATAAAACATTCAATACATTAAATAGCTGAATAGGTGCCCAGCTGATCATGAACAGACAAACAACTATTAAAATCATTTTAAGACATTTTTGTCTATTTTTAATTTGCTTTTTATTTTTGGTAAACATATCGCTACAAAAGTATAAATAATAACCGATTCTAATATAACAAAATACTAAAACTAGAAACGGTATTAAATACTGAATAACAGCTAGTAGAATAGTTTCGTATTTGAACAAATTAAAACTTATTGGCATACATTCTTTGCTATTCAATTGGTTCGAAAAAGTTCCAAAATTAAACAGTTTTGTTAATGATAATAAAATAGATATTGTCCATACTAAAACAAGGATGAAAACACACTTTTGAATATTAAGTTTCTTTCTAAACGGGTACAAAATAACTTGATATCGATCTAAGCTTATTGCTACTAGAGTTAATATGCTAATATTCACGCTTAGAGTTGATGCAAATGGTGCTATTTTACACATTATATCTGGAAATATCCATTTTTGTAAATAAGCAGCCTGAAACTTTAAGAAAAAATATTATATTAACAAATATAATTGAAAGTTTTTTCTAATATAGTAGTTTCTGCTTATAGTAAACTCGGTTATAATAAATTTTTTTCATGAGAACAAAAACATTTACAATATTAATTTTGTTATATTCTTCTATAATAAATTCACATCTTTAGTAAACAAATTCTCATGCAAATTTGAAATTATTATAACCGGAAATTGTACTGTAATTAGAATTTGTTGGTCATGTTTGTTTACTTAAAAAACAAAAAAGCACTTCAATTTTTTAATTAATTAATTAAAAATGATTAAAAATTTGTATTCAAAAAAGGTAAAAATTAAATAAATTTCAAAGAATCATTAAATACAAATAATTAGCTTCTTTTTATTAAGTAAACATTAATTTAAAAGATCTAAGCATGGAAAAATGTATATAAAATATCAATAAAAAAAAAGTATATATTTTGAATATTACTTGAAATGGTGTTGCAAACATGCCAATTACAATATCGCTTAGAGCTAAATTACTAATGAAATAATTAGTAACATTTTGCATGCGTTTGTTTCTTATGACCACATAGATTATTAAAAAATTTCCAAATACAGATACAATTGATATTAATCCATATAAAATACATATCAATACAAACATGTATAAATCAGTTTTGTACTCAACATGTATAATTGAATCATCACTAAAATTACTCAAATTCATTTTGAAAATTTTTTTTTTTATACAATTTAATTTTTACTGAATATTTTAAAAAATAAACAAAATTAAAACAAAAATTTTTTTTGATATTATTTCATTAATATTTTTATTTATTATTATCTTTTAAATTAGAAAAAGATAAATTTAAAAATTTAAGAAAATTAAAAGAAGTTAAAAATAGAACAATAAATTTTTATAAAAATAATTAAAAAACAAATTAAGCTGTTTTTATTATCGATAAGAGGTTCTATAAGTAGAATTCTAATTTGCGCATTTTAAAAAAACAATTCATGATTACCATTTTTCTTTTTCTATTTCTAATTGTCGAATAATTAAAATGTAATAGATCCTACGCAGTGTTATATTAATTTAAAAAGAAAAAAAAAAAAACAAATTTTAAAAATTAAAAATTGATTAATGTTTTAATTAGAATTGTAATGCTACTGTTTGTTTATACTGTTTATCATTGAAATTTAGATAAAAGAAAAATGAACAAGAAGAATTTTTGACATTTTAGAAATTGAAATATATTTTTGTTGAATTTTACAAACATTGAATCATAATGAAATATGTTATTCTTAATTTAAATGCAAAATAAAAACACATTTAATTTAAAAGTAAAATAATGTAAATTACTCTTGGTAATATTTAAATTAAAATCTTTTAATCTAATACTAAAAATCTGCATTCTCTAGTTGATGTTTTATTTATCTTTTCCTTTTAGAAATTTTTATTATCTTTTCATCGATTTTTATTTTATAATAATATAAAATTTTATTTATTAAGCTTAAAATGTATGTAAACCATTATAAAATTAACAGATTAGAAAGAAAACAAAAAGTTAATCTAAATTGTAAACAAAATGAAATCATATTTAGTTATAAATATTAAGTTATTATATGTTCTATTTGTTTTCCAATCTTCTATTAAATAATATTCACCAAACTAATATTTTAGAATTAATAATTACTATTAAACATTAATAAATTGTTAGATTATTTTACAATATATTTTATTGTTTAAGTTAAAAACATATTTATTTAAAAATAGACTTGAAGTAATACAATTTTACAAATTTCAATTCTTCTATTTTAAGTAAATTTTCAAATAAATTTTAATAATTTTGATTATTGACATTTTCTTAAAATGAACCAATATAAAAAGCTGTCAAGAGAGATAATGAAATTAATTATATTTATTCAATAGAAATTTTAAATTTAAATTATTTTCTTTCTTCAAATGCTAAGTCAAGAATAATCTTTATCAATAAAATGTAACATATCAATTTTGATCATGAAAATTTTAATTAAAAAAATATATTTATATAAAATTAATATAAAATGTTTATTTTACAAGCATTCTGTAATTATTATACTTTATCACAATTTGCTAAGGAATAATACCATTTTGATAACATATAAATGTATCCATCCATGCTTCCTTTTGACCAGAAAATGTTACTAGAAACAATATTGAGTTTTATATTATACTGTATGTAGACATAGGATATACTCATCAAAACTCATGATAAACCAGCTTTGAAGCGTTCGCCTTCAAAAAGTAAATTGTCTGGTGCTATATCTCAGTATATTTCTTTTAAATTTTGTCGATTGTTCAAATTATCTTCTGTAATCTTTATTCAAATCAAATATAAAATAAAGAACAAGTTCAAAGACCAAATAATATTATATTAATTAACACTAGCAGTTTATGCTGACTATAATAAAAGTATTACCCCAATGAAAAAAATAAAATATATAATAATACTACATGTTAATAACCAATATTTTACCATGTAGTATAAAGCATTATAGTCATTGTAGACTAGAATTATAAGCTTTATTAGTTAAATAAGAATTTTGAAAACTTTACTTTAGAAAAAAAAAAGACTTAAAATGCTTTTCATCAAATTTTGCTCTGCAATATATAAAAACCCAAAAAACTTAAACACTTAAACTATAATAAAGAAAAAATTCAAAAATTTTGCAATTTTTTTCCTATTTTTACTAACATATTTGAATTTGAAAATTTTTTATTTTATATATATTAAACATGCTTAAATTATGAATTTAAACTTATTTTTTTTTTTTATTAATTTAAATTTATTAAGCACATGCGTTTTAGTATTTAAAAATAAAAAAATAAAGAAAAAAATTTAAATTTTCTTCATTTTAATTTTAAGATTTAAATAATTTTAAAGCAGAAAATGCCAAGTGATGAAAAAATATCTGTAAATAAATAAAAAAAAAATAGAAATTATTTTATTATATTAAAATTTTAATTTTTAAAAGAAACTACAGCATGAAAAAACATTTCAGCTGGAATCGTCTAATAAAAAAGGAACTTTAAATGCCCAAGATTGGCCATTATTACTCAAAGTAATTTTAAAATTAAATAATTCTATTAATTAAATCAATAATTATTTAATTTTAAAAATAAAAATTAAAAGAACTTTGATAAATTAAACATTCGAACAAATCATTACACACCATTGCCAAACGGTTCGTCACCATTGAACCGTCCCATAGATGAATACGTCAAAGCTGGTTGCATAAATTTGGACAAGCCAGTTAATCCATCATCTCACGAAGTAGTAGCATGGATAAAGAGAATTCTAAGAGTACAAAAAACAGGTCATTCGGGTACTCTAGATCCAAAAGTATCTGGTTGTTTAATAGTTTGCATTGAACGAGCTACACGTTTGGTTAAATCACAGCAATCAGCTGGTAAAGAGTACGTAGGTATTGTTAGATTTCATAATCCGGTTGAAGACAGTAAACGAGTCGCTCAAGCACTAGAGACTCTTACTGGTGCTCAATTTCAACGACCACCAGTTATTGCAGCAGTAAAACGTAATCTAAGAATACGTACTATTTACGAATCTAAATTAATTGAGTATGATAATAAAAAAAATTTGGGTATATTTTGGGTTAGTTGTGAGGCTGGTACGTATGTACGTACTTTATGTGTACATTTAGGCTTGTTATTAGGTACTGGAGGTATTATGCAAGAACTGAGAAGAGTCAGATCTGGTATACAATCAGAAAAAGACGATATGGTAACTATGCATGATATATTAGATGCACAATATGCTTATGATCATTACAAAGACGAGTCTTATTTGAGAAGAGCTATTAAACCTTTAGAAAGTTTATTGACATCTCATAAAAGAATCATAATGAAAGACTCTGCTGTAAATGCGGTTTGTTATGGAGCTAAGATCTTATTACCAGGTGTATTACGCTACGAAGACGGTATTGAAGTAGACGAACAAATAGTTATAGTGACTACAAAAGGAGAAGCAGTTGCTTTAGCTATAGCTCAAATGACCACAGCTGTAATGTCTACATGTGATCACGGCGTAGTAGCCAAGATAAAAAGAGTAATTATGGAGCGTGATACTTATCCGCGCAAATGGGGCTTGGGACCGATTGCCTCCAAAAAGAAAATAATGATTAAAGATGGTTTATTAGATAAGTATGGCAAACCGAATGATAAAACTCCAAAAGATTGGCTAAAACAGTTGGATAAGTCTGTAGACAAAGCACAAAATGGAAAACTCATACAAGAAATTAAAGAAGAAGAAGAAAAAGAAGAAGAAGCACCAGCAAAAAAGAGAAAGCATGAAACAAATGGAAAGCATGCAGAAGTAAAACAAGAAGAGCAAACAATGGAAGTTGTTGAAGAAGACGACACAAAAAGCAAAAAGCATAAAAAAAAGAAAAACAAAGATAAAAATAAAGATGTAGAAAATGAATAAAAAAAAATAAAATAAAAAAATTTTTTTTGAAAATAATAAAAGTTGTTTTTTTCAAAAATAAAAAAATTCCAAAATTAAAAACTTTTAAAATTTTTTCCAAAAAAAAAATTAAGTCCATAATTTAAAAGCCTAAACATTCTACTAATAATATATATTGCCTTGAACGCTAGTATAAGCTATACTTGGTTTTTAATTCTTTTATTGACGAATTGGATCACTTCTAGCTTCTGTGGAGATATGATTTACATTATTCAAATCTTAATATGCTTTAAAGTTTATGGTGCCATCATCAAATAACTCATTTATGATTGCTCGGATTGAACATGATTGTTCTCAATGATTTATGTTTGTCTTTAATACACACAGACTTAGTATTTATCTTCAATTTGATATCATATATAAATGATATACAATTTTTCCAAATTCGATTTTAATATAGATAATATAACTGATGATAACAAAGCAATTACGTCTAAAATATTAAGATTGATAATTTAGAAATTAATCTTAGTTTGAAATTAAAACGTTTCGTGGTTATTAGGAAACCTTAAAGTAGAAGCGATAAAAAGAAGATCCAATAGTTATTATTTTGATTATTTAACTATTTTATATAGTTAATATCTACTTATACAGTAATATAATAAAAAAGTGTGACTATTAAGAATAGCAACTTTTTAATATTTACCAAATGTTAAAGGCTGTTTCTTTATGTTTTTTTTTTTTTTCTTTTTATTATTTATTATCATATACTTAAAATAGGAAATTTTATTTATGAAAAATTTTAATCTTATCTAATTTTTTTTCTGTTTAACAATAATTTATAAAAAATAATTTATCTAATTTTATTTTTTATTATTTTAAAAAAAGATATAAATTATTTTGAAATAAATAAATAAATTTAAAACAAAATTAGATAATTAAATTTTAATTTAGAAATTAATTTTCTTAAATGACTTGAAACAATCATGCAAATGGTCACAAATTTTAAGGTAATTTTACTTTAAAATTTTATCTATCGAAAGAAAATAAAAAATTTATTAATTATTTTAGTTGATATCAATATTTATTTTAATATATCTGATTCAAGTTTGTGGTTCGATTCAAACTAGTGAACAATATTCAGAATTTAATCAAACTTTAACATATTCAGATGAATTTACTAATGAACATAACCAAACAGATTCAATATTAAACGAAATAAGCACAGAATTTTTAGATTTAAATTCAACTCAAAATGATTTTTCAACAAATCAAGATTTTTCCACGGATCACAGTTTTGATTCGACTGACTTGTTGTCGGAAAATGAAACTAATACTCAAGATTTATTAACCACTTTTAATGATTTTTCAAATGAAACTCTTCAAACAACCCAAATACAAAATACAGATTTTATTTATGAAACTGAAACAACAAACAAATTTAGTGAAACTCTAGAAACAAGTATAATTACAATTGAACCAACTCATACAACCCAAGAAACAACTAGTGAACCAATTCAAACAACACAAGAAACAACTAGTGAGCCAACCCAGACAACACAAGAAACAACTACTGAACCAATTCAAACAACACAAGAAACAACTAGTGAGCCAACCCAGACAACACAAGAAACAACTACTGAACCAATTCAAACAACACAAGAAACAACTAGTGAGCCAACCCAGACAACACAAGAAACAACTACTGAACCAATTCAAACAACACAAGAAACAACTAGTGAACCAACTCAGACAACCCAAGAAACAACTGCTGAACCAATTCAAACAACAAAAGAAACAACTAGTGAGCCAACCCAGACAACACAAGAAACAACTACTGAACCAATTCAAACAACACAAGAAACAACTAGTGAGCCAACCCAGACAACACAAGAAACAACTACTGAACCAATTCAAACAACACAAGAAACAACTGCTGAGCCAATTCAAACAACAAAAGAAACAACTAGTGAACCAATTCAAACAACAAAAGAAACAACTAGTGAACCAATTCAAACAACAAAAGAAACAACTAGTGAACCAATTCAAACAACAAAAGAAACAACTAGTGAGCCAAGTCAGACAACACAAGAAACAACTACTGAATTGGTTCAAACAACCCAAGAAATAACTACACAGCCTAAATGTTTTATTAATATAACTGAATTGATCGCAGAGAAAACTAAAATTAAAGTTCTTTACGAGACTGAGTTTAATTACAATTTGGAATGTAAACCAGATCCCGAAAATAATACTAATTTAATAATATCCGAATCAAATTCTTCAAAAATTTTTTCTATAAGAAAATCCGAGATAGAATGCTTAAATTTAATTCCATCTAATCTATACGAATTTAAATTTAAAACTGAATGTTTATTAAACGAATTCAATAAAACTATAAAAACAAAATTCGAATCTTTGAATTGTAGACAAAACAATTCTATTATATCATGTGATAATTTATTGTGCACTAAATGTAGCACTAAATTTGAAATATTTGATTTAGAAATAAACCAAAAAGTATACGAATTGAATTTAACATATCAAAATTTGAATTTAAGCTTAGATATGTTAAACACAAGATGCGGAATTTTTGAGTTGATTGGTTCGATATATTCGCCAATTTTAAATGAATCAAATTTTACTAGTTTAAACTCATCTATAATAATTTTTCCAGAAAAAATTGATTTTGATTTTAAAGCTGACTATTTATCTGATGAGTCGATTAATTTTTTATTCAGTCTTGAGAACAAATGGAAACCATGCCGAGAAACTACAATACGAAAACAAATTATTAAACCTCTTAATTGCTCAGATAATTTTAATTCAATAACTTATGTTTATGATAAAACCCAACAAGCTTATGATTTGGATAACATAAACGAAACTATTGCTTTAGACGAGGACTTAATAAGTTATTCTACTAAATTCTTATTAAATGTAATCATTCAAAAACAGTTTAATTCAACAACAAGAATAATTACCAAACAAGTTTCACTAGAAACAAAGGCTTATCCAGTTTATTTAGATAAATTGTGGTCTACAAACGACACTATATGGTTCAAATATTCAATGCCCAAAAAGTGTACTAAACCAAGATTTGAATGTAGAACTAATATTAATGTTTTTATTAAGCCTATTCTCTTCGCCAATCAAACAGGTCTTTTCTACAATCTAACTTCAAATACAAATTACACAGTTACAATTTCAACTAAAAATTTCACTAATTTTATCACAGATACAAAAGCAATATACACAAGTGATTAATAGAGAATAAATATTTAAGAATTTAGAATTTAAATTAATAACTTTTTTTTTTTTTATTTGAAGGAGTTAATGAAGCAGCTTTAACTAATTTAACTTTCACTGAATCAAGTCTAAATTTAAGTTTTAAAATAGATTATTTTGGTAAATACGATTCAATTGAATTGATTTATACAAATTTGGAAAATTTGACAAGTAAATCTCTAAGTCTGGACTTTAATCCTCAAGGATATTATAACATTAATTTTGATTATTTCTCTCAAATGCTTTATGGTTCGATTTATAGTTTTTATTTAAGAACACAGGGTTGTAATTTTGGATGTGAAAAAAACTCGAGCTCAATTATCGCCAATACAGATTTGAACACTTTTCAGACTAATGATATACAAATACAAATAACAAATAAGTCGATAAGAATCGAAAATTGTTTGCCATTGCTTGATTACAAACAAATAACAATTGATTGTCGTCCAGATAAAACAATGAGAAACTGTTCAATAATGTTTTATAAGTTTATATGTGTTTGCGAACCATTAACCTCTAATTTCCAATATGAAATATTTATATTAAGTATTAAGCATGGATGGAAAACTGTCAAGGCTTCATTGGGAAAATATTACACTTGTAATAATTTTTATAGCTAAAAGCTTAACCTTAACTTAACCTTATTCAGTTAATTTTTTGCCTTTTTGAATTCTTTTCTGTTTCTATTTCTCATACTACCTCTTTTTTTGGCAATTATTAGCTATAAGCATATGAGAATAACCATTTTTAATATAGTGTTTAATAATGATTTCAATTCATTCTTCAATTATTTTTAAGTTTAATGATTTTTTAGTAAAAATTTTTTATTTTAAGTGCCAGAAGCACCAAGATCATTTAAAATAGAATTTAAAAGATATGAACTAACAGCCTCGTATTACTTTGAACAATTCGGATTATACGATTATCATGAGATTTGTTATAAGCTAAAAAGCTTATCAGTCGGAGATTATGACGAACATTGCCAAAATGTGACCTTTAATGGTACACGCTTTTTTAATGGTACATCAATGCCAAATTTTCGATTTGGTGAAATTTATTCATTTTACATTAAAACACATGGTTGTAATTTAACTTGCATTCAAACCTCACAAGAAGTCATTGTCAAAATTGAACTAGATAAAGTTAAACTCGAAGAAAACCATTTGGTTTCACGCTATTCAAAAAACTTTTCTATTGTATTTGATAATATTTATAAGCCATCTGATTCGTATGACAAAATAGAATTCAAATGTGAAAATAGTGCAACTAATGTATCACGAACTGAAGAATGCAAGACAAGCACAATAAAACAAACAAATCAAACAACATGTTCGTGTGGCTCATTAGAACCATCAACTTTGTATAAGCTATCAGTTTTAACAACTAAAGCCGATTTTGAATCAGCTATTACAAATTTAAAACAATATTATACAAGTAATACTATGAAAAATATTATAAAATTTTTTTTAAATTTTAATTTAATTAATTAATTAATTAATTAATTTAAATGCACACTTCTATTCCGAAGTGACCTGGTTGAAGACCTTTTATAGTCTTCTTTCAGGGTCATGTTTGACAGTGCTTTGTTAAGCAAGACATAGTTTAAATCGATTTAAAAATAAATAAATAAATAAAAAGTATGAAAAAGGAATAAAAATATGGAAGATTATGGATAGTAATTTTGAATTTAGATTCTAAAATTAATAGGTGTTTTGTGTTTTAAGTTTGCTTGTTGAATGATTCTTGCGTCTTGAAAGTTTTCATAAAATAAAGTTGATAAAGTGTTGTCATTGCTAATTTTCATTATGTAATTGTTCATAAGATTATTCATGATCTCTTCTATTTTCAACATATTGCTGTCTTCGTGTGTTTTGGCGTTTGAGTATAATTTGTTGTTGTTAGTAACAATTCTTAAGGCTTTATTTTGTATTATTTGAAGGTCTTGTTTAATTTTGTTTGATACAATTTGATATGGTATAAAGCTGTATTGAATTATTGAACGAGTAAATGCTTTATATACTTTGAGTAAGTTATTTTTTGTGACTTTCTTTTTAAAATGACTTAATATCCGCAAGATGTTTAGGGTTTTATAGCATTTGTTGCTAATCTGTTTGAAGTGTTGTCTAAAGTTGAGGCTAGGATCGAATGTGATGCCCAAGAATTTCGGGTTGTTTTCCTTTTTTATTAATTCTTTATCGATAAAAAGATTGATGTTTGATTTGAAATGATATATTTGTCGGTAACCAATTTTTGAGAAAATGGTATACGATGTTTTGTCTTTGTTTAAGATGAGGTTTTTTTCCTTGCATGTTTTGTTAATGTTGTTTATTATTTTTTGTAAATTAGCTCTAATCGAGCCGATGTTCTTATGTGACAGCCATACTGCAATATCGTCCGCAAAAAGGGCTATTTTAGCATTTGGGATTCCTTCTATTGAGTTAACCACACTGTTTATGTAGATTGAAAATAGTATGGGTGATAAAACACTTCCTTGTGGCACTGATGCTTTTATATTTTTTAGTTCTGACGTTTCATTGTTTATTTGTACTTTGAATGTACGATTCGATAAAAATTCAGCTATCCAGTTATATATTAAAGAAGGCGTATTAGAGTCTTTTAAGATTTTTAAAATTGTAACATGGCAAGCTTTATCAAATGCTTTTTGTATATCAAAAAGTAGCAGACCTGTTTTTTGATTGTGGTTAAAACCAAATTTTACGTCATTTATGATCCTACAAATGTTATCATGAGTAGATCTTTTGCTTCTAAAACCCGATTGGTATTGTGACAATAGCTTATTTGATTCAAGAAATTTTGAAAACCGATTCGTTACTATACGTTCGATTAGTTTACCCAGGCAACTAGTGAGAGATATTGGTCTATAGTTATTTATATTATCCAGATCGTTTGATTTTTTTGGAATGATTGTGATTTTTGCGTGTTTCCAAGTGACAGGGATGTTTGATTTTTCTAGTGATAAGTTGAATAAGTCGATAATAGCTTTATGAATAGATTTAGATGCGTTAATTATCATTTTGTTTGTAATACCATCATCTCCCGGAGAACTTTTTTCGTTTAATTTTTTAAGTGCATTTTCGAATTCTATTTGTGTTATAAGATCTTCGTTTTTAATATTTATTTTTGATTTGGGATATGAAGGATTAGTTTCGTTGTTGTTGGTAAAAATATTTTCGAGATTGTTTGCGAATAAGTTAGCTTTCTCGGTATCATTTAAATCAGAATTTGGTAGTATTTTTGTATGGTTGTTATTAGGTTTTTCAATCGATTTAATTTTTTTCCAGAACTTGGATTCATTTGGCTTATCTTTTAATAAGATTTCGCATAGCTTATTATAGCTTATTGATTTGTTTTTACGATTATATCTTTGAATTTTATTGTTTATGTTATTGTAAATATTTTTGTAGATGTTGTTTTGAGTTTGAGTGAATTTCCTCTTCATTTTTTTCTTAAGGTGCACAAGATCAAGGATTTCTTTAGGCAAGAGAAATTTCGAACTTAAGTTTTCATTTATTATTTTTTTTGGCACAGTTTCCTCGTACGCTAAATTTATTAAGTTAGTAAGAATTGTTGTTTTTTCGTTTATATTATTGTTGTTTAAATAGTTAGAAGTGTAAAATAGTTTTTCACATCTTTCTTGGTACTCTAGCCAATTGATCTTGTCATGTAGTTTTATAATTTTTTTGGTTTTTACAAATAGATAAGCAAGTTCAAAACTTAGTAGAAAATGATCAGTTATCTTTATGTCTTTCACGTTATAGTTGTTAATCGAGGTATATATATTAGAACTGCACAAAGCAAGATCTAGAATGTTATTACTGTTTTTATAGGTCGGTCTGTGATCGTTTATGATGCATAAATTGTATTTATGAACAATTTCAGTTAAGTTTTTGCCTTTGTTATTCTCACTATTGCAATACCACAATTGGCTTTTAGCATTAAAATCGCCTAGAATAATATTTTGGTCATGTTTATGTTTGTTTATAATCTCTTCGAGAAACGAAATCGATTTTTCTTGATCTGGTGGGGTATATGCACTTATTATGTTCAGGTTTTTGTTATTTAGTCCTGTTTTCAGCGTAAGGATAATGTATTGGTTTTCATGATTTATAACATCTTTTGATATTTTTAGATTTTTATGATATATGATTGCAACACCACCGCCTTTTTTAATTAATCGATCAGCTCTTAGAATTTTGTAATTCTGTGGTAGATTTAGAAATTGGTCATCTGGTTTAAGCCAGGTTTCGTTTAAGCATAATATGTGTATTTTATTTTTTATTATATATTTATTAATATCATGGAATTTGTTTTTTATATCATGGAATTTGTTTATAATAATTTTTGTATTAAGGTGATAATTTCGTCATTGTTGTGATTTTTAGTTACATAGTTTAGGGTTAGGTTAATGTTTTTAGAATAGTTATTTTGCATTTGGGGATTGAATTGTGAAAATATACGTCTATAGGTATTAATATAAATCAATAAATCTGTAGGTATTCTCTTAAGTTTATTGTTTTTAATTTTTTCTGTTTCTATTTTCATTATTGGGCATTGTTTACTAACTGCTGTGTGATTACCGCCACAGTTAATACACTTGAATTGTGTTGGAGTATTTCTATATGGGCAATTTAGGTAGTTGTGTTGGTCGCTGCATACAAGACATATAATAAAATTATCTTCTTTGTTTGGACAGTCTTTGCGTAGATGGTTAAATTGACTACATTTTGAACATTGCATGGGTTTATCTGAGTAGATCCATTTGTCGCATCTCACATGTCTATTAAATCCAATTTTAAGACCATTTATAAGAATGTTTTGAAAGTTTATTAAATCATTTGTATATGCTCTAGCACATGGCATTGGAGTATTCGTACTTTTTTTGTAGAGTCTATAAAGGACTACTATATTTTGATCATCCATGTCTTCTTTAAACTCTTCGCTTTCAATGTTAATTGATGTGCTAATACCTCTTATTATGAATTCGTATTTCTTTTCTTTGTTTGAGTTTAGTTGATGAATTCCTGATTTGAACGCGGTTTTTGGCCATTTATCTTCTATTACTTTTAATGAATTCTCATCTTGGGCTTCGATTACCAGCGTTGAACTTTTTCTGATTATATACGCTTGGTTAATTTTAGCATGAGGTTTATATTTAAGTATTTCCTTCTTTATTTCGTACTCGTCAATAAAGTCTTTTAAATTTTCACCGGTAAAGCGTGCAATTAATTGAGATTTTGGTCTGATATGTGTGTTAATATTTGTATTTTTGTTATTGTTTTCTTTGATAATTGGTTCATCTTCGCTTGATGATAAAATGGAAGCGCAACTTTCGTTTAGGTCTGTGATATCTCTCAGCTTTTCAGATTTATCAACCATATCTACAATTTTTCTATTTTGAATCTTTTTTGAGTTTTGATTTTCATTGTTTTGTGAGTTTTTTGGCTTTTTTTTATCTTTATCAGGAGAGGATGAGTTCGCCCACCTTGTCCTTGTTTATTTTTCCTCTTGTTAGTACCACGCATAGGTATCACTATTAGGTAGTAGAAATTTTGGTTGCTTTTAATCGATTTTAACGGTTTTTGACAATCGTGGGTAAAGTTTGTTTTGTAATAAAATATATAATTATACAAAATATTGTTTTAATATTTGAAATAATTTTTCATTGGGAAAATATTACACTTGTAATAATTTTTATAGCTAAAAGCTTAACCTTAACTTAACCTTATTCAGTTAATTTTTTGCCTTTTTGAATTCTTTTCTGTCTCAATTTCTCATACTACCTCTTTTTTTGGCAATTATTAGCTATAAGCATATGAGAATAACCATTTTTAATATAGTGTTTAATAATGATTTCAATTCATTCTTCAATTATTTTTAAGTTTAATGATTTTTTAGTAAAAATTTTTTATTTTAAGTGCCAGAAGCACCAAGATCATTTAAAATAGAATTTAAAAGATATGAACTAACAGCCTCGTATTACTTTGAACAATTCGGATTATACGATTATCATGAGATTTGTTATAAGCTAAAAAGCTTATCAGTCGGAGATTATGACGAACATTGCCAAAATGTGACCTTTAATGGTACACGCTTTTTTAATGGTACATCAATGCCAAATTTTCGATTTGGTGAAATTTATTCATTTTACATTAAAACACATGGTTGTAATTTAACTTGCATTCAAACCTCACAAGAAGTCATTGTCAAAATTGAACTAGATAAAGTTAAACTCGAAGAAAACCATTTGGTTTCACGCTATTCAAAAAACTTTTCTATTGTATTTGATAATATTTATAAGCCATCTGATTCGTATGACAAAATAGAATTCAAATGTGAAAATAGTGCAACTAATGTATCACGAACTGAAGAATGCAAGACAAGCACAATAAAACAAACAAATCAAACAACATGTTCGTGTGGCTCATTAGAACCATCAACTTTGTATAAGCTATCAGTTTTAACAACTAAAGCCGATTTTGAATCAGCTATTACAAATTTAAAACAATATTATACAAGTAATACTATGAAAAATATTATAAAATTTTTTTTAAATTTTAATTAAACAAAGATTTGTTTCAAAGGGCCTCCAATAATTGATTGTTTTTCAGAAAAATCAAATCAGTATGATATTACAGTTGCTTGTGATGTTAATTTAGATAAAATAAACGGCGTTAAACTACAACTAGTACCAGAAGTTTTTAAACTATCTAATCATAAATTATATACTGAAAAAATCTGTTCAACAGTTCATCCATCACAAGATTGCATTTTAAATAAGAGTTCTATATTTTACAAGTTTAAGAGCCTAACACCGGGAACTTTTTATAATTTTTATTTCAAATCATATTATCTAGATCTTAATTTTGAATCTGAGACAAGATTTAGAAAAGTTTTTACTGAACTAGACATGCCTAAATTTCAATCATTTCATGTATTATCCAATTTTATTAGATTAGATTTTATACTACCAAATTCCAAAAATTGTAGTATTAAATTTATTCTAATGGAAAAATATCCTAGCAATAAAGAGTTTAGCTCTTTTAGAGAAAAAATATTTGAAATTGGTCCTAATGAGAGTGAAACAAATGTCGGCTCAGTAACATTTGATAGGAAAATATCTAGCAAAACTGGTGTTAGATACAAAATAAAAGTAGAAGTTATCAAGAAAAGTCTAGATACTATATATTTTGAATTTGATGAAGTCTTTGTGGTCCCATTTCCGTCTTTTGCCATAGTCTTAATAATAATTGGAAGTTTATTGTTATTCACTATACCACCAGGAGTTTTTTATTATTTTAAAAAAGTTAAACCTAAAAAGCAAGAAATGTATGTTATTACATTTGATCAATTTTATATAATTTTTATTCTATTAATTTAATTTATAAAAGAAAAAATTCAATTAAACCAGAAAAGCTTAGATCAATTCTCAGAGAATGGGACAATGAGCAAAATGCTGGCTGCGAAGAAGAATTTAATGTAATTTTATTTTGGACTAAATTTTCTAAACAAAAATAAAGAAAATAAATTAAATTACTTTTATAATAATTTTATATAAAAAGGCATTAGTTAATTTATCAGATAGATATGCCAAAGAAAATGAATTTCTTTTAATTGGTACCGAAGAATACAACAAATCTAAAAACAGATATACCAATATACTTCCTTGTAAATTAATTCACATATTAAATATAATGTATATTCAAAGTAGATAATATTAGTTATTTTTCTAATAACAAGATGAACATTCTAGGGTTACATTAATTACAAATGACGAATATGAAGAGTCAGAAATCAACGAAAACAATTATATAAATGCTAATTTTATACCAGACTTTAATTCCGAGCGAAAATACATTGCATGTCAAGGTCCATTGGAGACTACCATTAATGACTTCTGGAGAATGATATGGGAAAGATATGTCACTGATATTATAATGCTTACCGGTTTTTGCGAAAATGGTGCCAAAAAATGTAATTCATACTTTCCTGATAATATAAATGAGAAAAAAACTTATGGTGATATACATGTTAAATTAGAGAACAAAAAACAATATAATGATTACATTATACGCAAGTTTTTGATCGAAACATGCGTAATTTTTGTTAAAATTTTTTCTATTTCTTAAGTCTTAATTTATTAATGGATTCTTTAAAACAGAACGGAGAATCAAGTGTTATACACCATTATCAATTTAAAACATGGCCGGATAAAAAATATCCAAAAAAAGAAGCACTATATAACTTTATGAATACGATAAGAGAAAATCAACTTAAAACAGAGAGTAATGGAACAGTAGTTGTACATTGTAGTGCTGGTGTGGGAAGAACTGGAACTTATTTAGCAATAGAACCATTAGCCGAACTTGTCCGTAACAATAAGTCAATCGACATATTCAATCGTGTTTTTGAAATGAGGAAGAGAAGAGTTAAAATGGTTCAAAATGCTGTACAATACAGATTTATATATGAAATGTTGGCTTATATTTATGAAAAAGGTAAAAATTTAGTTTCAAATTTTACTTTAGTTTAAATAAAGTTTGTTTGTTTTTTTTTTCTAGAAACAGCAAATGAAATACCTAATCAATTTGAAATGAGAAAGTTCTAAATTTTTGCATTCATATTTTTCCTAATTATCTGATTATCTAATAAATATTTTTTTAAAAAAAAAACTAATTTTAAATTAACGAAATTACATAAAACTAATTAAACAATTTTAATTAAATGGCAAATAAAATCAACTGACTTTGTTAGAAATTTTAATTTTAAATCATGTAAAAGATATTGCATTTAAATTTTTAAATAGACAAAGTATTAAAATAAAAATAAATCAAGTAAAATGTTGTGAAATATTTCAAAATAAGAAATATCTACAGTACAAACTAAAACTAACTTGTAAACTTTTTTTCCTCACTTCTTCCTTTCTTATTTCTCCAACAATAAAAAATATATAGAGAAAAAGAAGGAAAGAAGAAGAAAAGAAGAAGAAGAAAGGAAGCACACAAGTTAGTTTTAGTTTGTACTTTAAAGACTAAATTTAAACGCAATTTTTAAATTAATTTAATAAAATTTTGAAACAAAAATGTGTCATTTTCTGAATTTTTAAAATGAATACTAATGAAGTAGTAATAGTTTCTGCTTACAGAACCCCAATAGGAAATTTCAATGGAATATTTTCGGGATTAAAAGCATCTGATTTGGGAACAATAGTTTTAAAGCATATTCTAGAAGAAACCAAAACATTTCCCGATGAAGTTTTAATTGGTCAAGCATTGACTGCTAATCAAGGCCAAAATCCAGCGAGACAAACAGCTCTAAACTCTGGTTGTCCGAATTCAGTAGCTGCTACCACAATAAATATGCTCTGTGGATCGGGTTTAAAAGCTTGTGTTCTTGGCTATCAAGCAATCAAAACTGGTGATGCAAAAGTAGTAATATGTGGAGGCCAAGAATCAATGACTCAAGCTCCACATTGCATCAATTTGAGACCTGGTCATAAAATGAATGATGCTACTCTAACCGATTCTATGATTAAAGATGGTCTTACTGATGCTTTTCAAAATGTCCATATGGGAGTAACTGGTATTTTAATAAATTGAATTTTATTTATTTTTTTTGATTGAATATAAATTAAATTTCTTATTTTAAAACTAAAGCTGATCATGTTGCTAAAGTTTATAAAATAAATAGAGAAGAGCAAGACAAATTTTCACTAAGTTCTCAGCAAAAATATCAACAAGCTTTCAATAATAATTATTTTACTTCTGAAATAGTACCAGTTAAAATTGTATCAAAAAAAGAAGAAAAATTAATAACAAAAGATGAATTTCCAAAAGCAGATACAAGTTTAGAAACTCTAGCAAAATTGAAGCCATATTTTGTTCCATTAGAACAAGGTGGAACAGTCACACCAGGTAATTCATCGGGTATAAACGACGGCGCTGCTTTATTGATGTTAACTAGTTTAGAAGAAGCAAAGCTAAGAAACTTAAAACCATTAGTTAGAATAGTTTCATGGTCTCAACATGGTTGTGAACCAATGTTGATGGGTGTAGCACCTATACAAGCCATACAAAAAGCGGCTCAAAAAGCCAATTGGAATTTAGATGATATTGATTTGTTTGAAATAAATGAAGCTTTTAGCTCGCAAAGTTTAGCTATTTTGAAAGAATTAAATTTGGATTCGAATAAAGTTAATATAAACGGAGGTTCCTTGGCTTTAGGACACCCGATCGGATGTTCTGGTGCACGAGTATTAGTCACTTTAATTCATAGCATGTTAAGATTGAATAAAAAAAGAGGTCTAGTTGCTTTATGCGTTGGTGGCGGCATGAGTATTGCAATGTGTGTCGAGAGCTTATAAAATTTTCAAAACTTAATAAATTTTTATTTATTTTTTTAATTAATCAAACCTTTATTTAATTTAATTTAATTTAATTTTAAACTAATAAATGGAAGTTAAAGTCCAATTTAAAAAAAATAGAACAATTTTTTTTCTAATTCCTTTTTTAATTGATATATTGTCAGAAAATGTCTGATTTGAATGAAAAAAAGTCTTTATTGGGTTCTAATATGTTTAATTTTATATCAAATTTGGCTTCTAAAGCATTAAAATCGCCTCAATCAACTGACGAAAGTATAAAATCTCCTGAATCCGGGATGGATGTCGAAGAAGAACCAAAAGAACCCAAAATAGCCGATTTGGATCAATCTTTATCAGTTGATTTCAATCTAGAGCTTAAATCAGATTCAGATACAAAACTTATAGACGATTCGGTAAAAATAGCCGAATCAATAGTCGAACCAGAGTTTAAATTTGAACTTTTAAGCAAATCAGAAAATGAATATTTTAATAGTCAATTAAAAGATAAGAATATTCTCAAAGGATGCAAATGGTCTCCAGACGGAACCTGTATTATAACAAATAGCGAAGATACTTGTTTGAGAATATTCGATTTAAACGCAGACATGTTAAATGAGGAAAAAGAAAAAGTCAATGAATTAGTAAATTTAATATTTTTAATAATTAAATATTTATTTTTTATTTAAACAAAATAGCATCCTAGTTTAAAGATGACTGAACCTGAAATAATATATGATTATGCTTGGTATCCATTTATGACTTCGACTGATCCTTTGACAGCTTGTGTTTTTTCTAGTTGCAAAGACAATCCGATACATTTATACGATGCTTATACAGGCCGAATTAGATGCTCATACAAAGGCTACAATCATTTAGACGAACTAGTAAGTGCTTACTCGATTGCATTCGACCCAACTGGAACAAAAATCTATGCTGGCTATAACAAGTGTATTAAAATATTCGATATATCTGTTCCAGGTAAAAACTTTCAAGATGTTAAGCTCCAAAACGAGAGCTACAAAATGCCTGGCATTATTTCTTGTTTGGCGTTTCCTAAACAACAAACAGGTTTTTATGCAGCTGGATCTTATACTAAATATAGTTTGTTTTGAAAATATTTTTATTAAATTTATTAAAGTTTTCTTTAAATCTTGTTTTTAAAGTTGGAATATTCGTCGAAAGCACAAACGAACCGGTTTGTTTAATACAATCACATCAAGGTGGATTGACACACTTGCAGTTTTCTTTAGATGGCAACAAATTATTCTCAGGTGCCAGAAAAGATAGTGATATTTATTGCTGGGATCTGAGACAGCCTGGTAAAATGTTACAAGTGTTTAAACGCGATTGTAGAACAAATCAAAGAATTTATTTTGATCTATATCAAGATTGTAAATATTTATCAAGTGGTAATACAGATGGTACAATTAAATTCTGGAAAGGGGATGAATTCGATTTGAGCAAAGAAGACGAACCGATTTTGGCCTCATTTAAAGCTCATAACGATTGTGTCAACGGCATCAAGTATTTAATTTTAATATTCAATAAATAAATAGTTTATTTTTTATTTTAATAAAATTTTTTTCCAAGTTTTCATCCGAGTCTTAAACTCTTAGCTACGAGCTCAGGTCAAAGAAGATTAATTCAAACTTTTTCTGATTCTTCTTCAAACGATGAAGAACAACAAGAAGAAGAAATCAAAACACCAATAGTCGAGAATAGTCTAAAAATATGGAAACATTATTTATAAATAAAAAATTTTATTAAAATAATTAAATAAAAAAGAATTAATCTAATAAAAATAAATTTTTTCCTAATTTATCTAAAAAATAAAAAATTAATTTTTCAACATCTTTTGCTTTATGCTGAGCAACATTGACTATATCTTTATGATTGGGCTCTTCTTCATCCTCATAATCAATAGGTACTTTATCAGTTAGAATAGAGCAAGCCAAAACTTTAAGTCCGCAATAAGCAGCTACTATAGCTTCATGAGCAGTCGACATACCAACACAGTCCATGCCAGCAGTCAAACAAAATCGACTATCAGCAACAGTCTCGTAACTAGGACCACCAATCACACCATAGACACCTTCATGTAGACCAATATTTAACTCTAGAGCGCATTGTTTAAATAAGTCTCTTAATTTTTTATTATAAATTTTATTGATTGGAACAAATCGTGGTCCAAAACGTTCATCATTGGTGCCTATTAAAGGATTTTTTAAACTCAACAAAGGAAAGCTCATGTGATCTTTAATTAGCATTAAATCACCGACATTGTAAGACCTATTTAAAGCACCTGAAGCGTTAGTTATAATAACCATTTTGCATCCTAGAAGTTTAAATACTTTAATTGGTAATGTACATAGAGCTAGTGAATAACCTTCGAACGGATGAAAACGGCCTTGCATGCATACAACTGGCATGTCAACTAAGTTACCAAAGATTAAATTTCCTTGATGACCAAACACAGTGGATCGTGGAAATTCCGGAATATCTTTATAAGCAATAGTTTTTGGTTCTTTAATTAAATTTGCAATATCACCAAGACCACTGCCACATATGATTGCCACAGTTGGTTTAAAGTTGACTTTTTCGCTGATCCATTTAGATATTGATTCTACTTTTTCATATGTGTAATATGCATTTGTTATAGCTTCTTGACATATAAATTCTTTTGGCAAATTAAACTCTTTTGAAAAAGATTCTTCAATGCTTTTAATTGAATCAAAATTTTCCATATTGTATGCTTTTATTCTTTTTGAAAACTTAGCTTTAAAGATGATTGATGATTGAAAAGTTTTTATATTTATTATATATATACATAAACAAATACTTTTTTTTAACTTGTTTAAAGATGAAACCAAATTGGTCTCAAACTTCAAATTAAAGTCAAGGTTTTAGTCATAGTAGTTCATGGCTATATTTATAGCTAGATGTCGCATATATGAAAAAATTAAATTTTTTTTTAAATTTATGAAATTTTAAATAAGAGATTCTTTCAAATCAATCAACAATTTACAAAATATCTAAGAAAATAATTTATTTTTTAATATAACAAAAGCTTAAACAATTTTGATACCTCGAATCGAATTAAAATAGAAAATAAAGTAGAGTTTTATTAAATTTAGAAAAAAATAAACAAAAATTCATTTTGAAGATAACGCTTTTATTATTGATCAAATAAAAATAAAAAAAAAAAATCGAATTTATTAATAATGATAAAAATTATATAATTATAACAATAATACAATAAAAGCAAGAAAAACCTAAAATGTTTACTCAAATCTTGACAGCATTAAATTAATGTTAATACAATAGTAATATCAGCATTTTTTAAGCATATAATATTGCATTTAAATAGACTTGTTTAAATGCTTTCTAAAGTTTTTGTATTTACAACTGATTCTTCATTATTAACTACATCAGATATCTCAAGTTTTTTTTGGGAAGCATAAAGTATAATGTACAGAAAACAATATTTTGAATTATTAATATTATTAGTGGTAGTTAAGATATTTGCCTGGCAAAGCAAACCATTATGATCATAACAGACTTTTATTTTTTTTCTAATTTTCTATTTTATTTTTACTTTGAAAAATATTCAATTATTTTAATGATTAATGAAAATTAAATGAAAAAAATTTTAATTTAAAATAAAATTTATAAAAAATATTATTTTACCTTTTTAAATTTAAATTCTTTAAATTTATCTTTTCTTTTATTTATGTTATTTAAATTGCATTTATTAAATATTGATTACTTTCTGAAATAAAAAAAAAAAAAATTTTTAAATTTTAAATTTATTTTATATTATAATTTATTAAATATCATGTATTTTTATTTTAATAGGTAAATTTCATTATAGTATATTTTCAAAGAATAGTAATTTTACCTTTTATTTATTCTCTCAAATATAACTAGAAATTATTTATTATTCTAAAGAATTTTTCTTTCAAGTTAGATTTTTTTAGTTTTGATATTTCATTTTAATTAAATAATCTCTAATTATATGATGATGATGATATGATATTCTCAAATTTGCTGTATTCAAAAAAAAAAAAAAACAGAAATTAAACTATCAATTTTTGGTAGTAAAAACAGCTAAGTATAATATAATTTTATTTTATTAAGATAACTTTTAACAAAGGTCCACGTCATCTATTTTGGTATAAATATATATATTGGCAACTATTGACTTTTGATTTTACTTAGTTTATCTTTTAAGTAAAAAAAAAGAAATACTCTATAATATTTTGACTTGTAATAGTATTGTAAAAAAATCTAATAGTTAGTTAGTTAGTTTTTTTTTCATTTTTTATAAATTTTTTAAGAACTTAATAAAAAAGAAAAACCATAATATACGTAAATTGAGACCAAGACATCTGGCTAATGATATTTTTTAACAACCACAAAAATAACAATTTAGTAAGAACAAACATATTTCAAAATTCACCAAGAGTTTTTTTTTTTTTAATTTCTTATCTACCTAAATTTAGGTCAGAAATTGTTAGCAAATAAAATTAAAAATTTTTAAAAATTTTAATATTAATTAATTATTTAGTTTTTGATGATCAATGTGTAATTATATAAATATAAATCAAGTCTTATTTTAATAAAAGTTTAGAAATGATTAATTGTTTTGTTTTTCTATTTAAGTAACATTTTTAAAATTATAGTTACATAAAAAGTTTGTTTTCTTTTTAAACAAACTAACAAACTTGCTTTATTTTAAATGCCAATTTTGCTATTTAATTTCTAGAACGAATCCATGGCAATTTAGTCTAAAAGAAAAATATAAACTTTTATTTCAAAATTGTTACTATATGATTGACTCATTTTTGTATATTTAGATTTCTTTAAAGTTATTTCTTGATTTATATGAATTCTAATTAAAAATTTTAATTAATAAAATCTTGAATTTTAATTAAAAAATTCTAGTTTTTTAAATTTTTTTTAAAAAATTTTTTTTTTTATAAGTTAAAAATTTATATTCTAGTCAATTAATTTCATTATCTTACTTGTATGTTAAACAAAATAAAATTTCTTTAATAAAGTATTTATATTCGAACTTTATGAATATGCTTATTCTATATATTATAATTTATTTTTAAAAATATATATTCTAAAATCGTTTCAACTGTATTGTAGTAAAATATTGCAATTTTATATGTTTTTTTTTTTCTTTTTTTATTAATAAAACTTTGAATAGCTCTAGTCCTAAGCTTTTACAACTTTAAAATAAAATTATCATAATAATTTTTATATTTTTTATATTTGTTTTTTTTTTTTTTATTTTTAAAAAAAAAATAAAAGCTTATAGATTTAATTTTTGATTTATTAATATAATCACAAGCATGGGCTTTGATCCTAATTTAGATACTGAAGTTTACCACAAACTTACCCAGTCACCAAAGCCAGTACAAGAATCAAACAAAGTAATTTAATAAAAATACTTGGAAAAATTTTTTTTTTTTATAATTTCAAAAAAAAGAATTGGACTTTTTATTTAATATTGTGTTGTTTGACTGTTACTACAGCCTCGTTTTCGTTTGGTTATAATATAAGTGCATTGAATTCGCCTACACAAATTTTAAAAAATTTCACTTTAAATCACATATTTTTGTTCAATGAATATTATGAAAAAAAGGCTCTATTTGAATTAAATGAAGGCTGGTTAATTGGTAATGAAACTAAATTGAATTCAAGTTTTGAAGAATATGAATTAGCTAAATCGGAATATATAACTGCACTTCTTACATTTGATTTTGAAAAAAGAGAAAAATTAGAAATTAAAAGACAACAACGTGAAGAAGAAGTACGCTCAAAATACAATTTGAGTATAGAAGAGTTTTTCGTAGCAGCAAGAAAAAAATTAAATGGTAAAAAAGAAGAATTAGAAGGCTACAGAGTTAAGCTAAGCGATGGCACAAAAAAAGTGAACAAAGTAACTGAAATTTTATGGACAGTGTTGAATTGTTTATTTGTTATAGGTGGTATGATAGGTGCATTTACGTCTAAATTTGTTTTAGACTTGTTAGGAAGAAAAAAAGGAATTTTATTTCACAATTTGTTTAGTTTAACTGGTTCTATATTGGTTGTTGTTTCCTTTTTTTCTAAGTCTCCAGTTTGTTTATTAATAAGTAGATTTTTATTTGGCATACAAGGTGGTATGTCGTGCAGTTTGATACCTACATATTTATCTGAAATTTCACCATCAGCTCTAAGAGGCCAAACTGGTGTTGTACATCAATTGTGTCTAACAATTGGTATTCTAGTAGCTCAAATATTAGGCTTTAGACAAATACTTGGCACAGGCGAATATTGGTATATTTTGTTATCTTTTCCAATTGTACCATGTTTAATTGGAAGTTTTTGTTTATTGATATTTTTCCCTGAAACACCAAAAGCACTTTTGATCAAAAACAAAGATGCTAATGCTGCCGAGAAGGCTTTAAAAATGTTGAGATACAGAGCTAATGTTAAAAGTGATATGGATTTGATTTATGAAGAATTAAATTCTAGTTCTGATTCAAACGAAAATATTTCTTTATTTAATTTATTCAAATTAAAAGAACTCAGATGGCCATTAATAACTTCTCTTATTCTACAATTAGCTCAACAGCTTTGTGGTATTAATGCAGTAAGAATTAGAATATTTATTTATTTTATTAATTTATTAATCAAATTGTAATTATCAAAGATTTTTTTCTATTCAAACGGTATATTCAAAAATGCCGGTATTCCGGACGATATGATTCAATATGCAGTTTTTTCAACTGGTTTAGTCAATGTTATATCAACCATTATTTGTGTACCATTAATTGATAGACTCGGCCGTAAGCCTCTACTAGTTTATCCAATGATGGTTATTATTTTCGATTTTATTCTTTTAACCGTTTTCTTATTACTTCAAGTAAACTTTTTAAAAAACTTAATTAAAATTAACAACAAATTAATTAAAAAAAAACAAAAAAACTAGTCCAATGAAGAAATATATATTAGCTTTTTGGATCAAATAATAGTAAATTTTAATATTAATTTAATAGAAATTTTATATAACTAAATTAAAAAATTTCAAAATAAAAAGAAAGGAAAAATATTCTCTTATTTGAGCATAGCTTGTATAATAGTTTTTATAATATGTTTCGCAATTGGTTTAGGTCCAATACCTTTTATTTATGTTGCTGAAAGCTTTAGACAAAATGCTCGCGGAGCTGCTTTGGCTGTTTGTATGTTTACCAACTGGATGGCAAACTTAATTTTGACTTTATCATTCGAACATTTGGCCAATTTGTTGACCAATTTTGTTTTCATCATTTTTACTGTAATTGTTTTAGTTTCTTTGGTTGTAATTATAATTAAAGTATAATTGTTTATTTAAAACATTAAAAAATATCAAATTATTTATAACAAACTATTTTCTACGAATAAAGGTTCCCGAAACAAAAGGAAAAAATGTTGAAGAGATAATAGACAAACTGAATGGCAAGGATTTAAGATATCAAAAAAATGAGTACATAATGACTGAACAAAAAGCTTAAAATTTTAATTTTTTTTTTGATCTCATTAAAAGTTTTAAATCAAATTATTTTAACTAATAACAGTGTTTTTTTTTTTTTATTTTGTAATCGAAACAGTTTATGATTTTTTTATTATTTAAAAAAAAAATGATTTATTTTATGATTTTTAATTTATTTAAAATAAAATTTATTTACCTTTTAAAATGTTTTTTTTTCAAATTAAAAATTTATTTAAATTCAAATACTTTCAATATCTTTTCAATATTTATGAAATATGATATGTTTTTTTACTAGTTTTTTTTTTTTAAAGGTGATTTTAGAAAAATTAGAATAAAAATATTTATTTTCACTAAAATTGTTTATTTTTATTGAAAAAAAAAAAATTGATTTTAGACCTATGAAGCGTTATCTTGAATTGATGTTTATTTGTATTATTAACAAATTTTTTTAATTAAGACACATTTATTTGAGCAGATTGATATTATCTTCTTCTATTCTATTTAAATATAAATTTAAATGCTAAATTTTATTAATATAATTTGAAATTTTAATTTAGTTTTAAAATTTTTTGACCTAAATATTTTTATTATTTGAAATTTAAATTAATTTATAAAAAAAATCTTCTTGTTGTTTCTTTTCGATTGTTGACATAATCTGGGTCAAAATAAGTTTGCTCTTCACAACCAAATAAAATGTTATCTACTGATTCAACACCTTGCATCAATGAATGGTCTTGATTGCTTACTTCGTACTTCCAAGCACCGAATCTACCACGCGAATAAATTGAAAATTTATGTCTTAATATAGGCTCTATTTCGTTTAAAAACAAGTCTCTATTCAGATATGGTGTAGGATAACCATACTCGGTTGAATATTCATATTTACTTATTAAAGCATCAACATCTTTTTGTTCTATTAAATTTTCATTTATTAAACCATCAATGGTTGATTGAACTAAATCTTCAGGTCTTGGTTTTACTTTGGTTTCACTTGTTTCACATAATAATGACCATTGTTTGTCTGGTTTTTGTACCATATGTGGAGAGTAATTGGACAAGACTGTGATACGGTAGAATGGTGATTTTGTTAAGCTTGAAAAATACATCCAAGATTTATGTTTTAATTTATCAGGTATTTGGCTTTCAAAGCCTAAGCCTATAATGTTTGTTTTTGAATATTTTGGACTTTCGTGTCTTGAGAATAGATCTTCTATATTCAAATTGTTGGTTTTTTTGATAGTTTTTTTAAGTAAAATATCTATCGGAATTGTGCTTATTAAGTAATCATACTTTAAGCTATTTGAATTAGACAGCTTAATTTCTTTATTGTCTGCATCTATTTCTAATACTTGTGTATTTAATAGCAAATTTTGTGCTTCTAATAGACTACCTATGCCGCGCCAAATTGAGCCATTACCTCCATATTTCGGATATTTAAATATACTATTTGGACCCCAATTTTTGTTTTCTGATTTTACTTGTTCATCTTTACTTAAATATTCATTTAAAACATTTTTAATATCTACCATAGAAACTCTTTCACCAATCCATTTAGAATTCATCTCAACAGCTGGATAGCCCCATACTTTTAAATTGTAAGGCAACATGAAATGATTAGCTATACCGTATCCGAATTTTTTCATAATCAAATCATGATAATTCTCAATTTTGTTCCAATCTGGATTATATTTATTATTATTTATTTCATACAAGCCTTGGAAGCACTCTTTTACTAGTTTTTTGTCTTTTGAATAGAAAAAATTGTTTTGAAAAGGATATGGTATGAGTCCGTCTTGGCCATCCATGCTTATCCAACATTCTCGCTTATGAACACACCAGAGTTTTTCCAATTTTAAATCTTTATCTTGTTCGTCTAAAATTTGTGAATTTGCTTTACAATATTCCAAAACTCCTTGGTCAATAGCATCATTAAAGTATTTATAATGTGAGAATATAACATGACCACCAATATCCCAAGTGAATCCTTTCTCATCCACCAACGAAGTTGCCAAACCTCCAGTAAAATCACTTTGTTCAATTAGAACCCAATTTTTATGGCCCAATTGCTGAAGACGTAAACATGCTCCAAGACCTGTCGGTCCAGCTCCAATAACGACTATTTTTTTATTCATTTTCTTCTCTTTTTTTTTTAATTACAAGAGTTATCTACAGACAATTAGTTTTTTATTTTAAAATAAAATTTAAATTTTTAATTTTATCTTAAAATTATTCAAATTTAATTTTTATTATTTCAACAACAAAAATAAATTAAATCCAATAGTTTCATTTTATTTTAAAATACGTGTTCTTTAGGCTTAACACGTTCAATATTGGTTTAATTAAATATTTAAAATGAATCCCGATTTTTGAAGATTTTTGTTGGATATTTGCTATTTAAGTATTATTGTTATAAAACAATGTAAATATTTGTAATTTAAGACTCAATCAGCAAATAACAATATAATAATATATTTTAATTTTTTTTTTCAAAATTTAATTTTTGTGTCTAAAAACAAAAAATTCAATTTTCAATTTTCAGTCGATTTCGAACAAATCGGGAACTTATCTTTGTTAATTTTTATTTTTAAATGAAAATTATTTTGAAATCTAATCTTACTTTTAAAACAATAAATCAGGTAAATATTTTAGTAAGAGATTTGCATAATTTTTTACAAACTATGACACTTTTGACTAATTTTCTATCTAAATTTTCTAAAAAAATTTACTTTTTTAAATTTAAATCTTTAATTTCAATTAGTAATAAAAAGTTTTCTTACATTGTATAATTGTATTTTAAAAACTTCAAATTCTTCTAATTTTACTAGATTAGACAAGACAAATTAATATTTTACCATAAATCCTTTTGTACTTTTTCCAGTGTGAATACACAAACTTGGGATTATTATTAGCTACTGAGCCAAAGATAAAATTATTAAGCTATAACTTACTAATAAATTGTAAAAAAAAAATAATTAAAATTTTTAATTGTAAATATAACATGTTTTGATTCAAATTTAAGCAAAATACTTGAAATATTTGAAATTAATTAATCGGTTTTTAGTAAATTAAAACTCAATATTTAAAATTTTAAATTAAAATTTAAAACTTAAAAGAGTAAAATTTTTTATTTTAAATTTGTTATTCTTTTTTCTTTATCTAGAGTTTAAAAAATAACAAAAAAATTATTCATTTTATTTTTGTTTCGTTTCAAATATCAATATTTGAATAAATCCAGTTTTTTTTTTTGTTTCTTAAAATTTTCTTAATTTTGAATAAAATAAAATTTTGAATGTTTTTAAAGCCATATTAATTTTATTAATAGATAAATATATCTTATTACTTGACTAATTTCTATTAAAATTTATTTTATTTTTGCTTTATATATTTTTACCTAAAAACATAATAAAATAAAATAAAATAAAAGGCGTTATCCATAAGACTTTTAAAAAAGTTGCCAACTACGTTACTTTTTGTTTCAAGCTTGGTAGAACAAGGTGGATTTTTGTTGTCTCATTATTTATCTATATCTATTACTATTGTATAAAAAGTAATAAATTGTGATTAGCTTTGTTTGTTTATGCTATAATCAAATTTTTAGAAATAATAAGTGGAAGTGATTGTTAATAGGTATCAAACTCTCAATTACGGAAGCAAATCAGTTTTTTAGTATTAAATATTGGCAAAAATGTTTTCCATAAAATGACACAACTACTTTATTCTATTATCTTCATAAAAACAAATATTTCTTATTTTTGGGATAATTTTACTATCAATCAATTTTTAAAAAATTTTACTAACTAATTTGAAATTAAATTTTTTTTTTTAATTATTTAATATAGATGTTTATTAGCAATAAAAATATATTTCGAAATAAAAATTTTTTTTTAATTTTAATTTTAGCATTTATTTTTTTTATTATTTTTTATTCAATTGGTTTAAATAATAGCACAATATGGAACGACTCGAATAAAACAACAACATCAAGCATTTTTAGTTTATTAACTACCTCTGATTTACAAACAACAATTCAAACAAAAGCAAAAAAATTCGAAATTAATCCATTAAACATAAATATAAGCTTATATCCGACCAAACTATGTTTGGACAAAAATTTAAAATATTTTTTCTATGTGTTTATTCGAAACAGTGATTTCGAGAAGCGTCAACTAATACGAAAGACTTGGGCCAACAATCAAGTCTATCCACACATCAACGTAGGCTTTATACTCGGCCTGTCCAAAAACGAGACTATAAATAATCTAATAAAATTCGAAAATGACATAAACGGAGACATAATCCAATCGAATTATATAGATTCATATAAAAATTTGTCTTTCAAGTCCATGACAGCATGGCGATGGATATCTCAGAATTGTAATTATACTAAATATGTAATCAAAGTAGATGATGATACTTTACCAAACATATTTGCCTTAGATTCGTATCTAACTAATAATACTGATTATAAAACAAAAACTTTCGGGTGTCTTTTGCTTCATGCAAGTGTTGCAATTCGAGATCCGAATTCAAAATTTTATACCACTTTTGAAGAGTATGATAAGACATATTACGAAGACTATTGTGAAGGAAAAGCAGTTATACATACTCCTGATCTTATACCTTTATTGAATAACTCCACTTACTTTATTAGAGGCTTTTGGATAGACGATGTCTATGTTGGCATGGTTGCTAGTCCTTATAAGCCTATTTTTTACAACATTGGTCACAAGTATTGTCCTGTCGACCGCTTCTGGAACAAAAATCCAAAAGATTTTTTGTATGTAGTTAACATTGATAATTTAGCCGAGTATTCTCGAGCCTGGAATTTAATTAAAAATTCATATTAAATTTATATTTTTAAATAAAAATTTCAAAAAAACTTGACTTTAAGACTAAATTTCTTTATTCCTTAAGTTTCTAATACAGCATGTCTATTAAACAATCTTGAATAAATAGATCAAAAGATTTAACACACCCATCATTAATTTAAATTAAGAAAAAAATTAAAAAGTTTTAAAATCTAAAAATTAAAAAATTAAAATGGGTTTTGAAAAGAATGATGATATATATAACAATTTGACTGAGTCTAAAGCAAACAATCAGTTAAATCAAGTAAAGTCTTGCTCCAAAAATTAATATCTAAAACAAATTTCATGCTAGTTTAATCTAACTTTTAACTAAAGAAATGGACATTGTATTTGATGCTGTGTTGTATAACAGTAGCTACAGCTTCATTTCAATTTGGTTATAATATAAGCGCATTGAACTCTCCAACTAATGTTTTACAAGAATTCATACAAACAGAATCATTTTTTTTACAAAATACAAATAAAAATTCAACTAATTTAACAAAAAAATATGAGATTACTAAGGAAACAAAATTAACATGGACAGTGTTGAATTGTTTATTTGTCATAGGTGGTATGATAGGTGCATTTACGTCTAAATTTGTTTTAGACTTGTTAGGAAGAAAAAAAGGAATTTTATTTCACAATTTGTTTAGTTTAACTGGTTCTATATTGGTTGTTGTTTCCTTTTTTTCTAAGTCTCCAGTTTGTTTATTAATAAGTAGATTTTTATTTGGCATACAAGGTGGTATGTCGTGCAGTTTGATACCTACATATTTATCTGAAATTTCACCATCAGCTCTAAGAGGCCAAACTGGTGTTGTACATCAATTGTGTCTAACAATAGGTATTCTAGTAGCTCAAATATTAGGCTTTAGACAAATACTTGGCACAGGCGAATATTGGTATATTTTGTTATCTTTTCCAATTGTACCATGTTTAATTGGAAGTTTTTGTTTATTGATATTTTTCCCTGAAACACCAAAAGCACTTTTGATCAAAAACAAAGATGCTAATGCTGCCGAAAAGGCTTTAAAAATGTTGAGAAACAGAAAAAATGTTAATGGTGATTTACAAGAAATTCAAAATGAAACAAACAATTCATCACAAAATGATGAAAATGTTTCAATATGGCAATTATTTACTTTCGAAGAGCTCAGATGGCCATTAATAACTTCTCTTGTTCTACAATTAGCTCAACAGCTTTGTGGTATTAATGCAGTAAGAATTAGAATATTTATTTATTTTATTAATTTAATAATATAAATTAAATTAATCAAATTCTAATTATAAAAGATTTTTTTTTATTCAAACGGTATATTCAAAAATGCCGGTATTCCGGACGATATGATTCAATATGCAGTTTTTTCAACTGGTTTAGTCAATGTTATATCAACCATAATTTGTGTACCATTAATTGATAGACTCGGCCGTAAGCCTCTACTAGTTTATCCAATGATTGTCATTATTTTTGATTTTATTCTATTAACTACATTCCTTTTATTACAAGTAAAATAAATTTTTTTTTTTTAAAAAAAATTTCTTAAAATTAAAAAATCTTGTTTTTCTAAGCAAACATCAACTATCTTTTCATATTTGAGCATTGCTTGTATTATTATTTTTATTATTTGTTTCGCAGTTGGTTTGGGTCCAATACCTTTTGTTTATGTTGCTGAATGTTTTAGACAAGATGCTCGTGGAGCTGCTCTGGCTGTTTGTATGTTTACCAACTGGGTTGCAAACTTAATTTTGACTTTATCATTCGAACATTTGGCCGATTTGTTGACCAATTTTGTTTTCATCATTTTTACTGTAATTGTTTTTATTTCTGTTATTGTCATAGTCAAAAAAGTTCCTGAAACTAAAGGAAGAAACATTGAAGATATCATGTCCGAATTGAACGGAAACAAACTCGAACAATTTGAAAGATCAAATAATATTTTAATGTCAAATGTTAACGTTTGATTTTTCCTTTTAATTTTTTAAATTTTAGTAATTAGGATAAAATTTTAAAAATTTCAAAACATTTTAATTTTTTTTTGGTTTTTTTAATTTAAAACATGTAAATTTAATAGATTCGTTTAAAAATAAAAAAAATTCTACAAAATAAAATCAAATTTTTTTTTCATTTAATTGAAAATAAAATTATGTAATAATGTTTATAAATCTTAAAAGTATTTTTTTCTTGCTAAATTAATCAATCAAGCGGAAAATTTTATTAGTATAAATTTGTGACTATTTTACTTTAGTATCTTTACTTTTATCAGATTTTAAATAGAAATATTTTTTTTGTTACTAATTAATTATCATTATGGGTCACAGAAGTAATTTAAAATAAACATAGTTAGAAATTTACTAAAACTAAATCAAAATTTATATTTTTAAGCTTTAAGTGGTTATATAGGTTATGGTATGGGTACAAATATTTCATTTGATGGATATCACAGCTGTTGCGGTTTGTCACCAATAAAAATTGGCTATGCCATTCCAGCTTATTCTTTACCATGCTAAATCTTTTTATAAGCTTATAAATTTTATTTGTTTTTTATTAAAAAATCTCTATTTTTTTAACTAAATAAAAAGTAACATTTTAATCTAATAAAAAATTTAATTTAAAAAAGTATTATAAATGTTTTGCTTAATAACAAACTATTATGAAGAACTGTTTATTATATAAAAATTAGATCTTATTTTGTTTATCTTTCAGCATTTTTTGGATTTTGTACTTAGATTGAAATTCAGCTCTTATAATTATTTAAATTTATTTGATATTATGAATTATAGTCGCCAACGTTGCCAAAGCTAATTCACAATCAACGCAAGCAGAAGTAAAAGTTTGAATCTTACAAAAACTGGTAAAAATAGATAAACAAAGATTCTGTTTTTCATTTAATTCCTTCATAAGCTTAGCCAAGTCTTTTTTAAATTTAATTCCCTATAGTTTGGGATTCCAAACTTCATCTAATATGATAATTATTTCGGCTTAGATTTATTATAAAAATTTAGTTGTATTATCTATTCAATATTCAATAGTTTTTAGTTGGATGAGAAATAAATTTTATTCAATTTAATTTCCAATCCGTAATCCTTTTTGCACTCTGGATTGAAAAAACTCAAATAATTTTAATTTGAGAATAAGATTCTTCCAGAAAAAACTTTCAACTTGTAAAACCATTGAGTGTGTCGTCAGGCATACTACTAACAGTCCATTTGTTATATTTTACTTTAAAGATGTTAAATGAAGCAATAAAATACAAACATTTGCTTATCAATTTAAGAAATAAATTTCTTTTTCTAAAGCATTTAAAGTGTTAGTCTCTTTCTAGAATATCTACACCATGCATAATCTTAAATAGCTGAATGATATCACCACATTTTCTTTGCTAAATTAATAAAGTATAAAATTAATTATTTTAAAAACTTACTTTACTTATTATTTGAATTTATTAAGAATAAATTTAAAAAACAAAAACAACAACAACAATTTGTTTCTTAGCAATAAATTAAATTTGAATATTTATTAAATTAACTAAATAAGTCCATAAAAAATTTACCATCATAATTGAGTTAAAAATGCAAAATCAGATAAAATTATTTTAAGCAGAAACAATAGTCAAGTTGTTTATTTAAAATTATTTTAAAATAAGCACTTAATTCATCTACACCCGAAAGCTTGAGACTAATGATGATTAACCTGATTTTTTAAATTAAAAAAAAAAAAAAAAAAAAAAAAAAAACTGTTCAGGTAAAGAATTTAGCTAAAAATTTCTAAATAAATAAAATTATTTAAAGTAGTTGTGAATTATTTAAAAAAAAAATAAATAAACAAAAAAGGCAAAATTTATAAAAAAAAAAATAAAATAAATTTTAAATTTAATCCTATTTATTTCGAAATATTAAACTAAATTGACCTAAATCAATCTCTATTATTTTAATAAATTTAATTTGAAAATAAATTCTAAAATTTATAAATATATATAAGTAAAATGACAAATATAATATTTGAATTATTAAAAAATAAAATAAATTAAAAAGAAAACATTCAAATGAGATCTCAGATTCCAGCTAAATTAAAAATAATTTTTTATAATAATAATAAAACAAAATAGCAGCCATAATTCGTCGCTTCTGAAAATAATTTAAAAAATTAAAACTAATTTCAAAACAACAATTGTTTTTGTTTCAAAAATAGCTAAAAAAAAAATTATACAAAAAGAGTCAAATATCATTAATTCAATTCAAGTGTCTTTTATTAGTTTATTTTAAATGTTATTAGAATTTCGGAGAATGAAAAATATATTTTTTTTAAATTTGTTTAAATTTACATAAAGTTTTTTTTTAATTAAAAAGTTCTTTCTTTTTTAAAAAGAATTTAATTTTTTTTTTGTTAAAATAAAAAATAAAAATATGTTTAATTCTCAAATATTGAAATTCTTTGAAAAAAATATAAATTTGAACTTTTGATAAAAATTTAGAAAAACTAAAATAATTTGATTTTAGAAAATAAATTTTAAAAAATTTTTTTTTTTTTTTTTTATTTTTTAGATGCAAATTAATAATGCTACAAATGCAGCTGGTTTTGGTATACCGGCGAATATTTCCACAAATATTCTTCTCCAACAACAGCAACAAAATTTACTAAATCAAGCTCAACTAAGTTTATTACAACAACAACAACAACAGCAGCAGCAGCAACAGCAACAGCAACAATCACAGCAGACACAGTCTCAGCAAAAAGATACAACATTTACAAAAATATTCGTCGGTGGTCTTCCGTATCATACCACTGATGAAAGCTTAAAACAATTTTTCTCTCGCTTTGGTAATATTGAAGAAGCAGTTGTTATCACGGATAGATCGACAGGCAAAAGTCGTGGTTATGGCTTTGTATGATATTATAATTTAAAAAAATATATATATATATTCTTTGAATAAATAATTCGATTTACTAAAAGGTTACCATGGAAACAAAAGAAGCAGCTGAAGCAGCAATTTCAGATCCTAATCCGATAATAGATGGCCGAAAAGCCAATGTTAATTTAGCCTATTTAGGAGTTAAATCAAGAACTATTCAGCCAACAAGTTTTTAATAATTTTTTTTTTTTTATATTAAAATTGTTAATATGTTTAAAAGCTTCTTTTAAAAACTTTTTACAAATTGTTTTTAAATTAGTATGATTTGTTATTATTTTAAAAATTATTACTAAGCCTTAAAAATGTTAAGATTAAGTTTTTTTTTTTTAAATAATTTTTAAATTGTTGAAACTTTATAAAAAAAAAAATAAAATTTATAATAAGATTAAAGTTTAATAATAGTTTTCCAAAGATACTTCCAAAGATAAAGTATTCATATTCTGATCGCTTTGTTTAGTAGTAATAATAAGAGTAGTAAATTCTACGCATCAAGCATTCAGTTTGTTTCTAAATCCTGATTCTCAGTAATTAAATTAACTTTAAGAATTTAGTTTAGGTTACTTCATTTTACATTAAGAATTTAAATAGTTTTAAATATTACTAACCTCTTCAGTCGGATTTTACAAAACAAAATACATGTTTTATTGGTTTTTTAAATGGTCGTAATAATCGGTCTATTAAAATTAATAGACTCTTAAAGACTAGACCAAAAAGAAACAATCTAGATGCTTTTAAGCTTATTGAAATTAACTTAATCTAAAATTTTAATAAATTATTTTTTTAAGGTTTTATACCATTAACAATTGCCAGATATCCAATTCCAGCTGCAACAAGTTTTGGGTATTTTTTTATAATAAATTTATTAAAAAATTAAATTTATAAATATAAAAAAAAAGAATATAACGTTATAATATATTATAAACTAATATACTAATTTTGATTATTAAGATAAATCTTAAAGTATGTTTTATGATTTAATAAAAAAAAATTAATTTTTGTTGTGTTGTGGTTTATAAATTATTTTGGGTTTTGTTTGTAAAACGAGTTTAGATTTCGATTTAGCTTTTGGTTTTTTTTTTATGTTTTGTTTTATAAATTATCAAAAATCGGATAATTTAGAATTATTTTCAAGTCTTTTGAATTGTTTGTTTGGTTTTTTTTTTAAATGGTTTCTAAATTACCCGAATTGGCACTTTTTTTAAAAAATTTATTCTTGGTTTTCAAAAATATTACACTTTAAAGTTAAATAGGTTTGAAAGAATTTTTTAAATTGTTTATTAGTTTCTGAATGCTTATCTTTAATTTTATTTAAAAATTAAAACAAAAAAATTTTTATTTAAAATTTAAAAAACAATTTTTGTTTTGCCAGAATTCATCCAGTTTATTATTCTCAATTTGCCAACCCTACTGGTCAGCAGCAGATAGCTCTAACGCCCAACAATTTACTGATACAGACTCAAGCCAACAATTTGTCTACACCGGCTCAAACTCCGGCATTTTCTCCTCTCACTTCAAACGGCCTTCTAGACTTTGCTTCGACAAGTTACAATCCGCATCTAGCTGTAGCCTCGAACCGCGCCAGTCCATTCGATACCGCAAATCCTTTGACCAACCAATTTCTATTGAACAATACCACAAATTCTAATCTAACTAATCAAAGCACCATTAATGCTGTTCTAACAGCTAACCAAGTTCAAAATCAAACAAATTATTACGCTTTGCAACAATTGACAAGCGCTTTTCAGACTCAATAATAAAATTCAAAATTTTTAAATCTTATTATTTTTTTTTTTTTAATATATTTAAAACAATGTAATCATGAAAATTTAAATGTTTAATTATTTGCAAATTTAAAAACTAAAATAAAGTAAAAAAAATTTCCAATAAAATATTACAAAAAGCATTATATATTCTTTATTTACAAGAGAGGAATTGAATTTTTTGCCTTAAAATTAATTTTTGTTCTGGCTGTTGTTCTATTTTTGTAATAAAATTTTTCTTTTAATCTTTTAAAACCTATAAATACAAATGTATTAAAATGTATTAAAAATACAATAGTATATTCAAGTTAAATTACCCAATTTATAATTTTCCGAATAACCGGCATATATAAACGGATTAATAGCTGTATTGCTGTATGCCAAAAAATATGAAATCCATTCCAAATCGTTCCACCATGTTGGAAACTTTAAATAAAAAAATTATTAAAGAAAATATAAAAATTTACAAATGAATTTTATTAATTAATCATCAATAATATTAAGTTACAATAAATATAAAATTGAATTTAATAATTATTAAAATGATAAATAAATAAATAAATAAGCTTAGATTAATTGAAAATGTGATGATTTAATAGAATTAATATAAAATATATAATCAATATATTATTAAGAGCTTATCTATAACTATAACAAAAAATTAAAATAAATCAAAAAACCTAGAATAAAATAAAAAAGCTTAAGTTATTTTAACTTTTTAAAATTCTATATTTAAAAATTTTATTTAACTGCTCGGAAAAATCTAGCAAAAGTAAAAGTCACTAAAATCTTGTATTAAATCATGTATTAATGATTAATTTTCTATTATATAATAATAAATATGTTATTCTTTTGACTTGATTTATTAAGAAAAAAATTTTTGATACAATTTTTCTAAAAAAATAAATTCTAGTTAAAACCTAAAATAGAATCTTAGAATTTAAATCTTATATTAAAAATGTGATTATATTTGAGTTTAGCGTATGATATAATCTTCATAAATATCAAAAAAGGAAATTTGAAGTCTAGGCTCGATACATAATTTAAAAATATAAAAAAATATTATAGAATTATTATATTATTATTGTAAAAATTTTCATTATATTATATACCTTTATCTATTTAATTGGAATAATTTATAAATTGCACACATTTTGATACAATTTATAGTCAAAAAGGGAGAAAATTAATAATTTTGGTTATGATGTCTTAATAATTAAAATTTTAAATAATTAAAATTTACTCTATTAGTATATTCCATGAATAAAAGCATTGTTTCTAATGGTGACCAACATATAAAAAATATAACCAATATATAAATAAGCATAAATGTAACTTTTTTTCTTTTTTTCAATGCTGTTTTTTTATCTTCTGAAAAATGTTCACCAACAATTTCAGATTTTGTTAATTTATAAATAATAACAGAATATGTTATAGACATGATGAAAATTGGCAAGAAAAATAATAACAAAATAATAGTTGTATAATAAATTCTTTTCAATGGTCTTGTTATTTTTAATGCACATCCATTTTTATCTGTATCTAGATATATTGGCCAACCCAAATCATCACAATTTGTTTCTACAAAATCAGACCATTTTCTTTCTGTATATGTTCTATATATAAAACTTGGTATTGATACCAAAATAGATATCATCCATATCAATAATATTAATAAATAGCTCATTTTACTAGTTAATTTTGATTTAAATGGATAAACAATACCAATGTATCTATCACATGATATTAAACTTAATGTCAATACACTTGCTATTATGCTTACCATTTGCATGAATGAATTTAATTTACAAAATATTTTGCCCAATATCCAAAATTTATTCAATGTCATAACACATTGTACCCACATACATGATAATACTATTGCCAAATCGCATATAGCCAAATTTAATATAAAATAATTTGTTGATTTTCTCATAAAACGATTAAAATATATTACTAATATTATAAACAAATTTCCAATTAGTGCTATTAAGATTATAGCTATATACAAAAATATTTTTATTGTATTTGTTATTAATGAAATATTGTACAATTCATTTTCATTTTCTTTTCTATTTAATGTAAATTTGTAATAACTCATATTTATTCTCATATTTTCTACATTTTTTGTAAACATATTCCAGTCATTTAGACTTTTAATACAAATTGTAGAATTAAAATTCATTTTTTTTTAGATGCTTGTTTTTTTGTTTTCGAATTTTATTAAAATTTATAAAGTAGTTTTAAAAACAAAGATAGAAAATTTTATTTTAGCATTTAAAAACATTATTAATTTTTGTTTGTTCATTGATCTTTTTAAAAATAAAAAAAACACATTTCTTTAATATCGATTTTTAGATTTTTATAAAAAAGCATTCAAAAATAATTCAAAAAAAAATTATATAAATTCAATTTTATTTCATTCCTGAAAACGTTTTTTTTTTGTGTCAGAAATAATTCCAATTTTCAAATCAATTTTAGCCTAAAAAATACATATTAGAATTTGATTTCTTTATGTATTATACCATATTCCAAAATTTTACAAAAAAAAAATTTATTCCGAAAATTCATTTTATTCTTTTAAAACGATTTTTTTTAATAAATATAATTTAATTCCCGTCAAAAAAACCTGCCGACTCTGAATTTGAATAGATCTTAAATAATACATTATAGTCATTATAGTTAGATAATCGTTTTCATTGAGTTCTGTAATTTAATAACGATTTAATAGTTAATAATTTTTTTTTAAATTAATAAGAATCTTTTATAGTTAAATTAAAGACTTAATAAAATAAAATGATTGCTTTTTTTTTGTAAAATTATTTTTCAATAAAGGATCTATTTTAGGAAATATTTAAAAAAACAAAAAAAATATTTTTATTTTATCAATGTAATCTAATAATCAAAGAAAAGTATTTTATTCTTTTTTATAATAAAAATGTTTTTTTTTTTTTATAAAAATTGAATATTCAATTAATTAAGATACATAAATTCAATTTTCTTTTTATTAATTAAAAATATGATAATTAAAGCGTGAGATGAATCCATGTTTATGAGATTTTCATGGTAAATTTGATATTTAATAATCTGGATTAATTATAAATTAAAAAAAAAAAATTAATTACTAAAGCTCAAAGTGAATGCTGTCTTATTTCTAATCGTCGTGTTTATGTTTAGTTAATTTTTTTTTTAATAATCAAAACGTTAATAATATTAAAAAAATATTTTAACTTAATTTAAATTTTACTTGATAATATTTGTACTTCATTTCATTCAATTCAGGTTTATTTAATAACTATTTGGAACCATTGTAATATGTAGCCAGTATTGGTCACATTATTGAGATTATATGAAAATAAATTGTTAAAATATGCTCAAAATATGGAAGCTGACAATTAAGTCTTTTTTTTTAAATTTTTATTAAAACTTTTCTAAAGCTGTGAAATAAAATAATGTTCTTATTTTTTTTAGTTTCAACAAAAAAACTTAAAAATCTGCTAGAATTTATTATTTGAGAAATTTTGCAAATGATTCTAAATCTCTTAGAAATAATTCAATTCTATTAAACATTTTAAACTAAAAGGCTTTATCTTCTCACATATTTTTATATATTGAATAAAAAACTTTGATTTCAAGAGAATATAAAGCTTTGAAAAGTTAATTTCCATTCTATTTACTATTTATTTGAATAACTTTGTTTCAACATGATATAAAATAGTTCTGAAAATTGTTAGTTTCTTTCGCAAAAGCTTTGTTTTGTATATGTGAGACAGACAGACTTGAATTTTTAACAAAACTTTCCAATTGGATTTTCCAATATCATTTATGATTAACATAAATTACATTATTGCCAATTTTATTTTCTTTATCTTAAACAAAAAGCAAAATTCAAAATCTATCCTAGTCTCCCTTTTCATTTTTTATTTATTTAAAACTATAACTATATATATTCCTAAAATTCCATCAATAATAAATTTTAAACATAAAATGCCTAAAACAAAAAACGTTTACATTTGTGATCAGTACGTCAAGATCTAGAAGAATATAAATATAATTACTTATCATTTGTCAATATAACATATCCTATAGTGTATTTTAATCTTGATTTTACATAGTACTAATATTATCCTGTTTAGATAATTCAAAATTCAGATGATCTAAAGCTTAATAGAAAAAAAAATTCAAGATATATTATATCATCCATCCTATTGAGATTTGTAAAGAAACCTTAATTATTTTAAACGGATATAATTAGCTAAAATTAAAAGCAGTTGTCGTTCTTTTTTTTAAATTAACTTTTATAATTTCTTATTTCTAAATGTTCTTTTTAACGTTAAAAAATTCAAAAACATATTTAGAATGAAAAATATTTTTCTCATATATGTTGTTAAGCCTACCTTTCTGAAGTCATTTTAATTATGATTATATATGAATTATTTAAAAATAATTGATTGTTTGTGACTTGGATCAAATTAAAAATACTTAAAAAGTAATTAAATTTCTTGGCTTTAAGATTAGTTATGGATTTAATTGAATTAATAAATATTTTAGAACATAGCATGACATAATACATGTCAAAATACATATATATTTTATATTTAATGTGTTCGCTCTGCTCTAAATATACAATGAATAGTTATATATATATTTTTTTTATATTTCCTGGTTTTTATAAATTTAATTAAAATATAAAGATGAAAGATTCTATATTCAATATTTAAACAAAAATAAAACTCTTTCAACAAATTATTTTGAACAAATTTAATTAATTTATTTAAGAATATATATATATATATAAACAAAATTTAAATTGAAATCTTATTACGTCAATAACAAAATTATTAATTTGAGATTTATTACAACAAACAATAATTTAAAATTGTCTATATAATATAATAAATAAAATAAGAAAAAAATTAATTAATTTGAATCATAAATTAACTTTTTGTTGAGATCAAATGTTGCAGAACATGATTTTAAAGTAGCTAATGAATAAATGTTTTTGTTAGAATTTGATTTTGTCATTAGATAAAAATGAGATTTTTTATCTGATTTATTAAATAATCTATGTTTGAGTCTTCTAAGACCTGTTAAAAAAAAACAAATTTATAATTAATAATAATAATTATAATAATAAATTTTAATATATATACCTAGTTTGTAATTTTCCGAATAACCAGCATATATAAATGGATTAAGAGCTGTGTTACTATAAGCTAAAAAATATGAAATCCATTCCAAATCACTCCACCATTTCGGAAACTTGAATTTTAATTTAAAAATATAATTAGAAAAAAATCAATATTTTTAAATTTTTTGAGCTTATTTAAATCAAATAAGATAATTATAAATATTTAAATTTAAAATTTATTTAATCAGGTAATATGTATCATAATTATCAATTTCTCCTGAAAATATTTAATTATTCCATTATTTTGATTTTAAATAAAACTCGTGATGTGTAATATACAGTATTTGAATCAAGTAATAGAAGAATAAGAAATAAAAAAAAATTTAATTAAAATATTTTAATCTAGGCTCAATATAGAGCTTTAGATAAAATTTTATATAAATCTTATAATAATTAAATAAAATATTTTAAATATTGAATAATCTATTTTAAAGAAAAATTTTTGATAATATTTTAAAGTGTTATCATTTATACTGTATATTTGATAATTACGTTCTCTTAGTAAAAGTATGTAATTAACATTTAAAATTTTTAATTCTTTAGTTAAGTTGATTGATAAAAATCAATAATTTTTTTCTTATCTTAAATTATATTAATAAAAGCCCAAAATGTAATCGAATTAAATTTATTTAAATTCAAGATAAATTTCTACTATTTAAGCGTTCTTATCTTTTTTGAAATATTTAAATTAATTAAATTTAAATAAAAATATTTCTTTGAGTTATTTTCAAAAATAATTAGAAAAATTACAGTTTAACACTCTTATTTCTGTTATGATAACTATTTGGGATTTTATTCCTCCTTCCCAAGAATAACCCATCATCCTTTCCCAACTTTAAATCTTTTATTTATAAGACATACTGCTTGTCAAAATACCCATATGGTCTAGAGGTCCTTACACTTACTTTTACTACAAAAGACCACATTAATATTCTTCAGAAGAATCTAATAAGACAGATGTTTAACCTTCCACAGTACTGTCATATGTCTAGAATCCTTAAGGCTCTCAAAATTTATAACTTTGAAGAACTTTAAATTTTCTCTAAACTGTCTTTTATTAATACAATAAAATTTAATTTCATTTCTTCTCAAATCTTAAAGTCTATGTACAATTACTCAGCTTCCAACGAAACCTTCACTTCTGATCTTGCATTAATTTCCAAATATTTTAAGACAGAGACCTCATAAAAAAGGAAAAATATAAATAAAATTAAAAAAAATCTTAACTTTATTACGAATAATGACATATTAGACTATATCTGGATATGTCTTTACAATTTGAAATTCAAACACTACAGATATAATCTAAAAAATTTTACAAAAAATAAATGAAATTTAGAGTTTTTAGTCCTCCCTTATCCTATTCGTCTGCTCATTTCTGACTTTTTTTTAATTACCTAAAAAATTTTTATAACTTTTTTTCTTTCTTCTCTTACAATTTATATGATAATTTATACAAATTTTTCTAAAGCATTTTTTTAAATTTTTTTAATTCTCCATAATGAAGGTTAATTTAATTCAATAAATAAATAAATATTTGGATAATATTTTATGAGCTTTTGGTTAAACTTACTCTATTAGTATATTCCATGAATAAAAGCATTGTTTCTAATGGTGACCAACATATAAAAAATATAACCAATATATAAATAAGCATAAATGTAACTTTTTTTCTTTTTTTCAATGCTGTTTTTTTATCTTCTGAAAAATGTTCACCAACAATTTCAGATTTTGTTAATTTATAAATAATAACAGAATATGTTATAGACATGATGAAAATTGGCAAGAAAAATAATAACAAAATAATAGTTGTATAATAAATTCTTTTCAATGGTCTTGTTATTTTTAATGCACATCCATTTTTATCTGTATCTAGATATATTGGCCAACCCAAATCATCACAATTTGTTTCTACAAAATCAGACCATTTTCTTTCTGTATATGTTCTATATATAAAACTTGGTATTGATACCAAAATAGATATCATCCATATCAATAATATTAATAAATAACTCATTTTACTAGTTAATTTTGATTTAAATGGATAAACAATACCAATGTATCTATCACATGATATTAAACTTAATGTCAATACACTTGCTATTATGCTTACCATTTGCATGAATGAATTTAATTTACAAAATATTTTGCCCAATATCCAAAATTTATTCAATGTCATAACACATTGTACCCACATACATGATAATACTATTGCCAAATCACATATAGCCAAATTTAATATAAAATAATTTGTTGATTTTCTCATAAAACGATTAAAATATATTACTAATATTATAAACAAATTTCCAATTAGTGCTATTAAGATTATAGCTATATACAAAAATATTTTTATTGTATTTGTTATTAATGAAATATTGTACAATTCATTTTCATTTTCTTTTCTATTTAATGTAAATTTGTAATAACTCATATTTATTCTCATATTTTCTACATTTTTTGTAAACATATTCCAGTCATTTAAACCATTTATACAAGTTTTGTTTAACATAATCATTTTAGAGAATTTATTTTTTAAATTTCGATTCAATTTTTAATTTTTTTTTTAACTAATTTGATCAGTATTTTTTAATCTAAATAGATTTAAACACTCATTATTTCAATAATGTTTTATTAGACTTAGACTAATACTAATATTTACTAAAGTAAGATTATCCATTTCTTTTTTAATTATTTTGAAAATAATTGTTTTACATTTTTACCTAAATATAACCATAATTTTTTTAAAGAATAGCTTAAATTTTAATTAATTTTTATTAATTAAATTAATTTTTCGTTCAGCTCATAAAAAAAATTTTTCTTTAATAAAATTATTTTCTATTTACTGATTTTTTAAATTAATTTTCTTAATTTTTACAAGGATTTGATTATGAATACAATTGGAGTTTGATTTCAAATTGTAAATCTAATTTTTTATTTTTTTCAATTGATGCATCAGAAAGGTTGAAAAATTGATAAATTAAAAAAAATATTTAGTTATTATTTAATTCTTTTCTAATAAAACTAATAAGTAATTTTCAGCTAAATAAAAATTTTTTATTTAATTTAGAAATAAAAAAATTTGATTTTGATATTATTTAAGAATTATACAAACCGGGTATAATTTTTTAATAACAATAAATTAATTAAACTCATGTTTATTTCATCGTTTATAAATCTTTTTTAATCATTTTTGAGATGTAATATAATTGCGTTTTTTTTTTTGTATATTAAGATTGAAAAAAATCTCAATTTAAAATTAATTATTTAAAATATTTATTTCCTTTTACTTTACATAATCGTCTGTTATTTATTAAAAGAAAATCTTTAAATTTTGCTTTTATTGATTTTTACATTCAAATTTATAAATAATCTATTTTTAAATTTGACAAGTTTAATTTACTCTTGTTTTTAAATTTAAAAGTTTTACATTTTCTTGATTAAATTCAAAAATTTTAAAACATTTTAAACACTCTTTGAAACGAATATTTTTTAATAAAGAAAAAAATTAACTTCTTTTTTGGAAAATTTTTTAAAGTAAAGTTAAATTCTCAAATATTTGAAATATAATAATATTCTTTTTAATTTACTAATTTATTTTGATAAGATAATTGCATTAGTAGTAATTAGAGAATTTATTTTTAGAAAAAAATAAATTTTTATATAATACCATAATAATAAAATTGAACTACTTTACTAGAAGAAGGAAATTCTAAAATGGTTTTCTTTAAAAAAGTTGAAATAAGAGATCAAAAACAAAGATATGGTGGAACACAAAGAGGCTTATTTGCTTTGGAAAGAATCGAAAAAGGAGAAAAAGTATGGTATTGTGAATGTGGTGATAAAGATGGTTCATATACAAGAGATCAATTATTAAATCTAATAAACAAATATCCTAAATTAGATTATTTTATTCGTTCATTTTCATACATGATTGATGATGATTTATATGCTTTGCCACATGGTTATTTAGAAGAAAAAAATAATGATGAATGTGCTTTATTTAATCATTCGTGTAATCCAACTTGTGGTTTTAGTGAAGATGCTTTTGGTGATAATGTAATTGCTCTAAGAACTATAGAGCCTGGTGAAGAATTGACTTATCATTATGGTATTTTAGAAACAGAAGCAAGTCTTATTTATGATCTAGAATGTAAATGTATGAGTGAAAATTGTTGTAAACTATTAACATTTGATTATTATCGTGATGATAATTTTGTTAATACATATTTTAATTATATGACTCCATATCTTAAAAAAAAGTGTCTAGATATGAAAACAAAATGGTACAGTACAAATAGTTATGTTAAAAGATATTTATTAAATATTAAAAATGATAAGATAAAATACAATAATAATAATAATAATAATAATAATAATAATAATCTTGTTAATGTTAATGTTAATGATAATAGAATTGCATCTTCTCTAGGTTCTTCTTGTTTAGATTCAAATTCTTCTTCTTCTTCTTCATCTAATTCAGATGCATCTTTAAGTGATTTGGATACTGATATAGATGATTATCAATTAGGTTTATGTAGTTTAAAATTGATCAAAAAAGATGAATTAATAGCTACTTATAACATGTCTAATATAACCGAATCTAGTCATTTTATTCGTAATTCTTTAAATCCAACATGTTATTTAATTGGTAATAATGTTTATGCTAAACAAGATCTATCACCAGAGACTGAATTAACACTTAATTTCGATTCTATTTAAATATATGAATATTTAATTTTTTTTTCCACGATTATTTTCTTATTAGGCTAGATATTTTATACTTAATCAAATTTTTAAGATTTTTATAAAAATTTAAAATTCTCATTGATATTTTAATTAAATAATTGATCATTTTTATGACCGTTTATTTATCATTTTATTTAATATTTTCTATTTAACCAAAAAAGATATTTACCATTATGCTCCTTTTTGACTAAATTAGAACAAATTTTATAATATTTGTTTCAAATCTTAAATATTTATTTTGCTCAATAAATTATATTAATAATGAAATTTTTATTTTAATAAAAAAATTCTGAAATAAAACTTTTTTTGTTAAATTGTTTTACAAAAATCAAAATTAGTAAACGAAAGTTTCACTTTATCAAAGTTAAGAATTAATTCTAGTCTTTTTTAATTGAAAATTCAAACTTTATTGTTCCAAATGTTTCCTACGGAAAAGAGAACTCTAAACAGTCATTTTGGTTATAGCTTATGAAACTCATTCAAGTAAAATATTGCTTATGAATTTCGGTTTGGTAAAGATTTTTAAAAATTTCTGAATTTTTTATTTTTAAATTTAAAAAAATTAGCTATTTATATTTGATTTTTCCTGCTTTGCCAAATGAACATTTTGGGCCGATTTGCACAAATTTTGCATTTTTTTGCCAATTCAATTAAACAAGTCTGAGATTTTTCTTATAGATTTGCATCTTGACCGATAGTATATATGTGCATTAATCGATACGGAAATTGACGATACTAGCGTACAAAGCGCCGAATTTCCTGAGCATTTTTGAAAGTAAAAAAGTGTTGGAAGAAGACAACAATTAATAAAATTCGATATAATAAAACTATTAAAAAAATGTTCTTGAAAAGTATTTATTTATATGATAATTAAAATTAGGTTTGGTCAAATAATTAAGCTCTTGAAAAGGATATGATTATTTTTGTTATTAAAATAAAAAATTAAATTAAAAAAAAAATTAAATAAAATGGAAAAATCAAATGTTGAAAATTATATTAAATCACATTATGAAACCGGCTTAGAAGTTTCTGAAGCTTATTTTTAAAATTAAATTTAATATTATTTATTAATTAATTTGAATTTTTTAAAAGGTTGAAAATGGAAAGTGTTTAAACAATATGAATTTAGTTAACAACAGTATGTAAAATTTATTGAATAATAGACTTGGTTCATATTTTTGTAATTGATTCTAATATTAAATAATCTTTATAAAAAAAAATTTGAAATTTAGTAAAATTTGAGTTATAAAGTTAATTTTAATATTTGAATTAAATTTAATAAATTTAAAAGGGTTTATTAAAATAAATCATATAGTCTATTTAAAAATTTAAAAATAAATAACAATAGGCTATTATATTAAGTAAAAACTGTATATTTTAAATACAACTGTAAAATTGTTTCTTAATTTTTTATTTTCTATTGTATTCTTATTTTTTTTGAATTTTTAATATTTTTGAAAATTTGAATTATCAAATTTTTTTTTAATTTAGAAATGAATAATCAATTCTTTCCAATGGGACAATTTCACCAAAGCCCAATACAAAATCAACAATCACCAGTGCAAAATCAGAATCAAGTTTCTCAACAAAATCAAGTAAGTTATACATTTTAATTCATTATATTTAAATTTTAAAAATAGTTTATTTTTTATTCAAGGCATCAGTTCCAAGTCAACAATTGGAGTATCATGGGGATAAATGTTTATGTTGCCCATTTGGTTGCTTACCAAACGGGTTTAATTGTAACTTTTGTAAAGATTGTTGCACAATTCAATAAGATTTTAATTAATTATTAAAAGACTTTAATTTTCATTAAAAAAAATCTTATATTAATTTCATTTAACTTTTTATTAAAATTTTCTTTAATTGAATTTAAAAATAAATAAATTTTAAAATTGATCAAATATCATTTTAATTTTATAACTTAAAAATAAGCAAATAAATCTTTAACATCAATTAGCAATAATTGAAATTATGCTAGATACATAAAAAAATACTAAATACTTTATTAAGATAAATGAAATATATTTAAAAATTAGAGCTTTCTAAACTCAAAACTTTTACAAATCAAAGCAAATTTTTTTTACCAAGACTTAAAACAAGCTAGCACTTGAAAAAAAATGAATTTTTTTAAATAACAAATATAATCTAGGTTTGATAAAAAAGCAAATCTAAAGTTTCTAATAAAATTTTTTTTAATATTTTAATAATTTATAAGCTACAAAATAGAAACCAAAATATAAAATAGTTTATTTAGAATGAAATCGGCAAGAATATTTTTCAGAAATTTAAATAATTTAAAATATTTAGCCAAAAAAATAAAATTCATAAAGCCAAATTTAAGTTTATTAAAAGAGACGAATAAATTTTTTTTTTCGAAGCATTTGCTTGCAACCAATTTGGTAATATCGATGAGCTTCAGTGCCGCTGGAGACATGATTGAACAAATATTCGAATATTTGTCAAAAGAGATTGATTATTGGAATAAAAAAAGAACACTAAAATTGGCTATAACAGGTCTTACGGTGGGTCTAGTTTGCCACTATTGGTACACTTATTTAGACTACAAATATCCACATTCAACACATAAATCAATATTCAAAAAAATCGTCCTCAATCAGCTCATATTTTCGCCTTTGTGCATACTAGTTTTCTTTTTTACTCTAGGCCTAGTCGAAAATCAAACAAACGAGAAAATTTTTAATGACTTAAAAGAGAAAGGCAAAAAAATTTACATTGCCGAATGGGTAGTTTGGCCACCGGCTTCTTTGATTAATTTTTATTTTGTACCGTACAAATTTAGAGTTTTATATGATAGCTTTGCTTCGCTTGGTTTCGACATTTATAATTCTTATATTGTTCATAAAGAATTCCAAAAAAGCAAACTTAAAACTAAATTGTAATATTTATAAAATAGTTGTAAATAAATTTTTAAAAATTTTTTTTATTTTTAAAAAAAAAAAAACAGCTAAGCAATAGGTATAGAAAAAAATATCATTTTAGACCAAAAGATAAACAAATGAGAATGAAAATATAAATATAAATAGGATTTATTAGGCAAATAGTTTTTGTTAATGATTTTGATACATAAAATACTAACTTGTTAATATTTAATCTTTAATCTTAATATTAAAGTTTGAATTCTGATTAGAAATTTTTTACTTATCATAAAACATAAATCAGATTTAATTACAAAAAAAAAAGCTTATAAAAAGAATTTAAATTTACTTTAAGATGAAGCACAAACCATCAATATGGTAAATTAAAGGTATTGTTTAGTTGAATTATATTTGAATGAAAATAAATTAAAGCTTGAATAATGGAATTAAGTTATTTTGAAAATTTAATCAAGCCGAAGTAAAGAGCAAACGTATTTGGAAAAAAACTGATATTCAAGAAGGAAAACACTCAAAATTTAATTTTTATACAAACCATTTTAAAAATAACAAATATAATCATATATAATAAAAATATTTTTTTTTTCGATTTAATTTTGGAGCAATAATTTCAGATCTTTTAATACTCTTTGACTTGTTTTAAACAAATTCAAAATTTTATAACTTTTATATCTAATTGATAATCATCATATTATTATGAATTAAAAAATAGCCTTACAATTTGATGAAAAAAATCAGTTTCAGTTTATTATTTTGACTAGAAAATATTTAGACAAGTATTATTGACTTTTGAGCAAGCTCGGTTGGAATTTTCAATATTCGTAAGCATATTACATTACATAGATTACATAGTAAGCATATATAACCACATAAAGAAGATATAGAAAAGTATGAAATAATAAATCAATTTTAAAAAAACATGCTAATATAGAAAAGCTCAAAATATGGTCGATAAACTCTTTTAAAATGAAAATTGTATCAAGTTAATAAGCAAAGAAGACGAAGTATGTCTTAGATAATCTTAGTTTATTGTATTAAATTATTTGAGACTTTGGATTTGTTTTTTTTTTTATTTAAATTGCTATAAAGGAAAAAACTTTAAACATTAAAGGTTTGAATAGTATTTTCAATTAAATATTTTATTTGAAATTAACTTTAATAAATAAATAAGCCAAAAATTGTCTATTTATTTTTAAAGCTTTTTTTATTTAATTAATAAATTTTTATAATCTTTTAATAATTGTTTAACTTCTGATTGTCTCAAAGTAATTAATCAAAGTAAAGTCTTACATAGCTTTACAAAACTATACCAAAACTTGATTATCAATATTTATTATATAATTCAATTTTTATCTTAAATAAAATATTTTAAATACATTTAAGACTTGTTTTAATGAAAAACTTTTACAATCTTTATTTAACTATTTAATGAAGAAATATAATAAAAATGATTTTGATTTTTTTCACACTTTGTTATAAAAAATATAAAATTTGCAAATGCAAATTTTTTAAATTTATTTACTTGCTTAAAAATAAATTTTTCTTTCTTCAAAGTCTTCAAATTTAGGCTTTTAAGTCTCATCTAATTTTGCGACGATTGGAAAGTACTTCAAATACACCAAATAACATGCAAATAATTCTTTCTTAGTTCAACCAAACCAACAATAACCATAAATATTATTTTCAAACTTAATTAACTTAATTCAAATTAATTAAGTATAAACTTGAAAAGCCTAAAAAAAAATAAAACTATCAACAACAACCGAGTACACCAATTTTATAATTAATCATTAATTAATACTTAATATACTTGTTTTTTTTTTAAAAAGATTTTATTTTTAAAAAGATTAATTAATTTTCTCAAAATAAAAAAAAAAAAATAAAATAATAATTATCTTCTTTTAAAATGTTTATAAATTTTTGTAAAATATTAAATATTATAAACTGATCATATAAAATGTTCAAGTGAATTATTGATTTAGATAAATTAAAATGTTTTTAGGATTAAACATGTATTTTGATTTTTCTCAGATTAAAAACAATATTTCAACTCAACAAATTTTACCACAACAAAAAAAAAGAAAAGAAAAGAAATAGAAAAAAGCCAAGCGATGTTTATTAAATGAGATAAACTAAGAATTTACAAGATTAACTTTTTTTTTATTTTTATTTTTTTTTTTACAAACAGGTAGATAAAGTAAAACAATAAAAATAAATCAAAAACATAAAAAAAAATAAAAGTGAATTTCATTTTGTTGTATTTCAATTTGACTTTAATATTTTCTATTCCGGTTAAATATTGAATTAATAATAAAAATTACCCATCAATTAAACAACACCGATATATTAATAAAATATTTTTTAAAAGGCGTTCTTTTTATTTCATTTTCATCCTAAACTTAATAAAAGTTTCAATTTTATTTTATTTTGTTTTTAAATGTTATGTTATTTATTATCAATAATTGGAATCATATTTTATTGCTTAAAGAAAAACCAAGGTCCGATATTTTATGATTTATTTACAAATTCGGGTTCTAATTAACAATTTATGATCCAATACTTAATTGTGTCGCTTTCTACTTTAATTTCTAATTTATCCCAGTATTATAAAATTAAATTCTTCTATTTTATTTTTTTAAATCTAACATATAAAAACCGAAGTTTATTTCTATTTAGAATTAATTCAAAAATTCAATAAAAAAAAAAACTTGTTATTGATAGTTATATGAGGAATTTTTCTAGAAGAGAGAAAAAGTGTTTCTAAAATTTTTTTTTCTATAATCAGGTGAATTAAGCAAATAATCAGATTGATGATAATAACACTAATTAATCAATTAACTCACAGGATCACAGAATTTCGGGTAGAAAAATTCCGGTGTCAAATCACAAAAATATCCAAATTAAGAAAAATCTATCAAATATTATAAAAAGAAAGAAATTTTTCTATTTCTTTATTTTATTTATTTTCGAATAATTTTAATTGGCTTAGGTAAAGTAAATTAAAATCTATTGGTCATCTATTCTTAAATTCAATTGGCCTATTTGAAAAACTATCATCAAATTACTAATTTATAAATTAAATAACTTTTGTTTTAATATTTTTTTATTTAGGAAAATAGAAAATAAAATAGAAAAAATACAAAACTAAATCTAAATCTACCTTCTTAATTCAAATTCAAACCTGAGCAGTATTTAATTCATTCAAATAAAATATATTTATATATATTTATTTATTAAGGATAAAATAATTAACTTTGTTTTTTAAAATTTATCATTTACTTGTTAAACATTCTTATTTCTTTTTAAATATATTTAATTTCAAATCTTTGAAATATTAATACAACTACAATAATAATAATAATAATAATAATAATAATAATAATAATAATATTAATAGTAATAATAGTAATAATAATATTAAGTTTAATCTATTATTAATATTTAGATTTTTGTCTAATAAAGTCAAAAAATAAAATTTATTTTATCATTTTCTTAAATTTAAAATAAAAAAAATAAAAAAAAAATAAAACATGGTTATAACAAGCTCAAATTCAATGAAAACAATGAACAACGGTATAGCGATTAAACTAGAAGACAGAGATTTGTGGATGAGATTCTTTGGCAAAACGAACGAAATGATTGTGACTCGTTCAGGTCGAAATATGTTTCCAGTGCTCAAAATGAGCCTATCAGGTCTAGAACCAACAGCTATATATGAAGTTGTGGTCGATTTTCAACAAATAGACAATCACAAATGGAAATATATTAATGGCGAATGGCAACAAGGAACTAAACCAGATCCAGTTCAATTAAAATGCGAATACAAACATCCAGACTCGCCAAACTTTGGCTCACATTGGATGAAAGATTCGATAAGCTTCAATAAAATTAAGCTCACTAATAAACCACCGAATAAGGGCCAAATTCAGCTCAATTCATTGCACAAATACGAGCCTAGGATAATTATATTTAAGCTTAATTCTAATCAAAGAGAAAAAATCGCTGAAGCAAGTTTTCATGAGACACAATTTATAGCTGTTACTGCCTATCAAAATGAAGAAATTACTAGCTTAAAGATAAGATTTAATCCTTTTGCTAAGGCTTTTCTAGATGTCCGGGAAAGACCAGATAGAGATGGAAACGAAGATGCTTATTCTGGCGAAGAGCAAAACTCTTATTCTACTCAATTTAATAATTTTCAAGCGCCAAGTTTAACTGAAACTCCATGGAATTCGAATGCTGCAAACTCAAATTTGCTAATAGCTCAAAATAATTACAATGCGCCAAGTAAAAGTGTCGAAAGAGTTCGCAACTTGGCTTCGCATAGATCAAGTCCATACTCAACTAGTCAATCTTATCATCAGCAATTTCTCAATAGTCATAAAGAAGAATCTAGACCTGTTAATACCTCATCGCCTTTATCATCATCATCATCATCATCATCATCATCATCATCATCTTCCTCATCATCTTCTTCGACTTCTTCTTCATCTTCATCTTCTAGCCAATTCACTACACCCAATCAAAATTCAAGTAATTATTTTTTAATATCATATTCACTCAGGTGTTTAATAAATATTTAAATTTCTTTGTATTAAAAATTCCGTACTTTATTAGTTTTATACTTAAAATCAAATTTACACCTATTTCGGTTTTATTAAAAAAAAATTTTTTTTCTTTATTTTTAAGATATTCTAAGCCCAAGAGGTTTGATTACAAATAACACATCATTAACGGCATCTACTTCTAATACTCCAAATACTACTATTCTATCTACAAGTGGAAATTTGCCACATGAATTTAACTACGACTCATGGTCTTTAAACAACAGAATTAACGATTCTTCACCCTTATCGAACTCTTCAAGCTCTTCGTCTAATCTATCACCTTCACAAAATCACTTCTCTTTGGGCAATCAGCTACAAATACCCGTCGCTTCATCGCCTCAAAATTTCAACTATGTTCAAAACCAATTCTCTTCTTACAACAGTCCGAATTGTTCAAATCAAAACTCTTATTGGTCCAACTACAACCCATATTCGATTCAAAGTCAGAGCACTACTTCTACTTATCCAAATTATGCTGTAGTTGCTTCAGCACTAGTTGCCAATTATCAACCACAAAACCAATACACAAACTCTTCACAAAGATTTAGTAACAATAACCAATACACCAATGCATATGGCTCGAATAATTTTTATTTAAATGAAACTAGTCAAACTAGTAACTCTAATAGCTCTATTTTAAACCAGCTTGCTGTCGTTGCTGCTGCTCAAAACAGCAACGAGTTGTATGCTTACAACAAAAACTCACCAAATAATCTAAATCAAGACGATGCAATTGAAAATTCTATTTCAAATCAAGTCATTTCCAACGACAGTGGTTTCGAGTCTCCAAAAGTTTGTTTAAGCTTAAGCAATACCAAGCATACAATAAACGATTCGAATTGCTCTTCAAACACTTCATCACCAAAACAAGACGATTCAAGAAGATTATGGAACAATTAGGAAAAAAAACATTTTTTTCTTATTTTTCTTTATTTTAAAATCAATTATTTGCTCAGTTATTTTTGTAATTAGAGAAAAACAAAACCGATTGGTTTATTTTCAATTTTTGTAACTTTTTTTTTTTCAAGTTCCAAACAATTTTTTCTTTTTTTGTAAATTTTTTTTTTTTATTTATATTTTAAATAAAATGTTTTAAAAAATGAAATGAAATAATTCGGAATTTTCTTTTCTTTTCTAAAATTTGTTACATAAGGAAATTAAATAAAAGCAGAAGTTTAAAAGTTCTTTATGTTTAAAGTTAAGGATGTTGATTATTATTTTTTTTTAAATATTTAACAAACAAATATTAAAATTTTTAAAATTTGTTCAAGATTAAATAGAAAAAAATTATTAAAAGTTTTCTTGGCGATATTAAATTCTATCGGATGTTGGTATTTAATTTGAAAATGAATATAAAAAAAAAGTTTTAAATATTGTTTACAATTGAAAAAAAAAAAAAAGAATTTTTTTATTTTATAAACTCAAAGTTCCTTTTTGTTTCTTAATTTCGAGTCTAGGAAGTCTTTAATAGAAAAAGAAACTAGATTATTAAGATTATATTTAATCTTTAATTAAACTATTTACTTTCAAAATTAACAAGTTTATTAAAACAAAAAATTAATAATAAAATAAAAATAAATTTTCTGATGCTTACTTAGCCAATAGTATATCTATTGCTTTAAATGTTTTTGCTCTTCTCATATTTAAATAATTAATCTTATAAAACTATCAATAATTGAATATATTTTGTTTCTTTCAATTGTATTTTATCTAAATTTTTTAAAATTATTTAATTTTGACTAGTTACCAAGTGTAATTAATTCCAAAAATGTTTGACTTATTATTTTTTGATCCAAATTTGTGTTATTTGTTTTGTTACTGAAATATTTATATTTGCCGTAAACTCTTGCAAACAAGAGCCTGCACTAAAACCCGAAACCTAGTTAGTATCCAATTTTTTGATTGGTTAGTTCTCTTCACCAGCCAATCTTTTCTATGTATTTGCCTATGAGGCTTAAATATTTAATAAATAAATAAATACATTTTGTTTTAATCGCAAATTCCATGTTGATGATTAGCAATATAAAAAATATAATTTTTTTTTTTCAAATGGATGTTTAAAAGTAATTCTTTTATTTCTATAGAAAATAAATGTAATTAGTTATACAAAGCTAGTAAAATTTAATTAATGCTTCATTGAAAACCATATAAACTTTGTTATATTCATGTATTTTCTTGCACCCGATTCAATTATCTACTAAATGAGCCTTTTGGTATTATATAGCATAAATAATGGATGACATAATTTATTTCATATGAAAGTTTTTTTAACCTTTAGAATAAACGATTTATATTTTAAAAGCTACTAACTATGCCAATGCATAAGGATAAAAGAGATGGTAGTATTATGGAAAATGGGTTGTATTACTCTTTATTAGGCAAGTAAAGTATTCAATGGTCGGTTTAATGCTCGAAGCTAGATATCAAATAATGATCAAGTATGAAGCTTTGGGTAAACTGATGGCTTGTAATTTATACTGAATGTTCTCTACTAATATCATCATAACTATAACTACTACATTTCTAAGAGTTAATATACTGTACAATGTGTAATACTTTTCTCATATATATTATTGTTAGTTTGCTTTTAAAAAATGTTTTAAAAGCAAATAGTAACTTTGATTTAGTTTCTTAGACAAAATCTAACTAAAGATCTAATCTGATAATTTTCTTTATCTTATCATTTTACTTTTTTTTTTTTAAATATTCAAATAAATTTTTTAAAGATTAAACAAATTTTTTTACTAGAAAATTAACATAACTCTAAAATTGCATATAAATACAGTTTTTTTTGATAATTTTTTTAAATTAAAAAAAAAATAAATTAAATTTTAAATTTAAAAATTTAAAAAATGGTTTTTTTTAAGCAAGTGCTAATTAGAGATGCTCAAGAAAAATATGGATTTTCACACCAAGGCGTTTTTGCAAACGAACCGATCAAAAAAGGTGAATCTATATTCACATGCGATTTGGAAATTTGTGATTATCTTAAATTAGAAGAAGTCACTAGTGGTAAAACTAAACAAGAAGCATTAGAACTATTCGAAAAGTATCCCAATTCTAAAGATTTCATGCACAAGTATAGCTACATGATAGATGATGATTTATACGACTGGCCGAAAAATTACATCCAACAAACACTTTGTGAAAATTGCATGTTTTTTAACCATAGTTGCGATCCAAATTGTGGTTTCCAGGCACTAGATTCTTCTCTAGTAGTTGCTATCCGGGATATAGAACCAGGTGAAGAGTTGACTTATGATTACCAATGTATGGACACTGAAGCAAGCTTCTATGATGGTCTTCAATGCAAATGTGGTTCTTTCAAATGCAGAGGCACATTAAGATTCGATATGTATAGAAACATAGACTGGCAGAACATGTACTACAAATACTCTGGCGCTTATGTAAAACGTAAAATAGAAGAGCTTAAAACAAAGTGGTATTCGTCAAGATGTTATTTAAAATATTATTCAAATGGCTCAGAAAGAGAACTAGGTTTGACAGCTTTAAGAAAAATTCGCAAGGATGATTTGGTAGCTATTTTTTCAGATATAAACAGTATTAGACCAGAATCGCACAATATCAGACACAGTCTAAATCCAACTTGTTATTTGGTTGACAATCAAGTGTATTCATGCAATGATTATGAACCTGAGACTGAATTGACTCTCAATTTTAATTAAATTAAATTTAATTTTAAATAAATAATTTTATTTTTATTTCTATTTAAATTTTAAATTTCGCAATAAAATTTTTTATTTCAAAATAAAAATTTTGTTAACTATGAAATTTTTTATTATTATCAATTATTAAACTTAAATATGTGGGTTGTGATTGATGTGGAATTTGATATGCCAATTTTCCTATATAGGAAAATTGTTTTATCTGTTAAAAAAAAAAAAACAATTTTTTTTTTGTTTATCTCAAAACAAAAAAATATTTAAAAATAAATTTCAAAATTTAAGCAAATCAAAAAAGACAAACTAAATAAAAAAAAATATATATATATATTTAATTTCTATTCCACATATCAAAAAATATAATAAAATTTCATAATTATTGTTGATTTTTTGGTAATTTAAGCATGTGTTTTGAGTATGAATAATAATAATAATATTAAAAATAATATATATTTTTTATCTTTGAGTTTTAAAATTCCTATATAAAAAATCTAATTCCAATTTGTTATTATCTAATATTAAATAAAAATTAAAAAACAAATACTTGTTTCGCATATTTATTTATTTTTATAATAAAACATGTTTAAATTCTATCAAAAGAGTATTTAAGGATTTTATTTATTAAAAAATAAAAATAGATCAGTTTTAAAATATATTTTTTATTTGAAATGGTTTTCTTTAAAAAAGTTGAAATAAGAGATCAAAAACAAAGATATGGTGGAACACAAAGAGGCTTATTTGCTTTGGAAAGAATCGAAAAAGGAGAAAAAGTATGGTATTGTGAATGTGGTGATAAAGATGGCTCATATACAAGAGATCAATTATTAAATCTAATAAACAAATATCCTAAATTAGATTATTTTATTCGTTCATTCTCATACATGATTGATGATGATTTATATGCTTTGCCACATGGTTATTTAGAAGAAAAAAATAATGATGAATGTGCTTTATTTAATCATTCGTGTAATCCAACTTGTGGTTTTAGTGAAGATGCTTTTGGTGATAATGTAATTGCTCTAAGAACTATAGAGCCTGGTGAAGAATTGACTTATCATTATGGTATTTTAGAAACAGAAGCAAGTCTTATTTATGATCTAGAATGTAAATGTATGAGTGAAAATTGTTGTAAACTATTAACATTTGATTATTATCGTGATGATAATTTTGTTAATACATATTTTAATTATATGACTCCATATCTTAAAAAAAAGTGTCTAGATATGAAAACAAAATGGTACAGTACAAATAGTTATGTTAAAAGATATTTATTAAATATTAAAAATGATAAGATAAAATACAATAATAATAATAATAATAATAATAATAATAATAATAATCTTGTTAATGTTAATGTTAATGATAATAGAATTGCATCTTCTCTAGGTTCTTCTTGTTTAGATTCAAATTCTTCTTCTTCTTCTTCATCTAATTCAGATGCATCTTTAAGTGATTTGGATACTGATATAGATGATTATCAATTAGGTTTATGTAGTTTAAAATTGATCAAAAAAGATGAATTAATAGCTACTTATAACATGTCTAATATAACCGAATCTAGTCATTTTATTCGTAATTCTTTAAATCCAACATGTTATTTAATTGGTAATAATGTTTATGCTAAACAAGATCTATCACCAGAGACTGAATTAACTCTTAATTTCGATTCTATAATTTCTTCTCAATAATTTAAATTATATGTAATATATTTATAAAATTTAATTAAAGCAAAATTTTAGTTTTTTTTTAATCATTTTAGAATAAATATAAATTAAAAAATAAAATTTTGAATTTAATTTTCTACTTGAGCTTACTTTGGATTAAGATTTGGATATTATCCTATTATCTAATTTTTAAAGATTTAAGCATTTTGCTTGATACAGTTAACCATTATTGTCTTTTAAATATTCAATTGTATCCTTATGGACCTTTTCTCTTTATTATTTAGTCAAATGTAGTTATTTTTTATTCAAAAAAGCATCGTAAATTTTAATACTACCAACTCTTTTTCTTTTTCTGAAAATGACTTTAAAGAAGATTATCAAACTTAAAATATTTGAAAAGTTTATTAAAAATTTTTTGTTTTCAAATTTAAAAAATCTTCAAGCTTCTAATTAAATTCATTTTTAAATTTCGTATGAAGGTAAATGTCTAATTTTTAAGATTCAAAAAATATTATATATGATATTTTTATAATAAATTTTATTTTAAAATTTTTAAAATAGAGAAAAAAAATATAATTAAAAAAATTGAAAAAAAAAAATTATTTTTTTTATACATTAGGCAAATGAGTTTAAGAACCCATATTAAGTACAGATGGTAGACCATAAATAATTTCATTAATTATAGACAACAACGAAAAATTCATATCTTTTGATTTGGCTGAATTGACTAAATTATTGATGTAAGAATCATACGCGTTGTATACAGCCGGAATTTCGTTGTAAGGTCTGAACAAATCGAACTGAAAATTGTTTATACTAGAGTCATAACAGATCAACAAGAGTATAAATGGTAACCAATTTGGACTTTGCACTCTTTGCTGATTGAACAAATACAAACCAAAAAAGTATTTATTATTTAACTTTTTTTGAAAACCGTTTGACGAGCTTTGTACAATAGGTAAAAAAAACGAGGACTTTTGACTCTTGAGTTGATAACCATTGGGTAAAGACCAGCAGAATTTTAGTCTCCATTGAGACTTGTAATAGAGCGGGTTAAGCTCATAATCAAACATTTGTACAAACTCTTTCAATAACTTTAAATCATTTATTGATATTAAATTCAAAAATGAAATTATATGACTTGATCTGAATGGTGCTTGGAATATTTTAGAATTAAAATATTTCTGTATCACATCTACTAATAGTTCATGATTGGTCTGAAAAAATTGAATTGAAAAAGACTGATAATTCATTTGATTTATTTCGCTCATAATCTGAAACTCAAGAAAATAACTCTTGTAAATTTGTTGTTCTTGGTTTTTAACTTGATAAGAAACTAAATCATTTTGAATTGTTTTAAGTAAGATTTTTTTTAAATGATAGCTTGACAAAAACAATTCAAGAGGTGTTAAATTAGAATTTATTTCAGAATTAATTGAAATCATTTTTAAAAACCCTGCTTCGGATAGATAAATTGGTATAGAGCCTAAATGGTACTTTTTATATTGATGATTATTTAAAGTCTTGTTGTTTAATTTATCATCGGGAAAATCCCTATTCGCATCTCGATTAAACGTGTACGGAGAAGGTCCTACAAACGGAGATTTGATTGGTATAGATTGTTGTAATGGACTTTGCAGAGACAATTCGGAGGAGAAATTAGCCGGTGATTGATTTGAAAAAGGAGCCTGAGAGGCATTGGCAGGTGACATGAAACCAGACGGGGATTGAATCGGATGCTGTTGAGACTGAGGATTGGTGATTAATTGTTGATTAGTGCTCGGCGAACTTTGTGGTATTGCAGGTGAGCCAAAGTTTGAAAAGCCGGGTGATTGAACGGGTAAATTCGAGGTGGGAGCAGCTAGACCAGGCGATTGAGCATAGTAATTTTGGATCGGTGACGGAGCCGGTAAATTCGACCTGGGTTGTACGGCAGGCGATGTAGGTGGTAAGAAAACATGTTGCTGTTGAGTTGATTGAATATTTGTTTGTTGAATTGGAGAAGATGGATTATCATCATCGATCAAGCTAGACCTTCTTTTTAACAGTTCTTGAACATTTTCATCTTGAAATAGTTTTAGAAAAGAGTTTAACAGTTGAACAGGATGAAGATCTTCGATTCCAGTATTAATATCTGTCAAGCAGAATGATGCATCTCTTATGGATACTAAACCATTCGGTTTTACATGTATATCCAAACAATACTTAGAATAATAAAATAGCTTAAAATGAGTCAAAGAATTAATTAAAAGCATAAAACCACAGTTAGGTTGTAGACCCTGATTATAAGGTTTAGAATAAAATTTAGGTAAATTTAACAGTTTTGCTAAGCCAAGCACAGATTGTGAAGTATAGTTCAAAATTTGAATCAAATTTAGAACTGATTGATTAGTTTGAAAATGTTTTTTTATCTCATTTATAAATATAAAATGATGATTTATATAGAAACCAGTTTGTTTTGGATCCACGTCGAGTAAAACATCAAATTGTTTTGTTTCTTTGGACCATTGGAATTGGATAATGTATGCCAAATTGGGTCCATATTTAAGCACTAACTTTTTGAAATTAACTTTTTTTATTTTGACTTGCTTGACCAGATCAGGATACTTGACAAAGGCCCGTTGAAGCTCTTTGACTAGACTGTACACTCGACACATTGAGATCCATTCGAGTTTGATCGAAGTGTAAAAATTGTCTAAATTATTCGAATCGATTAAACAATTGTAAACATCAATTTTTGTTTCATTCGACGGATCGTATTCGAGTTTAAGCAAGTCATTGTTAAATGTAAATTCAATAGAGAAAATAAATTTAGACAAGAAGCCGAACTGAGTCATTTTGACAAAAGGTGTAAATGATTGAAAAGGCAAACCAGTATTTAAATAATCTTTGAATTGTTTTTGTCTGATAGTAAAAGAGACCAAAGAGTTCGAGAGCTCTTTGCTTATTTTTTCCAAGTGTAAATAATCATTAAAATCATTTTGATTGAAATGAGGCAAACTGATCAAATTAAGGTTAAGCAAAGGAAGTATCTCGGGATTAGAGCTAATATTCTGTGTAACTATATTTTTTCTATTTAAAATTTTCATAAAACTTAAATATGGTAAACGTTCTTCAATGAAATAAACCATGTTCAAAAAGTTTATTAAACAATTATCTTTGACAAAAGTCTGTTCAAACTTTGGTGGCGTAAAAGTCAAAGACTTTTTGATTGATTTAATCTGAGCTGTTTGATGAACTGAGTCACGTTTGAAATGTGATAAAGAGATTAGCTTGAGGAAAGGTTTGTTCGGGTCCAGTTCGCCATCGTGTCTACATTTGGAAATTTTCAATATGTAATAGTTAAAACTCAGACTGTTCTCATTCTCTAGCAAGTCCACATTTTCATACCAGTTTATTTCTTCTTTTGACTGATTTATTTCTTCTTTGGTACGAATTGTGACCATCTTTGAAAAAAAATTTTAAAAAATAAATTAAAAATAAATTTTTTTTTTTTAATACAATATATATTTTTTCTTGTTTTTTAAGTTCTATAAAAATACGATTTTTCTCTAGTTTAGAATACAAATTTGATAATTCTTGGTTAGAAAATGAAATAATGTGTAGCTCTTCGTGACACTTAAAGCCATAGCTTTGGATTATTGTTTCGCAGCGTCTCAGCAACAACCATATTCTTTTTAATATTATAATTAAATTTATATTAGAAATTATTTTGTTTAAAAGTTTTTGGAAAGTTTTCTTGACCATGTAAAAAAGAAGTTGAAAGTAGTCAAGTATCAGAATTACATTTTAAACTAAAATACCTCAAATTCAATAGAATAGGCTCAATTTTTTTTAAATCCGAATTGATACAAGATTCAATTGACTGCTTAAGATTATAGTCTTTATGTTAAATATAAAATAAATTATTTTTTTTTGCTATTTTTTATAATTTTATGCTATTAAATTTTACTCAGAGAAGAATGTGGAAATAAGCATTGAAAAAGACCAGTATAATAATCGATCATGATCCATAGAGTCTCATTTTTAAAATTTGAAATATAAAATATTATCTTCAAAGCCGGCTTATCGTCTATTAAACTACATTTACAATAGTCTATATTCTCGAATATGTTCTGCAATTCAAGCAATCTTTTTTTGGACCTGAACTTAATTATCTGATAAACAACTTTTTCTATTAATAAATCGTCTGTTTTAAATATTAAATCAATATTTTTATGATCACGCCAATGCAATGGTGGATAATGAATTGTTTGTAAATAATCACTGTTTTCGGCTACACACAGCGAAAATTTAAAATCATATTGATTCTTGGTAGAATACTCGAGCCAATACTTTAAAGTTAACTTTTTCCAATTGACATATTCTGTTATTTTATAAAACCTGCCCATGGTTAATCGATTCAAAGAATTCATTTGATCAAACAAAATTTCCAATTGTAATGATTGACAAAAAAAGTGCAACGACTGATACAAATCGACTAAAGGTTTATTGTTTTCGTTTAATCGCATTTGTAAGATTTCATGAATGTAGTTTATTTGTAAATTATGTACCAAACATCGGTTGGGATCTTGGGCATCTTTAACTAAAATATTTAATTTCAATAATCTCCATGGTAATTTAAAATTATCACTTAACAAAGTCAATTTCACTTGAAACTCATTTTTGACTTCAAATTTGACAAAACCGTTTTCTATTTTGAAATTTTTTAATTGAGGTGGTAGCTCGGACAGAGCTAGACGACACTGGATGATCCGATTCAGGGTCTCTAGAGCTTTAAGTTTGTCTTCTTCTGTAATTTTCTCGGCAGGTAAGATGCGATCTTTGACACAAGACGGTAAACGCGGGTAAGTTCCAAGAGTAAGCACATCAACTGAAGTCAAGATAGAAAAGCTAGGCAGTCTCGCATTGACTAGTTTAACTCGGGCTAGATGGTACAAAAAGTCGGCTGTGTCTACGAAAATGAATGATTGCTGGTCTAGAAAAGATAATATATTCGATACGTTTATATGAGCTGTTTTTATGAATTTGACCAATGCGTAAATACGCATGAACAATTGTCGCGTTTTGCAAGCGAAAGCAATTATTTTTATTTTTCGTTCTTTGTCAGGTATCTCGGGAAACATGTCTATCATAATCATTAGCTGATGGTAAGTTCTTTGAACTGCTGTTTGAATTATAAATGACAATGGCTCGTATCGTTCTTGATTTTGGTAATACGGTTGTGCTATCTGATCGGCCATTTTTCTGTTTAAAAACTTATTTTCTTTAATTATAAAATCTTTCAAAATTTTGAATAATAATTTCCTATTTTAAGATTTTAATTAATTTAAATCCAAGCTTGCCAAAGCTTGTCATAAATAAAAATTATTGATTATAATTTGATTAAAAAATTTGTCAAATTTTTGTTTTATTTCAAAAAAAATATAATTTTTAAAATTAAAAAAAAAAAACACTCAAAAAAAATTATGTATAGCTCAATACGTTTTTTTTTGTTTGTTGTTTTGATAAAGTATCATCAGTCTCTTGTTTTCCTATTTTGAAATTTTTTTTTTTTTTAAATATTTACAATTATTAACTTTTGTGTTAATTTGGAATTAAAGAATAGATAAATTTTGTTATTAATATATATTTATATCTGTAAATATAAATTAACCGGAATAGTCTTTAGAATCGTATGCGCTTTGGTCATACAATTCAGCTTTAACAATTCTGCCAGCAAAGTATCTTCCATTCAAAGACTGTATTGCGCTCTCGACTGATTTTGCTTCTAAAAATTCAACAAATATTTTAACAATTATCTCGGCATTCTCTTCTTCACTCTGTTTCTCTTGATAAATTACCACTCGCTCAACTTGACCGTATTTTTCACATTCTTCTGTAATTTCTTCTTCCAAGTCTTCGTCTACATCTTCTGGTCCGACCATATTCCTTAGCACTACAACCCTTGACTCTGGCTGACGTCTCATCAATTTCTGCATTAGCAATAATCTTTGCTCTTTACCTTTTACTGTCAAATCAGATTGTTGCTCTAAACTTATTGGAATATTATCATCATGGTTAGACATGCCTAGCAGTTTTTTCTGATTCTCAGTTAACTCAATTTTTTGTTCAATAGATGCTTGAGATGTACTAGTAGTTACAACTGATGTCGTTACTGAAGCTGAAGCTGTTGGAGGAGTCGGGCTCGGCTGTGACACAGTCTGAACTGTCGGTGGTTTGACTTGCACTGGTTGTGGCTGAGGAGTTGTAATAAATTTTACTTCATTCTCTATTTTTTTCTCTTGCTTTAAATCTGTGCTTGATGAAACAGATTTTAAATTAGTAGAGCTAGAACTGCTCGCCAACGAAGCTGTACTGTTTATTGGATTAAATACCCCAATATCTTGGAGTTGAGCAGCTAGGCCTGCAGTCATTGAACTGGCACTAGTCTGTATTGGATTTAGACCTGTCAATGGTGTTATCGACTGACTCGAGATTATATCTGGAGGTGTGACTGCTTTGCCTACTCTTAACAATTGTCCACCAAGATCAAACATGTTCATAGCCGCTATGGCATCTTGGGCTGATTGAGTAGACTCAAATTCTATAAAACCATATCCTTTATGTTTTCCAGTTTGAATATCTCGAATCAAATTACAACATTTAATAGTTCCAAAAGCTTCGAAAACACTTTGCACATCAGATTCAGTTAAATCTTGATGTACCGAAGCTACATAGATTCGGTGTCGACCTTTGGCTTCTTCACTCATTTGGTCTATTATTGGCTGTGCTTGTGGCATATTACTCGGTCTACCAACTTTAATATTACGTCCACCGAGCAACACACCATTCATTTGTTCATAAGCCAATTGCGCTGCCTCAGGCGTCTCAAATTCTATAAAAGCAAAACCTTTATGCTTATTCGTAGCTGCATCCCATGACATGGTTATTGATCGAATCGGTCCGAATGCTCCAAATGCTGTTTTAACTGCTTCTTCTTTGACTTCGTAAAAAATACTTCCGACATATATTCTGCACATAAGTAACAATGCTTGTTGTTTTTTGATCAAGTCTAATTGTTGTTTTTGCTGTTGTTGTTGTTGTTTTACCAAAGCAAAGCGGACTGATTGCTCCATGGCATATTTTTTTGCTTTTTTCACGCTTTCTTCGAGTTCGGCAGTTTTTAGTTTTAGAATTTGTTTGTTTAGGTCTCGTTTAGCGCCTGGGCCGATAAAAAGATAAGATCTTTGTTCAAGCTCTTTGCATGGCGAGTGTGGTCGCTGAGGCTGAATTTCGCGACTAGATGAGATTCGCGGGATTTCGATTTTTAAAGTTTTACTAATTTTATTTGAAGAGCCATTTTGAGAAGAAGTTTTTTTTTCGGGTTGAGCTAGATGCGGAGATGTTTGTAGTTCTGAAGATGACGAAGAAGGAGATGGCGCCGATTTAAATGTGCTGCTTGAAGACGTCGATGCCAATTGTTCATGGTTCGAATTCTGCTTTGTGTTAAATTATAAATAAAATATTAAAAAATTTGGTTTTAGGATTTAATTACTAGTAAACCAGTAGCCATTTAGACACTAATTAATACTTTTATTTCTAAATATGTACCAAAAGATTAGAAATTTGTAATTTGTTTTAAACAAATTTGTATTTACTTTATAGAATACAAGAATTTATAAGTTTTTATGCTTTAAGAAATAATTTAGCTTTTAATGTTTTGCTTTGAGAATAAAAATTTACATCAAGACTTTTATTAAGCAATTAATCAAGAATTGTTTTTTTTATGTATAAAAGAAAAAATTTAAAATATTTTAACCATACTCAGCTCAAACAGATCTAACTTTACTTTAGGATCATTTCCTTATACATAATAAGCTAGTAAATTTGAAATAGATTAAGACTGGAAAATGAAAACAGTATTAGTTTTTAGATTTTTAAAAGGATTTTAAAATTATGAAAAATTGGTAATCAGATTTCAGGTTTGAAGATAAAATTCCAAGGAACCTTGAGTTCTATAAAAAGTATAATCCAATTATAATTAGAGAATTAGATATGTTTTTGTATTATGAGTTTAGGTTAAGTAAATATTTTCAAAAAACCTAATCTCATTAAATCTTAAAAATATATTAGAAATTAATAGAAACTAAAATATTACTAACTAGGAATTTTGTAGTCTACATTAAAGGTTCTACATTATTTCTTTCATCTCTATTTCAAATTTTAAATGGAATAGAAGTTTAAAACCTATATAACAACACTAAACACTAGACGGGTTATTTTTTTTTGTTTCGTTTGAATAAATTCAAACTCTTCACAGTTCTTATCTGATTGTTGAATTTTAACAATTTTTTTCCATATCATATAGATTAAATCTAAATAAAATAAAATTGTCTTAAAAAAATTAATAAAAAGTCTTTATAAATATTTTAGTGCTAAAACTTAGCAGCCTTTAAATTAACTAAAGCATTAATTTGTATGATAGTTCACAGTTGTTAATTTGTATTTTTAATTGTTTAAATTCAAAATTTTATTTAACTTTTATTACAATTTTTTTTAATAAATTGAAACTTGGCATGTTTATATTATTTTATTTTTACAAAAGAATACATAATATGTATTGGTATATTTGTTTATTAGCCGTGGAATCTGTATTTTCAATAAATCTAAATAATTTTATACTTTAAGTTATAAAATATTTATCAATTTATTTTCGTAAAAGTATTCAAGTTAAAAACTTGATTCAATTATTATTATTAATATTTTTTTTCTAAAACAGGTTTTTTTTTTTTATATTTTCTTGTATATTATTATTAGATTATTTAACATTAAAATATCAAAATTCAATTGTATAAGGTTTTAAGAGAATAAATGAAACCATACTTTATTTCAAATTATAATTTTTCAAAAATCTCATTAAAACAAATTTAATATTTTAACTATGAGATTTTTATTGAAGGTTAATTAAAAACTAATTATATTTTCAAACATTAAAAACTTCAGTTTCAAACCAAAATCGTATTCATAATTATTTGTTCCATATTAGTACTATTCGGCTTATCAGAAATCAATGTATAATCTGTCAAATAATGTTTATTTTTCAAGTACAGTATATAGTTTTTTTTTAAAAATTATTAGTAAAATTTAAAAATAAAAATTTTATGTTTTTCAAGTAAACAATAATTTACTATTACTTAGTAACAATTATTTAATAATAATAATTATTTTTAGTCGAATTTACTATGAAATTTCATAAAGAAAAAAGTTAAATTTTAATTTTTAAAACTTTGTGATACCTGAATAATCAGTTTTCAAGATCAATAAATGATTTTTTATTTTAAAAAGTAAATAGAAAATTTAAATAAGATTTTAAGAAAATATTAATGAATATAAAGTATTGTATAATAAAATTAATGGAAAGCAGATTTTGCCTAATTTTTTCATTATAGCTAAACAATAAGCCATTAGAAACCGAATAAATTAAAATAAAAGAAAATAAAATCGTTTTAAACGTTTTCAATCACGTGTTTTTAACTCAAGTAAATTATTTTAGGCAACTGTTTTTTTTTTTTATTTTAAGATTGATTTTTTTAGTTTTTATAGTCTAGGTAATATATATAAAATAAAAATAAAAACATATTTATTTTAATTTTTTTTAAATTAGTAAAATCATTAATATTTTCTATTATGTAGAAGTTTTTAGGTTTTTTTTTTTGTTGTAAAGCTTTTTAGGCTAATTTTGTTAATTTTTGAACAACGAATTTAACAAAGCCAAAATTAAAAATTATTTTCAAATATTTAACAAAAACTTACAAGTACATTTTATAATTGATTTTTAATCGATCGGTAAGTTTTTTTTTTAAATATTTTTTTATTTTAATTTAATTCTAAAAATTTATATTTTTCTTTAATCCCAATTACTATTTAGTGTTTTGTATTTTTCTAAAATATTTTAAAAATAAATAAATAAATATTTGTAGTTATATAATAAATCTTATTCAGACTATAAATATATTTTTATATTATAGAAGGTTTTAATTTCATTTCAAATTATCAAATTTTATAAAAAGAAAAAAATTACAAATTAGATAAAAATGGATTATCTATAAATTAAAACCTACTTTTTAATATTTTCATTTTGAAAAATTTTAATCTTTATACTTTTTGAATTATGACATTAATAATAAGCAAAGCTGAACAACTAAAATTGTAATAATAATTGAATGAAAGACCATGTTTTTTGGTGCAGAAAAGTCTAGCTTTCCTTAAAGAATTGGTTAAATACAATTTGGAATATACTATTAGCTCATGGTTTCAATATTACCGTCTTTGTACATTCTCAAGATTTTCTATCTCTTTCTTCAGATACGGATTCCAAGCTGACATCGCAAATTCAATTTGAGGTCTCACAAATGAGCAGTATAGCTGTCTAAATGTTTTTAAATCTAGGTATGTAAATGTATTTAAAATTAAGCCTAGCATCTTATTTGCTTTTGCTGTAATTCGATTTATATGTGTTGTAAATTTGAGATCATTCAATATTATTACCCCAATGTCTCTTTCTTCATTTGAACTTTCAAGATCAAGTTTGCTATAGTATTGCATCTCATCTGGTATGTGAATTGACTGTTCTTCTTACCAAAATGCATTATATGACAGTTCTTTATGTTGAATTTTATTTGCCATTTATCCGACCAGTCGCAATTGTTATCTTTGTCTTGTTGAATTGGTTAAATACAATTTGGAATATAATATTAGCTCATGGCGTCAATATTATCGTATTTCCTTGCTTAATAAAACGTGCATTTAAACCCAAATTTCCAATTCGATCGCATCGCAACTTTAGGCTTTTATTTTTTTTACATTGTGAGTTGAGATTCGGTAACTAGTAAAAGCATTAACACTATAGAAAAGGTTCAAAACTGGCAGCTAGGAGAATCTTAAAAGTTTAGAAAGAGATAAGATTTTAAATTTCAGATCTTAAAAAATTAATTATTTGGCATCGAAGTTCACGCAAACATTTGTACAAAAAGAGAATACAATAAAAAATGAAAATTCAACAAACCAACAAATAAATTACCAATAGCTCTAAGCTCTATAAACATTTTCATTTATTATTTACTACTACTACTACTACTACTACTACTACTATTACTGCTACTATTACTACTTCTATTTTTAATAAATAAATAAATGAAAATTTGCTTTTCAAATATGTTCAAGTAAATTTACGTTTTTTTTTTTTGTTTTCTCAACTTGATTATATTATGAAAAAAATTACTACATTAGATTAAGTGTAAAACCTAATTTCGAAAAACACTTTTAAAATTTATTTTTTTAAGAGATTTTTATTTTTTTTTAATTGAATTTTGTTTAATAATATTATCAATGAATAACTGTTGGATTTTAACATTAGGAACAAAAAAAATGTTTAACTATTTGTTAATCTAAAAAATTCTAGATTTAAATCAATTTAGTTATATAAATAAAATGTAATGATAATATATAGTTCAAAGATAATAAATCAAATTCAAAAGTAAAAAATCAAATAATTTTAATTATTTTTCAATAACTTAATAATAGAGAAAATAAAAAAAAGAGATTTATAAATAAAACAAATTGTTTAAAAAAAAAAACAATTACTTTAAGTATAAAATTTCATTTATGTAATCATTTTTAAGCTGTAAACATTCTTTTTAATAGAAGAACAACAATAACAACAAGAACAACAACAACAGAAAAATATATAGTTTAATTCCAAGATTTGATTTAGATCTATTTGCGTCAAGAAATTATCGATTTTCGCATTTAGAAAAAAAAAAACAAAATAAAGTTTTATTGTTATTAAAAATAATCGAAACATTCATATATTTTATTAACATGGGCTATAAAAATATTTATTTTATGGTTTAATTAATAAACACATTTGTCAAAACAATTTTCAGCCTAAATTTTAAAAGGATTCAATTTTTAAAACTAAACCTTTTTCTTTTTTTTTTTTTTAATAAGCTTCCGATCAAATCAAATTAATGGACAGTAGGTAAAATATAAAAAATGAAAAAAGAATTTGAATTTTCTATTAATTGTAATAAACAGATTTTATTTTGATTAAACTTGATTTATAACCATTTTTTCTTTTTTTTTTTTTTGAAAAATTTTGTCCTAAATCAGAAAATTAATTTCCTTTTGAAGTAAAATAAGCAAAATAAGTAAGTAAGTAAGTAAGTATTTATAGAAGACCCAATATCTGAATTTAGTTTGATAATCAAAAATTGTATTAAGAGTATAATTTTCATATATTAAAAATACTCGAAAATTTTTTTAATTTTTATTTTTTATTTTCAAGAATCATTTCCAAGCAACTATATTTTATTTTATTTTTTAAAAAATTTTTTTTTTTAAATTTAAAACAAGACGTAAATTCAAAAGAAAAAATCCGCTTGAACTAAATTTGAATTTAATTATTTATAAAGTTAAGAAAAATGTGGACAAAAGTTTTTAATTTTTGTTTTTAAGATTTAATGCCCTAAATTTAAGAATCGTTCTTAAAAAAAAAAATACAAGTGCAAATTTTTTTATTTTATTTTATTTCTTAAATTTTTATTTTATTTCTTGAAAAAAAAAAAAAAAAACAACAACAACAACAACCTGTATTCAATATGTTTGTAAACAATTTTAAAAAAGTATAATTTTAATTCGCCTACTCAGTTAATATTATTTATGAATCCTAAGATTTGAATTTAAATTCATAAGGCAATCATAAATTTCTAGTAAGTTAATTAAAGTATAAAAAGAAATTAAGAAATAAAGAAAAAAATAGGGTTTCAAATAGGCTTTTAATTAAAATCAAGTTTTTATTTTTTTTTTCAATTTTGATTGTTTATATTCTAATTCTTAGGCTTAAAATTGCCCTAAAACTAATTTAGATTTAGAAATTAATAAAACATTTTAGTTTATTTTTATAACAGATAGAACTAGACGAACTTAATTAAAAAAAAAAAAAAAATTATTATTTTTTTTTAATATCATAAATGATTAAAACGTATTAAATATATTCCAAACTCAGGTATATTTTCATTATTATTATTATTATTGTTATTATTTGAATTTTTTTATTTGCAACGTGTCATTAAGAAAGAACGTCAATGATCATGTGACGTTCAAAAAATTTCAAAAGTTATTTAATTTAAATAAAATTAATAGTAACATAAGACAGTGTTGTGTTAAGTAAGCTTAAATTAAATAATATATTCTAATATTTCATAGACACCTATTTACATCAGAACAATAATAATAATAATAATAATAATATTAAAACATTTAACAACGAGAAGCATATTAAATATGATTTAATCAAAACTAAATGTTTTTCTAACTGTTGTAGTTTTAATAGTAATTGTTTAGTTTTAGCTAATACTTGCGTCATTTTAGCTAAAACAGCTAATTAAATTAATGATTAATTGTTGCTTAAGAAAATATATTAATAAAATACAAATTTGTCCGATACTTAAGATATATTATTTTTTTTATTGAGTATTTTGCTTTTGATATATATTGAACAGCAGCGCATCCAAATAACTTAAAATAAGTATATGAAAAAATTATTTCATTTTATTTTTTTAGTTTTTTTTATTTGCATTTTTGAGTGATATTGCAACAAATGCTAGAAAGCCTTTAGGAATATAATAAATCAAAATTAAAAAATTTAAATGCTATTTTCTATTTTTTTTTTAATTTAAATATTATTGTTTTCTAATGAAATTGAAAAAATACTTTTTTTTTCTCTCTCTCTCTCTCTCTCTTTTTCTCAAAAAAAAAATTATATATATTTTTTTTATATAAAAATATAAACTTTAAATTTTAAAATATAAAATTATTGCAATAAATAAACTGTTTTAAAAATTTATTTATTATTTTCATATTTAAATTTATTGTAAAATGATATCTTTCTTTATTTTGTGTTTTTATTTAATTAAATGAATTAGAAAATTTCAAGAAGAAGCAAATTCACAAAATTGTCATTTAATATGCTTCAATTTTTTAGTGATTTTGTTGTTGTTGATTTTTTCTAAATTTATTTTTGTACTTTTAAAAATAAAAGTATAAATTTTTAGCTATTAATATTAATATTCAAAGTAAAAGGTTCAAATGAAATTGATTAATTAGAAAATTAAAAATCAAAATAAATCAAATTTAAAGAATTTTTTTTTTAAATTTTTTTACAATTAGAATTTTAATTGAAACAAAAAATACTATTTAAATAAACTTGAAACAAAGTATAAAGTAAAATAAAAATAAATGATTTTGTTTTACTTATTAATAAAATCATCACTGTATATTTAGTTTAATTAATTTTTTTTTTTTTTTGAAATAAACTCAAACAAGAAAAGCTTAAAAGACAAGAAAGCATAGACGTTTTAATGATAAAACAAAATAGCTATCTAAAACTACTCTATCTCATATCATTAAGTCTATTATAACATAAATACAGGGTTTTAGCGGAGTACTGTATTTGGAAGTGAACTCCTTCCTTGTTAGAAGGAAAGAGTTTAAACTTATGACAATTTTCATTTTATAAAAATTCTCAACAATCTCAAGTTTTGTTGTTGCCTAATTAAATATTTGTTTTTATGTGTGGGAAATGCAGAGAAACAAATAAATTTATTTATTTTTATTTTAAAATTAATTAGTAAATAATAATAAAACAATGACTTGTTAATTCTTTTCTTTTCTGATAATTTGAATTAAATTCAATTTGAAAGAAAAGCCAGTTTAAAGCTAAACTAATTTTAGCCATTAGAATAGAATAGAATAGAATAGAATAGAATTTAATTGAATTGAATTAGTATTTCAATTAAATGCTGTCACCAATGTAAAACTGGCTCTGGGCCAAATTATTGCTATTATTATTATTCAAAATAAATAGCTAAAAACAAACAACTTATTTTGTTACTTTTATTTTTTTTTAAAGAATTTTATTTAATAATTTATAAAATTTAAAAGAAATCAAGGTTTTTGCAGCTACCCTGGACTTATCTGGTTTTAATTATTTTATTTTATTTTATTTTATTTAAGCAGAATTGGTCAATTTGCAATTGATTCAAGCTTTATATTAAAAAATATATTTAATTCAAACTTATTTTGTTTATGATCCGTTTACAAACTAACACAAAACGCAAAACGAATCATTATTATTATTATAAAATTAATTTTAATTATAATCCTTTTTTATTTTTTTTTTATTTTATTTTTTACGTCTTAATCAATAAACAAATAAATAAACTCTATACTTATAAATATTTTATTTTAAATATACTATAAACTTTATCAATTTTATTTATTTAATATTTTGTGTATTTTCTTTTTCTCTCTTTCTTCTTCTCTCTCTCTCTCTCTCTCTCTCTTTCTGTATCGTTCGATTGAGACGAAACGATCGAAAGACGTTGAAACAAAAACCAATAAATACATATATTTATATATTTAAAAAAAATATCATTTTGATATTTTAGCCTAGTTTTTTTTTTTTTTTAAATATAAATCGTAGGTGTTTTTTTATTATTATTTATTTTATTTAGAAAAAAAAAAAAAATTATTATTTTTATTATTATTATTATTATTATTATTAACTCCTATAAATCATTATCATTTAAAAAACTTTTTATTTTTTTTTTTTTTTTTACAAAAATATATAAATTTTTTTTTTTAATTTTGCATGCATGCGATCAAATTATATAGTAGAGATACTAGAGATCTCCCCACTAAATTCAGGGTCTTATTGGACCAATTTAATAACATGCTTAATATAGTTTTAATTCATTTTTTTTGGGTCCCCAATGACCCATGCTAAGGACTCACGTGACTTGTTAAAGTCTCCTCCTTATCATCAAAATTACCCGATTGGATTTGATCCAAAAATTTACTATTAAAATTAAAATTCAAACAGCTATTATTATTATTATTATTATTATTATTATTAATATTAATATATGTATAGTTTTCAACTTAACTTACAATTAAAATAAAAAAAAATTCAATTTTTGTTTTTTATTTTTTCTATATATTTTTTTTTTCTTTCTTTCTATTTTTGACTAATAAATAAAATAATAAATAATAATATTATTTTCCTATTTTGTTTCAATTAAATTCTTTTTTTTTTTCTTATTTTTTTCTTATTTTAAAATAAAACGCAAATAAATAAATTGCGATTCTATTATTATTATTATTATTATTATTTTAAACAAAATTATATTAAACTTGACAACTAAAAAAATTTTGGCATGTGATTTTTAGATATTATTATTTTTTTTAATTTTGAATTTTTTTTTTTTTTACTAAATTATGTAATTTAAATTAAAAAAAAAAAAAAAAATTTCTATTTTTTTTATTTATTAAAAAAATATTTGAAAATTCTATTAAAATGGCATCAATAATTGATAATTATTTATCGAGACGAAACTTAAAAGAAAATAATCAAAATAATTCGAATTCGATTTATAAAATATCGAAACCGATAAATTTAAAAAAGTCCACATCCACTATTTGCTTCAAAAATATAAACCAGCCGAACACAAATGCCGATGATGAGAAAATAAAAATCAGATTATTGATTTTTATAGAAGATTCGGACGGCTCCCGGTCGAATATATTCGACTCTGATAAATACATGCCAAACATTTTAAACAACCATAATACTACTACTACTACTACAACCACTACTACTACTACTAATAATAATAATAATAATAATAACAACGCCAAAACAAACAACTCCAAGAAGTTGTCCACTTCGGTTTCAAACACGAATTCTAGTTTAATAATATCTAACAATCAAAATAACTTGTTATCTAGATCAATACAGAGCAATTTAAAATCGAACAGTTCTACGGCCAATTCGAATTGTTCTTTAAATAGTGGAAACAAGTTAAATAATGAAAAGATTAAACGAATGGTGTTTGGAAGTTTTCCCATGAAGGTTTCTAATAATACAGCTATTAAAGTTCATAGTTTAAAGTAAATATAAACTTTTTTTTGTTTAAATTTTAAAAATAATGTTTTTTGTTGCACAATATATTGCGGTTTTTTGAATACTAATTGTATTCTATAAAACGAAATTATTTTTGCAACATTATTATTATAATTCAAATATAATATAAATCATTAGGATTAGTTTATGGATCAATTAAAACAAAGTCTGCATATAAATACATTTAGTATTAGTAGTTAATTAATTTGTTTTTTCATTTAAATGTAAAATTTAATAATTTAAAAAAAAAACAAAAAAAACAAAAACCAGTTTTGCTTAAAAAATTTATAATAAATTAATGCAATTTGTAGATATATTCTAACAAAACAAAAATAGGTAGTATGAATAAGTTTTTGAATTTTAGAACATTAGAGAAAAACAAAATTGACTTGAATTTTCAGAAAATATTTTTCACAAAGATAATTAAACAACCTTCGAATTTGAATAATTCTATCATATTTACTCTTACTAATATTAAAAATCATTGTTGCAAAATTAATTACGTTCTTATAAACTAGTATAACACATAAAATACCGCAATTAATTTTGCAACAAACAAAAATTTGAAAAAAAAAAAAAAATTAATTTTATTGCAAAATTTTAACTAACAGAGAATCAAACAAAACCATGATAAGCAACGTATTTACCTATTACAATACAAAATCTATAACATCATCACCATCATCATCTAATATTGAATCTAATTTGTATAAACAAAATGTGTGCTATTGCGATACAGGTACAAACTCATCTACGACAAGTTGTAGCAAACCGAAAAGCGAGCTTAAAACCAATACAATAAATCACACATTAGAGACACATGTGAACACCGATTCACAATCAATTGCTTCAAAAAAATCAAACAAAACAGAAAAAATTCCCATTGTTAATCACAAACTAGAAACTGTATCGTCATCTTCATCTTCAGTAAACTCGTCTTCGTTTGTTCTATCTTCAATAAACATTCAAGATGCAAATTACAATAACAACATTAATAATAAGTCAACAATTGGCTTCAATTTAAATCTAACACCAGCACCATCGTCTTCGGTGCCGACCTATTATGGGTCTCATTATGCAGGCATTTACAAGCGTATTATGCGCTCGGTAAGCAACAGTCTAATTAGTGCATCGACAAATACAACTCTTAACAACAACTCTCTTAATTTACAAGAACACGATATGAGCAATGAATTTAACAACTTGTGTGAAAAATGTATCGAAAACAATTCTTATCCAAGATACAAAATTGGTTTGTGTATAATCTACTCTATTCCTAAGCTTGGCAATCAATTAATCCAACAACAACAACAACAACAGCAACAACAAGCTCAAAAAATTCAAAATATTTCATCTTCGTCTTCTTCTACTCCTCCTCTGTCGCCGACCAACAACAAATCAACACCTCCAACCACACCACTTAGCTCTACCTCGATCAATATTGATCCAAAATCAAAGTCGCGCAAACGAGCTCAAAAACTAAACGAATCAAATCTATTAGACCTGTTTCCCTCTTCGTCAAATTCATTAACATCTTCTCCTCTTCTACCTTCTTCGCCTATCAACAATCATACACCAAGTCCCACCACTTCATTCCTTTACGACCTCAACAACAACAACAATAACAATAGTTTAAACAATAATGATAATTTTTATGAATTTTTCTTCTCGCATTTACCTCTTATTGAATATCAATTCAAAGAGCTCAGAGACAAGATTATTAACTATTTACCATTTTATTTTTTAAACCAATCTACATCGAACAATCGCAATTCAAACTCTTCTATTAATTCGATTTGCAATAGTTCCGGCTTTTTTGCTTTGTTTATTAAAAATTTAATTAAAGAACACGAATTGTATGAAAAAAAATTTAACTTGTTGTACTTGTCGCCGCGTATTCATTTACCTGCTTGGCTTAGTCTTATCAACCTCGACAATCAAATTCTAAATAATAAAAATCTTAAATTAAATACATGCAATTTATTAATTAACAATTTTGTCTATTTTCTTAAATTTGAAGACTCAAATGTTTCACAACAACCCCAACAACATCAACAACAACAACAACATCAGCAGCAGCATCAGCATAGCGAATTTTCTCTCTTAAATAAATTAAATAAAATAGAAATTAAAAAATCTCTATTTAATTTATTAAATCAGCCTCATACAACCAATTCGAATAATCAAGCTCAAACTACCACTAATAATAATAATAATTTAACTTGTAATACTAATGTTGACAATGTTGATAAGGAGAAATTTTTTCCTATTTTACTTTCGACTGTGCTTAAGTATCATTTGAGTTGGGTCTATACTGTTTTGCCTTCTAATGATCTTAATTGTGATGAAGAATTTAAAAATTTGAGAAAACAAAAAGCCAATTGGACTCGTATATTGGAAAAAACGAATCCTTACAATCCTTTGTGGGCTCAGCTTGGCGATTTGCATGGTGCTATTACCAATCAATCTCTTAAACTTGTTCGAACTGTTGTGATTGGCAAGAATCGAGAATTGGTCGAAAAATTGTTGTATTTATTGTCCTATTTTATACGCTGTGGAAATTCGAGTTATTTCGATATTGTTCAAGAGAATTTCAATTTTGATTCATTGTTGCAAAATACTCAAATGAATAAAGATGTTAATTTGACTGATCTTAAGTATGATCCAATTCAGCAGTTGAGCAATGTGCTATTGAACAACTCAAATGCAAAATGTAAAATTAAATCATCCATGTCTTCTGCGTCTTCGATTACATCTCATTCGCCTCTATCGTCCAACTGTTCTTCGCCATTCAATACACTCTCTCCCACTCAGGCTAACCACAACGGCTCAGTTTTAATGAACACTAAAAATGCTCAAGAATTACCTCTTATTGGCTGTAAACTCAAACAAAACTACATCAAATCTATTCGTATGCAAGACAACTTTGGCTATTCTCTACTTGCTTCTTATTGTGACCAATTTTGCTTTGAATTTGTCTTGCATGGTACTAGTGATACTAGTTTTTTGAATAATCTACATCAACGATTGATGTTTAGTAAGCTCAATTCTATACTTGATTGTCCTATTGATGAATCTGTTTATATTGTTGTTGATACTGATCAATTGTAAGTATATTTTCTATAAAAATATAAAATATATTTTTCATTTAAGTTATTTCTTACTTTTGGTAGCTATAATCAAATGAATAATAATAATAATAATAATTAAGTAATTTGTTTGCTTTTATGACTCATAAGATTACTTAACTATTCTATGTGTGCATATATTAAAATCAAATATTGCACTTCATTTTTTTTATATACCTAGTTTCCTGGATAAGTGTTAATAAATAAAAAGTTTTAAATTAATGTTGCATAAATAATTGCGTCGATTTTCTATATAAACAATTACCATTCAGCCGCAATTATTTATGCAACAATGTAAACAATTTAAAATTTTTTTTGCATTTTCTTTATTATTATTATTATTGAGTTCTTAATATTCTAATTTAAAAATTTAAATCATTTTTTTTTTTTAATATTCAAGTGAAGTCAAAGTTTATTCAAGTGAAAACATAAAACCTCAAGTAATAGATAAGCCAATTGGTCTAATCGATTCTTTGATACAATCAGTACAAAGCATGATAAAACTATTCCAAAATAGTGAATTTGTAAATAAATTTAATTAATTAAACTTATATTCAAATTAATTTAATTCATTTCTTTTTTTTACAATATTAAACAGGTTCTTTTGCATTTAGAAGACAAGCTACAAGAATTTTACACAAAATCAATGACTTTAAACCAATTAAAATCTCAAAGCAAAGAAATAAATGACGAAAAGCTTATGGAACTAATGGAGTAAGAAAAAATCAAAATTTTTTTTAAATTATTTTATTTTATTATTAAATTTATTTTCTTTATTAGATTAAATGATCTAAATGATTTGGAATTTTTGAAACAAATACTATCAGCAATAACAATACCGAATATACAATTTTAGTCGATTTTTTATTTAAGTTTTTTTTTTTTTTTTTCTTTCCTTTTCTTAAAATTAAACTAAAACCAATTTTCCCATTTTTTTTTTTTTCTAAATTTTGTACAAATACCGGTGATTAGTTAAAAATAAAAATTAAACTTAAGAATTTTTTAATTGTTTTTTTTTTTTTCTGTCCTTTGATCAGAAATTGATCTTTAAAATTAAAATTTATATAATTCTCTTTTTCTCTATCTATATCTCTTTATCTCTCTATATCTCTTTCTCAATTTTATTATTTTATTGTAATTCTAAAATTCGATTTTAATATGATATAAATCGAAATAAAATAAATATAAATAAATTTTTTTTTTTTAAATTTTTTTCATGTTTGAAAATTATTTATTAATATATTATATATATATATACAAAGAAGTAATATACATTTATAATGAAATCTTGAATTTATAAATTGTTGTTGATTGAATTTTTTATGCAATTTATAAATATAAAAAAGTGTAATTTTTTTTTTTTGGATTATTATTTATAAAAATAAAATAAAATTTAAAAATTTTAATTCTTGATTTTATTTTTTTTAATTTTTGGATTTTTGCTATCACTTATAAAGTATTTTCTGATGCTAGCTAATTTTATTTTTCTGATAGCAAATTTAAAATAAAAATGATATAAAATTTATTCTAATGATACAAAAATTTATTTCGATAATAAAAATGTCTCGAACGGCATTCAAATGCTCAAGATGTCTTTAGCTATGTGGCATGTGTTTTGAAAGAGTTTGATTTTAAATTGATATAAATTTATCGATATAGTTAATTCGGAAAGTTAATTGTACACCGAGTTAACGAAAGGAACAGCAAGTCTCTAAAACAATTTGGCTGTGGAAGAAAGGTTCTACTAACTGATTCAAAGTGTTAAAAAATCAACATTCAAATCTCTTTATACTGTACATTTCTCCTTTATTATCATTTAATGTTCTTATTCTCATGGTTGCATTTAAAATATCAATAGTATCTTTTGATACGCTTGCAAAATATCCTTAAAAATGTATTAGCTAAATAAAGAAAGCATATTTTTGAAGGTTTAGAATTTTACATTTACCTTGGGACCCAAAAGTTATAAATTTTAAGCACAAAATTATATAAACAAACATTTTTAATAGCATTTTAGTATTCTCATATCAAATTTAAAAATAATCTCATCTATTTATTCAAGTTCTAAAAAAAGCAAAGAAAATTTTCAACTATTACTTTTTAAATGTTTTATTTGATAATAAATAATTAAAAAAAAATTTTAACTATAAATTATAAAGCTTTTATTTAATTAAAATAAAAGAAATGATTCTTAGTTTTTTTTAATTGACAGTAGGTTTTTCTATTTATTTCTATTTAGTTTTTTCTATTCAATACACAAATTAATTGAAAACAAATTTCATTAATTATTTAAGCAAAATGTTTTTATTTACTGTTCTGCTGTAATATGTGAGTTAGGTATTTACAACTCGTACCAAAATAAACTTTAAATTAAACTTTTGCTTAATAGCAGCACTTTAAATAATTTCCTTATATCTATAAAGCCCAAAATAATTTGAAACAAATATTTCTTTATGATTTTTTGATTATAAAAATGTTTTGCAAAGTTTCTTTATAATCCACTGATTTATTAAAAGGTGTGACATGACATGAGTGAAGAATAACGAGGAAATGGCAGACAATATAGGTAAGCTATATATGTTCTGAATCGCAATGACGAGCTGATAACGAATCTAATGTCGGTTTGAGCAAAACCTTAAAAAATTTACCAAAAAGCCTTTTTTTTTACCTTAAAGATAAAGCCAAATTTAAAAAATAACATCAGAAATGAGTTTCCCAACCTTAATTACCCAATATATATATATTTTAGCTATATTATCTGTAAATAAGATTATTTATTTTCATTTTTTGTAAGATCCTAGTAAATTTTACATTTTAGGACATTTGTAATAATAGTGGTTGTTTTTTGTTGAAAAAGCTCAAATAATAAAGAATTCTAATCTTAAGATTTTTCTCTTATCGAATGTCTCTTTTTGATCAAATAACTTGTTAGGTTGATTTTCAAATGATGCACACGATGCAAAAACCCATTACTTCATATGCTTTTGATGACTTTATTACTTTTTCTACTATTACGCAGTTTTTTTCGAGGCTTTTTATACTTTTCATAATAACACAATACTAAAACCGATTTTTCTAAACCTCAATTTTTTATTATGTGTTAATAGTTTCAAAATTGATTGCGCGTGTTTTAGCTTCTAGGAAATAATCAATTCATCAAATTAAGATTTTAAATTATGAAATCAAAAATTTGAAATTTGAAATAATCAAAGTCAAATGGTGTTTTTTTTTTATTAAAAAATGTTTAATTAAAAGAAGAATAAAAAGCTACATGAATTATGGTAAAATGTGTTTTATTAATAAATCTAAACGAAATCCAAATTAGCTCATCATTTTTTAATTAATTTAATTCTTGAACATGTTTAACTTTTAACTAATTTTGCTAATGCTTTGTTAATTAATATTTTAATATCCAAAAATGTATTTGAACAAGATCTAAAATTGATCTTTTAAGTAATAAATTATTAATCATAAGAGAATTTTTAATCTAGTAATTAAATTAAAAAAAAAAAATACAAATCAGCTTGTTTATATGCTTATTGCTTAATATATGTAATATTAGTTTTTTCTTTGAGTAAAACTTTAATTACTTTACTATAAAAAATATTAAGTTCTAAGCCTAAACCAAGTAAAAAGAAGAGAGCTAAAAATTAGGTTTTTATTTTAAAAGATTTAGTTTTCTAAAGACTCTTAAACTGTTTTCTATTTTCTAATAATTAGGTAAATTTGGTGTTTAAATCAGAAAATCAATATTTGATTATTTATTTAAATATCATGATTTACCATAAACAATCTTTTTAATAAAACATAAACTTTAATTTTATGAATTCTTTTTAATATTTATAATTCTTTTAATAAAATTTCAAAATTATTAAAAGATTCAGTTTCAAAATTTTTATTTAAAAAAAAAATTCAATAAACATAAAAATTTTTCAAGTTAAAAAAATAAACATGCTTATTAAACTCTTATCTAACAATAAATGTATAATATATCATAATATTTTTTTTATTTTATCTATTCTAAAATAAACATTTAAATAGACTCTACTGTTTTAAAATTTTATTTTAATCAAAACTTTATTATATAAAAAATATACTAAATTAAATTTATTTAATTATTATTATTATTATTATTAATTATAAATCAAATCAAATTAAATTAAACTTCAATTTTCATTAAATAAAACAAATTAAAATTCAAATATAAAAAAATCTAATATAAAAAATAAAATATTGAAGGAACTAAAAACAACATAAAATTGTTAGAAAATAATTTAAATGCTGAACTTTTTGTTGAACTACCAGTTGTAATTGTTGTTGTCAATGTAACTGTAATTGTAGGTGAAACACTTGTTACTTTATTTGTTGTAGATGATTCTGATGGATTTGTATTTTTGGTAGTTGATGAACTGACTGAAGTTAAAGTATTTGTAGTGGTTATAGTAGTAGTCGAAGTTGATGTAGTTGTAGTAATAGTAGTACTAGGAGTAGTAGAAGTGGTGGTAGTTGTTGGTGTGGTTGTTGAAGAAGTACTAGTTGAAGTTGATGTAGATGTAGATGTAGATGTAGATGTTGATGTTGATGTTGATGTACTAGTACTTGTTGTGCTTAAAGTAGTTGTTGAAGAAGAGCTAGAAGAAGTTGATGTAGTTGTGGTAGTAGTAGTAGATGTGGTAGGAGTAGTGGAAGATGTTGACGAAGAACTTGTTGAAACAGTTGTTTCTTCTAGATCTTTAACAACTGAAGCATTCAAAGCTGCAATTGAGAAAATAGCAATTAAACAAAATAAGCTTATTTTATAAAAATTCATTTCTCTAATTTTCTAATTTTGAAAAAAAAAACTTTTATAAAGCAAAAAATAAAAAAAAGATTTAGAACTTCAACAAAATAAAACTTATTTTTTAATTCTCAAAAAAATAAAAAAAAATAAATTTCTTTTATATTTACAAGATTCAACAAAAATGATTCTTTTTTTTTAATGATTAATATTATTAAGTATATTTATCATGTGATAAGATAAAACTTTTATTTAAATAAAAAAAAAAAGCTTATTTTCTCATCATAAAACTAGAAAGTATTATTTAGTATTAACAAAAACAATGAAAACAACAAAACAACATTTATTTTTAAATCATATTTATCTTTATGTGTTTTTAAAAATCTTTCAAAGTTTCAAAGTCTGTTGACCATTATAGATAATAAAAAAAAGTATGACACATGTTTTCATTCTTTTTTTTTTTTAAATTCAAATAGATAAAGCTTAAAACAACAACAAACTTAATTTTTTTTTTTTTAAAAACTTTGAATTTAAAGTAAATTTCAAATAAAAAATAACAAGTTTAAACCAAAATATAATACATTTTAATTATTATTTGTTTTGTTGTTATAAAATGAAATGAAAGATTAGAATTTATTTTTATAATACTCAAGGAACCAATTAATTACATTTTTGAATCCTCATGAGTCTTTTTTTAATCTAAATTTTCAAATTAGTTTCTGAAGCTTTGTAACTTTAAAAAAAAAAAAAAAATTCTAAAATTTAATATTCCAGCATCATGGCTGATGTTAAACCTGTTTTAAACCAATTTTTAAACATTAATTTAAATAATTTTCAATTGAGCTAAAAAATAATTTGCTTAATAAAAAATAAATTGAATAAAACTTTTTAAAAATGTAAAAATTTTATTTTTTTAAAATAAAATTTAAAAAAAAATGAAAATTTTTATATTCTTTATTTTAAATTTATATTTTTTGAAAATAAATTCTCAATTAAATTCATTGGTGTTTGATTTATATAAAAAAAAGTTTGCTAAAAATTTTGAAAATCCAGTTTTAGAAAAACTAAGGTTTTAATAAGATTTTATTTGGTTTTAAATTTAAATTTAAATTTTTTTGACTAATTACAAATCAGAAAAAGTCTATTTTCAAATCGTTTGAATGAAATAGATCAACAAAACAAACTTTATGAGGAAAGAAAGAGTTTGTTTAAAACAAGATTGAACAAATTCTCTGATTTACATTATACAGAAGTAGTTCGTAGATACACTGGCTTAATATATGACAATAATAGTTTTAGAATAAAAAGAGAAATCCAAACAAAACGAAGCTCAGATTCGGTTGAAAATTTACCAAAAAAATTAGGTTTAATTAAAACAAGAAAAAATTACAAAATTTTTAACTTTAAATAAATTAAATTAATAAAAAAAGATTATAGAGAATTGAATATGGTTACTGCAGTTAAAGATCAAGGTAGCTGCGGGTAATTTAAAATTTTCTGAAATTACAAAAATATTTATAAATTGAAGTTTTATGTTTATAAGCTCATGTTGGGCGTTTGCAGCTGTAGGAGTACTTGAAGCACAATATGCCAAAAAAACAGGTAACTTGGTCTCATTTTCAGAGCAGTTGTTAGTTGATTGTTCTCTAAGACCTTTTGGTAATAATGGCTGCAATGGTGGTAGGATTGAAAATGCATTTTTTTACACATCAGTACGAGGCCTAATGAAAACTGAAGATTATCCAGTATTTTTCTTACAAATAAATAAATAAAAAATAATTAAATTAGTTAATTTGCATTAGTACAATGCTTCAATTAGTTCATGTAAATTTGATTCAAATAAAATAATAACTACAAGTAAAAGAGCAATTAGGATAACTGGAGATGAAGATGAAATTCAAAGAGTAGTTTAATATTTTCAAATTAATTTTTTAGTTACTTATTATTACTAAGCTTTAAAATTCAAAGATTGTTGCTACACAAGGTCCAGTATCAATTGGTATTAATATATCTCCAAATTTTATTAATTATGATAGTGGTATATTTGACGGCAACGATTGTACTAATCAAATAAATCATGCAGGTAACACATTTAATTATTTATCTCATAAACATGAAAATTTCAAATCAAGCTAAAAATTACATAACAATAAAAATGATCAAGAATAAAATTTATCTTTTAAAAACTATATTTGTCTATAGATAAGATAACTTTTTCTTTTTGATAATTATTTAAAAATTTATTTAAAATAGAAATATACTTATATATAGCAAATTCTTTATTTCTAATGTTTGAATTTTACCATAAATTTAACCATGATTAATTTGTATTGTTTTAAAAAATTTGAATTTTTAACTTGATTTTAATAAGATAAAAAATTAAACAAATAAACAATAGTTGATACAAATTCTAGATAGACAGTACTAATCGATTAGCTAAGTAATTAATTAGTAACACTGTTGGAATGTTTAAAATAACATTATTGTATTAATAATTAGAAAAACACGAGCTTGAATAGTTTATTTATTTTTATTAGATAAATTTATGTTTAAATAAAACAAAATTTAGAACTTTTATGAATCATAAAAATATAAATTTTATTTTATTTTTGTTAAAGTATTGATCGTAGGCTACGGCAGAGAAGAGAACATTGATTATTGGATAGTGAAGAATTCTTGGAACACTGACTGGGGTGAGAAAGGCTACATTCGAATGCTGAAAGGAAAGCGAATATGTGGCATAAGCTTATTACAAACTTATACTAATCTGTAAACTTTGTTTTACACATCTCGCTTTAAAAGCAAATAAGCAAACTTTTATTAAAACTTTCTTTAAAATAAAAAAGCTAAAATTCATCATTTTTTATTATTTTAAAATTTAATTTAAATTTGAATCTCTCATGTTTAAAATAATATAAATAAACACGATTAAATTTCAAAAATATTTCTTTAAAAAACTATGAATAACATACGCTCGAATAGCAATTTAATTCAAAATGATAACGGTTCAGTATTATCCTTGAACACAAACAATACAAACAACGATTTCTTGGGCTCATCAAACGACAATGATAAAATTGCATATTATCTTGGCGATGGTTGGTGCACTTTTCCGGATTTGGACAATTTCGATAGTGAAAAGCTTTTAAAGGCTTTTACACTAAAAGAAAAAGATTATCGAACAGACTCGATATGGGACCCGAGCATATCCTACACGGATCAATCTATAAAGAATAAAAATTCTGAATTTCTTTCAATATCTTCTTTACGCCAGTTGGAAGGTTTGTTTAATTTAACTCAACTTTTATTTGGTTTATCCAGAGCCGAGACAGTTAATTATACATTTAGGGATTTACAGTTTAAAAGGCATCCTCATTCTTTCAAAAAATCTGGCTTTAAATTGCCAAATGATGGCAAAATTGATTTTTATGCGATATTTGAAATTTTAGTTAAGAATATAATCGAGCAAGGCGGTCTAGAAGTAGCTTTACTTATGTATCGTAATCCGATGCTTCCCATGGTTAGACAAAAATGTTTAGATTTGATCTCTAATGTAGCCACAGTGCCAGATGTAGCATTCAAAATAATGAGCTATCAATCATGGTTTTTGGACCATTTGTTAATCATGATTCGCGATGGAGACATTGTTTCGGACAAGATACCAGCTCTAAGTGTACTTATAAGACTTTTAAAGGTAATGCTCACAGAACGCATGTCATCTAGTTACATGAAACTTGTAGATATGCAATACATCGATTGCTTAGTAGACATATTCGAGAATCCTATTTATACCGAAAATAATGAACTTTTGCCATTTTTCATCAAATTCGAATTTATTACTATGCAATCTTTGACTGTTATCCTAGGCGATGTAGAATACTCGAATTTATGGTCCGACAAAGCCAAAACCCGATTATTAAACTATTGTATGATTGTTCTTCTTAAGGCTGCTGGTGCTTATTTAACTAATCAAGCAAACCACAACACTACTTCTAATACTAATACTACCACTGTTACTACAACTACTACAACAGCTATTAATCACATATTCTATGCTGAAAAGCACACCAATAAACATTCTTTAGCACACACAATCATGACTGTTACAGAACTTATACGTCATGATGACAACATGAAGCTTTTCTATCGCTATCATAAACCATTTAAACAATTAATTATTGAATTGTATAAAAAATATGGTGCAAAATCTGAATTCAGCAAAATGGACCCTGGTATAAGTTATGCTCTGAACCATTTGATGCGCGTTTTGTACATAAAAAACAACTCTCAACAATCTGAATTAATGATCAATAATCAAAGCAATAAATCAGTTCGTGTTTGCTCGAATCCAAAATGCAATAACGAAGAAACTAAATTCAAAGAGTTTAAGCTTTGTTTGGAATGTGATGGAAAATTGGCTGGTTATTGTAGTAGTAGATGTAAAAAACTTCACATCAATTATCATTTGAAACATGAGTGTAACAAACGAGGATTAAAAAAAAAGCTCTCGTTGAACATAAAGTCGATTAGTGATGAAAATTATCTTCAGCTTGGCGACTCGATTCATCAGTCTCTATCAAGGACTAAACGATTATCCAAATACACATCGATGAACGAAAGACGCAATTCTTTAAATTCGGCAATGAAAAATGCTGCTCAAAAAGGCACTTTTTATACTAAACACGCCAATTCAATGAAAGAAATAAAACAAATAAATCATCAACCTTTAAAAACATCTACTGCTTTATGTTTAACTGATTTGACTAGAAGAAAACATTTAGTAATCACAAATAAAACAAATAATGTTACTTCATCTTCATCTTCTTCATCTGAATCACAGCCGAAAAAAAAAATTAAAATAGAAACACATCGTAGAAGACATTCAATAACTACTGAATCTCTATTTTATACAGAAGAAAATGCTAAACAAAATGAAGCAGAAGCAGAAGAAGAAGAAGAAGAAGAAGAAGAAGTAGAGGAAGAGGAAGAAAAAGGAGAAGATGAAAATGAAGATAATTTATCAGACTATTTATCAAATTCGTCCCCAGAGCTTTCAGTTAGTAACGAAACTACAATCGAGGAAGAGAGATTGCAAAAGACAAACGATTTAAGAGCGCGTGGATCGAATCATAAAGTCGAATCGCCCGAGTCAAGTAACTTACACACTAGATCAATAGGTTGCTTTAACCAACAAGACGATTTGGAGCGCAAGTCTGAGTACAAAGTTATAAAAGAGTTCGAAAGAACTCTTGAATTTGTTAAAAATGCTTCTAATCTAAGAGTAATGAACGAGTCCGATTTGTCCACAAAAAAAGAAGAAAAAGCACCACAAATAACCTTGGCAAGTTTGTGTTATGATAATAACAAAGATTTAGATATAGAAGGCAATTTGAGCACTAGTTCGGATGATGAAATATCAACCAAAATAAAGAAACAAAAAAGAGTTAATTTGGTTATAAATAATAGTATTGACAGTCAAATGATTGCTACTAGTAGCTCAAAAAAAGAAATGGATTTTAATGATGACGAGTTTAGCATGTTCAAGAATGAGAGTTTAACAAACAACCAGAGAATAAACGATTATAAAGCGTTTAAAGTTCCTTTGATACCAGTTCAGCCACAACCGGCTTTGAATTCGAGCCACAAACTTCCATTGTCTCTAGAGCCTATACAAATCCAGTCAAACGAGTATTTACTCAAAAACAACAAAATCTACAATGAGCTTAAAGTATTTAATAACATTTCCAATTATGATCAATCGTTCAAGAACGACATGATCAAAAATTCTACTCCAATATTCACTGATACCAAAACCACTGCTTATTTAAATGCTAAACACAAACAGCTGATAAATGCTAAGCTTGATTTGACCATAGCACCCTCGCTGGCTCAAATTCCAGAATTAGACAAAGCACCAAAACAAATTGAGAGAAAAAACTCAAATTATTCTGTGCAAAAACTAGTTGCTAACAAGTTACAATTTGAGAGCAAAGAGACAAACAAAGATAAAGATTATGTTACTTCTACACTTCGCGGTGCTTCGAGTAATAATAATCTAAAAATTGTTGCCGGTTCTTTAGACTTGAGTAAACTGTCTGCTATTGAGAATGTGGTAACATCGACCAATTTGGTTTGTGTTGCCAAAACTGAGATTCCCAAAGACATTAAGAAGTGTCTAAAAGACGAGATTAAAAAGGATAAAACTAAATGTGTTATTCAATAGGTTTTTATTTGTTGTATATATTAAATATAAATGTATTAATTATTTTTATTATAAAGCCGGTTAAAGTATTAATATTATATTATATATATATATATATTTGTGTAAATTTGGTTAAGTTTTTTTTCGATTTCAATTTAAATTGAATTAATAAATTTTTTTTTTCTTTTTATAACTATTATTATTATTATTATTATTATAATTATTAACTAAAAGACTTTGATTTGAAACATAAATGTTTATTGTAAAGTAAAGTCAATAGGCATAGTAATATATTAAATGATTTAAATATAAAACTAAAACCGAATGGGATTTATTATATTATTTTTTTAAAATTGAAATTTTTATTCGGAAAATTTATTTGAGCTTTATTTTTTTTTTTTTTCTAAGTTAAAAATAAAATAAACTAAAAATTGAGTTTAATTTAAATTTTTATTTTTTGAAAAATTATTATCAATAAATTTTATTTTTTTCTAATTCATGTGAGATTAATTTTTCAATTAAATTAAAATAATATAAATAAAATTTTTTATAAAAAATTTTTTTTCAATTTTTTTATTTATTGATAACCAAATTGGAAAAACTGGATATTGCTTAAATGTATATATTAAGTGCTAAATTCAGGTGTTTAAGTTTAAAAATTAAAGTATACTGCTATTACCCGGGTAATGGTTCAACTCAAACTTATTGTACTTAAAGCCTTAAAAATACTCAAAACTTTAACTAAGTATTTTATAGTTTTGTTCCTTCTTTTGATTAAAATACCACTTTAAAAAAAGCATTTTATTATTGCCTAATAAGATTTTCAATTATTTTATTAACAATTTTAGAAAATATAACAAGATAACATTGAGTAAAGATAAACTATTAAAATTTGGCAAAAAACTAGGCATTATCAAATCTCATTTGAAAATCAAGCAAATATTTCTTTATTTGTTAGTCTAGGTAATTTAAATAAAAATAGAAATTCAATCCAACTACTAATTAAGATGCTTAAATATATATACTTCTAGTTGAGTTTGAGTTGTATATTACACAACAACAAATCAAGATATCATTTTTTATCAATTTAAAAATAAATATAAATTCTTATCTTTTTATCTTATTTATTTATTAATTAAATTTTTAAATAAATTTTTTTTTTAAAATAAAAAATTAAATTCTATTTTACTTTTTAATCAAACAACTAAAATATACTAATATAAAACTTTTTTTAACTTATCAAGATTTTAAATAATTGTTAAAACATTTTAAAATTTAATCTTTTTTTTATTTTTTGTAAAATTCTTGTTTATTCATTTAAAACAGAGACTTTCCAAAGTAGAAGTAAACTAATTTCTAAAATTAAAATTAACAACAAAATCGCTAAATCTACAACAATAATTTAAAAAAAAAAAGATAGAAAAATATGCATTTTATATTATAAAAAAATAAAAAAATTAAGTATAAAAATATTTCGCATATCTTAATATATACAACAATCTTCTCTTCAACAACAAAAAATGCACATATTAATATATATAATATATATTTATAATATATAGAAAAAATGCCAAATTTGTTTCTATGTAAAATACATATTTCTACATATTTATAATATATAGAAACAACAAAATAAAAAGCAGAAAAAAGCATAGCCAAATTAATATTAGAAATAAACAATAAATTTATAATTTTCTTCTTTTTTTTTTTTTCTAATAATTTATGAATGTTCCTTTTAAATTAAAAATTATTGTTATTTCGTAATAATAATAATAATAATAATAATAAAATTAATAATAATAAAAAATGGTATTCAACATAATTTACCTTTAAAATTATCAAAAAAAAATTATAAAATTTTGATAAAATTAATTTTCTTAAAATTAGAAAAATAATAAAACTGATTTTTTAGCCATGAAAATTTTAGTTTTAATATTCCATTTTAGTTTGCTTGGTAAATAAAAAAATACTAGAAAAAAATAATTATTATTTTTATTTAAAATAATTAAATAAAAATTATTAATAAAGTAAATTGTCAAAATATTTCTAGCCAAAACAATTCAAAAATAAAGCTAACAGATGTTGAAGTAATTAGTTTAGCCAAAGACACATACACAAACAGTAGACGACTACCATCGAGACCACAAGTTTTTTTATTAAAAAAAAAAATCAATAAACTTTCAATCTGTTAAACAAGTGTTTTTAATTTAATAAATAGCTTAAGTGTATTGGCACTTCTTGGAAGTGTCAAACATTTTCACCAAATACAGTTCAATGTTTTAACAGGGGTATAGATAGTGATTATCAAGTGATATGGGAATGTATAGCCGATCTAGATCGCCGAGTTAAATTCGGCTTTTTAAAGGTTATTTGTGAAAATTACGATAATCCAAATGATCTTTACATATTAGACAATTCTTGTGGTGTAATAAACAATCAATTATTATTATTTTAAATTTATTTTTATTTTTTCTAAATTTTAAAAGCTAGAATATACTCTTGAAGCATACAAATCAAAAAATTTAAATGATTATTACAAGTAAATCATTCAATTACAAGTTTTTTTCATTTTTCTTAAAATTTTATTTTAAAATAAATTCAAGTAATAAAGAATTGTATGAAACTGGAAAATTGAGCAATTTTTTGACTTTATTGATAATGATAATTGTTATTTTAGCTATTTATAAATCATGTACAAAAAACCGTGCTGCACCGATTAGAAGAGATTTTAATGAAACTTATGCTCATGTGGTCACTGACGCCTCGGAACAGTATAATAATCCTTATACAAGTGCAAATTTTCCACCACCACCTCCACCATACGCTCTGATAACTAATCAAACATCTACAAATAAGCCAGAAACAGTCATAACAAACACAAACACAAATAGTAATAATAGTAATAATAGTAATAATAATAATAATAATAGTCAAATCTCAGGCCTGTTAAACGGATATTTGAATTCAAGAAGAAGCGAATCTCCTCCACCGTCATATGAAAACAATCTAAATCAGACTCGTTAAGATAACTCGAATATTAAATATTATTAATATTTTTTTTAATTAATAAGCACTTGAATTGTCCCTGTGTTAATATACATATTTTTTTTTTTTTATTTTGTTTAAGATTTAACTGTTAATAATAAAATTTGTTAAATAAAAAAAAGAAAATTTTTAAAAAACTTTTTAAAATAAATTTTAAATCAAAATTTTTGTAAAATAGCAAAATTTCAAATTCAAAGTATGAACCATTATAAAATTATTACAATAAAAACTAGAAATTATTGTAATTTTTATGCATTATTGGTAGATAAACTCTAACTAAATTAATTGTATATAAACTATATATATAAATATATATATTAATATTTAAAATAAAAATTTTGTTTTGTATTCAACCGATTCTCTTTTCTTTTTCTTTTTTTTTTTTTTTTTGCGTTTATTATTTAAACTTACTTGGTAACGGTTGTATTGTTGTATATCGCAATTAAAAAAAAAGAAATTACGTAACTTTTATAAATAAATTAAAATTAGTTAATAAAATTTTAAAATTTTAAAATTTATTGATTTTTATTAGTTTTATTTAAATCATGTCTAGTCTTGTTGCATTTTCTATAAATACCATTTTTCCAAATTTTTCCTGGTTTAATTTTTATAAAAAATTCAAAGTTAAAACTTGTTGATAAATTATTCAAGAAAAGATATCTAATTTAAGAAGCTCATAATTTTACGACTTTAGGGTTAATTTAGTAATTGTACCTGATAGCTAATTCTATCTTATATTTTATATACTTGTTGAGACCGTAGTTTAGACACTACTGTTATTTGTTTCTAGTCCTTCTACTCTTACTAACCTTAAACTCATCATTATCTTAATATATAAACAACTAATTACTAACACTTAATTCGGATTCTAATAAACTATTAATCAAAAGTCAGTTAAGTCTTTAATTTGTTAACATAAGGTATATTATATCTTATATAATTAGGACCACAACATACTTGTATAAGTCTTAAAAACAACTCAACACTATTTAATTCCAAAATAATATTTCCTATTCTTAAAGATATACAGGTAAAAACAATTCTACAGTTTAAAGAATAAAATTGGTAAATCTATCATATGGTAATGGTATATATATGCAGGTATCTTAATTTGTACTATTTATTATATCTAGTTTGTATTGGCACAATATTTATTACTTTAGATTTAGACCTAATTTAGTAAATCTTGCTAGAACAAAGCCATTTTTATATAATTTGCTTTAATTATTAATCAAGGACGACAAGAAAAAAAACAAAAAGTCTTTAATAAAAAAATTCTATTAAATTTCAGGTATTTAAATCTAAAAATTGAAAATTTATTTGAATTATTTAATATTATAAAACAAAACAAAAAAAAAATAAAAAATTATCCAATTCAACAAAAAAATTTTTTTATTGTTATTTTAAAATAAAAGCAAAAAGCTTATAAAACAGACAAGCATGACTATTTATTAAATTTATACAATACACAAAAAATAAAATTTCTTAAGTTCTAAATTAGCCATTCTTTTGTTGAAACCTTTTTCTTTCTTTCTTTTTTTTTTTTTTATTATTTATATAATTTGGTCAAAGTTATAATTAATTTAAAATTCAAATTAAAAAAAAAAGAAAAAAAAAGTTTATTTTTTTTTCATTATATATATAAAAGTTAATAGCACTTGAAAAACTTCTTTAATTTAAAAAAAAAAAAAGTTGCATGACGTTTAATAAATAGGTAGAGATTTGAACAAAAATAAAAAAAAAAAAAAAAAAAAAAAGCTAATTTGAAGTATTAAACTAAACAAATTGATGTTTTAAAAAAATATAATAATAAATCCAATTGCTAAGCACCTGAATAAAAAAAAAAGAAAAAATTAAATTTTTTATTTTTTGTAAATCTCGTAAACATTTTAATGAATCTAATAAAACTAAAAAACATTTAAAAATTAAAATCTAAAACTTTTAAAATGCCACCTAAGAGACAACCGATTTCGTTGGAGTTGAAACGTGAATACAACAATGTAAGGCCTAAAGGAAAGCTGTCTGACATAATTGACTTTCATTTGAATGGAAAAAATCGATACTTAAAAATAAATCAACCGGCAAATTCAAATCGATCACGTTTAGAATCGATACGCTCATCTCCAAGAGACTCGAGCGTGAATAATCGCAATTGGACAAGGTTTAAGAATCCCAAACTAAATCGTTATGAAGACTCAGGCGAAGAAGAATATGAACGCAAACATTATGTTTTTGAGTATCATGAAGAAGAAGACGAAAATGAATCTAATAGAAAAACAGTTAAAAAAACACGAAGAAAAGTAAAACATAAAAAAAAAAAAAATAATTTAAAAGAAGGAGAAGACGAAGACGAGAACAGCGAAGATGCGGACAGACAAGTGGATGAGAAAAAAGTAGGTGAGACAGTAAAAATGATCGAGGATTTGCTAAAAGACAAGAAAAAGCGTTCTAAACGCAACAGAAACGAGAGTAGCGAAGTGAACGGAGAAGACGATCTTACCGAAGAAGAAAGAGACGCTTATTTGAAAGAGAAAAATATTCAGATTAACAAAAGTACCAAGGATTCGGACGATGTGGACAATTTGGCAAAAAAGCCCAAAAAAAGAAACATAAACAGCGATAATATTGAATACAAAAACACAAGCACTCAAACTCCAAGAGAAGTAAATATTTTTGTGAAATTTTTGTTAACTGCTTTTATAAGGATTCATAGTTTCAAAGTTTTTTTTATTGTTTTTTTCTATTTCAAATAAATATTTAATAGTTATATAATTAGATCTAAATTATGAGAAAACAATAATGGCTTTTTGAGCATGTTGAAATAATTTTGAGCTTAATAACTTGTAATTTATTATTTAAAGAATAATGTTTAGACTAATAAGTGAAATGTCGAATTAGAATAGTAGTATGATATGGGTATATATTGATCGGATTGAATTTAATTCCTTACTTAATCTGACATAAAACTTATTTAGCTTTCCAAGAGTTCTTTAAGCGCATTATTCACTATGCTTTGCTTCTCATACAATAATAGAGAATAATTATATATAACAATTTTAAATTATATTTTGTACATTTAAAGTTTTTAGTTCAACTAGATTAGATTTTATAAAAAACTTTATTAAACTTATACAACTTCCATTTTTGTATTTAATTTTAATATTGGTTACATTATAACATATATGAACACAAGTATTTCATTAAATTCAGAGAAGCTATTAAGAATAGTTTGAACCATGCTACTGATAGAGACAGAGAGAGATGATGTTAAATTATGTTTCAAAACAGCTAGATTAAAATTTCAATAAAAATTATTTTTAAATTGTTTTAATATTAATAAAAATATTCTATTTAGATTATATATAGTCTTATTTAGATTATGTATAATTAGAAAAAGAGATTTTAAATTTAAAATAGTAATAAGAAACTTTTAGTTTCTTGTTTAGAAACAAGCTTTCAGTGAAAAAAGCTTTTAGAGTTCTTAAGCTTTACAACTTGAGTTATTGTATTTTTAAAGATTTAATCAGAATCTATTATTTTTACTTTATTAATACTTAACTTTAAAAAAATATATATATTTTTTGAAATTTAAATTTTAAGCTTTATATACAATTAAAAAACGATCATTTACAATATGCACCAAACGCAAAATCCTATTTATCAGGTTTGATAAACGATGTGGAGAAAATAAACCAAGATTATCAAAAGAAACAAAAACAAGAAAAATCAGATTTGGATTTAGATACATTTGATGAAACAAAAGATAAGCTAAATCAAGATGAAACTAAATCGAAAAAAAATAAGAAAAAGCCAAAAAAAGATGACAAAAAAAACGATCAACTAACCGAAAATGAAAACGAAGATTTAACTGAAACTTCTGTAATAATCGGAGGAGAAAACGATGATAAAACTAACGATGATAAAACTAAAAAGTCAAATAAAAACAACAAAAAAAAAGATTTAAATAGTAAAAGTTTGATTAACTTTGACCAATCGAATAAAATCAAATCAAAAAGCACCACAAGTTTGCGTAGATTGGAGCAGGATGTGGATCCAGCCGATTTGGTAAAAAAAAAGCCAAAAAAAGGTCTAACCAAAAACACGAGTAGTTTAGGTCTGAGCATGGAGGGCAAAAACGGTATAAATATGGCCATAATCAAAGACAAATCACCGGGCTCAGATAAAACCTTAAACGAAGAAGAAAATGGTGTAAAAGATTCTGAACTAGACTTGATTAAATCAATACTTGGCAACGACTCGGAACAAATTTTACTTAGAAAAAATTACCAAAATATAGAGAATTTAATTGATAACCTAATGGAGCAGGATAGTGACAATAACTATTTGAAACTAGCCAAATTGAACAGATTAAAAGTATTACTTGAATTGTCTATGAAGCTTGTAGGCCGAAAGTACAAAGATTTAAGTAATGAAGAAAGAAATAATTTAGATCTACAAGCGAATAGGTTTCATACAACTTATCCATTACCAGGAGAAGAGAATTTACTTGAGGAAATTGATGAAGATGGCAACAAAAAGGTTCGTATGCCACTCAAAATAGTTCAAGAAGAAGGACAAGCTCGTATTGACGTAAACAACAAGTATCGAGTGGATCCCAGTGAGTTTTTGAAGATATACTCCAACAATTTGATAAGCCATGCCCAAAACACAACAGGCTTAGAATTTGATAATATAACTGTCACTATTCCTGCTGCTTATGGTGCACAGCAAAGAGAAGCTATTAAGAATAGTTTGAACCATGCTACTGATAGAGATGATGTTAAAATATTAACTAGACCTGTTGCCGCATCTGTTATCTTAAATAATCAGAAAGAATTGTCCGAAGACAAGATATCCGATTTGAGTAATACTTCAATACAAGACAAATTCAATCTAGTTTTTGATATAACTGAATCGTCTCTGGACGCCTCTGTAATTAAGATTAAAGATGCTAAAGATTTTCAAGTAGTATCTAATGTTGGTGATACTAGTTTTGGTCTACATGATGTAGATGAAAGAATTGTTGAACATATAATCAAAGAAAAGTTTAAAAAAGATCCAAAATCGAGTAGATTAAACGATGTGGAAACAGTTAATGCATATACAAGTTTAGTAAAGAATATAAAAGAGCAAATAATTGAGAACGGAATAGTCTCAGTAGATCTAAATGATGGAGATGTTGTTACCAAAAAGGATAATGAAGTTTTGATAAATAAGAATTTGATTTCCAAAGTTTTATGTAAAGACATTTATGACTGGTCTTTGGCACATATGGACAAAGCGATTAATCAAGCTGAAATTACTGAAAATGATCTTGATGAGATAATTATAATCGGCACGCCGAGCAAGATGCCCGGTTTTTATGAATATCTTAAGGAAGCTTATCCAAAAAAAAATATCAGCTTTGTACCTGAGGAAGACTTGGCTGTCGGTGCAGCCATTGTTGTTAGTTTAAATTTTATTTATTTATTTAATTACTAAAATATAAATTGTTGCAAAATCAATTACGTTTATTTCAATTAAATTATTTACTAAAAAACGAATTTTATATTGCAAAACATTTAGAAAATATTTTAATATCTAGTTAATTTTTATTTAAGGGTAGAAAACTGAAATATCAACAAATAAAAGTAACCGAAGTGTTGTGTAGATCAATTGGAATCGGTCTTTACACTGGTGTAATAACTTATTTATTGTTCAGGAATAGTTCTTTGCCATGCGTAGGAGGATGTATTTATAGCACATTAGTAGACGATCAAGAAACAATGGTGCTAGATGTTTACGAAGGAGAAAGACCACATGTTAAATTTTGTCGATATTTAGGAGAAGTGACTATATTCGATTTGCCCAAAGGCGAAGCGGGAAAAGTCAAGTGTGAAGTTTATTTAAAGATGAATAATGAAGGTCTATTAGAAGTAACAGCTAAAGAAGTAGGAACCGGCGCAGAGCTAACCACAATGATCGATGCAAATCCAGATAATTTGAACTTAAATCCTGATGAGGTAAACAATCACACTGATTTAGATCCAATCGAAGCGGAGCGATACAAAAAACCCGATTACGATTTTGTTTATGAATTAGAATTGTTGGACGAATACTTGGAAACATTAATGATCAAATACCGAAAGCACAAATATTCAAAAATGATTCTTGATAAAATATTCAATACCAAAGAATGGTTGTACAAAAACAGAAGAAACGTGACTATAAACGAAACCCAAGGCATTCGAAATGCGATTGATAGATTTTTAAAAAATATGGAATCAGTTAAATAAAATTATTTTTTTCTATATTTTATAAAAATTTTTATTTATTTTTATTAATTTAAATGTAAATCTTAAAACTTGATATTAAATAATCATATTTTTAAACAAAAAAAAAAAAAAAGTTTCAATTTTTCGTTTCCGATTTGAAGCCGTGTTTAAGTATGTGACTAAACTCGATGTAGTTTATCATACCCTCTTTGATTGGCATTCCATGCAATAGATGATCTATTTCATCACTTGTAAAACGATCTCCGATCGATTGAATAGCTTCTCTAAAACATTCTTCTGATATTAGACCTGTTCCTTTTTCATCAAACGCTGCAAAAGCGTTTCGAATCACTTCTTCTGGATCTGTACCATTCATTTTGACTCCAAATAAAGTCAAAAACATAGTAAAATTAATCGGACCTGATGCTTCACTAAGCATTGTATCTATCAGCTCGTCTGGTTGAGTTTTACCTTTAGTAATAAATTTTTATATATATTTTTTTAGCTAATTATATATTAGAGCATCTTTAGGTACAAAAAGCTTTTAATAATTTCTAATTGAATTTGTTTATTTAGAAAAAGAAGTTTTATAAACTTGTTTTAAGCTTTTTTAAATTGAAATTTATTTAAAATAATAAACTGTAGCTTTACTTTTATTTTTGGGGTTTAAGTTGATGTCAGGTAATAGTATTTATTTAAAATATTTAGAAAAAGTTTTATTCCCAAAATTAAATACCAATTTAAATCATTCTTATTTGAAAAATAAGAAAATTGTTCTTTATTTTGAAAACTAAATAATCTATGTTTAAAAATATGCAAATAAGCTTATTAAATTCACATAATGCTTTTTCAAAGTCTTACTTGGTAAATCAAATCAACAATTATATTCAAGAATAGAACTTTATAAAAAGACTTAATTGCTTAATTAGTAAAAATAGGTTTGAAAATATAAAGGCTTAGTTACCAAGTGAAGCAAACATGTCGAGCAAGTCTTCTTTGGTTATAAAACCATCTCTATCTTGATCGATCATATAAAAAGCTTCTTTAAATTCTTGAATTTGAGACTGATCAAACATGGCAAATACATTAGATGTTGCTCTATGGGCTCTTTTTTTAACCACAACTTTAGATTTTTTACTAGACATTCTTCTATTTAATTTGTTCTTTTTATTTTTTTTTATTATTTTCAAAATAAATGCTTACAAATCTTGAAATACTCTTGTTTAAATAGAATTCAAATAAGGTCAATATTAATTATCTTCTTCTAAATCTTAATCAGGTCAGAATCTCATATAGAAGATAATTTATTTCAACAGATCTAGTAAAACACATATTAAATATCCTAAGTTTAATTATAAGACAGGATTGTAAGATTTAAATAAAAATAACAAAAAAAAATTACAACTGGATTGAAAAATTAAAAAATTTATTTATATTTGCTTTTATTTTATAACATACATAATCACATTTTTTTGAAATTTTTATGAAAAACAACCATGAATAAAAGTAATTTAGAATCGAGGCTGAATAGTAACTCATCTGAACTTGTTTACATTGCATCGTCTTCGGATGAAGACGAAGATGAAGAAGAGTCTATTGAGCAACAAAAATTCAACACCAGAATAGAAGACTCGATTGTTTACTTAAATACTAGTCAAAGCAAAAAATCTATCCAAACAGATTCGGCTTCAAGCACCGATCTGAATCTTCAGCTATCCGACTCAGATTTATCCGCAACAAATTTGTCTCTTCTTGTGACCAAAACACCTGAGCCAAGCGAGAATCGCCTATCAGACTGTTTCACTCAATTTAATAATTTCAATAAATTAAGAGCAAATCATAACAACACAATCGTGTCTATTTCAAGTCCTATTCTATTAAATTCCACTTCTTCAAGTGGTTCAAATTTTAGAAAAAGTTTAAACAACACTATCACAAAAAAGCTTGAAGATATTAGTGAACATAATATGGATTTGAACTCGCTTCTAGACGGGGACGACAATGTTTTCGAGGACGAAAGTCCGCCAAAATTCAACAAAATTAGCGACTCTAAAAGTCTACCGACAAATATCGACAAAATCCTAAACGAACCAGTTCTAATCACTTCCGAAATGTGTATAAACGCTTGCAAAAACATTATTCCTGTTCGCAGCTCTTCTGAAAACAAAATTCTAAATTATAAAATCCCAGACGACATGAAAATGTACCAAACTGACCATAAATTACACAAATTAAAACCTGTAGTTAAACTTGATAAACTATCAGAAGATTTACTATTAAAATATAAAACTAAAACTAAAAATTCAAACAAACAAATCAACAATAACTTTACAATAAAATACAAATACTACGATGAGCTTAGCTTGTTAAACAACTTCGAATCATCTTTATCGGCTACTTCGTCTTCGACTGAATGGTCCAGTCGAGCTTCGAAAAAATCAAAACGAAAATCATCTATTTCAGAACCTGTTAAAAAGAAAGGCAGACCATGTAGGAAAAATTTTAATCTTAAAACTACAAGCAATTTAGCTGAATTGTTTAACGAAGACACAAATCTTGATTATATAACTAAATCGGATGAACAATATGAGATTTTGTGCTCAAGTGAGAACAAATTGAGACTAAGAAAGGCAAATTTGTCTCAAATGGAAGAAACAACACAGCAGAGCTCGATCACTGTCGAATCCAATTCGAACCAAGTATCAAATTCAAGTGTTAGAACGATTCTAATTGATTCGAGCACTACAAGTTCTGAATTCATTTTAGAACCGATTAAAAAACCTTCGAACAAAAATAAACTAGATTCTGTTAATAATGATGATGATTCGTTGAATTCAAATGATTCTAAAAGATTAAAAAAAAGTGAAAATTTGTTAAAAAGAAGTGCGTCAATAATGTTAAATAAGAAGCTTGAATCAGAGAAAAAAAAAGAGCCTGCAAAAGTTTTAAATAAGCCAAAAGCAAGGCCTAAAAAATTGGAAAAAAAATCCAAAAAAGTTATAAGTCAAAAGCCTGTTGCAAATGAGTTTAAAACACAGAGTTTATCGAATTTTAAAATACCACGTATAAAACGAGCTGATAGCGAGAAAAAGCAAGAAATAAAAAATCCAAGTCCAAAGAAAAAACAAGCACAACAACAACAGCAACAACAACAGCAGCAACAAGTCGAAAAGCAAACTGAAAAGCATAGCCATAAAGCTCAAATGTCTATATTAAATAATCTAAACTTGAACATGATCTCAAAACAAATAACACCGACAGTGCCTAAGCCAATTAATTTTGTTCAATCGGTTTGTTTTTTAAACGATCTCAACGAAAAGAGACTAAACTTCAACAACAGCATTGGCGTCAAGTATTCTTATTTTAGTCTTTTGTTTCTAGTTGATGAATATTGTAAAAAAATGAGCAAAGTAGCAAGTTTAGATTTTAATTTTTTGTATAGCAATGTAAATAATAAAGAACTTGATAAAGAACAGCTTTTACAATTGTGCAAATTACAATCGCGTAGTTCGGGTAAAATAAATTTCTATGAATTATTTAGCTTCGACTCTTCGCTAAGAAAGAACATTCACATGAGTCCAATGACGGTGCCCAATTTGTCGAATGATTTAAACTTTATATTGGAGAATAGTTCTAAATTTAGTCTTTCGGAGGCTTATGTGCTTAGCGATAGGTACATTAGAAGACTAAACGAGTCTTTTAAGACCTACCAATTTGCTAAAATAGCCGGTACAAATACGAACACGATCAAAGTCGTGTGCGAGAATAATAATCTAATCGAATCGGATCGTGCTGATCTTGAATCCGTAGTAAATGATGTTTTACATAAAACTTATAAACGATATTCGTATGTGAATTATTCGATACACAAAAACCATGTTTTTGATTCAGATCAAAACGAAGCAGATAAAACCGAAGAATTAACCACACCATCAAGTTATTATGATGATATGAAATCCAAGCTCAATGACGATTCACTTGTGGACACAATTTATATTCGCAGATTAAGAGAGAAAATAAACAATATAGAAAAACCTAGTTTAGAACACTTGATAAAGCAAAATCACACGGTAAAATGGAGTTTAAAACGAAAATTGGAACAACAAGATGAATATTGCATACAAAACGAACAAATGTCTTATCTAAACGGAAGATTCAAGAACCATGTTACCGGCCAGTTGTCCGAAAGAGGTCTTATGAATAGAGCTGACAAGTTCAAGTTGTTAACTCATAACCAGTACAAAGAAAGACTCAAAAATATTTCAAATGAAAATGATTTTCAATTTGATTTATCAAAATTGTTTCCCAGTAAAAATTTTTAAAATGTAATTTTTTTTTTTGGTTATCGATCTTAGTATTATTGTTTATTGAATTTAAATAAGAAAAAAAAAAATTTTTTTTTTTTTTCAAGTTGTTTATAAAAATATTTTTCCATTTTTTGTTCTTTGAATAATAATGATAATTATAAAAATATAAATATATATAATTTAATTGATACCATTTTCTAATATTAAATTGTATAGATCAATAAAAATTTTGATTATTGGTCATTTTTAAAAAAAAATTTTTTTTTATTTTAAATTCAAATTGTTTTTTTTTTTAAATTTTAATACTTTAAGAGTTTACTTTTTAAAAGCCTAAATTGATCAATTAATTAATTTGATAAAACTATAGAAATTAAAATTTTATTTTCAAAAATTTATTGATTCGATATAAAAGATTTTTTGAAGAATTATTTTATATTTTAAATATAATATACAGTACTTTATACTATTAATTTAAAATAATTAATTTCAATTTAGAAGATTTATTTTCAAGTTGTTTTGAGTTTTTATCAAATTTTGTAGCCTATAGATAATATATAAACCTTACTTTTTGATAATACTTTTTTTTTTTTTTACTTTCATTAATTTGAGTTGTACTAGAAATTAAAGAAAAATAATAATATAATAAATTCTAAATAGCGATGAATGATTTCATTTACTTTTACTATTTTCATTTAATATTTATTTCCAAATTCTATTAGAATTAAAAAGAATATTGATATTTATACTTTTCCAATCCATAAAGATAAAAAACTTGGCTTTTTTTTTAAAGAACTTAAGCAACAAAATTTAGGCATTGTGAATTTTAGTACAAAAATATAAAGGCAGTAAAACATTTTAACTATTAAATTAAGAAGATTGATTATTAAAATAATACATTTTTGTATTAGATTTTTAAATAATTATTAGAATTATAAAGAATTTATTAGATTTAAATTTTACTATTAGATATAAATTTTTATATTAAAATTATACAATTTTATATCAGAAATAAAATATTTTTTATTTGAAATTGGAATTTTTTTCAGAATATTTAAAAATCTATTAGAAAAAATTATATACATTATATAATTTTATTAAACAGTTAAGGATAATTTAAGGATCATTTTTTTTTTATTTTAAATATTAAAAAATAGAAAATGATATAACTTTTATACTAGAGATTCAAAATAGTTTCTGCATAGGTTCAACAAAGTGAATAAATCTTTGTTACACCATTGGACAAGATCTGAAGATTGAATTGTGCATTTAATTTTCAATGGTTTTAGTTTAATGCAGATTGCATAAAAAATGCACTTTTTTGCAGATCTTGTCCAATTGTGTAACAAAGATTGTTTCACTTTGTTGAACCTATGCAGAACCTATTTTGAATCTCTAGAATAAAAGTTATATCATTTTCTATTTTTGTTTTTATATTTTTGTACTATAATTCACAACGCCAAAATTTAAATAGCAACCTTTATTGTATTTATCAAAATGTGTTAATTATTATAGATTTTGGATAAGTTATTGTTGATTATGTCAATTTGTTCAAAATGTATTAGAAGAGATTTAAATTATCTCAACAGAACTCAATTCAGTTTCAATTTTTGTTTTTTAAATGCCAAATAGAATTTAAAAAAATAAAATTAATATATTTATTTGTTTAAGAATAAGAAAAAACTTTGGATAATCAAACTTTATTTCAATTATATATTTCATTAAAAAGATTTTACTTTTTTTGATCTTGGCAAGAATGATATTAACAAAATAAAATAATCAAGAGTTTTATGATATTTTTATTTTAATTAATTAGCAAGTATTAAATTTGTACTACTTTTTAGAGAATACAATATTTAAAGAATACAATAATAAGCAAATAGTTATGTAACATTTTAGTTACAAAACTTGATATGATATAATAATAAGTTTTTCTTTATACTTGATAAGTAATTTAGCAGTTTTAGATTAAAACAATTATTTTTAATTTTTTTTTGAAAAATTTATTGAGCTTATCTTCTTTATTTGTAATACATTAGCACATAGGCCTAAAAGCTTTTTAATTATTTATAAGATTACTATTTATATAATTAGTATAAATAATAAACTATTCCATAACTCTTGCTATTTAATCTTCTTTTTTTGTTGGATATGTTGGCCAAATTTACTTGGATATGCTCAATTATCTTAGCTTTAGAAAATTATTACTAAATTTTTTTAAAATCTAAAATTGTTTGTTGTTTATTCAATCGACAAATAAAAATAAAACTTGATTAACAAAAATGTCTATTAAGTAAAGCTATTTGAAAAAATTTATATCCTAAAAACTATAAATTGCATAGAACTGATAGAGTTGAATAGTTTCTATAATAAAATAATATCGAACAGTTACATCTCTGTCATAAGAATACCAATCATCTTAAATGATTAGCATCAACTTCTATTACTGTATGAATACTGCTTTGATAATGTTAGATAATATACCAGAAATTCATTTACCAGATATTAAAGGTTTCAAGTGGAAAAGTCCTAAAAAAAACCTAAAAGTGTGTTTTTTAAGAACAGAAAATAAATAAAGTTAGAGTTACTGCCATAGCTCTATATATGCTCTTAAGAGCTTAACCCTTCTGGGTCGCAGTATATATTACTACTACTACTACTACTACTACTAAAGCAAAACTATTTTTGATGCTTAGCAATTTTTGATGAAGAAGTAAATTTTTATCGCACGGCTACCTGTCAGATAGGAATATAAAACAATTTTATTACTACCTTAACTTCCAAGTAGCGTGCAATAAAAATTTCTAAACTTTGAATTTTGCTATTTTCAAAAAAAATGAAAAACTAAAAAATAAATCTAAAAAATCAATAAAATAAATTTATATTTTTATACCTTTCTATTTATAATTAATCACTAACAAAGCTTTGATAATATAAATATAATCAAAATAAAAATTATTTGAAAATCTGTTCTTTAAGAAATTGATTTCAAATAGGGCTTTTAAAATATAAAAATAAAAAAAAAAAGAAAAAAAAAAACTAAGATAAAAAATAAATGGTAAATTTCTTTCTTAAACCTTCTTCAAAAATCTATCTAACAACAATCATAATTTAAAACTTATCAACTGTTTTCATTCTATTAGAAAAATAAAAACAATATTTTTTTTTTATTCTTTATTATTCTTTATTATTATTATTATTTTTACAACAATTATTATTTTTAATAATATTATTATCATCACTTTTAATTTAGTTATCTTAGAAGAATCGGTTTTATTTAAGATTCTTTTTAATTTAATTTACAAAAATTAGATTTCAGTTATTTTAGTTATATATATATATATTTTTTTTTTTTTTTATTTTTATTTTTTTCATTTTTATATTTAACAGAAACTAAACTAAAGAAAAAGAATAGAAAATTTATTTATTTTTATATTCTAAAACTTTATTTATTTATTGCAAGTTTGATTTTAACTTTTAAAACTCATAGCTTCATAAAAAATATAAAAAAACATTTTTGTGTTGTTTTTAATAAGATAATTACTCGAATAAATCGAATTCTAATTACTTGTTATTCTAGTTGTTCATTTCGTTTTTGTTCTTTATTTTTGTTTTTTAAACAAATTTATATTAAATTTTAATTAAAATTCCAAATTAATTGAGATCTTATAAATAAATATATATATTTGAAATTAATAATTTAAATTGAATACTATTCGTTTTTAGTATTTTTAGATCTTTTCATATAACAATAATAATAATAATAATAATAATAATAATAATAATAATAATAATAATAATAATAATAATAATAAAAACAATTTATTAATTTAAGTAATTGCAATCAGATGTTTTTTCTTTTTTTTTTTTTTTTTTAAAAGAATATATTGTTGAGATAATTGGATAAGGTTGAATTGGAATACAAAAATTTTAAAAATAATATTTAACTAACTATTTTTGTTTTTGATATTTTGTTTATTTTTTTGAAATAAATAATAAAAACATATATTCTTTTAAAGAATTCTACTACGTGCGTTCTTTGTGCGTGCGTCTTGTTTTTTTAACTCTTTAAATATTTCTTATTTTAATGACAAATAGATGAAATATCAAATTTTTGTAATTGTTCATCTTCATCTTTTCATCTTGCAAAAACATATTTATTGTTTTTAGATTTTTTTTTTAAAAGATTTTTGGCTTTAGAAGAAGCTTTTATTGCAAAAATAAAATCATTAATCAAATATTTTTCAAAACCTTTTACCAATAATCAATATAAATCAATATAGAAAAATAAACTATTTACTCTTGCTTAATAATACCTAATATTCTTGGAAATATGAAATTTTTGCCAAAAGCATGTTGAATCAACTTTTTAAAATTTTATTGCATTCTTTATAAAAAATTATAACTATTAAAAATCTAAATTATTTTTTTAAATGAATTATAATTTAAAATGTATAAAAATATATATATAAAACTCAATCAAAAAGTTAAAAAATTAGCATAGTTTTGGTAAGAGGCTTTTTAATTTAAACATTTATTTAAATTCAGTTTTATTATTAAAATTAAAATTAGTTGAAAAGAGTAAAATATTTCTTAAATTTTTGAACTATTAAATTGTCTCTACCAATTATATTCTCTTGCTAGACCCATGACATATCTAAATTTCAGAGTATTGAACAATATATACTAAAGCTTTTGTATCTTGTAAAATTTGTGTTCAAAATAAATATTCGTTTGTAGAATTAAATTTGTAATCTAAACAATTTAGTTTTTAGATGGTTTTGACTCTTAAATGAGTTATATATAGACTCTTAAGCTTACCATTTACAAGTTGCATATAATTTTGATATTTACTGTAAATTCCATTTTTAGATTATTCAATTAAAGCTTAATCAATTTTAGCAACAACAAAATATACAAGACATTTAATATGATTTTGAATGCTACATCCTCTTTTTATTAAAAAATTCTACTAAAATTCTTAATTGATTCAAAAATTTAAAAAATAAACAAAAAGCTTTTTTTTGCCAATAAGGTAAATTGGTAAAAGAAACCTGAGAGAAGAGAAGAATTAGAGCACAGAAAGACAAGTTACCAAAGAATATTTGTTTAGAATAAACAATAAAAATAACAAGATAGATTGTAAAATATATTATATTTTCTTCCCACTTGTGGCCTAATCAATCTTATTAGTATTACTATGCTGCATTTTGAGTAAGAGTGTGTATTAAAATTTTATCAAAGCAAGTAATTTTAATATCCAAAAATAAGTATAAAAATAACTGTTTGTTGATTTATTCAAATAGAGTTAAAAATTCAAACTATACAGTATTTAATAGCCAAAATTTATTTGCAATCAAAATTCCAAGCTATTAGCCTGAGTTAAAATTATATATTTATATTATAATAAATAATTAGCATTTAGCATTTAAGGCTTTTAAAAAAATTCATTTTAATCATTTATTTCTTTCTTTATAGAAAAGCACATATTATAGACAAACTGATTATTTTTTTATTCAACTATATTATTAAAAAAAAAAAAAAGAAGTTAAACCAAATCAAAATAATTTTTTTATAAATTTTTAAAAATCTCTTACTTAAAAGCCAAATAAATAATTTATTTTTAAATTTTTTTTTTATTAAAATTGGATTAATGTTTTTTCCAACAAAAAGAAAGAAAATACCATTGACGTCTAAATTCTTGTTGATTTACTTTTATTAAAAATTTTATTTAATATTTGAAAAAGAATTTAAAAAAAATAAAAAAATCGATTTTTGACTTTAATTAAATTTTTTTTTTAGAAAATAAAAAAAAATTACATTACCAAATTAATAATACATTACCAAAAAAATATTTTTTTGTGTTTTTCCAATAACGAAATTTATTGATTTTTAAAAAATAAAATAATATTTAAAATGTTTCTATAGAAAACAACTTTAATGTCTCCATTTCAAATTACTTTCTCTTATTTTTCTTATTTAATAATAAATAAGCTGATTTTTTTTTTATTAGTTTTTTTTTTTTTAACTTGAAAGAAAATTTTTGATTATAAAAAAAAATGAGTTTTAAAAATACGTTTTTATTGATTTTTGTGCTTGGAATATTGATTGATGGCTTAAGCTCTCAAAGCATGAACATATCGCTTAATGCCTTAGGTTCTTGTAGCACAGCCACTTCGTTTCGCGTTGGTGATAGTTGCCAATTTGAAATGGTTATTCAAATTCCAACCCAAAATGCTACTACCATGCACGTGGAGCTATTCACCTCGGATAACAGCTCGACCGTGATGGCACAACTTTGTAAGCCAACAATAAAAATAGGTTCTAATTATAACATCACTTCAGTTCCTATTCCTGAATTAACTTCGAGCCTTGATAATTACATAGTTAGAATATTATTTTTTTTTTTTTTTATTAATTAAAATAAATAGATTTGTATCTTAATATTTTAGTTTGATCAAGCTATAATTGAGTTTGGAACCATTCAAAACTCGGGCTTAAACACAGACTATGATTCAACTTCGATTGTAATTACATTTTCTGTTAATATAATTCAAAATTATCAGCAAGATGGAGATAGCATATGGATAACTGCTGGTGCAGAGTATTATAATGGTGATGAAATATGGATTGGACAATCTTCCCTAACGTTTAATAGTTCAACTACAGGCACACCTGGAACCGATGGTTTTAACTCATCAACTGCTATATCAAATGAAGTTGGTAAATTCGGTACATACACAGCGAGATTGAATATAGCTAGCTCTAATTATATAAATGTTAGTCTTACTGCTACTTCTTCTGATTTATACCCATCAAACGCAATAACAGTTTGTTCAATACACATATCAGTAATATCATATAATAAAAATATTCAATTAAAGATATTATTTAAATTTTAATTTCAAAAATGTATTCTTTAAAGACAACAGGATGGTGTTATGAGTGTTTGAATAGTATTAAAGCATATGTTGGATCTAAATATGCTAAAGATGCTAACTCAGTTACTTTAGACTTAGGTTATTTGGTTAACCGAGGTTATAATACCAAAAACATGACTGGAGCTAATTATATAGACATTTTTGTAGCTTTTAAAGTATCACAAACTGCTTTGCCTGGTACTAATAATACAATTACCTTAGTAGCTACAATAGGGTCATCAACTAAAACTCATACTCAAATAGTTAATATAATTGCATCGGCTGGATCTGCTAATGTAAATTGAATAAAATTTTTATATTTTTTTAATATTAGCTAATAAAAATGTAAAATTTTCTATTTAAAATAAATAAGGCTCCAACACCGGCAATAACACCTTTGATAGAAACAAGTCCCATTTCAATATACCAAGCATTTAATTTAACAATTATAATCGAATTTCCATATGGTTATGATCATTCGCTTCAAGTCGATGCTATTCCGAACCAAGGAACTAGCGATGGTTCATTAAGAGTAAAATTGTGCTCGGTAGTTGTGACTTCTAGTGGCGAAAATTTGCCTTGTCCAAAATGTATGAATCAAGGCACATTAAACACATATTCACAAAATTCAAGTGTAGACTCTATTCACGATAGTTTAACATGGAGTATTGAATCAGTAAAGAATTATAATTTAAGAACAATACAAGACAAATTGAATGTGAATCAAATGACTTTGTCAATAATCGGACAAGTTCTAAATAACACAATGAATACTGAAGGCTCTAATATAACTATACCAATCGGTATCACATTTGGAAATCAGACCATATGGGTATCTGAAGGCTTAGTAATTTCAAGATCTTCAGCTAATTTTTCAAGCACTGTAAAAAATAAATTAAACAAAAAAAATTAAATTTTAAATCTAATAAAAAATTTTATTTCAATAACTAGAATGAATCATTCCCAACATTTTCGATGAGCTTAGCTGATACTGGAAATGACACAGCTAATATAAAAGAACCCAGAGCTATTTATTTCGATATATACACCAAACCAGGATCGGTTCTAATTCCAATGGATGTTGAAATAGTAATGCCAGAAACTTTAATTGGAAATAATATTCCAGCAGCGACTGTGTGCAGTGTTAAAATGGTATATGTGGGAATTTATGCTCAATGTGCTCAGCAGAATTATGTTAATTTGAATCGTATTAGTTATCTGGAAAGAATGATTAGTTTTAAAAAAGATAAAGCTATTGTAAAATTAGATTCTTTGTGTAATTCAGCTGATGAAAATCAAAAAATGGATCCCATAGATGGTATGGTCAGATTTTTAATCTATTTTCAATTAGACGATACGCCTAGCTTGCCTGATTTAAATTATATTGCTGTTGGTGTTAAGTATACTTATGATCAAATTTATGTAGGCCAAGCATTGTTTAATAAAGGCACCAAGTTACCTTTTACTAATCAAGCGACTTCTGTTACTGGCTTTAAAACTAATTCAAGTGATATCTCAATACTTGGTAATCAATTCGGTTCTGGTAATTATGTGTTTAAAATACCACCAAAATCATTATTCGGATACAGATTTGAGACTAGTAAAATTTTAAAATCCTTCTTTTTTTTTTTGTTGAAAAAAATATTTTAAAATTTAAAATATTTTAATAGATTTAACAACCTCTAATCCTGATAAAATATCTTTTTGTACAATTCGAATTGTACAACAAGGAAGTAATGTTCCGTGTAGTAATCAGTTTAATCACATTTACAAATATAGTAATGTATTTACAAAAAATTATGCTCTCTCTTACATGGGACCAATATGCAGCATAAGTATTTAAACATGTTTAACTATAACTTTTCGAGCTGTTAACCTTATTTAAATTTTAAAATAAAGATAATATATCCACATCAATAAATAGTACAGAAATTTGGGATGAAGACTCAGTCAATTTGCAAATAATAACAAGACCAAAATATGATGCAAGTGGAACTTATTCAATTGGTTTAAAATTGATGGATGAAAAAACAAATTTTACACTAGATACAGAAAGTTATTCTTTCACTGTATCGCCAGGTTCTGCTTCAGCAGGTGCTCCAAATGTAATTTAAATGAACTGTTATTTTTAATTTAATTTTAAAATTTAAATTTATAAAAATATAAAAAAAGGCTTCATTGATAAATTCGAATATAATAAGCGTAGATCCGACCGATAGTTCTTCATTAGTTTTTGCCAATACAAACTATATGTCTATTTATAAAGGACAAACTTCAATTATTAGATATAATTTAACCATAACTGATAAAAACAGCTTTGATGTCAAGCTAATTGTTAGCTCTAATTTACCACAAGATAAGTTTGAAATTATTAGATTTTATTTGTCAAATATTGGAGTTAATTTTCCATGTCAATCGATGAATAATCCAGTTACACTTACAAATGGGTATAAATAATAGAAATTAATTATTTTCTAAAATAATAAATGCTTTTATTACAATTTATTTAAGATCATCGTATACTTACTCAGCTACTCTTGATATTGGAAATGTAGCATATTTTGATATCGACCCATCCAATGCTTCGGCTAGCACTGTAAATTAGCTTTTTTCAATAATGTTTATCTATTAAGAATTTTAATTAGTCTAAAAATTTAGTTAACATTTGAAGCACATGTTCGAATTCCATACACAGAAAATTCGAATTTAGGTTCTTTTACATTTACTGTAACACCACAATTCAACAATATTCCACAAAGTTCAATTACACAAACAACCACTTCTTTTACCGTAAAAGATATTAATTTATTAAATACAACAGTTTTAAGTGTAAATAAATTTTTTATTTTAAATTTTTATTTAAATTTTATTTAAAAATTTATTTCAATTTTAAAGAATTTAACATCTAATTTTACACAATCAACTCAATTGGATGTATCAATTAGACAAAGTGTAAAATTGAATCTTAGTATTAACATACCACCTAATTCGAATTTAAGAGCATTGCTGAATGTTTCATGTATAAATAGTCAAGCACAAGTTTGTTCAATTCAATCTTTAAATATAAAATCAATGGGCCGAAATATTGATGGCTTATTAAATGAGCATAAACTGAATAAATTAGTTTCAACATTTACTAGAAATTTAGCTGGTGCTGTTTTTTATAATGATTCTTGTTTGTTCGATCTTGGAATAATAACCAACACAAGTTTTAAGCTTATAAAGAGTCTAAATTTAGTTTTTAATTTAATTTAAATTATTTTCAAGATTATGGTCAAAAACTAGGCACTTATGATCCAACTGTGGATGATTTATTACAGTTAGAACTTAATGTATTAATTGTAGATGACATTGTATCTGATAATAATAAAATTCTAACTGTTTCAGCTACAAGTATGTTTAATAATGTTTCGAATATTTTTAATCAGCAATTAAGATTAGTTAGAACTTCTTCCGAAAGACCTTTTTTGATAATAAACTCAACATTTTCAAACGATACAAACTTAATATTTAGTTCAAAGTAAAATTTAAAATTAAATTAAGAATTTTATAAATAAAAATTGAAAAAAAAAAAATTAAGTTCTATAGTTTCAATTCGATTCGAAATATATCATGCTGATAATTCTACAGCCGAAGCATATAATGTTAAAATCGCTTTTTATTTGCCTTTGTATGTAAAATTTTTAAACATAGCACAACAAAACGCGTCTTTTGGTTTCACTCCGGTGTTGAACGACACCACACTTTACTTTTTACTAAGCCGGTTACATTTTGGTGAAAAAGCAACATGTGTCTTTAATGTTGTTATTGATCCAGATAATAAATATACTAGTTTTATTCAAAATTTCAAATATGTTCCTAATACACTTAGAATACCGTTTAATTTAATTTACAAAAAAATAAACAGAACTCAAAACGATATAATCAATTTTTACACAATTTTGAACAGTATTGAATACAAGCCGTCAACAGTAGTTCTACAAGCGCTTAATGATCCACTGAAAAGTAAAATATTGTTTAATCCGTGTAGATTAACTTCATCAGTGGCAGACTCAACACCTAATCAAGTATTTAGCACTGGTTGGAAAGTCGGATACAGATCAATTCAATGGTTAAGTTCAAAATCTAGTTACCTTACTATTTCGTTCGGAGATGAGGCTCTGATAAGTAAGATATCACTTAAGCAATTAGATAACTTACCTTCAAATACCCCATTGTCAAAATATATAGTTGGATATAGTTATGATAATTTTTCTTTTACCAATCTACCAGCAATGTCAAATTATACTGATTTAGGACAAAATTTTGATTTTATACCTCAAAGTGGACCGTTTAAATGTAAATATTTAAGAATTTATATTACAAATGTGACCAATTCTGGTGATTTAAGTAACAAAGTAACTGGTTTGATAATCAATGAAATATTTGGCAGTTTTAATGAACTAACTAGCATTAACTCGATTTGTGTTGCTTCAACTTTTTCAAGCTTTTACAAACCAAGAAGCTATTTGTATGTACAAAGTAATTTGTATGTTTGTGATGAAACTTTGGATAGATCTTCAAGCGAATGTTATTCAAGTTCTGATAGTTCATCTAGTTCTTGGACAATACTGCCGAAAATAGTGTCTACTATTGTGTTTTGGATTAAAGATCAAAATAGTCTTAAGGAATATTTATACGGAGTTGCAAGTGATAAAACAAATTATGTTAGAAGTGATGATAATGGCTTAAATTGGAAAGCTGTTTCTTTTAATGAATTTAACACAGTTAATATAAATAATTATTTTGTTAAAAAGAATTTTTATTTAAAAAAAGTTTTCCTATATTTAAGATGTACACTACACCAAATCAGAGATATTCAAGAAACCAATATTCAGAATTAAAAATATTTTCAACTTCTCCAACTAATTTTGGTCAATGGCAAAGTAAATTAAATATTTTTTTTTTAAATTTAAAAAAATTTAATTTAATTTATTTATTAATTTTTAAAAAGTCGATGTTCAAGGTATCAAATTTTCCAATACATTAGTGTTCGATTGGTTCAATTAGATCTTCTTATTTTTACTTAAACAAATTTTATTTATATTTTTAATATTTAGAAATAAAAAAAAAAACAAATATTAGATTTTATTATTAATAAAATGTATTTTTAAAAATAAAATTTTTTCTTTTCTAATTATCTGCTGGTTAAGGCTTAAAGCAAACATAAAGCATTTTATTTCAAAAAAATAGAATATTATTTATTTAGAATAAAAGCAATTTAAATTTTGTATTAAAATAGTAATCATTAAAGACAAGAGTACAACCAGGGCTTCTGGAATCAAATGCTGAAAAAGATAGCTCTTAATTTGTATTTCTGATTGAAAAAAAAATATTGGGCATTTATACAGAATTAATTTAACTAGTTAATCTATTTTAAAAGTTTAGCTCTTTGGGTAATTTCAACATTAGTCTTTAAAACTTAATAAAATTTGTTGTTTCAAATTAATCTTTTAAAGGATATCAGACAATTAATCTAAAAATTTTATAAGTTAAATTTTTTTAGATATTCTGGTAGAATCCAAATATACTATTACATATTTTGAATTTGATCTTTTAATTATTAAAGCAAAATGAGTAATATTCATAGAACATGTGCAAATTGCAAGACTTGTTGAGTTATTGTTGATTCAGCTAATGGAAGGTTAAAGCATTGGAGGTATTTTAGTAACGTTGTTTCTAATCGAGATATTAAGAAGATTGAAAAATTTTTTTAAAGTTTAAGCTTTTAAATCTAAACCATCATTCAATGTTAAAGCTTATATTTTGACAAGGGATGGTAAGATTTTCAAAATAAGTATATTTGTGAAATCAGCTCATCAAAATCTACCAGAATATCTAAAAAAATTTAACTTTTAAATTTTTAGGCTATTTGTCTCTTATCCTTTATGGCTGCTTGTGTAATTAGATTTGGAAAAACTTAAAAATCCTAAAATTTTGATTAAATTTGTTTCAATAAAAAATTTATGATGCAGATAAATTTATTAATTAAATAGTTATAAAATTAAAATTTTGAAAGTAAATTTTTAATTAAAAATAAAAAAACCAACACTCAAAATCAAAAAAATTAATAATCCAATAGTGTTTAGCTTCAATTTATTGGAAAAATTGCATGCACTTGTTGAACAACATTTTTGTTCACCTCCATTACCAAAAAAGCTCATTCCACCTTCACTACATAAACTTGCGCAACTTTTAGATACTGATTTAAATCCAAACAGAGATGTAGTTTTTTTCTTTTAAATATATGATGTAAAATATAAAATTTATTAAAGCTTTTTAAAAATTTTTTATTTACTTCGCAGAATTGTTCCCCAGCTAAACATGGTTGCAAAGCACCTATACCATTACCACAATCTGTACAAGTATAGCATTGTAAAACTTTTAAATTTGATTAATTAGTTTTAAATATTAAAAGTTATTAATTAATTTCTATTTACTATTTGTTCCAACAAGATTTAATAAACCATTACCAGATAAACCTGCTGCATTATTTACTAAATTACTACCAGATAATCCGCCGCTTGATAATATGCCACCAGATAAGCCAGATAATCCTGCTGCATTATTTGCTAAATTACTACCAGATAATCCGCCACTTGATAAACCACTACCAGATAAGCCAGATAATCCGCCACTTGATAATATACCACCAGATAAACCAGATAACAAATCAAGACGCATTGAAGAATCTGTATTACAATTATTTGTTTGACAACATGTCGTGTTTATATTATTTCGGCATGATGGAGCACAGTTCTTAATAATTTTAGCCGCGCCAACTTTGTTTGTTGTTTTAGTAGTCTTTTTAATTAAAATTTTTATTTTACTTTTTTAAATTCAATTAAACATAAATAAATACTATGCAATAATCATCATTGCAAGTACTTTTAATTGAACTAGAAGATGAACAATCCACACAAGCTTGGCATGTAATTGCATCTGTATTCGGGACCAAAGTATCTTGAATTTTAGATATTAAATTTTCTATTAAATTTTACAAATAAAAAATAAAATTTTAAACTTACTTAATATAAATAAGAATGATAAACTTAATAAAGTAGCTAAATTTTTCATTTTTAAAATTTTTTTTTTAAATATAAAAATTGTTTGATATAAAACCCTTTTTATATTCCTTTTTCTGTGTTGTTGTTTGAATAAAATTTATTCAAAAATCTTTTTAAAAACATTTAGTCAAGTGTTACCAAGAAGCAAAAAATAACAGAAATAAATGTTTTTTTTTTTAAAGTCTAAAATATCAATTATTAATTTATTGACATCACAAAAATTTAGTTTTTGTTACCATAACTTCATACTTACTCAAAGAACTTTTTTTAAAGCAAAAATTTTTTAATATTTAGATAAACTAAATTCAAATTATTAATGCGTACATGGTAATGTTTGTTGAATTAATATTTTTTAATCGATTTAAATAAAAAAATTTTGTTTAATTTATTAATTTAAGCTATAAAAATCTTTTATTATTTTTTTAAAGGTTTTATTAATTTTTCAGTAAAATTGACAAAAAAGAGTATTTTTAATCAGCAGAAACTACATCATAAATTAATAATAGCTTTTTTATGAAAAATATTTGAGTAGATATTTAAAAGTTTTATGCGTTTTTCATAAGTTTTTGAAATCGACAAAAAAGATTGAACATATTTAAGGCTTTTTACATTTTAAATCTGAATTTTAAATAATATTTAGGCGTGTAAATTAATAGGAAATTTCTTAAATTATTACATTAAAATATAATCATTTTGGTAATTTTTGTTACCAAGAATTGTACATTATTAATTCTATATTATCACCAAATTATATATGTATAAAATATATATATATATAGATCAAAATATAACTTATTCATATTTCCATAACTTTCAAAGTAATCAAAAGATTTGATAGAACTAATTTCCAATTAATATTTCAATCGATTTTTGAAAAAAAGTTTTTTTTCCAATAAAAGTCATTGATTACTTTATTCATATGGATATTAAGCAGTCATTACTAAAATATCCAAAAAATTTTAATTAATAATTAAATTTTCTCATTTATATTTATTAAGTTTTTAATTTATTTAAAAATTAATAAATTGAGTTTAAATAAATGGATTTAAAATTGAATAAATAAAACATTTGATTATTTTAGTCTTATGTTATTTTATAAAACTTGTTATTGTTAATTGACAAAAAAGTTGTTATTCATCTCTGAAAAATTCTAAAATCATTTTAAAGAAATTGGTGTTTTCATGGTTTTATATTAAATGATAAATTTCATTAATTCTAACTAAAATCAACCCTAGATATATTATTAAAAATACAATTTTTTTTCAAAAATAAATGCATTTATTATAAATTTGAAATTTCGAAATTTAATAAAAAATATTTCAAAAATAAATTAAGAATCCAACACCCAAAATTAAAATAATTGATACAATACTGTTTTGTTTCAATTTATTCGAAAAATTGCATGCACTTGTTGAACAACATTTTTGTTCACCTCCATTACCAAAAAAGCTTATTCCACCTTCAGTACATGTATTTGCACAACCCTTAGATACTGTTTTAAATCCAAGTGCAGACGCAGTTGTTTTCTTTTAAATATATGATAGAAAATACAAAATGTATTCAAGTTTTTTAAAAATTAATTATTTACACTGCAGTATTGTTCACCAAGTACACATTGTTGTAAATTACCTACACCACTACCGCAATCTGTACAAGTATAGCATTGTAAAGCTTTTAAATTAAAAAATTTTGTTAAAATAATGATTATCAATAAAATTAATAAATAGTAATTAATTTTAAACCTGAACCGCCTCCAATTAATAGACCGCCACCAACACTACCACCACCACCACCACCACCACTTGATGAGCCTGAATTGCAATTATTTGTATTACAACATGTTGTGCCAGCAATATTTGGACAGGTTGTACTGCAAGCCTTGTTGATTGTTGTTACACCTAATAAGCTTGTTGTTGTTGTCTTTTAATTTAAAAATTAAATTTGTTTATTATTTTTTACACAACTTATAAAAGAAATAAATACTAGACAATAATCACCAGTACAAGTGCTTGTATATGAAGTAGATCCACAATTGGCACAAAATTGACATGTAATTGCATCAGTATTAGGAACTAATGTATCTTGAAATTTTCTATTTAATATTTTTATTTCATTTTCTTAATAAAACTTCGAGCTTACTTAATAAAAGCAAAATTGACAAGCTTATAAAATTTTTCATCATTTTTTACTACTTTTAAATTGAATTTATAAAAAAAAAAGTTTTTTTCTCATTTTTATATCTGCTTTTTTTTAAGCAAATAAACAAATTTTGAAAAAAAATTGTAACCAAGTAAATGAAAAAAAAATCAAATATAAAACTCAAAAAATATTTATTTATCCTAAATTATATTGATATATCGATTTTAAAATAACATTAAATAATGTTTCCATAACTTCAAAATTCAAAGAGAAAATCTTGAGCTAATAAAAATTTAATTAAAAATAATTTTAATTGCAAAGTTTTCAGAATTTTTAATCTAATTATAACAAAAAAATAAAAGTTTCTTAGTTCCAGATCGTAGTCAAGATAAAAATCTAAAAACTTTTTATAAATTATAAACTTTAATTTTTTTTTTATAATGATCTAAGCATGTAAAGACTTTTTTATTTTTGATAAAATAATACAGTATTGATTTTTTGTTGTTGATATATTTCGTCTTTTTATTATAGAACAAACACACATCACAACTATTATACACTATATTATTAAACTTTAAAAGACTTTGTTGATTTACCATTGATAAATCAACTTTTTATTATTTTAACTTGGAATTATTTAATTTTTGAATAAAAAACTTTGGATGTTAATTTAAGTTATAAAATTTTCAATAATCTTTAACTTTAAAAGTATTGGTTAAAGAGAAAAATTAATTAATTTTACATTAAAATCTAAGCAAGCATTTATTTATTCAAAACAAGTGGTATCTGGAAGCATAAATGTCTATATATTGAATATATATTTTTGTAAAATCTGTAAAAGGTATTCCAACAAAAAAAATTCTTCATTTAGATTGTTGAAATATTGTAACAAAAGAATCTTGGTGTTTGGACAGTAATACTTAATTTGATATTAATATGCATTAATCCATACTTAAGGAAACAAAATCTTTCATCATCATTAGATTTTGATTGAAAATGCTTCGGATAAAATTTTATTTTAGAAATTAAACATGTTTATTAATGATTCCATCGCTAAATTAAACAAGAACTTAAAGAAACATGATTTTTTAATTAATTTTAAATTAAGAATTAAATGAAATTAATTTATTAAATTATTGAATACAACATTTTAATCAAAAAAGACAAATTTGAAATATTTATTTAAAAAAATTTACTACACGGTAGCTATACGTTTTATTATTAGTTGCTATTGGATACAAAAAAATTATCGAAAAAAAAATTTCGAAAAATTTTTAATCTTATAAAAAAAAAATTTACTAAAATGTCAACAAATTTTAAAAACTCGGACTCTATTGAAGACTTTAAAGCATCTTTTGCTTGTGTTAACAACAATTTGGACGGATTTTTTTCATATCCAGAAGATTTAGCTAAAGCTTTACGTGGATGTGGTAAAAATCCATCCCAAAGAAGTATCGATGTTTATTGGAGATCTTATAAAAGTATTTAAATTTAATTTTTACTTTTTTTAAATGATTATTTTAACAAATTGTAAAAATCTCGTTCAAATCAATAGAAATTGGTTTGAACGAGTTTTGTGAAATAGCTAGCCAAGAACAATCACTAAGTGAAGCAGAGTTAATAGAAGCATTCAGAGCTATTGATATTGACGGAAATGGTTTCATCTCATATAAAGAATTTATGGATATATTTACCCAAGAAGGTGATCCGATCGATCCCAAAGAAATCAGAAAAATCATGGAAGAAGCAGACTTAAACAATGACAAAAAATTAAATTACAAAGAAGTAACAAAAAAAAAATATTAAAAATATTTTATTCTATTAATAACTAAGTTAAATTTTTTTCTCAGTTTTCCAAATTAGTTATGGAAACAATTGAAAAAGCTAAACGAGAAGCCCGAAAACAGCTGAAAAAAATTTGTAATTTTAAAAAATCTTATTTTTTAAAACTTTTATATTAAATTGAATATTATTTGAATTATTAAGTAAATGAAAATGAAATAAAAAGACGCAATTATTCAAGCGACGAAAGCTCTAATGGATTAAGAAAAAAATCTAGCAGTAGACTAAGTTTTGCTGATGAAGTAGAAGATAATAGGTTAAACAAAAAAGGCTCTGAAAGTAGTCTGAAAAACTTGTTAAAATCAGAATTACAAAGAACTCGTTCAATCGACTCTCTTAATTCAATAGATAAAAAAAAAGCTAATAAATTTTTCAATTTGTTTGAAACAAAGTTTCAATCTTATCCGAAAATACTCAATGATTTTAAGCAGCCAAAAGATATTAAAAAATGGTTCAAAAAATTCTTCAATGGAGGCATTTATTTCAGCAATAAACAAAACTCGATCATTTCTAACTCATTTGTTCTCGATCTACCAGTCGAATCGAGCGTTATTTTCTCTATAGAACCGTTTTTAACAAGTTTACATACAAACCAAAGTCTAGCTAACATAGATTTGTCTATTTTGGTCGTAAAAGACAATAAAAGCTTAAAGCTAAAAGGCTTAGCTGAGAATAAAATACAAAATGTAAAATTTTTTTTTTAATTTTTATTCTTTTAAAAAATTTAATAAAAAAAATTAAATCTAGAAATGGTGTACTAGGATCGATCTGACTCCTGGAAGATACTTTTTGTTCCCATTCAGTACAGGCTGCCATTTAAAACCAAGATTACCTGAATCTTCTAAAATTGAGCCTAAACTTTTTCAAAAAGATTTAAACAAAAAAATTACATTAACTCGACAATTTAAGTAAATTTAAAAAAAAAAAAATTAATTTAATTTAAATATTTAATTTAGAATTTAAAAAGAGATGCTCTGAATTTTATTTTTGATATGTGTGATTTGGATTCGAATGGAAGATTGAGTCAATATGAGCTAAATTTGTATAGTATGATATCAGCTAATGAATTACTAAGCGACGAAGAATGGAAATTTGTTGGTGACTTGGTAGGCTTAGAAAAAAAAGAGTTAACTAGAGAAGGTTTTATAGAATTGTATAAAATGGAAGCTAAACGAGATGATGTTGACTTGAATGATATTCATACAAGACTAGAGAATATGGGTTTTAATAAATCTCTTACAATTGATCAAAGTTGTCCTTTTAGACTTGAAATAGCAGCTGAAGCTTCAGATTTTGATCTTCTATTTGGAGAAATATGGGAACTTAAAACAGCTGATTCGTTTCTATCTCAAATATTCGAATCAAAAGGAATAACAAAACAAATCAAGGGTTTTAATGATATAAACTTTATTCAATACAGCAACAATTACTGGTGTGTTTTAATAGTCCAGAACATGTCACACAAAGATGTGTATGTAGATATCGATTATTCAGAAAGCGAAAATTGTATTTCAAATGCAAATGATTTAATGATAAAAAATTTCAAAGTAAAATCAATGAAAAGCAAAACAGCAATTTATTTAAGTCCTCAAAATGCAAACAAAGATTGGATTTTTAGATGCAGTGTGGCAATAAACTATTAGAAAAAGCTTCAATTTTTTTTTTTTTTATTTTATCTTTTTACGAAGCTTGTTTATTTATTAAGTGCTCAGTTTGATGTTATGCTTTAAACTCAATTGTATAAGTGTAGTTTTTTGTTTTTTGTTTTTTTTTTTTTTTTTTATTTCTTTAAATTAATTTGTAAACTATATGAGAAGAATGGCACTGAGAATTTTTTTATTAATAAAACAAGTAAATTTTTTGTTTTATTATTAGCTATATATTCAAAAAAAAAATAAAATAAAATTAGAAAAAAAGCTTATCAAAATTTGATGAAATTGATACTATCAAACATAGTTTATTTTTCCAGGTTTCATAACTAAACCTTTTAAGATTTTATAAAAAACTTTTTCAATTTTTTTATCAAGATTATCAAGAGAAAATTTCCATTATTTAATATCAAATAAAACAAATTTATTTGAATTGAATTCGAATAGAATTTATTAGTAGGAACATTAATTATTCTTGTTAAAAGCTAAATTAGCATTTATTAATTCAGAATAAAAATTAAAAATTGCTTGATGCAACAAAATTATTTGGTCAAGGAATCTTGCGCCTTAAATAAGACAATAATGCTTAGTTTGATATTAATATTTTGTGTTATTAATAATTCAAAGATAATAAAATTAATTGCCAATTTGTATTCCTAATTTATTCTTATTGAAGCTAATCACCATAAAATACAAAATTTGTGTATTTTATTTAAAATACTATTTTATTTTCCAAAAGTTTCAATTTATTTTTAAAGAAAATAAACCAAAATAAATTTGCAATTGTTTAATTGTTAAAATCTTAAATATAGTCACCAGTATGATACTTTAAACAGTATTTTTAGTACTTGTCTAAATGGTTAAAATCAAAGTTAAAAAAAATATTAATGGTTGTTTAATTCAAACCAAACCAAAGATTTTTATTGCTGATTATTGATAAAATAAAATATTTCTATTTCTATAAAAATAATTAACTTTGATTTATCAAAAATATATACTGTATAAATAAATATTTATTCATTTATTTGATAAAAGTTTGTTATTTTAATACAAACATGTTATTTATTAGATACTAATTAAGTTGTAAAAAAAAAACAATATAAAGATGTTTATATATAAACCGTTTGAGCCAGAAGCTGGTAATTATTTTTAAAAGCTTGTAAAAAGCGTTCCTTTAATTACCACATAACCACATTGTTGTACAATTATCTAAATATCTTTCTATTGAATAAACATTCTCAAAGCTTCGACTCAAACACTAGGAATTAATAAATTATATAATTTAATTAAAAAAAAAAATAATAAATTTTTAAAATATTTTATTTAATAAAAAAAGTAATTTTTTTTTAAATAGAAAAAAAAAATCTATAAAAAATAATTAAAAAATTTTTGTTAAAAATATTTCAAATTATGGCAACAAATAAAAAATGAGATTTTCATTTGATTTAATTTTTTATTATTTAAATCCAAAAGGATTAAAGAAACTTAATAAATATAATTTACAAGAAAGAAAGAAAGAAAAAAAGAAAGAAATAGAAAAAAAAAGAAAAAATAAATTAATTAATTTCTTTTAAACGTAGGCTTAGGCATGTAGATAAGAGGCACATCACGATTGATTGCCGATGTGCTGAGCATACTAGCTGTGGTAAATTCCAAATTAGACTTTTGATTGAAAGAATACTTAAAACCAGTGTTGTAAATTACTCCATCATGGTGTCTGACAAGTATTATTGTAGGTTTATGGACAGGTGACAATCGATTTGTTTGCTTAAAATTACTCATAGCTGGTACAATACATTTCATATTTGTAGAACATCTTAATTAAAATATTTGTTAAAAAAAAATAATTTTTCTTGAATTTAAAATAAAAAACTTATTGAAATTACTTGAATATAGTTTCACATTCAATGTCATCAAACCAAATTTTTAGATTTGAATTGAAATTTTCTCCTTTTAGTTCCAAAATCAGATTTTCATCTTCATTATACTTGAAAAAAAATAAATAAATAAATATAATTGTTGTTATTGTTATAATTATTTGACAAATTAAATATTCTTTAAAACTAACTTGTTTCATGTTAAAAACAGTTGGAATCGGGGTTATAGGCTCAGACGAAGGACCGAGGCTTTCGTACCAAGTATACTTGGACTCATCTGTACTTATTATAGTCCAACAAGCACCGTCATTTATTATAGCTTTGTTGTTTTCTTTTGGACAAATGGTTGCCTGAAATTGTATTATACGGTCCTGAGATAAACACAAGTACATGTTATCAGAGTCTTTTATGTAAAAAGCGCATTTGTGTAGTTGTGAAACTGCATCACTAGCGTCTAAGACTACTTGAGATTTGTCCACTTTGCGTATTACAAGCTTTGGCAGGGACATACCGGATACAGAACAAACTAGTTTCACTGTTGAACCGTAATGTATATAACCATCTTTAATTGAATAATCATCATTTACCATTGTTTCGGAGCCGTTATCGTCTATTAAATAGATCAAAAACGATCCCCATTGGTACGCAGATGCATAGAAAATTCCATTTTCACAAAACAAATATCTGGTGCTAACTGTTTGAGATCGTAGCCGGTTAAATAATGCTATACGTGTGCCTGAAGCAATGCATACTTTATAATAATAATTAAATTTTTTTTTAAAATAAATTTATTAAAATTAAATTAAATTAAATTTTACAATCTGAGTTTTTAACAGACTGCTTCTTTTTGGAAGGTTTTGATATAACTTTAATATTGTTACTAAAAAAAGAGCCTATTTCTTGTCCATTTTTGTAATAAGCTCTTAACAACAATTTAAAATGTTTACGCTTGTCTGAGTCTGATATGAACATTGTTTTGGCGGCAGCAAAGTTCTTGTTATCAAATGCGAGCGGTTGCATTTCTCTCTCTGAATTGCTAATACCTATAAATGTACAAATATTGTTCGATTGGTTCGTATTAGAGCCGAAACTATCGTTTTTATTGGTTGTATTGTTGTTATGTTTACTCGTGTTTTGATTGGCTAATGAAAAATGTGATTTATTTATTATATTTGCATTCGAATTCCATATATCACCATTTAAATAAACACACGGCGGTGGACAAAAAAAGCGTTTCTCATTACCATAAGATTTTTGAGCTACTTTAGCATTTATAATCATTACACTTATGTCTTTTTGTTCTTTCAAGTATTTTCTCATTGTGTTTTGATCAAACAAATTAGAAGAAAAAGAAGAAGAAGACGAAGAAGCTAATTTAATAATAGACTTATTGTTATTATTATTATTATTAACATTAATATTTAACAAATCATTTTGTACAACATCCTGCATTTGCGCATTGTTCAAAAAACAAGACTGGATCGAAAAATGAGATGGAAATGATAGAAAATATGGTATCAAAGAATGTTGTTTAGGCAAGTTCAGGTTTAGATTTAAATAAGGTTGGTGTAGAAGATGAGAAGTGGTTGGCGGCGGCGGGGGTGGTGAGAACGACTGGCTAAATGAAGATGAGGAGAAAATGGCCGAGGAAGAGGACGAGGACGAAGGAGACGGAGACTCGCATGTCGAACATGAAGAGGACGAGTCAGAGCTTTTAGATGTTTGATTAGATGAAGTTTGTTGTTGTTGGGCAGCCATAGCTGCCACTGCTGCCATAGCAGCTGCGCATGCCGCAGAATAGTAATTGGTCAATTTTGACTTTTTTGCCGAGGACAGATCCATGGGACTGTTGTTACCGCTCATATCCTGCTCAGAGTAGTAATTTCTTTTTTTCTGACCAGACTCTTGCTGTTCTGTGTCGCTCACATTCTCAATATCCAAGTCATCATCTTCTTCTTCTTCATCATCTAAAATCGATGAATTTTGACTAATTTTTTCATACTCGTCTGTCATTTTTTGAATTTCCATTTCAAAATAACTTTTTTTTTTTATTTTTTTTTTTTTGAAATTTTTTATTGTTTTGTTTCAATGAAATAAAATTTTCATATTCAAAAAGAAAAAAATTTTTTTTTTTTTTTACTTTTTTTTTCTTAAAAATAAAACTTTTGAAACATGATTAATTTTAGAAAAATTAAAATTCGTGAGCTTAAAAATAAAATATTAAAATAGTCAAATATTTGAAATGTATGAGATAAGAAAAAGCCCAAAAAAAAAAAATTTTTTTTTTTTTATTCTACGAAATATATATATATAAATTTTTTATTAAAAATACAAGATTAAGATAAAGAAGAAAAAAAATATATCTAAAATAAAATTATATTTGATTTTTATTTCTTGTCATTTTTTTATTTTACTTTAAGTATTTATTTATTTATTTGTTATTATTAATATTAATAAAAAATAAAATAGAAAAAAAATAAAACTAAAAAAAAAAATATATAAAATAATTTCAATTAAAAAATCAAAAAAAGAAAAAAAATTAATTCTTTTTTTTTTTTTTAGCAAAATCTGTTTTTTATTAGCCTTATCTTAGTAGTTGTTAAGAAGAATAAGAAACAACCTGAGATAATTAAGAGTTAATTAATAAATCGGTATTTGTAAGAAAAGAACAGAAGCAAATTTGAAATTTATTGTATTATTTTATTTATCAATAATCTAAATCTCAGTATTCTAATTGTTTTCTTTTTTTTTTTAATTTTATATTTGTTGTAAAAAACGAATAAAGATAACAAATTATTTATTTTAACTCTAATGAAAAGAAACATGCCGACGAAATGTCTGTCAATTTGAAATCTTGTAAAAACAACTTTTAGTTTTTCTTATTTTTTAGTTTTAATCAAAAACATTACTTAAACAAGAGAATGTCAAAATTATTATTCTTGTTTATGTTTATGAAGATGAGATGAAGAAGAAGAAAAAGAAGAGTAGAATATAATACTTAAGCTTTAGTAGCTCAAGTAAGATAGCATCACTTCTAAGAGGCTACTACTACTCTCTTCTCTTATTTATTTTTCTAATGATTAATATCAATAGATAAATAAAAAAAGAAAAAAAAAAAAACTTATCTAAAATAAAAATCTTTTTTTTTTTAAATCCTCTAGGTGGTTTAAACAAAACCGTAAAAATAACAATATTAATATAATTGCTTTAATTTGTTTTCTTCTTTTAGTTTTTTATTGTTGTTTTTTGTTTTTATTTTATTACCAAGACTTTTCAAAAAATTGAAATAAAAAATTTGCTCAAAAAATATTTTTAGTTTTAGATAAAGAAAAACTTTATTTTATTTTTTTCTTTATTTTGTTGTAGCATTTAAAAATTTTCTCATGTTCATTTGATAAAATTAAAGTTATTGATAAGTATTCATTATCTTTAAGAAAAACTAATGCATTTTTCCAAGCAAGCCTAAACAATTATTTTGTTCTAAAGTTCGAATTTCAATTTTTAAATGACGAAAAATAAATAAAACCTTTGAAACAATATTTATTGAAACAAATTTTCTTAATATGAAATAAAAACCTAAACAAAAATAGAAAATTTTATAATTTTATAAAAAATTCTAGTCATTGAGGAATGTATAGATCTATGAGCCCAGTGGTAGTTAACTTGAATAAAACTTTTATATAATTAAAATGTTTTGAAAATTGCAAGATAAAAATACCAATAACCATAAGCTCTTTAAATTTATCTTTAAATTAAAACATATTTCTAATTGTTTCATGTTATTGATAAATTTCCAAACGAATACTTTTATTAATTCCTAAATTAACACATTAACAAGATTTTCCAATAAAATAAAAAAAGATTGTTGAAATTCTTGTTTAAACATAGACTTAAATGTAATGCAAATCTAAACTCGAATCAACAAATTTATAAAAAAAAATTTAATTCTTGGCAATAATATTGTCATTTAAAAGCTCAAAAAAAGCAAAATATACTTGATTAAACAAATTTAAAGAGAAAATTGATTACCAAGAGTCTAAACATATAATAAAAATATTCCTAATGACCCAGGTATGGATTAAATGCTTTGTGCACTAGTTTGGATAATATCTAAACTGAAGTTTTCTTATACTTCTACTACTACTACTACTAAAGAGGAACAGAAGATATTAATACCTTGTCCATTATTAAAATTGACACTTTTTCATTAGCATTACTATTACTTTTTAAAAATAAATTTAAAAGCTAGAGAATCATGAAATACAAATTTAGAATTATTTGAAATATTTTACTTGAAATATTAACAAAGTAAAACAAAAAATTGAATTTAGACTTAAGCCTAAAATCAAAAAAAATATATAAAATGCTTTACTTTTGTGTTTGTGTCTCACTCAAAGCAAAGATATGAAAAGAAGCGCACATGATTTAAAACTTTTTTTTTTGTATTGAAACTATATAAACTAAATTAAACTTTTTTAAAATACTACTGTACTCGATTTTAATCTTTTTAAACAAAATTTTGTTTTATTTATCTAATTCAATTTTCTTTTTACTCACCTTTTTTATTTTTTATTGATTTTTTATTTAATTCAATAAATAAATATTAAAAGAAAAGAAAAAGAAAAGATATATATCCGTTTTTTAATCAAGAAAAAGAAAAAGAAGAAAAAAATTAATTGTTTTATTTATCGAAAAATAAAAAAAAAATTGATAAAAATTAGAATTCAAATCGGCTTTTTGAATTGGATAAAAACAAAAAACAATAAATAAGATAAAATGTTTCAAAGAGACAAATATTACTAGTTGTAGTAGTATTAGTAGTATTAGTAGTCCAAAAACAAAACAAAGCAAAAAAAAATTAAAAAAAAAAAAAAAGAAGAAGAAGAAGAAAAAGATAATAAATTAAGTTTGCATAGACAATTTACAAGATAAGTTTTCTCACTTATTTTGATTGCTTCACGCTCAGTTATATGTTTAAGCTAAGCCGCGTTCAATTTTATTAAAAATTTAATTAATAATACCAAGTTAAAGTTTATTTGTAAGTCTTGGTGTTGAGAGAGAGAGAGACAGAGAAAGAGAGACATTTAAGGTCCTTAAGTTAGAAAATTAATTTAGAAAATGCATTTTACATGGTTTTAACAAAAATTAAATGTGTTAGAAATAATAAATTAAGATTAAACATTTTAAATAAAATAATAAAATTGGATCGTTTTTTTTTTTTTTTTATCATGAACAATTCAAGCTCGCATTCAATTAAGTTATTTGTAAACACAATTATAAATAGATTATTAATATTATTATTGTTATTATTATCAAGTTTAGTTACACGGTAAAAATAATAAAAAACGTAAAAAACAAACAAGTCTGCTATTGTTTTAATAATATTTTATCTTGTCTAGTTTTTGTTTCTAATCCTTTTATTTGTACTAATTCAAGTGTGATCACAAATCAAATTGAAATAAATCGAAAAAAAATTTATTTTTTTTTGTTTCTACTTTTTTTGCGCAGACAATATTTGCTTTAAATAAACATTCTTTATATTTTTTGTAGCTTAAACAACATGACAGACTCATATATATATACATGGACTTGTAATATACATACTTACATACATACATAAATACATAAATACCGGTCCTATATATGATTTTTATATCTGTTCAATTCCTGTTTGATTTTAAGGTACAACAACAAGAACAACAACAAGAACAACAACAACAACAAAAATAAAAATAAAATAAAAAAAAAACTTAGGACTAGACATTGTTTGATTCAAATATGATAAATATTTTAATAACTACTAGTATTAAATTAAGTTTTTTTCTTTTTTAATAAACTGTTAATTTTTTCCGTTTAAACAAGTTAATAGAATTCTTTTAATTTTAATTTTATTGATAAAATAAAGTTATTATTGGATAAAGAAATGATCTGTTTGGTGTTATCTGTTTGACTAGAATGTTTATATGGTTTTATTGGATAAAGCTAATTGAGATTGAAAAGTAGTTAAATTCAATTCAAATTATTTTTCTAAATTTTTGATAATGATAAAAATTACTATTAAAAATTACTTACATTTAATTTGAATTGTGTCTATTCTTTCTTGGTAAATACAAAAAATATAATAAAAATTAACTTTAAAATTTTTTTTATTAAAAATTAAATTTCTTAATTTTAAAATTAAATTAAAATAAAACAAAGTATTCTTATAATCTCTTGATTTGATAAGCTTATTAATTTTGAAACTATTTAATCTTATATTTGGATATTTTAAACCAAATAAGATAAAAACAAACTGAATAAATTAATAATATTTGTAAGTCTTAAAGAAATTAGATTCTTTGGAATGAATGAATGAATATTGTCAAAAAAGTTATTGCCAAAATTAATCAAAATTTAATCTACTCTTTAAAAAAAAAACAATAAAAGAAAAGTTTGTCAATTTGTTAACTTGATGTAGCTGAGGTGAATTACAAAAATATTTCTTAAGAAAATTTGCCTTCATTGCTAAAAACTGAAAGTTGCTGAAGCTTTTTTTATTAATTGTATAGCATTCTATACTTTACCTTTTCATTCACCTTACATATTTATTTATTTATTTATTTAATTAGTTAAAGCCACATAGGCATTTAGATAAGTAAAAAATTGACTAAATTTAAAGTATAAAATCAAGTATAAAAAAAATAATCTTAAAAAATTTAATTATGTTACATTATGTTACATATTTTAATAAAATATTTAGACCATAGTAAAGATAGAAATAATTTTCACTATTTTGGATACCAAGGTTTATTAAATGAAAATAATAATTAATCGAGTCTATGAGACCTAAATTAGTACATTCAAATTGAATTTCGATTAAAAAAATTGACAATTTTGAGTCATACTCTAGGCAGTTTATATGGATCAAGCTTTACTTATTTGGTGAAAAAAAAAAGAATTAATTTGTTTCTTTCTTGTTGATATAAAACTCAAAATTGTCTATATAATTATTAAGATATTTTAATTTTAATTTAAAATTTAAATTTGTTTTTAAAAATATTCTTAATTTTAAAATCAAAATTTGTTTGGTTTTAATTAGTTTTAGTCTCGAGTCTTAGAATTATTAAATTATTTTTGACTTGTACAGTATTTTAAGTAATTATAAATTAGATTAAAGTCATTCTTTAAACTACCTGGAACCTAGATCTAAATAAATCTATTTTTTTTTGAATAATTATTAAATCTAACAGCTTGGTAAACATGTTCATTTTATGTTTATTTGATTTGATTAATTAAGATTTATTCTAATAATTAATCCTGGAGCTTTGTTAATAAATTCCAAATTAATTTTTTTTTTTGTTATAAAATATTGATTTTAACATTATCAAAATGAATACTAATACTGTATATATAAATAGAATCTAGAACAAAAAAAAAAACAGGTCCTAGATTGAAATTTTGACTTGAAGCTTGAAGCAAAGGTTTACTCAAATTACTTAAATTGCCAATAATGTTTTTAATGTTTTAGCAAAAAAAAAAACATGTTCTCAAATTAAAATTATAAAATTAAATAATAAAAATTAAACAACATTTATTTAACTTTTTTTTTTTTTTTTGTTAAATTTCTCTATTTAAATAAATTTCAAAATCTAAACGTTTTCAAATAATAATAATAAATAAATACTTATAAATCCTTAATCTAGGTAAAATTCCTACTAGATCGTACCAGATTCCTTTTCGTGTGATTTTTCTATTTTCATAAAGTTCTTTTTTTTATTTTGCTTTTGCTTTTTTTTTTATTTAAGACTAATTATTATTATTAAATTATAAAATAAAAAAAAACTAAATAAAAACAAAAAATTAAACCACTGCTATGGGTTTTCCAGATCAGTTTGTTTTTTAAATTCATAAAAAATATTAGTATTTAAATTAAAAATTGAAAACTTATTAAATAAAATTAAAAATTTAAAAAAAAAAAAAAAGAAAAAAGATTAAAAATTAAAAATAAATAAATAAATTTATATTATTCCATTCAATTCCATTTATTGAGAATTTAGTCATAGAAAATAAAAAAAAAAAATATATATAAAAATATAAGGCATCGAAATGAAAAAAATAAAAAAAAAAATAAAATATATATATTTAAGAAAAATTTAAATTTTTTTTCTTTATTTTATTTATTTTTTAAACTCAAATAAAAAAACTAACAAAATTTAAATATTAGTTTCAAATTCATTTAATCAACAAAGAAAAAAAAAAAGTATCATTTAGATACTAAACAAAAAGGTAAGCATGATAGAATAGTTGGAATTATTTATAAGAAACATGAAAAAGATACCTTTTAAAATATTCTAAAACAAATCAATCTATCAGGTGCATCATCTTCTTCAGCTTATTCTTCTTCTTAAAAAATATAAAAAAAGAAACATAATCTTTTCTTTTCTTTTTTTGATTTTTTGTTATTATCTTATTTGAATTTTGCTTAATAAATAAAGCTTCTTTTTCTTGAGTCTTTATTATTTAAAGAAATCGTAAAGTTTTTTTTTCTTTCTATTTTAATAATTAAAAACTAAAATAAAGAAAAAAAAAATAAAAAAACTTGAAATTTATATTCATAGAAATAAAATATAAAATAAAATAAAATAAAAATTACAATCTCAGGAATAAATAATTTACATAAATTCAATTAAAATCCTTACAAAAACATTTTAAATTTACCTTAATAATATACACCTAGTTTATTAATAAATATTAATAAAAAAAAAATATAATAGAATAAAATAGAATTGTTGAAATGTTCTTCTTTGTTACAATTACAAATATTTATTATTAAAAACTCAAACATTTATGTTTTATTAATAAAAAAAAAAAAAAAAATTTTTCTAATCAATTTTCAAATTTCAAATATTTTATTAGTAAATAGAAAAAAAAAATTTTTTTATTTATTTCTATTGAAAGAATCTTATCATTTTTGATCGTTCTAATTTTGAATATTACTGTTAAATGTAAATGTTTTCAAGATTTTGAAACTTTTGTGACAATTTTAATCGGGATACTTTTAGGATTAAAATTTATAAAAAATATATATGAAAATAAAGCAAATAGAATTAAATTAATTTAATTTAATTTAATTCAAATATATAAATTTTAATTTTAAATACAAAAAATAGAAAATAGAAAATAAAAAAAAGAGAAAATTGTCATTTTAGTATTTTTTTGAATGATTTAATTAGTCTAATTTTGTTTTTGAATATTTATTTTTAAAATATTTTTAAAATTACAAAAATAAACATTTTTTTTTTTTAAATAAATATGTTTCTTAGTTTTTGTTTTTCTCTCTTTCTCTCTCAAATTAATTAGGTGAAATTCGGATTTAGATTTTTTTAAAATTTAAATTCTTAATTGAGATTAAATTTATGACGTTATCAAATTTACCTAGGCTTCTTCTTCTTCTTAAATTTAAATTTTATAAAAAAAAAAAATGTCAAATGATTAAATTCAATATTGTAACCATAAAAATAAAACTTTTTTTTTTTTTTAATTTTTAAATATTTAAAACTTGTGAAACTTTTTGTTGTTTTCTTGCCGTTATGTAAATATTTTCTTTTATTGCAATATTATTGTGTATAAGTTTTTTTTTTTTTAATAAATTTTTTTTTTAACAAGTTTTAAATTTTAATATAATAAAAGAAAAGGTGAATTAATAATAATAATAATCGTCTAATTAGAATGTATCAAATTTATTTTCTTTTTTTTAATAAATATTAAAGTAATTTTTTCTTTCTTAGCTTTTATTTCAAATTAACTCTTTTTTTTTTTTTTATTTATTGAAACAAATCCTTGTTTTAATATTTTAAATTGTATTTAAAATTACCTTTTGTTTTAATCCTTTAAAAAAAAAAAAAAAACTCTCAAGTCCTTCCACACAAAACAAAAATAAATTAAAAAGTTGCTTAAAAGTCTAAAAGGCACTTGTAGTTTGAGAATTAATATAATGAAAATTGATTGAGATTATGAATAAAATAGAAAATTTTTTATTTGCTATAACAACATTATTTACAAAATATTGTACAAAAGACCAAGCATAATAAGCATTTGACATTAGTAGTAACTAATCCATAAATAATTTGATTACTCAATACTCTTTCCTAATAAATTAAGATATAAAAATACATTTTTAATTTTGCATTTTGATTTCCTGTTAAACCCATTTTTTGATTTATTACTTTAAATTTTCTATATTGATTGTTATTGCTCAATTGGGAAGATAACCTGTCAAGTCTTCTTGTTCGATCCTTATGCTTCTTTAATTTCATATTCATCTATCTTCTAATTTAATCATTTGATCATTCTAATCATTTGATATTCTTTTTATAATAATTTTATATTTTTCTCCACGTGATTTTGAAATATCTAATAATCGTCATTTATGGTTTTGAGCCAGTTTAAAAAAAAACTATTGGAGAAAGGTATTTATTAGAGCTTAAAAATCAGCAATAAATCACCAACAACAATAAAATAAAGTCATTATTGTTGTTTGATAGAAAAAGATTTTTTATTTCAATTTTATTTAAAAAAATTTGTTTTTTTTTTAAAAAGCCATGTGAATATTTGCCAACTTAAGCATCTTCTACTAACTTTGTGTTTATGATTTTAAATTTTTTTAAAAAATTTTTAGATTAAGTTAATATATAAAATATATATATCTTGTGATTATGTTTTAATTAGATTCTAAAAAGGAGCTTAAATTTAAAAATTTAAATTTTAAATTTTAAATGATTAATAACAAGAAGGTTTATCCGGTTTTTATAAAGGTCTTGGACCTCTATGGGGACGTCAAATTCCATAGACCATGATGAAATATGTATTTAATTTATTATTCAACTTGTTTATAAAATTTTGATTATTTTTAAATTACTTTAGTTCACATGTTGTCCATATGGCTTAGAACTACAGTAGTTTTATGAGCAAATGTCAGTTTATCTTTAATTGTTTAAAATTAACATTTTAATAGAATAATAAGCAAAAGCAAAATAAAATTTATTAAAATTTAAAATTTCATCTATACCAAAGTCTTATGTAATATATTTTTTCTTTTTTTTTGTGGAAATTTTTGATGAACTTTGAACAAATGGTAAAAAATAATTATGATAAAAATATATTATTTTTATGAAATATTTCGAATATTTAGTAATATTGCATTACTTGACTCAAAGCTGATATTGTTACAACTCATATTTTATTTATATGCATGATAATTACCTACCAAAGCGTAAAAATTAAAAAAATTAATATTTATTTTATAACTAATATAAGTTTTATTTTAAAAAAATAAATCAAAACAAAAAATATATTTAATTTTTGTATCAAGCTAAAGAAATGATATTAACTTTGACCAATTTTCGTAGATTTTTCACGATTTTATTAATTTTTTGCTTATTTACTGTTTATATATTTATAAAAAAGAAAGAATCTAAAACAAAAGAAGAAAATTTATTTAGAACAACAATTAGTAAAAAATATATTCAATATGAATGTTCAGACGAAGATCTTTGTGGAGGATATGGAGACAGACTAAAGGGTTTATTGTCAACTTATGCATTTTCTTTGATGACAAACAGAACTTTTTTAATTAAAATGACAAAAGTTTGTGACATGGAAAATTTTATTATTCCGAACAAAATTAACTGGAGTTATAAGCAAATAAATTTAACTAGTATAGAATCATATAAGTTTTTGAATATTCTTTGGAATACTACAATTAAAAATAAATTTAGATATTTAGACATTAATCAAATAGGCAAAGATGCTCAATTAATAGTTGTTAAAGCAGGTAATAAGTATTCGGATTTTTTCAATGAAAACAAACATTTAAAACCAATCATCAAAAAATTGGGTTATGATTTAAAAAAATTTAAATTACCATTTTTGATGAAAAAATGGTATTCAGATTTGTTTAAATTTAGCGCTAGTTTTAAAAAACTTTATAATAATTATACAAATCTATTAAAACCCAACAATAATACAAAAATTGTATGTGCACAAGTTAGAATTGGTGACCCTGGTCATCAAGCTGAACTAGTCTCTAATATTAGTCTTGAATTTTGGAACTTCATTAAGAATAATATTACGTCTAAAATGAAAACAGATGATTATAGATTATTTATTACATCAGACAGGGAATATGTTAAAAAAGAAGCTGAGAATGAATTTCCAAATAAAGTGGTTTATGTAGCTGATTCAAGCCATCATATAAGCACTGATCTGAAAAAGCTTACAGAAAAAAAATGTGATGTTTTTCAATATATTTTGTTAGATTTTAATTTATTACAAAATTGTGATTATGCTGTTATTAGTCAATCAGGATTTGGCATATTAGGCATATTAAATAGAGACAATCCTTTTAAGAATTTATATATTTATACTAAAAAAAAAAAAGATTATTTGAAAAAAGATTATTTCAATAGAAAAAATTTAATATTTAAAAAAATTGGAAATTCAAAAAACTTGTTTTTTCTTTAATTAGAATTTGATTATTTTAAATAAATAATCTTTATAATAAAATTAATAAGAGAATATGTTTTTTCATATTTTTACACTTTTTTACATTTTATAAAGTTTTTATTTACGCAAATTTTAGCAAAAAATGTTAGATAATTAATTTTCAAGAAAAATAATGGGGGTTTCATTTTCAGAAATATTTACTAAATGAAATCTTTGCTGTAAATTAAAAAATAAAAATCCGAATTTGTAAAAAATACACCAATTAATTTGATATAAAGTATAACTACACCTTAAACCTACATCATCCGCTGTTCTTAATGATTCCGGAGACATATTTTTTAGGTGAATTCTCAAACTTGTTTAACAAAAAAACTGAATATAAGATGAATATAGCATATATAAAAATACTTACATATTGAGTTCTTCGTTTAGAAATTAAGATAAAATTATAAGCTATAACCTGCTGACAGGAAATAAACTGATCCTTTCTAATTCTATTTACAATTTTTAATCTTTTTTAATATAAGATTTTGATAATAATCATAGACTATTTAAAAGATCTTTTTATGTGTTTATTTTATTTTGGGCCTACCTTAAATTGTGAACATTCGGTCACAAAAAATGTGATCAATCGAAACTCTATTGATTTGTGAACATAGTGTTCACCAAAAATTTTTTTTCATATTTTGTGAACAAAAATAATGTTCACAAATCAATAGAGTTTCGATTGATCACATTTTTTGTGACCGAATGTTCACATTTTAAGGTAGACCCTTTATTTTTAAATTTTAAAAATTTGCATTTAATTAAAAAAAAACTGGTTAAATCTATGTAATATTTGAGAGATAATGCCAAAAGGGATATCAATTTAAAAAAAATTTTTTTTAAACAATTTATTTTAATATTATAAGTAAATGAAAAATATTAGATATTATTAGTCTATTTGAGTCAAAGTTGTAATAGAAATTAAAAAAAAAGAATTAATATTACTGTATTGAACATCATTTAATATCATTAGTATTTAAATTTAAATTTACCATATTTGGTAAACAACCTAATTGGCAGCATATCTCCATGATATTCCAATTGTTGGCCTGCAATTGGCGCCTAAAAAACATTTTAAAATAAATAATTTTTTTTGTGTTAGAAATTTAAATTAAAAATTTGCCTGATTTTGTTGTTCTATTTTGTTTTGTCTTGGTGGCTGATTTTTTACAGGCATTGGTATCATTTGGTTGATTTCTAAATTAAAAAAAAATCATAAAATTTAAATTTGAAAAAATTTAATAATATAAATGAGAAAAAACAAAAAATGAATTATTATGTATTTAAAATGTAGTTTTTATTCAATACAAAAAGCTATTGTTATTTTATTTTACTAGACTATGTATATGATTTTTTTATAAAAACCCTAATATATTTTTTCAAGTCTTTCTGAATATTAAATTTACTTTAACACTTACGGTAAATAATTTTATATAAATGTAAATGTTTTTATTACATAAATTAATTTTAAAAAGCTTCTAGAAAAGATTTAATATTGTAATCAAATCCAAAAAATCATTTAAGTTTATCAATATTAAAATAATATATATTTTACATACTGTTGTTGATTAAATTCATATTGTTTAAACACTTTTCATTTTTTTTTAATATTTTAATAAAAGTCCAAAATTAAAATTTTATTAAAATAACTAGCTCTTGGAATCAAATCATACGGCATTTGAGGAGGCTTCTAGCTATTCCATTTGAATCTCTCTGTAGCTTTAAAATATTGAATAAACCATTTAAAATTTAATTTAATTTTAAAATAAATATTCAACAGCTAAAATATAATATTTAATTAAAATATTAATTAAAAAATCTAAATTTTGTTATATCTCTTTGAGTTTTTATGCTATATCTTATTTTGTAGATAATTTCATGTTTTAATAGAATAAGGATAAGGAAAATAGGAATTTTATTAATATTTTTAAATATTTTTAACTAATTGACAATTTTGTAAATTTTTGTATAGATAATTTAAAGGATGTATTGAATAATGTTTATGTTGTAAGTGGTAATCATCACCCTCCTACTCTTACCCGGGCTTGGGACCGGCAGTGGCGTAGTTATGATGATATTACGGCTACATACTCTTAATAAGGACGGGGGACGTTCAGCACAAATAACAACCACTCATCTGAGCCGAAGCTGCAAACTCGATCATTATTTGGCATATAGCTTGGAACCCCAAACCAAGCGCCTAATTTGACTTTACCTTGCCTTATTAAGAGTATGTGCAAAGTGCCAGCGTTACAAAACAAGCTCCCGCGATCGTTCCCAACCTACTATACTCCGTGATGGTCAAAGCCAGCGGCACAGACGTACGACAGGATTTAAAATTAATAATTTTTATTTTAAAAAAATTATCAAAAATGAAATATTAATTAAAAAATCTAAATAAAGGTCCATCGAATGAGCCATCGTGTGTAATTTTAGCACGCTCTTGAGCCGAAATAAAATTGCTGCATGCCAATAAACAAACAAAGTTGAACCCAACGCATATATTCTTATTTATTCGGTTCTAGTATCTATTTATTTATTAGAATAACTAAGCTAATTAAAGCTAATGTAGAATACATCGTAATATATAGATTATATTATGACTTTTAAATTCTTATGTTTCAATTTCAAGTCTTCGGTAATGAATACATTTGATTTAAGTTTTAATATAAAATTAAAAAAATATAATCAACATTATCGTATTGTGCCGCATTTGGAATCGTTAGTATTTAAATTAAATCCATTTGATAAACAAACAAATGAGCAGCATAAGCACCTATCGCCATAATATTCGAATTGATTGCCAGGAATTGGTGCCTAAAAAATATTATAAAATAAAATATGAAAAATTATTAAGAAATTAAAAAAATTATTTATAAACGTAAAAATATTAAAATAAACGTCGTAGATAGGCCACAAAATATTTTAAATTTTTTATTGAATAAATGTCTGTTTTTGATAAGATATATGATATATCTCTATAGATGATTTAGGATATAGTCGATGTTTATTATATTCTTTTTCTCCGTACTTCAGAGTACACTATAGTAAATTTTCAAGTGTTTTGATAATCTACTTTACTTAACTATTTTGACTCAAAGTAGCCAATTTATACACTTTTTAATCACCCTTTACCTGTAATATCTCAACAGGTATAGGTCACATAGAAACCTGAGTCTGTTTTATAAGAATCAACATTAAAATGTATATGCTAAGAATATAATTATTTTTCTAAAATTTTACCAAAAAATTGCAAACTTTCAGCCGCCGCCGTAGTACCACCAAGGCAATTATGATATAGCTAACCAATATTTTTCTACAACCCTACGCATCAAGGGCTATCGAATGAGCTATCGTGTGCAATTTTAGCACGCTCCTATCAAAAAATGGCAATGCTTCAAACATAGTTTAGCACAATTATATATAATATAGATAGAATACAGAATATAGATAAATTGTAGGAGTTATTTAATTGTTTGAAATAAAAATTTTTTTTTTTTGCTTTTTTTTTTAAAAATATTCAAAACAAAAGTTGATTAAAAATTTTATTGATTTAAAAAATAACGAAACTATAAAATAAAAGGTTTTAAATAATTAAAAAAAAAGTCATTTAAGATCCGAACTGTTCTGTTTCTTTGTCTATTTGCTTAAATTCGTAATTACCAGTTCCGTCCATTCGTAAATAGTACTTTTAAAATTAAAAAAATTTAAGAATAAAATTTCTCTAAATAAATATTTCTTCTCTTACATCGTGATATTTCCATAAAGATTTTCTATGTGAAACAGTGAAAAGAGTAATATTGAACTAATTTAGTAGAAAAAAGTAAAATTTAAATTTTAAATTTAAATCAGAAAAAAAGAAAAATTTTTTATTACTGTTTTACAATATTCGTACATAAATCCTTCAACGTCAACACTTACAGCACTAGTGCATTCGTCCAAAATAGCAAACTGCGGTCTATGATAAAACAATCTAGCCATCTTTTGTTAGTTAACACAATTTAAAAAAAAAACTGAAAATGACTTTTTTTTTATGAATTTAAAAATATTGTTTTTTTACAGCTATTCTTTGCTTTTCTCCACCTGATAAAACATCGATCCAATCTTGAACCGAATTCCAACCATTCTCTCTTTCCAATAAATAGGCCAATTTTACTTTATCTAATAAATCTTCCAAATCTTTATCATTTCTTTTCTTGTGCTTCATATCTTCAACAGTGTCTGGATAAATAACTTGATCTCTTAAAGACCCAATAGTCATATATGGTTTCTTAAAATTAAATATATATTCTATTGTATTTATTTTTCCTGAAATAAAAATAAAATTAATTTTTACTTGTGGTATATAAAAAAGTTTGCCTTTTTCTGGCTTAGTAACAGTACCACCAAATAATGGCCATAACTTTTTTTTTTAAATTAAACATTTAAAAAAATTTAGATTTTTAAACTTTTAATTAATGTTAAATTAACCTCTCCTAGAGTTCTAAATAAACTACTTTTCCCACATCCGTTTGGACCACAAACGAGAACATTCATACCAGATTTCACTTCAAACGATAGCTCATTAATTAATAAATCTCCGTTTGGTGTTACTAAAGGTACTCGATCAAATCTATTTATTAATTAATTTATTTATTAAAATAAAATTCTTTTTTGTTCTTTTAAATTTTACTTGATTATATTATCGTTGTAGACTATTTTTCCTGAGTTTGGAGATAAATTGCTTTTACTTTTTGGTTTTAGCTCATCGCTTTCAGATTCAAGATCGTTCTTAACCATTGTGCGGTGATAGTGTCCCCGGTTCAAGTCGTCAATAACTGTAATTAATTCAGTAACTCTTTCTGTATAACCAGCTAATCTTGTCATTTCACGTCCTGCTAAGGATATTCTTCCTAGTGCTTCTGCCAATTTTACCAACATACGACCACTACGGTAATAGTGTTCTAATCTTTCATTATAATTTGAATTTTTCATATTACTATTTTTGTCCATAAACGGAATGGAAACAACATTATAACCAAGAAATGTAGCAAAATCTTTATAAAAATAAAATTATTCTTGAAAATTTAATTTTAATATAATAAAAAAATATATTCTACATTTAGCGACAATGTTGTCTATGAAACCCATTGAAAATCTAAAGAGTATAAAATTTCTTAAATGGTTAACCAAACGATCGAAGCTGTTCATTGTGTTAATCTCTTCGCGTTTATGACCCTGATAGAAAGCAATTTCTTCACAATTAGAAATTAATCTTGAATTCATGTAACGAAATTCGCCTTCGTTTTGTTGCTCTTTTATGGTCATTTTGGCCACTGGTTTTCTCAATATAGTCAAAAAAAATCCGGATATAACCAAATAAGTTAACATTATGATTGGACCTTTTGCACCAATTGCTTTAGTTAGTTTAACTGAATAGATGCCGACATCAAGTAAAGGTTTGCTCAAATTCGAATATAGTTCAGTCAAGGAATTGCAAAATTTTTCCACATCTTGAGTTAACAATTGATCAGCATTTGATATTCTATTGTCTAAATTATTCATTTTGTAATAAGTTAAATTTCTTCAAGAATATGAAAAAGTAAAAAAATTTTATTTAAAAAAAAACTCTATTTATAAATAAAAATACTTTAAGTATTTTGAATATAAATATTTGGTAAGTCGTGTTCTAAATCTTAGCTTTAGCTCATCAAGACCATACTTTAAATTTTTTTTTTATTAATTTTTGAAAAAAGATAAAATAAAATTTTTTTAAATTTACTTTTAGAGAATTATTAACAAGTGATATCTTTTGTATTAAATTTGATTATATATTTTTTTAAATAATGAAAAAATGTAAAAATTTTAATTTACAAATGGCATAGCAGAAACGTATTTGGCTAAATGGTTCATAAATGATCTCGAATCACCTTGAATAATGGCACTTTCTATTGAAGTACCAATCAGGATCATAAAAACATCTGCTAGAGTTCTGGCAATTAGAGAAAAAGCTACCAAAACTAAATAAGTGATTTCTGTACAATGCCAGCTTGGGATCAATATGTTCAACAATCTTTTTAGCTTTCTATATATATTTTTTTTTAAATAATTTAGATAATATTCAAAATTGGATTTTTTATTTAATAAAATACTTGAAAAATTTTTTATCAACAGCTACTTTTTGTGTCTTGTCTGATTTCTATTTGAAATCAAAAAAACTTAAAATTCTATTTAAGAAAAAAAAAAATTAAGTCTAGAAATTTTACTTTCTCATTCACATGGACTGAGTTTTTTTGCAACAAAGATAATCTTCAAATAAATTGAATTAATTTTTATCAGAAAACGTCAAATAAATTGTTTTAAGTAAAGAAAATAAAACTTTTTGTTTCTATATTTGATTATTTTGTTCGAAGACCAATAGGCTGCAATCATGGTACAAACGAGAATGACTGCGTTGCGTTTAATCGGACCATTGCTCAAAAATTTGCTCAAAACAGACATTTTGTATTAGAAAATAAATATATCTAGACTTTGACTTTCAGATAAATTATTTTAATTAGAGAAAATCAAACAAAGAAATAAAAAAAAACAAAAAAATTCAAGTCTAATTATATGAATTACATATATTCTTAATTTATTACAAATGTTCTATGCAATAAAAATATAATAAATAATAAACTATGTTAAAAATAAAATAAATATATTATTTATAATAATAAAAAAATAGCAAAAATTTGCAATAAAAAGTTGAATTTTTCATTTGATTTTAAATTATTTTTAATTAAAAAATTTCAAAAAAATTTCAAAATATTTTGAGTTTTGATTTTAATTCAATGATAATTAGAAACGCGAATTTTTAAAATAAAGTTTTAATTAATATAATTTGTTTTAATAAATGAAGCAAATCAAAATAAGCTTAATGAATTTAATTAATAATTAAAAAACCATGAACTCAATAAAACTAGATCTTTACCAAATAAAAATATGCTTTGAATGCTTTTAAACAGAATTTTTAATTAAGCAAAATTTTAGTAAATTACTTTTCTTTGTTTCAAGTAACAATTTATTGATAAGCTTTGGAACAAATTTAAAAAATTAGCAAATAAATCATCATGCTTACTAGAAGTTAATATTATTTAGAAGTTTAAGTTTATGAATAGTAAAGTAAAGAAAACCCTGGAAAATTCATTATATTAATCAAGACATTTGTAAGATTTAAGTAGCTTAAAATTTTTTATTTTTAGTCACGATTTGATAATTAAAATTTCAATCAAAATAAAACCTATTGCATGATTTATCTAATTTACTTAATTTGAAATTTAAATATCTTAAAATAAATAAAATAAAAAATAAAAAAAAATTGATTTTTTTTTCTTTTTTTTTTTTTATTAAATTATCAAAACCTTGTAATTTAATTTTTATCTTTTTTGAAATTAATTTGCATGTTATTTAACAATCTCGAATTACAGCAGTTTTATATAATATACAAAATTCTTTTTTTTTTCAAAACGGAAATGAAACATTAATGATGTAAAAAAAACTAATTACATAACGAAACGAAATTGGTTTTTTTTTCTTTCATTAAAATAATTAGAAAAATAATAAAAGTAAAAAATTTCAAAAAATGGGTTGCTGTTTTTCTGAACCATTGAACAAAGTTCATTCAATAGAATCATCATTCCATGAAAGCCATCAAAAAAAAGATTGGAATTATGAAAAAACAGAAGACTGGGGTGTATACTTTCCAACTGCGAATGGTAAGCATCAGTCTCCTATTAATATTGAATCAAAAAAAACCATATATGATGAGAGTTTAGTACAAATGCCAATCTTGCTCAACTATGATCAAAATTGTTTTAAAAAAATTAAAAACAATGGTCATACGTTTGTTATAAGTGGTGAGTCTTCTTGCTCGATTGTTTCTGCTAGTATTATTTCTGAGCCTTATGTTTTTTCTCAATTTCATATGCACTGGGGCTCTAATGATTCTATAGGCTCTGAGCATTTAATTGATGGTAGCTCATTTTCAGCTGAAGTACTTATTTTAATATTTTTTATAAATATATTATTTTTGTTTAGTTTTATTTTTAATGTATAAAGCTGCATTTTGTTTATTGGAACTCGAGTAAGTATTTGAATTTTCAAGAAGCTTCTAAATCAAATAATCACGATGGTCTCTTGGTTCTAGGAGTTTTAGTTATTGTAATTAATTTTATGTTTAATAAACTTTAGTATCAGAAAATTGCATAAATATATTTTCTATTAAAATAATTAATAGATAGTTAGTTAGTTATGTTAACAAATCTAGTAATTATAAAACATTAAATTTCTATAATATATCAAATTTATAATTATTTATTAAAAAGCTTATATAAACAACCATCTTTTTAAAAAATTGATCATGTAATAAAATGTTTTCAAATTCTGTTTAAAAATTAACTTTATACAAGTGTATTAGATTTAAATTTCAAAATAAATTTAAATATTCCGAAAGTGGTAACTTAGAATAAAATAAAGTTTGGAAAATAAATTAATTTAATTACTTAATTAATTAGATGTGAGCAAATCAAGAATATTACTATTTCAGTCTTTTTAATATTATGTCTTTTGCTTAAAGTACAGCATCAGAAATATTTTTTTTTGTTTAAGATTCAGCTGTAAAAGTATCTAGCTAAACTGTTTTGTTCGAAATCTTAAAATTAATATGGAAAAATTAAAAACTTAAGGCTAAAAACTAACTTAAAGGCTACTAACTTAAAACAATTTTTTTTATAATTTTGAGTCTAATTTGGTCACATGTTTTTTAGCATTTACTGATTGGTTACCAACTTAGACTCAAAACTTAGGAAAAATTGTCTTTTTGAGACTATTTAGGGTTAATTCTATTTATAGTGACATGCCTCTAAAATCGAGCCTTTAAGTAAAATAGATTATTACTCTAACTTCAATTTGAAGATTTCTCATATTGATGCACTCTTCAAGCTTTTTTTAAAAGCATTCAACTGAAAGTAATTTTCAACTTGAAAAATTTACATATTATATATTATAGAATTGTTTTATCTATAAATTTAATTAAACATCTTACTTGCCGTATTAATTTTTAATTTTAACTTGAAACTAAAGTTAAAATTTTAAAATAAAATAAAACTTGTAATAAATTTAAAAGCGTGGAGAAGAAAACGAAGAATTTAATAAAATTATAAATTATATCGAAAGTATTAAATTAAGTGAACATTCGACCGATTTGAGTTTCAATTTGGATATGAAAAAATTTTTTCCAGATAATTTGAGCAAATTTTGGTTCTATTTGGGTTCATTGACAACGCCTCCATGTACTGAATGTGTCAAATGGATCGTTTTTACTAATCCAATTCAAATATCATCTGAGCAAGTAATTAAAAATAATATATTCAAATAAAACTTCAATTATTGATTTTTTTTATTGATTTTATTATTGAATAAGCTCAATAAATTTAGAAGTTTGCATAGCTGTAATGAAATGTCTCAATGTTGTGACAAGAACAAAATTAGCGCAAATTTTAGACCTGTATGTAAAATAAATGATAGAAAAATATTTAAATCTTATAAATAAAGAAAAAAAAATTTATTTAAAAACATTTTTGAATTAAATTTAAATAAATTTATAAAGATCCATTGGCCAATTTGGTAATGTGAATATAATTTTCGGCCAAAGGAAAAAATTTTGAATTAAAAAATAAATTGTTTTTGTCTATCCATAAATCAAGTTCTTGTTTATACAAATGCTTTTCGTTTTCTTCTCGGTTTGTGTTCATACAATTAGAGTTCCTTTCTGTCTCGTTTTGATCCTGGTTTTTATTTTCTGTTGACTCTCCTGTTTCTTTTTTAAGCTCTTCGTTGAGAAAATAGTCGGCTTTATTTTCATTTGAAATTGCTTCTTCCTGAATACTTCGATCAGTTAAACGATGTGAAAGTAATTGATCTTGTTGTTTCTCAGCTGCTTGCTCAAATTTATACTTCAAAGCACAACCAATAAGAGTTTCGAAAAATTCCAAAAATGTTATCTTAATTTAAAAAATTTTAAAAGCAATCATATTGAGAAAAAAAATTAAACTAAAAAATACCTCTAGTTCTAAATTATAACAATTTTCTGAGTCAAATACCAACGGGTTGTCACTCGCCATAACTTCAATTATTTCTCTAGTCGAAAGGTTTTTGTTATCTAATAATTTATATTGGCTCAAAACTCTTAAGAATTGTCTCATTGTTATCGAGAAATCGTGCGGTTTTTTCTAAAATTAAATTTAATTAGTAATATTTAAAAAAATTTCTCTTTTTTAAAATGTTGCAAAATTAATCGCGTTTTAATGAATTATACTCATTACGAAAATGGCGCAATTATTTTGCAACAATCAAATAGATTATCAGAATGTGTATATAAAGAAAATAAAACAAAATTTTAAAACAAGCTTACAGCTCTTTTGGTACATAAGAATTTATATATTTCATAGCACTTGACCATATGGTTTAGAATATTCAAGGTTTTTCTACAATCAGAATAAAAGTAGCCTTGTACATTACAAGCATAAGGTAATATGTTATCAACTATTAACTTTTCAATGCACCATGAAATACCAGAGTCAGAACCACTTTAATCAAAATAAAATAATAAAAAAATTTTTTTTTCAATAATATTCTAATTTTACTCAAATTGATCTTTGTAAAGATGCCAAGCAATCAAAACAATGTTATTAAAAAAATCTCTGGTAAGTATTTTATCATATGGACAATGAAGATCGTTCGAGTTCATTTTTGGATCTTTTAAAAATCAGCAATAATAAAATAAAATTTGTTTTAATTATTTTAATTATGTAAATACTTAATAATCTGTCAAAGTCCATCAAAGTTAAATGAATATCATTCAAATGTATTTTACAATCTTTCAAAAAACGCCAAAATTGCATACGATTTAAAACATAAGTATTATCTGGACTCGAATCGAAGCCTAATTGACTATAAAATCTATAAACTTGTTTGAACAGGTCTAAATATCTTATAATAGTTTTATGAGCCTTTATTTTTTAAATTAAATTTTCTAGTTTTATATAAAATAGAATAATTAAATTAAAATTGAAACTAACTTGGTTTGATTCTAAAACTCTTGTTTCTGGATTTTCGAAATCATCCAAAATAGAGCTAAGGTCTAATTTTAGGTCGAAATCATGTCTGCTTACTTCTTTATTAGCTTGGAGCAAGTGAATATTAAGAGTAGTGCCGGCCGATGGTATTCGAGTTTTAATTTTAGATATTTCTTGAGCTAATTTGGAGCTTCGTTTAAAAGTCGGTGAATCAGTCATTTTATCGTCTTCGAAAAAACCTTCGTATACACTACCGTCTTTAAAGGTAAACCTACCATAACCATGCTTCATATTATTCTCCCATGTGCCTTCATATTTAGTTCCGTTTGCATACAAAAATGTTCCTTGTCCATGTCTCTTTCCGATTTTAAAATTTCCATAATATGTATTTCTAAGACTGTATTGAGTCATTTCGATTCTAGCCGAGTACCAGTTGTGTTCGCCAAGACCATTCTTGTTTTAGAAATTTTTGTTTTATTATATATTATTAATTCAGTTTTATTTATAGTAAAAATAAAAACCTGAATTCCATTTTCCCATTGACCTGTATAGATCTGATTTTTGTCGAACCATCTCATGGTTCCTTCGCCGTGTCGTATATCGTTTACCCACATGCCTTCATAGACGTTTCCAGACCGGTAGTGTCGTATACCCCAGCCGAACTTTTTATTATTAACCCAATCTCCTTCATAATAGTTCAAACCCTCCGGGTCATAAACAATTTTACCTTTTCCACATCTCTTTCCCAAGTTCCATTCACCAGTGTATACAACAGGAGTTGAACCAGACTTAAAAGTTCCTTCACCGTGTCTTTTGCCCTTATATACCTGTCCTTCATAAGTGGTCCATCGTGATGGATCGTGTTTTGGTGTACACCATCTGTATACTCCTCGACCGGTTATTTCATTGTTTACAAAATGACCCTCATAAATAATGCCCTCAGACCAAACATATTTGCCTTTACCATGCATCATTCCTAAATGAAATTCTCCTTCGTATACATTACCACCTTTGTAAAATGCTTTGCCGAAACCTTCGAATAAACCTTTATCTTTTTCGCCTTCATAACTCTCAACTATAATAGAAGTTAATACTGGTTCTTCGTATTTTATATCAACTGTATCTTCTGGTGACGAGATTGGCTCTTGTTTGGATATTTCACTAGTTGAATTAAATGCATTTTCGTTCACAGAATTTAACTGATTTGTTTGCTCTTCTTTTGTGACCAAATCAGATTCGTTTTCTTCCGATTGAGTATTTTTTTTATTCGGTTTTCCAACTACTTTTTTAGAGTCTTCGTCTTTAGCAGATTTTTGTTTTTTTGGAGGCATTTTTAAAATAAAAAACTATAGAAAAACTATTAGAATTAGAAAAAAAATAATAATAATTTTTAATTAAGTTTATTTCATAAAAAAAGTATATATTAAAAAATCCGGTTGTTATGACAACTAGACTCTAAAATGAATTATATAAAATGGATTAAGACTTTAAAACCAAAAATATCCATTGAGAGGCTTAAAAGTTTCATGATTTTTTTTTAATTCAAATAATCTGGGAAATCAATTCTTTTTTTAGTTGTATGGAGATTTATTGATTAATCATGAATATTTTATTATATAAATAAAAATTTGTATTATTTTTTATTATTACAAAATATAAAATAAAAAATAAAAAAAAAACCATACTTTAAAATAAAAGAATGATTAAATATTTTTTATTGATATTAGTATTTAATGTATTGAAGACAAGTGCCAGTGTTTTGTATCCGCCAGTAGATGATATTGGTTTGTATAAGCCTATACAAATAACTCCAACTGGTTCTATATGCGGTCTTGAGTTGAAAGACACTTTATGTGATAATCGTCTACAAGACGATAAATCCTGTTCGAACTCGAGTTCGATTTTTTATTGTGACCAGTCTTGTCCATATGGAAACGTAGTTAAACAGCTCAATAAAATTGAGCAACTAAAACTAGAACTAATGAATCCATGTGTTGTAATCAAAGACTTTAATTATTTACTATCAAATAGTTCTAAATATTCTTATTATTTTGACAAAAATAATAATTTGTGCAGTTCTAATAATCGTGTCGTGGTATGGAGACCTTTCAGTTTTGACTTGAATAAAGCCAACCCGAATCTTACTTTTTTCAATTCAAGAACTTCTAATTTTCCAATTTTAAACTCTGGATTCACATTTTCTTTATGGTTTACTCAAACAAGTTTTAACAATGGGTTAGAATTAAATTAAATTAACAAGAACATGATCTCATAAAATTTAAAAAAATTTATTTTTTTAAGAACTTTAATAAGTCTCATTCAGGACGACAATACAACTGTTTTGGAATTAAATATATTTACCACTGAGAAAAAAATTTATCTAACATATAAGTGTGATTTAAAAATGGAATTCAGTGAAATGAAAAAACTATGTTTTTTAGAGCTAATAGCAAACAATTTGATGAATAAAAGAAATTTTTTAGCTTTAAGAGTAAATTTTAAAAACTTTTAAGATTAAATTAATAAATTTTTTTTTTCAATTTTTTGTTTTAAGATTCATAAAAACTATTTAGATTTGTTCATAAATGAACCAAACGATTTGAACGAGTATTTGAGCATAAGCTCGATTAATTTGGGCTATGATTTAGGCTCATTTATAATAAACAATTCTAAAAAATTAAATTTTCTAATCGGAACTAATTTAGACGAGTTTAACAAGTACTCGGGTTGGATTCAGGATTTTAAAGTTTACTCCATTTCATTAGTAAATTCCGAAATAGCCGATTTGTATGGAAAATCAAATGAAAGTGTCAAAATTCAGTCCGAGTGTAGATGTCCAAATGATTATCCTCGAAATGAAAATGAAAATTCTACATTTTGTATAAAAAATAGAAAAGATTTAATTAATTTAGTTGATAAAAAACTGAGGCTAAACCAATATGCGCATCCTTTGAATTATCTAAATGATGATGATTTTAAAACAAGCTGGATATCGTGTGCTTTAACAATTAAAAATCCAATAGAAATAATTCTTGACTTAGTAAACGGGGTTTACTTATTACAAAGAATAGAAATTTATTTTAGTAGCTTACCTCCGACAAGTTTAAAAATAGAAAGATTAATTGATAACTCGTGGATACCTTTACAAAGTTATTCAATAGACTGTGATGGTTCTGATTCGAAGTGTGTTAGACTACCACTTGAATTTGACTCTGATATACTCGGTGGTTACACGGTTGTATGGTCGGCTAAAACAGATGATGAGAATTCTTTCTTTAGAAATCCGAATTTAGTTCAAAGCATAAAAGCTACCAAAATAAAGCTGATAATGTCTGGTTATTATCCAAACACTAGAAAAGACATTAGGAAATTGTATTATGCTATTAATGAATTGAAAATAAAAGGTAGATGCGATTGTAATGGTTATTCAAGCATATGTGATATGAGGAACGCAGTGTTCAAGTGTATGTGTGATCCTAAAAGTAATACTCAAGGACCAATGGTAAAGTTTCAGATTTTTTAAAAATTAATCAATAAATTAAGTTTTAATTCGAATTTTTTAAGTGTAATCAATGCCAGGATTCTTATAATAATCGAATTTATCAAACAAGATACTCGAATCCTGACGCAACTTGTTCTAAATGTAATTGTAATAACAGATCAAATACTTGTGTTTATGATCCATATTTAAGTAAGTTAAATATAATAAATAATTTCAATTTTGGAAAAATTTTTTATTTTATATTTCAAGACTCGGGTTCTTGTTTGAACTGTTTGAATAATACAATTGGATCAAATTGTGAAAAATGTTCTAAAAATTATTATTTTAATAAAATCACAGAAACATGTGAATACTGTAATTGTAATTCGAATGGGATTTTGATCCCGTTTGAGTCAACAATATCGAATTGTGATCAAAAAACTGGTTTATGTTTTTGTAAGCAGAATGTTCAGGGCGAGAAATGTGACCGATGTAGACCAGGGTATTTTAATTTAAGTAAAGATAATATTCTAGGATGTAAAAAATGCGATTGTAATCCAGAAGCAACAGTAAATATAGGTTACAATTTGACTTTATGTGATGAACAAACAGGCCAGTGTAAGTGTAAGTCACAATTTGTCGAGGGCATTAAATGTGATACTTGTATGGAATCAATGTATAATTTAGAACTTGGATGTACTCTGCAATGTAATTGTGATCCGTTTGGCTCAATCGGCGCCTCGTGTGACCAATTCACCGGCCAGTGCAATTGTAAACCAAGAATAAGTGGTTTAAAATGTAACAAATGTGAACTAGGCTATTACAATTTGACAAGTATCGGATGTGTTAGTAAATGTAACTGTAATCAAATCGGATCTTTGAATCAATCATATTGTGATTCAATTACTGGCAAATGTAATTGCAAAGATGGATACACAGGGAAAAATTGCGATATTTGTTCAAGTGGTTATTGGAGGTATAAATCCGAGTGTATAAAATGTAAATGCAATCTAAACGGAGTGTTAGACGCCAACAATATATGCGAACCAGTAATATTTGTATTTTATTTAAATAAAAAATAATTTTAATTCATTTTAAAATTTAAATCAGGAAACTGGAAAATGCATTTGTAATGAAATCAGTGAAGGCTTTTCATGCGAGAATTGTAAGCCAGGTTACTTTGGAGAATTGAATAGCACTGGATCGACTTGCCAAAAATGCAATTGTGATCCAATAGGTACTAATCAGAATACGTTCATAAACGGTAATTATATTTGTAACCGAAAAACAAGTCAATGTGATTGTAATGAAAATCGAATCGGAATCAGATGCGAAACATGTGCAGTTGGCTATTTTTTTTTAAATTTGAACGGAATCGATTGCTTTGAATGTAACTGTGATCCATACGGAAGTGTGCCAGGCTCAAATTGTAACAGTCTAACAGGCGAATGTGTTTGTAAAGTATCTAACGGTATTGGTGGCACTCGATGTGATCAGTGTTCGGATGGTTATTATAACTTTTCACGAGCAACAGGCTCTTGTTCACCATGCGGTTGTAACATTGCTGGTAGCATCGACCAAAATTGTGATCAAATAACTGGACAATGTGCTTGTAAAGAATTTGTTACTGGAATCAAATGCAATCAATGTATCTCAGGAAGTAGTAACTTAGACCTAAAAAATCCATTTGGATGTTCTAAATGTAAAGCATTGATGTTTAAAAACTTTGATTTAAAATATATTTTTTTATTGATATTATTATAAAATCTAGCACCAAGTAAACAATCTCCTCCTTACTTTTCAATAACAAATTCAAAATCAATATTGGTTAATTGGAATCCACCGGATTATCCGAATGGAATAATCACTTATTATTTGATTTATAGAAATGAAACTCTAATTGTAAAGACTTCAGGTAAAAATATTCATTTAAGTTATTCAAATAATTAATTAAAATCAGTTTCACATAAAAAACTAAATCAAATTTTGTTAAGCTTTTAAATTCAATAGGCTTACAAAAGTTTCATTTCCTAAAAGAATAATTCAAAAATTTTTTATTTTAAGAAACAAGTTATTTGGATCTTAAAGTAGAACCATTCACTGTTTATTCATATAGAATCGAAGCTTTTAATGACGAAGGCTCGACATCTAGTCGACCAGCTTTGATAACAATAACTCTTCCAATTCAACCTTGTTGTAGATTCGATTATCGAATAAATTCGATAAGATCCACACAAATAACTGTGGTTTGGACCAAACCAGATAAATTAAATGGTCTTAATTTGCTCTATTTTATTCGTGTTTACATAAAAATAGACCGTAAAGGTCCGAATTCGATAGAAAATCTAATAGAACAGACCAATTCGAGCGTTGTTTTAGAGCACAATAAGTTAAGCCTAGATTCTGATTCTAATTATTTTCATACAGTGATCAAAAACTTGTATGCTTATACTAGTTATTTGCTAAGCATCAAAGCTTGTAATAGAGATTTAAAAGATTCAAAGATATTGTATTGCTTAGAAGGAACTCAAATGAGTAGAATTGTAAATAATCATTATATTGAATTCATAACCTCTCAGGATCGTCCAGAACTACAACCGGAGCCTAGTTTAATAAGTCTTAATTCTAGTTATTTAATAGTTGGAGTAAAAAGACCCTTGAGACCGAATGGTATCATTCTTTTGTACGAAATTTGGATACGAAATTTTGAAACAAAAAAAGAGCTTGCGTGTGCCATCGATGATTTGTATGATCCTAATGACATTAAGATCGAAGACTCAGGACAGAAATTATGCATGATAAAAAATCTTAAGCCTAATACAGAATACCGTTTGAGTGCGAGTAGTTCAACTATAATTGGAAGATCGAATTTAAGTCAAGAATTGTTGGTTACAACATTACAAAACCAGCCTTTGTGTCCACCAGTTATAAAAAATTTAATCTCTTATAAATCAGATAGTATTTACTTTGAATGGTTACCAAGTCTTAATCAGACCAAGTCGGATTCTTACTGGATCAATTGTTTAAGCGGTAGTTTATCTAATTTTACCGTTTATCGAATAAATGAAACAAAACAAATTATTTACACTGGTTTAAAGAATTTTTATAATTTAACATTTTTAAATGCTTCAAGTGAATATAAATTCCAGATTGAACTATGCAATACTGTTGGTTGTATATCAACTGGAATACTAACAGTAATTACAATTGATCCTCCACCAAATCCATGGAAAAAAGAAGACTTCAACTATGAAATACTAAATTCCAGCTCGATCAAATTTGACTGGTCTTCATACATTCCGTTTAGCTTTACTGGATCTAATTCAACTAAATATCGACTAGAAAAATCCAAAATATCTTTTTCTTATCCTCCTCCACCTTTGGAGAACGGAATCCGCTTTCATGGATTTAACTATTTTAAATTTCAACCTGACACATATTTTCCTGAAGGATATCCTTATTTTGGTCTCAAGTATTCAATTAAAACACAAAAAAAAGACGCTCTTATCTATTTCTCGGCTTCTTCATATTCACAAAGTGAATTAGTAATATCCCAAGTATTAAACTCATCACCATGGTTTATTTCAAATCCCCAAACAACAGAGAACGATGAATGTTCAATTTATTTAAGCAGAAACAATTTACAATTAAAACAAAATCAATGGGAAACAGTTGAAGCCTATCGGGTTAATAAATTCTATTATTTAGGCTTAAATAAACAAAAAGTAGAATTTAATTCATCTTGTCAGAATCAAGTGATCACAGACATCACTGGGGTTTATATAGGTGGAGTGCCAGACAATTTTATAACCCGAGATGAATCAAGATTCGAAAGTAGTCCAGAAAAACGCGTACAAAGAAACCGATTCCAAGGATGCTTAAAAAATATCTCTACTCTTCTTCAACTCGACAATTTCAGACTTTCATCTCAGCTCAGTTCAAGTATTGAGTTCAATTTTAGTCAAGCAGAGATCCCTGAAAGCGAATTCGCTAAATCAAACACAATCTACGGCTGCCCATTAAACTTGGACAAATCTTCAAACCCAGTTAATCTTATCGGTTTCGGTTTTTTGTATATTAATTTAAAACAAACAATTCCAATTGATCTACAAACAAACAAATATTTTATTCTTGATTTTGACTTTAGAACTGAATATGCAGCCGGGGTGTTGTTTTTTAATTATGATATTGATAATAATCAGTATCTAATTGTTAGACTTGTGCATGAAAACTTAATAGAGCTTTGTATGAAGACTAGAGTTAGATACAACAAACCTGGCTCGAACGACAACACTTTTTCAAATTATTTTGAAGTTAGTTTAAACGAAACTTTTCAATACAAAAATCCAATATCGAATGGATATTGGTTTAATTTGAATTTTAAATTTGATTTTTTGAATAGAAGTCTAGTGATGAATTTAAATAGAACTAAAGCGGATTTTGTGAATTTAATTTCTAACAAAACAGTTCAAGCAGATATAGACTATAGAATTTTAAAACAAGAACTTTTGTTCACTTTTTATTTAAATGTTCAATTTTTCTTTGGTGGCTTTGATTTAAAACTTTTGGACAATATATTCCAGGCTTTCCAAGGACCATACATTACCGACTATACTCGACAATTTTTTTCATCATTTTTTGAATTTATTCAGGAACTTGAAAACGAACTTTTTTTCTCTGGTTGTATGAAAAATTTTAATATAAATTCATTTTCGGTGGATATTTTTGATTCTAATAATATTATTTTGTACAAAAATGTGCGCTTTGATGGTTGTCCTCATTTGGGTTATTTAGAATATTCTAGCTCTAGACAAATACAACAAATAGAATTAGTTGAAGAAACATCTGATTCGGATGCGATTGATTCTAATTTTAAGCCTTTTACTGAATACTTTTATAGAGTTGTTTCTTACAATTCACAAGGCAGATCCGCCTCGGATTGGTTCTTGATTCGAACACCGGAAATTGCGCCAAATGTTTCTATTAATATCGATAAATATCTAATTGTTCGTGCACTTAGTGGTTACAAAATAAGAGTTGATAATTTAACAAATTTTTGTTTTTATTGTAATTCAACTAATCGTATAAATGAAATTCCATTTACTGGTTTAATAACTTATTTTAATTTGATGGTTAAAAATCTAAAAAATTATACTTTTCAATGCGAAACGGTGTGTTCTGAAACTTCGGATTCTCTGGGACTTATTCCGAATAATGTTGAGCCTAATTCCAAATCACTTTTGATTGATACAACTCCAATAACGATTTATTCATTGACAATAAGTGTTTGCAATTCAGCTGGTTGTTCTTATAGCAATATTAAAAATGTTACCACTTTAGGTGAAATTCCGGATGGAATTTACGAACCAGAGTTGATAAATCGAACTTCTAATTCTTTGTATTTGAAATGGAATCAGCCAAAGTATCCTTCGGGTGAAATAACTGGTTTTATTTTGAGACAAATTGGTCAAAATCAGATTGAAAATGTTTTGTATTTTGGCTTAAGACAAGACTACAAAGTTCTTAACTTATTGCCTTTGAGCAATTATTCATTTTCTCTTGAAGCTTGTAATTCGATCGGTTGTGGTCGTAGCTCAGTGGTTTCTTATAGCACTCTTGAAATGGCACCTTTGAGTGTGCCAACTCCCGAAGTTCTTAAAATAACCCAAACCGGTTTTTTGTTAAAGCTTTCCAAGCCGAATAATGACCAAATTCAGGCTGGATTTATAAATAAATATGTTCTCTTCTTGAACGAGAATGAGATTAATGTAAACACTAGTTGTATCGAATGTGAAGCAAGTCTACAACAAATAGATAATCTCAAGCCTGGTAAAGAATATTTTTTAAAATTATCAGCTTGTACCAACGGTGGTTGTACGAACAGCAGTCTAATCAAACTAAAAACACTCGAAGATTATCCGAATGTTAATGATGTAATTTTAAAATGTTTGAACAAAACATTTCAATCGATTTTCATCTCTTGGAATACACCCCAAGAACCAAACGGTGATATCCAAAATTATGTTTTATTTAAAAACGAAAAAATTATTTATCAAGGCCTAAATACTTATTTCAATTTAACTAATCTAAATCCAAATTCATATTTTAAATTCATGCTTAAAATTTGCAACTCATTCGGATGTTCTATGACAACTAGTTTTAGTTTAAGTACTGATGAAGCAGCTCCCGAAGGAGGCTTAATTTTAGATGCTCAAGCCAAAGGTTCTAATCAAATTGAGCTCAAATGGAGCTCGTCACTTGAAGAACCGTTAAAGCCAAATGGAAACTTATTATTTTCTGTCTATATAACAGGGCCATTTTTGGTAAATTTAGAAAAAAAAGTAATTACTTTGAATTTATTAAATACTACAGTTCTTAACACAAAATATGGTATTTTGGACAGAATTTTACCTTTTTCAGTTTACTCAATTCAAGTAAATGCAAGTAACACAAAAGGTTTTGTGCTTAGTAATCGAGTACAAGTTGAGACTCATAAATCTGCACCTGATTTTCTTAGGCCACCAATTTTGGTCTATTCACGTTCGACTAGTTTAAAACTCGAATGGTTTGAACCAATTTTGATTAACTCTGAGGATCGCATCATATTTTATCAGCTTAACTACAAAACAAAACAAATTTGGAAACAAAATTCTTCAGTTTTATTCAACACGTATTCCAAAGAAATAGTCACAGTTTTTAAAACAAAATCTTTAGCTAATTTTTATGTTTTAAATAATCTATCAGTTTACACAGCTTATTCGTTTCAACTAATAGCGAGCAATTCGTATGGTGATACTAAATCAGATTGGAGTCAAGATTATTATACACTCGAAGAACCACCATTGAACCAGCCAAAACCACAAGTATTAAATTTAACTTCAAAATCAGTATTTCTCGAATGGTCTTATCCGGAAACACCAAATGGTATTGTGCTCAGTTTCAAGCTAAATATATACAAAAAAGTTAGTCAAGATATGAAACACATTGGTTCAATTGAATTCAAAAATAAGACTTTATCCCAAAACGTATCTAATCTCGATCCTTATAGTTATTATTTGTTTAATTTAGAATCTTGTAATTCAGTTGGATGTGCTTCTAGTGAATTTGATAAAATTAATCTAGAAAAAAACAAAAATTTTTTAATCCAAACCGAACCATTTGTACCAGAGGTGCTAGAAGATCCAGTCTTGGAATCTTTGAATTCTTATTCAGTTGAAATAAAATGGTCTGCTCCATTAAAACTTAATGGAGAATTGAAATATTTTATTCTTGAAAGAGTTGATTATTCTATGCCATTAACTCTTATTGATAATAAACGAACTTGGAATATGCTTCATAAATATAAATTTGAAGCTAACAAGTTCAAGTTTGTGGATGAAAATGATTTAGAATCATGTGGTTTGTACTCATATCGTTTGACTGCTTACAACCAAGTTGGCTCTATTAGTTCTAATTTTGTGAATATAACTTTAAAAGATTCAAAACCTTTAATAGTCCAAGCGCCGATTATAAATGTAATCAACAGTTCTACAGTTCGTTTTGAATGGTTCAAACCATTAACTTATTGTTCGATTTCGTCTTATAATTTAATCATTAAACAAAACGATACAAATAAAATAGTTCCGAACTATTTGAACAATTCTTTATTATCTTTAATATTAACAAATTTAAAACCTTTTACTATTTATCAAGTCTATTTAGAATCATGCGTAGATGGAATAGATGATTGTACGAGTAGTTTAAGTAAATATTTCAAGACACCAGGATCAAAGCCAAGAGGCTTAACAGAGCCGGTCGCAAGGCATATAAGTCCACGAGGTGTTTCGGTTCAATGGCTGGAACCAACAGATAAAAATGGAGAGTTTGTAAAATATCAATTAATTAGGCTTAACATGGACTTCAACTGGACCCAGAACATATACACTGGCTCTAATTTATACTATTTAGATACTAATGTTAAAACTTTGAGCACTTATATGTATCAAGTAGTTTACCTAAATGAATTTGGCAGTTCAGTATCGAACTGGTCGAAACCTGTTTTTATTAAAAATATGGAAAACTCGAGTTCTAATTTGACTATTAATTTTAATTTAAAACTAGATTGTAGAACTCCAAGCTCAGCTTTTTTATCTTGGGATCGAATCGAGCTAAGCGAGTTGGTTTATTTTGTTAAAAGTGTTTCTAATCAGGATCGAATAGAGCTAAAAAATATGTCTATCTTGATCGAATCTGATGCAAAAAAATTTGAATTTCTAGTCTCAAGAGGAAACAGTTCTTTAATTTTGGATCAAAAGCTAATCACCAATTTAAAAGAAATGAGTCTGTATAAATTCACAATTGAATTGTATTTAAACAGTTTATTAATTACAAGTGAGACAAAATCATGTAAAACTAAATCTACAAAGCAAGTTTTCACACAATTATCTCTTAATATTTCTACATTTGGAAATTATTTAAATTTGACTTATAAGCTACCCGAGTTAATTAAAACAAACTATGATTTGTATGAATTTAATTTATTAAAAACATCTTCTAATTTTAACAAGAATGAAAGTGTAGACTCAAAGTTGTTTTTTAATGCTGAAGGCTCTTATCTATTAGGACCGTTTGATAAAAATAATATTTACTTAATTATACTCAAAACATGTGGCTTAAATTTAAATGAATATGTTCAAAATGAGATTTTCCGGGATCTAAATTGTATTGAATCAGAGGCTTATATTTATTCGCAAAGTTCTAAGCCACCAGAGTTGTTAACTCAACTGAAACTAGAATTGGTTAATTCGACTAATGTTTATCTCAAATGGGACAGACCTTTGAAACCCAATGGTTTCGAGCTTGATTATATAATCCTAAGAAGACCCAGCTGTAAATCTAACATAGGTATCAAGAGACTTGTTTGTGATAGAAAAAATTGTTGCTCTAACAAGACTGCTTTGATTATACCGGAAGGATTTATTTGTTGTGAAAATTGGCTCGAACAAAACGAGACAAGATTTAGCATTGGACCAGGTGATAAATGTTGTAATGATTTACCATATTTTAAAAACAGTGATCAATATTGTTGCAATGGAAGATTAGTATCTAAAAGAGTGCAAATTTTTAATGGCTTAACAGAAATCAATAATTGTCCAGATGATTATTTAGAACAAAAATGGACAGAAGAATGTGGAAATTTCGAAGTCATTAAAACTGTTAAAAATCAAAACTTTTTTTTAGATTCAGATCTAAACTCATCTAGCTCTTATGATTACAATTACTGTGTTAGAAATAATTATGACAGAACTTGTTATTACAAGTTTGAAACTATTAAAACCGAAGCAATAATACCAGAGAGCTTTGAACTATTTTATTATGAAGTATATAATTTAGATATAGTCTTAAAATGGAATTTTCCAATTAAACCAAATGGACCTAGCTTATGGTTTAAATTATACAGAAACGGTGAAGAAATCTATAATGGTATGAATCTGTTCTATTTAGACCAAAATTTAAACGAAATTGATTTGTATAAATACGAAATATATGCTTGCAATAAAGCTGGATGCTTGAAGAATTCGAATATTTTATTAATTAGTTTAATAGAAAATACAATACCAGAATATTTTCGAATAGAAAATGTATTAATTACAGACAACAAAATGCATTTGACATGGAAAAATCCACTTAAAATGAATGGTGTGCTAAATTTTTATGGACTTCAAATTTTAGAATTAGGTGTAGAGGTTCAATTTGAGTTCGACTTCAACTCTAATTTGTCAAAGATTATTTACAACTTGAATCAAAATATATCAAAATTTTCAAAAAGCTTGTTATTAGATAAAAATTCAATTTACGAACTAGAGATTAATAATCTAAAACCAGGTTCTAATTATAGTCTAATTATAAATGCTTGTAATTTAGCTGGTTGTGTCACTAGCACAAAAATAAATGCACAAACAAAAGATTCGGAAATTTTTGGTTTTGTAGCTCCAGGAGTTTATAATATAAATGATACCGCAATCGATTTAGTTTGGAATGAACCTAAAGAGTTAAACGGAATATTAAAAGGCTTCAGACTGTTTCGAAATGGATTAGAATTTAAAGATTTAGATTTAAGACCTAATCTTGGATTTTATTCTTTTAGAGACTCAGGGTTAGAGCCTGACTCAATTTATTCTTATCAATTAGAAGTATACAACAGAAATTTTAATAAAACACTTGACTCAATTGTTGTCCATACACCCCCGGCTGGTTTTGTTAAAAAATGCTCCAAAAAGAAGCTAAAAATATACCAAAACAGCATTTATAATTCTTCAATTAATTTACTTGATGTTTTGAAAATAAATTTCTTTGTGAACAGTTCTAATGAAATACAATTAGAATACGACTCGAATGAATGGAAACAATTCTTAACTTGTTTTACATCTTTAGATTCTAGTTTTACAATTAAAATTCTAATTCAAACCTGCAACGATTTGCAAACTTTGGATTTTCCATATCCACCGATATCTAGCTCGGATCTGATGATTATAAACCATAAAATAACAGGTCTAACTCCGTTCAACAACTATTCGATTCGGATCTCATTTTCTTCTAATTATCCTAACCTTCAAATTCAAACTAGTGATCCAGTTTATTTACAAACATTGGAAGCACTTCCGTGTTGTAAACTAAACCCTCCAAAAATTGCCAAATTAAATCAATCTAATCTAATATCGGTTAGATGGAGTCCTCCAATCTACCCGAATGGCATTATAAGAGCTCATAAACTCTTTAGATATAAACTTGCCGAAGATGGATGCAAAAAAAATTCAAGTTTTGAATCAAAAAAAGAAATTGAATTAATTCTTGGTGAAGAATCGAATTTTTTTTATGATTCAGTAAACTCAGAATATGTTTATTTAGACTCTGATGATGAATTAAAAGAATATTTTAGTTTTTATGTTTATAAAATTGGATTATACAATAATTTTGGTGGTTTAGAAAGTGAATTAAGTGAGCCTATTTTAAGCTGGGATCTAAAACCAGCTGAAGTTGTGTTTGATTTGAAATTAATCGGTGTTTATCCAAATGGGTTTAGGATTAGATTTAAAGAACCGGAAAAATTTAATGGTATTTTGGACCATTATTTGATTAATTTAAAGCCTATTAGTGGTTATACGGTTCTAGATGAAATTAATTATGTTTTAGAACCAGTAAGATCTTGTAAGACTCGACAAGATCAAACACTAGAAATTGAAATATCTTTATCTGGTCTCGAGTCATTCAAAAGCTATAATTTAACTATTTTATCAGTCAACACTAATGGCGTAAAATCTCCAAAAAGTGATTACTTGATTGTGAACACTTTGGAATCGAGTCCAAAATATTTACAAGATTTAAGTTTCACTTCAGCAAATGACTCTATTTTGGTTAAATTCAAAGATCCGATTCAAACTAATGGTTTATTGACAAAATTTATTTTATTTGTTGATTCAAAATTGATTCTAAAAGATCTCAAACGAGATTTTTTAGTATCAAATTTAGATGCATATAAAAACTATACATTTTATTATGAAGCTTGTACTTACACCGGGTGTACAAGATTCAATAAATTGTATCTTATTCAAACCACAGAGAGTTTGCCTCGATCACAATTAGAACCTTTAGTGATTAAAGTAAATAGGTGTTTTAAATTAAGCTTTGGACCGCCAATAGAAAAGAATGGTTTAATTTTAAAAATGGAAATCTTTAGAAAAGAAAATTTTGTCTTGCTGGAATTAAATTTGGCAAAAGAAAATTTAATCAAAAGATTATTTAATATTAAAGACGGTCTTAATTCAGTCATGGACTGTGAACTTGAATCGAATGTTTATTATTCTTATCGAATTGTATCTTTCAATTTGATCGGTTCATGTTCTAGTAATTATACTAGTGAATTTTTTGTAGACATTTCACTGCCGGAACAATTTCCAATGATAAAAGTACAACAATTAGATGAAAATTCAATTAAACTAGAATATTCAAAACCTATTAAAACTTTTGGCTTAATTGAGACTTATAAGATATATCGGAATTCAAGTCAAATAGCTTCAAATCCTGGCTATAAATTAGACTTTTTAGACCAGTATAGCTTTTCACCAAATGAATTTTATAGATATGATATATATGCTTGTAATAGAGCAGGCTGTTCTACTAGTCAAAACTATAGCTTTATAATTATTACAAATAATCTTCCACCAATTAAAATTCTAGACCCGATTCTAACCGATTTAGGTCCACGATCAGTAACAATTGATGCTACTAAAAGTGTTTTATTGAAATCACCTCGAACACAGCAAATAGTCGAGTATAAATTCTATTTGAACAAGACTCAAATATACCAAGGCAAAGAAGGATTTTTTACATTGCAAAATCTTAAGCCTTTTAATGTGTATGAAATAAGCTTAGAAGCTTGTACATTTTTGGCTGAGGGATGTTCAAAGTCTAAAAAAGCACTGGTGTTTATTACTAAGCAAACTAAACCGACTGGTTTAAGTGATTTAAAACTTGTAGATATTTTTTTGAACAATATTGAAATGGGCTTGAATATAAGTTGGGAATTGCCAACTGAACCGAATGGTATTTTGAAAAAGATTGAACTGAGAAGAAACAATTATGTAATATATTCTAATAGCGATATCCAAATCAACTCGTTTTTTGATTCAAGTCTAAGATACGGACAAAATTATATATATGAAATATATTTCATAAACGAAGCAGAATCTGCTCGCATTGTGAAAAATTATTTAACACCAGAAAACAGACCTGTTCTTCTACAAATTCCTTATTGTGGTCAAGTAAGTGAGACCACAATCGATTTAAAATGGTCTAAACCGGATTTTTCAAATGGTTTCATTCAAATTTATGAACTCAAGTATCGTAAACTAAACGATTTAGATTGGTGGCTGAAAAAAATAGTCCCAGTCAAAATCGACTTGGCTTTGAATTCGTTTCAGATTCAAGATTTGAGTCCAATGACTCAGTACGAATTTCAGATCGGAGCTTGCAATAAAGCCGGTTGTGGCTATAGTCCGATAATGAATGAAAAAAATTGTACTACTTTAGAAAGTGTTCCGATTGAAATAGATGCTCCATTTGTTACTGAAATAACCGATTTCAATTCAAATCGTGTAGATCTGAAAATAAACTGGTTTAAGCCCAAAAATATGAAGACAATAAGCTTCAATTTGTACAAAACTTTAGTAGATTCTAGTTTTAAATATGACGAGTTTTATAAACCTTTAAATCTAGGCTCAAAAATAAAAATCTATTCTGGGCAAGAATTGAGTTATGTAGACAAGAACGTTGGATCATTTAACACATTTGATTATTTTGTAGAAATAAAGACTAAATTTGGCCTAAATTTAAGTCCGAGCACTAGGTACAGAACAAGACCTACCGAGCCAACAACTTTAATTCAAATAGGTTCTTTAAATCAAGTAGGAAATGACAGTGTCAATTTGGGCCTAAAACCACCAATAAGCCTAAATGGAGAGCTAAAAAAGTCAATAATAATTTTAAATGGTGAAGACATTGATATTTTAAAAGAGCGAAAAATTTTAAACTCTGAGGATTTTTTAAATTTTTTAAGCAATGTAACTCTAAACAACCTTCAGCCTGATACTATTTATGAAATAAAGTCTAAATTTTGCAATCAAGTTTCTTGTTTAACTAGTCTGCAGTCGATAAGGCTAAAGACTTTAAAAAATGACAAAATTGGACTATTTCAAGTATTCAATCGTTCACCGAGATCTGTTTTTTTCAAATGGTCTATTAACTATGGAAATCTTTTACAACAAAGACGAGTTGTGTTTCAAATAAAGCTAAATTCAAGTAGAACCATATATGAAGGGGAACAAAATGAGTTTTATTTCAATCAGGCTAAACCATTCTCTGTTTATGAATTTACTCTTTTGGCTTTTTATTTTGAAAATAGAAATTATATATTTGATAAAAAGAGTACTATGGTTCAAACCTTATCAGATAGTTAGTTAAAAATTTATTTGATACTTTTATTTGACATAAATTTAAATTGATTTTCTAATTAAAAAAATAGGACCTTTGTTTGATCAAAAGCCTTCAATTAAAATTAACTCATTTGAAAATAACACAGCTAGATTGGAAATTGACTGGGAAAATACATTCCAATTAAATGGTAAGCTTAAAAAGTTTGGTTTATTGGTAAACGATAGAACAGTCTATAATGGCATGAATAACAAGCTTATTCTTGAGCATAAAATTAATCAGTGTTCTGATCAAGGTTTGTTTAATGTGAGCATAAAATTGAGCGTATCAACTGAGATAGAGACTCTACAAACACCTGTATTAATTGTACCATCAAATTGTTCAAGTATTTTTTAAATTAAATTTATTTACTTTGATTTAAGCCTTTTTTTTTACTGATTTTTTTTGAAAGTCGATAAATTTAGAGCTGAGCAATTAGAGCAAGAAAGTATAAAGTCAAAAAATTGGTACATTATATTAGGATTTGTTATTATTATATTATTGATTTTAAGTATAACACAATTGCAAACATTTTTCATAAAACCATAAAAAAATTAATTTTTTAAAGTTGGACTTCTTTCGATTGTTTATTTAATAAGAAAAAAATCATTATTGAAGAAAAAAGCTAAAAAAAGAGATCAAGCAACCATCTCAATAAGTTCATTACAAGTAATTCATATAATTTCACATGTTTTTAGTTCAAATTTTATTTATTTAAATTTAAAATAATTTAATTAAAGAGAATTTTTATGGATCGTAATTTTAGCTTTTTAAAGCGAAGACAATTTGATACTGAAACCGATACAGAAACAAGCTCACACATTTATTCTAACGCCAAATCAATCAATTCAGAACAACAACAATCTCATTTATAATTATATCTTTTGATTATAAAAATTTTTATTTATTTTTATAAAATGTAAATTTTTTAAATAAAAAAATTATTAAAATTAAACTTTATACATATTATTTTGGTTATTTGATGAACTTGACAAATAAATACTTGGCTTTTTAAGGCAATCACGTGTTTTTTTATATTTAAATTGGGTTAGGACCTTATCAGATCAAGCGTATCAATATATTATAAATCAAAAATTTTAGGTTTTATTATCTCAATTTTTGAATTAAAAACAAAATGAAAATTTATTTGATAAGTAAATTTAAAACAAAAAAATTTTTTTAGAAACAATTAAATTAATTTACTTAATTTAAAATAAGTTTTATTGTTATCATTAATTGTAAGCGATTGCTTTGCAATAAATTGTTATTGCTGTAAGAACCAACAAAATGAAAGTGTTGCTTGTCCTTATCCTTTTAGTATAACATCAACAATAGTCAGCGCAGATTTCAATTTTACTTTTTGTATTGTTAGTTAAAATTTATTATTTTATAAAAAAACAAATTTAAATCTGAATTATTTATTTTCAAAAAAGACTGAAGCAAGAAAAACAAATAACACAATTGAAATTCGCAGGTATTGAAATAGAATAGAATAACAAAAATTTTTATTTAAAAAAAAATTTATCTAGATTTGGAACTAATAAAAAATATACAGATGGAGTTGTTAAATCGTCTAGCGACTATTCTAATGACTATTATAGAGTAAAAACTTGCGATAGTGATTATTGCAATAATCAAGATATAATACCACCAGTTGATTGTTATTCTTGTGGTAATCTCAAAGATGCAACTACAATTGAAGATCTAAAATGTCCTGAAAATACAAATACTTTTGAAATCGAAAATAACTTTGACTCTTGCATAGTATGGTTTTAATTTTTTTCTCTCTTTTATCAATAATTTAATAAGCTTTTTTAAGATCATGGTGAGAAAAAATTATGATTTAGTCGAATATTTTAGATTTGGAGTACGCTATATAGATTTTATGAATGATTCCAATCAATCAGACTATCAAAATAATACTCAGTATCCATTGGCGAAAATATCTATAAATACTTTTGAAAATTATTCTTATTCTGTTTCCAATTATGTTTCCGAAATGAAAATTGATCAAAAATTTTCAAGACAAGGGTTTCAAAATTTATCTATATTTTGAAAATTGATTTATTTTAACAATATTTTTTATTAAAAAAGAGTAATATTAGATTCAACTTCGTTTAGATTCTTAAATGAGACGAGATTTTTTTCAAATATTTTTGGGATTCAGGTTAATTCATTGCTAAAAGTATTAGCATGTGAAAATGATTTATGTAATTTTGCAGTATTATCAGCTCCAATGAGCTGTTATGTATGTGGAAAAAAAGGTGCTATAAATTTTGAAGATTTCAAATGTCCAAAACCATTCAACACTAATTCTCCAAATGTTGAAAAATTAAATGATTGTGATACTTGCACTGTAAATTTGATTAAAAACAAATAAAGTCTTATTGGTTTTCAACTTTTTTTTTTATATTTAAGGTTTTTTCTAGAAAAGTAAAAGGACAAGAGGAGACATATCGAACATGCCATAACAGATTTATTACAACTGAAGTTAATATTATTTCTGATTTTATTAAATTTGATTTTCCTGGAAATCAGCAACTTAGTTTGCGTAAATTTTGGGTTTACAAGTCAATTAGTTGTGAAAAAAATGATTGTAATAATGTAGATCCAATATTTGAACCTGAGCCAGTTGAGCTTCAACGAAGCAACAGTTTAAAAATAAAGTTAAATGCTTTTTATTTGAGCCTATGTTCAGTTATTGTTTTAATGTTAAAATAAGAAATTATTTGGATTTATTTTAATTTTTAAAATCTAAAAATTTTTAATATTTTTATGTAAAGTTTTTATAATATTGTTTTAAAGTATTTGAAATTTTATAATTTATATATTTGATAAAATTTCGGTTAAATTGAGAAAATAAAATGATCTAAACTTTGAAATATCTCTTTCAATTTTTATGCTCACGTCTAGTGGATGAATTATGATGATATTATGGCTAAATACTCTTTATAAGAGATGTTCAGCACATATAAGAACCACTCATCTGAGCCGAAGCTATAAAATATTTTATTTCACTTGGTATTTTTTACTAAATAAATATTTGAATAAATGCACTGCTTAATTACCAATTTGAGTAGCTTTATTTTTGTTTTTTTCTTTTCACATTTTCTCTTAACTTTAGCATTATATTTTAAATGAAGAAATCAAGATTTATTTTATTTTAAATTTTGATGATCTTCCTTTGAACCTTTTTCTAAATAATAAAAAATTCTTAATAAATTTTTTATTATATTAATAAGTTTTGATTCTTTCAATTGTTTACCTAATTTTTCTAATAAAAAAAATTCTAGTATGAAAACAAAAGCTTAAAATAGAGATCAAGCAACAATCTTATTTCAGGTAAAACAACTTTTTTGTTTTGCTAAAATTAAATCTAGCTTCAGGATTAAATTATTATTTTATTTTTTCTAAATAAAAAAAAATATCTACAAAAGAAAAAAAATACATGATATTGAAACCAAAACAGTGAACGAACAGTTTACACATATCAGAACAACAGCAGCCTTATTTATAACATTAATACCATATTTTAATTAATATTTTTTTTCTTTTAATTATTTTATGTAAATATTTAATAAAAAATTTAAAAAAAGAAAATAATTTTTTTTTAAAGTAATTTTCTTGTTGTCATGACAACTAAAAAATCTGATTTAAAAAATTAAAATTCGGTATTAGAATTTTGATTTTTTTTTTTAGAATTTTTTGAAAAATCTTTTAAAAATGTTTTCTAATCTAATGCCATACGTTTGCTCGAATATAGAAGAGTTTAAAGATGAAAGAGACTATCTAAAACAAATAACGTTTCCAGGCTTGAAACAGAGATTAGACAAACTAAATATAAATTTTGATCCAGTTCAGCTCGATTGGAGCGAAAATGACGAATACTTTAAATCTGGAAACTTGCTAAGACTGCTACTTCACAATATACAAAAATCATCACCATTTTTTATGGGTCTCTTAGGCTTCAAATATGGTCCTTACTTAAAAAAAAGAGAAAACATAGCCTCAAATATAAATTTTTTATCATCTAAAGCAAGTATCAATTTTGATATTGAATGGTTGGAAAAAAATTATATTATAGCTTCTCAGACTGGTTTTAGTCATATAATAAACTCGACTAGTTTTAGCAATAGCATTTTAGAACATCAAATAAACACAGCTTTGGACGATGAAAATAGTTATCCATTTTACAGGTTCTATTATCGTCAGTACGAGTATTTAGAAGATAAATATATGCAACTATCAATTGAAGAGCGTAAGAAAAAAATAAGCCTGGATGAAGCGGAGAATGAATTTTGTGAAAATAAAATTAAAGAGCTAAAGATGAAAATAGCCAAAAAAGGTTTAATTGTAAAATATTATAAAACCCTGGAAGAATTGAATGATCTAGTTTATGATGATTTTATTGAAATGGTTCAAAGTATGATTCAAAAATAAATATATAAATACTTTTAAAATTTAAATTTATTTATAAAGTATTTGTAACTTCAAGCTCAAACTTAATCAAAACAAAATCTCTACTAAGACAAGAAAATTTAATTTATAACAGACTAAATCAATCAATATTTACTGATTCTATTAAGGATTTATTGCGTAGTATTGATATATTTTTAAAACCGAGGAGTACGAGTGTTCAAAAAGATCTAGATAGTCTTGATTTTAGCCAATTTGAAAGCTACGATGGTAGTTTATGCGATGAAAAAGAAGACTATCTAGAAATACTTAGACTAAGACATATTAATTTAACAAAGTAGTCAAAAATAAAAAAAAAGTTTTATAAGTTTTAATAAAATTTTTTAATTTCAAGTTCGATCTCATCAGAATCAGTGCCAAAGAAAAAAAAATATTTTATAATACATGGCCCGAGAGGAAAAGGAAAAACTAGCTTAATGGCTAGTTTATATCAAAAATATATAAACACAAGTCAAAGTTTACCTGATATGCTGTTTTTGTTTTATTTTCTAGAACCTCAAGATTATTTGATAAATGTTCTATTTGATATTACATGTAAACTAAGAGCTAAATATTTGAAAAAAGACTCGATTAAATTATTAAACGAAGAATTGTATGATCAAAAATCGATAGTCGAACAATTCCATGCTTCCATAGCTTTGGGCCCGGCTTACATATTTCTAGATGGTTTAAGCGAACTAGAAAATCAAAAGTCAATCAACTTGAACCAATGGTTACCTGTCAGACTCGACACTGAATGCAAATTTGTACTCACATTGAGAAAATCAAGTGATTATTATACTAGTTTTAAAAATAGGCCAAACTGTTTGTTCTTCGATTTGAGCATATTCGGCGCCGATAATGACTATCGTTTTTTGTTTTCTAAATTACTTGGTGCCAGAGCAGAAAACGATTTGAGATCTAACGAGAGTAATAATGCTTTATATGGAAAGTTTCTGAGCTATTTTAATGAACTTAAAACCTCGGAGCATGTTAATAATCCATTGTATCTTAATTTAATTTCTCAGGAAATATTTTCTTTTGATAAAGAAATTTATAAAACGCATCCAGTTCATTTGAGCCGAGCTTTGAGTCGAACAAAATCAATCGATAGTAGTTTGATTGAAGGACATGAAATTTTAAATACTTCTCAAACTTCATTTTCATCTATTTCGTCAAACTCAGTTAATATAATGAATTCTTATTTTGAAGAAGTTCATACAATTAGAGAAATAATTCAGAAAATTTTAAAAAGATATTTAAGAAAAAATAATTGGTCAGTAAACACTGGTGCACATTTGTCCACACATAATCCAGGCTGGGTAGGAGAAGTTTTATGTTTGATTGCTTTATGTCAAAATGGAATTAGAAAAGATGCAATATTTCGCATATTGGACAAAAAAGGATATAAAACAGGACTTAATGTTACCGATTTGCATTGGAAGATATTTAGAATGCAATTCGGTAATTTTATAATTGATGGTCTAAATGGAGTTGTTCAATTTTCGCATTCTTATTTCAATGAGGCTGTTCAAGCTCTTTTATTGGACGGGTTTAGTGTCAAAGTGGACGAGAAGCACGAGAATGTGACACCAATTAAAAAGAACATTAGCGAAAAGCAAAGAGAATACCATTATTTAATAATAATTGATCTATTTCAGAATGAAATCAACAAACAAGACTTCAATTTTAGCTTTCAGATTGACTCTGAGCAAAGCAATTTTGACCTAGCTCAAAACTATATAAAAACTTTTCATGAGATATTCTATCATATGTATATGGTTTATGATATTTTAAACCTCAAAAAACTTCTAAGTGATTTCAAGTAGTTATTTTAAGATAAACTTAAAAAAATATATATATAAACTTTTTCTAAACATGTTTTATATTTAAGTATACTTCAAATTTTTATTGAGAATCGTTCTAAATATTTGACAGAATGGTTTGATTTATGCGAATATATAAAGCTGGTGTTTGATCAACAAGATTTTAGATTTGAAATGGTTAAGAATTTAACTTCGGACCTTTCGGGCTGTGAAATTGAGCTTAAAGATGAGAATTTAGGCTTCAAATATGTAAAACAAGATTCAAAGTTTGATTTTCATATAGAAAAAAGTGAGACTATTGAAACTAGACAAAATATAAGTAACACTGAAGAGTCTTTAATGAAAAATTATTCAAAATTTTGTGAAACATTAATCAGTGAATTGATTGATAGTCCGATTTTGAAAGATACCAAAAACATGGTTCTAATGAACCGAGCTTTAATACTAATAGATCTAGTTAAGTACATAGATGATAAATATTTTATAGAAAATTATTCTTTTAGTTTATTGCAAATTGTTTATAATATAATCATTCAAAATTATCCTTTAAACGATACAGAAAAACTTAAATACAGTTATTTATTGGAAAACTTATCCAAAATGGCCATACAATTAAACAATATAGACCTAGGCCTAAAATACATTATCAAGTGTATAGAAGTACTCGAGGATCTATTCGACACATTTCATGTTTGTAATTTGAACAAAAAATTCAAGACCAAAATTCAATTGCTACAAATAAGCAATCGATTGAGCAGTTTACACTCGAACATGGCTCTTTTGTTGTTAAAAATGAATAACCTAAACGGTGCTGAGATATTATTGTCTAAGTCAAAAAGTTACAATAGTGAACAGTTGACTCTAATGGCCAAAAGCATTGAAAAGTCTTTTAACTTTGAAGTTAAAGTCAAAAATGGAGAAAATTTTATTAAAGAAAAAAATGATGCAAAGAATTTAATTTATCAAAAAACTTTAGAAGATTATGCTAAATCGAATAACAACTCAATTTTGAATGATTTATTACTAAATTGTGACGATGCTGGTTCATATGAAGCCAAATTCAATTATTTGTTTATAAATGGTTTGTTTTATGTACAAAAAATGGAATTTAACCAAGCTAACAAGTGTTTTCAGTTTGCTCTAAATTTATCTATTAAATTTTATGGTAAGTTTCATTCAAATACGGCTAAAATTTACCATTATTTTGGCTGTTTCTTTTCATTACAAGACATGGAGTTGTAAGTTTTAAATATTCTTCTTAACTTTATCATATTATTTAATGCTAATATTTAATCATTTAGTTGTAATGTTCGCAGAGCCGAATTGTATTTGAGAAAAGCGTTGTATATAAAAGATAAAGATAGAACATCATTGATATTAGACCCAAACACAGATATTCAAAAAATGAACATAAACAGTAGTTTAATATCAAGCTCAAGTATACATACATCTCGTTCGTCTGCTTACTCAGTTATGCAATCATCACGTTTGACAGAAGCTAAAAAAGATCTTAATTCAGCATCATCTCTACAATATAAAAATATGGACAAACAGAAACTAAGCACTAATGAAGATCAAAACACAATATCAGAAATACTATTCGATTTAGGAAACTTGTTGTCTACTTTTGAATCGAATATATCCAAACAAGAAGCGATTGAATGTTTGAGAAGGTCTATGGACATTAAAATTCTACTACTTGGAGCCGACCATTCAGATTGTGATATAATAAAAAAAAAATTGAACGAAATCACTTCACATTTGTCTAAACAAAATAATATAAATAAAAATAATATAGCAAACAGGTCTAGTTCTTCGATAAATAAAAGCGAAACTATTACTATTTCACCAAGGAAAAGATTGGATAAGTTTTTAGCTAATTTAAATTGTAATTATAACAAACAAAGTTTAACTTTAAGCACAAATTCGAATAGCTTAGACAATTGGATAAAAAGAAATTCTGTCATAGAAATGATACCTAATAAATCAGAGAGGATAAATTCTAAATATAAAAACGACTCAGAGTTTATACACTCATCGACAGTTTATTCAAAACAGAATTCTTCAGGTCTTAAAAGATCTAAATCTTGTCACAAAGAAAATTGTAAATTACCAACTTCATCTAGCATAGATGTTCACAACATAAGAACTATTCATGGACCACATAGTGATTTAAAGAATTTAATGGTTAATAAAATAACGCCAAAAACAAATCAACTAAAAATTTCTAAACATGTTTATTATAAAACAACTTGGTACGATTTACCACCAGGAAGTAGTAAATCAAGGTTTAAAAAATTTATCAAATTAACGCCAAACGCTTAATGTTTTTTTTTTGCAAATAAATTTTAATGTTAATAGAAATAAATCTTTAATTTAAAATGTGTTTTATTTTTATTTGAAAATTTAATAAAAAATTTAGACTTTTATTTAATCAATTTTATGTTATTTTTCAAAAATGCTCAATTTATCAATCAATTTTGAAATAAATTCAAGTCACATGAATTAAGTTTTAATAAAAATTTTTAGAATATGCAAATTTGAATAAGACTCTTAAAAACTTATTAGAATATTATTAAATAAATTTATTTTACTAAAAAGCAAATTAATAAGCATCTAAGAAGTAATTTTTATTTAGCAAGTATCTTTTTCAACAAAAGTTTCCTTTGGTTTGTAAAATTGCTTTTCAAAAAAAATACCAGTATTTCTATCCTTTATCTAAATTTAATTAAATAGACAAAAATATAATTATAATAAAAGTCTTTTTTAGAATTAAAATAATACTGCGCAATAAGCTGACTGATTAACAGGCTTTGCAAAATAGTTTTTAAACCTTGTACTTAAATCTTTTGTCGATTTTGATTTGGCTTTTAAAAGATTTACTATTTCTTTGGTTTTATTTCTAACTGTTGATGAGTCAACATTGATTTGTGGAATTATCGAATCTCTTATATAATTTGAAAAAATAATATTTTTTTAAAAAATTTAAAATAAAAATAAAAACTTTATTAAGCCATTATAAAACTCAGCTAATTGTTGATCTGTTTGCCTTGAACCACAAGCAATAAATTCAATTTTTGGATAATAATACATAAATACTCCACACATTTCATCCGATGTTGAATAACCACCCTTAGGAAATTTTTTTTTAAATATTTAAACTCGACTTGAAATATTTTTTAAACTAAAATTTACAAAAGTAAAATTATTTTTATTCTCAGAGCTAAAGAAGCATTCCAATATTAAACCATCTCCCTGAGTAAAAAGAAAACATTAATATCAAAATAAATAAAAGATTTTGTTTTTTACTTTCAAAAGTTTAGTCGGTTGTATTAACATGTTTGATTGATAATTGAAATCATAATTTTGATCATCAAATAAATATTTAATTACTTTACCATCGCGTATTAAATGTGTTCTTAAAGCTCGTCCAATTAAATGAGTATGAAAATTACCAGCAAAAATTGTGATTCCTTCTTTTGGCAAATATTTCTTTAATAAAAATTTATATTTTGCAATTTTTTTTAATGTTTATTTTGAAAAGTTTTACTTCAGTACAATCCGGATAACATATTGAAGATATTTTTATTAAATCTGTATTTGGTGGTATCGTTATATCAAGTGGATTAGTTCGAACTGACGTGGCTAATACACCAATATCATATTTTCTCAAATTACGAGTAAATTTAAAGTTAAAACCAGAATTTTCGTAATGATCTTGGCAAATTTTCAATAAAAATTAAATTCATGAAAATGTAGATTTTTTAATTCAAATTTACCTTTAACTCTTCTAGTATTTTCGAAATGAAAATCTACAAAAATTAGGGTTTCTTTGTCTGATTTGGAAAATCTGAGACCAGTGTTTTCTGGAAAACTTACACTCTTTTTGCCACCAACAGACCATGAGATTATCAAAGTTCGCATTTCACAGACATCTTTTAAAGCCTTTTCTTGAATCTCTTCATCAAGACCAGGACCACATTCATAGGAAACATTATTCAAGTTTTTATTAACTTTGTTCATATCATCCGGTTGGCACAAATACACAACTAAATGATGAACAAATTCAGAGCTTATTTTATCAATTAAAATATCATACGATAACATATGAAGATCTCTTTTTAAAGGTGGTAAAGTGAACAATTTACACATATAAAAAGTCTGTTTATCAGGTAAAAGATACTTAAAATAAATTAAAATAAATTTGAATCTGCTGATTATGTTCAAAGATGAATTAAACAAATTTTACATTATTTAAGCTCACATTGTAATGCTCAGTAATTTCTGAATCTGATACTAGAGTTGCTTCGTCTTGAAAGTTTAATAAAACTACAGATACAATTCTACGGTTTGAGCCATGATAAGACCAATCGTTTATTCCCGAAATCGGATCTCTATTTGACCAAGCAAATATTAAACGTTGGGTTTCAAATTTAATATCAAAATCGTGATCTTTGTCACATGTGATGAGTTTTCTTTTTATTTTCAATATTGTATAGCCATCTTTTTCCAAAGCATCTAATAGTTCCCAATTTTGAACTGGATCTGTTAAAGGTGTTGACATCGAAGTTGCATAAGTGTCTTTGAGATGAGCTTTTGATTGAGAATCGACCCAGCCTATAGCAATATCACTGCCAGCCATTCCACCATTTGGTGATATACCAAAACCAACCCAACCTGTTGCACGACAATGTATTTCGAATTGGATTTCATCGTTTTCTAATCTTTTCCAATATAATTTATACAAAGATGTATCGTCTTCGTCTACATTTAGACTAAAACCATAATCTTCTGAAGGTTTTAATACACTCAAAGCCAACAATTCATTCAAACTCAAAAACAAAAAGTAAAATTTCAAAAATTTATGCAATACAAACATTTTAGTTTGATGAAAAATTAATTTTCAAATGTTTTAAAAATAAATTTTTTTATAGAGATTTTTAAAAGTAATGATTTAATCAAGATTAAGTCTAAAATAAATTATAAAGTTTATTTTAATAAAATACCATGTTCAAATAAGGTTATTTAGTTATTTTTTTTTTTTATTAAATAAGTAAATAGAATTTTAAATTAAAATTTAAAAGGATTAAATATTTAAATAATTTTGATATTAAATTCAAAAATTGTCTACAAAAGATCAAATTTTTAACTTTAGTTTTTTTTTTCTAAATAAATACTAGTTCTACTTTATATTGTTGTATAACCTAGATATGCTGGATATTCTTTTCTCAAAGACGAATATAAAATAAAAAAAAATTGTAAATTATTTGTCAACAGCTTTTTGTATGGAGACGAGCTTTGAAACTACTGAATTAGATAGCTAATAAATTGTAAATTTTGACATTTATAAAATGATCTAATTCTAGCTATGGTTTGACCAATAAAAAATTCAAATATAAAAAGAAATTATACATAGAAAAGATCTTTTTGATCCGAAAATTTCTTTTTCTACTTAAGATATAATTGGTGATCTTATAATCGGTATTAAATTCTCAATTAAAGAGGTAAGACAGTTTTTAGATGAATGTATTTCTAATCTTATATTTCCTATTCTAAAAAAAAAAATAAAAAATATTTATTTTCTTCAATATTAAGACAATTTTTATATCTATTTTAAGTTATTTTATTTATATTTTAAATAAAATAATAACGTTCTCAAATTTCGGCTTCTTAGAATTTATAATATTGTTTAAAGAAAAAATGGTCATGGGGCTGGAGTAAAACTAGTAAATGACTGCTGTATATAAATGAATTTAATTTGCAAAAAATTAATCAAAATTAAATAAAAAATAAATAATAATAAAAATAATTTTTTTTTAATTAATTGTATTATTGATGAAACTGGACAAAATTAATTAAGATTAATAATTATTTTGTTTATTGATATGGTTATGTAAATAAGTAGAGCTTTTTTGAACTCGTTTTAATAATTATTAGTTGTGAGATTAAAGCAATTTATTAACTAGTAAACCCGACTATTTAGAGTTTTTTTAATGAGAAATGAAATTAAAAAAGAAAATTTTAAATCTTCGTTCTAATTTAAAAATAAATTCTAAAAATGTTAAAATAAAAAAAAAACAAAGAAGAAAATCGAGTTGGACAAATTCACAAATGAGAATGGCACTTGAATTGATTAAAACTAAAGGTTTTACGCTCACTCATGCTTCGAATAGATTTAAAATTCCACTATCGACCTTAAGTCAGTATGTAAAAGAAGGCCGCGAAGCTTCGGAATTTCGTGAGCCAGATGAAGCGGTTAAAAGTGAACGTGAATCGGTTGGTTCAAACGCACAAGATTCAGATCTTGAACTAGAACTAGAAACTGATTCTGATACATCTCAAGAAGAACACCAAGAACCAAACAAATGTACAAATCAATCGCTCAGGTTTATGTGCGTTGCACGTAAATCTACATCACCAATTAAAATTTATTTAGACCATCATTACAAGAATCAAAAAGCAGATATTTTGGAAAAATTCAAAGCTAAAAAGAACCAAGAAATAACTCCAATTATAACTGAAAGTGAACATATCAGTCAAAACCAGGACACTATTGATTTTATTGATTCTCTTATTTCAAATTCCAATAAGAAACATTTAGAGGTATTCAAAGAATTCGAAAAACCGCTAAAGCTTTACTCGTATCTCGGCCTACGTCATAAATACCATGCATCGTTTTTAAACAAAAATTTAAACTATTTAAAAGCAATAAAATCAGTAAAAAAAATTAAAAAATTGAAATTTAATTTAAACGATTTGTTAGATATTAAAACTAGAAATAAAAATCAAAGTGAAATAGAACTTAAATTGGAATCTATTAGAATTAATAGCTTAAGTGATAAAAATTTAATAACCGATCAATCGAATGGACAAGATCTAATTACTATTGAAATTCAAGCTCTTAAATCAGATAATAATAACTTAGATTTTTTATTATTGAACAAGTTCACTCAAAAGCAATTAAAATTGGTTTCAGATCAGACATGTGATTACAGACTGGACCTAGTAATACTTAATCCGGTTTTTATTAATTTAAATCTTTCGGAACTTATTAACCAAGGCTACAAATTTATAAATTTTACTCTCAAAATAAGACAAATAAAATCAAAAACAAATTACAAGAAAATTTTCTATTTTAATTATTTGATTAAAAATTTATTAAAAATGAATAAAGAAAATTCAATTGATTTTAATTTTAAATTAAAATCGAATCAAGATTTGTTTGATAAAGCAAATTCTTCGATTGATAATTTTTACGAAACAAATAATTTGATTAAATTCAAAATCAAATTTAAATCCAAAACTGATAAAAAAGAGAGCATATTGGGAAAAAAGAAAAGTACTCAGACAATTCAGTTTGATTTTAATTGTTATAAAAAACAAGTTGATAATGAAGATACAGAGTCTAAATTGAAAAAAGTCAAGAGCTCACAAGATTTACTTAAAAAAGTTTCTACAAAAATTCACATGAATGTTTTAAAATGTCCATTTTGTGGTCTAGAAACAATCGCGATGAATAATTTAATTAAGTTGTTCAAACATTTTATTAATTTTCATTTTAGATTTATCTTCAAGTTTAGTAATGTTCAAAATGGAACTTTGCATCCAAAATTTGATGTTCAATTAGATGACATGTTTGATGGTTCTTATTACGGCAATTTATCTGATTTGATCAAGACTTGTCATTTGGGTTATTCAGAGACTAGATTGAAGAGCACTAGACGTGTTCTAATTTATGATTCAAATGAAGTCATGGTCAATAAGAGAAATAATATTATGGATATAAAATGTTTAGCAGAGAATGGTGATTTGACGCAAGAAGAACTAAATGCTTTGAATTTAATTCAACAACAATTGGTAAAGTTAAACTATTTTTCTAATGAATCGAACTCAATTCAACTGTTGAACAAAGTGAATTTGAATAGTAGGGTTTATTATCATACAAAAACGACTATGCCGGTTTTATGTAATGAAATTGATTACGATTCGGATTCCGAGTTGGATCCTGAATGGCTCAAAGACCAAACTTCATTGCTAATAAATGATTTTGCTGATGTAAACGAAGGTGAAAAAGAAATGATGAGATTATGGAATTTGCATTGTTTACATAATAATTTTATTTCTGATTCACAAATTGCCCAAGCATGTGAAATGTTTATTGACAATCAATTTGAAAAGTTAGTCGAAAAAAATTTACTAAATAATTTTTTACTCCATTTAGCCAATTTAAATGATTTTGGTCTTTTGAATAAACAATCTTTAATTAAATTATTTTTATATTTAATTGAAAAATTTAAAAAGAATTATTAAAAACGTAAAAATTTTTATAAAATTTTGTATTGTTTTAAATATTATATATTTTTGTATTTTAATTTTTGAATAAAAATTAACTTGTATCAAACTGTTTATTTTTTTAGATGTTTTTAAATTTCTTTAATATTTTTATAAGTGACAAATTTATTTTTTTCAAATGACAAAATAATATTTTAAAATATAACAAAAATAATTAATTAATGATAAATAATATTTTTATTGAGACAAAATAAAATAAAAAAAATTAAAAAAAAGTATAAATCATAAAAATACAAAAATCATTCTTTTATTTTTTTTGGTCTTAAAATTATTTAAGATAGCTTTCGTTGGTTGTTCAAAGCCACTATTCTATATTGCTCTTAAAATAGCTTTTGGTGCAGTAATACCAATATCAAAAAGCCTAGTTATTTCAATCTTCGTTGGTTTCGATATCCCTCTTTTTTGTTTATCGGTATGCTCGTGATTACCTCACTTATAAATAAACAAAAATCCTTCTCTTTAGTACTTAGATAAGCTAACATATCACAATCGGCACTTTCTGGTGAACATCTATAATAACTCGCTATTGTAAATATTTTAGATTTATTATTAATTTCCAACATTTAATATTTTTTTATTAAGAATTTTCAAAAAATGAATTAAAACCAAAAGATTTTTACAAAAAAATTTATTATTAAATTCTATAAAAAAATTTAATCCATAAAATAATAAAAAGTTAAATCAATATTTTTATTTTTAAAAAGTCTTTTAATTTTTAAATTATTAATGAAAAGTTTTATTGAATTGTACATTTGCACTCTTTACATAGATTAACATTTAAATTTAAACTACAATTTACCCCAAACTCCTATCACTGGTTGACCTGGTACTGGTACCTTGAATAAAAAAATATATTATTTTAAAATAGACTATATTTTTTTGAAACTTAATAGATTTTTTAAATTAAATAACTTAACCACAATAATTTTTTTTTTTTAATAAATTTTATTGATTGATTGTAAAATTATCCCGAAAATTAATATCACGAGAAAATATCCAATATTAGATATTTGTGAAGATTTATCGTATTAAGGTTGTTAGCTTTATAAAAGCAAACGGTGCAATTTTCCAATTTGAAAAAATAATTTTCCGGATAATTTTACTAGATACCAATTTTATTATACAAATTTTAAAAAACTTTTTGAAACGATTTAATATTGCAATCAAATACTAATATAAATCATTTTTTCATTATTTCAAAACGATTTCTGTCAACTAAATTGATATTGTTTAAACACTTTTTATTTTGATTTTCAACCTTTTAAAAGATTTAATTTAATTAATATAATATTAATTATTTTTTGAAAAAGTTTTATAGACATCTAGGCTGGTTTCATAATGTAGTTTAATATAATTTTCAACATTTGAATTTTCCATTTTATTTAAATTTTATTTTTAATTTTAATAATAAAAGTCATCAAAAATAAATTCTTTTTCAAGAGCTAAATTATTTTACCAAACCTAATTTTATTTATTATAAATAGATAAAAATTTATTTTCAAGAACATTTTTTCTAATAGTTTTATTATTTCAATTTTATTTCAATTTCAAAATGAGTCTTTAATTATTATTTAACATAAGATAGATTGTAACATACATTTAACTATTATATTTAATTTTTAAACATTTATTATACAAAGACAAAACAACATCTAGATCAAAACTTGATTTTTAAAATTAAACTCCTGTTATCTTACCTTATCACAATATTCAATCTTTAATTTTAATAAAATCATAGAATTTACTGCATTAGAAAGATTTTAATTAAAAAAATGAATGTTGATGATTATTTGAAAAAAATTAATTGTGAAAATTATCGAAATGTTTCACTTGAAAATCTAAAATGTTTGCAACAAAAAAATTTTCAAAAATTTTGCTTTAAACTTAAATATGTATATGGGAAAGAAAATAAGCTACGATTTGGAAGCAACTTATAATAGATTGATGAATAAATTAAGAGGCGGCTATTGTTTACAATTAAATTCATTATTTGGATGGTTACTTAGACAACTAGGCTATAATGTTTATAAAATTCAGCTTATAGATTATTAAATGGTTATTATAAACCACCAACAGAAGTTTATTTTACTAGTGATTTTATACAGCTTGGTTTAGAGTTTTGACTATAGATTCAAATACAATTGTAATTGATTTTAGTAAAAGTCTTTATTCTAAAATATTCAATAATTTTGAAATACAATCTCATTGGCACCTCTTATTTAAAATGTATGGTATCATATCGGTCTTGTTTTGCATAGTTCTACTTTACATACTTTACTTTATTATTTAAATATTGAACCATCTCAAACTTTCTATAACTCATATTTATCTAAATTTATTATTCGCAACTCTAATTATATAGGTAAAAGTAATTAGTCTGTTGGTAAAATAGATGTATCAGCAGATACAGATGATCTAAGAATATATACAGTACAAACTAAAAAAAAATTGTACGCTTTTTTTCCTCTTCTCTTCCTTTCTTCTTCTTCTCTTCCTTTTCCTCTATAAATTATTCGAGGAAGAAGAAAGAAAAAAAAAGTGTACAAGTTAGTTTTAGATTGTATAACTAAAGTTTAAATATATCTGAAATTATTGAAATTTTTCATATTTGTTTTTTGTTCATTAAAAATTCTTTAAATTTAATTTTAATCAATCTTAATATGAAAAATTTGCTTATAATATCTTTGCTATTAAAAACAACTTGATATATGTAAAATATATGAAAACGATTGATACATGGTTCAACAAATATTTCTAGATTTTGTAAAAATTCGAAAGATTGTCTACATAAGTAATAGGAATTTATTTAATATTATTTTAATTCTTAAAATCAATTAATAATTTTTATTTAATAAAAATAAAAATCTATGAATTTAAAAGATCCAAAAATTTGTTTCATTTTTGGTAAAATTAGTCTAATATGTTTATTAATTAATATTATTATTTAATAATATATATTTAAATTTGATCAAAAAATAAACTATTTTATTATTTATTTTTTTTGCTTTTTTTTGTGCTTTGTTGTTTAAAGTTTAAAAATAATAAGTTAGAATTTTATTTAATAATAATCCGGATTTTTGTTTTATTTTAGTAACAATAATTAGAAATTTATTCTTTGGCATCCAAAGCAGAAGCACCAGAAATAATTTCGATTAATTCTCTGGTAATTACAGCCTGTCTGGTACGGTTATAATATAATGTCAATTTTCCGATCATTTCACCTAAATTAATTAATATAAAAAAATAAAAAAAGATTAATCAATAAAAAATTTTATATTTGATAACTAACCAGCGTTCTTGCTAGCATTATCCATAGCAGTCATACGAGCTGATTGTTCTGAAGTAGTGTTTTCTTTCAAAGCATAGAACAACATGCTAGCTAATTGAAATTCTTGGTAACATCTGAGAGTCTCAGCATCCAATGAATCATACAAACCAATGTTTTTACCTAAACTTACTAAACTACTCGAGTAAAATGGTTGTTTGGTAGTTACATAAGAAATAACAGATCTTTATTAAAAAAAATAAAAACTTTATCTTAAAAAAATACATTTTTTTATAATTTAAAAAAAAAAAAATTTTAAATACTTGAATCTGTTGAATAAAACCTCACCAGAGTCAAACTCGTATCCAGAGTTTAGAATTTCATTAGCGATCGCTGAAGCGTCCAAAAATGAAACATTTTTTTTACCGATATCATTGACTGAGAATAAAATACTCTTGGCATAGATACGTTGCAACATACCTTTTGACTTGTCACCAATACAAATTATTTTGGTTTCTAAACTTTGTTGTTTCTCTTCAGCTAGTAAATTTTTAACAGCTTTAACAATTGAAGAGTGAATAGCACCGCATAAACCTCTGTCAGATGTTACGGCAACTATTAAATGCTTTTTGACATTTTCTGGTTGAGCCTCGACTTCGGCCTTCTCATTTAAAGCAGTTGTTGCCAAGCCGTATGGTCTGACAAGTCTTAAATCTTTTTCAGCTTTGGCATACTTCGCTGCGCTAACCATCTTCATTGATTTGGTGATTTTTTGAATATTTTTGACCGATTTTAAACGTCTACTGACTATAATTAAAATATTTTAATTAATTTTTTGATAATAATAATTTTTTTTTTCAAAACTTACTATCTTTCAAGGTGGCATAACCACGAGTCTGGGTGCTAAAGTAATATTATCAAAATTATTTTAAGATTTGTTTATATAAATAGTTTATTTTTCACTTACTAAACTGGAACCATAAGGCCTACAGAGCTGAACATTTTGAAATTTTATTTATTTTCTATAATTCTAAAACATAATCAATAAAAATTAAATATTTAATAACCAATAAATCAATTTTATTAATTTTAAAAAGAATTGAAATAAAAAACCGAACGCCAAAAAATAAATAAAGAGAAAATTTGCATTCAAACAAAGAGAAATTCTGTATATTTTGATATATATAATAATGCAATTTGAAAGCAACGCATTAAAACGTTGTTTAAGTTCTAAAAATGGTTTATATTGACTCTAAAATAGACCTAATTGTGCTCAATGCACAAATATTAAAATAAAAAAAAGCTTTTTGAAATTTCAAGTTCAAGGAGGGTTTAAACTCCAACAAAATTTGAATGCATGCAAATCAATATTAAAACTATAAAACTAAACTAAATTCAAAACAAGCATATTTTAAGACATTTTTGTTATAAAAACAACGCTTTTTTATTATACAAAAATTGCTATATCAATAAATGTTATATATATGATGTATGTGTAAGTGTATATAAATAAAACGCGTGTCTTTACATTACTTTTACCAAAAAGAAAAATTTTATTTATTTTTTTTTTTTAATTTAAAATTTAAGAATTTTTTAAATTTATTAATATTATTTAGAAAAGTAGGATATTATTTATTTATTTATTTTTAATTGAAAAACCAAAAATATGAGCAATATAATAGATTTAGCCAAAGCAAACGTGTTTGCTAGTCCTTTCCAACAATCTAAAAATGAAATTAAACCAGAATCAAGATCAATTGCATTCGCAGCTGCTGATTCTGGAGGTTTGTTAATAATTTTAAAATAAAAACTAATAAAGAGAAAAATATTAAATTTTATATTAAAGAGAGTAGAGTAGCTTATGGATCTGCTGAATTTTATGCTCTATGCGCTGTTGGTGGTGCTTTATCTTGTGGTTTGACTCACACGGCTGTAGTACCATTGGATTTGGTAAAATGCCGTATCCAAGTCGATGCTGCTAAATACAAAAATATTGGCAACGGTTTTAAAGTAACTGTTGCTGAAGAAGGTGTACGTGGTTTAGCTAAAGGTTGGGCACCAACTTTGATTGGTTATTCAATCCAAGGTTTGGGAAAATTCGGTTTTTATGAAGCTTTTAAAGCTTTATATGGTAATATGTTGGGCGAAGAGAATGCTTACTTGTGGCGTACTTCATTGTACTTGGCTGCTTCAGCTTCAGCTGAATTCTTTGCTGATATTGGTTTAGCTCCATTCGAAGCAGTAAAAGTCAGAATTCAAACAAGTCCAGGCTTTGCAAACACATTTAGAGAAGGTTTTCCAAAGATTTGGAGACAAGAAGGTTTATCCGGTTTTTATAAAGGTCTTGGACCTCTATGGGGACGTCAAATTCCATACACCATGATGAAATTCGCTTGTTTCGAAAGAACTGTTGAATTGATATACAAACATATTGTACCAAAACCAAGAGAACAATGCACCAAAGGAGAACAATTATTAGTTACTTTCGCTGCTGGTTATATTGCTGGTGTTTTCTGTGCTGTTGTAAGTCACCCAGCTGATACTATTGTATCTAAATTGAATAACGAAAAAGGTTTAACTGTTGGCGAAGCTGTTAAACGCGTCGGATTTAGAGGTTTATGGAAAGGATTAGGACCACGTATAATTATGGTCGGTACTCTAACTGCCTTACAATGGTTTATCTATGACACTGTCAAAGTAGTATTAGGTTTACCAAGACCACCACCACCACAAATGCCAGAAAGCTTAAGAGCTAAATTAGCTGCCGAAAATAAATAAATTATTTTACTTGAATTTAAAAACAAAAATAATATAATAAAATTATAATAGATTCTTTCTTTACTTTTCTATTTTTTTAGTGATAAAAAAAAGCAAAATTATTTAATTTAATATAAAAATTTTAAAAATAAAATATATTTTAAATAACAAATATTTATTTTTTAATTCTTTTTCCAATTTAATCAATTGATTTGTTTCGAATAAGATTATCCATTGGGAAACTTTTATAATAAAAAAACCAAAAATTTTTTTTTGAATATAATTAAACTAGATCTAGATTTTATAATAATTTGATTTTTGTTGTTTACTACTATTACTACTACTACTACTATGTTTTTACGTTCTTTCTTTATTATCCTATTGATTCTAATTGAATTTTTTGTCTTTTAAAATTTTAATTATAATGGATAATTAAAAATTTGAATCTAATTTGAATTCTTATACAAACTCAATTCCTCTTTTAGAATATTTCGAATAAAGTAGATGAAAATTTATGCTTTATTTGATAAATAATAACTGAAAATCAAAAGAAAAATATTTAAAAATCTAATTAAAGCAGCAAAAAGAAATCTTAATAAATATAATCTTTAATTAATTTTTTGAAAAAAATCAAGAAAGAATGCTTCAAAATCATTTTACAAATACACCACTGTTTTAGTCACTTTAATACCAATCCACTATATTTTTTTTTATTTAAACTTAATGTGAAGAATATTTTGAAAAGAAAAAATTAACTTGAACAAAAAAAGCTTTTGTAAAAAAAAATTTAAAATTAACTAAAAAACTTTTAGAAAATGTTGAGCTATTTTACTTTTCGTTCAAATGTAACAAATTTAGTAAAACGAGTTCCTAACTTAAATATTCAGCTTTTAAAACAAACCAGTACAAGTACAATAAACAAAAAAAATGAACCTGATTTTGATGTTCAAGCAACTAATTTAGAATTATCCGAATTTGCTCCAAATATTCCAGATGCCGAAGAAGCTGTTGAACGTGAGCAAAAGTTTAGAGAAAAATTCGAACAAATGAGAGATGTGAGTCGATTCTCAAAGTTGACAGCCGAAAAAAATTACCGAAATGAAATACCGACTTACTCTGACGCAGAAGCGAGTTATTTAAAAACAGAAAAATACTTTAGAAAGTTGTATTCAAAATTTGGAAAAGCATCAGGCATCGAACCAGGTGTTTCTTGGCCCTCAAAAAAACAACTCGAAACAATCATAAACGAAGAAAAAGAATACGATTTAACTTTAGAACAAAAAATAAAAATTCTAATTGAACGTAAATCAGAAGAAAAAAATAATTACTTAAAAATGGTTAAAGAGACTGATGATGCTTTGAAAAAAATGCCAAAAAATATTGAAAATTACTATCAACGGTTTATTAAAAAAGAAAAATTAGAGCAAGAGAAAATGGCCAAAAAACAAGAATTGTTGGATCAAGCAAGAGAGTTTTATGGTTATGAGGTTGACATGAGGGATCCAAGAATGCAAGAAATGATGAAAAAATTTCAAGAAGAAAGAAAAGCAGTCGAAAAACAAAAAAAAAAAGAAGAAGAAAAGAAAAAAGCTCAAGCCGCGCTGTTACAACAAAAATTAAAAGAAGGAGAAAAAATAATCAAGTCGCAACAACAACAACAACAACAACAAGAAAAAAAAAATTAATTTAAATTTTTAAATATTATTTTTAAGTTAAATTAATTGAATAAACTTTTGAAAAGAGTATGTTTATTTTATATTTATAAAAAAATTAATATAGTCTTTAAATTTTCTAAAATAAAATAATAAATCAATTGAATCATTAATATAAAAGTTTTAATAGAAAATTAAAAAAATATATTCAACATTAAAGTATTGAGCAACATTTAAAATCGTTAGTATTTAAATTTAACCCATTTGGTAAACAACCAAATGGGCAGCATAAGCATCTGTCTCCATAATATTCTAACTGTTGGCCAGGAATTGGTGCCTAATAATATTATATAAAATAAATAATTTTTTTGGATAATATAAATTTAAATTAAAAATTTGCTTGGTTTTGTTGTTCTGTTGGTATTTGCCCTGGTGGCTGACTTTGTACCGGCATCGGATTCGATTGGGGCATTGGCATTAGTTGGCTCATTTCTAAATTAAAAAAATAAAATTCATAAAATTTAAAAAAGTTTAATTCTCTAAACATATTAGTACAGTAGTAGCGAAGGCTAATAGAATGCTAGGTCTAATTTTAAACTCTTTCGTTTATTTGGACTTAGATTCGTTCAGGACATTATATTGTATATTCGTGAGATCACAATTAGAGTTTGCGATGGCTGCATGGAACCCATTTTTGTCCAAGGATAAAGAGTCGTTAGAGTTAGTACAAAGACGGGCAACTAAGATAGCACCAGGACTAAGAAATCTCAACTATGAGCAAAGGCTTGAAAAACTAAATTTAATGACCTTGGAAGAAAGAAGAATAAGAGGTGATTTGATACAGCAATACAAAATTGTTAAAGGTCATGACATAATCAATTGGTATAAGAAACCAGTAATGGAACAAGGCTCTGCGATCTTAAGACCTAAAACAAGGGGACATATATACCGCTTGGTAAGAGAAAATACCAAAGATTCAACAAGATCTAATTTCTTCAATAACAGAATTGCAAACGATTGGAATGCGTTACCAAATGATGTTGTAGAAGCGAACACACTTAACTCATTTAAAGCCAGAATAGATAAAATATTTGAAGCAAATAGAACTTACAGAACAACCAAAAAGACTAAATAGATTGTAAAAGAAAATGTAAATTTTCTTCCCAATATTTGGGCTAACTCAATCTTATTTTTATTACTATTATTACTTAATAAAATAATAAAATTAAAAAGCTTTAAAATAATTCAAAAATAAAAATAAAACAAAAAATGAATAAGAGAAAAAACAAAAAATGAATTATACAACTGTATTTAAAATGTGTATTGTTTTTTATTCAATACAAAAGGCTATTGTTGTTTCATTTTAATAGACTATGCATATGATTTATTTATAAAACCCTAATATATTTTTTTCAAGTCTTTTTAAACATTAAAATTACTTTGACACTTAAATAATTTTTTAATAAAAATAATTAATTATATAAATTAATTTTAAAAAGGTTCTAGAAAAGATTTAATATTGGAATCGAATCCAAAAAATCATTTAAGTTTATCAATATTAAAATAATATATTTTACATACTGTTGTTGTTTAAATTTATATTGTTTAGACACTTTACATTTTGTTTTTCAACCTTTATAAAAAATTTAATTTAATTAAAAATAATTAAATTTATTTTAAAAATAAGTTTTTTAAACTTCTAAGCTGCTTTTGTAATGTAATTTAAGATAATTCTCAATATTCGATTTTTCCATTTTATTTAAATTTTTTTTTTTTTGAATAAAAAAACATCAAACATAAACATCTTCTTTTATAGAGCTAAATTATTTGACCAAACCAAATTTTAATTTTGATTTTTTTTTAGATAAAAATATATTTTTAAGAACATTTTCATTTTTATCTTTTCCCATTTTTTTTATATTAAAATTTATTTACTGACAATAGTGATAAATATCTTATTTTGTAAACAATTTAATTTTTTACTTAAATTAAAATTTTTTAAAAACATATATTTTAATTAAAATTTTGACTTTCGGCTATCAGAGCCTTCTTCAGAGTTTAAAAAAATATAATAAAAAACTTCGTACCAAGAATTTTTGTTTTATAATAAAATTTAAGGATGTATAAAATACTATTAAAAAATTAATTAATTTTTTAAATTTTATTAGAATAAATTAAGCTAATTAAATCAAAATTTAATACTTAAAAAATTTTATTAAAATTAATTATATGAATTTAAAGATTAAATTTATGATAAATATTCCATTTGGGACTTGGCTTTGTTTATTTCCAATAAAAACGAGTAAAATTGCGGCAAAGTTAGTTCTTTAAATATTGAATATTAAATATTTTGAATTGATCAAAAAAATATATATTTATAAAAATAAACCCATGACTCGACTTTCGATTCTTCCTCCGGTGTTATATACTAATTTTAACTGCAAAAAAGCGTTTCCAAGTTTGTCTATTTGATTAGTAGACGCAGTTACTCCGAATTTCCATTCCATATCAACTAATTGACTTATCATCAAGCTTTGAGTATTTATAACCTCTTTAATTGATTCAAGATGTTTTTCCCACTTGAAAAAAAAATTACAACCTTTTTTTATAACTTTTAACTAAAAAATTTGTTACTAATGTTTTAATAATTGATGATTTTGATTCATCTAAAGCAAAATTAGACTGAAAATACTTTGCTAATTTATTAACTTCGATATTTTGCTTTAGAACTAAATTCAATTGTTTTAAAAGCCATTTGGAAATATGCCTACAATCTTCTACTTGGCTCAGCGACTCATTCAAAGTGCTTAATCTTTCAATTTTGTTTTTATCAATCAAAAACAATATACAAGCTTCTGTTATTAATTTAAAATCCTTTTCAGAAAAAAAATTAATTTTTTTTAAATTACATTTCATTTTATATCAAGTTAAAACTTGTTCATTTATAGAATTTATTGATTCGTGTACCAAGGACTCGTCTAAATTTGAATCAGTTGACATTTTTGGATTATTATATTTTTTTTTTAAATTTTAAAACTAAATTTTTTTTATTTTAATTATTTTATATTTAAAAAATCATGTGATTTTTAGACTAAGTAAAAAAATTATTAAATTTTGCTCTTTTCGTTTAAAAAATAAAACTTAATTCCATCATCAAAGCCTAAATTTAAAATTTATCTTTATTCTGATTCAGGGTATTAACTTTTTGTTTTATTATTATTCATCAATTTGAAATTAAAAAATAAAAGAAAAGAAAAAATTTATAATGAAAATAAATTTATAATTTACCGATTTTAATAAATTATAACTATATAATTTCACGAATATTTAACATACAAAATAAAATTTAGAATTTTTTTTCTTTTTTTAAATGATTAATAAGATGTTAGGCTTAAACGCCAGCTTTAATTTGATTTTTATATATTTGTTATTTGGAATTTATAAAGCCGACATTTATTTACACAATCCAAGAGGCTCTAACAATCGTCTAAACGAAAAATCAGCAACTCGTAAAAACGACAATCGAGCATTTGACTCGCAAGTATTTTTAGAAACAATATGAATTTGTTTTGTTTATTTTAATTCAAAAATTTTTGCTAAAGAACAATGAACGCGGTGGTTACAATGTTGGTGATTCGACAAGCCAAGCATTCAAAACTGAATCAGAACAATATCAAATGGTTTTCTTCTAAATTTATATAAAAACTCTAAAATTCATATTAATTTTTAATTATTTTTTTAAAGAGATATTTTCAAAGTGGTAGAAACGGAGAGTCAATATTGTTTACTGAGTGGACTGATCAGCACGGTTGTGGTGGTAACGAAGATACAGATCCAACAAAGCAAAATTGTGTTTTAATACTTCAATACATGTGCCAAACAAGTAATGACTATGATGAGAATAATCTTGATCGCTTGAGAGACGGTCTCGTTACAGATACACAAGGCTATACCGAAATGACTCAGGATACCCAAGCTGATAACGATGCGCGAAAAAAAAATGATGTTAAACTTGATCGTATTTTACAAGAGACTTGGGATTCTTATGATAGTTGTTTTTATAGGCAAAGAAATTTAAATTTATTTACAGCTGATCAGAATTTGAGGCAAAATAAAAAAGGTTATAGTGGTTCTATATACACTCGACAAAATCCGAACGGCGATCGAAACGGTTACGAATGTCCTGAAGAAAGAGACTATTACCCATATTGGCATCCTTCACAATGGAAAGATATTTCAATTCTTACTTCAAATACTTCATTATGTGATTTTTACAAAAAAGAAAGTTTCAATGTAAAGCCAAAACATTTGTGTGTTGAGTTTTATCCAGAAGGTAACAAGAAACATTGGTCTAGATGGAACAATGAAGCTGATTGCATAAAAAATAATGGAAAATGGATAGAATTTTATAATTATTTAGAAAAAGCAAATCGTATAATTAAGCTTTATATATATTTTTTAATTTATTTAGAAAATTAATTTTTAATTGAAAAAAAAGAGTTTAGAGATGAAAGATCTTGTAATTCGCAGTCAAATGGTAATTTAGTATACAAGTGGGCTTTAGCGTATGATAGTAAGGATATAAATCAAAAAGAATGTTTGGTATTATTGCCAGAACCAATTTGTAAACAGGCTCAATGGACAAGATCAAATCATCTAGGTAATACTAGAGAAGCTAAGCCACCTAGTTTTGAATGGAAATTACCATACTTTCCATCAAATAGAGTACAAAAATGTGTTTTTAGAATAAGATATAACATTAGCTCAGACGATTTCGACCCGTTCAATACAGACTCAAAATCAAACGGAAGAAAGTAATTTATTTTTTTATTTAAACTTTTTTTATTTCTATTTTCAAATTATTTCTAGTTCACCAATTAAGAATAATCCTCAAGTGAATATAAATGCCAATAATCAACTACTGAAATTGGCTATAAACACAGCTCAGTATGGACGTGTGTTTCAGGATAGATCTCACTCTTTCTATCTGTTACCAAGACCAAGTAATTTAAATTTTTATTATAATTTTGCTAAAACAGAACCAATCCAATAGTCTTAAAAGTCTATATTTTTAAATTTTTTTATCGAAAATATCTTGGTGGTTAATATGCATCACCCTCCTACTCTTACCCGGGCTTGGGATCGGCAGTGGCGTAGCTATGATGATATTATGGCTACATACTCTTAATAAGGACAGGGGACGTTCAGCACAAATAAGAATCACTCATCTGAGCCGAAGCTGCAAACTCGATCATCATTTGACATATATCTTGGAACCCCAAACCAAGCGTCGAACGAATTCGACTTAACCTTGCCTTATTAAGAGTATGTGCAAAGTGCCAGCGTTACAAAACAAGCTCCCGCGATCGTTCCCAACCTACTATACTCCTTGATGGTCAAAGCCAGTGGCACAGACGTACGACAGGATATGAGATAAGGCCCGTAGACCTCACCGCCCGTAATGTAACACACTTTGCATAATACCACCACCTCTCCTACTCTTACCCGGGCTTGAGACCGCCAGTGACGTAGTTAGTGGCTTTTTAAAAAAAAATATTACAAAATCTAAAATAAAAAATTTCCATTCAATTTTTATTGCAAAGAAATATCGAATATTTTGTAGCTAATTTGATTTTCTTCAAGAATCTTATTTTAATTAAATTCCTACCTTCTTACACTAGTCTCAAATATTTAAAACGGCAGTAGTGTAGTTAATGGCTTTATAATAAAATTATTAAATTTTTGTTCTTTAAAACTAATTTTATTTTTTAAAATAAAGATGAAATTCGAGATGATACAAGAGTGCTTAATTTGAACATACGAGGAAAAAGAGGAAACATAGTTCAAGTTTATCCAGCAGTTGAGTACGATTTTGTGCCTAACAATTTATCTCTTTCAACTAAAGACTTGTTACACGTGCAATGGACTGGTTCTAATACACATAACAATGGTAATCCCTCTGGTGATGGTCAAGCCGGTGATGATGGCCAAGGACAGGGTGGCACCGATCGAAACAACTTGGTACAAATAAACAATTTAAATGAGAATTTTCCATTGCCATTTGAATCAAGTACTATTTGGAACGATGTAGATCTAATCGGTTATTTAAATGATAAAAATTTGAAAGACGATAAAAACTATTTAAAATTAGCTAAAAATTCTGATAATTTGTCGAAAGATTTGGCTTTGTATATTTCAACATCTTCATACTATGAATGTATTAAAACAAAAACATGTGATAAGAGTTATGAGTCATTAGCCAAAATCGACTCTGATCTTAACACAGCACCAGCTTCTTTTCCCGGCGCTGTTCTAAGGTTCAAAAATCCTAATAAAATCTATAATTATATGTGTTCAAGAAATAACAATTTTTCAAATAGAAGCCAAAAAGGAACATTGATTATTAATTAAATTTTAATTAAAATTTGTATTTAATTGTTTTTTCAATTTTTTTTAAAATAAAATTTTTAATTTAAAAAATATTCAAATTTGTTTTATCTTGTTTCAAAGTTATTTATTTTTTTTTCAAAGGTTTTTTTAGTTTTCAAAAACAAGTTAGTAAAGTTCTGAAAAGGGTTACCTGATCATGAGATAATTTATAACATGAAATATAATTATTTTAAATAAATTCATACTAAGATCTGTCAATAAAATTTTTTCTAATAGAATTTCCAAAAGAAATAACTTCTCTTTTAAATAATGTATAAACTTTAATCTGTCTAAGTGTTTTTAAAAAAACTTTACAACATAGTTTAATTAAGAGTAGAAATAATAATTCTTGCATTTGGTAAAATAATAACAAAAAAGTTATATAAAAATTGAATTCTTTTAAATATCAATCCATTTATAAAATATATTCGATTAAGCCTTGAATAAATTATTTTTCATTAATATTATAAAAAAAAATAAAAACTTTATCAAATACTATCCAGTTCAGCTCATTAAGATCAACAAAATTTATTATTATTTCAATTGACAATTATCAAATAGGTCAGTTATTATTTTATTTTATTAAAAAGCATTCTAAAATGTCAATCATATTTCAGGTGTTTTTCAGATGATAATAATCATAAATATTTGTAGAACAATCATACAATTGTTAGGGTCAGTTTGAGTTTAAACAAAAGATAAAGCTGCAGATGAATTAGAAAATGTTTTTTATTTAAATTTAAATTACATAAGAATAGAATAATAATAATAATAATAAAAAAAAGAGATTATCTTAAATCTTGATCTAGATTATAGTTTAAACAAGAATTAGATAACTCTTTCTGTTTGACACCTTTTAAATATACAACAAAATAAAAGCTAATAAAAATAAATGAATAGAATACGAGTAGGTGGTGAAAATTGAAAAAAAATAAATATTTTATTTACAAATGTTCCATATGAAATAAATAAAAGTCAAGGTTTAATTCATTTCGATATTTAAACTTAAATATGTGTTTTTAAAATTAAAAGAAAAAAAAATTATTTTATTCAAAAGAAAAAGTTTAGAAAAATATTAAAAAATAAAAAGTAAAATAAGATGCCCGCCATAAGAGATTATGTTAAAGACAAATCAGATCTGAAACGTTTCATGACCGAGTTCTATACAGATCTTCCCGATGATACTGGAAAAGTGTTTAAATACTCAAAACAATTAGTAATATAAAATTATAATAAATACTTATTTTTTTATATTTAATTCTTTACAAATTAAATTAATTATTTTCCAGAGAGAAATAGCAAATAGAGAGCAAACAGCGTTGACTATAGATTTAGGTGATTTGGCAACTGTAGATCAAGACTTAGCAGATGCTTGTATGGAAAATGCAAAGCGTTATAACGAGTTATTTTATGAAGCAGTTCAAGAACTATTGCCAGAATACAAAGACCGTGATACTGTTCATAAAGACACTTTGGATGTTTACATTGAGCATCGTTTATTGGCCGAGCAAAGATTGTATTCTGCCGATCAACCACGTGATGCAAAAAATCGTTTTCCCAACGAACTATTGCGTAGGTTTGAAGTATACTTTAAAGCAGCATCAACTCATAAACCAGTGTCGGTTAGACAAATCAAAGCTAGATCTATAGGAAAATTAGTTTGTGTTAAAGGTGTAGTTATTCGAGCTACCGAAGTTAAACCTTTGTTACAAGTAGCTACTTATACATGTGACCGATGTGGTGCAGAGACTTATCAGCCTATTTCGAGCTCTTCGTTTATGCCTATTGAAATGTGTCAATCACAAGATTGTCAAGTTAACAAATCTGGTGGTAGACTATGTCTACAAACACGTGGTTCTAAATTTGTTAAATTTCAAGAAATTAAAATACAAGAACATTCCGAACAAGTACCAGTTGGTAATATACCGCGTTCATTGAATATATATGCTAAAGGTGAATTAACACGGTTATGTAGACCTGGTGATCATGTACAAATTACTGGTGTATTCTTACCTCTATTAAAAACAGGCTTTAGACAAATTTCTCAAGGTCTATTATCTGATACATTTGTCGAAGCACATAATATTATAAAATTAAACAAAACCGAAGACGAAGAAATGCTTGCCGATCAATTAAGTGAAGAAGAAGCAGCTAGAATTTGTGAAGATGATTTTTATTCAAAACTAACTAATAGTATAGCACCTGAAATTTATGGCCATGAAGATGTCAAAAAAGCATTATTATTAATGTTGGTTGGTGGTGTTGATAAAAATTCACGTGGTATGAAAATACGTGGTAATATAAACATCTGTTTAATGGGCGATCCTGGTGTTGCCAAGTCTCAATTGTTGAATTATATAGATAGATTAGCAGTCAGATCACAATATACAACTGGACGAGGTTCGTCAGGTGTTGGTCTAACTGCTTCGGTAATGAAAGATCCAATCACTGGTGAAATGGTTCTAGAAGGAGGCAGTCTTGTTCTTGCCGATCAAGGTATTTGTTGTATTGATGAATTTGACAAAATGTTGGACCAAGATAGAACAGCAATACATGAAGTAATGGAACAACAAACAATCTCAATTGCTAAAGCTGGTATAATGACTTCGTTGAATGCACGTGTCTCTATTTTAGCTGCAGCAAATCCTGCTTATGGCAAATACAATCCTAAAAAAACTATTGAACAAAATATTCAATTACCAGCTGCTCTATTGTCTAGATTTGATTTATTATGGTTAATACAAGATAGACCAGATAGAGACTCTGATTTAAGATTAGCACAGCATATTACTTATGTACATCAACACAATGTACAGCCACCAACTAATTTTGAACCTTTAGATATGAAACTAATGAGACGATACATAGCTTTGTGTAAAACTAAACAACCATTAGTTCCACAGTCTTTGACAGATCATATTGTTAGTGTTTATGTTGAAATGAGAAAAGAGTCTAGAGTAAGCACAGATACTACGTTTACATCGGCTAGAACATTGCTGGCTATTTTACGTTTGTCTACTGCTTTGGCCAGATTGAGATTGAGTAATGTTGTTGAAAGAGATGATGTTAACGAAGCAATTCGACTTATGGAAATGTCTAAAGAATCATTAAAACCAAGATATGAACAAATGCAAAGACCAAAATCAGTTTCAGATCAAATATTTGCTATTGTTAGGGAAATGGCACCTACTCAAGGACCCAGAGTTGTTAATTATCAAGAAGCTATGGAAAAATGCGCTCGTAAAGGTTTTACTCCCGAAATGTTTAATGAATGTTCAAGAACTTATGAAGAGCTTAATGTTTGGTTAGTAAACAATTCAAGAACCAAAATTACTTTTATTTAGAATAATTTTTTAAGAAGCTTTTTTTTCTTTTATTATTTGTAAAACATATTAAAAATAAATATACTTTTTTTAAATAAAATTTCAGTTTAATTGTAAAAATATATTAAAAAATTTTGATTAATAAAATTTAAAATTAAATAAAGATTTTTATAAATTTTTTAAATAAATTTTTTTTTTAAATATATTTTTAAAAAGTAAATTCAAAAACCTGATGAATAGTTTATTTTACTAAAATTTACTAAATTTAAATCTTTTTATGTCTTTGTTTTGTAAAATAATTATCAAATAGATTTTCCTATATAGAAATAAAAAATTAATTTACTGAATTAATGATTTATAATAAGCATCCAAATTATCAATTGGCACAAATGAATCATCAATAAGTAAATTAAATTTTTCTCTGATTACTTTCCTAACCTCATCAATTGTTAATTCACTAGTTGTCTTTACATCACCATCCTCTTTGAATAATAACTCAGTGAATTTATTACCAATAAGATATATCATTCCATTTTCAAAATGTCTTACTACACAAGTACGAAAATAAATGGTTGGATGTTCTTTTGTTTGAACATATTCATTCATTTCGTTAAAATAATCCAATTCTTTAGGCTCAAGTTTAAATTTTATTTGAATCAACCATTTCTTATTATTTTCTTTAAGTAATTCATAAAAATCATCTTCAATTATATGAAATTTGAAGGAACCATGCAAACCTTTTTGTACGTTATCAGTACAAATTTCAATTGGTTCATTCAAGTCACGTGAAGTACCTACATCAACATAATAAAGTTGATTGCCTAATGTAACTATAATTATAATATGTATTGGCAATCTAACATATGAATTTAATGATGGATTGTAAATATAACATGGTGTAAAATAAACATTATAGCCTAGTTGTTTAAGTAACCATCCAAATAATGAATTCAATTGTAAACAATAGCCGCCTCTTGATTTATTCATCAATCTATCATAAGTTGCTTCTAAATCGTAGCTTATTTTCTTTCCCATATGCATATCTAAATTTTCAAAGCAAAATGTTTGAAAATTTTTTTGTTGCAAACGTTTTAGATTTTCAAGCGAAACATTTCGATAATTTTCACAATTAATTCTTTTCAAATAATCATCAACATTCATTTTTTTTAATTAAAAGCTTTCAAATCAAATAAATTTTATGATTTTTTTAAAATTATTATGCTAATTTAGTTTATTAGTTGAATATTGAGATAAGGTAAGATAAGAGAAGTTTAATTTTAAAAATAAAGTTTTGATCTAGATGTTGTTTTGTCTTTGTATAATAAATGTTTAAAAATTAAATATCATAGTTAAATGTATGTTACAATCTATGCAATGTTAAATAAAAATTAAAGTGGGAAGAAATGCCCAGAAGTGGGAAGAAAAATGGTATATTAAATTAATAAAATTTGAATAGAAAATACCATTAATTCAAATATTTATTTAATTTTTAATTGCTGATTGTATTTTATTGGATTTTTTTTTAATTTGTTATCCTATTCATCTATGAGCTTTTTTATTAGTTGGTTTTCATTCTTAACACTTTTTTCTAAATATCTTCGACTCAATGAATACAACCTAGAAAATACCATTTTTTATTTGAAAATAAAATGGAAATAAAATAACATGAATAATAATAGATAATAGTCCAATATTTTTGTATAACGATGAAGTTCTTTATCTTTATTTGAAAAAAATTTAAATATTAATTAAAAAACTTGAATAGAACAATTTGATAATTTGAGAATTAATAAAATTGATATAATTAAACTATTAGTGAAAATGTTCTTAAATTATAAATTTTTATCTATTTATAATAAATAAAATTAGGTTTGGTCAAATAATTTAGCTCTTGAAAAAGAATTTATTTTTGATGACTTTAATTATTAAAATTAAAAATAAAATTTAAATAAAATGGAAAATTCAAATGTTGAAAATTATATTAAATTACATTATGAAACCAGCCTAGATGTTTATAAAACTTTTTCAAAAAATAATTAATATTATATTAGCTAAATTAAATCTTTTAAAAGGTTGAAAAACAAAATCAAAATTGTTTAAACAATATGAATTTAGTTAACAACAGTATGTAAAATATTATTATTTTTTAATAATGATAAACTTGATTAATTTTTTGTAATTGATTCCAATATTAAATTATGAAACCAGCCATTAGAAATTTTTTCAAAAAAATTTATTTTCTTAATATTTGAGTTTAAAATTAATTTTAAAAAATTTCAGTTCATATTCTTAATTCTTTTATTATTTTTGGGATTTTTATATTCATTTTTAAAACTAGAAATGAATAATAAGCTTATTCCAATGGCACAATTTTATCAAACCCCAGTGCAAAATCAGCCAGCACCTGTTCAAAATCAAATAGCGCAACAGAACCAAATTGCTCAATTAAATCAAGTAAATTATATATTTTACTTAATAATTTTTAAAATTGTCTATTTTTTAATTTTTAAGGCAACAATTGGATTATCATGGTGATGGATGCTTATGTTGTCCATTTGGTTGTTTACCAAATGGGTTAAATCTTAATTTAAATCTTTGCCAAGAGTGCAAATGTTGCACTTTTCGTTAAAATCTTTTATTATTACATAAAAAAATTAAATTCTTTAGTCTTTTTTATTAAAATTATAGTATAAAAGAAAAAAAAAATTTTAAAAGAAATAAAAAATTTATAATTTAATGCAAATAATTAATATTGAAATATTTTAATAGCATTCTATATAATTTTTAATAATGATAAACTTGATTGGTTTTTTGTAATTTATTCCAATATTAAATAATCATTATTAGAAATAATTTCTAAAATTTATTGTCTTAATATTTGAATTATTAAGTTAATTTTAATATTTAAATTAAATTTAAATAAATTTAAAAGGGTTTTTTAAAATAAGTCATAGAGTCTATTTAAAAATAAATAACAATAGGCTATTATATTAAGTTTATTAAGTAAAAACTGTCAATTTAAAATACAACTGTATAATTTATTTTAAATTTTTTATTTTTTATTATATTTTTTTATTTAATTTTTAGTTTTTTGAAATTTAATATTTTATTATATATATATTTTTATTTAGAAAAGAATAATCAGCTCATTCCAATGGCTAATTTTAACAAAGTCTTGTACAATATCAGCCAGCACCTGCGCAAAATCAAATAGCGCAACAGAATCAAATTACTCAACAAAACCAGGTTAATTATAATTTTTTATTTTTTTTTATTTTGAAATTTTAAAATAATATATTTTTTATTTAAGGAACCAGTACCATGTCAAAAATTAGATTTTGACAGCGATAGGAGTTTGTGTTGTCAATTTGGGGTAAATTGTAATTTAAATGTAAATCTCTGTAAAGAGTGGAAATGTTGTACAATTCAATAAAACTTTTTATTAATAATTTAAAAATCAAAAGGCTTTTTTTAAAAATAAAGTTATAAAACTTATTCAAAATATAATTAATATTATATTAATTATATTAAATCTCTTAAAAGCTTGAAAATGAAAATAAAAAGTGTTTAAACATTATCAATTTAGTAAAAAGATATCATTTTAAAAAATGAAAAAAATGATTGATATTTGGATTTGATTTCAATATTAAATCGTTTCAAAAAGTTTTTTAAAATTTATTGAGTAATGAATTAGTAAAATTATCCCGAAAATTGTATTTTTTCAAATTAGATAATTGCACCTTTGGCTTTTATGAAGCTAACAAACTTGATACGATAAATCTTCACAAATATCTAATATTGGATGTTTTCTCGTGATATTAATTTTCGGGATAATTTTACAATCAATCAATAAAAAAACTGTAACACGTCCCAGTGCTAATATATATATAAGTTTATTTTATTCTTATTATTATTTTTAAAGTTTAAGGTTTAATTGATTTTTGATAAAATATTTTATAAATTTAATTTATATATTTTTTTAAACATTTAGAAATGAGTCAGCTCATTCCAATGGCACAATTTTATCAAAACCTTGTACAAAATCAACCGGCACCTGCGCAAAATCAAATAGCGCAACAGAATCAAGTAAGTTTTAAATTTTAATTCATCTTATTTAAAAAAACATATTTTTTTAGGCTCCTTTTGATTGCTATCAAAAGGAGCGGGTCTAAATTGTTACCTTCGAAAAGAATGGAAATGTTGCACAATTCTATAAAATTTTAATTAATTATTAAAAGATTTTATTTTATAGAAGAATCTATTACATTAATATATTATTGATAATTATATTTTTTAACTGATTCAAAAGTAAAACGCAAATTCTATATAAGTTTATTACAAAAGTTTAGAATTTTTTTTTATTGTGTATCTTAATAGTTGAAACAAATAAATTAATATATAGCGACTTGTTTTTTATTTTTTAAATTTTAAAATGAAATAAATTTAATTGCAAAATAAAATTCATGTTGCTAAACTTTTGCAATATATTGAATATTGTCGATATTTTCAATTGTTTTTTATTCTTATTTCTCATTTTATTCATATTATTGAATCGTTGATATCTTCTAATATGATAATACTCTTAAATACGTTATTGAATTTACAACAATCTATTAATCAATAAACTAAATTCGAATGTAAACCTTAACAAGAAGTAAGTGATAGCCCTTATTGAATCGTAATTTTTTATAATACCAAGAATATCAAAGTTCATTTTTTTAATTTTTGTTCAAATAATTTTTGATTTTTTTTTCCATGATTTTTAGTGGTTCTTTATTTTGTACTTAATACAACATCCTTTAAATTTTTTTTTATTTATATAGCTCAATTAAGTAAAATATAATTTATAATATAATTATAATTTGATTCGGGTTTTTAAAAATTTTTTTATAATTTTTAAAATTTCTTTATTTTTTATGTTTAAATTTCAAAAAAAAATAATCAAAATTTTTAATAAGTAAAAAAATAATAAATTTTTTTAATAGTTTAAAAAATAATATTTAAAATATAAGAAAAAACAAAAAAAAGGAAACAAATAAATTTATTTTTAAATTTAAATTTTCAAATTTCAAAAAACTGGACAAAATTCTTTTTCAATTATTTTTTTTAAAACATAAACCTTAAATAATTAATATTTATTTTCAAAAATTTTATTTGAAATAATTCAAATATTTATAACAAAAAAGAAAAAAAAATTCTTTATATATTTATAAATATACAAATTAAATTTAAAATTGAATTTCATTTCAAGTCGTTTTGCTTTGGCTTATTGGAATAAGAAAATTGATTCGAATAGCTCTGATAAGACGATGACGATGAAGTTGGTATTCCGAATTCTTCTTTTTCTTTATAGTTTTCGATTGAATGCGTTCTTAGTTTTCTGGTTAAGATAAAAAAAAGGAAAAATAATTAGAAAAGAGTTATAACTGCATTTCTTAATTAATTTATTTACTTTGGATTCTCATGATACGATGAAGGCGATAAGTTTCGATTAAATGAAGGTTTACGGTGTGAAAAATTCTGATTTGATCCACTAAAACTAAATTTTAATGAGATTTAAATTTAAAACTACCAACTAAATTTTTTAACTAATTGCAAAAATAATTGCGATATTTCCAATACAATTAAATGTTTAACAAGCACATTTTATTTTGCAACTAAGTTAACTTTTTATTAATTAAATTAGCCAAAAAGTTGTTCTTACTTGTTTACAAACGGTGCTAAATGGTTAAAACTAGGGCTATTGTTGTTTTGATTAAAGTGCTGAAACTCATAAGGATGATGATTGGCAAAATAATGATGTTTAGATGGTTGTGGTGTGAAATAGTTGCTATTATGTTCCCAGTCTTCTCTTCTTGAACTCATTTGAGGTGTAGAATATTCTTTTTTGGAAAAGTGTCGACTTGATTTGTAATTATTAGAGTCATAATTATTAGATTTAGAAAAGTAATCTTTTTTATTATGGTTATGAGAACTATTCGAATGGTATTTATTATGCGAGTTGTTATTGTAATTATTTTGATTGTTAAAAGAAGTTGACGGGTTCTGCGATGAAGAAGAATATCGTTGTTGAATAGGCGGATTTGTATTGAATAGTTCTACCTCACGACTATTCGAAAATTTTTTGTACAAATTTTTTATTTTTTCCCAATTCCATGAAGATGTAAATTTAGACACAAACACCCATAAATAATTCCTCCATAGCTTTATTTTTTCCGGATCCGAATAAATAGTTAAATGATCATTTATTTTATCACCTATTTCTAATATATGCTTTTTTATTTTATCCAAATGTTCTTTCTCGGATAAATTTGTTTCTTTAACATCAATATTTTTTAATGCTTTTTTAACCGGTCTTAAAATATTCTTGCATTCGTTAAAAGTCTTTTCGCTAAGAATAATCTTCTTTTCTTTTGAATCGGGTTTTGAATTTGCTAAATTTTGCTTTGATTTATTTGAGCGATGTTTATCAGTTTGCTCTTGATCACTGTTTATATCCTCGTGGTCCATTGAGTTTTGATGATGATGATGATGGTGGTGGTGATGATGATGGTTTGAGTCTTCTCCTGAATTGTTTCTCTTCTTTTTAGTCTCACTGTTCGTTTCACTATTATTATCAGAGTCTATTGAATCATTCAAATTACTGTTTGTATTGCTCTTGTGTTTTCTCTTTGCTTTATTAAGCTGCGAATTGGACGAGTGGTTTGGATGGGTAGAATTAGAGTTTGTATTGTTTTGATTTGAATTAGAACCGCTAGAAGATTCGAAATTGTTTGATTCGGTGTTTTTATGTTTACGACTAATAGATGTGCTTGTTTTGTGATTGTCTTCGGTTTGAGCCAATTTTGATTTCCAATTAGGACCATATTTTTCAACATTTATTTGATTTTGTAAAACTTTAATCAAATAATCAATACGTGTTCTTAGATGCTTCGACTGAGGTTTTAATTTAATCAAATCTGTTTTAGTAGTCTCTGATTGTTTCTCTTTGCCTTCTGGCTTTGTTTCTTGTGAGATTAGAATCTTGCTAGCCAGTTTTAACTGTGGATCGGCTTTAATCCATTCCCAGTTTCCGTAGCCATACTCGTAAATCCCTTTAAGCAGTGCTTTGTCATCTTCTACGGTCCATTCACAATCCCAGTATGTTTGCTTTAGTTTTGTCTTAAATTGTATGTCTAAATTATTCGAAGATGGCAACACAAAGCTCGATAATGGTTCAAAATACTTCTCTGAATCGAGAATTTGCTGTGCATAGAGTTTAACTCCGTTTATGATCACTATAGGTCCTTTTTCACGTGATTTTGATGAATTGTTTTTGTCAGATTTATCTTGCTTTGCCAATTGATCATTTAGAGCCGATTTACACAAACTTTGCATTTTTTTCGCAAATTCAATTAAACAAGCCTGAGATTTTTCTTCTAAATTTGCGTCTTGTGCGATTGTATCTATGCGCATTAATGGACACGGAAATTTACGGTATGAGCGTACAAAGCGTCGAATTTCCTGAGCATTAAGACCTTTGAAAAAGTGTTCAGAAGAAGACAATGATTTGTTTTTTGATTTAGAAGATTTAGATTTAGATGAAGATGATTTCTGATGTTCGTCATCTGACGAGTTCTCCTCCGAGTCTGCTCCATAATCTTCTTCGTCCTCTTCGTCTTCTGATGATCTTTTATTTGATTTTGATTTCTCTTGTTTTGTTCTATTACGTCGAGATTCGAATTGAATCAATTTTAATTTTTCATTTTCTTCTTCAAGTTGTAATTTTTCCCGTTCCGATTCGGGTATGATCTCGTCCCAGCATTTTTCATTTGCCGAATTAGTTGGATTTGTTTGATTTAGGCTTAGAATCGGCTCATCTTCCATGGTTGAAAATGTAGCTACTTTAAATTGAGACAAGAGTTCTTCGCTTGCTGATAAATGTGAAGAACTTTCTTCTCTTGTTTCAGCTCTTTTTAAAATCTCGTCAATGTCATATTCTTCTTTTTCTTTTTCTTCATCTTCGTTTGCAGCCAGTGAATCTTTTTCTTTGAACAACTCCTCAGCCCCAAATTTCAATATTGAGTTTAATTCTTCTTTAGTAAACGGATTAGAACCCGATGATCCGCCAATGTTAAGATTATTCAATACTGTTCTACCAGTAGTGTCCATTCGCTGAATGACTAAATGATCTAGTACCATTTTTTGTTTAGCTCTTTCCACAATATCTTCTTCAATACTGTTTTTGGACACCAATCGGTAGATGTTAACTTGGTTTTTTTGGCCTATACGATGTGCGCGTGCTTGAGCTTGCAAGTCGTTTTGAGGATTCCAATCCGAGTCGTAAATAATCACTGTATCGGCTGTTGACAAGTTTATACCAAGACCGCCAGCTCTTGTAGATAGCAAAAAGCAAAAATCTTCTGAGTCTTCTTTATTAAAATGATCCAATGCTTGTCTTCTAATTTCGCCTTTAATCGAACCATCCAGTCTTTGAAAAGGAAATCTACGAAATTGTAAATACTCGGCTATTATGTCCAACATGCGCACCATCTGAGAAAATATCAAAACTCTGTGTCCAGTTTCTTTTAATCGGCGCAAAAGTTTATCCAACAAAAACAACTTTCCACTGCCTTTTATTAGTTTGTCTAAATTTTCACCTGGTCGCTCATCTCGGCGAATCAAGTAAGCATGATTAGAACACTTTTTCAACTCCATCATTATATTTAAAAATGAATTGACATTTCCTTTAGAACCTTTGGCCAAATCTTTATAGTTTTTAGTTAATATCAATTTGTAATATTGTTTTTGTGTTTTTGTCATTTCGACGCGTAGAATTTGTTCTACTTTAGCAGGTAGAGATTTTTCTACGTCTTTTTTTACTCTGCGTAGTAAATAAGGTTGTAATTCTTTGTGTAAATCTTGAAAACGAAGACCATCGGTAAGAACCGATGAGTATTTATTGTCAAATTCTTCCCAGTTTTCAAACTTCTCTGGCATTATGAAATGCAACAAAGCCCAGAGTTCTTTTAGAGAGTTTTGTAGAGGTGTACCAGTAATTAGCAAGCGATGATTTGTGTCGAATTTGATCAGAGTTCGATAGAGCAAAGAATCTTCATTTTTAAGTCGATGTGCTTCGTCTACAACTAATGCTGCCCATGAAACACTATTAAAAAATGCTTTGTCTTTAAGAAGAATTTCATAAGTGGTCAAGATTGCATTGCATTTTATTTTTTTGTTATCTACTGGATGAAACCATTCGTATTGTTGGATCATAGAACGCGAATTCGAGTCGCCCAGATAAATAACAAAATTAACTTCAGGACACCATTTTTGAAACTCGCGTTGCCAGCCCTGGATGGTCGAGAGAGGAATAACAATTAAAAATGGTCCGTATAAATTATGCTCATTGAATACATAGGAAATAAACGATATTGCTTGAACTGTTTTGCCTAGACCCATTTCATCGGCTAGAATTATTCCATTTTGTTTGCACCACGAGTTGGCTAACCAGTTTAAACCATCTAGTTGATAGTCGCGCAGTTTTAGCTCCTGGTCACTACGGCCCAAATAATCCGGCTTCTCTTTTAAAGCCACAAATCTTGGCCGAACTCTAAGCACTTTTTGACTCTTTACATTAACTGGCGGAAATGTGGTTACATTTTGTCTCTTTTCGTACTCTTCAATAAGCTTCGCAAATCGTTTCTTAATCAATTCACCATCTTCCCATGTGCACTCCGAATACGGCAAACCCTGCCATTTGCATAAATAATCAACTGTGCCAGTTTGTGTTGTGCTTTTATTATCGGCTATGATTCGTTCTACAAGACAATGTGTTTCAAGTAAATTGTCCAACATTTCTGATTGACAATCCATGTATTCTTGATCCTCTGGTGACAAAGCTGCTTCTATTTTCGATTGTCGTATTTCTTCTTCTTTTCTAAGATAATTTTCCAGTTTTTTTATTCCTTTAACTTTTTGTTGTAAAAGTGATTCTTTTGATTCCCATGTATTATGCAAATGAGACCATCCTTCCCATTTTATTAAATACTGACTCTCACAAGCGTTTTTCTCTTTTTCAACATCGAGTCCCGAATTCGGATCGCCGTACTCTTCAACATTATAAATTGCTGTCTTACTACCAATAGCACCTACACGGCCTATCCGATTTTTTAGCACTTTTTCAATTGTTTCCACATTCGAATCCGGTTCGCTCTTTGCATTATTTTGCGTCAAGCCCAAACTAGAACTTGACTTTGACTTTTCTTCACATTCTTCATCTTCATATTTATAAATCATATCATCTGTGTCTGTATTATCATCATCAGTTTGCTCGCAATAATTTATTTTCTTATTTGTAGATCTTCGATTGATCGAAGATTTGGTTGAATTTTGTTTTTTCTTAGTTCTATTCGAAGTTCTAGTTGTTTTGTTTGATTTTGCAGCTTTTTTTTTTGATTTTTTTTTAGACTTTAAGCGTGAAGATCTTCGAAAGAGATCTTCATAGTCCGAGTCATCTGATTTGTCATTGTTCGAATCACTTGAATAATTCGAGTCATCAGTATCATTATCGTCAGAGTCGTTCGTGTCGTCTGAATCATCATAAGAAACATCCGAGTCTTGATTGGAGTTCGACTCGTCTTCGGACCGTTGATCCGAATGGTTCTCGTCCTCGTTATCCTCTTCGCCTTCTTCTTCTTCCTCTTCGTCTTCCTCATCAGATGAATACTTAATTTGTTTATTCTTTGATTTAGCAGAATTGGATTTCTTTTTAGATCGATCATTGTCCGAGTCGTCCAGACTCTCCGAATCGTCCGAATCGCTAAGTCTACTCAACTTTTTTTTATTCTTGTTATTCTCTAGACTATTTGTTTTTATTAAAACTTGTGTAGAAGCTGATTTTGATGTTGATGATGCCATTTGCAATTAAGTTAAATACAATTTAATCAAAATCATTAAAAATCTAAATCTAAATATTGAAACAAAAATAAATAAACACAAATAAACACTTGTTAAATTTGACCTAAATATTCAAAATTTGCTAAATTTGTCCAAATTTTCTATCCACTTATCTATTCATTTAATTTGATTAAATAAAAAATAGAAAAAAAAAACAAATATTTTTTAATTTAAAAATTAATTAAATAAAGTTTTTAATCTGTTATGGATCAATTAGAAAATTGATTTATTCGATCAATTTTGGAGCATTTTATTTTAATCTTTTAGGTTAAGCCTATGCAAATACAAAGCACGTTTCTCTTAATCGCATCATTAACTTTAAATTCAACAAGAATATATCCAAAACTGTTCATTTTTTGCTCATTTTAAAGCAATTTTTTATTTCATTTTACTTATTATTTGAATTTACATAAAAATTGATTTTAGATTTGAAATTTATTAGCAAAATTTTTTTATTCTAATTTTTCTCAATTAAGCTAACTTTAGCCAAACACTTGTGAATTGTTTGAAATTCATTTTTATACACAAAGATAAATCAATTAAATTTAAAATCAATTTGAAAAAAAAATTAAATTTCGAATTTTTTAATATTTTTTTTTTTAAATTATTATTATTATAAAAATTATAAATTTCTTTCTTATTTTGTTCATATAAAAAATCTAAAACAATATTTATATATATAGTATATATATATATATATATATATATATATAAAAATAAAATGGTATTATTTTTTTGTTTCATTTCTTTGAAATAAGTTTTTATATATGTTTCGCTTTACATATACATTGAAATATTTTAGCAGAGTATAGTATAGTATGGTATATTATAGTTTGCTTTTAATTTTGTTTTTATAATTTGAAATTTGCAATTTTAAAAGTAGAAAAAGTAACAAGTAAGTAGAAATTTGAAATGATGAATATATGAAATATAGAAATGCGTTAAAACTGTGTATGCTTTTTTTATGTGTTTATTTCAAGTTATTTTTTTTTTTCAATTTGTTTCTAAGCGCATGTTTTTTTCAATTCAGTTGCATGCAAATTCAAGTTTTATTCATACTCGGCTTCAAAATGTCTTGTTTTGTTCTATATCTAGTTTTATATAAATGAACAATTCTATTCAAAGATAAAAAAATTATTTTATTGATTTTTTTTTCTGATATAAATCTCTCTTGATTTAGAACCAAATTAAAAATAAAATTCTCTCTCACATATATATATTTAAGTACCTTGAATAAAATAAATTTAATTTTAATCAGTAAATATTAAGCAAAATATTTACGCAATTGGAAAATAATAAAATATATTACATATATCTTCTTTCAAGAAATAATATTTACTTTTAATTTTTTTTATTTTTGTTAGACGAAACATGTCATATCAGAATATTTTTGAATTATTTTCAATCAATACATAGACTAATAAATAAAAATTAAAAAATATTTGAAAAAAAAAACAAAAAACTTAAACTTTTATTATTAAATTAAAATTTTGTTTAATAAAATTTGCCAAGTTTTTATTGTTAATATTTTATTTTAAAAAAAAAATAAATATATAAAAAAGATTTTAAATAAAAAAATAAAATATTTTATTTGTTGAATTTTTATTTATTTGAATCGCTTGAATGATTTTCATAAAAAAATAATTTATTTTTTTTCTTTTTAGAATAACAAAATGGACGACGAGAACAACAACAGCACTTTGCAACAAGTCTCGGCACAATCGTTAGCCTTAAGAGTGCAGAAAAAGTTAGCATCGAAAATGTCAAATAAAAACGTAGCCAAAATATTCATAGACGATACAACAGGTCGATTGTTGGACAATTTGCAAAAACTTGTTAAAGAATATTCGAATAGTAAGAAACAGGCCGAGTCAATACTAAACGATATAATAAAAGTAATTGTTAAAATTGGTATATTGGTCAAAAATGAACAATTGACTCAAGACGAGCTGAAAATGTGCAACAATTTTAGACAAACGTTTCACTTGTTTGCCAAATCGGCGCTTAGTTTTTACGAAATTGAATACACATTCGATCATAAGCATTTGACCAATTTGCTGACTACTTGTCATTTACAAATACATGCAATTATAAAACAACATTTGACTGATAAGTCTAAAAACCGTGTTGATAATGTATTTAGCTTTTTTGTAGATTATAAATTCTTGGAGGATATTTTCAAGCAAGAAAAGTACTCTTCAATAATGAAGCTGATTGTTGATGATGCCAGAAAGTTGCTTGATGAAGGTCTTCTTTGAATTCAATATTTTATTATATTTTTTATTTCTTTTTTTTTTTTAAATAAAAGCATCGAATTTTGAATTTTTTTTATTTATTTTTTTTTTTTATTAAATTATTTTTTATTTAAAATATAAAATTAAAAGTAGACATTTTTTTTTAAATTTTATATTTAAAATTTATTAAAACCAAATTGGTAAAATTTCTAAATGAGATCAAAAAAAAATCTAATAAATTTTATTTTTTTTTTTATTTGAATAAAATTTTTATTTTATTTTATATAATTTTAGTGTTTTCTTTTATTTAAAAAAAAAAAATAATAAAATACTTGACTGTTTTAGTTAAGGGTTTTGTTTTAATCGAGTACCTTATGTAGCTAGGCAACAAACTAAAATTAAAAAAAAAATAATAATAATAATAATAATAATAATAATAAGATTTCAATTTTTATACGATTTAGAAGAATATTAAGAAAATAATTATTTCAAATATTGTAAAATAATTTTAAAAAAAAATAATATGCTTCAAATGGGAAATTGTCTAAAATCGAAAAATCAAATAGTAGAAAATACAAATCAACAAGTAGAAACAAATAAAGCTAAAAGTAAAGCAAAAAAAGAGAATAAAGAGAATTTAAATAATGATAGTAAAATAGTGATAAGTGTAGTCGGATTAGATGACTCGGGTAAAACAACACTAGTAAAGGCATTAAGAGGAGATAAAGATTTAAAAGATGTAGTAACTACAGTAGGCTACGAACCACATCAAATAAAGTACAATTCAAAGCATAATATAGTCTTATACGACTTGGGCGGCGCCTCGCGAGTCAGAGACATTTGGAAACACTATTTAGCCGAATCATACGGATTTATATTTGTTATTGACTCGAGCAATCGTAATCGTTTAAACGAATCTAGATCAGTATTTTCGTCTTTTATTGAAAGCGAAAAAGTATGGGCAAAACCATTCTTAATGTATTTTATTATTTTTTTTTATTTTAATTGTTAAAATTGAAACAAAAAGAGCAAAATTTTATTTTATTTTTAATTAATCAAGTCTTGGAAATAAACAAGACCAAGCGAATTCATTAGACGAAAGCGAAATAGTTCAATATTTAAATATAGAAGAATTGGCAAATAAGTTTCAAATACCTTGCAGAGTTGTAAGTTTATTTTAAGATTTTTTGTTTTTAATTTAAGTTTTTTTATTGTTACTTAAGGAAACTTGTACAGCCATAAGTGGATCTGGAAAAAAAATGGACAAATCGATTAAAACGGGTTTTGAATGGTTATTCAAACATATACAAACAAATATAAAATATCTTAAAGAACGAACAGATAATGATGTGCAAGCACAAAAGTCAGAAGAGACAAAACTAAAAAGAGAAAGATCAGAACGGATTAGAGCTAAATGGGATAAAGAAAAGTAGCATAGAATTTAATAGAATTTTTTTATTAGTAAAATTTTAAATATTTAGCTTTTAAGTCCTGGTTACGATGAGAAAGATGATGAGAGAGAGATTTCGAATAATCCATGGAAAAGATTAGATGAAATGAAGCTAAAAGATTCAAATTCAAAAACAACACCAAATGTAAAATTAACACCATACGAAAGACAATTGATTGACGAAATGGAAACAGGCTCCAAGTCGCGTTTGACTACAATCAATGAAGAGAATAAAAACAAATCAAAGCCTTTTAGAAATAACAAACTAGTTCCTTTAGACGACAGAGCAGAGTCGGACATAATAAAAACAAAATCAAGTGCATCATGGGCTTTGGTAGATCCTCGTAAGTAGCTTTTAAAAATGCAAAATAATATAATACTAGTTGAAATTATTTATTTATTTATTTTTTTTAAATTAAAGCTGTATCAAAGAAAAATGCTCTACCAGCTTTGTCATACAGATCCAAATACGATGTTTTTTAAAATTTTATTTCAAACTTAATTTTTGCAGCATTTTATCATTTGAAAATTTTTTAATTTAAATCTCTTTTAAATTTTTGTTACTTTAACTTGCAAAATTCATTCAAAAAAAAACTGTATTTTTGATTCACCTAATATTTTCTATCTTAATAAAAAAATTTATTTAAATTTTTTAATTTAATTTATTATGTTTTTAAAATTGGGCTTAAATTTGAATTGAATGTATGACTATAAAAATATGATTAGATTAAATTTAAATGCGAAATAAGAAAAAAAGCTAAAGCAGCAGTTAAAGATGTAGCACTATTACCGTCACTATGTTATATAAATTAAAGCTTAAGCTAGATAATTTACTAGACAGAAGAATAATATATATTGTTGAAAAATAAATTTCGCTTTATGAGAATGCAATTCTATAGTCACCTAGCGCAATTTATTTTGCAACAAAAAAAAACAATGTTTTTATTTTTAACTGTTTTTATTCAAGCAATGATAATATCTAAAAAAAAAAATTATTTTTAAAAAATATTTAAATAAAAAATGTAATATTTAGTATAATCGGTTAATTGGATTTTCAATATGAGAGTTATTAATTTAAAAAAATGATTCAAACAAAAATAAAACATTTAAATTCTCTATCTTAAATTTTTAATTTATAAATTTTTTTTTAAGCTTAATTTGAAATATGATGTAATATGATATACAATGTAATTATTTAATTTAAATTAAGTAAAATAATCTTTTTAAGAAGAATAAAATTTAAATTTATTGAACCTTTAAGATTATAGATACAAGATTTAGATAATTTTGGTATATTTTAAAAAATTAATCTAGTTTTTTTTTTTTTAAAAGTGTATCAAGTACTTTAATTGTTTGATTATAAATAATAAAGATATTGTCAAAAGCTTGTTTTTTTTATTCGTGAATTATTTATTCAAAACATTTAAATAAGATTCTATTGCCTCTGCTCAAGTTCATAGTCAAAAATATAAAAATAAGCTGCAACTTGAGCCAAATACCAATGAAAATAATATTTTTATAGTTTGAATTTTTGTGTTTACTTTTTTAAGTCAAAATTTAAGTTTTTTTTTTTTTTTTAAATTGGGAAATCTATTTAAATGCATACATAATACTTGTGACTTTGAGTTACAAGTTTTCGAATTAGTACCGTATTCCCTTGCTAGATATTGCAGCACCCAAAGTTATAACAACAGTCAGATAAATTATAACATTGGTGAGATGTCATTTGGAGCATTTGAAGCCAAAGATGCATCTTAACTTTGGGTGCTGCAATATCTAGCAAGGAAATACGGTATAAAATTTTATGTTTTTAAGTAAAAATGTTATAATATTATTTGTTGCAAATCAATTGCGTTATAATATAATATTACATATTCCCTTGCTAGATTTTACAGCACCCAAAGTTAAGATGCCTCTTTTGCACATGCTCTAAACATGGAATCTCAATAAAGTATTTTATGCAACATAAAATTTGCCGGATTTGAGAGGTAACGCGGCATTAAATCCAAGTAAAAATTGAATCAAAAACTATTTATAATTTTTCATGAATTTTTTTAAAATATTTCAATTTTAACTTGGATTTAATGCCACGTTAGTTCTCTATGAAATCTATTAAGTATGCAACATTTTATTAAATTAATAAATTAGTTTATTTCAAAATAGGTTTATGTTATTACATATTAAAATAAATAAATAATTGATAAAACAATATCAATATAATTCTATTTTAGTATAATGTTTTAAAATTTTTAATTAATGTAATACCTTTTCTTTTGATAAAATAAATCTATTAAATAATCTTTTTATTTTAAAGATATATTTAAAAAAAATTTTGTTAATCATTTTTTTACAATTTTTTTTACATGTTCTTTCTTAAAGGCTTGATTGAATAATACTAGAAAAAAATACTAAACTAATTCTTAATTTAATTGCTTTTATAAATTTATTATTTTTTTTTTTAATTATTAAAAATAAGAGGAAAAAAGACCGTTATGGAATTGAAATTAAAAATAAATTTTTACTCATAAGCATTCAAATATATATTGGACCAGTTATACGAGTAAATATAAATTTTAATAATAAGACATTACATTAATTAGATAATTAATGTTTTATAAAAGAGAAATTTTTTAAAGTCTAAATTCAGAATTGAAATTTAAAAATAAAAAAATAAGAGATTAAATATACTTTGTGTATTTTTTATTTTCGAAATTTAATATTATATTATGTAGTTGCAATATTTTTCAGCTTAGTTGTTATAAAATCAGAAGAAAATTTTTTCAATTAATTAGAAAAATTCTCTTAACAAGTAACTCTCTCTCTCTCTCTCTCTCGCTTGTTTATCAAGCAATATACTTATCCTGGAGTCTTTTGATTAAAACTAATTAAAAAAATATGGGTACAAATTTCAAGTCTAGAAAATATATATATAAATATGATATTTTTTTATCGATTTATTGGAAAAATTTCTAATTAAGTAAAAAAAAAAAAATAAAATTCAATTGATCATTTAACATTTATAAGAGTGAAATTGTAGAATTATTTTTGATTAATTTGTATATGTATTTTAAGAGCAAGCATAAAGCATAAAGGCTTTAAATTGGCCCTAAAATATTTCTAACTCGAACTTAAGAAATTAGTTAGATTTGTCCTCGAGATGAAAGCTCGTTTCGTTTCGTTTCGTTTTGTTTTGTTTTGTTTCATTTCGGGTTTTGATTGATTGAATTAAATGTTTTGACAGAGCTAAAGAGAAAAAGAGAAAAAGAGAAAAAAAATCATTATTAAAAGTTTATAAAATTAATCATATTAAATTTCAAAATCAAAACGAGTTTAACTTTATTTCAGATCCCAGTCCCAGTCATTGAGAAAACTGAAAACACAAGGCAAATAAATTTTAATTAAAAAAAAAGAAAAAAAAAAAGTAAATCGATTTAAAATAAAATAACAAAAAATAAAAAAAAAAAAGGCAAAATAAAATTATAAATTCTAAAACACTATGGAATAAAAAGTGTTTTATCGTGATTGATTAAAGTCAGACAGGCTCAGACCTGTGGGACATCGATATTGAACAATTTTAAAAAATTTAGATTTTTGTTTAAATTGTTACTAAGAGCGCAATTAGCTTTCAAAAAATAGAAATAAATAAAATATTAAAAAAAAAAAAATAACTATTACTTTTATTTTAATATAACGCCTCGTGGAAGTATTTCATTAGAAAATTTTTTCATATTATTATTGAAATAATTTCTATAATGTTATGGTTTAATTTGAATAGAAGAATAAGAATAGAAGATTGAATTAAATTTAAATGCGAAATAAGAATAAAAAAAAAAGAGAAAGCATGATTTACTTATGAAACTATTACCGTCACTATGTTATGTAAAATAAGGCTTAAGCTAGATTATTTACTAGACAGAATATATATATATATCTTTATTGTTGCAAAAATAATTTCGGTTTTTGAGTATATAATTCAATAACCACATGACGCAATTTATTTTGCAACAAAAAAAAACGATATTTTTTTCTAACTATTCTTATTCAAGCAATTTGTTTGAATAATACCTGTTTGTTCAAATATTTTTTTTTAATAATAAAAGTTATTTTTCAATTGTATTTGTATTTATGTGTTAGTGTTTATATTATTTTATTAAAAATTAAACAAATTAAATTAATATTATATAGAATTACATAAAAATGGCAAATTTTGCCTTTTTTTCGGAAAACAAAATACTAAAGCTTATAGCTTAATAATTTGTTTACTAATTTTTAGAACTAATTTTATATTTACAAATTTTAATAAAAAATATAAAAAAGAAAAATTATTTCTTGGGACGTAATTAGAAAATTTTTGGTTAATCAGGTATTACGTATTATGCCAAACGCTTTATTTTTCTGGCTAAATTCAATAAAATTAGAAAAAAAAATATATATATTTAATTATATACATTAATTGTTTTTATTTAAGAAAAATAATTAATTTATTAATTAATTAATTAATTAAAAATAATTCAAAGCAAAATTAAAAGATCTAATTTTAAGAGAAAAAAAAAATGTTTTACTTGATTGAATTCAAGTAAAGATTCAACATTAAGTTATTTGTATATATTCAGTTGATTAACATGTTCAACACGAGTTTTTAAAAAAAGTACTAAATTAATATAGAAAAAAAAAACAGACTTATTAACAGGAAGAGAAGAATTGTTGCAAAGAGTTTTAAAATTAAATTTAAAAAAGCAAAAGCATTTTAGTTTAAACACTATTTTATGATAAAGTTTCAAATTTATTATAAATTTAATTTACTTTTATTAATTCAAAACAAGACCAAGTAAGTTCCAAGTTATATTCATTAAATTTTAAATAATTCAAGAGCAAATTGATAGTTTTTTTTTAATTTTTTAACAAGTAAAATGTTTAGTTATGCTCTGTTTGAGTTGTTTTATTGTAAATTGATACAACTAGTCTAATTTATATAAATAATAATAATAATATCCAATCTATCTTGTTATCTTGTTACACCCGTACAGAATAAACAGATAATCAAATTAAATCTAATTAAAAAAACTAAAAAAAGAGCTCTTTATACTCAAAGAACAACATCAAGAACAACAATTACAACAACAACAACAACTACAACAAAATATAGAAGAAGAAGAAGAAGAAAAACTAATATTCTGTTGTTACGATTATACTTAAACTAGGTTAGGGATAGAGTAATTTATTTATACATATAAATAGTTTATATTTTAAGATAGTAAAATCAATTTAGATCTTAAAATAAAATAAATCAAATACTATATATAAATATATAAATATATAAATATATGAAAATTTATTTTATTTCAAAATACACATCGAAACAAAAAAAGAAAAACACTTTTGGGAAACTTTATTTATTAATATTAATATTAATAATAATAAAAATAAAAATTTTATATTTAATCAAAAACCCGAGTTCTTATCGATCTCGAGGCTTATTAAATTTAGAAACAGTCTTGAAACAAAAACAAGATTAGAAAAAAAAAAAAAATTTTTTTTTTTTTTTAAATATTTATTGCTGAATTACCTATTTATTAAACACATTTAAAAAAAAAAATAAAAACTATTTATTAAACTTGAAGAAAAAAAAAAAAATTTTTTTTTATTATAGGGTTAAAATAAACTCTCTGTTTTTCTCAAGTATCTTTCAATAAAATAAAGTAAGCATATATAAATAAATACTGTAAATACATACATACATACATTCATGTATAAATGTATATTTATTTCTTTTTCTTTCTTTAATTTTTGCGATACCTAAAATACCATTTAATTAAAGTAATAAAATAATAAAAAAATTAAAAACAAAAAAAAAGAAGAAAATTATGAATATTTTTGAAAAATACTTAAAGCATTTTCAGACTTTAAGTTCTCCTTAATATAACTAGAATAATTATAATAATTTTCTATTTTCTATTTGAGAAATTTTCTTCTTTTTAAGCATAAAGAGAGAACGAGAACGAGAAAAAGAGTGAAAATATAGGAATTTTTATTTATTTTTATTTATTTCAACAGGGAATCAGAGATTAATAATAATATAAAAAAAAAAGTAAGTATTTAGGTGCTGATTAATTAAACACACAACTATCGGTCCGAAAAAAAAGATAAACGATTAGCGTTTATATTTTAGTTATTGTTTTTATTGTTGTTATTGTTGTTGTTGTAGTATTTCTAAATTAACAAACAACAATAATAGCAAAGACGCGTAAAATATAGGTCTAAAGTATATTAGACGAAAGAAAAGGGCTAGGGCTTTTTTCTATTTTATTTTATTTCATTTCATTTCATATTTCATATATGTTTATTAGTATTTTAAATGTTAGAATTAACCTATTTTAATGATCATCATCCTTTATGAGGATTTAAAAGTCGTATTGTTTTTTTGTATTTTTTTTTTCTCTTTTTTTTTTGTTTAAATATCTATTTTTTAGTTTATTTTTCAAAAAAAAAAAAAAAAAGAGAAAAAAGACGCATCTTTAGTTTAGAGTCTAAAGTATATTTAGGTTTTAGTCATATTAATGAGAGCAAAAGAGAAAGAGAACGAGAGAGAGAGAGAGAATGAGAAAGAAGAGAAAAAAATATGAATTCCAGTTAAGTTTACTGATACAGCATTTCTTTTTTTTATTTTCTAACAACTGGAAAAGGTGGAGCATAAGTTTAATTTCTAAGCACCAATAACAACTAATAAATAAAAAGAGCATATAATAAACTTTCTATTTAGTTGTTATGTTATTAATATAAATATTAATATTGCCTACCTGCCTAGATGTTTCTTATCGGCATAACCCAAATAGAAATAAAAATTAGAGTGTGTGAGTGAGTTAAGCGAGTGAGGCAAACGAGGCTGAAACAAACACAGAATTAAATTTTTTTTATTTTATTTTAGTTTAGTTTAGTTGTTAGTTGTTAGTTGTGTTTTAAATTATAATAATTTATTTATTTTTATTTTATTTTATTTTTTATAGAAATAAATTCTCTCTATTTTTCTCTCTTCTTTGTTTTTAAAACTAAAAACAGAACACTAGAATCCTTAGAATAACTAAAAATAACGGCAGAGAATTTTAATATACCCGAATGACTTTGCAAATTATAATTTATTTTTTGTTTTTTTTTTATTCTTCTTCTTCTTTTTCTTCTATTCTAGAAATGAAAAAAAAATATATATAAACAAACCCCCAAGGTGTATTAGAGGAGAACAAAACGAGAGAGAGAGAGAGAGAAAGAGAGTGAGCACAACAAGAATCAATGAAAAATATATGAACTTAGATTAATATTAATTTCTTCTTCTTCATCTTCTTTTACTTCTACTTCTACTTCTACTAAAAAAATAAAGAAAATCTAAAAAAAAAAAAAGAATTTTTTATTTTAAATTTCTAAGCCAATAAAATATCACCTAGGTCACGATAACACAAAATATAAAAATATATAAAATAACAACAAAAACAACAACAACAACAACAAGCCTAAATCACATGCCTTTTTTGTTTCTAGTTTGCTTGTTGAACAAAAATAAGAAAAAAAAAAAAAGAAAACTTTTAGAAATACTTTTTATTAAAATTTTGTTGTAGTTGTTGTTGTTGTTGTTGTTTTTACTTATTCTAAAGGGATATGAACATATTAGTATTTATAATATAAATTTTTAAGACAAATTGTGCTAACTTTATTTATTTTGACATATAAAAATATTTTCTAATGATCCTTGTTCACTCTAAATAAAAACGTGTTTAAAAAAAAAATAAATAAAATAAAAAAAAAATATTTTTTAGAATTATTTTTTTTTTTTAAATAGAGAATGTCATCTAGACGTAAACAGTGTAAACCGAAAGCAGCATTCGGTTTAACTGAAGAATTAAATAATAATAATAATAATAATAATAATAATAATCAAAATAATCAAACTAGTAATAATATTAATATTAATAATAATCAAATAGAACAATTTCAAAATGAATTGTTGGCGAACGAGAATCGAAAAAGAAAAAGAGAAGATGAAGAAACAGATGAACAATCGTTTAATATAATAGACGAATCACACATAGAACATCAAACGAGTTTAATAAATATGAAAGCGACCTCCTCGTTGGCAAGTTCGTCCAACCCGTCCTCGTCTTCATGTTCACCCAATAGTAATACTAATACAAATACAAATACAAATACAAATACAAATACAAATACAAATAATACAAATAATAATAATCAAGTAAATGCTGATGATACACAAAACGATTTAGACGAATACGTTGAAGGAGAAGTAGAGGAAGAAGACGAAGTAGACGAAGAAGAAGATGATATAGACGATGAACAATCACAATTAGAAAATAGAACACAAATGTCCAATTTAGAAGAAGAAGAGTTTAATTCAACTCAAAACAATTCACAATTAACAAATCAACTAAAACAAGAACAACAATCGAACAGCATGTGCATGTTGAACTCGTTTAACAGCACTTTAAACGAGTCTACATTGAACTCGATCAATGGCAGCATGTTGGCTCTAATGTTCAAGTGTAAAGTATGCGGCAAAGCGTTCAAACATAGGCGAAGTTTAAATCGTCACGTTAAATTACATTCAGGAGAGAAAAACTTCAAATGTCCTTATTGTACGACCGCATTTGCTCGTTCCGATCATCTCAAAGCACATATTAGAACACACAACAATTCTAAACCATACAGATGTTCGATTTGTCAATGTGGCTATTCCACACAAGCCGCACTTAAAGTACACATTGCACATCATCATTCAAAGTCTAAATTTAAATGTGTTTTATGCAATGATTTAGAATTTCATTCGCAGCTTGCTCTAGAGGGTCACATATACACTAAACATTCGTCCAAAGAGAATGCCGACTTGAACGATCTAATCAACGAGACAGCCACTATGAATCCAACTCTAGTACCGGTCGACGAACAAAACCCCAATAATAATAATAATAATAATACAATTAATAGTAATAGTCAAACTCCTCTAGTAAATAATCAAAATAGGACTAGATTAATTGATATTAATAATTGTCAGGAACAATTTAATAATTCCAATACTATTAATAATATTACTAAAATTGAAAATGATAATTTAATTGATGAACATGATTTAAGTAATATTAATAATAAAATAAATTTAATCATTTCTCCTAATACCAAATTCAAACTACAACAACAACAACAACATAATCAATCGACTCCTAAACAATTTAACAACAATTCAAAAACTTATTGTGAATTGTGTAATGCTAGATTTTCTAATACTGAATCATATCAAGCACATGTTAGATCTTGTCATCCAAATTTATTAATTAATTTAAATCAATCAAGCAACGAGAACAAATTAACAAATGATGATTTAATTATTAAAGAAACACTTTACTCGTGTGTGCCATGTTCTCAGCTAAATCTTAAATTAAACGATTATATGCAACATGTTAAAAAAGAGCATTGTGTTGAAGTATACCGGTGTATATTATGCAAACAAATGCAATTATTTGACAATTTAAGTCTATTAAAAGAGCACTTTTTTCTAATGCATCAATCGAGTAAAAGTGAAATATTTAAGTGCAAATTGTGTCCATCAAGTCAAGCACAATATCAAAATATAAACGAGTTACAATTGCATATTAAAACTAATCATTCAATTAATACAAATAATATTAATAATAATAATAATACAAATACGAATAACAATAATAATAATAATTTAAATTTAAATTATCCGTCTCCTGTACACGCACCAATGCCTCCACATTCAAACTCTTTGACCAAACTATTCAAATGTCAATATTGTGATAGCGATTTTGCACAATTAAATTCACTTAATCAACACATACAAATTGTGCATTTAAATCAATCACAACAAGCACAACAACAGCAGCAGCAGATATTCTCTTGTCAATATTGTCGTAATACGTTTACTAATAAACAACAATTGGAACGACACGTTAAAATCCATTTGTCTAGTATTGATTTAAAGTGTAATATATGTGATAGAATGTTTGATAATGAAAACAATTTGAATCAACACAAATTAACTCATACTACTAAAATATTCAATCAAGAACAAGCACAATCAAATCAAGTAACAGCAACTTGTGCTTTTTGTAAATCGTCTATTGAGAATGAGCTACAATTTAAAGAACATTTTAAAAAGCATAATAATATTGGTCAACAAAACCAACAACAACAACAGTCAAATAATAATAATAATAGTAAATCTTATATGTGTATTGTTTGTAGACAAATATTGACTAGTAATAATGAATACACTTTACACATGAAACATCATTTGAATAAAATACAAGCTCAAGCTCCACATGTTACGACCAATACCATAAATAAAATTCTAAAATGTACCAAGTGCCCTGTTAAATTCGAAAATGCTCAGGATTTACTTAATCACATGAAAAAGTTTCATTTAAATTTAAATTCAAATTTAAATACTAATTCAAATTCAAATTCAATTGATAATATTAATAATAATCATAATAATCATAATCATAATCATAATAATAATGAGCTTCCTTTATCGCCTTCTACTTCTTCGAATTCTTCTAATTCTAATAGTACTAGTAGTAATTTAAATAATTTAAATAATATTAATAATAATAATAATCATCATCAATTAAAATGTGAACGTGTCTCTCCAAATAATTTAGAAAATTTCATGTGCGAAATTTGCTCTAGTAAATTTGATAGTAATTTTAAATTACAATCTCATTTATTAATGAAACACGAGTCACAAACTACAAGCAGTTTTGTGTGTCCTGTATGTGACGAGACTTATCAAAGAGCTGATTTGTTGCTTCAACATACTCAAATACATGGTCCTGCTGCTAAAATATATAAATGTACTCAATGTACTTTATCATTTGTATTTAAATCACAACTAATTAATCACTCTTTTGTGCATCAACATTTATCTAAATCTATTGTCCAACAACAACAACATCAACAACATCAACAAATACATTTAAATAATAATAATAATAATAATTTAATACAACAAAAACAACAGCAGCAGCAGCAGCAGCAACAACAACAACAACAGCCTCAGTATGTTGTGCATACTAATCCAGACGGAATCAAAACATACACGTGTTTGACATGTTCAAAGACATTTGCCAATCAGCGCAATTTAAATGTTCATATTCGTATTCATACTGGTTTTAGACCATTCGAATGCGATGTGTGCAAACGAAAATTTACACGCAGAGAAAACCTACGCTCGCATATGAAATGCCATTTGAACTTGCGTCCATTTACATGTTCTATATGTAATCGCAGTTTTAGACGCAAGTCACATGTTGTTTCTCATATTGAAGTACATTTTAAATCTAAAATAAACAATTGTATTGAATGTTCAAAACAATTCGATGATTTGAAACTATTTTTAACACATTTAATCAAAGAGCATTCAATTTATGATAAAGAATTGTTGCAATTAATTAAACAAAAATCTATATTGGATTTAAACGAGTTTGATAATATTAATTTTGACCAACAACAGCAACAACAAACACAGCAAGATCAACAAACCCAACAACAACACCAACAACAACAACAAAATATACAAATAAATATTCAAAATAATTATGATCAAGATTGTTCAATAAAACAATCTGAAATGAATGAAGATGAATATTTAGATGAAGAAGAAGAAGAAGAAAACGGAGAAGGAGAAGGAGAAGAGAACGAATATTTTGATGAAGAGTTTGAAGAAAACGAAAATAATAGTCAATTGGACATGGACGAAAACGAGTATTATAACCAAGATAATCAAGATAATCAAACACAAGAATTAAAAATGAATGATAAAGATGTTAACAAGTATTTGGATTCTATTGACGAAAATGGACTAGTCGACGATGATTTAAACGATGACGAAATTGATTACACCGATTAAACTCATTTATTTTATTTTATTTTATTTTATATTCTTTTTTTTGTTTTGTTTTGTTTTGTTTTATATTAATTAATTTCTTAAAATTCTTAGTCTCATTTAATTAATTAAACAAATTTAGATGTCTACTCTGGGTGTATGTGTGTGATTGTGACTCATGTTTGTGTGTGTGTGTTTGTTTGTTTGTTTGTTTTTTATTCTTTTGGAAATTATTAAACACACAAAATCTAAGAAAATTATCTAAATTTATTATTATTATTATTATTATTTAATTTTTGGTTTTTGGACAGTATAACTTTGTTTTACTTATTTTACTTATATTATTTCATCTTCTTTAACTTTTAATACTACTACTACTACTAATATTACTATTACTATTACTATTACTACTATTATTTTTTTTTGTAAATTAAATTAAAAAAGAATTAAATTTTAAATAAATTCTTCTAATTTTAATTTTTTTTTTTTTTTTTTTTTTGTTTTCATTTATTTTCTTGTTGATGTATTATTATGTCAGATAAAACAAAAAAAATAATATTTCATTTCACAATTTTTTAAATTTTTTTATTTAAAATTAAAAAATTTATATAATAAAAAAAATAAAAAAACAAATACTTTAAAATTTATATAAAGTTTTTATTTTTTAATTTAAATTTAAAATTACAACATTTCCGGTTGATAAAAATTAAATTCTTCCTAATCGATACTATTCACTTTTACTTAAAATTATGATTAAATTAAAAGTATAAATAATCCTATACATTACAGCATTTTCAACTGACTGGAATAAAATTCTCTAAATTCCTATTATTATAATCATAATATACTTATAATTTTACTTATTTCTCTTAATGAAATTCAAGTTTATTAGAAATTTAAAATTTACTTTCTTAAATGTGATTAATAAGTGTCTATTTTTCATATCTTATTCATTAGGGTTAATTTGAAATAAATTATATGATTTTTTACATTTTTTACAAACAAACTTAATAATATTTTTAAAACAATTTGTTCTAACATTTCTTCAATCCAAAGTTTTTAAAAAAGAATTAAATTTGAATTGTTTCTAAAAATTATATTATATTAATGCTTGGATATACCATATTATTTATTAGCACTCTGAAATTTTGCCTATTATCCTTAGAAATAATGCTGAATTCAAGTGGACATATTTTTTTATTCAAAATCATTGAATCTGTATTATGCTAATTATAATTTTATTTAATAGTAATAAAAATAAAATTGAATTAGCCCATTTTTGGAAGAAAATGTGACATGTCTTTATCAAATGAACACTGATTTTAAAAAATTATATAATTACATTAACAAAAAATCGAAAAAGGCCAAAAAAAGACAATTTTTTCATAATTTAATTTAGTCTAATTTGGTCACATGTCATTTAGCATTTACTGACTTGTTACTAACTTAGACCCAAAACTTAAACAAAAATTATTATTTTGTGGCAATTTTCGGTTTTAAGGACATGTCATTAAAGCATTTTTTAAAGCAGTGTTCATTTGACAACGACATGTCATTTTATTTATAGTGACATGTCTCAAAAATCGAGCTTTTACTTTATTATAAATTTTTTGGTAAAATTACCAAACCATCGTTTTGGTAAAAAAACCTTAATCATAAAATTTTTTAAATCATCTCTAATAATGCTTATATTTTTTACTATGTATTAATCAACCCTTAGAAATTTAGCTGTATAACTACTAAACATTTGATGCACTTAAGCTTATCTGATCTTAACTCTAGAAACCAATTTTAGTTTTATCTAAAACTAACCATTACAAACTGTTAATTTAATTTTCTAATTTGAGGGCTTATAAATTATGGCAAATATTTTTTAAAAAAATAAAAAACTGATCAATTTTAATAAAATTTTATTCATTTTTTTTATATTTTAAATAAATAAACTAATTAATTAAACAAAAATATTAAGTTTTGATTCAAAATTTTGGACAGATTCTGCTTATACTTTATTTGATTTTAAATTGTAAATTAAATAAAAAAATAAAATAAAACTTTTATTAAATTAGCATTCTTTTGTTTTTGTTGATAATTTAAAAAACAAAATCAATTTTAGAAATTTAAAATATTTTAAACAAAAATAAACAAATTTTATTTATAAAAAAAAAAACATTTATACAGTTTTGTTAATTAATTTAATTTTTAAATTATTTGAGTCGAGCTACTATGCGAATAGTAGATTATTGAGCCTACGAAATTTACTAGAGCAGCTATTAGAAAGACTGGAAGCCATCTGCCACCGGATTTTACAACAAGCTCGGCAGTTAATGGTCCTATTAAAATGCCTGGTATTGTTGCGATTGTGTTTGAGATGCCGAATGTGATGGCGCTCAAGTTTGGTGCTATGTCTAAATGGTTGGCAAGATGACCACATGAATTGCAAGCCAATAATGCCATGCAGACAGAAATTATAACAAATGCTAATACTAAATTATCTACACTCATAAACACTAATAGACATATTGCAGGACCAACTAAGCCTATTGTAGTCATTATACGTCTCACCGAAAGTACTGTCCAATTGCTCACTATCAAAGAATCAGCCAAATGACCAGCAACTTAAAAAATTTATTAAAATTAATCATTTAATAAGAAATTTTTATTTATATTTATTTATTTAAAATTACTTATTCCTGCAAGCGAATTGATTATATAAGGAAGAGCTGTAAATGAAAGAGCGGTTGCGCTTACGCCCAAGTGTTTGGTTAAGTAAATAGGAAGCCACGTTGTAATTATATTAGATGTCCAACTCATTGAAAAATGTGCTAAATAGATAGACCATAATTGTGAATATTTGAAATAGTCAAAACAATTGGTGCGATTATTTATCTATAAAGTTTTAAAATTATAACCATTTAATATTGCTAATTAAAAAATGTTAGAATTAAAACCTTTGGAGGCACGATTATGTAGTCATCGTCTTCTGTAGTGATTCGAATCTCTTTAAAAGACATTATCCATGCAAATAACCACAAAAAACCTATTGAACCGAACAATATAAACATAGTTCTCCAGCCCAAATGCGGACATATCTATAAAATATGAAACTCTAATATAATTTAAACATTTTTTTTTTCGTTATTGTCTTACAATAGCTGCAACAGTTTGACCAACACTCCCGAATGCTACCAAGTATCCGAAAGCTCTTGATCTTTCATCGACTAATACACACGTGGAAAATATTTGTACTACTGCTGGTAAGCCAACACCCTCAGCCATACCAAGAGCAATCCGAGATATGATTAATGTTTTAACAGACGAGGCAAATAGAGGTGTTAAAAAAGTAAGTATAGACCAAATCAAAACAGCAAATGTGAGCACATTTTTACCACCAAATCTTTTTGAAAAACTTCCTCCAATTATCTTCAAAATAAAATATCAATCAAGATAAAAATGTTTTTTTTGTGATTGAGAAAAAAAAATTTTTTTTTAAAACTTGACTACTAAAATATCCGATTGGAAAAGCAGATAAAATCCAACCTTGTGAATGCATGTCCCATTTAAATTCAGGTGTCATTTGAAGTACGGCTATCGGCATTATAGCTCTATCGGCTGCGTTTATAAGATTAGAAAATGAGCACAAAGCTACTGTTTTAGAAGTTGTTATGAGCATTCTTTAATTATTAAAAAAAAATATTTTTTTGTTTTTTTTTTTTTAAATATTATATAAAAATATTATTTCAAATAAAAATTAACATATTAATTTCTTTCAAATTTGTTATTTGCATTCATATTTGAATATTTTTTAAAAAATAAAGAATTTAAGCTTGTTTATCAAACACGTCACAAAAATTTATCTATTTTAAATTTGGCTTGAAATCGAGTTGAAATATTTATTAAATTCTATTTACTAGAAAAATTAGTACTTGAAAAAAAATTTTATTTCAAAGCAATAAAAAATGAGATTGAGATTTGGTCTTTTAAAAATTTTTCACTCTTTTTGTTTGAAATATTCTTGTTTATAGTTAATTAATTCCTTTTCTTTAGTAATACTATTGTATTTTATTGTATTTGATCTAAGATTATACTAAGAGTTTTGGTTCCATATGTGAATTTATTGTTCACAGTTAATTACAATTTCGAATTGCTTATTATTGCTGTTATTAATCTTATGTTATTTTCTTTTTATATGATATTGTTAAATTTACTATTTGGAGTCTTCGCTTGTAATTATATGTTAAGTTTTTTATAGCCCTAGTAGTACTAAGTCCTAGTTGTTTTTAAACATATATATAAGAATTACGCAGCATACTTTTAGAAAAGAAAAGAGTATTTTGGATTTTTAGCTTAAATATTTATTCTTTTTTTTTAATCAAACATGTCTCTCCAATAAATTTATATTCATCTATTTTTAAATCACTTGCTAGAACTTGTCCATTTCTACTTAATGATGATACATTATTTTGAGCAACTCTTTTTCTTGTAAACCTCTGAACTGTTTAATAAAATTATTAACTCCTAACCTTTCTTAATTACCTGTATTAGCCATAGAAGGTGGTTTATGGAACCATAGACCCCCTGATAAAACTGCGCGAATACCAACATTGAAATCACTCACAAAGATATATTCTATTTTCTTCGTTTATAAATTTTTTTTTAATTTTAGAAAATTTTTTAACATCTTTTCAAATTAAATTAAAAAAAAACAAATTTATTTACTTGTTTTTAAAAAATTTATAAAAAAATTTCACTTTATAGAATAATTTATTTAGTCTAAATAAATCTTAATATAATTGAGTTTTAGAAAACAAATTTAGATACAATAATTTTTTAATTTAAATTTAAATTTAAAAAAAAATAAAAAAAAAAAAAGAGAAGAAATTAAATTATCAATTTTTTTAAATAATATCAAAAAATAAATTTTTTATTTGTTTTGGAAATTAGATAAAATAAAATAAAAATATTTTGAGCTAATGAGTGAACAAGTTAAGAAATTCATTTGATAAATCAAAGAGGTCCGAATCGTATGAATCGGACTCTTCAGTATCATCTAAATCAGTCTCTTGTAGTTGTCTTAAATAAAGCATTATGTTAAACTCGTCTGTATCATGATCCGAGTCAAATATATCGAAATTAATTTGAACCAAGTTGGGTATATAGTTCTCCAAGTCACCGTTTCGGTTAAATCTTCTTCTTTTGCTTGGCTCTGGCAACTGGGCCAAACTGCCGTCTTTGTACTGATGCAAATAGAAACACTTGGAGCCGAACGGACAATTGCCGTCTCCTTGTTTAAAATATTTACATTGAGTTTTGGACAATTCTGCTTTGTAGTCTTGAATTATTTTTTTCTTGTTTTCTTCATCCTCGAACCAGTATTTGCTCGGTGTTACATAATCCGATTTAACTCGGCATTCAGGACAAGCTTTGACTATTTTGTTCTCATATGATTTAGATGATCTCCATTTTCGGATACATTCTAAACAGAAACAATGATTACAATTCTCTAATATTCCAAAACGACGATCTGATATTTTCTCTTTTTGCCATACTGTTTCCATGCATATTCCGCATTGTTTTTCCAAACTGCGCTGAACTGCAAACGCTTCTTCCATCTCTTTCTCAATTGCTTTCATACACTCGATTTTATGCTCTTGTTGTTCTTCCAAATTGTATGGATTCAAGCAAGCCTGGTTGCATATATCACAAATTAATAGCTCATGTGTAAAGTTGCATTCGCCTTTGAACGGACATTCGAGTTGTTTTTCAAAGTATGGACAAATTTTGCAAGCCTCGGCTCTTTGATTGTTTTGTTGTTTAATATAGTCTAAATAGTTTTGATCAAACATGTTCAAATTGTCAGCATCTTGATAGTTCAATTTGCTACCTGTTAAAGCTTCGTAGTAACTCGAGGGTGGATTGGAGTGCGGTGAGTTGGATTCGTCTTTTATTTCTGTGTTTGTGCTGGTTTGTAATTTAGGCTTGTTTAATACTCGTTTTACTAAATTTTGGTTTTGATTTTGAGACTCGCTAGTGTTGCTAATTGCTGTTGTCGTCGGTTCAGAGTGTTGATTAAAACAACTCTCACCAAACACACATCTTCCTAATAAAAAGTATTTACATATATTCGAGTTGGCGTTGCTATTTGGTAATGATCGAGTTTCAGGTAAATTATGCGAATAGAAGCAGCTATCTCCAAATCTACAAACACCATTTAGGAAATATCTTTAAAAAAATAAAAAAAATAATTTAAAATATCATTCAAATTCAACAGTCAATAATAATTCAAATATTTAAAGTTTAAAATCTTACTTGCAAATGTTAGAATTAGAAGAAGAATCATCGTTATAAATAGTATTATTATTTCGATGATTAAATGACATTTTATTTCAAATATCTAGTAATTTATTTTTTAATTAGATTTAAAATTAGGTTTATTTATTAGGTATTGCTTTAAATGCCAAAAAGTATGTTTATTGTGTGTCTTAAATAGAATTTTATTTAATATATATAACAAGCAATTAATATGCATACCAGACTAATTAATAAAAATATTCTTGTAATTTCAATTCAAAGCGAAATAAAAAATTTTCTTTTTATTCTAAATTTTATTTTCATCTACAATATATATGTAAATAATATGAAATATATTTAAATATATATTTATATATATACTTCATAAAAAAAAACTAAATATTTTCAACATATATATATATTTATATATATTATATTGTATATATATATTTGATAGTTTTATTTTATTTTTTATAAATATTAATTTGAAAGCATTCAAAATTGCAATTCTAATTTTAGAAATGCAAGTTTTACTTTATATATTTGTTTTATGCAAAATTGTCTTGTTATATTTCAAAGCTTGTTGCTATGTATTCTTAAATTTTATTAATTTTTGCTTGTTGGATAATTAAACAAAAATTTATTTATTTAGCTTCTATCTAATTTAAGAATTAATAATTATTTATTATAATTTTAGGTTAATGCAAATTTTGAGCTCAAAGTTTCTCAATTTAAACAGATAGATTTTGTACTAAAAAAGTTTATAGATCAATTTTTTTGAATTTGAATTCTTTTTAAACAAAACATTATCACTTTATATCGAAAAAACTTTTTTTTATTTTCAAATTATTTAACTTGAATTTGATTTGAAATGTTTTATTTGAGAAATATAGAATTAATAAGAATTAAAACTAAAACTTTTTATTGGTGGCAATATTTTATATCTGATTATATATTTGATTAATTAGAGTTTCTTATGTAATCTTAAAGTAAAAACTTTTTAAGGAATACATTTTAAATAATTCTTTTAAAAATTTTTAAATTTTATTAATTTCAAATTTAAATTATGTAAACATGTATGGTTTTATGATTGATCTAATGTGTAAATGGGAATAGAATTCAAAGTAAATTCAATAATAAAAATCATATTTCGATCTATTGCTTAAATATTTAGCATTTGAAGACATTAATTTCTTGTAACTTTAGTTGTATATTCTTTAAAGAAATAAAAGTTCATTTAGCTCTTGGTCTGTGCATAGAGTTGATGTTTGAAGCGAGTAATGATCAGTATGTTTGTGTAAAAGAAATAAATTAGATCGAATTTTTTAACATCTTTTTTGATTATAAATATTTATTGGTAATTTAAATAGTTTAATGCTCTCTTAGAATTGGCTCCAATGGGCCTAAATTATTCTGTGTTCATCGGATGTACATGACTATCACTAAGTAATCTATAATCAAATAATGGAAGATTTTTGGTTTGTTGTCTAATAAATTATTTTAATTTAGCTTCACGTTTTGATTGAATTTTAAATAAAGTTTTTGAAAGTTTATTATTAAAACGTCTAATTAATTCTTTATAACTGATATAATATCAAATGTAAAATCAAAAATTTAAAATAAAATTAAAAATATTTTTCATATTATTTAAAATTTATTATTTAGTTAAAATCAGTAAACATTTTCATTAAATTTTACAGACCAAAACATTGTTAATGAAACATGTTATAAAACTCTGAAAATAAAGAATTACAAATTTCATTTAAAATTAAAATAAATACTGTAAATAAATTTTTCAAAAACTTTTAAAATTCAAACTTAAGAGAATTAAAATTATTGGATAAGTTTTAATGGTTTTTTGCAAATATCTTTTATACCAAAAGTGATTAAGAAATTATCCTTATAAAATTTTAATCCTAATTCATTTCTAAATTTAAAATTATATAAAACTAAAAAAACCAATTTTTAAAGGAATTTTAGCTTGAAATGGGATTTTGAAGATTAATTGATGTTGTAAAGAATTAAGTTAGAAATGAAAAATTAAATAGTGATTTATAAATAAGGCAACAGTTGTCATTAACAAGCAACAACTCTTCTGGAACACTTGTTATTTCGATTAGATATTATTTGTGGTTAAGAAAATCTTCTATAAATTCATTAAGAAACGAAAATAAATATAATTTTTTATTATCAAAACTAATGAAATTACAAAATAATCATATCTAAGCTTTTAATTATTTAAAATTATGTGATAGACTAGACCTTAGTGCCTATTTTGATAAGCTTCTTGGCAATTAGTCGAATCATTATGTTTTTTATTAAAATTTTTTACAATTGTTACAATTTGTTTCACCATTGGGAAATGTCTGCAAAATAATTTTATTTTTCTGCATTTTCCTCTCAAGTCTAAAATATTGAAAATTAAATGCATAATATGCAGAAAATTGGCAGATGTATCCAAATGTTGAAAAATAGTTTTTTAAACTTGTTACATTTGCAGAACCTATTTCAGACCTCTACAAAAAAAAAGTTAGAACATTTTTTATTTTAGTATGAATATTCACAATTTTTGGAAAATTATAGTAGTGTTTTTTTAAATTAAAATAAGTTTTTTTAAATTTTAATTGAAATTTATTTATAATTAATTTTTTTATTAGATTAATTATTTTATAAGCTTTTAAATAACAATTATTAAGAATTAGAATTATTAATCATTTGAACATTTTCCAATTGTTTATTGACCATTTTAGCAAATTTTCTAATTAAAATTTAATAATAACCGATTAACATATAAATTTTATTATTTAAGCTTAAATTACAAGTAGAAATTATAATTTTTAAATAAATAAAATTTTGCTTATTAATCAAGAAAAACTAGATAAGCTTTTAAAACATAAAATATATTAAAATTTCGATTTTAATTGATCTGTTGATTTTGAATTTAAATTCAAGATTAAAAGCAGGTGTTGCTTTTATTCTTAACATTTTCTTAAATTTCTTGAGTTTTACTTATCTTATTCAGGAATTTAAATAAGACTTTGCTCTCTTATCAAACTATTTAGCTTAATCAACATTTCCAAATTAAGATTTTTAATATTTTTGTGTTATATCTCTTATTTGATTTGATTCAACTTAAAAATAGATTTAGAACATTAAATGTTTCTCTTTCTTAATTGCATTGATAAAATCTAAACCTAATTAAAAAATAATTATCTTTTTCAAAGATAGATATATAATCATTTAATCTAAAGTGATTACTACATTATACAGTTTTTAGTTATTTTTATTTTGGAAATTCAAGTCTAAAACAAAAATTGGTATACTATTAGATGAAAATTGATTATTTTATTATTTAAGATTAGATTACAATACAATTAGAATATATAAATATCTATATACTTAAAACACATATTATTTATTGTTTTACTTTTTATGTAGTAGAAGAAAAAGTATTAATTAGATTTCAATTTAAAATAGCTTAATTCAATATATTCTTTGTTTCTCATTCTTTTTAATTCTAAAATTACATAATTAAAAATAAATATCTATATAAAATATTAATTAATTAATTATTTCAAGAGATTAATTATTTTAAGAGCTGATATGAATTCAAATGTAGAAAATGTTTATACAAAATTTCTAATTAAAAAAGAAAACATATAATTAACAATTAAAAAAATAGATTTTAGCTTCTATTTGCTTTTAAATTGTGCAGCTAAAGACTTCCCAAGCACAGTATCTTTTCTTTTCTTCAAAGTATTTAGTTTCGTTTAATTAAAAATTTTGATTTAATTATTTTTGTTTATCTTCTAAATACACACAAAACCTGACTAATTACAAGGAAAAAATAACAAAAAATATAAAAACTTGTAATCTTATATGAATAAATAAATTCTACTTGAAGCTATTGATATTATTGAATCAAATTAAATAAAAATAAAAGAGAAAAAAAATTTATTTATATTATTCTTAATAGAAATTTTTTTTTCAAAGCTTTCATTAAATTATTTTCTAACAAAAACATGTCTGATCAATTTTTGTTGATTGATTTTCATAAAGAAAAAATATATTTCGTAATAATCACATTTAGGCTTAGTTACAATTTTATCATTTAATTTTAAAAGAAAAATATAATGTATCGTTTATTAATTCAACACTTTTAAATTTTGCTTAGATAAATTAAATTATAAATTAGCTATTTAAACTTCTGATTTATCAGAGAATAAAAAATTACAAAAGTAAAAGAAGAAAAAAAAATGAATTTTGATCAAGAAATAGCTCGTTTAAATATAGAACTACAAAAAGATCCGAATAATGTAAAGCTTAAACAAGCAAAATCAGTTTGTTTGAATAATAAAGCTTTAGCTTTGAGTAAAACAAATAAACATGAAGATGCATTGAAAATAATCAAACAGGCTATACAACTAGATCCAGAACATTCAGCTTTCTATTGCAATCAAGCAGTAATATATACTAAATTGAATAAATACAATGATGCTTATGAATCAGCAAATAAAGCTTTAGAATTAGAACCAAATAGTACAAGTTCTAAAGAATTGCTAGCTTTGGTTTTGAACAATCAATTTACTATTGAAACACAAAGAGGAAATGATCAAGAAGCTTTAGAAAAAATCAATAAAGCAATTGAACTAAATTCAAATGAGAAAATATTTTTTTATAATAAAGCTTCAATTTTGAATAAATTGTCTAGATATCAAGAAGCTGATGAAGCTATCGAAATAGCATTAACTATGGATCCAACTTGTGCCAATGCAATTTTGATGAAGTCGATTCTGCTAAATCAGCTTTCTTTGGTCGACAGTGATAATGGTCGATACGAAGATGCTTTAAATAAAATAAACAAATCAATTGAATTAAAACCAAACGAGATCGGTCATTACATAAACAAAGGCTCTTATTTAATATCTTTGAATAGACTCGAAGAAGCAAATCAAGTTGCAGACAAAGCTCTTCTTTTAGATAAAAATAATAAAGATGCTAAAAAACTAAAAGATATTCTGAACAAAATGTCCAAATAGATAAAATTAATAATTTTAGAATTTCAGTTTTTAAAAAACAGAGTTGATAGTCAAATTTTTTATTTTAAATAGCTTATTTTTTTAATATATAGTCTTAAAATTTTCAATTTTATTTAAAAAAAAAATTTTTGCTTTATTTTTAAATAAATTACTATTTAATTATTTAGTTTAGCCAAAAAAAAATTGAATTTAAATTGAATAAATTTTGATTTTATGGTATTCTCATATTTTTTCTATAAAAAATATAACTATCTTCAAAAATGAAATAAAATCTTTAAAAATATTTTATTTTGTTTTGACTTAAAATTATTTTCCATTTAAAAACTTTGTCAAAGTGAGCTATTATTTATTGACTCATTAAAATAATAATAATAATAATAAGCAGATCTTATAATGTCTATCACAACATTTAACTGTTATGGCTAATACTAAAATGGTAACTGACTTAATTAATAATTCGGATATATTGTTTTTTATAGAACACTGGTTAAATGCTGGTGATGAGACAATTTTAATTAATAATCAATTAATATTCAATCTGATACATCAATTGAGGATGTAAATCGTCTTAGGGGTCGCCCACATGATGGAAGGTGTTGGGTGATTAGGAAGACGATTGACATCCTGTTTTATTTGGCTTATGGATTCCATTTGATGATGGATCATTAGGCAAATATTCATATTATAAATCAATTTTATCATATTTAGAAAGCTTCTTTATATTAGATACAATTTATCCTGTATTATTATTAAGCAATTTCAATAGTGACGTGATGATAATTCATTAAAAGAATATAGACGTTATGATAATTCATTAATTCATTAAAAGAATTTTTAATAACCGAAATATTAAATATTAAAAGAAAAATTAATAACCTACTTGATTGTGTTAGTCAATTTAATCAGATAGTAGATTAAACTTTGAAAGGTAACTATAAATCTACAATTGTTCATAATATATGTAATTAATCAGTTAGAGCTTAATAGATAGCTGTTCAATTATTGACAACTCAAATGATCTGAGTGATCACAAGCCAATAAATTTAAAATTAAATTCAATATGTAATAATATAAATGACAACACTCAAAGTGGTTAAAATATTAAACGCTACCATTTATTTAATTTGTCAAATATGGATTTTTACAATAGATATAAAGTTTAAATAACCAAAAAGAAGGTTTGTTGATTTAGAAAACATAAGTGATAAAATAACAAAAATAAATTTTATTTTTGATAATTTAAAAAAAAAATATTTATTAAAGCTGCTAGAGATAGCGAAAATAAAAAGAAAAAACATATTAAAATTACATCTTCAAGCGATCCGGAATTAATACTATTAGATCAACAGCTGAAACCACTAAATGAAAAATATAAAAATAGTAATTATACTAATTAAGAAACAAAGAAAGAGTATAAAAAGCTAAAAAAGCGTTTGAGAAATTTACAAAGATTTAAACAATTTAAAAAACAACAAGAGAATAATATTGTTTTAGACAACTATATATATTACGATAAAGAATTTTGGAAAAAATCGCCAAATACAATAAAAATAAGGAACAATAAAAATAAAGTTACAAATAACATTAAACTAGACGAATTTACTGAATTTTATAAAGATTTATTCTCGCATAATGATAGGCAAAACACATCGGATCAAGATAAAATAAAACATGTATAGTAGAAGAATATTATAATACAATTAATATAATCAAAAAATTAAAGTACAGATATAATTTTTCAGAAATACGAAATTGATAAAATAATTTTAAATTTAGATAATAATAAAGCTGTCGGCATCGATCATACAGAATAAGCAATGAAATGCTGAAAGTTGGTTTAAATTAAACATGGCTGGCAAAAAATTTTATAATTCATAATAATAATGAGAAGATACCAAATGTTGATGGCTTTATCTATTTTGGCCTACCGATTGGTGATCAAAGAGAAGAATATTGTAATGAAAAATTTTAAAAGTAGAAAAAAGTATGTATTCGCTGTATGTTTTTGGCTTAGGCTGTAGACCCATATGTTTACATCCTTTTACAATTGCGCAAATATACAAGCAATATTTCCAATCAATTTACAGATACCATTTAGATAATATCTATATTACAAATATTAACAAATTAAAATAAATAAATACAAGATAAAACCAATTAATAAAAAATTCAATTGGGATTGCGAAAATTTAATAGAATTAGTCCGCTCAATGAGGCACTTAAAGTTGAATCAATCCAAACAATCTACTTTAAGCATAAAATCTTAAAATCTTTTAAGCATATATTAAAACAATTGAACAATAATTTTTTGACGTCAGATTTGTTTAAATATCGAAACTTATATTATAAAAAAAATAGTGTACCTTCCAGTGCTACTTTATTTATATATTAATATTTTATTATTATTTTTATCATCATCATCATCATCATCATCAATATATATAACTGTGGCGGGTTCAACTTTGATTGAAGCGTTGCTATTTTTTGAATGAAGACCCATAAAATTGCACACGGGGGCTTATTTGATAGACCGTAATGCGTATGTTGGGCGAAAAACCACGTTTACCACAACAAAGCAAATATTCTTTTATAATTTATTTTAAAAACCTTTTTAATTTAATTTTTTATTGTTTAGTTAGTAAAGCTACGTATTTTTTTATTTTTTACGTATTTTCAATTACTAAAAAAACTGTAAAGTAAAGTTAACTAAGTTTAAATAATAACAGTTCATTATAATATGACATGTTTTAGAGTTCTTCAAAATAGATTTAATTGTTTTAATCTTTTAAAATTTTTCAAAAATTAATGTTATTAAAGATCTATTAAATTTACCATGAGAAATTCAACAACAGCTTTTACAAAATAGAATAGAATTTTTTAAAATGATGCTGCATGATGTCGATTGGCCATTAAGTTAAACCAATATTCAACGAAAATCAATTGGATCAAACTGGAAATCGAATAAATAATGAAAATAGTGAAATTGGTCTCATAAGAGTCCAATAATGCTATAATAATTCTTTCAATTATTAAAATAAAAATTTCAAATCTAAAAAATTTTGCTTTTAGATTTATATAAAAAAATGTTTCGGTTTTTATAATTTATAAAAATTAATCAGTTCTCATTTAATAGCCCTTGATGTAAACAGTTAAGAAAAAATAGTTTTTTTAATTATCACAATTGCTTTTAAAGTAAAATACCTGCTGAAAATTGACATCTTAAAAAACCTAAACATCAAACAATTCTTACAATTGATCCTGCAATATTATGTAAGTTGAATTGTAATCACATCTTTCACAAACAGTGTTTAGAACAATTTTTGGAAGCAACAGAAAGATTACCTGATTGCCCAATTTGTAGAAGAGGTATTACTTTGGAAGAAATTCCAATAGGAAATATTGATGAAAAATCAAAAACTGATGAAGATATTAAAAATGAATACTTTGCACAAAAAAGAAGTAAAAAAGAATCTAGTGATGTAGTGAAAGTGGATAACATTAACACTGATGATGAAATTGATGATGAGCCATGTAAAGGGGGAGCATTTGACAAGCAAAGTGTTAAAAATGTTAAAATTATACTCAAAAAGTTGCTAAATGAAAGTTTTAAGGTTGCAAATGTGAATGATAGAGTGGATAAAAAGCTTACATATTTTGATACATGTTATATAATAGATGCTTTGGTAATTACAGAATGTGATGTAATAGAATGTGCATATTTTTTAAGAGATTTTTACTTTGTATTAGAAAATAATCCTGAATTAAAAGACAAAACTTTTATTTCTTTTTTTCTAACAATAATCGCAAATAATAATAAAATAGAATTTAAAGATATTATAAAAATTCATAACCAAATGCATGTCACAGTTGACCGTGTAAAAAAAATAATTAAAAAAATTAAGCCTGAAAATTTTTTTGAATTGTCCGATGAAGAAAATAAATTAGATACTAAAATATTAAGTTGTTTAAATTTTTACACTGAACCTGAGCCAATTATTCAAGATTTATTTTTTGAAAAAATAAAAGCAGAATATACAAATAGAAATATATTCGGAGAACTTAGTTTAATGTACGAATGTGTTCTAAATAAATTGGAAGTAATTTTTTATAGACGTAACAATTTTATTAGTTATTTAGATAAATATGACAATAATATTGAAAAATTTATAAACGAACATGTTACAAGTTATCATTACGTTAAAGAATTTTTTGAAAAAAAAAAATTTTCAGGAAATGTAAATGAATTTCTTTTTGATAAGAATGTAATTGAAATTAAAAAGATGATTGAAATAACAGGAGAAAAAAGTTATCTAACTTATACCTTATTTGAAGTTTTATTTAATTATAAATTTCAAAATTTTTTATTACCACTTTACGATTACTACAATAATATTAATTCTTATGTTATTGAATATAACGAATATAGTGTTAATAAGATAATAACACATGTTAAAAAAGATTTAGACTGGTATGTTAGTGCCATATTAAAAGAATTGAACTTAAAATATATAGTGTTTGATGAAAAGTTTTTTGTACCCGAAAAGTTAAAAAAAGGTTTGAAAGCATTATTGGAAAAATTTGTTCGTGAAGTAACTTCTAATGATTTAAATAGTGACCCTAATAGTATAGACTATAGAACTAAAGCGATTGACTTATTGAATAAATTTATTCGTACTAATTTTTTAGATTTTTTTTATGTACCGAATTCGAATGATTATCCGGGTGTAGCAGAGTTAGAAAAAAACTTTCCAAAAATTTATATAAAACGCCCTCAGTTACAAAAGTATAGTTTTATTGTAAATCGTGATTTTATTTATTACCTTTTCTTAATTAAATGTTTAGAATTAAATGATATAGAATTAACTGGTAGATGTTTAAATGAATATATAGTAAAAAATGAAATTGAATCTAAATATTTTGATGACTTTTATGGTGCTAATTATGAAAAGGTTGAATTATATAAACGTAAATCAAATGAAATAAGTTTTACTTTTGATCTTTCTTCAATAGACAGAAATATTTTTAGACCTCATTATTTTTATTCACCTGAATATATGAATGAAAACCGACTTCCTTTAACTTCCACAAATTATTTAAATATGTTACCTAAATGCGAAGTATCAGATATTGCAATTATTCTACCAAATGTAGAATTTTTAACGCAGATAGAAGGCCGTTATCCACCAAATCCACCTCCAGCTTTAGCTAGGTTAATACAAGAAAGAGGATATGATGCACTTATTCAAATGGTTAATGAATATTCAGGCGATGATTTAGGCGTAGAGGTTGAGGATTCTAATAAAGTTGAGAAAAAATACAAGCAATACAAATTTAATATCGACGTTGGAAAGTATTCTAAAATATTAAATACACGAAACAGTGAGGTTTTAAACAAGAAAAAATATTTAACACAACAACAAAAACAACAACAAACACAACAACAATATACTTCTTCTTTGACAACACAACAACAAACACAACAACAATATACTTCTTCTTTGACAACACAACAACAAACACAACAACAATATACTTCTTCTTTAACAACACAACAACAAAATACTATTACTAATTCAATTGATTTACAGATTGAACAAAATATGATAGACCAAGAGTTTATAACATGTACAAATTGTAATAGCTTAATTTTAGAGTCTTTTTATTTAGATCACATAATAAGTTGCACTGTATTACCTGCTGAAAATACAACTTTTCAATCTATATTAACAACACAAACACAAACTTCTTCTTCAGCAAACGAAAACAAATTTGATATAACACTTGTCACTGATGACCATACTATTGTAGATAATAAACAAACCCCAACACAACCTCAAACTTCTTCTTTAAAATCGCCAGACAAAAACAAATTTGATATAACACTTGTCACTGATGACCATACTATTGTAGATAATAAACAAACCCCAACACAACCTCAAACTTCTTCTTTAACAACTATAGACGCGAAAGATTATGAAAAAAGTTTTTTACCAAATTTTTTTATACCAGATACGTACTTCGTTCATACTGAGAATAATGATAATATTAATAAATTTATGAAATTTAAAAATTATTCAAAATGTAAAGCTATAATTCCGAAGTATGATGATTTTAGAAATATTGAACCCTTTTACTTGTACGAGAATAATAAAATGATTCGAAAAATGATCGTTAAAAAAATAGATATCAATTACAATGATAGATCTAACTTTATAGTTAATGAAGATAAAATATATGACACATTCAATAATATATTTAATTTTATTTTTAAAGGTGAAGTTAGAGGAGATTTTATTGTGGTTCCACAAACTTGTAAATATTGTAAAAGAACTTTTGAAAGTTGGGATGGTCAACATTTTTGCGATAAATTTTATGAAGAAAGAATTAAGTTTTTATTGAAATGTTGTTTATACTGTGGCCAAAAAAGAGTGAAACCAAATTTACATAGTTGTGAGCGGAAAAATAAAGGTCTATTATATGAGGATAAAAATGGTGAAACGCTCACAGAGATAAGTGATGAAGAAATTAAAAAATTTTCTCAAAAAACTGGTGAAGAAGATCTTCAACTTATATATGACAGTTTTTTTGGTTTAGGATATGAATATGAAACTGTAAAATTTTTTTCATACGTTTTCAGATTACATGTTGGTTTTACAACTTATGATAATATAATTCATAAAAATGCAACCGGTGCATATTGGTATTATTCTACATATAAAGATATAAAAATTGATTTATTTCTATATGACTTTGTTCTTGAGACATTTAATAGTTCTTTGTCTGATGCCAGAAATTTACCAAATGAAATAGGAAGAAAAAGAGTCGAAAAAAAAATTAAAGACAGAAAAATTGTTTTAAAAATGAAGTGTGAAGAAGATGTTAATATAAGAGGAAAAGATATTAGTAAAGACATTCAAGTTGGTACTAAAATTTGTAATTTTTGTGGAAAATCTATAAATATAAACGATAGAGACCATGAAAAATTTTGTTCAAGAAATTTAATTAACAAAGACTATAACATATCTAATTTTGTAAATGAAATATCTAGAAAAACTGGTTTTCAAGATGTACATTTTATTAAAAGATTTGTGGAAAAGAACAAACAAATGTCAATTGATTCTATTATTAAATACTTTAGAGAATTGGAAGATGAAAGTGCTATTGAAAATGAGGAAAAGATGAGGGAGAACGCAAAAAAAGCTTGGGAAGATTCATTATTTATACAGGCAAATGATAAAGATAAACTTTTAAAAACTGTTAAAGAGAGAATATTCTATATGAAAGATTGCGTAGAACAGACTGATCAATATATTACTGAACGTATTAACAATTTTATTACAGTAAATAATATAAAAGATGTTATTAAAATTGAACATATTATTAAAATTTCTGAAGAAATAAGCCACAAGTCCTTTGTCCTTTATTACAAAAGTAAGGGTATTAAAACAATTTTTGCCTATTACATCGATAATTTCGATGAAAGATTCATACTTGAATATTACAAGCATAGACATGATCAAAAAAAATGTACAGAATTAATTTTTTCAGATGAAGAAAGTTCAAAAAATTCAATGTTTGATTACTTTTATGAGGAAGGTATTGTTAAACTTTCTAAAGATGAAATTGTTGATTTGTATATTTCAAATAAACATTTGGACTATGAAAAAGAATCTAGTCAAAAAATGCTGGTGAATATTATGCGACAACAACAAGAAAAAAAATTACAAACACTTTCTTTTGAAGAATTTTTGGAAAAAACTCGAAAGTATATTTTTATTGACCATGAAGAAAAAGAGAAGTTGTATAAAAAAAGCAAAGGGACTCAAAAAGATGAAGATGAAGTAAAATTTTCAACTATTAATGAAAGGAACAAAAAAAAGTTTTTATCATATATTGATGAAAAGTTTCCAATGCGTTATAAAGAAATGTATGCCCTTAGTAAATATACAACTGAATATAACAAAGATCAGAAACAAAAATTTAGTCAGATAAAGTCAAACGTATTAAATGAAATGAATCATGATTTTACTGTAATGGTTACTAATATTATGAGTAAAGCTTCTGTAGATTCTCGAACTATTCAAGATTATATTACTTCTAAAAATTATGTCTTTCCTGATATTGATATTGATAATACAATTATTTTTTTCTCAAAAGGAATGGATATTAGATATGTGGAAAACATGTTTACAGATGTTAATTCTGATTTTATAACAAAACTTTTTGATGAAGAAAAATTAGATTCTTTGAAAGTTAAAATGTTACTAAATGAAATTATTAATATAAGAAGTATTATTTTAAAGTCTTTGTTAAATATTAAAAGTGAAAAAGGAAAAATTTTGAAATCTATATTTGAGAAATATACTAATTTCAATGAAATTGAAAATATAAACCGATTATATTCTTTATATAAAAAATATATTATTATTAAACATTTTGAAACATACAAACCAATTATTTTAGATATCTTTTGGTCAGAATATTCAAGTTTTATATATAATCATAACAAAAATTTACCCGTACATGTAAGGCTCAATTATCTTAATGATAATTTACTTACTAAACAATTTAATGATAAAATATTTTTAGATGTAAATACTATCAATGGTAAAATAAATGAAGAGATGAATAAAGATTTTGAGAGATTTAACAAAAATATATCACTTTTAAAAAACGATGATATGCTACAACTTAATTTAGATTTTTATTCAAATATTTATTATTTTGTTAAAGTAGATTATACCAACAGTGTAGAGTTTGATAATCTTTTAAGTTATGATATTTTAGATGTACGTTTTTTAAAATTTTTAGAGACTAAAGACGCCGAAAGAAAAGAAAACGTTTTGAAAAATATAAGAAAACAACTTATGGATAATAAAAAATCAATGACAAGTGATAAAGATATAATAGATATGTATAAAAAATATAATGATTCATTAAATGTTTTTGACATAACTGTTCAAAAGCTTAATGAAAAGAAACATGACGACTTTTTTAATATGGTACTGGCAGAGCATAGAAATAATTACAAACAATTTTTAAATTTGTTAAAAAATTATAAAACAGGTTTATCAATAGTTGACTATTTCTCTTTAGATAAGAATTACGTTATAAAAAAATATGCAAAGCTATATTTAGTTGATGAAATTGTTACAGTGTCGTCCATTATACAAGATTTAATGCATCGAAAATTATTTTTAGAATTATGTTTGTCAGATCGTTTTTTAAAACATTTAGTAATCATTGAAAACATGGATAGTTTTTACAACATAAATATTGAATCTTTCTATTTTGAATTTGTTAACAAATGTCTTTATAATACAAATGCGTTACAATTATTAATAAACGCAATGTATGCATTTTATAATATTACATTAGATAGTTTGTATAAACATATTATTTCCATGGATACACAATATTTTATTGATGAAGAAAAAATGAAAAACAAAATAATTGAATTTTTAAAATACTTTTTAGTAGATAAAGTAAATTATGCTTCTATTTGCAGTGAAGTTATTGAAGAAAGTAATTTAAGTAAAACGGTTTTTATAGAATTAATGGTAAATAAAGGCATTAAATACTTTTTTGATGAAATTTTTATTAAAACTATTACACCAAAAGAAAATACAAAACAGTATGAATTTAACAAACTGTATAATAAAGAAATTAGTATAGCGATATTTAAGAACAATATTGATGAATCTTTTAATTATATTGTAACTGCTGAAAAGGATTTAATAAAATTATTTTGTGGCCATGTAAGAAATGAATTTAATATAAAAAATGAAATTGATGATGAAACAATAATTAATACTAGATTAAATTTTATTGATGATAAAGATTTTGTTGAAGAAATTAAGAGATTGATAAGTGAACCTAATACAATTAGACATACTAAAAAAGTTAATGAAAAAAGTAATAATATAACTAATATTGATAGTAATAGTTTAAACCAAAGTTTAAATACAACTATTAGAGACCAGAATATATCTGATATTTCTGATATTGTCGATGATGGGCTTAATACAACAAGTTTTATTGAAGGTTTGAAAGCAAAGTTAAACGTTAGTAGTGTTATTAAGAAAAAAGTAAAAGTGTCTGATTTGGCTAGTTTAATAGCTTCTAGTAATTCGTCCGTAAGACCAACTACGTCTTTAAACACTAGTTTGAACACTACTTTGAACAATATTTTAAATGATACTTTGAACAGTACAAAATTGAATGAAAAAAGTAATTTAAGTTTACATAGTAGTTTAAATAGTACAAATTTGGAAAATCATTTAAACATCACAGGTGACTCGGATAAAACTATTTTTGAAGATTCATTTCACTCTTTTCGTATTATGCATGATGATTCTGGCGAAGAAAAGCAAGAAGAACAGCAAGAAAATGATGAATTTATGGATGCAAATTCAACTCTTAATAAAGATCCAGATGAAGGCACAGAGGATAAAGAAGATGATGAAGATGAAGATACAGATGAAGAGTATGAAGAAGAACAAAAAATTGTAAAAGAGATTAAAAGCATAAATATTAAAAGTATTATTAATGAGTATTTTATAGTAAATCCTCAACTAGAGGCTGTTCTTGTAAATGTTGAAAGCTTGTTACGATCAAAAGATTTTGAAAGATGTAAAAAGTATGAAAAAGAAAATAATATCATAGAACAGTTAAAAACCTTTTTAATATTTTTTAAAGATATGGAAGAAAAGCTAAAACGATACTGTAAACTTCATGGTGAGCTTTTTCCATATAGGTTCGAAGATGATGGTTTTATTGATTCTTATAAAAAAGTAAAAGGGCAAAAAGATGCAATTGTAACTAAGAATGAAATTAATATTCAAACTTTATATTTTTGGTGTAAAGCATGTGACATTGTTTGTAAAAATGAATTTGATAAAGAAGATGATGAAGATGAAGATACAGATGAAGAGTATGAAGAAGAACAAAAAATTGTAAAAGAGATTAAAAGCATAAATATTAAAAGTATTATTAATGAGTATTTTATAGTAAATCCTCAACTAGAGGCTGTTCTTGTAAATGTTGAAAGCTTGTTACGATCAAAAGATTTTGAAAGATGTAAAAAGTATGAAAAAGAAAATAATATCATAGAACAGTTAAAAACCTTTTTAATATTTTTTAAAGATATGGAAGAAAAGCTAAAACGATACTGTAAACTTCATGGTGAGCTTTTTCCATATAGGTTCGAAGATGATGGTTTTATTGATTCTTATAAAAAAGTAAAAGGGCAAAAAGATGCAATTGTAACTAAGAATGAAATTAATATTCAAACTTTATATTTTTGGTGTAAAGCATGTGACATTGTTTGTAAAAATGCAATAATTTAATAAAAATAAATAATAAAACTTTTTTTTTAATTTTATTTTATAATTTTAATTGTTATTATTATAAATTAAAAAATAAAATGAATGATTTTTTTAATTTAGATGACAATTTAGTAAAAGATAAGGAAAAAAAAAAGAAAAAGAAAAAATTAGATGATATTGATGCCCATTTTGATAGAGCTGAAGAAAAAAATTCTGAAATTTCTAAACATTTTGTTTCTAATAATGCTTCTACAAATGTTTCTAATTTAAATCCTAATGTTGTACCACTTGGTACTCCAAAAATCATTTCAAGACCAAAAACACCACCAACATCAGTGCCTCTAGCTCAACCAACATCTACTATAACAATACCAAAAGCAACACCAACAATATCATCTGATCCTAAACCAAATATTTTAATTCAAAATTACTTTTATGAAAATTATATTCATATAAATGACCCAAATAGTGAAAAATTTATTTTGAATAATAATTTAGATGGATCTAATTGTGATGAATACTTTAATATAATAATAAAATCTTCTAATAAAGATTTATTTCCAGAAGATAGTATTACTAAAGAAATAGATTTTTTTGTTGATAAACAAATTAATGAAAATAAAATAAGCCCAAATGATAAACATAAAAAATGTTTTGAATACACATTAAATAATATAAAATATATAAGTGAGTTTAACAGTTTTAGGAAAAAATATTACTTGACGCAGTTAAATATTCGATCAGGTCAAATTTTTCCCAATAATAAAATAAGTCAATTTAAATGTTTAAGTTATTTAACTTTAACAATGTATCAGAACTCTATTATTTCTTCAAGAAAAAATTTAAATAAGAATTTGTCAGAGCTATTGGAAGAAAACTTTGAAAATGTATATAATCAAAAGAGTTATAATCAAAATGATTTATTATTAAAAGAAGTAGAAATTGATACTGTTGACCAAAATTTATTAAATACTTCACTTAATACATCATTGAATACAACATTAAATGTTTCAGATGAAAATGATTATTTTTGGGATTTGGATTTTTTGGATCTAACTTTAGAAGATATTAATAAACCTAGAGAATCTAAAAGAATGTTGGGAAATGACGGGAAAACTATATCACCTATAGGTTCTAGAAACTCAAGTAATGAAAATTTGAGTAATATACCATCCAATCCCGGTAAAAGACCGAGAAATGACAAAGTAGAAATTAATGATGAAAAAATAAACAAATACAAGACTTTAATTGATAATTTTGAAAAAAAAATTGTTTACCTTATAAGATATATTATAAATGATGAAATGTTTTTAAACGTTAAAGAACTTTTAAAAACATTTTGTTTTTTAAGAATTTTATGGCATGTTAACTATACAAACTATAAACTTTTAGATTATAAAATTACTAAAGAGAATTCCCCTACATCTTTAATGACAACAAGTGATAAAACTGATATTTCAATTGTTAAAAGTCTATTACAAAAAATTTATGAACTTTTAAGCAAGAATATTTTACTTTTATCAAAAAATAATGATGTTAATATATATGATGTAGACACCAGTATAAAAAATAAAATAAAATCATACTTAGTATCTTGTATAAAAGTTTATAACTCTATAATGGGACATTTGAAATCTTATTCTAGTGAAAATAAAAACCCACCTACAACATCAATTGTAAAAAATAAAGATAAAGATCAAATTGAAAAATTGTATGATCTTTTAAAAAATCTAAAAAATGATATGAAAGAAGAGCCAAAAGATTTTGTTATACCATTAAATAAAATTAACTTTAATAATGAATTTAAATTGCACATAGAATGTTTTGAAATGATGTTGCAATATTTTCAAAACGGCATTATTCAAAATAATATTTCTAATTATTTTTCAAAACTTATGATTAACTATTCAGTAACACATCATAAAGAAATCAATAAATCTTTATTGCAATTAATGTTTGAATTGTATTATTGCTATTATAACATAAACAGTGAACAGTATTTATATGATGTTGGTTCTAATGGAAAAATAAATAATAAAGAAATAGACAATTTTATTGTAAGTGAATATGATGTAAATAAATATAACTATAGCATTGCTGAAAGCCCAGAGTTATATAAGCAATATCAGATTATAAAAAAATATATTAAAGATGAAGATAGAACAAATTTTATTAAACTATATATCAGTGAACATAATTTTAAATTTTTTTATTTGCAAATATTTTTATCTTTAGACTATTATAAAGATAAAAATTTAAAACAAATTACTGATCTATTTACTAAAACTGATAAATACCAAAAAAATCAAGATTATTCAATAAAAGATTATAGTATGTTGAATATGATTATATCTTCTAATTTTGATGAAATAAGTATTTGTAGTGAAATTGATATTTTGGTATTATATTTTAAGATTTTAATTGATAATAAAGATAATAAAAAAAATATATATATAGTTGATCTTGGTAATTTGTATCAAGAAAAAAAAATCTATATTTTTTTTAATGATAGCTGGACATTAAAGACAGAAAATAATATGTTATTAGACCAAATTAAGAGTAATTTTTCTATTCTAAACGATACAATTTACAACAATAATTTTTTTGCTTTTACGTTTTACCAACATATTAAAATTTGGATTGACTCTAAATTGTACAAATCTTTTGATATTAATGATATTGTATGTACTTTTTTGGTAACAACATTTTTTAATATATTAAAACAGGCGAAAAATAAACAAACAAAATCATTTTTTAATTCTTTACAGCAGGCGAAAAATGCTTCATCTTCTACTCTTTTAAGTTATTATAATAATAAAGATGTGATTGATTTGTTTATAGAATATTTTACAAATTTTCCTAAAAAGATCATTTTTTTGCCATTTTATAAAAATAATCTTACTTTTGATCAAAAAACTTATCAATATGTTTTTCCGTTAAAAATTAAGGAAAAAGGAAAAGGAAACGAGCAAGATAGAAATAAAAAAATTGTTATAGACTATAAACAAAATAATTGTTATATTAATGTGGACAAATTAATTCCAATTATCATTAAATTTTGCAAAGATTGTTATTCTTCTGGTACATTAAGCGATAAGTGTAAAAACAATTGTAAACAATTTATTTTTCCTGAAGAATACACCATTGAAGCATATCAGCTTTCTAAAAACTATACTATATGTAATTTATGCAACAGAAAACTTGATAACGATGATATAGTAACAATACATGATAACCATAGCGTTTGCAAATTGTGTTTAACTAAATATGTTAAAATTTATTCTGTTAATAATGATGATACAATGTTTTATTGTTTAGAATGTTTAAGAGAAAATGGTACAAAAATTAATTACAATGCTGATGCCACTATGAAAAAATTTAAATATAATACTTTCAAAACAGTTATAAAAGAATATTTAGTTCAATTAGATGAAAACAAAGATTTAAATTCATTACCTTGGGAAAAAAGAGTTAACAAGTACAAAAACTATGTTTTGTACAAATATTCACCAGATAAAGAAAAAGTTAAATATTCTATATTATTTTTAGCAGGTTTTAATAATATTATTGAAAAAATTTATATACTGAATCATATGGAACAAAATTATATTGATAATGCTATGGAAGTTTTAATAAACGGAATAGGACATAAAAAAGTTATACCAGAAATTCTAATTTTTCCTGACGATGATACTAGTGAAAAATTTACTCTTGAATATTGTAATAAACAAACACCAAAAGATATTAAAAATATATCTCTAAAAATTGACGTAGAGATGGAGAATAAAATTGAAAAATTCATTCTAATTATGAGAAATCTCAATATTAAAGAATTGAATAAAAGTTCTTTTTCTTGTGTAGACTTACCAATTATAAATTCAAAAATAAATTGTGAAATTTTTAAAGAATATTTTGGTTTTGATATAAGTGATATAAGCAAAATTCAAATATTAATAAACATGATAATAGCAAGAACACAAACTTTGAAACTATTACTTGATGATTCAGCTATTAAGGTGATAGAAGCCGAAATTCATGAAGAACTTGCAATGTTGCATAGTTTAGCAGTTTGTACTGTACTTATTGCTGACAATACTCTAGATAAAAATGATTTTAAAGTATTTGTAACCAAATATTTTCGTAATAATATTTATTTATTTTTTAACTCTTTTGTATACACCGCAATGGTAGAATTAAATTTAATACCACCAAAAAATTACGAAGATACTGAGTTAAAATTTGTAAAGTCATTCTTTTCTGATGATAATTTTCATATTTTTAAAAGTGTTTATGCAAATTCTGCAGATTTTTTTCTTTTTAATAACCTAATTCATGCTGATTTTAGGTGTGGTTGTGACAGTGTTTCTACTTGCAGTCAATGTACATATAGTTCTTTTGAGTTTGGAAAAATATTTGGAAACATGTGTAGGAGATATAATTCACGTGTCCCGGCAACAACATATGACATTAAAAACGCCGATATAACACAAAATATAGGTTATAGTCTTTTTTTAATTCTTTTTTGCGGTTGTATTTCTACTAAGTATAGCTACCTTTTAATTTATAAAAATTATTTTAATAACGATGATATATATAATGTACCAAAAGCTATGACCCTAAACTTTAAACTTTAAACATGCTGGTTTTTTATTTCGAAATAAAATTAAAAAAATTGATGTTGATTATAAAAAAAAGATTTTAGATTCAAAGCCTTATTTTATTGATTTTATGGAAAAACAAAATCCGGCATTTGGTTTTTACAATATTATATCAGATTATTTGTCAGATTATATTTATGAACGTTTAATTTTATTGTTTTTTTTAACAATAAGTGAAATTTCTAAAGAAACAGTTTTAGATTTTGATCTAAACATTGATACTAGTTATTATTTTGCATTGTTTGAATATATGGTTTCTTTTAAAAAAATATCAATAGCTGAATATTCTCCATTTGAAAATTCACAATTTTATACAAAATACCCACAAAAAAAAAGTGAATTTGACAAAATAAAAACTGAATTTGATATATTTTATAATGTATTTATTTCAAATATTAGTATACCATCTAAAAATAAAAATTCATCAATGTTTGAAGATTATTTAAATTTTATGATTCAAAGAAAATCAGATAATTTTACACCATTTTTTGATTCAGTATTGGGGGATTTTAAGCGAGCATTATTGAATTTGGATTTAGAAAAAAAAATGTTTATTAAAACATGTTGGATTAATAATGCAATAGAATTTTTATTGGAAGAGTTGAATATCAATACTTCTGATATAAAAAAATATATAGGATATGATTTAAACAATAAAGATTTATATAAATTTAATAAAAATGATACAATTCTAATAGAGAGAGAAGATTTATTTCCTTTAAAACTGTTATTTTTGTCTAAAACTGATGAAATTTTTAATTCCATTGCTGGTGAAGATGTGAGTTCCTATTTTTTAACCATTTTTTTTAATCTACAAAGAATTGGCAAAGACAAAAATGCTACTAGCCCAATGAATAAAATTGGCAATTATGATAAATTTGACAATAGTAGGTATAAGACTTTTAGTCAGGACGACATTAAACTATTTAATGATAAAATGAATTTTTATTGTAATGCAAAATTTTCACAGCTGCAAAAACTTGATTTATATAATAAACAATGTATTAACATTTTTGTACCAGATAAAAAGGTATTAAATTTAACAGATTATAATATAGATTTTGATTATCATTATTATTTTTATTCTCTTGTACGCGAGTATACTTATCAAAACAATTTTAATAACTTAGAAGAATATAGAAATATTATATCGCCATTGATTGCAAATAATTATTGCGGGTATGAAAAATTTGTATTAATGAGCATTTTGAGCTGTGGATATGAAAATTTATTTAAAGAATATTCATCTTCTAATAATTTTTTAAATATATGCGATTCAGTCGTTAATAAATATTTTTGTGGAAAATCAAGCTACTTGTTCTACTTTTTTATTAGTAAAGATTCTATATTTATTGACTCCACACCTGAAAATGTATGTTCAAAAATTTTATTACAGTTAGCATATCCTGGATTGAAAGAAAATGAATTAGAACATTTGATGAAATTTTATAGCAACAACTATGATTTAGCTTTATTTTTGTTGTCCGAAAAATTGGGATACAAATTCAATGAATTTTATAAAATAAAAAAACTTGATACAAAGTTAAAAAATGTTATTGATAATAAATCTGTATATTTACCAGTATATGGTAACGTTATGAATTTTTTTGATCAATTTTGTACAAAAGTAACTAATCTTGAGGAAGAAAAAAATAAATTTGTAGGTACGATACATTTTTTTAAAAATTATTTTTCGGAAAGTATAGAAAAATATTTTAACATACCAAAAGAAAAAGAAAGTGTTCAACCTTTATATTTGTTCAATTACAACAAAAAAGTGTATCCTAAAATTATTAAAGAATATGTTAAAACATTTTTAAAAGATTTGAAGAATGAAGATTATTTTGATTACAATTTTTTCTTTTACTTAGATATGATGTGTAATAATAGTAAATATAATAGTAAATATACTCCTCAGTCTGATTTAATTGAGGAATATATTTATAATACAACTAGTGTTAAACCATTAGATTTTATGTTTATAGAAAGAAATATGAATACTATGGAAAATACATATAAATATTTCTATTTACTAACAAATAGAGATAAAATAGTTCAAAATAAAAATAAACATGTTGCGAATATAGAATGTATCAAAGAATGTATAACAGTAGTTGATTCATTAATAACTAATATTTTTTTGAATAACTTAGATATATTTTTGTATTTTATTGCTACTAATAATCTAGTTGTAAATGATTTGAGGTATGATTTTGTTACTCCAGATCAGGGTATCAAAACATATATTATGTACAAGTCAAAATCTGTTTTTAACATTGATATACAATCATTAGATTTTATAAATAATAAATATAATATGTTTTTTGCACTAATAAAATATGTTACTTCAGTGAAAGTTTCAGAATTACTACCAGACTATGAAAAAAATGAAAAAGAAATTGAATTTTATTATGATAGCATATACAATGCCAATTTTGGTACTATTAATAAAATTTTTTATACAAATACTAGCAGTAATAAAATAAACTATGATTTGGCATTTTTTATATTTTCGTCAAGCGAATGCATTTACAAAAAAAATGGCATTTTTAATTTTTTAAAATTTAAATTAAACATAAGTGATGAAAATGTTTTGAACCAATTTGAATCATTAAGAGTTGAAGTCAATAAGCTTACTAAAATAGATTTTAAATATATAAATTCATTAAGATTATTATATTTAAAACAATTCAACATTCCTAAATCGACAAACAATTCGTCGAATGATGTTGTTGCCAAATTGTACGCCAATTTTTTATGTTCAAAACTGTCTAATAATAATGCTAAATGGTGTGAAACTAGTATAAAACACAATAGTCTTTTTGATAACAATTCATATTTATTTTTATACTGGATTTTATTACATAATAAATACGACGAATCGGTCAATTTTAATAACGATTATATGGAAATTTTTAACAAATTATACAATATTTTTTTTGATACCACCAACAATCAATCTGTTTCTATAGAATTTTATAATAATAGTGTTGTAAATTTTTTATTTATAAGATCAAAATTAAGAAATTACTTTGACAGTAAAAATGCACTTCAAAGAGAAGAAGAGTACAAATACATAGAAAAGAACCAAAATTATATTTTAAGATATGTTAATGAGCAATTTTTTAATTTTGAAACTGTAAAATTCTTCAACCCTGCAAGCAAAGCATTTTATGATAATAAAATAAAATCTGGAACTATTAGAAAGGTGTTTGAAGATCATTATTGTAATAAGCTAGATGCCATTTTTAATGTTTTTTCAAAAAACCCAATATATGAAAATTATGATTTTATGTCTACAACTGGAATTGTAAATTATTTGAAAGAAATTGGAGATAAAATTGATATAAAAGTTAGAATTGACAAAAATGACAATAAAGTATATACATTCGATGAATTAAATTATAAATTTAAAGTTATACTTGGTGTTGAAGCTGAGGAGAATGAATTACTTAGGAAGGAAGAGGAGGAAAGATTAAGACTTTTAGAAAAGGAAAGATTAGAAAAGGAAAGATTAGAAAAGGAAAGATTAGAAAAGGAAAGAATAGAAAAGGAAAGAATAGAAAAGGAGAAACTAGAAAAGGAAAGATTAGAAAAGGAAGGATTAGAGGAGAAGAAAAGACAAGCTAATTATTTTAAAACTATAATAAAATCAATAATTACATCAACTGATAAAATAAATGAAAATAAAATTAATAGAACTAGAGTTGAATTGTACAATTATGAAAAGTGGTTAATTGAAAATATAAATAATCATTGTATTGTGGAGAATTTTTTGGTTAATCAAGTTAATCAAGTAGAAGCCGTGGATAAAAGTAAAAATAATCAAGTGGAAGTTGAAAGAAAAAAAGAAAAAATTGAATGGAATTGTGAATTGTATACTAGAATTGAACAAGATAATAATTTTTCAGAATTTTATAATTATATGGTTAACACAATGAATAATAAAATTTTATTTAATAATACTGGTGAAAGAATAGAAACCCCAGATGACCTTTATAAAAAATTTTCTGAACCCTTAAAAAAATGTATGAATAATTACTTTGAGTCAAAAAACCCATTATTCTTTTATTTAGGCTATGCTTGTTACATTGGAGAAAAAAAGATTTTTAATAGTTTTAAAGACAATAAAACAACTTTTCTAAACGAACACAAAAAAATTTTTGATATATTAACAGCTCATTTTAGAATTTATAAATTAGATCCAAAAAGAGAGGATTATAATGAAAAAGTTAATAAATTACAGACTGATGAAAATAAAACTGTTTTAAAAGTAAAAAATAATGTTAATGTTACAATTCAAAAAATGAAAAAAAATGAAATATTGAACTATAGTGTGTATCGTGATTTGTACCTTGTCAAAGAAAAACAAAAAAAACTTTATATTACAAACTATATTGGTATTTTTATTTACTTTTTTGCTGACTTTTATTTGTCTTATAAAAAAACAGATGAATTAAAAAGACATTTCGAAATTGTTGATTTTTATTTGATAATTGATGAAGCTACAGAATTCAAAATACCTCACCATAAAACATTTGATTATTATATTATAGAAAACAAATCTAATCATCAATTTGGTGATGTTAAACTTTTTGGTTTTAAAGAGTTTTATAATAAACATATTTTTAATCAAATTAGGCGGAGACAACATGGATTCTCAATAATATTCGAACTATATCTTATGGCCGTTTTTAAAGCCGTATATAAACGATTTAATGTTAGTTTGACTACTGGAATACCTAGTATTGACAATAATAATATATATGTTAATGAAAGATACGAGAAAAAATATATTCCGGGCACTGACACTAACTCAGTTGATGCATTTTATCTATTTTTTCAAAGCTTTTTTGAATCTCATAAATATCTATATATACCATTATATATTCAAAATAAATTTGTAGATTTCATAGATGTTTATTCATTTCAGTCATTTAATAGTGGTAATAATGTAATTTTTATAAATAATATAGGAAATGAAATTAATTTTGTTAAATTATGCAATACAGTTAATGACAAAATAAATTTCACTATAATTGAATCGGATAATGAATGGGTTAATAAAGATTGTGATTTATTATTGAAATATGATGAGATCTTTGTTAAAAAAGCTGTAAAATCTGTACAATGTTCAAAATGTAAAGTATTACGTTTATTTGAAGATATTTTTGAATTGCCTGAATCATTAAATTTTTATTGTTATTGCAGATTTTGTATTTTAAATTGTAAATTATACAAAAGTAAAGATAAAACATTTGTTTCACCAATCGAAAAAAGAAAAATATATCAAATTAATGATAAAACATCGATTAACTTGTTGGAAATTTTTCATTTTAATCAAAAAGAAGATGACAAAAATAAACAAATTTATTTTTACAGATCTAAAAATTATGATTTTATTTTATCAAATTATATTCAATTTACAGTTATTCATATTAATTTTAAATTCAACGATCATAAACTTGCACAAGATAGTATTAATGAAATTTTTGATATTTTGTATAGTGAGCAAATTGACGAAAATAGTGAATATACTGACGATTTCACTTTTTCATTTTCAAATTATAGTAATTTAAATTCAACATTAATTTTTGATGGTGTTGAAGCATTAAATTCATGTGATTTATTATATTTTGATAATATGAAAGATGTGATTGATGGATTAAAAAATTGTATTACAAGTGAAAAATTGGAAGAAAATTTAGAGAATTTTAAAAAGAAAGACATTGAATTGCAAGAACTTGCAAATGAAAATGCTGAAAATGATAAAATTTTTGTTATTGACGAGGAGGAAATTGCAAAAAAGAAAAAGAAGAGGAGTGAGGAGGAAAAAAATGAACTCTTAGACAGATTAAATTTGATTCGTGAATTGGAGGAAAAAGAAAGAGTTAGAAAGGAAGAAGAGGAAAGAGTTAGAAAGGAAGAAGAGGAAAGAGTTAGAAAGGAAGAAGAGGAAAGAGTTAGAAAGGAAGAAGAGGAAAGAGTTAGAAAGGAAGAAGAGGAAAGAGTTAGAAAGGAAGAAGAGGAAAGAGTTAGAAAGGAAGAAGAGGAAAGAGTTAGAAAGGAAGAAGAGGAAAGAGTTAGAAAGGAAGAAGAGGAAAGAGTTAGAAAGGAAGAAGAGGAAAGAGTTAGAAAGGAAGAAGAGGAAAGAGAAAGAGTTAGAAAGGAAGAAGAGGAAAGAGTTAGAAAGGAGGAAGAAGAGGAAAGAGTTAGAAAGGAAGAAGAGGAAAGAGTTAGAAAGGAAGAAGAGGAAAGAGTTAGAAAGGAAGAAGAGGAAAAAGAAAGAGTTAGAAAGTATGCATCTTTTCAACAGGAAGCTATTAGAGTGGAGAGTAAAGAGGAAGAAGAAAGTAGAATTGGTCTGGAAGAATTTATTAATAATTTTATTGAATTTGTCAATGAAAAAAAAGAAAAATTATTAAAATCCCAAGAAGAAAAAGGTATAAAAGGTATTTCAAATAGGTATCAAAAAATGATAGAAATTTATGAAAAGAAAAAAAAGTTATTACTAAAATTATATTTGGATGAATTACTAAAATTAGATTTGGATGAAAACGAAAAAACTTTATTTAAATTTATTTTAAATTATAAAGAAGAAGAAATTAAATTTATTGATGACATTAAATTAGTTTTACAAAAAATTATTGAACTATTAACTAAGAAAATAAACAGGAGGAAAATAAGGAGGAAGAAGAAGAAGAAGAAAATGAAGAAGAAAATGAAGAAACAAGAGCAAGCCAAGGGAGATTCTTCTGATGATGATGATGATGATGATGATGATGATGATGATGATGATATAGATGAAGAATTAAAAACTCTTATGAATCAAGTGAATCAAAAAATTGAAGAATCAGAACAAAGAGAGAAAATATTTTTAGCTAATTTACTAAATTTAAGAAATATTATTAATAATAATCAACAAGTACCTTCAACTCCAACTGTACAACCAAATACTATTAATAATAATCAACAAGTACCTTCAACTCCAACTGTACAACCAAATACTATTAATCAACCAAATACTATTAATAATAATCAACAAGTACCTTCAACTCCAACTGTACAACCAAATACTATTAATAATAATCAACAAGTACCTTCAACTCCAACTGTACAACCAAATACTATTAATAATAATCAACAAGTACCTTCAACTCCAACTGTACAACCAAATACTATTAATAATAATCAACAAGTACCTTCAACTCCAACTGTATATTAGGTTTAAAGTCTAAAAAAAAATTTAAAAAAGTGTGTTACATTACGGGCGGTGAGGTCTACGGGCCTTATCTCAAATCCTGTCGTACGTCTGTGCCGCTGGCTTTGACCATCACGGAGTATAGTAGGTTGGGAACGATCGCGGGAGCTTGTTTTGTAACGCTGGCACTTTGCACATACTCTTAATAAGGCAAGGTAAAGTCAAATTAGGCGCTTGGTTTGGGGTTCCAAGCTATATGCCAAATAATGATCGAGTTTGCAGCTTCGGCTCAGATGAGTGGTTGTTATTTGTGCTGAACGTCCCCCGTCCTTATTAAGAGTATGTAGCCGTAATATCATCATAACTACGCCACTGCCGGTCCCAAGCCCGGGTAAGAGTAGGAGGGTGATGATTACCACTAACAAAATAACAATATTCAATATATCCTTTTCTTGTTAAAATAACTTAATTTATTTAAAATTATCAATTTAGTATATTCAGCTGTGAAGAATATTATACTTTAAATCATAACTAATTTAATATTTTCCTTATCTTAATACTATAAAAGTAGATAATTATCTACAAAATAAGATATTAGGCATTCTTGTAGCTTAAAAATTTAATGAGTTATGTCAAATTTAAATTTTCTAATATTTTTATCATTTTGTTCAATTTTAGATTTAAAAATAAAAATTATTAATTTTAAAGCCACTAACTACGCCATGGCCGGTCCCAAGCCCGGGTAAAGTAGGAGGGGTGGTGGTATTATGCAAAGTGTGTTACATTACGGGCGGTGAGGTCTACGGGCCTTATCTCAAATCCTGTCGTACGTCTGTGCCGCTGGCTTTGACCATCACGGAGTATAGTAGGTTGGGAACGATCGCGGGAGCTTGTTTTGTAACGCTGGCACTTTGCACATACTCTTAATAAGGCAAGGTAAAGTCAAATTAGGCGCTTGGTTTGGGGTTCCAAGCTATATGCCAAATAATGATCGAGTTTGCAGCTTCGGCTCAGATGAGTGGTTGTTATTTGTGCTGAACGTCCCCGTCCTTATTAAGAGTATGTAGCCGTAATATCATCATAACTACGCCACTGCCGGTCCCAAGCCCGGGTAAGAGTAGGAGGGTGATGATTACCACTAACAAAATAACAATATTCAATATATCCTTTTCTTGTTAAAATAACTTAATTTATTTAAAATTATCAATTTAGTATATTCAGCTGTGAAGAATATTATACTTTAAATCATAACTAATTTAATATTTTCCTTATCTTAATACTATAAAAGTAGATAATTATCTACAAAATAAGATATTAGGCATTCTTGTAGCTTAAAAATTTAATGAGTTATGTCAAATTTAAATTTTCTAATATTTTTATCATTTTGTTCAATTTTAGATTTAAAAATAAAAATTATTAATTTTAAAGCCACTAACTACGCCATGGCCGGTCCCAAGCCCGGGTAAAGTAGGAGGGGTGGTGGTATTATGCAAAGTGTGTTACATTACGGGCGGTGAGGTCTACGGGCCTTATCTCAAATCCTGTCGTACGTCTGTGCCGCTGGCTTTGACCATCACGAAGTATAGTAGGTTGGGAACGATCGCGGGAGCTTGTTTTGTAACGCTGGCACTTTGCACATACTCTTAATAAGGCAAGGTAAAGTCAAATTAGGCGCTTGGTTTGGGGTTCCAAGCTATATGCCAAATAATGATCGAGTTTGCAGCTTCGGCTCAGATGAGTGGTTGTTATTTGTGCTGAACGTCCCCCGTCCTTATTAAGATTATGTAGCCGTAATATCATCATAACAACGCCACTGCCGGTCCCAAGCCCGGGTAAGAGTAGGAGGGTGATGATTACCACTAACAAAATAACAATATTCAATATATCCTTTTCTTGTTAAAATAACTTAATTTATTTAAAATTATCAATTTAGTATATTCAGCTGTGAAGAATATTATACTTTAAATCATAACTAATTTAATATTTTCCTTATCTTAATACTATAAAAGTAGATAATTATCTACAAAATAAGATATTAGGCATTCTTGTAGCTTAAAAATTTAATGAGTTATGTCAAATTTAAATTTTCTAATATTTTTATCATTTTGTTCAATTTTAGATTTAAAAATAAAAATTATTAATTTTAAAGCCACTAACTACGCCATGGCCGGTCCCAAGCCCGGGTAAAGTAGGAGGGGTGGTGGTATTATGCAAAGTGTGTTACATTACGGGCGGTGAGGTCTACGGGCCTTATCTCAAATCCTGTCGTACGTCTGTGCCGCTGGCTTTGACCATCACGAAGTATAGTAGGTTGGGAACGATCGCGGGAGCTTGTTTTGTAACGCTGGCACTTTGCACATACTCTTAATAAGGCAAGGTAAAGTCAAATTAGGCGCTTGGTTTGGGGTTCCAAGCTATATGCCAAATAATGATCGAGTTTGCAGCTTCGGCTCAGATGAGTGGTTGTTATTTGTGCTGAACGTCCCCCGTCCTTATTAAGATTATGTAGCCGTAATATCATCATAACAACGCCACTGCCGGTCCCAAGCCCGGGTAAGAGTAGGAGGGTGATGATTACCACTAACAAAATAACAATATTCAATATATCCTTTTCTTGTTAAAATAACTTAATTTATTTAAAATTATCAATTTAGTATATTCAGCTGTGAAGAATATTATACTTTAAATCATAACTAATTTAATATTTTCCTTATCTTAATACTATAAAAGTAGATAATTATCTACAAAATAAGATATTAGGCATTCTTGTAGCTTAAAAATTTAATGAGTTATGTCAAATTTAAATTTTCTAATATTTTTATCATTTTGTTCAATTTTAGATTTAAAAATAAAAATTATTAATTTTAAAGCCACTAACTACGCCATGGCCGGTCCCAAGCCCGGGTAAAGTAGGAGGGGTGGTGGTATTATGCAAAGTGTGTTACATTACGGGCGGTGAGGTCTACGGGCCTTATCTCAAATCCTGTCGTACGTCTGTGCCGCTGGCTTTGACCATCACGAAGTATAGTAGGTTGGGAACGATCGCGGGAGCTTGTTTTGTAACGCTGGCACTTTGCACATACTCTTAATAAGGCAAGGTAAAGTCAAATTAGGCGCTTGGTTTGGGGTTCCAAGCTATATGCCAAATAATGATCGAGTTTGCAGCTTCGGCTCAGATGAGTGGTTGTTATTTGTGCTGAACGTCCCCGTCCTTATTAAGAGTATGTAGCCGTAATATCATCATAACTACGCCACTGCCGGTCCCAAGCCCGGGTAAGAGTAGGAGGGTGATGATTACCACTAACAAAATAACAATATTCAATATATCCTTTTCTTGTTAAAATAACTTAATTTATTTAAAATTATCAATTTAGTATATTCAGCTGTGAAGAATATTATACTTTAAATCATAACTAATTTAATATTTTCCTTATCTTAATACTATAAAAGTAGATAATTATCTACAAAATAAGATATTAGGCATTCTTGTAGCTTAAAAATTTAATGAGTTATGTCAAATTTAAATTTTCTAATATTTTTATCATTTTGTTCAATTTTAGATTTAAAAATAAAAATTATTAATTTTAAAGCCACTAACTACGCCATGGCCGGTCCCAAGCCCGGGTAAAGTAGGAGGGGTGGTGGTATTATGCAAAGTGTGTTACATTACGGGCGGTGAGGTCTACGGGCCTTATCTCAAATCCTGTCGTACGTCTGTGCCGCTGGCTTTGACCATCACGAAGTATAGTAGGTTGGGAACGATCGCGGGAGCTTGTTTTGTAACGCTGGCACTTTGCACATACTCTTAATAAGGCAAGGTAAAGTCAAATTAGGCGCTTGGTTTGGGGTTCCAAGCTATATGCCAAATAATGATCGAGTTTGCAGCTTCGGCTCAGATGAGTGGTTGTTATTTGTGCTGAACGTCCCCCGTCCTTATTAAGAGTATGTAGCCGTAATATCATCATAACTACGCCACTGCCGGTCCCAAGCCCGGGTAAGAGTAGGAGGGTGATGATTACCACTAACAAAATAACAATATTCAATATATCCTTTTCTTGTTAAAATAACTTAATTTATTTAAAATTATCAATTTAGTATATTCAGCTGTGAAGAATATTATACTTTAAATCATAACTAATTTAATATTTTCCTTATCTTAATACTATAAAAGTAGATAATTATCTACAAAATAAGATATTAGGCATTCTTGTAGCTTAAAAATTTAATGAGTTATGTCAAATTTAAATTTTCTAATATTTTTATCATTTTGTTCAATTTTAGATTTAAAAATAAAAATTATTAATTTTAAAGCCACTAACTACGCCATGGCCGGTCCCAAGCCCGGGTAAAGTAGGAGGGGTGGTGGTATTATGCAAAGTGTGTTACATTACGGGCGGTGAGGTCTACGGGCCTTATCTCAAATCCTGTCGTACGTCTGTGCCGCTGGCTTTGACCATCACGGAGTATAGTAGGTTGGGAACGATCGCGGGAGCTTGTTTTGTAACGCTGGCACTTTGCACATACTCTTAATAAGGCAAGGTAAAGTCAAATTAGGCGCTTGGTTTGGGGTTCCAAGCTATATGCCAAATAATGATCGAGTTTGCAGCTTCGGCTCAGATGAGTGGTTGTTATTTGTGCTGAACGTCCCCCGTCCTTATTAAGAGTATGTAGCCGTAATATCATCATAACTACGCCACTGCCGGTCCCAAGCCCGGGTAAGAGTAGGAGGGTGATGATTACCACTAACAAAATAACAATATTCAATATATCCTTTTCTTGTTAAAATAACTTAATTTATTTAAAATTATCAATTTAGTATATTCAGCTGTGAAGAATATTATACTTTAAATCATAACTAATTTAATATTTTCCTTATCTTAATACTATAAAAGTAGATAATTATCTACAAAATAAGATATTAGGCATTCTTGTAGCTTAAAAATTTAATGAGTTATGTCAAATTTAAATTTTCTAATATTTTTATCATTTTGTTCAATTTTAGATTTAAAAATAAAAATTATTAATTTTAAAGCCACTAACTACGCCATGGCCGGTCCCAAGCCCGGGTAAAGTAGGAGGGGTGGTGGTATTATGCAAAGTGTGTTACATTACGGGCGGTGAGGTCTACGGGCCTTATCTCAAATCCTGTCGTACGTCTGTGCCGCTGGCTTTGACCATCACGGAGTATAGTAGGTTGGGAACGATCGCGGGAGCTTGTTTTGTAACGCTGGCACTTTGCACATACTCTTAATAAGGCAAGGTAAAGTCAAATTAGGCGCTTGGTTTGGGGTTCCAAGCTATATGCCAAATAATGATCGAGTTTGCAGCTTCGGCTCAGATGAGTGGTTGTTATTTGTGCTGAACGTCCCCGTCCTTATTAAGAGTATGTAGCCGTAATATCATCATAACTACGCCACTGCCGGTCCCAAGCCCGGGTAAGAGTAGGAGGGTGATGATTACCACTAACAAAATAACAATATTCAATATATCCTTTTCTTGTTAAAATAACTTAATTTATTTAAAATTATCAATTTAGTATATTCAGCTGTGAAGAATATTATACTTTAAATCATAACTAATTTAATATTTTCCTTATCTTAATACTATAAAAGTAGATAATTATCTACAAAATAAGATATTAGGCATTCTTGTAGCTTAAAAATTTAATGAGTTATGTCAAATTTAAATTTTCTAATATTTTTATCATTTTGTTCAATTTTAGATTTAAAAATAAAAATTATTAATTTTAAAGCCACTAACTACGCCATGGCCGGTCCCAAGCCCGGGTAAAGTAGGAGGGGTGGTGGTATTATGCAAAGTGTGTTACATTACGGGCGGTGAGGTCTACGGGCCTTATCTCAAATCCTGTCGTACGTCTGTGCCGCTGGCTTTGACCATCACGGAGTATAGTAGGTTGGGAACGATCGCGGGAGCTTGTTTTGTAACGCTGGCACTTTGCACATACTCTTAATAAGGCAAGGTAAAGTCAAATTAGGCGCTTGGTTTGGGGTTCCAAGCTATATGCCAAATAATGATCGAGTTTGCAGCTTCGGCTCAGATGAGTGGTTGTTATTTGTGCTGAACGTCCCCGTCCTTATTAAGAGTATGTAGCCGTAATATCATCATAACTACGCCACTGCCGGTCCCAAGCCCGGGTAAGAGTAGGAGGGTGATGATTACCACTAACAAAATAACAATATTCAATATATCCTTTTCTTGTTAAAATAACTTAATTTATTTAAAATTATCAATTTAGTATATTCAGCTGTGAAGAATATTATACTTTAAATCATAACTAATTTAATATTTTCCTTATCTTAATACTATAAAAGTAGATAATTATCTACAAAATAAGATATTAGGCATTCTTGTAGCTTAAAAATTTAATGAGTTATGTCAAATTTAAATTTTCTAATATTTTTATCATTTTGTTCAATTTTAGATTTAAAAATAAAAATTATTAATTTTAAAGCCACTAACTACGCCATGGCCGGTCCCAAGCCCGGGTAAAGTAGGAGGGGTGGTGGTATTATGCAAAGTGTGTTACATTACGGGCGGTGAGGTCTACGGGCCTTATCTCAAATCCTGTCGTACGTCTGTGCCGCTGGCTTTGACCATCACGGAGTATAGTAGGTTGGGAACGATCGCGGGAGCTTGTTTTGTAACGCTGGCACTTTGCACATACTCTTAATAAGGCAAGGTAAAGTCAAATTAGGCGCTTGGTTTGGGGTTCCAAGCTATATGCCAAATAATGATCGAGTTTGCAGCTTCGGCTCAGATGAGTGGTTGTTATTTGTGCTGAACGTCCCCGTCCTTATTAAGAGTATGTAGCCGTAATATCATCATAACTACGCCACTGCCGGTCCCAAGCCCGGGTAAGAGTAGGAGGGTGATGATTACCACTAACAAAATAACAATATTCAATATATCCTTTTCTTGTTAAAATAACTTAATTTATTTAAAATTATCAATTTAGTATATTCAGCTGTGAAGAATATTATACTTTAAATCATAACTAATTTAATATTTTCCTTATCTTAATACTATAAAAGTAGATAATTATCTACAAAATAAGATATTAGGCATTCTTGTAGCTTAAAAATTTAATGAGTTATGTCAAATTTAAATTTTCTAATATTTTTATCATTTTGTTCAATTTTAGATTTAAAAATAAAAATTATTAATTTTAAAGCCACTAACTACGCCATGGCCGGTCCCAAGCCCGGGTAAAGTAGGAGGGGTGGTGGTATTATGCAAAGTGTGTTACATTACGGGCGGTGAGGTCTACGGGCCTTATCTCAAATCCTGTCGTACGTCTGTGCCGCTGGCTTTGACCATCACGGAGTATAGTAGGTTGGGAACGATCGCGGGAGCTTGTTTTGTAACGCTGGCACTTTGCACATACTCTTAATAAGGCAAGGTAAAGTCAAATTAGGCGCTTGGTTTGGGGTTCCAAGCTATATGCCAAATAATGATCGAGTTTGCAGCTTCGGCTCAGATGAGTGGTTGTTATTTGTGCTGAACGTCCCCCGTCCTTATTAAGAGTATGTAGCCGTAATATCATCATAACTACGCCACTGCCGGTCCCAAGCCCGGGTAAGAGTAGGAGTGTGATGATTACCACTAACAAAATAACAATATTCAATATATCCTTTTCTTGTTAAAATAACTTAATTTATTTAAAATTATCAATTTAGTATATTCAGCTGTGAAGAATATTATACTTTAAATCATAACTAATTTAATATTTTCCTTATCTTAATACTATAAAAGTAGATAATTATCTACAAAATAAGATATTAGGCATTCTTGTAGCTTAAAAATTTAATGAGTTATGTCAAATTTAAATTTTCTAATATTTTTATCATTTTGTTCAATTTTAGATTTAAAAATAAAAATTATTAATTTTAAAGCCACTAACTACGCCATGGCCGGTCCCAAGCCCGGGTAAAGTAGGAGGGGTGGTGGTATTATGCAAAGTGTGTTACATTACGGGCGGTGAGGTCTACGGGCCTTATCTCAAATCCTGTCGTACGTCTGTGCCGCTGGCTTTGACCATCACGGAGTATAGTAGGTTGGGAACGATCGCGGGAGCTTGTTTTGTAACGCTGGCACTTTGCACATACTCTTAATAAGGCAAGGTAAAGTCAAATTAGGCGCTTGGTTTGGGGTTCCAAGCTATATGCCAAATAATGATCGAGTTTGCAGCTTCGGCTCAGATGAGTGGTTGTTATTTGTGCTGAACGTTCCTCGACCTTATTAAGAGTATGTAGCCGTAATATCATCATAACTACGCCACTGCCGGTCCCAAGCCCGGGTAAGAGTAGGAGGGTGATGATTACCACTAACAAAATAACAATATTCAATATATCCTTTTCTTGTTAAAATAACTTAATTTATTTAAAATTATCAATTTAGTATATTCAGCTGTGAAGAATATTATACTTTAAATCATAACTAATTTAATATTTTCCTTATCTTAATACTATAAAAGTAGATAATTATCTACAAAATAAGATATTAGGCATTCTTGTAGCTTAAAAATTTAATGAGTTATGTCAAATTTAAATTTTCTAATATTTTTATCATTTTGTTCAATTTTAGATTTAAAAATAAAAATTATTAATTTTAAAGCCACTAACTACGCCATGGCCGGTCCCAAGCCCGGGTAAAGTAGGAGGGGTGGTGGTATTATGCAAAGTGTGTTACATTACGGGCGGTGAGGTCTACGGGCCTTATCTCAAATCCTGTCGTACGTCTGTGCCGCTGGCTTTGACCATCACGGAGTATAGTAGGTTGGGAACGATCGCGGGAGCTTGTTTTGTAACGCTGGCACTTTGCACATACTCTTAATAAGGCAAGGTAAAGTCAAATTAGGCGCTTGGTTTGGGGTTCCAAGCTATATGCCAAATAATGATCGAGTTTGCAGCTTCGGCTCAGATGAGTGGTTGTTATTTGTGCTGAACGTCCCGTCCTTATTAAGAGTATGTAGCCGTAATATCATCATAACTACGCCACTGCCGGTCCCAAGCCCGGGTAAGAGTAGGAGGGTGATGATTACCACTAACAAAATAACAATATTCAATATATCCTTTTCTTGTTAAAATAACTTAATTTATTTAAAATTATCAATTTAGTATATTCAGCTGTGAAGAATATTATACTTTAAATCATAACTAATTTAATATTTTCCTTATCTTAATACTATAAAAGTAGATAATTATCTACAAAATAAGATATTAGGCATTCTTGTAGCTTAAAAATTTAATGAGTTATGTCAAATTTAAATTTTCTAATATTTTTATCATTTTGTTCAATTTTAGATTTAAAAATAAAAATTATTAATTTTAAAGCCACTAACTACGCCATGGCCGGTCCCAAGCCCGGGTAAAGTAGGAGGGGTGGTGGTATTATGCAAAGTGTGTTACATTACGGGCGGTGAGGTCTACGGGCCTTATCTCAAATCCTGTCGTACGTCTGTGCCGCTGGCTTTGACCATCACGGAGTATAGTAGGTTGGGAACGATCGCGGGAGCTTGTTTTGTAACGCTGGCACTTTGCACATACTCTTAATAAGGCAAGGTAAAGTCAAATTAGGCGCTTGGTTTGGGGTTCCAAGCTATATGCCAAATAATGATCGAGTTTGCAGCTTCGGCTCAGATGAGTGGTTGTTATTTGTGCTGAACGTCCCCGTCCTTATTAAGAGTATGTAGCCGTAATATCATCATAACTACGCCACTGCCGGTCCCAAGCCCGGGTAAGAGTAGGAGGGTGATGATTACCACTAACAAAATAACAATATTCAATATATCCTTTTCTTGTTAAAATAACTTAATTTATTTAAAATTATCAATTTAGTATATTCAGCTGTGAAGAATATTATACTTTAAATCATAACTAATTTAATATTTTCCTTATCTTAATACTATAAAAGTAGATAATTATCTACAAAATAAGATATTAGGCATTCTTGTAGCTTAAAAATTTAATGAGTTATGTCAAATTTAAATTTTCTAATATTTTTATCATTTTGTTCAATTTTAGATTTAAAAATAAAAATTATTAATTTTAAAGCCACTAACTACGCCATGGCCGGTCCCAAGCCCGGGTAAAGTAGGAGGGGTGGTGGTATTATGCAAAGTGTGTTACATTACGGGCGGTGAGGTCTACGGGCCTTATCTCAAATCCTGTCGTACGTCTGTGCCGCTGGCTTTGACCATCACGGAGTATAGTAGGTTGGGAACGATCGCGGGAGCTTGTTTTGTAACGCTGGCACTTTGCACATACTCTTAATAAGGCAAGGTAAAGTCAAATTAGGCGCTTGGTTTGGGGTTCCAAGCTATATGCCAAATAATGATCGAGTTTGCAGCTTCGGCTCAGATGAGTGGTTGTTATTTGTGCTGAACGTCCCCGTCCTTATTAAGAGTATGTAGCCGTAATATCATCATAACTACGCCACTGCCGGTCCCAAGCCCGGGTAAGAGTAGGAGGGTGATGATTACCACTAACAAAATAACAATATTCAATATATCCTTTTCTTGTTAAAATAACTTAATTTATTTAAAATTATCAATTTAGTATATTCAGCTGTGAAGAATATTATACTTTAAATCATAACTAATTTAATATTTTCCTTATCTTAATACTATAAAAGTAGATAATTATCTACAAAATAAGATATTAGGCATTCTTGTAGCTTAAAAATTTAATGAGTTATGTCAAATTTAAATTTTCTAATATTTTTATCATTTTGTTCAATTTTAGATTTAAAAATAAAAATTATTAATTTTAAAGCCACTAACTAAGCCATGGCCGGTCCCAAGCCCGGGTAAAGGAGGGGGGGTGGTGGTATTATGCAAAGTGTGTTACATTACGGGCGGTGAGGTCTACGGGCCTTATCTCAAATCCTGTCGTACGTCTGTGCCGCTGGCTTTGACCATCACGGAGTATAGTAGGTTGGGAACGATCGCGGGAGCTTGTTTTGTAACGCTGGCACTTTGCACATACTCTTAATAAGGCAAGGTAAAGTCAAATTAGGCGCTTGGTTTGGGGTTCCAAGCTATATGCCAAATAATGATCGAGTTTGCAGCTTCGGCTCAGATGAGTGGTTGTTATTTGTGCTGAACGTCCCCCGTCCTTATTAAGAGTATGTAGCCGTAATATCATCATAACTACGCCACTGCCGGTCCCAAGCCCGGGTAAGAGTAGGAGGGTGATGATTACCACTAACAAAATAACAATATTCAATATATCCTTTTCTTGTTAAAATAACTTAATTTATTTAAAATTATCAATTTAGTATATTCAGCTGTGAAGAATATTATACTTTAAATCATAACTAATTTAATATTTTCCTTATCTTAATACTATAAAAGTAGATAATTATCTACAAAATAAGATATTAGGCATTCTTGTAGCTTAAAAATTTAATGAGTTATGTCAAATTTAAATTTTCTAATATTTTTATCATTTTGTTCAATTTTAGATTTAAAAATAAAAATTATTAATTTTAAAGCCACTAACTAAGCCATGGCCGGTCCCAAGCCCGGGTAAAGTAGGAGGGGTGGTGGTATTATGCAAAGTGTGTTACATTACGGGCGGTGAGGTCTACGGGCCTTATCTCAAATCCTGTCGTACGTCTGTGCCGCTGGCTTTGACCATCACGGAGTATAGTAGGTTGGGAACGATCGCGGGAGCTTGTTTTGTAACGCTGGCACTTTGCACATACTCTTAATAAGGCAAGGTAAAGTCAAATTAGGCGCTTGGTTTGGGGTTCCAAGCTATATGCCAAATAATGATCGAGTTTGCAGCTTCGGCTCAGATGAGTGGTTGTTATTTGTGCTGAACGTCCCCGTCCTTATTAAGAGTATGTAGCCGTAATATCATCATAACTACGCCACTGCCGGTCCCAAGCCCGGGTAAGAGTAGGAGGGTGATGATTACCACTAACAAAATAACAATATTCAATATATCCTTTTCTTGTTAAAATAACTTAATTTATTTAAAATTATCAATTTAGTATATTCAGCTGTGAAGAATATTATACTTTAAATCATAACTAATTTAATATTTTCCTTATCTTAATACTATAAAAGTAGATAATTATCTACAAAATAAGATATTAGGCATTCTTGTAGCTTAAAAATTTAATGAGTTATGTCAAATTTAAATTTTCTAATATTTTTATCATTTTGTTCAATTTTAGATTTAAAAATAAAAATTATTAATTTTAAAGCCACTAACTACGCCATGGCCGGTCCCAAGCCCGGGTAAAGTAGGAGGGGTGGTGGTATTATGCAAAGTGTGTTACATTACGGGCGGTGAGGTCTACGGGCCTTATCTCAAATCCTGTCGTACGTCTGTGCCGCTGGCTTTGACCATCACGGAGTATAGTAGGTTGGGAACGATCGCGGGAGCTTGTTTTGTAACGCTGGCACTTTGCACATACTCTTAATAAGGCAAGGTAAAGTCAAATTAGGCGCTTGGTTTGGGGTTCCAAGCTATATGCCAAATAATGATCGAGTTTGCAGCTTCGGCTCAGATGAGTGGTTGTTATTTGTGCTGAACGTCCCCCGTCCTTATTAAGAGTATGTAGCCGTAATATCATCATAACTACGCCACTGCCGGTCCCAAGCCCGGGTAAGAGTAGGAGGGTGATGATTACCACTAACAAAATAACAATATTCAATATATCCTTTTCTTGTTAAAATAACTTAATTTATTTAAAATTATCAATTTAGTATATTCAGCTGTGAAGAATATTATACTTTAAATCATAACTAATTTAATATTTTCCTTATCTTAATACTATAAAAGTAGATAATTATCTACAAAATAAGATATTAGGCATTCTTGTAGCTTAAAAATTTAATGAGTTATGTCAAATTTAAATTTTCTAATATTTTTATCATTTTGTTCAATTTTAGATTTAAAAATAAAAATTATTAATTTTAAAGCCACTAACTACGCCATGGCCGGTCCCAAGCCCGGGTAAAGTAGGAGGGGTGGTGGTATTATGCAAAGTGTGTTACATTACGGGCGGTGAGGTCTACGGGCCTTATCTCAAATCCTGTCGTACGTCTGTGCCGCTGGCTTTGACCATCACGGAGTATAGTAGGTTGGGAACGATCGCGGGAGCTTGTTTTGTAACGCTGGCACTTTGCACATACTCTTAATAAGGCAAGGTAAAGTCAAATTAGGCGCTTGGTTTGGGGTTCCAAGCTATATGCCAAATAATGATCGAGTTTGCAGCTTCGGCTCAGATGAGTGGTTGTTATTTGTGCTGAACGTCCCCGTCCTTATTAAGAGTATGTAGCCGTAATATCATCATAACTACGCCACTGCCGGTCCCAAGCCCGGGTAAGAGTAGGAGGGTGATGATTACCACTAACAAAATAACAATATTCAATATATCCTTTTCTTGTTAAAATAACTTAATTTATTTAAAATTATCAATTTAGTATATTCAGCTGTGAAGAATATTATACTTTAAATCATAACTAATTTAATATTTTCCTTATCTTAATACTATAAAAGTAGATAATTATCTACAAAATAAGATATTAGGCATTCTTGTAGCTTAAAAATTTAATGAGTTATGTCAAATTTAAATTTTCTAATATTTTTATCATTTTGTTCAATTTTAGATTTAAAAATAAAAATTATTAATTTTAAAGCCACTAACTAAGCCATGGCCGGTCCCAAGCCCGGGTAAAGTAGGAGGGTGGTGGTATTATGCAAAGTGTGTTACATTACGGGCGGTGAGGTCTACGGGCCTTATCTCAAATCCTGTCGTACGTCTGTGCCGCTGGCTTTGACCATCACGGAGTATAGTAGGTTGGGAACGATCGCGGGAGCTTGTTTTGTAACGCTGGCACTTTGCACATACTCTTAATAAGGCAAGGTAAAGTCAAATTAGGCGCTTGGTTTGGGGTTCCAAGCTATATGCCAAATAATGATCGAGTTTGCAGCTTCGGCTCAGATGAGTGGTTGTTATTTGTGCTGAACGTCCCCGTCCTTATTAAGAGTATGTAGCCGTAATATCATCATAACTACGCCACTGCCGGTCCCAAGCCCGGGTAAGAGTAGGAGGGTGATGATTACCACTAACAAAATAACAATATTCAATATATCCTTTTCTTGTTAAAATAACTTAATTTATTTAAAATTATCAATTTAGTATATTCAGCTGTGAAGAATATTATACTTTAAATCATAACTAATTTAATATTTTCCTTATCTTAATACTATAAAAGTAGATAATTATCTACAAAATAAGATATTAGGCATTCTTGTAGCTTAAAAATTTAATGAGTTATGTCAAATTTAAATTTTCTAATATTTTTATCATTTTGTTCAATTTTAGATTTAAAAATAAAAATTATTAATTTTAAAGCCACTAACTAAGCCATGGCCGGTCCCAAGCCCGGGTAAAGTAGGAGGGGTGGTGGTATTATGCAAAGTGTGTTACATTACGGGCGGTGAGGTCTACGGGCCTTATCTCAAATCCTGTCGTACGTCTGTGCCGCTGGCTTTGACCATCACGGAGTATAGTAGGTTGGGAACGATCGCGGGAGCTTGTTTTGTAACGCTGGCACTTTGCACATACTCTTAATAAGGCAAGGTAAAGTCAAATTAGGCGCTTGGTTTGGGGTTCCAAGCTATATGCCAAATAATGATCGAGTTTGCAGCTTCGGCTCAGATGAGTGGTTGTTATTTGTGCTGAACGTCCCCGTCCTTATTAAGAGTATGTAGCCGTAATATCATCATAACTACGCCACTGCCGGTCCCAAGCCCGGGTAAGAGTAGGAGGGTGATGATTACCACTAACAAAATAACAATATTCAATATATCCTTTTCTTGTTAAAATAACTTAATTTATTTAAAATTATCAATTTAGTATATTCAGCTGTGAAGAATATTATACTTTAAATCATAACTAATTTAATATTTTCCTTATCTTAATACTATAAAAGTAGATAATTATCTACAAAATAAGATATTAGGCATTCTTGTAGCTTAAAAATTTAATGAGTTATGTCAAATTTAAATTTTCTAATATTTTTATCATTTTGTTCAATTTTAGATTTAAAAATAAAAATTATTAATTTTAAAGCCACTAACTAAGCCATGGCCGGTCCCAAGCCCGGGTAAAGTAGGAGGGTGGTGGTATTATGCAAAGTGTGTTACATTACGGGCGGTGAGGTCTACGGGCCTTATCTCAAATCCTGTCGTACGTCTGTGCCGCTGGCTTTGACCATCACGGAGTATAGTAGGTTGGGAACGATCGCGGGAGCTTGTTTTGTAACGCTGGCACTTTGCACATACTCTTAATAAGGCAAGGTAAAGTCAAATTAGGCGCTTGGTTTGGGGTTCCAAGCTATATGCCAAATAATGATCGAGTTTGCAGCTTCGGCTCAGATGAGTGGTTGTTATTTGTGCTGAACGTCCCCGTCCTTATTAAGAGTATGTAGCCGTAATATCATCATAACTACGCCACTGCCGGTCCCAAGCCCGGGTAAGAGTAGGAGGGTGATGATTACCACTAACAAAATAACAATATTCAATATATCCTTTTCTTGTTAAAATAACTTAATTTATTTAAAATTATCAATTTAGTATATTCAGCTGTGAAGAATATTATACTTTAAATCATAACTAATTTAATATTTTCCTTATCTTAATACTATAAAAGTAGATAATTATCTACAAAATAAGATATTAGGCATTCTTGTAGCTTAAAAATTTAATGGGTTATGTCAAATTTAAATTTTCTAATATTTTTATCATTTTGTTCAATTTTAGATTTAAAAATAAAAATTATTAATTTTAAAGCCACTAACTAAGCCATGGCCGGTCCCAAGCCCGGGTAAAGTAGGAGGGGTGGTGGTATTATGCAAAGTGTGTTACATTACGGGCGGTGAGGTCTACGGGCCTTATCTCAAATCCTGTCGTACGTCTGTGCCGCTGGCTTTGACCATCACGGAGTATAGTAGGTTGGGAACGATCGCGGGAGCTTGTTTTGTAACGCTGGCACTTTGCACATACTCTTAATAAGGCAAGGTAAAGTCAAATTAGGCGCTTGGTTTGGGGTTCCAAGCTATATGCCAAATAATGATCGAGTTTGCAGCTTCGGCTCAGATGAGTGGTTGTTATTTGTGCTGAACGTCCCCCGTCCTTATTAAGAGTATGTAGCCGTAATATCATCATAACTACGCCACTGCCGGTCCCAAGCCCGGGTAAGAGTAGGAGGGTGATGATTACCACTAACAAAATAACAATATTCAATATATCCTTTTCTTGTTAAAATAACTTAATTTATTTAAAATTATCAATTTAGTATATTCAGCTGTGAAGAATATTATACTTTAAATCATAACTAATTTAATATTTTCCTTATCTTAATACTATAAAAGTAGATAATTATCTACAAAATAAGATATTAGGCATTCTTGTAGCTTAAAAATTTAATGAGTTATGTCAAATTTAAATTTTCTAATATTTTTATCATTTTGTTCAATTTTAGATTTAAAAATAAAAATTATTAATTTTAAAGCCACTAACTAAGCCATGGCCGGTCCCAAGCCCGGGTAAAGTAGGAGGGGTGGTGGTATTATGCAAAGTGTGTTACATTACGGGCGGTGAGGTCTACGGGCCTTATCTCAAATCCTGTCGTACGTCTGTGCCGCTGGCTTTGACCATCACGGAGTATAGTAGGTTGGGAACGATCGCGGGAGCTTGTTTTGTAACGCTGGCACTTTGCACATACTCTTAATAAGGCAAGGTAAAGTCAAATTAGGCGCTTGGTTTGGGGTTCCAAGCTATATGCCAAATAATGATCGAGTTTGCAGCTTCGGCTCAGATGAGTGGTTGTTATTTGTGCTGAACGTCCCCCGTCCTTATTAAGAGTATGTAGCCGTAATATCATCATAACTACGCCACTGCCGGTCCCAAGCCCGGGTAAGAGTAGGAGGGTGATGATTACCACTAACAAAATAACAATATTCAATATATCCTTTTCTTGTTAAAATAACTTAATTTATTTAAAATTATCAATTTAGTATATTCAGCTGTGAAGAATATTATACTTTAAATCATAACTAATTTAATATTTTCCTTATCTTAATACTATAAAAGTAGATAATTATCTACAAAATAAGATATTAGGCATTCTTGTAGCTTAAAAATTTAATGAGTTATGTCAAATTTAAATTTTCTAATATTTTTATCATTTTGTTCAATTTTAGATTTAAAAATAAAAATTATTAATTTTAAAGCCACTAACTAAGCCATGGCCGGTCCCAAGCCCGGGTAAAGTAGGAGGGGTGGTGGTATTATGCAAAGTGTGTTACATTACGGGCGGTGAGGTCTACGGGCCTTATCTCAAATCCTGTCGTACGTCTGTGCCGCTGGCTTTGACCATCACGGAGTATAGTAGGTTGGGAACGATCGCGGGAGCTTGTTTTGTAACGCTGGCACTTTGCACATACTCTTAATAAGGCAAGGTAAAGTCAAATTAGGCGCTTGGTTTGGGGTTCCAAGCTATATGCCAAATAATGATCGAGTTTGCAGCTTCGGCTCAGATGAGTGGTTGTTATTTGTGCTGAACGTCCCCCGTCCTTATTAAGAGTATGTAGCCGTAATATCATCATAACTACGCCACTGCCGGTCCCAAGCCCGGGTAAGAGTAGGAGGGTGATGATTACCACTAACAAAATAACAATATTCAATATATCCTTTTCTTGTTAAAATAACTTAATTTATTTAAAATTATCAATTTAGTATATTCAGCTGTGAAGAATATTATACTTTAAATCATAACTAATTTAATATTTTCCTTATCTTAATACTATAAAAGTAGATAATTATCTACAAAATAAGATATTAGGCATTCTTGTAGCTTAAAAATTTAATGAGTTATGTCAAATTTAAATTTTCTAATATTTTTATCATTTTGTTCAATTTTAGATTTAAAAATAAAAATTATTAATTTTAAAGCCACTAACTAAGCCATGGCCGGTCCCAAGCCCGGGTAAAGTAGGAGGGGTGGTGGTATTATGCAAAGTGTGTTACATTACGGGCGGTGAGGTCTACGGGCCTTATCTCAAATCCTGTCGTACGTCTGTGCCGCTGGCTTTGACCATCACGGAGTATAGTAGGTTGGGAACGATCGCGGGAGCTTGTTTTGTAACGCTGGCACTTTGCACATACTCTTAATAAGGCAAGGTAAAGTCAAATTAGGCGCTTGGTTTGGGGTTCCAAGCTATATGCCAAATAATGATCGAGTTTGCAGCTTCGGCTCAGATGAGTGGTTGTTATTTGTGCTGAACGTCCCCGTCCTTATTAAGAGTATGTAGCCGTAATATCATCATAACTACGCCACTGCCGGTCCCAAGCCCGGGTAAGAGTAGGAGGGTGATGATTACCACTAACAAAATAACAATATTCAATATATCCTTTTCTTGTTAAAATAACTTAATTTATTTAAAATTATCAATTTAGTATATTCAGCTGTGAAGAATATTATACTTTAAATCATAACTAATTTAATATTTTCCTTATCTTAATACTATAAAAGTAGATAATTATCTACAAAATAAGATATTAGGCATTCTTGTAGCTTAAAAATTTAATGAGTTATGTCAAATTTAAATTTTCTAATATTTTTATCATTTTGTTCAATTTTAGATTTAAAAATAAAAATTATTAATTTTAAAGCCACTAACTAAGCCATGGCCGGTCCCAAGCCCGGGTAAAGTAGGAGGGTGGTGGTATTATGCAAAGTGTGTTACATTACGGGCGGTGAGGTCTACGGGCCTTATCTCAAATCCTGTCGTACGTCTGTGCCGCTGGCTTTGACCATCACGGAGTATAGTAGGTTGGGAACGATCGCGGGAGCTTGTTTTGTAACGCTGGCACTTTGCACATACTCTTAATAAGGCAAGGTAAAGTCAAATTAGGCGCTTGGTTTGGGGTTCCAAGCTATATGCCAAATAATGATCGAGTTTGCAGCTTCGGCTCAGATGAGTGGTTGTTATTTGTGCTGAACGTCCCCGTCCTTATTAAGAGTATGTAGCCGTAATATCATCATAACTACGCCACTGCCGGTCCCAAGCCCGGGTAAGAGTAGGAGGGTGATGATTACCACTAACAAAATAACAATATTCAATATATCCTTTTCTTGTTAAAATAACTTAATTTATTTAAAATTATCAATTTAGTATATTCAGCTGTGAAGAATATTATACTTTAAATCATAACTAATTTAATATTTTCCTTATCTTAATACTATAAAAGTAGATAATTATCTACAAAATAAGATATTAGGCATTCTTGTAGCTTAAAAATTTAATGAGTTATGTCAAATTTAAATTTTCTAATATTTTTATCATTTTGTTCAATTTTAGATTTAAAAATAAAAATTATTAATTTTAAAGCCACTAACTAAGCCATGGCCGGTCCCAAGCCCGGGTAAAGTAGGAGGGGTGGTGGTATTATGCAAAGTGTGTTACATTACGGGCGGTGAGGTCTACGGGCCTTATCTCAAATCCTGTCGTACGTCTGTGCCGCTGGCTTTGACCATCACGGAGTATAGTAGGTTGGGAACGATCGCGGGAGCTTGTTTTGTAACGCTGGCACTTTGCACATACTCTTAATAAGGCAAGGTAAAGTCAAATTAGGCGCTTGGTTTGGGGTGCCAAGCTATATGCCAAATAATGATCGAGTTTGCAGCTTCGGCTCAGATGAGTGGTTGTTATTTGTGCTGAACGTCCCCCGTCCTTATTAAGAGTATGTAGCCGTAATATCATCATAACTACGCCACTGCCGGTCCCAAGCCCGGGTAAGAGTAGGAGGGTGATGATTACCACTAACAAAATAACAATATTCAATATATCCTTTTCTTGTTAAAATAACTTAATTTATTTAAAATTATCAATTTAGTATATTCAGCTGTGAAGAATATTATACTTTAAATCATAACTAATTTAATATTTTCCTTATCTTAATACTATAAAAGTAGATAATTATCTACAAAATAAGATATTAGGCATTCTTGTAGCTTAAAAATTTAATGAGTTATGTCAAATTTAAATTTTCTAATATTTTTATCATTTTGTTCAATTTTAGATTTAAAAATAAAAATTATTAATTTTAAAGCCACTAACTAAGCCATGGCCGGTCCCAAGCCCGGGTAAAGTAGGAGGGGTGGTGGTATTATGCAAAGTGTGTTACATTACGGGCGGTGAGGTCTACGGGCCTTATCTCAAATCCTGTCGTACGTCTGTGCCGCTGGCTTTGACCATCACGGAGTATAGTAGGTTGGGAACGATCGCGGGAGCTTGTTTTGTAACGCTGGCACTTTGCACATACTCTTAATAAGGCAAGGTAAAGTCAAATTAGGCGCTTGGTTTGGGGTTCCAAGCTATATGCCAAATAATGATCGAGTTTGCAGCTTCGGCTCAGATGAGTGGTTGTTATTTGTGCTGAACGTCCCCCGTCCTTATTAAGAGTATGTAGCCGTAATATCATCATAACTACGCCACTGCCGGTCCCAAGCCCGGGTAAGAGTAGGAGGGTGATGATTACCACTAACAAAATAACAATATTCAATATATCCTTTTCTTGTTAAAATAACTTAATTTATTTAAAATTATCAATTTAGTATATTCAGCTGTGAAGAATATTATACTTTAAATCATAACTAATTTAATATTTTCCTTATCTTAATACTATAAAAGTAGATAATTATCTACAAAATAAGATATTAGGCATTCTTGTAGCTTAAAAATTTAATGGGTTATGTCAAATTTAAATTTTCTAATATTTTTATCATTTTGTTCAATTTTAGATTTAAAAATAAAAATTATTAATTTTAAAGCCACTAACTAAGCCATGGCCGGTCCCAAGCCCGGGTAAAGTAGGAGGGTGGTGGTATTATGCAAAGTGTGTTACATTACGGGCGGTGAGGTCTACGGGCCTTATCTCAAATCCTGTCGTACGTCTGTGCCGCTGGCTTTGACCATCACGGAGTATAGTAGGTTGGGAACGATCGCGGGAGCTTGTTTTGTAACGCTGGCACTTTGCACATACTCTTAATAAGGCAAGGTAAAGTCAAATTAGGCGCTTGGTTTGGGGTTCCAAGCTATATGCCAAATAATGATCGAGTTTGCAGCTTCGGCTCAGATGAGTGGTTGTTATTTGTGCTGAACGTCCCCGTCCTTATTAAGAGTATGTAGCCGTAATATCATCATAACTACGCCACTGCCGGTCCCAAGCCCGGGTAAGAGTAGGAGGGTGATGATTACCACTAACAAAATAACAATATTCAATATATCCTTTTCTTGTTAAAATAACTTAATTTATTTAAAATTATCAATTTAGTATATTCAGCTGTGAAGAATATTATACTTTAAATCATAACTAATTTAATATTTTCCTTATCTTAATACTATAAAAGTAGATAATTATCTACAAAATAAGATATTAGGCATTCTTGTAGCTTAAAAATTTAATGAGTTATGTCAAATTTAAATTTTCTAATATTTTTATCATTTTGTTCAATTTTAGATTTAAAAATAAAAATTATTAATTTTAAAGCCACTAACTAAGCCATGGCCGGTCCCAAGCCCGGGTAAAGTAGGAGGGGTGGTGGTATTATGCAAAGTGTGTTACATTACGGGCGGTGAGGTCTACGGGCCTTATCTCAAATCCTGTCGTACGTCTGTGCCGCTGGCTTTGACCATCACGGAGTATAGTAGGTTGGGAACGATCGCGGGAGCTTGTTTTGTAACGCTGGCACTTTGCACATACTCTTAATAAGGCAAGGTAAAGTCAAATTAGGCGCTTGGTTTGGGGTTCCAAGCTATATGCCAAATAATGATCGAGTTTGCAGCTTCGGCTCAGATGAGTGGTTGTTATTTGTGCTGAACGTCCCCGTCCTTATTAAGAGTATGTAGCCGTAATATCATCATAACTACGCCACTGCCGGTCCCAAGCCCGGGTAAGAGTAGGAGGGTGATGATTACCACTAACAAAATAACAATATTCAATATATCCTTTTCTTGTTAAAATAACTTAATTTATTTAAAATTATCAATTTAGTATATTCAGCTGTGAAGAATATTATACTTTAAATCATAACTAATTTAATATTTTCCTTATCTTAATACTATAAAAGTAGATAATTATCTACAAAATAAGATATTAGGCATTCTTGTAGCTTAAAAATTTAATGAGTTATGTCAAATTTAAATTTTCTAATATTTTTATCATTTTGTTCAATTTTAGATTTAAAAATAAAAATTATTAATTTTAAAGCCACTAACTACGCCATGGCCGGTCCCAAGCCCGGGTAAAGTAGGAGGGTGGTGGTATTATGCAAAGTGTGTTACATTACGGGCGGTGAGGTCTACGGGCCTTATCTCAAATCCTGTCGTACGTCTGTGCCGCTGGCTTTGACCATCACGGAGTATAGTAGGTTGGGAACGATCGCGGGAGCTTGTTTTGTAACGCTGGCACTTTGCACATACTCTTAATAAGGCAAGGTAAAGTCAAATTAGGCGCTTGGTTTGGGGTTCCAAGCTATATGCCAAATAATGATCGAGTTTGCAGCTTCGGCTCAGATGAGTGGTTGTTATTTGTGCTGAACGTCCCCGTCCTTATTAAGAGTATGTAGCCGTAATATCATCATAACTACGCCACTGCCGGTCCCAAGCCCGGGTAAGAGTAGGAGGGTGATGATTACCACTAACAAAATAACAATATTCAATATATCCTTTTCTTGTTAAAATAACTTAATTTATTTAAAATTATCAATTTAGTATATTCAGCTGTGAAGAATATTATACTTTAAATCATAACTAATTTAATATTTTCCTTATCTTAATACTATAAAAGTAGATAATTATCTACAAAATAAGATATTAGGCATTCTTGTAGCTTAAAAATTTAATGAGTTATGTCAAATTTAAATTTTCTAATATTTTTATCATTTTGTTCAATTTTAGATTTAAAAATAAAAATTATTAATTTTAAAGCCACTAACTACGCCATGGCCGGTCCCAAGCCCGGGTAAGAGTAGGAGGGTGGTGGTATTATGCAAAGTGTGTTACATTACGGGCGGTGAGGTCTACGGGCCTTATCTCAAATCCTGTCGTACGTCTGTGCCGCTGGCTTTGACCATCACGGAGTATAGTAGGTTGGGAACGATCGCGGGAGCTTGTTTTGTAACGCTGGCACTTTGCACATACTCTTAATAAGGCAAGGTAAAGTCAAATTAGGCGCTTGGTTTGGGGTTCCAAGCTATATGCCAAATAATGATCGAGTTTGCAGCTTCGGCTCAGATGAGTGGTTGTTATTTGTGCTGAACGTCCCCCGTCCTTATTAAGAGTATGTAGCCGTAATATCATCATAACTACGCCACTGCCGGTCCCAAGCCCGGGTAAGAGTAGGAGGGTGATGATTACCACTAACAAAATAACAATATTCAATATATCCTTTTCTTGTTAAAATAACTTAATTTATTTAAAATTATCAATTTAGTATATTCAGCTGTGAAGAATATTATACTTTAAATCATAACTAATTTAATATTTTCCTTATCTTAATACTATAAAAGTAGATAATTATCTACAAAATAAGATATTAGGCATTCTTGTAGCTTAAAAATTTAATGAGTTATGTCAAATTTAAATTTTCTAATATTTTTATCATTTTGTTCAATTTTAGATTTAAAAATAAAAATTATTAATTTTAAAGCCACTAACTAAGCCATGGCCGGTCCCAAGCCCGGGTAAAGTAGGAGGGTGGTGGTATTATGCAAAGTGTGTTACATTACGGGCGGTGAGGTCTACGGGCCTTATCTCAAATCCTGTCGTACGTCTGTGCCGCTGGCTTTGACCATCACGGAGTATAGTAGGTTGGGAACGATCGCGGGAGCTTGTTTTGTAACGCTGGCACTTTGCACATACTCTTAATAAGGCAAGGTAAAGTCAAATTAGGCGCTTGGTTTGGGGTGCCAAGCTATATGCCAAATAATGATCGAGTTTGCAGCTTCGGCTCAGATGAGTGGTTGTTATTTGTGCTGAACGTCCGCCGTCCTTATTAAGAGTATGTAGCCGTAATATCATCATAACTACGCCACTGCCGGTCCCAAGCCCGGGTAAGAGTAGGAGGGTGATGATTACCACTAACAAAATAACAATATTCAATATATCCTTTTCTTGTTAAAATAACTTAATTTATTTAAAATTATCAATTTAGTATATTCAGCTGTGAAGAATATTATACTTTAAATCATAACTAATTTAATATTTTCCTTATCTTAATACTATAAAAGTAGATAATTATCTACAAAATAAGATATTAGGCATTCTTGTAGCTTAAAAATTTAATGAGTTATGTCAAATTTAAATTTTCTAATATTTTTATCATTTTGTTCAATTTTAGATTTAAAAATAAAAATTATTAATTTTAAAGCCACTAACTACGCCATGGCCGGTCCCAAGCCCGGGTAAAGTAGGAGGGGTGGTGGTATTATGCAAAGTGTGTTACATTACGGGCGGTGAGGTCTACGGGCCTTATCTCAAATCCTGTCGTACGTCTGTGCCGCTGGCTTTGACCATCACGGAGTATAGTAGGTTGGGAACGATCGCGGGAGCTTGTTTTGTAACGCTGGCACTTTGCACATACTCTTAATAAGGCAAGGTAAAGTCAAATTAGGCGCTTGGTTTGGGGTTCCAAGCTATATGCCAAATAATGATCGAGTTTGCAGCTTCGGCTCAGATGAGTGGTTGTTATTTGTGCTGAACGTCCCCGTCCTTATTAAGAGTATGTAGCCGTAATATCATCATAACTACGCCACTGCCGGTCCCAAGCCCGGGTAAGAGTAGGAGGGTGATGATTACCACTAACAAAATAACAATATTCAATATATCCTTTTCTTGTTAAAATAACTTAATTTATTTAAAATTATCAATTTAGTATATTCAGCTGTGAAGAATATTATACTTTAAATCATAACTAATTTAATATTTTCCTTATCTTAATACTATAAAAGTAGATAATTATCTACAAAATAAGATATTAGGCATTCTTGTAGCTTAAAAATTTAATGAGTTATGTCAAATTTAAATTTTCTAATATTTTTATCATTTTGTTCAATTTTAGATTTAAAAATAAAAATTATTAATTTTAAAGCCACTAACTAAGCCATGGCCGGTCCCAAGCCCGGGTAAAGTAGGAGGGTGGTGGTATTATGCAAAGTGTGTTACATTACGGGCGGTGAGGTCTACGGGCCTTATCTCAAATCCTGTCGTACGTCTGTGCCGCTGGCTTTGACCATCACGGAGTATAGTAGGTTGGGAACGATCGCGGGAGCTTGTTTTGTAACGCTGGCACTTTGCACATACTCTTAATAAGGCAAGGTAAAGTCAAATTAGGCGCTTGGTTTGGGGTTCCAAGCTATATGCCAAATAATGATCGAGTTTGCAGCTTCGGCTCAGATGAGTGGTTGTTATTTGTGCTGAACGTCCCCGTCCTTATTAAGAGTATGTAGCCGTAATATCATCATAACTACGCCACTGCCGGTCCCAAGCCCGGGTAAGAGTAGGAGGGTGATGATTACCACTAACAAAATAACAATATTCAATATATCCTTTTCTTGTTAAAATAACTTAATTTATTTAAAATTATCAATTTAGTATATTCAGCTGTGAAGAATATTATACTTTAAATCATAACTAATTTAATATTTTCCTTATCTTAATACTATAAAAGTAGATAATTATCTACAAAATAAGATATTAGGCATTCTTGTAGCTTAAAAATTTAATGAGTTATGTCAAATTTAAATTTTCTAATATTTTTATCATTTTGTTCAATTTTAGATTTAAAAATAAAAATTATTAATTTTAAAGCCACTAACTAAGCCATGGCCGGTCCCAAGCCCGGGTAAAGTAGGAGGGGTGGTGGTATTATGCAAAGTGTGTTACATTACGGGCGGTGAGGTCTACGGGCCTTATCTCAAATCCTGTCGTACGTCTGTGCCGCTGGCTTTGACCATCACGGAGTATAGTAGGTTGGGAACGATCGCGGGAGCTTGTTTTGTAACGCTGGCACTTTGCACATACTCTTAATAAGGCAAGGTAAAGTCAAATTAGGCGCTTGGTTTGGGGTTCCAAGCTATATGCCAAATAATGATCGAGTTTGCAGCTTCGGCTCAGATGAGTGGTTGTTATTTGTGCTGAACGTCCCCGTCCTTATTAAGAGTATGTAGCCGTAATATCATCATAACTACGCCACTGCCGGTCCCAAGCCCGGGTAAGAGTAGGAGGGTGATGATTACCACTAACAAAATAACAATATTCAATATATCCTTTTCTTGTTAAAATAACTTAATTTATTTAAAATTATCAATTTAGTATATTCAGCTGTGAAGAATATTATACTTTAAATCATAACTAATTTAATATTTTCCTTATCTTAATACTATAAAAGTAGATAATTATCTACAAAATAAGATATTAGGCATTCTTGTAGCTTAAAAATTTAATGAGTTATGTCAAATTTAAATTTTCTAATATTTTTATCATTTTGTTCAATTTTAGATTTAAAAATAAAAATTATTAATTTTAAAGCCACTAACTAAGCCATGGCCGGTCCCAAGCCCGGGTAAAGTAGGAGGGTGGTGGTATTATGCAAAGTGTGTTACATTACGGGCGGTGAGGTCTACGGGCCTTATCTCAAATCCTGTCGTACGTCTGTGCCGCTGGCTTTGACCATCACGGAGTATAGTAGGTTGGGAACGATCGCGGGAGCTTGTTTTGTAACGCTGGCACTTTGCACATACTCTTAATAAGGCAAGGTAAAGTCAAATTAGGCGCTTGGTTTGGGGTTCCAAGCTATATGCCAAATAATGATCGAGTTTGCAGCTTCGGCTCAGATGAGTGGTTGTTATTTGTGCTGAACGTCCCCGTCCTTATTAAGAGTATGTAGCCGTAATATCATCATAACTACGCCACTGCCGGTCCCAAGCCCGGGTAAGAGTAGGAGGGTGATGATTACCACTAACAAAATAACAATATTCAATATATCCTTTTCTTGTTAAAATAACTTAATTTATTTAAAATTATCAATTTAGTATATTCAGCTGTGAAGAATATTATACTTTAAATCATAACTAATTTAATATTTTCCTTATCTTAATACTATAAAAGTAGATAATTATCTACAAAATAAGATATTAGGCATTCTTGTAGCTTAAAAATTTAATGAGTTATGTCAAATTTAAATTTTCTAATATTTTTATCATTTTGTTCAATTTTAGATTTAAAAATAAAAATTATTAATTTTAAAGCCACTAACTAAGCCATGGCCGGTCCCAAGCCCGGGTAAAGTAGGAGGGGTGGTGGTATTATGCAAAGTGTGTTACATTACGGGCGGTGAGGTCTACGGGCCTTATCTCAAATCCTGTCGTACGTCTGTGCCGCTGGCTTTGACCATCACGGAGTATAGTAGGTTGGGAACGATCGCGGGAGCTTGTTTTGTAACGCTGGCACTTTGCACATACTCTTAATAAGGCAAGGTAAAGTCAAATTAGGCGCTTGGTTTGGGGTTCCAAGCTATATGCCAAATAATGATCGAGTTTGCAGCTTCGGCTCAGATGAGTGGTTGTTATTTGTGCTGAACGTCCCCGTCCTTATTAAGAGTATGTAGCCGTAATATCATCATAACTACGCCACTGCCGGTCCCAAGCCCGGGTAAGAGTAGGAGGGTGATGATTACCACTAACAAAATAACAATATTCAATATATCCTTTTCTTGTTAAAATAACTTAATTTATTTAAAATTATCAATTTAGTATATTCAGCTGTGAAGAATATTATACTTTAAATCATAACTAATTTAATATTTTCCTTATCTTAATACTATAAAAGTAGATAATTATCTACAAAATAAGATATTAGGCATTCTTGTAGCTTAAAAATTTAATGAGTTATGTCAAATTTAAATTTTCTAATATTTTTATCATTTTGTTCAATTTTAGATTTAAAAATAAAAATTATTAATTTTAAAGCCACTAACTAAGCCATGGCCGGTCCCAAGCCCGGGTAACAGTAGGAGGGTGGTGGTATTATGCAAAGTGTGTTACATTACGGGCGGTGAGGTCTACGGGCCTTATCTCAAATCCTGTCGTACGTCTGTGCCGCTGGCTTTGACCATCACGGAGTATAGTAGGTTGGGAACGATCGCGGGAGCTTGTTTTGTAACGCTGGCACTTTGCACATACTCTTAATAAGGCAAGGTAAAGTCAAATTAGGCGCTTGGTTTGGGGTTCCAAGCTATATGCCAAATAATGATCGAGTTTGCAGCTTCGGCTCAGATGAGTGGTTGTTATTTGTGCTGAACGTCCCCGTCCTTATTAAGAGTATGTAGCCGTAATATCATCATAACTACGCCACTGCCGGTCCCAAGCCCGGGTAAGAGTAGGAGGGTGATGATTACCACTAACAAAATAACAATATTCAATATATCCTTTTCTTGTTAAAATAACTTAATTTATTTAAAATTATCAATTTAGTATATTCAGCTGTGAAGAATATTATACTTTAAATCATAACTAATTTAATATTTTCCTTATCTTAATACTATAAAAGTAGATAATTATCTACAAAATAAGATATTAGGCATTCTTGTAGCTTAAAAATTTAATGAGTTATGTCAAATTTAAATTTTCTAATATTTTTATCATTTTGTTCAATTTTAGATTTAAAAATAAAAATTATTAATTTTAAAGCCACTAACTAAGCCATGGCCGGTCCCAAGCCCGGGTAAAGTAGGAGGGGTGGTGGTATTATGCAAAGTGTGTTACATTACGGGCGGTGAGGTCTACGGGCCTTATCTCAAATCCTGTCGTACGTCTGTGCCGCTGGCTTTGACCATCACGGAGTATAGTAGGTTGGGAACGATCGCGGGAGCTTGTTTTGTAACGCTGGCACTTTGCACATACTCTTAATAAGGCAAGGTAAAGTCAAATTAGGCGCTTGGTTTGGGGTTCCAAGCTATATGCCAAATAATGATCGAGTTTGCAGCTTCGGCTCAGATGAGTGGTTGTTATTTGTGCTGAACGATCCCCGTCCTTATTAAGAGTATGTAGCCGTAATATCATCATAACTACGCCACTGCCGGTCCCAAGCCCGGGTAAGAGTAGGAGGGTGATGATTACCACTAACAAAATAACAATATTCAATATATCCTTTTCTTGTTAAAATAACTTAATTTATTTAAAATTATCAATTTAGTATATTCAGCTGTGAAGAATATTATACTTTAAATCATAACTAATTTAATATTTTCCTTATCTTAATACTATAAAAGTAGATAATTATCTACAAAATAAGATATTAGGCATTCTTGTAGCTTAAAAATTTAATGAGTTATGTCAAATTTAAATTTTCTAATATTTTTATCATTTTGTTCAATTTTAGATTTAAAAATAAAAATTATTAATTTTAAAGCCACTAACTACGCCATGGCCGGTCCCAAGCCCGGGTAAAGTAGGGAGGGTGGTGGTATTATGCAAAGTGTGTTACATTACGGGCGGTGAGGTCTACGGGCCTTATCTCAAATCCTGTCGTACGTCTGTGCCGCTGGCTTTGACCATCACGGAGTATAGTAGGTTGGGAACGATCGCGGGAGCTTGTTTTGTAACGCTGGCACTTTGCACATACTCTTAATAAGGCAAGGTAAAGTCAAATTAGGCGCTTGGTTTGGGGTTCCAAGCTATATGCCAAATAATGATCGAGTTTGCAGCTTCGGCTCAGATGAGTGGTTGTTATTTGTGCTGAACGTCCCCGTCCTTATTAAGAGTATGTAGCCGTAATATCATCATAACTACGCCACTGCCGGTCCCAAGCCCGGGTAAGAGTAGGAGGGTGATGATTACCACTAACAAAATAACAATATTCAATATATCCTTTTCTTGTTAAAATAACTTAATTTATTTAAAATTATCAATTTAGTATATTCAGCTGTGAAGAATATTATACTTTAAATCATAACTAATTTAATATTTTCCTTATCTTAATACTATAAAAGTAGATAATTATCTACAAAATAAGATATTAGGCATTCTTGTAGCTTAAAAATTTAATGAGTTATGTCAAATTTAAATTTTCTAATATTTTTATCATTTTGTTCAATTTTAGATTTAAAAATAAAAATTATTAATTTTAAAGCCACTAACTAAGCCATGGCCGGTCCCAAGCCCGGGTAAAGTAGGAGGGGTGGTGGTATTATGCAAAGTGTGTTACATTACGGGCGGTGAGGTCTACGGGCCTTATCTCAAATCCTGTCGTACGTCTGTGCCGCTGGCTTTGACCATCACGGAGTATAGTAGGTTGGGAACGATCGCGGGAGCTTGTTTTGTAACGCTGGCACTTTGCACATACTCTTAATAAGGCAAGGTAAAGTCAAATTAGGCGCTTGGTTTGGGGTTCCAAGCTATATGCCAAATAATGATCGAGTTTGCAGCTTCGGCTCAGATGAGTGGTTGTTATTTGTGCTGAACGTCCCCGTCCTTATTAAGAGTATGTAGCCGTAATATCATCATAACTACGCCACTGCCGGTCCCAAGCCCGGGTAAGAGTAGGAGGGTGATGATTACCACTAACAAAATAACAATATTCAATATATCCTTTTCTTGTTAAAATAACTTAATTTATTTAAAATTATCAATTTAGTATATTCAGCTGTGAAGAATATTATACTTTAAATCATAACTAATTTAATATTTTCCTTATCTTAATACTATAAAAGTAGATAATTATCTACAAAATAAGATATTAGGCATTCTTGTAGCTTAAAAATTTAATGAGTTATGTCAAATTTAAATTTTCTAATATTTTTATCATTTTGTTCAATTTTAGATTTAAAAATAAAAATTATTAATTTTAAAGCCACTAACTAAGCCATGGCCGGTCCCAAGCCCGAGTAAAGTAGGAGGGGTGGTGGTATTATGCAAAGTGTGTTACATTACGGGCGGTGAGGTCTACGGGCCTTATCTCAAATCCTGTCGTACGTCTGTGCCGCTGGCTTTGACCATCACGGAGTATAGTAGGTTGGGAACGATCGCGGGAGCTTGTTTTGTAACGCTGGCACTTTGCACATACTCTTAATAAGGCAAGGTAAAGTCAAATTAGGCGCTTGGTTTGGGGTTCCAAGCTATATGCCAAATAATGATCGAGTTTGCAGCTTCGGCTCAGATGAGTGGTTGTTATTTGTGCTGAACGTCCCCCGTCCTTATTAAGAGTATGTAGCCGTAATATCATCATAACTACGCCACTGCCGGTCCCAAGCCCGGGTAAGAGTAGGAGGGTGATGATTACCACTAACAAAATAACAATATTCAATATATCCTTTTCTTGTTAAAATAACTTAATTTATTTAAAATTATCAATTTAGTATATTCAGCTGTGAAGAATATTATACTTTAAATCATAACTAATTTAATATTTTCCTTATCTTAATACTATAAAAGTAGATAATTATCTACAAAATAAGATATTAGGCATTCTTGTAGCTTAAAAATTTAATGAGTTATGTCAAATTTAAATTTTCTAATATTTTTATCATTTTGTTCAATTTTAGATTTAAAAATAAAAATTATTAATTTTAAAGCCACTAACTAAGCCATGGCCGGTCCCAAGCCCGAGTAAAGTAGGAGGGGTGGTGGTATTATGCAAAGTGTGTTACATTACGGGCGGTGAGGTCTACGGGCCTTATCTCAAATCCTGTCGTACGTCTGTGCCGCTGGCTTTGACCATCACGGAGTATAGTAGGTTGGGAACGATCGCGGGAGCTTGTTTTGTAACGCTGGCACTTTGCACATACTCTTAATAAGGCAAGGTAAAGTCAAATTAGGCGCTTGGTTTGGGGTTCCAAGCTATATGCCAAATAATGATCGAGTTTGCAGCTTCGGCTCAGATGAGTGGTTGTTATTTGTGCTGAACGTCCCCCGTCCTTATTAAGAGTATGTAGCCGTAATATCATCATAACTACGCCACTGCCGGTCCCAAGCCCGGGTAAGAGTAGGAGGGTGATGATTACCACTAACAAAATTAAAACTAACAAATATTTTCATTTATTTAGTTTTGATATTTTTCTTATACATAGTTAAATATACATAAATAACTTTTAACTTATAACTTGATGGTCTAAAACTATTAAGATTTCTTATTTTAAATGATTATAATGCTAATAAAATTTTATTTAAAAATTTTTGGAGGAATAATTTGAAAACTATATTAATTTTTTTTAAATTTTTTAATTCAACCAAAAAAATTTTATAATTTTACCAAAGATAAACGATTTTAGTAAAATTAAAAATATTAATGTTAAAATTTGAATCGCCGAAAAAGATTTGAATTCTTATAAACAAGAATAAATTTTTAAACATTATTTTTTAGCTTTCGAATATTTATATTTAAATTAAATTAAATTTTAAATTGTTCATTCAATATTTTAAGGCGACTGAGAAGTTCATATCGAATAGCTATAAGCATCTCTAGATGCCTTATCATTTGATTTCAAGAAATAGTTATTATTTTAATAAAGTTATTTTATAAATTCAATTTTATATTTTTATTTAAAATATAACTGGCTTTAAAGAGCCAGTTCTACAATAGCTTTGAAAAAACTTGTCTTCAAAATCAAATAGGAGAATTAGAAAATTATACTCATCTTGATATTAACTATGATAGAATATCGATAAAAGAAAATTTATTTATGATCAATTATTTAAATGTGTGTAATGAAAATGAATTAGTAAATACTAATTAGAATTAAATCAGCAATAAAAGCCTTTTCTACGATTAGAAACATCCAGTGTGAAAATAAAAACTAGCAATAAAAATTAAAATGCACCTCTACAAAGCTTTTGTGAGACCAGTCCTTATGTATGGACTAGAAAATTTTGTCCTCAACAAACGACAAATTAGGGAAAATCCAGACAACTGAAGCAATTATCCTGAAGAAAATGCTTAACTTGAACAAAAAACCCAAGAACAACAAACCTCTTAATAGCTTTTGGTTTGGAGAAAATAACGTAATCAAAAGAAATCTTGGCTTTCTACAAAGAGTTTGGCTAAATAATACAACTAGGGAAATTCTAAGTGAAGTGGAAATAAATGGAAAAGAAACCAAAGATATGAGCAGAAAATCTATCACTAGAGAAGTAGTCTAAATTACAAACCTGAAAGAACTTAACATAACTGAACTCTCCTCCAAAATAAAAATGAAAATAAAAGAACTAAAACGCATTGAGAATAATGGCATCAGTGATTCAATTAAAACATGTATAGAAAACATAGAGAATACTAACTACCAAAAAATGCTAGAACAATTAGTTAAATCTTACTAATAACAGAAAAAAAAAAGATATTAATGATAAAAAGAAAAAGAAAGTTTTATTACCTGAGATTATCAGTTTGAACTGTACAAAATCACTTAAATTTTTTCCTTCCTTTAACTTTATTTTAATTAATCTATCTAGTATCTAAAAAAAAAGAAAAAAAAACTTGTAATTTTCTTTATATATATTATTTTAAGAGAAATAAAACAAAAACCATAATCTTTTTCGTCTATTGTAGTATGTGACCAGTACAGCATGATAATTATTTATCTGTTTATGAAAATTCTTTTGTTTATTGATTCAAATTGTTGAAATTGATGTATGCAAAGTTAAAACATTGGAAAGGGAAAGATTTGGATCAATATAGAGTGCGGGTTTTTGGTCTTGTTGAACGGAGCACAGAACAGTTTAAAAGTTATTAATTTTAAATGCAAATAGAAGATGATCAAGAAGGTGAGACTTTAATTCATGTAAACAAAAATTTAAAGAAATGCGTGGTTGGAAAAGAATTTACATTCAGTCTTACATTGACAAATTTCTTTGGCGTTTTAACAATAAAGTATCTATCAATATATTTGTCATTTATTATAATTATGTATTAAATATTTAAGCCTTATAGGCTAATACAAAAAGATAATTAAATATTCATAGCTTAATTTTAAAAGATATTCTTCTGTTATATAAGCCAGAAACTTAAATTAAAAAAATAAAAAGTTCTTGTTATTTTAATTAATTTTAGCTAATAATTAACTTTAAATTATCTGATTATGAGAATTATTTATTTGACAACGTTCCTGATTTTGATGTACGCGATCCTGAATTATTCAAAATTGAGTCTCTTTTTCTTCTTTTATGTAGAATTTCAAACGTTTTTCATAACTCAAATGCCTAATAAAAGGTACCAGTTTGGTTGCTCGGCAACTTTTTCAAGCTCGGCAATGTCTTTTTTTAAAGACGGACTCCAAGCTTGAACGCAATATTCCAAGTGAGGTCTGACATAAGTGGAGTTTAATTTTAGGTTTTATGGTTTTATCCCAATAGGAAAATGTTCTTTTTAATGTTGAAATCGTGTTATTAGCTTTCAAACATGTTAGTTTAATTTGAAGACCATTTTAGATCATTTTGAACCAGTATATCAAGATTTCTTTCAACACGTGTTTCAGCCTAATCGTTTAAATCATCTTTACCTTTTGCCATAAGGAGGTTTTTCAATACCTTATCTCCTAGTGATTTAATTTTCATAAGTTTGCATTTGTCGACATCAAATTTTACTCTCGAAGTATTTTTCCATTCGATTAATTTGTTTAAATCATATTGTAGAGTTGATAAATCGTGACTGTTACATAATTTACTGTTACTGTTACATAAAATAATTTACTAAGATGGTACTTAATCATGTCAGGTAAGTTATTTTTATATATTATAAAAAGCAACTTTGACAAAACTGCTCCTTGCGGGGCACCACTAGTCACATCAGCCTATTCTGAATTTACACCTCTAATTACTAATCCTTGTTTTCTACCGTTTAGAAAATCTTTAATCCATAAAGTAGGTTGCCTCTGATACCAAAAGTTTATGATCAACACTATTGAAGGTCTTGTCTAAATCTAAATAAACGAGAATTAAATTGAAACCTCTATTAAGCGTTTCGCTGACAATATCAAGAGTATCGATCAAATTATTTAAGCAAGATTTTTTGAATATAAAACCAAGTTGATGACTTGAAAGCAGTTTGTTCTAAACAATGTGATCCATGATGATGTCTGAGGATCTTTTCCCTTAGGAAACCGATGTAAGAGAAATTGATCTGTAATTGAGCGGATCATATTGCATTTCAAAATTATTTTTAAATTTCAAAATAATCGACTTAATAAGATTTAATTAATATTTTATTTATTAATAATTCTATATTAATAAATAAAATATTCGATTAAAAGTCTTAAATTAGAAGAATTTTTAAATAATATTATTTTAAAAATAATATTATAATAAAATTATTTTCTAATTATTATTTCTTAAATTTCTAACTAACTATATACCCTTAAAATTATCTAAATTCCTGATCTCTAAATGTTCAAAAACATAGAGTTATATCAATTAAATTATTATACTAAAGAAATTTTTGTATTTTTATATGAGATTAATTCGTCAATTTTCTAAGATGTTTTATATTATTAAAAGAATATCTTTTTTAAGAAGTATGTAATTCAATAAAAAATCAGGTATTAGAAGTTAGTTAAGAGTTTAGGTAGATATAGTATTTAATTTTAAACCTGGATAAATAATTTCAAAGACATTATTTGAAAATAAAAAAATTAATTGGGTATTGAGTTAAATTTCGTATGCGAGAAATTTCTTATTTCCATTCATACTCTTCTTAATAAAAAGTAATTTTTTTTAAAAATATATTTGAAAGCTTTATTTTAAAAATATTATTTTTAACGATGAAAAAATATTGAAAATTTATATACAAGCTTTCTGTATTTCAGTTAAGATTAGTTCAAATGTGCTTTAAATAAAAAAAGATTTAGGAAAAGAATGGCTGAATAACTAAATTTTCGATTGGCATTTTCAAAAATAATACAATTTTACTTAACAAATGTTTTTGACGTCTAAAAAATTATTTAACATTAAACAAATTGATTTTTAAAAACTATGTATTATTTAGCTAAGTAAACTCAAAATTGATAATTTTATTGAAATTTCGATATTTTAATATTCAAAATGAAGAACTTGTTATTTTGAAAAAAATCAAAATGAAATTCATCAAAGTTTTTTAATTGATTGAAACCACTGTTGTTAAAAATAAAATATTAACTAAAAGCATTAAAAAATATAAAAATGAAAAATTTAGTTTTAAAATCAAATAAGTAAAAAAAGATGAATTTTGATCAAGAAATAACTCGTTTAAATAAAGAACTAGAAAAAAACCCTAATAATGTAAAGCTAAAGCAAACGAAATCAGTTTGTTTGAATAATAAAGCTTTAGCTTTGAGTAAAACAAATAAACATGAAGATGCATTGAAAATAATCAAACAGGCTATACAACTAGATCCAGAACATTCAGCTTTCTATTGCAATCAAGCAGTAATATATACTAAATTGAATAAATACAATGATGCTTATGAATCAGCAAACAAAGCTTTAGAATTAGAACCAAATAGTACAACTGCTAAAGAATTGCTAGCTTTGGTTTTGAACAATCAATTTACTATTGAAACACAAAGAGGAAATGATCAAGAAGCTTTAGAAAAAATCAATAAAGCAATTGAACTAAATTCAAATGAGAAAATATTTTTTTATAATAAAGCTTCAATTTTGAATAAATTGTCTAGATATCAAGAAGCTGATGAAGCTATCGAAATAGCATTAACTATGGATCCAACTTGTGCCAATGCAATTTTGATGAAGTCGATTCTGCTAAATCAGCTTTCTTTGGTCGACAGTGATAATGGTCGATACGAAGATGCTTTAAATAAAATAAACAAATCAATTGAATTAAAACCAAACGAGATCGGTCATTACATAAACAAAGGCTCTTATTTAATATCTTTGAATAGACTCGAAGAAGCAAATCAAGTTGCAGACAAAGCTCTTCTTTTAGATAAAAATAATAAAGATGCTAAAAAACTAAAAGATATTCTGAACAAAATGTCAAAATAACTAATGTAATTGAATTAGATAATAATTATTCAATTTTTAATAATTTTGACAATTATATTTTAGGTAGTAAAATTTAGCGAAATGATTTATTTAAAGAAAACGAATCACTTTTATTTTTTTATTAAATTTATTTTTCAAATTTATTTACCACTTTTAAATTAAAATTTATAAAATGATCTAATAGACTCTTTGAAACATTTTAAATTAATAGTGAATTTTTTAATTTTTAACTTTTAATAATAATTAATTATTTTTTATCTAATTCCCAAAGCAAATCCTTTTATATTGTAACTCAAATCCTTTGAAAATTCACCACATCCACCAAAATTAAAAGTTGTTTCAAAAAAATATTCATTTGATATTACATTATTATACTGTTTTAAAGTTGGTATAAAATTTAAAATCAAATTTTGATAATTGTAACTACTATTATTATTCATAGTTAACAAAAATTGGTTATGTGGATTTCCATCACAATTATTATACTTTATATCGATATCGTTTGATATAAATCCTTGTGTTGTATTTTTTACTGATAATTTCTCAGTTACCATTTTTAAACAAATACTTTTTTGTATTATTAAAGGATATAAATTACAAGTTGAAATCGACATTGTGTTATTAGGAATTGGTAAATATTTAATAATAGAATATTTTTGATCAGTAAAATTAAATAATGATTGAGATATCATTAATACACTTGAGTGATTTGTGAAAATATCATCATAAAATGAATTGTTAAATTTAGAATTTTTTAAAAGATAATTTGGAATAAAAGTCCAACCACCATCATCAATTGATTTGTCACAATAAATATTTATAAATCCAATAATATGATCAATTACATATATATTATTATTAAGTTTTGGATACTTCAGAAATAGCTCTTTGCATGATTTAACATTATAGGTTTTAATATAAGTGAATGATTGATTATTATAAATTGTATCTTGTTCATTTGCATTTTTATTAAATAAATAACAAAATGAATTTTTAATCACCACGTTTAAACACAATATATTAAGTTCACATATTGATAAACATTCTATCACACTGGTTATTCTAAATGCTTGAATATTATACAAATTGCTAAAATTTTTATTAAAATCTCTATTATTTATTTTCAGAAAAAATACATTTCCTTTTACTATTTGTAAGTATAAGCCTAATAAAATTAATTTAAAAAAGCCTAAAAGCATTATATTAAGCTTTATTTGATATTGTAAATTTAATTTAAAAATTCCATTTTAATATTATTTCTATTTTTAATAGCTATTTAAACTTGTTAGTTTATTCAATTTTAGTTTTTGTTTACTCTTGAATATGAGCAAATTTTTAAAGTAAGTATAATTAAAATTAAACATTAGACTATTAAAATATTTGAAATTATGTAATTTTAATTATAAAAATATTTTTTAGGAGAGGTAATAGATCTATACGGAACAATTAAACAAATTAAAAAAGATCATGTTTTCAAAAATGTAAGCACATTATTAATAAATTTTTTTAAGAAAATATTTAATTATAACTTTTTTTGTTTCGTCGATTTTGAAATACAATATAATAATAAAAATAAAAAATAAAAAAATTTATCAAAAAATTGGAGAGTAAATTTGCTTAATAATACACTTTGTTGCAAAACAGTTATTTCTAAAATTGAGTTGAATTTATTTGGCGCTAATATATCTCCTTTAAATATATTAATATTTGAGTTAGTAGATTTATTCTTTATATTCATTATTTGAATATAATGAATGTTTTCTAGTCAAATCAAATACCTTTTCGATATTAAAAGTAGATTTAGATTAATAAAATAAAATTTTAATTATAAAGCTATCAAATTTCTAATAAAAGAAATGTTTTAGTTTTATAGAATCAAATGTATAATTAATTTTCGTTAAATTTTGAATTATTTTCCAAGTTTATTTAGTTTTATTTCAAACATATGTTTTTGAAGTCTAATAAATTATTTAACAATAAAAACATTGATTTTTAAATATTATACAATATTTTGAAAATATTTAAATTCTAATTTGATATTCTAATTGAGAATTTTCAAGATTAATAAGCAAAATAAGTAAAATTTGTCATAAAAATTAAAATATTGATTGTATTTAAATTATTGCTTTATTTAATAGAAGAAAATCAAAATGCAATTCATCAAATTCTAGTTTTATTATTTATTGAAACAAATGTTGTTAAAAACAAAATATTAAGTTAAAGCATTTTATAATTTATAAAATTTATATTTTAAAATCAAATAAGTAAAAGAAGAGAAAAAAAAATGAATCTTGATCAAGAAATAGCTCGTTTAAATATAGAGCTACAAAAAGATCCGAATAATATGAAGCTTAAACAAGCAAAATCAGTTTGTTTGAATAATAAAGCTTTAGCTTTGAGTAAAACAAATAAACATGAAGAAGCTTTAAGAATAATAAAACAGGCAATAAAGCTAGAAACTGAACAATCAGGTTTATATTGCAATCAAGCGAATATTTACATGAAACTAAATAGATACAATGAAGCATATGAATCAGCCACCAAAGCTTTAGAACTAGAACCAGAAAGTTCAAATGTTAAAGAGATACTATCTTTAGTATTAAATAATCAATTTACAGTTGAAAGTCAAAAAGGAAATGATCAACAAGCTTTAGAAAAAATTAACAAAGCAATAGAGTTAAATCCGAATGATAAAATATTTTATTACAATAAAGCTTTGGTTTTAAATAAAATGTCAAAATATGTTGAAGCAAATGAAACAGTTGAAAAAGGTTTATCAATTGATTCGAAATGTTCTAAATTGATTTTGATGAAGTCTGTTATTTTGAACCAACAGTCTTTGGTAGATAGTGATAATGGTCAGCATGAAGATGCATTGAATAAAATAAATCTTGCTATTGACTTGAAACCTACTCAAATTGGACATCATGTGAACAAAGGTTCTTATCTAACATGCTTAAATAGAGTTGAAGAAGCCCGTCAAGTAATCGACAAGGCTCTACCTATGGACTTAAACAACAAAGATGCTCAAAAACTAAAAGAAATTCTTTCTAAAAAATAAAATTAATTTTTCTAAATAATTTATTTATATAAAGTTAAATAAACTAAATAAAATTAACTAATTTTTATAATAGTCTAAATTTTACGCGGATAAATAACAGTTTGATATAATTCTTTACCAGTTGATTCATAAAATGTTAAAGTCATATTATTCTCATTTGCTTTGCTTAAAACAAAACCGCCATTATATAAATGACTATTATCAGCCCAAAAAAATTTTAGACTTTTCTCTGGCACATTGTTCATGTGTTCGGTTGAATTGTCTACAAAATTAGCAGCACCTGATAATATGTAATCTACAGTATGATCCAAGTAATTATCATTTATGTGTTGTAAATTGTGATCATGACCGCAAAAGTAAGCAGAAACTTGATACTTGTGTAATAAAGGTCTTAGTTTATCAACTAGACATTGAGTAGGTCCATGTTCGGCTACAGACCAGACCGGGAAATGACCTGAGACTAGTATATACGGCACATCTGTTTCTGATATTCTTTTAAGCTCTTTTTCAACAGAATCTAAATAATTATTTGATCGTATTTTATCTTTTAATCTATATAGTTTCGGTTGCTTATGAGGTTCCCAGTCAAAACCCGAATTTCCACAAAGCAAAACTGTGTCAATCATTAGCATAGTTATCAAGTCTTGTTTGCCTTGTTTTGTTTTAACATCAACTGTATAATTGTAAGATGGTATAATCCATCTTTTAGACTTGCTCATGTAGTCTAGCTGTGCTGAAGCATTACCATAATGATCGTGATTGCCTAAAATAACAAACCAAGATGTCTCTTGTAAATGCTCTGTTTTAAATACATCTTCATAAGTGTTTTTGAATCTTTTATCATCTAAATCTCTAACACCATTAAAATAAAAATTATCACCTAAAGCAAGCTGAAATTGTGTATTGTAAAGTTGAGCCAATTTGGTCATTTGATCCGACACTGCGTTTTCAATTAAAGTTCTAAAAGGAAACACTGGTAAACCACCCCAGTCACCAATGACAAAAAATGCTACCGAGTCATCTTCAGTGATTAGCTTAACTCTATCATCATCAATAAACAACTTCGAGTTTTTGAACAAACGAAAATCTCTTTCTGATTTAACTAAAACAATTAAAGCGTGAAGGAAAAAAATTTTAAAAAATTTATTATTAAAAAATAAGCCCATTTTTTGAGTTTTTTTTTTTATTTAATTTTTGAATAGATTAAATAATATTAAATCATATGATTTTAAGTATTTAAATATATATTTTATTTTATAAACAGAGATATGTTTATACTTATGTTTTTCTAAATGCGTTTATAAAAATTTCAAAAACAAAATTTCTAATAATTATTTTTAAAATATTCTAATTAAACATTCCTTTTTCGAAATTAGAAAAAAAAAAATATTTCAAGGAAAATCTAATTAGAAATTAGAAAATTTAAAAAGTTTTAAAAATAGAAAATTTTAAATTTTACTTTTGGCCTAATAAATTTGTTTCTTGTATGTTTAATACAATTAATTTCACTACAACACAAAGATTTTTATCGGCTTTGTATAATTAGATTACTAAAATATAATTAACTAGTTTAATACTGTAATACTTTGAATATTACCATTACCATATTCTACTTTAACTATTAATAACCAATTTTAATCAATAATCGATATACTTGTAATTAAAGATAAAATAAAATTTGATTAATTGTTTTTATAAATTTTATTATTAATTTTTTACAAAAATAAATTTTTTAATTTGTTTTTTTTTTTTTTTTGTTAAAATTATCGATGCTTTGATTTTATAAATCGAAGAAAAAAAATATATAAAAAAAAAGAATAGAATGTTTTTAATTAAAAGCTTAAATATTAATAACTCTGCTTAATTTTTGGATTCGATTTAATAACAAGTCGCCCTTTTTGATGGTTTCTTGATATTGCCAATTTTTATTATCTGGTCTATTTGTTTCTACAATGCCATTTACTTTATCTATTTTAGCATGTAATCTACCAGCTGCAATAAATCTTGACAATTCTCTTTTGATAGAAAAATTATTTAATTTAAAAACAAAAATTTAGAGTCAAGTTTAAAAAAAAAATTGTTTCTTACTTGTCTATAAATTGAATTGATACACCAAAAGCATTTGCCATATAACTAAGAGTCAAGCTTGAATAAGATTCTAATAATTGATTATAAGCAATTATTCTCATTTCTCTTATATAATAGTTGAAATGTTTGTAAAAATATCGATCGGATTTCATGAATTGTTCAACATATGCTATTAGAGATTTTATTTTTAGAAAATATTAAAAATTTAGAAAAAAAATTACCTAAGCTTTTGAAAAAATCAGCATATCTACATTCGTACAATGAGAATAAGTAGTTTCTAATTTGTGGTAAATTGTGTAAGATTTCTAGTATTTCAGCAGTTTTGGTTACTTTGTCTCGTAATTGAGGTCTTGGTAAAGCAACCACTGTACAAAATATTGTATAAATAACAAATGTGTTATAGTCCATTAGTTCGTATGATGTAAATGTTGCTACTGTTTCTAAAAATCTTGACGCTGCTGTTTTAAAGTCTCTCATAATTACAGCATGTAGACCCTGGTATACTTTGAGTCTGTTTCTGCGATCCCAATCGCCGCCTTCTTCAATTAAACTTTAAAAACAAATTAAATTAAATTGTTAGAATTATAGATTTAAATTCAAATTACCTTTTGGCTTTTTCCAAATTACGACTTATCAAGTCGTAGTCTAAATAGAAAAATCCAATTCTAATTTGATGAAATACCAAGTCTAAACGGTGTCCTAGTGTTGCCGTTTTTTCGTATGTTTTTCTAAATTGAGTCAAACTCGGTTCTTTATCACCAATAAGTGACAAGTATTCAGCTTTAGCTAAATTAGCTTCTCTTATTTCAGTCTCACCGAGGTTTTTCTCCGCATCTTCTATTTTAGTGTCTAAATCCTAGTTTTTAATTTAATATTTAAAAATTAAATAATTTTACAACATCAAACAATTTCTACTTTTAATTTTGTTTCATTTTCAGCTTTCATTTTATTTACCAAATTTTGATCCACATTCCAACCGAGATCTTTACAGCATTCCAAATAGAACGGTGTCATGTCTTTTATTTAAAATTTAAAACATTATTTTTTTATTTTGGATTTTATTTATTCTCAATTAATAACTAACTATCTTTAACTATTTCTTTTAGTAAATTCTCTTTTGTGGCTTGATTTGTTGTTGGTACATTTTTTTTCAATTTTTGTTGGTTAAGTAAATCTTGATGTAGAACGAATTTATGCTGAGCTAGCTCTAGCTTTGGTACTTTGGCTAAGCCTTCTTCCATTTTTATTTTAATTTATTCTAACTTTAATATTAACTCTATATATCAAATGAAAATGTGTTTTAGAAAGAAAATTTTTTTTTTTTAATTTCAAATTTTATTTTAAATTTGCATGCATCATCATAGCAAGCTACATTAATAAGCAATAATGTTTAGAATTTTCAAAAAAGCAGAGACTTTCAAGTTTTTTTTTTTTTTTTTATTAAAATTATTTCAATTTTAACATTACATTAAAAATTTTCAAATTATTTTTATTAATTAATAAAAAAGAAGAAAAAATTAGTATTGAATTTGTAAATTTATTTTGTTTTATTCTGCTTTATCAATAGAAAATATTTTTTAGTTTTGTTTATTATTATTATTGTTTTTGTTGAAATATCAAAAATTATAATTATTAAGTATGTTCTATATATTCTCTATGTTTACTATATCTTTAGTTTGAAATAAATAGAAGGAAATGAATAATTTTTATTATTCCAATATTTTAAAAAATAGAAAATTATGCAAATTGAAACTTTCATTAATTTCCATAATTGAAACAAAAACAACAACAACAACAACAACCACCACCAAAAATAAAGAATAAATAAATTAAAGTTTTGAAATTTTTATTTTATTTCTTTCACACTTCAAATGTTTTAAATTTCATTTTCTTATATAATTCATTTTTTTTCTTTATTTAAATTAAATTTTAAAAATGAAAAGCTCTTTTTATATAATCTAGTTTTTTTTATATTACATGTTGAAAGTCTAAAGTATTATTTCAATTTTTCAATTGAATCATTTAATTTATTATTATTATTATTATTATTTTTTTTATTATACTAAAAAACATGCTTTTTAATTTATAAATCAATAATTTTATTATTATTATTCTAAAAGTTAAATAATTCATTTATTTTAATTATTTTTTTTAGTCCAAATAGGCAAAAGTTTTAATTTAAAATGAACAACGATAATTCTCTTTTTATTAAAATTAAAAATAATTATCAACTTGCTTTAAACAATACTGGTACAATTTTAAAAAAGTTTTAATAGAAATATTTTATAATTAGCACATTTTATGTAAATTAAGATGTAAGAACCAGAGATTATTTGTTAATTTGGAATGATCCAACATGGGTATCTGTTCTAATAGTTTCTTATTTGTGTATGGTAACTTTAGGAAAAAGAGTTATGAAGCATTTACCCGAGTGTCATGTTCCAGCTTGGATTCTTTTTACTTATAATTTTTCGCTTGTGTTATTATCCGTATACATGTTTATAGAAGTTGGTTTAAATTTTATTAAAAAATCAAAAAAATTAAAAAAAAATAAACAAAATTTTATTTTTAAGATTTTATTTGGTGTTTATGAGGCTAATTATGATTTATCATGTGCAAAATTGGACGCTTCAAATCCAAAAGAAATTAGAGTATAGTCATTATTGTAATTTTTAATTTAAAGAGGAAAAAAAAATACAAAAATGTTTTTATGTAGGTAGTTAATGCTTTGTGGTGGTATTTTTTTTCTAAAGCTATTGAACTCTTGGACACATTTTGGATGATTGTAAGAAAACGATTCAATCAAGTTACATTTTTACACGTATTTCATCACTCAACAATGGTCTGCTCCTTTTTTTTTTTTAGAAAAAAAAAATTTCTCTATAAATTAAAAAATTTATTTTAGTTGATTATTTGGTGGATAGCTGTTAGTTGGATACCAGCAGGGCAATCTTATTTTGGAGCTGCTTTAAATTGTCTTGTACATGTGTTTATGTATAGTTATTACGCGTTTTCTGTCATACCAAGCTTAAAAAATAAACTATGGTGGAAGAAATATATTACATCATTTCAACTAGTTCAATTCATCATCACTTTTACGCATACTGCTCAAGGAATTTTGAGATCATGTGAATTTCCATTATGGGGACAATACTTGTTACTAGTCTATATGATTATTATGTTGGTCCTATTTTCCAATTTTTATATCCATGAATATATTAAAAAAACAAATGACTTAAAAAAGAAAAAAAGTACAACCGATTTGAATAATAACTATTTGGGAAAAGATCGCAAAAGCTTAAAAGCTAAAGTAAACTAATTAGAAAATATAAATATGTATTTTATCCATTTATATATATTTATATAATCGTAATTTATTTTACATTTTACTTAATAAATGTTTAAAAAAAAATATATAATTCAAAAAAAAATTTATAAAATTTTATATAATATTTTTAATTTAGAATAGAAAAAAATTCTAGTTTAATATAAAGAATAATAAAATTTTTTAAAATGAGTTTATAGTTATAATTTAATTAAATTTGTTTTACCGCTAATGTGGGTTATTTGCTAAAGTAATAAGAAGGAAAAAACTAAAATTTAAGAAAATTTAATTCTATTAAATAATCTTATAATTTTAAGAATTTTAGACTCTATTGGAAAATAATCTAATCGTGATAATATCATGCTTTCGAGTCCTTATTCAATATTAAACTTAATCTTGGAAAATATTACAAAACCAGTAATCTTTTTCACCCTTCAAGGTCAGCGATACTGATCTACGACAGTGTATAATAAAATAACTCTATTCTTTCAATTTTTTACCCGAATTTATCATAAAGTACCAGTGGCGTATAGCCAGGGGATGGTGAAGGGATGTTTTAGCACTTTCATTTAAAAATAAGAAGGGACCGAGTCCCCATATTTTAAATCAGAATAATATAAACTAGATGTCAAATTTAGATGAATATGTTTGAGAAATGGGTAAATTTATTTTTGAGTCCTCTCATTCAATTTACTCTGGTTACACCACTGTTTAGTTTTTTTAAAAGAATAAAACTTGAAAATAAATAAAAGAACTTATTAAATTACTACTAATCAATTACCGTATTTCCTTGCTAGATATTGCAGCACCCAAAGTTAAGATGCGTCTTTGCCGCATGATCCAAACGACATCTCGCCTATGTTATAATTTATCTGACTCTTGTTGCATGCTCTAAACATGGAATCATAAAAATCGCAACCTTCGAGAGTTAATGCGGCATCAAAGTCAAGTAAAAATTAAAAAATTCCAAAAAAATTCGAGAAAAATAAAAAATAATTTTTAATTAAAAAAATTTTTTATTTTTTTGGAATTTTTTAAATTAAACTTAAATATGATGCCGAATTAACGCATCTTAACTTTGGGTGCTGCAATATCTAGCAAGGGAATACGGTAATATAGAACTAAATATAATTAAGAATCATTTTGGGTTATTAAGCTCAAAATGTTTGTGATAAAATATTCGAAGCAATATTCGAATTTTTTTTTAAATTTCAACTAAATAATCTCTACTAAAAAGCAGATAATTAAAGACAAAAAAAATGAAAATTTTTTAAAATAATTTATTTAAAAAAATAAAACTAAAAATATTTTTTAATTTAATTATTAATTTTTTAAAAATAAAATTAAAAATGTTTGAAGATCCTTTTGAAGAAATAACAAATTTAAATTCATGTGCATACAATGAAGGATACCAAGAAGGCGTTTTAAGTGGTAAAAAGGAAGCTTTCGTACAAGGCTTTAAAATCGGTCAAAAGACCGCTTTCAACTTGATTAAAGAAATTGGTGAAATTTACGCTCAGTGCGAGTTATACACCAAATGTGTTCATTCAAACGACAAAATATTAAAATTGACGCAACAAATAATTGATATGGTAGAAAAATTTGATATTACAGATTGTCATGGTGAGAATTTTTCACTCATATTGAGCCAAATAAAAGACAAATATAAACAATTTTGTTCTTTAAATAATTTAAAGAATCAAACAAAACAAGATTCTAATAAATTTGATTTTTAAATAAAAAAATTTTCTTAAACTAAAACTAGAATTTGATATTTTCTTTGATATAAACTTTTTCGATTAAATGGCAGCCGATATTTGTGCATAAATAAGCCAATAATACGCCAAATAAAGCATCTATCAAATAATGATGAAATGAATAGACCGCAGCAAAAGAGACTAGAAATACATGAATAATACACAAGTTTCTATGCACCCAAGGTTTTATTATGAGTATGACAGTTGGCCAGGCTATATGCAGTGACGGAAAAGCACCACAGACAAGTGGTGATTTAGAATACAACTCTTGAAATAGTGTCAAATTGAGCAGTTTGTCGACTCGGTAGAATTTTGCTTCTTTGGGCAAATTGACCAACATCCACGGCGGTGGTGTCGGTATTATATATTGTATAAGTACACCGATTAAACATGTTAAGCCAAACGAAAAAAAATATTTGAAAAAATTTTTAAAATCTTTTTTAAGAACTATTAAATAATACAAGTATAAAAATGGAATTAAAAAATGTATCAAATAAGGCACCGCGCTTATTAAATCTAAGACTGGAGTTTCGATTAGGCTTAATAGATTGTAAAATTTTTTGAATATAAATTCGTCTATTTTGACTATAAAATTGGACTCGCATTTATTGCTGTTTATCAAGTTAAGAAATTTCTCATGGTTGGCAAACAGTGTTAAATAGAATAAAACCGGCAAACAAAACCAGAAGTTTTTTGCGCCAAATTTAAGTGCGCATTTGAATCTTTTGCTTTTGTAAAAACTTACAGTTGATGTAGGTATCAGTTCGGTGTTGGCTAATAGCTCAAGTGTGTCTTCATTGTCTTGTATTTCAAGGGAAATCATTCCTGACTATTTTTATATTTTCTATTTTTAAGTTTTCTTTTAAATAATTTTATGAATTTAGGGCTAAGATAAAATTTGGTTTTGTTTGTAGTAAAAAAAAAAAAAAAAAATGAAAATATTAGCATTTATGGATGATTTGTCAAATAAAAATTTAATGTTTAAATTTCAAAAATTTTTCAACCATATCTCAAACATCGTTTATGTCATATGCATTTTAAATAAGCAAATTTTTTTTTAATTTTATAAATAAATATCTCAAATTATGTTATCAAGTTTGTTATCTTGTAAAATTTATGATCATGATTAATTGTTGTTGTAGTTAATAAATTAAAATTTAAGTTTAATTCTTATAATTGAATAATATTAATTTATTATTTTTTATATTTAATAATTAACAAATATCTATATTTATTATTACCAGCTAAATGGTTTTATATAGTAATTTTATGAAAAATTTATTTTAAAAATAAACAAGATCAGTATCAAGTTAATAGTAAGTAATTAAACAATTTTCTACTTAATTTACTAAAAATTATCAACAGCCTCTGGGCTTTTAAAAATTTCAATTTTCATTCATTTAGAAAATACTTTTTTTTTTTAAAGCTAATTAAACTTGTTTTATATAATATTATATTTTCTAATATTCTAATGTTTTATTTTCCATTTTCAATTGTAATAAAATATTTTTGTTTAATTGCTTTTTTAGTTTATTTTAAAAATTCTATATTTAAGCTTATGTATAATATTTATAAATTTTTGATCTAATTTTTTATAAAAAAAAAAAATTTTATTTTTCTAGTTGAATAATTTTAACCCTTTTTTTTTAAACAAAAATTTTAAAAAAGTTCCGGATTTTAACGAGTTAAAAATAAAATTACAACTTTTTTCTTTTTTATTTTCATAAAATGTTTAAAAAATAACAAAAAATTAAAAAAAAAAAAGAAAAAAAAAAGATTTCAAAGACCGGTATACAAAAGTTCATTGTTGATTCTTTGATTTTGTCTAAATGAAGAAGAAGAAGACGCGGACAAATCAGTAGTGCTCAAATAGGTTCGTCCTAGACTACTGCTTCCCAAACTGCTTGCCACAGTTACAGTTGTTTCTCTGTTTAAATGATTGCTCAAATTGATCGGAACACTGCGCATATTATTTGGTGATAAAAATTGATCACTTTTGTTAAAAAAAAAATATTAAAAATAAACTAAAAATATTTGCTTTAAAAAAAGAAAAACCTAAAAAATGGAATAGCTCTAACTAAAGTTTCTTTACAAGGCTTCAAATTCAAGTCTTTATCAACTTGTATGATCAAATTAATACACTTTCGCAGATAATCCTGTAAAGCTTTTCTTCTTGACTCGACAAATTTAGAATCTTTGTTGCCAATGGCTTTTTTCTTTGGAAAAGTGATAGAAGATAAAATAGGATATTTTTCTTTAAGCTTAGAATTGAGACTATGAAAGCTAGAAAATCTTCTATAAATATTCCATTCGTCGTCTTTGACTCTTAAGTAAACTTGATAGACGTGATGTGAACCTGATTTATCACTTTTTAAAAATACAGATGGTATCCAAACATTAACTAAACTAGATGTAATTGTGTTCTGATTAATAGAACTGTTCATACTTATTATATCATAATCTAATTGACTTGTTTCTTCAGCCATCAAGTCCTCAGGCAAAGGTCCTCGCAGTTCTACTAGTTCGGTTTTGAGTCTCTCCACTTGAATTGTCTTAAAATTGAGCATTTTGTGCAATCGTTCATTGAACTCCATCAACTCACCGTGCATCTCAGCTACTTGTATAAGCTTCTTTTCGTACTGTTCTGCTTCATAGCTGTAATCTCGCAGCAAATTCTGATTTTGACTAGGCATTGACGGATACTCTTGTTTACTATCCTCGTTTAGTAAATTTGTTGAACTAACATTATTTGTTTTAATCATTTGTACAGCACTTATATACTTTTTTAATTGCTCTTTTAAAAGCTTATTTTCATTTTCTAAATTCAAAATTTTACTCTCCAATGTTTGTTTTAAATTGTTCGATTCTTTTTCGAATTGATTTAATTTACAATTTAAGTCTAAATTTTTAGATAATTGGTCTTCGAGGTTCTCTTTTAAATTTTTATTTTGTTCTTCGACTAGCTCTTTTCTTTGTATCATAGTTAAAACTACTTCTCGGAGTTCGTTTTGAGTCAGATTATCTGCTGTTTTAATTGAACTAATTGAAACACTTTGATTTACTGGAGACAAATTCAAAGAGTTTTCTTCGCTTTGCAAAGAATTTATTGATAAATTGTCCGAATTTGCTTGAATTGGAATTAAAGTTTCCAATTTGGTAGAATCGGAGCCTATTTTTTCTGATGATGAGCTCTCGTTTGAATCGGTTTGTTTAATGTCTTTTAAACTAGACGATTTCGGTTTATAATTAATCGGATTTGCCAATATCGAAAATTCGCTTTTCTTTAAACTTGTAGTCGGTTCGACTACTTCGTCTTCATACTCGTCTTCATCAAAAACAACAATATTATTTTTTTTAACTTTTTTATTTATATTAATTAAGGATTTTTTTTTTAATTTGATTATATTTGTTTCCAGATTAGCTAATGAATTACCACTAAAAGAATTGGGTCTTTCCATAGGCTTTTCTAGATTTTCTTCAACAATCTTGATTGGAGACGTATTGGCTAATTTAGTAGGAACATTAAGATTGGCATTATCAATATTAATCGCGAACAAAATAGATTGTAAACCAGTAAGTAAAATAGTAAACGATTGAGTATAATTATCATCTAAAAGAAACGAATTTGATTCATAGAATTCTTTAATTAGTGGTTTATTCGCTAAAATAGACAAAGTATATTTTTCAATTGAATGCTCATTAAGGCAACTTCTTAGCCAGGACCGATGTCGACCAAGATCAGTCTTAATATTAGCTAATAATTCGAACCTTTCTACATCAAGTTTAGTCATGAAATTTTTAACAAATGGCCAAAAAGATGCTTGCAATTGGTCTTGTGGCGTTATTGAATCTATTTGATTTTTTATTTGCTGTGCTATATTTAGTTTAGTCTCGTCCAGGAATTGACTGATATAATTTGTTGTGTTTTTAATCAAGTTTATTTGTTTGGACTGTTTCAGGCCGTGTAAAAATATGTGCTCGAGCTTTAAGCACAAGAAGCACACTCGGCCATCAAGATCAGTCGCTAGTTCTCGTTTGCCACCAAAGCGCAATTGACATTCTTTAATAGCATCCGATAAACTATTCAATAGAAGTTGTTTATTGTCTTCGTTCACTTTTAAAAATTATTTAAATTATTAGAATAACTAAAATAATTTAAAATTTTTTAAAGCTTACTGATTTAAACTGAAAAAAAAATAAATAAAAAAACGTGAATTCTAAAATAGCTTCAAAGACATATGATATTAAAAAAGATCTGATAAAATAAGAGATAATTTAAGTTAATTTTTTTCTTATTTATTTATTTTTTTTTAAATTATTCATTTCAAGTTTTGTTTAAATTCGCATAATTTGAAATAAAAATTATGCAAGTTTGAAATATATATACTATATATAATCTTGTGTAGCATGTAGATTGAATAAGTAGCGAAACTTTGATTACAGTTATTCTGGTTCAATCGCAGTTCAAGAGCCAAGTAAAACCAGGCTCGCGTAAATGAACAAAATTTCCAATTTAAAACTATATCAAATTCCCAGTTAAAATAAAAACTTGGAAATTTTGTAGCCGAGGTTTGTTATTTTTCTATCTAAAGACAAAACTTACACTCAGTCTCGTACTAAATCAGTTTCTATAAAATTTGAAATTTTTTCTATTTTCTATTTTCTATTAATAATCATTTCAAATATATTAAACAAGCAAATTTGAAAGCATGTTTAAGATATTTGCATTCGTATAGAGTTTTTTTATGTATTAAATTTTTTTTTTTTTTTTAATAATAATAACAAAATAAAATTCTAAATTTTTTTTTCTAATTTTTTTTTTTCTCTTTTATTTAAATAATTATCTGATTTAATCAATTAAAAGCAATGATGAACCAAAATTAGATGGGATTCTATGAAAAAAAAAATTCCATGATTCCAAACAATTTTAAAACTAGAATCTGAGCTTTTGCCATAAACTTGAAAAAAAAATAAAAATTAATTTTGATTAATTAATTAATTAATTTTTTTTGTTGTTGTTGTTGTATTTTTAGATATATAAAAAAGAAAAGTTTTGAGCATGGGTAGACGTCCAGCTAGATGCTACAGATACTGTAAAAACAAGCCTTACCCAAAGTCGAGACACTGTAGAGGTGTACCGGACCCAAAGATCCGTATATTCGACTTGGGTCGTAAAAAAGCCCGCGTAGATGAATTCCCGCTTTGTGTACACTTGGTCTCTGACGAGTACGAACAATTGTCTTCTGAAGCTCTTGAGGCTGGTCGTATTTGCGCCAATAAATACTTAGTCAAATTCTGCGGTAAAGACGCTTTTCACATCAGAATGCGAGTACATCCGTTCCATGTTATTCGTATAAATAAAATGTTGTCGTGTGCCGGAGCCGATCGTCTCCAAACTGGTATGAGAGGTGCTTTTGGTAAACCACTCGGTACTGTTGCTCGTGTTAACATCGGCCAACCGATCATGTCGGTCAGAGCCAAAGACACTCACAAACCACAAGTTATCGAGGCCTTGAGAAGAGCTAAATTCAAGTTCCCAGGAAGACAAAAAGTAAAATTATTTTTATTTTTCAATTCAAATTTTATTTTGGTAAAAAACAAATTTTATTTATAATTTGAAGATCTTCATTTCGAATAAATGGGGTTTTACCAAATTCGAAAGAGATGAATATACTAGATTAATGGAAGAAAATAAATTAAGATTCGATGGTGTTGGAGTTCAATATTTACCAGATCATGGTCCATTGAATGCCTGGAAAAAACGCCATCTAGCTTAAATTAATCTTTTTAATTTAAATAACAATTAAAAATAAAATTATTAAAAAAAAATCTATCAATTTTTTTCATTTATTTAAAAATTTTTTTTTATTATTTTAATCAAATTTATTACAAATAAATAATTTCAATAATCATCTTTAAAAACTGGTCAAGGAAAAGGATCAGCTTTATTTTATAGTTAAGAATTATTAAATTTGTTATAAAATTATTAATACTTGTAAAACTTGAAGCAGATAATTAGATAAAGATAGTTGTATTTTATTAATATTTAATTGAGAACCTTTGGTAAATTTTAATTTATTAAAAAACCAAAAGATTTGGTAAAGTTGCTAGAAATATAAGAATACTTTTTTGGTATAGATATTATTGTATCTATATATCAGATTGAATAAATTAATAATTTCAAAAAAATCCATATTATCTAAATAATCTTATTCAGATGGATTAAATTTGAGTTTTTGTAAACTCAATTTTATTATTAATTTATAACACATAAACAAACGTGATTACACAACTTTTGAAACAAGTATATTTATGTATTAATAAATTTTGTTTTATTTTAGTTATAGTTTAAAATTTAGAAATGAAGCAAGATCTCGATTCAGTAGGAGAAAACGAATTTTACGATATACTAAACAATCTCTCGAGTTTTATTCAATTAGAATTCGAACCATGCGGAAAATGGTTTGAGCAGTATAATTATTTGAGACATGAGGGTGATTTGGATTTGGAACATTTACAAGAATCCGAAGAAAGCTCAGACGAAGAAGAGTTTGAGCAAATCGAAGAAACACCAGAGTACTTAAAGTATCTTCAAACATTAGACCCCAAGCTTTGGAGAGTAAAATTATTAGAAAAGCATATTTAATTTTTTAAAAATTTATTTTCTTAAATCTATTAGGATCAAGATCATTACAAAGTACTTGGTCTAGATCAATTTCGACACAAAGCAACAACCCATCAAATAAAAAGAGCTTATAAACTCAAAGTTCTAACTCATCATCCAGATAAGAAAAAAGACAGTACAAGCAAGGACCGAGATATATTCACATGTATAACAAAAGCTTTTGAAATACTCTCAGACCCAGTGAAACGATGTGCCTATGACAGTGTAGATCATTTATTCGAAGAGAATGTGCCACCTGTGAATGAATCTTCGAAAAAAAATTTCTATAAAGTATTCGGACCAGTTTTTGATGCTAACGCAAGATGGTCTATAAAGAAAAATGTACCAAAACTTGGAGACGAGAACTCTACGTTTGAACAAATAAACGATTTCTACTCTTTTTGGTACGATTTCGATTCGTGGAGAGAATTTTCCTATTTAGATGAAGAAAATAAAGACTCGGCACAAGATAGAGACGAAAGAAGATGGATAGACAAACAGAACAAAGCAGCCAGAGCAAAACGAAAGAAAGAAGAAACAGCGCGTATTAGACAATTGGTAGATAATGCTTATGCTTGTGATCCAAGAATAGTTAAATTTAAGCAAGAAGAAAAGAGAAAGAAGGAAGAAGAAAAACAGAAACGTAAAGAAGCGGCTCGTCAACGAGAAGAAGAAGCTTTACGAGTATTATTTAATTAAAAATAAAAAAACTTTAGTGTTTATTATATTTTATAATTATTTCTCAGAAACAAGAAGAAGCCAGATTGGCTAAGCTTCAATTGGAAGAAGAAGAACGAAAGAGAATCGAAGCTGAAAAATTAGAAAAAGAAAAACAAAAAAAACAAATCAAAAAAGAGCGCAAAACTTTAAGAACAACTGTTAAAGAGTTTGAGTACTTTGAACAAGACGAACAGGAACGCTTGAACTCAATGGAAAAAATCGAACAACTAATAGAAGTTATTAGTCTAAACGAGTATTTATAAATAACTTTTTGTTAAAAAACATATTTTTATTTTTATTTAAAACAAAAAAGCATTCAGAACTTGAACGAATCAATTCAAAAATCGGATAACAAAAAAGATACAGCAAAAGAATTAATATTCGATTTATATGAGAAAAATGTGAAAAAATCTCAAACTGAATCGAACCAGACAACAAGTGTAAGCAATCAGCAAAAAGAAGATACAAAACCTGCAGTAGAAACAAGTAGCAGTAGTAAATCAAGAGAATGGGCCGACGAAGAGATTAAATTATTAGTTAAAGGTGCTCAAGTAATACCGCTCGGAACAAGGGAAAGATGGGATGTTATAGCTCATTTTATTGAAGAGCATTCGCGCGGTAAATACAAGAGGACCGGTAAAGAAGTGTTGGTAAAAACCAAAGAAATGCAGAATCCGGACAACAAGGTTCGTGAAGAAATAAATAAAAAAGCGTTTGAAAAAGCCATTCAAAATAAGAAAGAAGAAGTGTCAATAAAAGAGAAACCGAGCGAAAGATATATAAGTCCTGGCGAACAATTTTTGGCCGAACAAGGCTCAAATTTGGCTGCTTGGACCGCTGATGAGCAAAAAATACTAGAACAAGCATTGAAAACATATCCTTCGACAATGGCAGACAGATGGGACCGTATTGCTGAATGTTTACCAACTCGTAGCAAAAAAGACTGTATGGTAAGATACAAGGAGTTAGTTGAGCTCGTTCAAGCCAAGAAAAAAGCACAACAAAAAGTTGCCCAAAAATAAATTTACAAATTTATTTATAAATAAAGATTTTTAAAAAAGTTTAATTTATTTCTTTTGTAAAACAAAATTTTTAGATAAATGTTTAGGTTTTGTGTTTGTCAATAAATTGAGAATACTCAAAACTTGAATTATTATAAGAATTTTCAGACCTTAGTTTAAATCAGTAGGGTTTTTCCAAAGTTTTATCTTAAAAATGCTCGAATGAAGATTATAAATTAATTAAAATTATAAACTAAAAATATGCAATTAAATTACTTTTATGATTTATTTTGTTATAAAAACTAATTATAAAATAAACTATAGATTAAAATAAGCAATTATAAATTAGCTATTATGAAAAGTTTTTGGATGTTATCATACTCATGGTTTTATATGACTTTAGCTATTATTTTATTACCAATTCTATTTGAGATTATGCTTTGTAAGATTTATTTAATATAATAGATATTTGGTTGTCGCCTTTCGGTTACCAGAGCTTTCCTCAGAGACTAAAATACTTGATATTTAAAAGTTTATCTAATTTTTTAAAATATATTCTATGTTCTTGATTTACCTTGGTAAATTGATCTTGAAATTAAAAATTAGTATTTTACAAAATATTGATATTGAAGGTGCTTGGAAGGAGGATAATAACAAGAAGCTTTGTATTGAAAACATATTCATAAACTGAATTAAAAGATAAATAATATTATACATATTTTAAACATGTTTTATTCGAAAATCACCAGGTATTAAGCCAGTTTAAAAATAAGCAGTTGGTATAGTTTAATCAAAAAATATAAATACTTAATATTCAACTCTATATGCGATTTAAATTATAGATATTTAACTTCTTTTTTTTTCAAATTCAAAAATATCTATTTATGTTTTGTTTTAAAGCTAAAAATTATATTAAAATTTTTTTTATTTTTTAAACCAAAATAGAAAATTTAATTCTTTTATAATTTATATTTTGTTAGTTGAAAAAAATATGGGTTATTTGTGTTTACCTAGTAAGTGCCGCGAGTTCAACTAGTTAAAATATGAAAAATAATATATTTTCTATTTCAAATGTAATGTAAGAACTGAATTTTTTTCTCAGTTTTCTTGCAAAGCTCAAAATTTATTTCAATTTTTTTTATATAATTTTTTATTTTTATGAATGGTTAAAAAATTTATTTATTTTAAATGAAGTTGATGATGTCGATGCGTGCAAATAATTTCAAAATATTTTATGATTGAAGAATAATAATAATTATTAAAAACAAAAAAAAAAATATTTATATATTTTTTAATTTATAAATAAATAATAATAAAAAATATTTAAATTCAAATTTTCTAATATTTTGACATTTTTAAAAAGCTTAAAATATTTTAATATGAAGAAATGTTGAAAGCTATTGAAGAGTTTCCAATTAGTTTCAAATACAACCCGGACTACTTGTCCATTATAGTTTACAGCTATGTATTTTTCATGAGCATATTCACAGTCTTTGCACCTCGGTTGTCGTCTCATTTCTTCTCAAAAACCTACAATAAATTAACCAATAACCAAAAAGTCGAATGGAACTGCCGCATCACTTCGACTGTATTCTCTTTAATAGTCAGCTTATTATGTATCTACATTCTAATCGTAGACAAAGCGCTTTCTGCTTCTCCTTTAATGTTAAATATATATTTTTTTTTTTTATTCAAAGCTTAAAGTAAGTTAATTATTTTTTCTTTTAATAGATATGACTCAGATCTGGTTAAAACAAATATATCAATAGTAATTGGTTATATACTCTCCGATGTTACTGTTATTTTATTCAATTATAAAATAATTGGAGATTTTTTTACTTTATTTCATCATTTTTTATCTTTTTTGGGCTATTCAAACGCTTTGGTAATTCAAATATTTATTATAAATTAAATTTAGTTAAAATTTATTAAAATATTTTAAAAGACTTTCTCAGTGATGCCGTACTTTGCCAATATGAGATTAATAGTTGAATTTTCTACTCCATTGGTAAACATGAGATGGTTTTTGTATGCATGTGGCTATCAAAAAGACTCGCTACATTTCTTCCTAAACGGAATCTCTATGACTTTGGTATTTTTCCTCGCAAGAATTTTGACCATACCAGTATACTGGTTTAAAGTGTATACAGTGTTAGACTCACCAATATGGGCTACATTGAAATACTTTAGACACTTGATGATTTTCACTTGTTTCTTTTTAGACATAATAAATTTGTACTGGTTTAATAAAATGTTCAAAGGAGCTTTGATTGTTTGGTCTACAAACTGGAAGTATTACGAAAAGCATCACAAAACTCAACAATTGGAAAAAATTTCTTTTCTTAAAGCAAAATTGTTTCAATCGACTATAAATGGTTTGAGTTCGATTGTAATCAACCCTAGTAAATATATTGCAATTGGTCTAATTGAGAAGCTATTTTCTTTGTCTAAATTGTTGCACAATGATGCCGATTCTGATGATAAGTCTAATCTTGTAGACTCTACATCTACATCTACCGATATTGATTCGAATTGTTCCGATAATGAATCCGAATAGAAATTCCAAATCAAATAAATATTCTCTATAGGCTTAAATTCAAAATACAATTTTTTATTTATTATTCTTTTCTTTTTTTAAATTTTTAAATCTAAAATTTGTTTTACAATAAAACAAATTGTAATAAGCACAGAAAAAAAAAATAGGCGATTAAAAAAAATTAAAAATTTAATAAAAATGAACCTGTTTTTTATTATTATTATTATTATTATTATTTTTTAAATTAAAACCAAATTGGTAGATTTAAATTTGTTTTTTTAATTTGTATTGTAAAAATTTAAATTTAAATAAAATAAAATTTTTAAATTTAAAATAATTGAAATAATTTTTTAAATTTATTCTACAAAGACAGTCACGAGTCTTTGATCTAAAATTATTACTTTAATAAACACTTTCTATCTAATAAAAAAGCGCAAGAATGAGTAAAGAAGCAATGAGTAAAGTGACAGTTGTTTTAGGCTCGGGTGGACACACTGGTGAAATGTTGAAATTGTTAAAAGGAACCGATTTAGATCGATTCGAACAAATCGATTTTATAGTTGCTGAATCAGATAAAATGAGTTTAAATAAAATAGAACAGCTAAATTTAAAGCAAAAATTTACAATTAATCAAATAAAAAGAAGCAGATCGGTTGGTCAAAGTTATTTGACATCGATTTTTACCACTTTAATATCAATTTTGTACACAATACCTATAATGGTGAAACTTAAACCTAATTTATTACTAGTCAATGGTCCTGGTACTTGTATACCTGTATGCTTATTAGTATTTTTATTATCTAAAGTTTTCAAATTAAATCCAATATGTAAAATTGTCTATATTGAAAGTATTTGTAGAGTCAAAAAATTGTCTTTGAGTGGCAAAATATTGTATTATTCAAGTCTAGCCGATTCTATAATTGTTCAATGGCCTGAATTAGCCGAAATCTATTCAAAAACTGTTTTTCTTGGCCGATTAGTCTGAAATAAATAAATATTTTTTTAAAATAATAAAATTTTTTATTTATTCAATTGTTCGATAAATTATAGAATTTAAAAATTTAGAATAAAAAGACCCAAAAATAGAATAAGTTTACTATTGAATTTTAAGTATTTCAATATTTTAATTTTCTGAATTGATTTGCGTTTGCGTTTGCGAACAGTTTTTTGGGTTCAACACTCAAACTCAAGTTTTTAAATTTCTTTTAATATTTTATATAAAGAGAAAGAAAGGCATTGCATATGTGATTATTAAACCAATTCTTCACATTATCTTAAAAATTTTACTTTACAGTTTGTTGCAATAGCCTATACAGTATATTTTTTAACTTTAGAACCTATCTGTATTTTTATGATCATAAAATTTATCTTGATATTACATCTATTTTAATCTCAAATTAAAATACTAAATTTGCTAATTTTAAAAGCTAAGCACTAATATTATAGGCAATACTCGGAAATAATTTTAGTTCAAATATTTTCAAAATATACAATTACTGTATATTAGTTATGTTCGAGATTAAAAACTAAATTTTGTCAAAAACTTATCAATTTAATAGTTTTTTTTACTAAAATAAATATATTTTAATTACTTAATAAATTTATCTTCTCTTTTCAATTTATTTACTTTTGATAATACTTTTTTTTTTATTTAAAGGTTTTTGCTTTTAATTTGTTTAAAAGTTTTTGGTTTTTTTTTAGTAAAAATATTTTATAGGTAAAAATAAAAAATATATAATTATAAATTAAAATAATATTTCTTAAAAAATTATGAATAAATCAATATTAATAAAAATCTCAGCTTTTATAATAATACTTTTTTTTGCAATTTTGGCACATTTAAATTATTTTAATATAAATGAACCATTCTTGTTGTTATCGAGTTCGAGCAAATGTTTTCCATTTAACAAAGAGCTAAATCAAGAGTTTAATGTAAATGGTGTTTGGTACCCGAAATCGGTACCTTTGTATCGCAATAAATCATTAAATTTTGATTGTCTAAACCAAAATAAAGAAAATTTGAAAAAAATTTTGATATGGAATTCTTTTTTTGGTGATAAAACATTCTCGTTCGGACTTGGTATAAAAGAAAATTTTATAGAAAACCATTGTCCGGTTTACAATTGTGAAATGATAAACAATAAATCAAGATTAAACGAATCAGATCTTGTTGTAGTTCATATGAGGGATAAAATAGATCCAATACCATCTAATCGACCTCCAAATCAAAGATGGGTATTTGCCCTATTCGAATCACCAATGCACTCTGCTGATTTCAAACAATACAATTTTAAATTTAATTATACGTTTACTTATAGACAAGACTCTGATTTTCCTCGTTTAGATGGCTCTTATAAACAATTTGATTGGAAAATTAATCCTAATTTCCAAGAGACCAAAGATTATACTCAAAATAAAACCGAGTTTTGTGCTGCAGTTGTTAGTAATTGTGCTGGTTCGAGTAAAAGACTAGAATATATTAAAGAAATGCGTAAATACATTCCGGTATCTGTATTTGGTCGATGTGGAATAAAGTGTACAGAAAAATTTAAAGGTACAATAAAACAAGAATCTGATTGCAAAAAATTAATATCAAATTCTTATAAATTTTATCTTGCATTCGAGAATAGCATTTGTAATCAATATATTTCGGAAAAGTTTTTTCAAATTTTAAAATTTGATATAATACCAGTAGTACTTGGTGGTGGAGATTATGAATTTTATGTAAAGCTTTAGAAAATTTAGTAAAAAATAAAATGTTGCAAAATTAATTGCGTTTATTTCAATTCGAATTGTTTGAAACAAACGCAATTTATTTTGCAACATATTATTTTTTCAAAATGTTTAAAATAATTTTATTTCAAAGGTTCCAAAATCAGGTTATATAAATGCACTTGATTATAAAGGTCCAAAACAATTAGCAGATTATTTGATGTATTTAAGCAAAAACAAGACTGCATACAATTCATATTTTAAATGGAAAAAGTATGCACAATTCGAAAATAATCTTGTATTCAATTCTTTCTGTGACATGTGCATTCAATTAAATTTAGAAGATTACATCGGTATAAGAAAAAAAGTCATATCAAATATAAGTGATTATTGGAGCAAAAAGCTGAATTGTAAAATACCAAGTTTTGATGAAAATAAAAATTTTATTTTATAGACTAAAAAAATGAGCATTTAAAATATATTTGTTTTTTGTTCAATAGTAAATCCTTGAAGTTTATTGTTTCGGGGTTTTCGATTCTTAAAATCAATGGTGATGCTACAGACCTTGCTTTATTTTGTTATTGTTAATTTATTAATAAATTTTAATTTAAAACTTTTTTTTTAAATAAAATAAAAACTACCATCTGGAAGAATTTGAGCCCTAATAAATGGTGAATATTCAATTTCTTGTTTGGTTTTATTATCTTAAATAATACAAAATTAAAAATAAAATATGTTAAAATTTTAAAATAGAAGACAAGCTTACTTGCGGATATTTGTAGCAAAGCAAAATTTAAAACTAATAATCCTAAACAAAATCTAAAATTTTTAAACATTTTTTTAATTTTTGTTCTAACTTGAGAAAACTTCTTTTTATACTAAGAAGATTTTAGGTCTTGGTATTTAGAATATTTTTAGAGCAAATATTTGAGTAGTAGAAAATTTAAAAAAAAAAATTTGGTTTAATTTTTTATTTTATTTAAAAATTCTTACACTCTTTAAAATGAGTTTAACTAAATAACATCTTCAAGATATACTTAATTTGCTTTTTTATTATACAGACTTTTATAAGCATAAAAATGGTGTAAATATATTTGATCTTTTAGCAAAATAATATCAATGATGATGATCATCATGTCAAGTAATTTCTCTTGCTAATATAGTTAGGTAGTTTTAAATAAGAAAGGTGGGATGAACTCAAGTTAACTAATAATTTAATAAAGCATGATTCAGCTATCCGTCTTTTGGCTTATGCCACCCAACATTGACTGTGCTATTTCCAGGTAAAAAGAGGAAAGCCATAATTAACAATAGTAACAGAAATCCATAAAAATGCTAATTTCATTATTGAAAATTTATAAAATTTTTCTCAAATTGATAAAAATATGACAAAACAGGAAAAATTTTATAACCTTTTTTTAATTTAATAAAAATAAATTTTTTTTCTTTAAGATTTGTCTAATAAAATTAAATTAATTAAAATATTTCAATTTACACATTTCTTTAAGAAAATTTTTCAATTTAATTTTAAAATAAATAAACATGAAAAGCAAAACATTTGTTTATTATAATTTTAAGTAAAATTAGAAAAAAAGATGAATATTACAGCACAACAAAACGAATCAATAAGTTGCCTCGTACCTAGAGACATGAAATCAATAGAAGAATTTTTTTCATGTTACATATACTTTTTTAAATTAGATCCATTTTATGCAATTTTTGGCCTTGTATTAATAATATTGATACTAAGTTCTAATTCAACACTAGTTTTATTAATTTTATCAAAAAACAAAATCACAATTTTTGATCAAATAACTATTGGTCATTGCATTGTAGACGGTCTGACAGGTTTGATAGACGTTCCTTTTTTCTACATTAACAGTATATTCAGTTACTGGCCATTTGGCAAAGTTTTGAGTATCATGTGGGCTTCTTATGATAATAACATCAACACCACAACTACTCTTCACGTAATCTACATGGCATACGTGACTCTAAGAAGCCTTAAATCTCCAATCGGATTTAGAAGAGAAGTTTTAATTAAAAAACCTAAATATGTAATGCTTCTAATTTGGTCTTTCGGGCTTTTAGTTTGGATACCAATGAGTATAGGATTTAGTACCATCGATTTCACAACTGATGTACATTTTAGACCCTTTATTTTAAAATTTTTTCTCAACATATTCTTCTGGTTCTTACCATTAATGACCTTATTTACAATATGTCTCAACTTAAGCTTCAATTTGAAAAAATTCAAAAAAAATCGTATCTTTATTTTGAACAAGCCAAGCTCCGTCTCAAGCACTAGTAGTATTTTAAACGATTTTTATTCAAACAAAAATGTTAATAAAATATTCAATTTAAGCGCTGAATACAAAATATTAATTTTTATGCTTTCATTTTGGTTTCAATGGTTGATACCTTGTTTGTTTTATTTAGCAAATACAGTCTGCAATTGTTTATCATTAGATATTCAGGATAAATTGTATTGGTTGACTTTTACTGTATGCTTAACTGATCCTTTATTAGTGATTCTTTTAAATCCCAATTTAAAAAGAAAATTATAATTTTGGGTCTTTTTACAAGAATATTTAGTCTACAACATTCAAATATTCCTTAATCAGCAAAACATATTAGTTAATTTATCAACTATTCAATGAGAATATTAAAAGTTTTTAAAGTCTTGTAGAGTTATTTCAGTCAATTAATTACCATTTTTTTTTGTCTGTTTTGTATTTGTCTTAATTCAGCAGGAAAAGCTTAAAAATAATACCTAGAATTAATAGTATGGATGTAGAAAAAAAAGTTTAATTTTTTTATTAAATAAAAATTTAATTGAAAAAAAGTTTTGTATTTTTTTTTTAAAAAATAAAATTTAAAAACTAAATTTAATTAATAAGAATTTGGTTTAAGTATTCTTCTACTGTGTCTGTAGTCCACTTGTCGATTCCTAGTGTTTCGACTTCATCGCCATTTGAATCATACAAAATCAAAGTTGGTAATCGGCCACGTACATGTACTACTTTTAAATTTGAATATTTTGAAGGACGATCAGAATTTACAAACGCTTCTACTTGCGGAAAACGAGATAAATTACATGAACAAATTTGTAAAACTGCTTTTGAATATTTCTTTTGAAAGCAGAAGTTGAATTTTAGATAAAAAAAGTTTAAATCTTGGTAGTTTTAAAAATTTACTTTTTTTTCTAAATCTTCAGTGTCTACAATGCAGCATTTTTTGCACGTTTTCTCCAATTCACCTAGCTTGAACTCTCTTAGTTCATTACATGATGAGCATAGCAACGAATTGGATAAAAAACCTAATTCACGACATTCACTGGAATTTAAATTTTCGCAATTGATCATCTACATATTAAAGAGAAAACTCTTAAGTTTGAATGTTTAATTTGAATATAATTTATAAAAATTTTTTTTACTGATAAGCATAATATTGAAATTAATAAAAAAAATTGATTTTTAAACATTTTTCAAAAAAATTTTTTTTTTAAACAAAAATATTTAAAAAATAAATTTAAATAAATTCAAAAATAATGCAAAAATATATTTTAGTTAAGATGAGAAATAAAAAAAATTTAGAATTTTTTTTTTTAAATTAAATTTAAACTGGTATCTATTCAAAATAAACTTTAATTTAAGATAAATGATTGATTTAATGATGGAACTAGAACTAGAAATAATATTTTAAAAATTATTTAACTGTTTTTGGTAAATAGAACATTAATTATAAATAAATATAAAAAGTTAATTAAATTTGCTCATATTTAATTTTATCTAATTCCCAAAGCAAATCCTTTTATATTGTAACTTAAATCCTTTGAAAATTCACCACATCCACCAAATGCAAAAATTGTTTCAAAAAAATATTCATTTGATATTACATTATTATACTGTTTTAAAGTTGGCATAAACTTAGTAATCAAACTCAAAAATGCGTAATTAAAATTGTTATCCATAGTTAACAAAAATTGGTTATTTGAGTTTCCATCACAATTAGTATACTTTATATCGATATCGTTTGATATAAATCCTTGTGTTGTATTATATACTGATAATTTCTCAATTACCATTTTTAAACAAATACTTTTTTGCATTATTAAAGGATATAAATTACAAGTTGAAATCGACATTGTGTTATTAGGAATTGGCAAATATTTAATTATAGAATAGTTTTGATCATTTAAATTGAAAATTGATCGAGATATTAGTAATACACTTGATTTGTTTTGGAAAATATTGGTAAAAAGTGAATTATCAAATTTACTATTATTTAAAACATAATTTGGAATAAAGGTCCAACCACCACCATCAATTAGTTTGTCACAATAAACATTTAAATTTCCAATAGTTTGTGATATTTCATATATTCCATTATTAAGTTTTGGATACTTTAGAAATAGCTCTTTGCATGATTTGGCATTATAGGTTTTAATATAAGTAAACGATTGCTTATTATAAATCATATCTTGTTCATTTACAGTTTTATTAAATAAATAGCAAAATGAGTTTTTTATTAGCATAACAGAACACAATCTATTAATTTGACATATTGATAAACATTTAATTTCATTAAATATTTTAAATGATTGAAAAAGATACGAATTGTTGAAATTTCCATTTACTTCTTTATCATTTAGTTTTCTAAAGAATAAATTTGCTTTTATGCTTTGTAAGAGCCAACTTAATAATATTATTAATTTAATAAAAAAATTGAAATTCATTTTTAAAAAATTTTTATTTAACTTTTTCATAATAAAAAATCAATTAAATAAATTTGAAAATTTAAACATTTTGTTTTTTTTATTGATTTATTTTTAAAAAAAAATTTAAAATAACAATATTATCAAATTAAAACAACATTTTTTTTTTAATTTAGAAAAAACAATAAAACAATATCATGTTAAATTTAGCATGTATCATTTTTATGAAAAAATTATTTACCAAAATAAAAAAAATAAAGCAAAGATCGGAATAGTTTTCTTAATAATTTTTAAAAATATTTAATTTTTATTTTATTTATGCAAGTTTTCTAACTGTTAGTTTAAGTCTTAGCCACATTGAAAAAATTATATTTACCATAATACTTTTATTTAATTTCTAATAAATAACTAATAAATAATTTACTTCTGGTTTTAAAAAATTGAAACACTTAAAAACTAACAATAAAATTTAGATTTAAATTTAGAATTTATTTTATAATAGTAAGCTTAAAAAATTACCAAACCTATTACAACCAATTTTTAACAAGTTTTTATGAAAATATTGATTATAAAAAAATATTCTATAAAAAAAACTACTTTGATATTTGATAAATTTTAGTTTCCCATAAAAGTTACATATATTTACAATAATTAGGATAACATATAAGCTAATCTTAATGCCAAAATTATTTTCATAGACCAAAAGCGTAAAAGAGATTGACCAAAAATAAATTTGTACTGAAGAAATATCAACAAATGATTCCAGAATGATGAAAAGCTTGAAATATTAATTCATCTTCTATATTTTTGGTCTTTGTTTTTATTTATATATTTATTTATATTAAAATTAGTCTGTTTTAAAGTTATTTTTTTTCAGTAAAATAAACTAAAAGCCAACTTTAAACAAACAAAATATTATTTATTATTTGGGTCAATATATTCTTGTGGTTTTTAATCTTTTAACGATAAAGCAAAGCGTTAAAATACTAATAATACTAAGCAAATTAAACAATTTAATTAAAATTCCAGCAACAAATTCAACCTTAAATACCAACAATTTTTTTAATCTATAGGAAAAGTATTTATTTATTAATTGAAAAAAAATGTGTCTTTAATAGCTTGTTAATGTGGTCAATAAATTATAATATTATTAACTATCTAAGACCTTTTTATCAAATTGGAACAAGCTTTAAATATATTTTTATTTATGTTGTCATACTTTGCAAAATTCTTATTATTAAATAAAAATAATTAATAATTTTATTTTTTTGCCCATTTTAAACACAACAAGCGAATCGCTAAAAGTTAAGTTAATTTTTTTTAATATATAAAAATCATATTTAGCTTGCTTTATACACATTTTAAATCCTTATGAATTCTAATTTTCAACATTCTGTTGTTTTTTCTTTTTATTTTTTTATTAATAAATATATTTATATAGTTTTACTTCTTCAGTTTTTTATTTCAAAAAATCTAAAATATAATAAAAAAAAGAAAGATTTCCTAAAAAAATATCCAAATCCAAATTAAAAAATGACAGACGCAGGATTTTTCAAGGTAAAAAAGAAAAAATTTATAAAATTTTGAAAACAATTTTAAATTAAATAAATAAAAATTAAAGGGTACATCAACCGATCAGGATAGTCGTTTTTCGGATAAGAATAAAAAACTAATGAAATCAATGAAATTTGCGGATAATTTAGAGAAAAAAATAGACATGAAAAAAGTGCAATTAGAAATAATGAAACCATTTATAACTGCAAAATTAAATGAACTAATGCCAATTGAAGACGAAGTCGTAATAGAATATGTATTTTCCCAACTCGAGCAGTCGCAAGTAAACCCTAATAAAATTTCTAATTTACTTTTATTTAACTAATTTTAAAAAATCATTTAATTCAACAAGTACCCAGACGGTAAATCAATGCAAATTATGTTGACAGGGTTTTTGGGTAAAACTAGAGCCAAACAATTCATGGGTGATTTATGGGTTCTCCTAATGGAAGCCCAAGAAAGTGAATACGGCATTCCAAAAGCAATGATCGAAGCAAAAAAAGCCGAACTCGCTAAAAAAAAAGTAAATTTTTTAATTCTATTTTAAATAACTAAAATAAAAATAATCTCAAGTTAAATTCTATTTTACAGGTTTAATAACTAAAATTGGTTTAAATAATAATTAAATTTTTCTTGAGCTTAATATATCAAGCTATAAAAAAAATAATAAAAAAAAAAATAAAATAATTTTTGTTGTTTATTAGGAACAAGAGAAAAAAATGTCGGCAAGTTTGTCGAGAGGTAGGGAAGAGATTGAAAAATCGCTCAAAGATAGATCGAGCTCATCACAAAATTTAACTAGACCACCAGCACGTGTGCCATCGCCACGTTATTCGCGTAGATCGCGTTCTAGATCACACTCGAGGGAAAGACATTACAGAGAAAGGGAACGAGAGAGAGAATTGCGTAAAAGAGAGGATCGGTATAGGTCAAGAGAGGAGCCATCGTCGAGTAGTAAAAAGCTTAAAACAGTGAACGATTATACATCTAAATCGAGAAGATCAAGATCAAGAAGTAAATCGAGAAAAGAGAAACATAGACGAGATGAAAAACGCTCCAAAAAAAAGCATAGAAAGAGGACTCCTTCTAGTTCAAGCTCGTCATCGTCCTCATCTTCGGATAGCGATTCGTCCTCTAGCTCATCATCATCTAGTTCAGACTCAGATACCTCATCGAGTTCGGCATCTTCATCGCGTAGAAAAAAACATTCCAAAACAAAACGTTCTACTACTAAAAAAAGTACAAAAAAATCAAATGAAAATGAAAAAGAAAACACCAATGGTCATACAACAAAGAATAAAAAAAAGCCCAAGTCTGATACTGAATCAGAACATGATAAGAAATTGGAAGATTCAATGGAGATCGAGTTGAGAGAAAAAGCGCTAGAGTCGCTACAAAAAAAGAAAGAGATTCGTTCAGAAGAGGATCCAAATAGTAGCCAATAGTTAAATTTTTTCATTTGTTTCTTTATCTTAATCTTAAATTGTATAATAAAAATTTAAAAACTCTTTTTCTTATTTTTTTGTTTCTAAATTTTTTTTTCTTAATTAAAAAAAAATATATATACTAATAAATTTATACAACTTGATAAAATAAAAAAAATTATTAATCTATTTGGTTGATAAAGGAATATAAGGTGTTTTTACCTTATAGAATCTGCTTCTGCTTGTGAATATATTTAAAATAAAATTCGCTTCCTAGCAACTGCTAAATTAAGATGAATCTTGTTCTTAAAAGTGTTCGGTTTATTAATAAAATTAATACGCAAACAAGAAGTGTTTATACTGGTATTGACTTGAAGAATTACAGATCTTTGATAAGTATAAAAGGAGCTGATTCGAGTGTATATTTACAAAATTTAATTACCAATAATGTTTATAATTTAAACAATCAGAAACAATCTATGTATGCTATGATGTTAAACAATCGAGGCAGAATGTTATATGATGTTTTGGTTTATAAATTAAATGATGAATATTTAGTTGAATTGGATTCACGATATGTAAACGATGCTTTAAAATTGATGAAAATGTTTAAAATAAAAAAAAAAGTAGATTTGAATCAAGCTGATTCTGAATACAAATTGTATAGTTTATTTGATCATGATCAATCAGAGTTAAAGTTAAACGATGAATATAAAAATGATGTTTTAATTATAAATAAAGATCCAAGGTATTCTGGCTTAGGACATAGAATTATTCTAAAACCAAATAGTCATAAGATAAATGATTATTTCAATAATGTAATTGATTTAACAAGTGATTTAAAATTGTATAAAAAAAATTTATATAAAAATGGAATACACGAAAATAATGATGAATTCAAACCAGGCAGTTCAGTTCCGTTAGAGTATAATCTTGTTTATTTAAATGGTGTGTCATTTGACAAAGGTTGTTATTTAGGACAAGAGCTAGTAGCTAAAACACATCATACTGGTGTTATTAGGAAAAGAATAATGCCAATAAAATTAATAAACAGAGTTGAACAAGAGATTGAGTTTAGCCAAGATAATTTGATAATAAATACAAAAACAGCAGCTACTGTTGGTAAATTGAAAGGTTTAATTGATCAAGATGGAATAGCAATGCTAAGATTAGCAAATTTGGATAAAGAAAGTCTTGTTTTGTTAGATAATAATAAAAAAGAACACAAAATAAAATTTTCTATTCCTAATTATTGGCCTTTAGATGATCGACATTTATCCGATTTAAAACAATTTCTATAAATTATATTTTATTTAATAAATTTTTTTTACACATTTTTTATTTTTTAATTGCAAAAAAATAAAACTATGACTTAGTCGGCAATCAAAAAGGTATACAGAATTATCAACATAAAATTGATATAATCAAGTAATTTATTAGATGAATTCATTACAACTATAAGAGACAATGGAATATATCAAATTGTGAAACAAATTATTTTTTTCTAAATTGAAATTATTAAATCTATCTTGATTAATTTAGTTATTTTAAAAGCTACTCATTTAAAACCTAAAAAACAAATGGATTCTTTACTATTTAAAATATTATAAAAATTGTAATTTTATTTACAAATAAAGCTAGTCTTTTTAAACATTTGCACCTAAAAATATTTTAAACAACATTTTTTTCTGATGAAATTATTAATGTTAGAAAAAATTTTGTGCCATTACCACTCGGTTATCAGATTTTCAGAAAATAAATTTGAAAAACCAAAACACCAAAACAGACTGAATATTTTAAAATACTTTCAATAAAGATATTCCTCTTTCCACACGGAAGGAGCCACACGGATATATTTTTTTAGAATATGAAGTTATTTAAAATTAAATATAACGGTACCAATAATTTATAAAATTGCTTAGTAATTGTAATTATTTAAGTTAAATTTTTACCTTGGGAAAATTATATTCAAATTAAAAACCCTTTAACTCATTCTTTAATTTGTTATTAAAACCTTATTACCTTATATAGTTATGTTATGTTATTTAGGTAAAAGTCGTACTGTTAGTGTTATTATAAAAAAATATTAATTTTTTAAAATTTTAAAAGAAAGGTTTATATTTGCTTTTTGAAATATTATATTAGAAACAAACAGTTTTTATCTCATATTAAATATTTTTTTAACAAGGAGATAAAACATACTAAATTTTGGTATTTAATAAAAAAAAAATTAGAATAAGATTTCATTTTAGAATTATTATTGGATTTAAGAATGCACACATTTTTCAACAGAACTTTAATTTTGATTTTCATCAATTACATTTTATTTGCATCAGTTAGAAGTAATTAAATTTTAAAATGTTCCTTTTCTCTAACAAAAATTAAATTTTCTTAAATATCCAATTTTGATTTTATATAAATCTAATAAAAATTTTTTAAAGATGAAAATAAATTCCAAACTTCTTTTGTAAGCATGCGTGATGGTATCAAATTAGCAGTTGATTATTATTTTGATAATGATTCAAATGAGAAATATCCAGTTATTTTAGAAATGACACCATATAGTAGAAAAAATGATGGATATAATTTTCGTAATGAAGCTGATTTTTGGTATAAAAATGGCTATGTGTTTGTAGTTGCTGATATACGTGGAGCAGGTGATTCAGAAGGTGAGCTTGAATTTTTAACTCATGACGGCGAAGATGGCTATGACTTGATTGAATGGATTAGTAAGCAACCATGGTCAAACGGGAAAATCGGTATGCGAGGTTCATCTTATTCGGGAACTAATCAATTGTATATTGCGGCAAAACAACCAAGGAGTTTAAAATGTATCACACCAACTGCTACTGTTGGAAGGCCTTTTGAGAGTCCGCCTTTCATAAATGGTGCTTTTGTTTTGTTTTGGGCTTTAGATTGGTTCGGTAGACAGGCAAAAACTAAATATAGATTTTCAAATTTTATCAATAACCAATCAGCTTGGCTTAATTATCGTCCATTAAAAACAATAGATTATTTCGCTAGTGGTAAGGAGCTACCACTTTACAGAACATTTATAGAACATGTCACATTAGATTCATATTGGAAAGAACTCTTATTAACTGAAACTCTTATTTACTCGAATATAAACATTCCTTCGTTGTCTTTCACTGGATGGTTTGACGGGGCTTTGTCCGGAACAGTTATGCATTTTGAAAATTTTAGAAAATTTAGTTCAAATAAAAATGATAGGTTTATATTCATAGGGCCATATGCACACGAGAACGCACCTGAAGGTGGCTATAGTCATTTTGATGGCAAACCAATGAAAAAAGTCGGCGATGTTGACATTCAAGATAATGCTTTTATACCAGGTATAAACATAACCAAAGATTTTTATGACTGGTGCTTGAAAAATAAGACAAGACCCGATTGGAAAAATGAAAATATGTATATAACCGGAACTAATAAATGGTTGAATGGAGACAACCTTTTCAATACTAATACAAAAGAAAGTTTTCTTTATTTATCAAGCTCTACTAAAGCAAATGGTCTATATGGAGATGGAAAGCTAAGTTTTGATTTTCCAAAATTTGAAAATAAAGATGTTTTTTCTTATAATCCAAATCAACCAGTTCGAAGCGATGAAAAAAACAATTTTTTTTATCCAATTGATATCAACTTTTATTTGAATAGGTCTGATGTATTGGTTTATACTAGCGATGTTTTGAAAAGTCCATTAACAATGTTTGGAGATGTTGAAATTGAATTGACTATATCAGCAACAACTAAGGATACAGATTTTATGGCCTTTTTGATGGATGTTTATGAGGATGGTCGTTCAATTAGAATGGGAGCAGAACCTTGTTCTACTTTAAGAACAAGATATAGAGAAGGTTTTGAAAAAGAAATACTAATGGAAGAAAATGCTAAATATAATATAAAAATAAGAATAAATCAAATTGGTCATACTTTTCCTACAGGACATAAAATAAGATTAGCTATTACAAGTAGCTTTTTTCCGTTGATAAGTGCAAATCCAAATACTGGAAACCCGATACAAACAGATACTGATAAACCAATAATAAGTAATCAAACTATTTATTATGGTAAACCAACTAATAAAATTTTTAGTCGTATTAAATTCATGACTTGGAGTATGAAAAATTCCAGTATTATTTTAAATCAGAACCAATTCATAATAATTTTTTTAAATATTATGGTCTTTCTAAATAAAAATATTTGACTTTAAGTCAATCTAAAAATATTTTAATAAAAATAATTATTTAAAATAATAGAAATTATATAAAGAATAAAATATGTCTAATTTACATGAAATAGTTTTAGTTAAAAAAATTTAAAAAATATTCAAAAAAATAAATAACTTTTAAACTATTCAGAGTTTTGAGTTATACCAGGAAAAAATCTGGATTGAAGTTATAAAATTAATTGAAAAAAAATTGGTTTCATAAAAAAAAATGCGTCAGCCGGGAGTCGAACCCGGATCTGCTGCTTGGAAGGCAACAATGATAACCGCTACACCACTGACGCTTATCGTTATTAATATATTAAAAAAAATTAATAATATATGCCATCTCTGTAGCCTTAAATTATTAGTTATCTCAAAGTTTAGATTTATCTAATATTTATGCCATTTTTGATTAAAATAAAAAATATTCTAAAAAAGCCACTAACTACGCCACTGCCGGTCCCAAGCCCGAGTAAGAGTAGGACGGTGATGTTTATTAACAACAAAATAAAAGAAATTATATCATATACTTTAAAATATCATCATTACAAAATTCATCATTTTTAAATAAATTTGTAATTTACTATTTTCCTATAGATTTATCTAATAACCTATTTATCTTATTTTTACAAGGTAAAGTCGAACTTTTTGATTGACGATTTAAAATTGGCTGCTTTTATAAAAGCTTATGAATAGTTAAGAAAATTTAAATAATTATCAATAAAAAATTGAAATTTTAATGAAAAAATTTTTTATTTAATTAAACAAACAAAAAATAAATTTGCTATACATTAAATTAACTGTTTTCAAGAAAAATTGCTTTTGTGTAGCTATTTCTTCTAAGTATTTTTTCATTCTCTATTGATTCGGTAAGTTCGGTTTGCATTGATTGATTTAATAAATTTAATTGCTCGTTTTTGTTTATTTCTTTGAATTCTACATCAAAATTTTTATTATTTGTGTTTGATTCAGCAGGTGATGATGGTTTACACTCAAAAAATTCGCTCTCGACTGGCTTTTTTTTAATTATCCTCGAACTAGTTTTATTTGTTTTGTTCGCCCAATGTACAACACCAAACAAGACAGTCAAGAGAACAAAAATAACGCTGGCCACAATAATCAATACTAAATATATTTTAGATTGTAGAAAAGTTAGTTCACAATGTCTCTCATCAGACTCATCGCCTGTATCACAATTGTACACACCGTCACATAGTAAACTTTTGCTAATACAATATTTATATGTCTGTTGGCAAAGAAAATTTTTCGAATCTATACAATACTCGCCACCTTTGCATTGAAAATCTTGACCACAATCATCATCCAGTCTAATTCCGTTCCAGCTTAGGAAAAAGCCGTTCTTAATTTTGGAGTTCTTAGATCTGCTTGCATTTAGAATTTTTTTTTTTGGGCTTAAAAAGTTTTCTAATTTATATTCATCTAAATTTTCAACCAAGTTTTCTGTTTGTTTGTTTCCTAAAAATCTAATTACAAGTCTATTCGATTTTGATTTGTATTGCTTTATTCCTTTATGATAGTAAGTGAGTTTTTCGCATACAACAAAATCAGGCTTGGTAATGTCAGACACATAGCCGTCCCAAATGGCAATTTGAGAATGAGAACAGTCTTGATTTAAATTAACATCAATAAATTTAATTAAAACATTCTGAGTTTTTTCAACTGTTATGGTCCATGCACACTCGGTGTTAGACGGAAACGTTAAAGGATAATTAGGAGATGATAGAACACTTCCGTTCCCAGCTATTTCACTCGGACCACAAATCGGATCTGTAACAAAAGGAAGAATATTCAAATAGGAAAAATGAAAATGAAATTTAAAACCACGATAGCCGAGCATACGATCAGTGTGAAATACTAAAATTAGAGTTGGTGATGTTGATACAATTTGCTCGTCTATTTGATTGCCACAGTGTCGAGAGCGCCAGTAAAGTCGACCTTGACCGTCGGACGTGAACACGTCCAAAAAGTCGTAGAAGCATTGACGATTCGAGTGCGGGCTGAACTCAGGCTCGCTCTCGTGACTCAAAGCATTAGCTCTAGGCGGCTTGGTTCCGCCAGGATTAGGTCTTGTCACAGTCTCCAAAAAGTCCATAAAATTAATATCATTCAAAGCTGTATTTTGAGCTTGTTCGAGCTGAAAGTCTTCTATTCTAATTATAACTCTTTCATTATCACGTGCATAGAATTCGTATCTACAATTCAAATTGTTCGGATATGGTTTCGGATAATTTGGTGAATACACTTCGCCTTGTGCTATCAATGTCGAATTGTACTCAAATACACAGTTTGTTTGTGAATTTAATGTATTTATTTTATTTATTATTATTAAAAAAATTAAAACTGAAATTGTTATTTTCATTTTCATATTTATTTTTTATATTGATTATTTATATTACATATTAATAAAAATGAAAAAAAAAAAAAAAAAAAAAAAATTTTTTTTTTTAATATGTTTGAGAAACAAAATCTATAAATTAAATGTAATGATTTTCGTGACATAAAAATTAAAAAAAATATATATATTTATAAAATAAAGGTTGATTTTATAATATTAAATCATTCGAGAATGAAAAATGATAAAAAGATTAAAATAAATTAATATATTATATTTGAAATAAAAATATAAGGTTAAATTAATATTAATATTGCCTTGAACAATTAATTTAAAAAAATTTTTTAATTAATTTATTAAGATTATTTTCAAAAAATTTACTATACTATACTATACTATATATTCATATATGTATATATTTAATCAAGCTATGAGAATAGAATTAATTTTAAATTTGAAATATACAAGATTTTATGAGTTTGATAATACAAATGAAGAAGATATGATCGAAAATGAAAAGTTTTTTTTTTTCTAATTTATATTTATCAATCATTCATAGTCCATTTTGTGATTTATTATTTTACATACAAACACGATTAAAATTTGTATTATTTTCTCTTGGCAACAAAAATATATGAATTTTTTTTTTTCATTTCGTAATGTTGTATTATTTTCTATTAGAAAAATATATAAATGATAAAAATTGTTGCAAAATTAATTGCGTTTTATTTAATACATTTCTTTTACTAAAAACGCAATTAATTTTGCAACATCATACAAAAAAACTATAAATAAATTAATAAATAAGCAAAAACTTTAATTTGTTAAATTAACTATAAACCTGGCAATAATATGCTTTGAATGTTATACCTCTTGTTGATTAAACAAAAAAAAAAAAACAACAATACTTTATGAAATGCTTAATCAAATATTAATAATACTAAGTTTGTTTTTTTTTTATTTTATTTTTCTTACACTTGTGAAAGAAGTTAGAAATTTTTTTTTATTAAGAATATTATTTTATGTAATATTTGTTAAAACAACTTTTCAATTTTGTACCATTTATCAAAATATAACAAAAAACACGCTTCAAATCAATAAAACCTATGGATCTTTTCCTTTTCCATTTTTGTCTTTTTATAAGATTTAAAATTAAACAGACTTTAAAAAACTTTTTCTTTTTTTTTTTTAAATAAAACAGAAATTTGAAATTTTATTAAAAGTACAAGTGAAAACATATTAAGTTTTTCATTTGAAAGCTAAAAAAATTCAATTAACTGTAATTCTTGATTAAGTAATTAATAAATAAAACTTGAAATTTTTTATTCTTGCTCTTATAAAATCAGAAAATTTTGCTTTTTAAAAAACTCTTAACAAAATTAATTCACTTTTATTTTGCACCAACATGATCAAAAATCAAATAGTTAATCTGAAAATCTTTTACAACAAAAAAAGAAGAAGAAGAAGAATAAACTAAATATTATCTATTTTCATTTTATTTTGTATTATTTTTTTTTATAATAAATAATTAATATTTGTTTTTATCATTTTATTTGAAATATAAAAAAAAAAAAAAACTATAATTATTGATTTTAAAAATTTTTTAAAAATTAATTAATAAAAACTTCAAACAACCCAAGAGAAAAACTGTTTAATTTTGGGTTAAAGTTTTGTGTTTTATTTTTGCTTTGCTTATTTTATTATTATTATTAGTTTTTTTTCATTTTTGTATTTTTCTCATTTTTTGATGATTGTTTTATTAGTGATATATATTTTATATTTTATGTCAAAAATTGATAATAAAACAATAAATAAATTTCAATTCTAGTCTACATGTATCTCTCTGTAGACAAATTTTATTTGTATATTTTTTAAAGACTTGTTTTAATTAAAAATATTAAATATTAAATATTAAATGTGATTAAGCTTAATTTAGTATTTGCTTTAAATTAAAAGTTTCTCCTTCTTCTTCTTTTTTGTTTTTTTTTTTTTATTTTTAATTTTATTGAAAATAACCAGAAGATTTTCATGTCCTTTGGTTGTTCTAGTTATTCGAATACATGAAAATTAAACAAATTTAAAATTTAATTACAGTCACAGCTTTCAATTAAAAGTATCCTGCTAAGTAGAGGTTTTAAATAATAATAATAATAATAATAATAATTGGCTTTTTGTTTTGTTGTTTTGTTTTGTTTGTAAAAATTCGATCGATATTTGATTTTTAATCAAGTATGATTGATACTTAATTATTGTTGTTTATTTGATTCCAAAAAAAATATAAAAAATTAAATTAGGTATATTTTTTTTATTTATTTATGGTATATTTATTAATTGAATTTAGTTTACAGTTAAATTAAATTCTCAAGAATAAGAAATAATAAGAAAAAGAAGAAAAAAGACTAAAATAAACATCCGAAAATTGTTCGAGGAACTCTTAGATAATTAAATCTAATTGAAAATATTCTTATTTGCTTGCTTGAATTACTTTTTGAATTCTTATTTCTAAAGAGAATATAAGAAATTGAAAATAACAATAAATATTAATTGATTAAAAATAATTTTTACTTAACTTAATTCATTATTATTGTGTTTAATTTAGATGAAATGAACAAAATTACTTAATCTTATTGTATGATACTATTAGCTTTGGATTATTTTATTTTATATAATCATTAATTTTATTAATCTCTGGGTACACTGCCTGGAACACTGGCTATTTAATTTATATATACAAAACAATATAGAGTATTAGATAATATTAAGAACTTAAAACAATTAAGAACTAGTATTATTAATTTGCCGTAGTTGTAGCAACTGTTACTATTAACTAAATATGTTCTAATTAAGTTTCTACTACAATACTAAATAAATAGATTTGAATTATTCAAATCAATTATATAACTTTAATTGAAATACATATCTACATTATTTAATTATTTATTCTTACATGATACGGCTTTAAATTTGTATAATCAAATATCTAATTAGTTGCAAATTTAATAGCGGTTTTTACTATACAACGAATATATAATTTGCCGTAATTATTTTTGCAACTAATTAAGACTTGGAGACTTAAGACATCAGATAATTAAAAAATATTTTTTATAACTTATTTTCTAATAATAATTTTCTCAACTCTTTAAAAAGCACTTGTATAATTCAAAATTTATCTTCATAATCTACCTCTTATAAAATTCAATCATCTTTAAAAATATTAAATGTTAATATTATTGATTTTAATTTTATTTTACAACCTGAATAAACTTTAAAAATAAGTTTTAAATTTTCTAAAAGAATAAAAGACTTAATTTTATCATTTTGATTATAACAATGCTGCTATTAAATATTGATAATAATTAAGACTGTATCATTTTACCTTTGAATTTGTTTTGATTTAAAATATATATTATATATTTACAAGAATAAAAAATGAAACAGTTTTTGTATGAAAAAAAAATAATTTTGATTTAATCCGATTGAATTTTGAAGCACTTGAAAGTATAAATTGGAATAAAATTTATTCGATTCAATGCAATAATAAGTAGTTCAAACTTGAGCTCTTTCGGATCCAGTTTTGATCTTGAGCCTATAAATAATTATTTAAAAAAATGGAAAAAATTTTTATGATATTTGAATTTGAATTGAAATTTTTTTCTTTTATTTTTTTTTTTTTTTTTAAATTTTTTATTTATCAAATTATGATTTAAATAATCATTCAAATAATTACTTATTAAGTGATTTTGTTTTTTTAATAATTTATTTTTTTTTTATTGTCAGTCATAATCACATCTCTAGATAAAACTTAAATAATTAAATTTCAAAATGAATAAAAATCTCTGAAGAAATTCAAAATATTCACACTTAAACGCTTCAATAGTTATTTACGCTTAAAAGTAAACAACAAATTTATCAGCTCAAAAAATAATAAAAATCATTATAGAGCCTGTTTTATTTCTGATATTTATTAAAATTATTTTTCTCACTTTTAGACCTCAGTCTCACTTAAACCAAATTAATTAAAAAAAATTAATTTTTTTGGAAATATATTTTTTTTTTATTAAAAAAATTAAAACAAATATTTTATTTTGACTTAAAAAAAAAAAGTTTAATTAAAAAAATAGTACATTCTTTTAATCTGTGGCTTCTTCAGCTTGATTTTCATTTATTGTATCATCTTGGTTAGATGCTTCTTGTTGTTCTTCATTAACAGCTCCATCGGCTGCTTGTAACATAGCTTCTAAATTCTCTGCATCTTGATCTGATTGTGTATTCTCGTCTTGGCTTGATTCTTTTCTCATTTGTTCTTTTAATTCGTTTTCCAATTTGTTATACAATTCAGTTCTATTTTGAACAACATTTCTTAGCAACGAGTCTAATAGTAATCTGCCAAGTGCAAGCTGGTTCAGTTCGTGCATTGTATTTTCCATTATCCATGGCATAAAACCAGTCTCCAAGTCGCGTTCGACTGGGTCGTAGAAATAGCCATTTTCCCTGAGATTGTTAAACACAGATGGAACCAAATCGGCTAGATAAGATTTAGCAAATGCCTTTGCAGCAAGTTTTTCACCTGTTTCTTTTTCTAGTCTGAGCACGTCCGCAGCTTGTTTCATTCGTCTGTGTTTCTCTTCTCTTAATCTTCTCTCTTGTTCTTCTAATCTTTGTTGTTCGACTTTTTCTGCATTGCGCAACTCTTCGAATTCACGCTGTTGTTGTCTCAAACTAGCCAATTCTTCTTCTTCCATTACTTCCAACAAACTTTGTTCTATAGTCTTTCCAACCAATACTTCCAATATTGGTTTTACTTCCATATCAAAATCAAACAACTTGAAATAAAAAGCAAATTAATTTAAAATTTTTATAAATAAATAAATAAATAAATATGTTACATCTCCTTCTAGAATTTGTGTCGCCTGATCTACTCCGGTCTTGGCAGGAATGAACATAGGAGATGGTGGTCTGTCGAGGAATGCATCTGTTTGAACATCAACATCGACTTCTTCAACACGATCACTTAATTCTTCTAGGTACAATTCGGTTTGAATTGGAATATGTTTACGGCCTTCGATTGGCTCTGGTGTATGACGTTTGGCTTGTTCTTTGGCACGGCGACGAGCAAGAGCTCGTTTGCGTTCTTCCTGTTGTCTTTGTAGTTCAATTGGGTCCGGTTGAGCTGCCTACAAAATTCAAATATAAAAAACCAAAATTTAAAGTTTAGTTTTTTATTGCGTTCTTTCTTACAGCTGGTAAAGTGTTCAAAGCGTACGTATTGCCTCTAATTACTCTTCTATCGTACATAATATTGCCATATTGAGATATTTGTTCCTCATCTCTGATTTTTAATTTAAATTTAGAAAAAAAAACAAAACAATAAAATTTCAAGTGTATCAAAATTACTGATTTTTCCATTGTTCTTTGTACTTTTTTCTTTGTTGAACAACTCTGGGCTGACTGGCGAATGTATAAGAGCCATTCGGATTGTTAGATAAAACTTGAGCCATAATTATTTTTGCTTAATATTTTGAAACTAGTTTGTGAAATATTGTTTGATTAAATTAATGAAAAACTATTAAATCCTTATGGTAATATTAGAATAATTATTATAATAGCAGAAAAATAGTATATAAATAAATTTTAATTTAGTATCTATAGTAACAATCAAGCATTATATATAAAATAAAAAATGTCAAGATAAAAACCTCCATGAAAAATAATTGAAATTCTAAGAACTGTTTAACACAATTCAGTTTTTCTAATTAAGAAATTTCAAGTAAATATTTGGAAATTGTTTTATTGGCTTCTCATAAAAAAAGTTTATTATTATTATTATTATTATTATTATTATTATTATTATTATTATTGTTTGAATTTGAATTTATTGAACATTAAAAGGATTCAATTTATATTAATATTAATATTTAAACTTAAAATAAATTCTTCACAATTGATATTATAAAAGTTATGTGAACATTATGGAATAAATCTTTAAGCCTTGAAGCAAATTTGAAAATTATTTCTGTCAACAAATTTTCAATGTTTATAATATCAAAAAAAAAAAATTAAAAATAACAGGCTTTTTTCTCTCATTTTTTATAATTTTTATATTTTTTTTTAATTATTTTTTTAACAATTTTAATTTTATGAAAAAAAAAAATTTTTAAAACAGGTTTGAATAAAAAAAAGTGATTTTATAATTAGATTTTTGTTTGTTTGTTTTTTTTTTCTTTAAATAAAAAATAATATTAAAAATTATGAAACGAAATTTTATACTACCATCGGAAGAATACAATTATGTTCAACACGATTGTAGACCAATAAGTTTAAAATACCGATCAAGAAGTAGTTTGTATGATGTGTCTGTATTGAGTAGCTTGTTAAACAAGACCAAGAATTCGCTTAATTTGATTTACAATTCTTATTTGAGTCAACCAAGTGATTTGAATAAAATTAATAAACCAATTTTGGTTAATACTGAAGAGGCCAAAGATAACAATACTATAATCACTAACACCACTAGTACTAAAACTGAGGAAGAAGGTTTAAAGTTGGTTTTAATTTTATTTAAGCTAATAAATAAATTAAATTATATTTTTTTAAATTATAAAACTACGACTTAATAATTCTTGCAGTCGAGACTTTAAAAATAATACAAAAAATTATTTAATAAGTTTCAAGTTAATAAATTTTAAATTTGTGTTTTATTGTTTTACCTTACAAATTAATAGTTTTAATAGTACTTTAACTTGTAATATTATTAAAAGAAACTTTACACCAGTTTATTTCATATAAAATTTTTTTATTTTCAAGTGCTAATTATTTTCTAAATAAGACTCCAGAGTTTATAGATTTTTTTTCTTTTTAAATAACTTGAATTTTTCTTAACTTTAAAGAGTATGTTATAAATACAAAAAAGATAATTTTATCTAATTTAAACTTAATCTACGATTCTAGTACAAATTGTACAAAAGCCAGGTAAAGAATAGATAAAATCTAATGATATGCATCTTATGAAACATGTATATAGATATAATATTGCAAAAAATCAGTGTTTAAGATTCTTTATCATTTTTAAGTCCTACAATTATCTAAGAAGAAATAGATAAAAATTAATTTCAATTTTAAATTTCAATTCATTTTAGTTGAATTTAAAAAAAAAGACTTAAACTTATAATATAAAATTTTAAATTAATTTGGATTTTGAAGATAAGTTTTTTATTTAACTCTTGGTAAAGATCGATTTTCGATCAAAAATTAAGTATTCTTATAAAATGATTAAAGCAAAAATAAAGCTTATAAATTTTGTTTAAGTTTTGGTAAAATACTAAAAAATTGAGTATATTTTTTAACAAACATTTAAATAGTTTAATATAAGAAAAAAAATATTTCAAGATTTTGGATCTGAGTATTTTTCTCTTAAAATTTAAACTCGAAAAGTAAAAGCTAAATAAAATTTTTTTTATTCTTCTAATAAAGTACAAACAAAATAATAAAAGAAATAAGAGTGAACCGTAATGATCCAATTTATGGCAATCTAATATGGCCTTGCTCAATATTAACAACATACAATGAAGATATACTTATTTGTGATACTTACGAGCATCGAATATTGATATTTAACAAAGAATTGATCTTCAAATACAAAATAGGTTCTAAAGGTTCTCATAATTCGGAATTCAATGAACCTAGTGATATGGTTTTGAACGAAATTGGTAAATTGTATGTAGCTGATAAAAATAATTACAGAATTCAGATTTTTTCAGAGTCAAAAAAATTCCGCGAAATCAAACAAAAAGGTGCATCTGCTCTTAAAACGGGAACAGAATTTGTATATTCTAAACAAATCGAATTGAACGATAAACCTATTAAATTGAGCTCAGCTCCAATTGCGCCAGTTCTAGCAGTTTGTACAGAAACAGGTTTTATTTACATTCTAAATGAGAATAATCAGATTATAAATTTTTTAAAGCTTAAAAATATTTCTTATATAAAAAACATATGTCTAAGCGACACTGGCACTGAGCTGATCTGTTTAAAGTCAGACTTTTATTTGAAATTTTATAAAATAGATTTAGAATCGAGTCAGCCGAATACTGAGACAAGAATAAAAAAGCTCGAGCTGAGTCGTAAAATAAAACTAGAAAAAAACTATTTACCTGGTATATGTTTGAGCAAGACAAACACGATTCGTTTAAGTTTAGATTTACAAAATTTATTAATATTCGACATGGTAAATTTAAACTTGTTGGAATTTAGTCTTAATGGAAAATTTAACAAAATAATACTCAAAGCGGAGAATTATTTGTCTAATTTGCTAGCATTTGATTATAGCGGTGATAGGCAACATTTGGTGGTAGTCGAAGCGGAGCTCAACCGAAAAACAAGTCTAATCGAGTCAAAGATTTTATCCCAAGACGAACATTTAATCAAACAAAGATCTAAAAACTTTTGTTTTAAACTCAAAGTATACAAATATAGAGAATGCGAATGTCATCGGACTGCCCGAGCTAAGAGTCGCTTTACCATGCTAAACAGGAGTCTAGGCTTCAATCAGTTTAGTTTTAACAATTTCAGTCTAGAAAGTGATTCGACAGAGTTTAATATTATTTAAAATTATTGGATATTTTTTATTATTTATATTTTATTATTAAAATAAATATTTTTAAAAGATTTTTTCTTAAAGTGTCTTGGCACTATTGTTATAATTAATTTAAGCTATGTTTGCTTGTCAATTTAAAATCAAAATTAAACCACCTGGAAACTTTAGAAACCTTTGGTTGACTAATAAATATACTGTAGATTAAATTTCCATTTAAGTAATAATCTACTGTTAAATATTAGTTAACAATTTAGATTTGTTTATTCCTGCTTTTATAAGTTTTTACTAATTGACAAACATTTAAATAGAAAAATAAAATTTGGGATTTTAAATATTTTATTTGAAAATTTTTAAAAATGCAAAGATCAATTTATAAAACTACATTTAAACAATGGGTTGATACAATTTCAATGCATGGTTTGCCGAATTTCTTTCGGACTGATTACAAAAGTTTGAAAATTTTATGGGCTGTGTCTTTTATTGCTTCAACAGGTCTATGCTTTCATTTGATTGCTTTATCAATAATTAACTATTTGAGTTTTGAAGTAATTACCAAAATTCGAATTTTGGAACAAGACTCGATCATTTTTCCGACTGTAACAATATGCAATTCGAACCAGTTTGTGACCAATTATTCATTTGAAATAATAAAAGAATATTTCTTAAAAAATAACATTACTGATTTTCAAAATTCTAATTTATTACAACCTAATTTTACATCTACTAATAATCAATTATATTTTAATTATTTATTTGCAAAAGCGTATGTTTCTTATTATACTACGAGTTCTAATATGAATGATGAAATGAAAAAAAAACTTGGTTTTTCCTATGACGAATTGGTAATTAGTTGTATGTTTAATTTAGAAGAATGTAATCAAACCGATTGGATATGGTACTTTGATTATGTCTATGGAAATTGCTATAAATTTAATTCAGATAAAAAAAAACTCAAAGAATTAACTCAAAGTGGAAAATTGAATGGTCTCATTTTGGAATTGTTTGTAGGATCGCCAAAAAGCGAGCAAATTTTAACAACCTATGCTGGAGCTCATCTATTCATACAAAACGATTCATTTGATCCTTTAACATTTGAAGGATTTGATGTTCCTGTTGGTTTTCAGACAGATATTATATTGGAGAGATACATTAGAAAATTGCTACCAAAGCCTTATAGTGGCTGTACTGATGACTTGACTAATATTGATTCACATGATTCTAATTTGTTTAAAACAATGCTAAAAGAAAATATAACATATAGACGAAAAGATTGTGTTTATTTATATTATCAGAGTAAAGCAATAGAAAATTGCGATTGTTATATACCAGCTTATTCGAATATATTTAATAAAACCAAAGAGGCTTGTATTGGTATTAATCAGATTAATTGTGTTTTTAGAATATATAAAAAATTAATAGAACAAAACAACCATAAAGAATATTTGAATAAGAATTGTCCATTAGAATGCAGTACTGTAAGTTATAATCATATAAAATCATTTGGAAAGTATCCATCTAAATCATATGCTAATGATTTGATTAAAAGTGATAAAATAAAAAAATTATTTGGTAATGAGACTAAAATAGGTTTACAAGATTTAAGAGAGAGTATATTAGCCTTAAACATTTATTATGAAGATCTAAAACAAACTGAAATAACTGAATCGCCTAGTATGAATTGGGATACTCTTATTTCCGGTATTGGTGGAACATTAGGTCTTTTTCTTGGAATAAGTGTTTTAAGTTTTGTAGAATTTTTAGAAATTGGTTTACATTTATTTTATATTAAAAAAAATAATTCAAAAGTACAAAATAAAAATAAAAATTAATTTTAAATTAAACATTCATGAATCAATACAAAATGGGTCTCTAGAGAACTTTCTTATATTTTCCCATGGCTGATTGAATATGTTTATATTGCAAGATTTTAACTTTTTTTTTTTTTAAAAAAATTATTTTTTATATAAAAATTTTAGATTAAAATTTTTAAATTATACAAAAGTTTCATTTTTTGTTTTTATGTTTATATCCATAATAAAACTATAAAAGACACCAGAGACTAGTTGGGCTTTGGCATTATAGATTGTAGTGATCGAATAAGTTCCATTCAATCCTGTATATGGAGTTAAATTGTTAACAGCCCACGCAGCCATTTCCTTAACATCATCATCTACTTCCTTTTCATTTATTCCTCCTAATAAACACTCAATCGATAGAGTTAAAGCTATCATTAAGTAAAATGTTTCAAAAATTTTCATTTTTTTTTTTCAGACTATGAAATTAAATTTTTTTTTAAATGATTTTTTTGTCAAAATTTTTTTATATTTAAAATTGGTGTAATTTAAGATGATAAATAATATATATTATAAAAAAAAATAGGCTTTGACACCTAGACACCTCGATAAAGCTCTCTTTTTTATTCAGATAAAATAATTCTTTAAAAAAATTTAAAAAAAAAAATTTATATTTCTTAAAAATTAAATTTTTAAGCAGCACATTTAGTTTCTGGTAAAAGTTCTCTAGTTTTTGTCCATGGCTGATCAAAAACTGCTACATCACATGACTTAAACTTTAATTTGAAAAGTTTAAAAATTTGATAAAGTTAGTTTTTTTTAATTAGGCGAAATTTACTAGAAATTTATTCTCTGGTGTTTTGATTAAAACATCAATTGTGAATTTATATTTCATTCCAGCGACTACTTGTTTTGTGATGTTTCTGATTTGAAGACTAGAGTATTGGCCTTTTATTTTGGTCAAGCCTGATAATTGATTTAAAGACCAGTTGGCAATTTCTTTAACATCTTCGGTCAATGGTGATTCAAATTGTCCTCCAGGCATACCAATTGGTGGTCTTCCCGGTACTAAGCCTTGTACAGCAACCGCTAATAACACAAGTGCTAATAATTTAAGCATTTTTTTTTCTTTTTTAATTTTTAAAGGTTTCAAATAATTTCAAAATATATTTCAAATTTTACTTTTATACTTTTGAAAATAATTTTTTAATCTTTATACAAATTTTAAGAGATAGAGAAAAATAAAAAAGGTTAATTCACTAAAATTAAAATTCACCTTTAAATTTTTTTCATTTTGAGTTTGAGTTTTATTAGATATTTTAAGATTTTTGTTTCTCTTTGAGTTATTTAAATTAAAGCTACATAATTTAAATGCAACATATTTTTTGAAGAATATTTTTTTTGTTAAAGCAACAGTTTAATTTAATATTTCATTTAAAAAAAAAAAAATTTTAAATTAAAATTTAATAAAATAAAATGTATTAATTACTGTTTTATTTTTTTTATTCTTAGATCTAATTACATTTTTCTTTTGATCGTTATTTAAATTTTGATAATGAATTTAGTCATTTTATGTAAGACCTAAAAACTATTTAATCATTTAATCTAATATAATCAGTTTTACCCTAGAATGTTTACCACTAGGTAAATATATGTTTTCTAATTATATTAAGCTTAGGCTGATTCTTAAATTTTTAAAATATTATATTTTATTTAACCTGTCCTAACGAATTTAATATAAATAATTAATATTTAAATTTAATAATTACTAGTTAGGCTTTTTGAAAGATTGTTATTAAAATTTTTATTACTGTTGTTTAAGATAAAAGGTTGATTTTAATTTTGCCAAGTCTCGTGAAGAAAGTCTGACTATCATGTTTTTGAAATTTAATTATGTCAAAATTGATTATCTGAATACATGCTTAAAAATGCTGACTATAAACATTAAATGCTTAGAAACTTGAAATCAAATCTTACTTGGAAATGAATAAAAACATATAATTTAAATTAAAAACTAATATACTAATAAAATAAATTTATTTAAAAATGTTGAATAAATTTAAAAAAAAAAGAAAATAAATTATAAATAATATGGTAATTTAATACTCATAAAAATTAGCGCTGAATTTAACAAACTTTGAAAGAAAGAAAGAAGAAAAATCAAAATAATTATTTCATGATTGATAGAAGTTTGTTTTTGTATAAAAGAGCCAAAGTTTTTAGAGCATGAGAGAGTCTTGTGTTTGATAGAATAGTTTCAGGTGTATCTTGATTTAAATAGATAAATTTTGAGCCAGTGTTAAAATTGAAGTTTTTTTCCGCTAGTCTGCAACCGAGTCCAGACCATCTGAGTTGATAATCTTGTGGTGTTAATTGTTCTAATTGTGCTACTTCTTCTATAGATACTGGTGTCGCTTCTGTGAATATAGTCAATTCAACATTATTTGAGTTGTCTCTTAACATTATAACTGCTAGTTCATACCAACAATCAGTACTCAATTCTGCTATAAAATCCTGAAATGATAGCAAAACACAACTAACATCTCTCATCAAGATCAAACCATTATCCAATTTTTCTCTAGCTGATTGCAAAGCGCAAGCATAACCAACTATTTGTGGAGCAAATTGGGAACTATTCTGAGCATTACAAGCATTAAATGTAATTTTAGAAAATCCAGCGTCATTGAACGCTTCTCGAATCGTATGACATATCTTTGGATTCGATATTGTGCTTACCAAATATATAGGTTTATTTGCCGGATCTAATTAAAGAAAAACTTATAAAAACAATTTTGAGCTTATAAATATTTAATTAAAAGTATATACGAATGTAATCTTTCATTTGTGGATCAATTGTGGTAACCACTTTTTCGACTACATTCGAAAACCAATTCCATTTTTTAGATTTGTCTTGTTGCTGATTCAAATTGTTAGATTGAACTGATTGAACTGATTGAGGTTCAAAATTTGCTGTTCGATCATTAATAACCGGTTGTACTACCGGTGTAACAAACTCAGGACTAACAGTCTGAGAAGGCATTTCATGTTGAACAGGTGTTTCTTGAACTTGAACATTCGGCGGAAACACTGGAATAGGATTACTTAGAGTTGGTTTTAATAACTGATTAGTTTGATTTATAGGCACTACATTGACACCAGTGTCGTATACTTTTTTATTAAGAGCACCTCTAGCTGAGTATGGATTAGAACCAACAGCAGTAGGTAAAGGTCCGGATGGTGGTGGCGGAATAGCCGGAACCGAAAGAGGTGGTGGCAAACTCGATATTAAAGCTGCTGTTTGGTTCTGAATCGGTGGTGTTTGGCTAATTGGTGGTGTTGGAGGCGCTTGAATTGGCTTAGTAGGTATCGGTGCATGTATTTGTGGTGGCGGTTTTAATGCCAAATTAACAGGTGGCTTCAAAGCTTGATTATTAGCTAGATTTAAACCAGTGTTTGCCTGAGTACTATTTGTTTCAATAGGTTTAAAATGAGAAGAACTTGGAGGTAGAATTCCGACTGGATTCAAATTGAACACATCGCTTGTTAAACTAGTCGATGCAAAAAGTTTACTAGTCGAATTCAACTGTGGTTCGTCGTCAGCACTCATCATTTTTACTTTTCAAATATAATATATGTCAAAAATTTATATATATTTTTTAGTACTATTTTATATATTTATTTTATATATAAAAAATTTTAAGAGACGTGTATTATTGTTAGAGAAAAAATAATTCAAATTATTTAAATAGCACAATTTCAAAATATTTTTTAAATATAAAAAAAAAAAAAAAGATGAAATTTCAAATGTCTTGTTGTTATAAACTAAATTTATTTTATTTAAAACTAATGAATTTTACAAAATTAGAAAAAAGCTGAGAAAAAAGAAAATTAAAGCTAAAATTATTTTTTTTATTAAGTTTATTGTTTGTCTCTGCATTTGACACTGTTTGAATTGAACCATCTTGCATTGGTCAAAGCACTGTCGGTTATTTCACAGTCGCATACTTTATACTTTAGAAAAATTAATTAAAAAAAAAAAAGTTAAATTCAAATAATTGAAAAAAATTACTATAACAGTTCCGCTTTTTTGTTTAATGGCAATATCGAGTTGCATTTTGAATTGGTTTGTAGTTCCAATAACAGGAGACAAATTTGATACGTTTTGAAGGTAGTAATCTCCAGGAACTTGGATTATGTCGGCCAAGTAGCTAGCAGCCCATTTAGAAACTTCTTCAGCTCTATGCTGAGCCAAATTAGCTTTTATTTTTTCTACATCAACATTTTGGCAAACAGCAGCACTAACAAATGCTAAACACAAAACAACAACTGAGAATTTCATTTTTTTATTTTATTTTATTTTTTCAGAATATTTTTTTAAAGTTTTCCTTTTTTTTTGTTTTAAATTTTAAGATGATTTTTTTTGTTGGTAATATGCAAGTCTTTTTATAATCAAGGGTCTTAAATGTTAGAGTTGTTTAAAAGTGAAAAAATCTTTAATTAAATAATTAAAAAGAATAGTATTTTTGAATCATGAAAAAACGACCTTTTTTGTTTTTTATTATTAGGTAATTAAAATGTTTGGATAAAAAAGGTTGAATTCATGATTTAAATTAAAATTTCAATTATAAAACAAATAAACTCTAATCTTTCAATAAAGAGTAGATTTTAAAGGATTTAATTAAGGTATTAACAGTTATTTAACTTTGAAGCAAATAATAAAGAAATATAGAAGAGATTGTATTATATATATATTATATATATATTTTTTTTTTTGTTGTTGAATAACTAGATTAGATTAATTTTCGTTGTTGTTTTTAAAATATGTAAAATATTTTAATTTGTTTTTTATTTAGTTTTTTAAATCAAAATACGAAGTTATTTTTTTGCTATTATGTAATTTAATCTAAATTGATGATTTGTCGAGTTGATGAGATCATTTTTGAAAAATTTTTGAAAAATTTTTTTTTTTGTTTTTTACTTTTAAAATAACAAAATTTGAATTGTATATACCTAAATAATAAAATAGAATAAAAAACAACAAAAAAAAAATGTTTATTTTTTAGACTACATAATAATTGAATATTTCATCAATTTAATATTTTGATTAATAATACAATGAATGGGTAACTTTATGAGTTAATAGAATAAATTTTAATTTTTTAATTTAACTTTATTTATCCAGATTTAGTTTTAGATCAATTTGGTTATTTGAATAAATGTTTAAAAATTAATGCAGCTTTGTTTATTAATTCTAAATACTGAAATTAAAGAGCTAAGCTAGTTAATAAACAAGTTAAAAGTGATTACTACTACTACTACTACTATTTATGATTAATTGTGAAGCCATAATTCTGGTTTTTCTGCTTTTTAGTTTTAATGATTTGAAAATATGGTTTGAAATCAAATACTATTAACTATCAACTAGTCACCAAGTTTAACTAGTCATTTATTGTAAATTAAAAATAATTATGTCCTTCTAAAAATGATCAATAATTGATTTTTTCTTGATGAATTTTTTACTAGATTAAACTAACCAAAAAAAAAATTCAAATTTTAGAATCATACAAAAATTTAGCAAAAAAAAACATTAGTAAAATTAATTAAAATTTGATCATTAAGTTTTATTAAATATTAAAAAATATTGTTTAAATAATTTAGACAATTTTAAAAGTAAATTTAAAGAATATTTTTTATTCAACTAATGCTAAATGTTAAATGGTTAAATGGTAACGTATCTCTTAAGACAATATTTATATTTCCAATTAAATTAAAATGATTTATTAGGAATTTACAAAATTTAAAATAATTTCATTTTATATTACTCTAGTTATACTTTTAATAAATAATTAATTATCTCAGTTATAAAAGATCTTTAAAAATTTTAATTTTCACCACATTTGAATTAAACTAGACAAAAAGTATTCAATTCAGATTTTGTCTTTAATAAATGTTTATCAAAATTAAAATTTGAAAATATTTAAATATCTATAATATTCAACTATATTCAACTATATAAGCAAAATATTTCAAATACTTTTTAAAAGTTTGAAAAAAATTTTTTTTAATTATATTTGTTTTAGAATTTAGATATAGTATAATTGAAAAAAAATAAAATGATAATGAATAAACAAAAATAAAAATAAAAAAAAATAAGCTTAAAAAGAAAAAGTATATTTTTGTTAGAAAATAAAGTAGTAATGAGAGTTTAATTTGATTTAGAAAACAAAATCTGTGTTATTAATTCGATTTTGAAGAAATTGAAGATAATTCTATTGTAAACGGATAATAAAATCTAATTAGAATAACAAATTATTGAATTTGTTTATTGTTTTAGAAACTAAATTGTGTTACAAATTGACATTTTATGCTTAAATAGAAAATGAGAAAAAAACAAAAAAGAAAACAAAAGGATTTTATTCAAAAAAACTTGATATTGATCCCGAGGCAGCAATTATTTAAAAATCTATTTTTCTTTTTTTTTAGATTAAAATAAAAAATGAAAATGATTAGCAAAGACATTATTATTATTATTATTATTCTAATTATAAAATACAAAAATAAAAATCTATATACTGTATATTTTGTGTTATAATCAATTTTAGTTTTTCAAGTAGGTTTAATTTTTTAGATAATAAAAATCACTTGAGACTGTCACTCAACAACTCAACAAAACTTTGCTTTTTATTTATTCTTTCTCTAATAATTTAACAAAATTTTTTATTTAAAGACTTAAACTTTAATATTGATTCTATATATTTTTTAGATATATTTTTTTAAAGCTTTTATTCTAAAAATCATTATTCTAAATAAAAACTTAAATAGAAGAACAAGTCTATTGAAGGAGAAAAGGAGAATATTGGTTACACTTTTAAAGCAGAAAATATGATGATAATTATGATGTTGTAGAAATATTTCAATTTATGTTATAAAATAAAATTTTCTTTTATTTAAAAATTGATTAACATAACTTTTTTTTCTTTAAATTTTAAAAATCATTTCAAACAGAAATCTTGTAATAAGACAGATGGGAAGTTGTTTTTCAATAAACTTTCAATAAATTTCTTATTCTTATTTGAATAGAGCAACTGAATTGAATTGACTAGAAAAAAACAAAATATATATTAAATTACTTCCTAACAGAGTCTAAATCTTTGAATCAATCTGTATTATTAAAAAAGAAGAAAAGAAAATTAGAAATTGTTTTTTTTTTTTGGAAAATTTTTATTTTAAAGATTTGTAAAAATAAAAGAAAAAAAAAAATTTCTAAATTGAATTTCTCTTCAAATTAGAATAACTAATTGAGTCTATATTTTCATTATTGTTGTTGTTGTTATTATTATTATTGTTATTATTATTGTTATTGTTATTATAATTATAATTTGAACAACCGGCAACAATTAAATTTTCATTTTCAATCGGAATTTGATCATTATTGTTATTATTATTATTATTACTACAAGTATTATTATTCTTCATTTCAATTTCATTACTAATTGATAATTTTTTATTTAAACTTGTTTGATTATCAAGACTATAATTAAGCCCACCGAATAAACGTTTCACTGGTGTATTATTAGGTTTTTGAGATTTCTTATTATTAGAATTAAATAAAAAAGGCAGTTTAAAAAATTTTCTTTTATTATTCTTATCTGAATTGTTATAATCATTTAAATTTGAGCTTATAATTAAACTTAAATTATTATTGCTTGAACTAATTGAAGAAGCGAGTTTTCGCTTTTTTGCTTTATTACGCTTGCTCTGATTGAAAAATTTATAATCCATACAAGCACATGAGCACACTGAGATAGTCTCTATTTGCTCGGGTTGTTCTTGTGTTTGAAATAGTCTTGTGTTTGGAGATATTACGTCTCCTTCTAGATGAACAGCATTTCTGCGTGCTTCAGCTGCTTGCAGTCTTTCTTGAACTTGATCCTCGGCGCTCAGAGTTGCCAGTCTCAAAACCAACAAGTTCATGGACGAGGCCAGAGTTGTTAAACCGATTAAAATGAACAATATTGTAAAAGATGCGTACGGTAAATTGTCCGAAAGAAAATTCTTTTTTTGCAGTGGTACCAAGTCGCCAAAGCCGATTGTGGTCAAAGTTATAAAACAGTAGTAAATAGCATCAAAGTAGGACCAGTCTTCGTTGCGCATGAAAATATACGAAGCTAGCATGATTATGTTTATGCTAAAAAAGCCTTCTACAGTTATCAATTCGACTAGGCTTACATCTTGATTTTTTAGTTTAAGTCTTTTTTTTACTTTAGAAAGTAGAAATATAATAAACGAATTTAGACGTTCGCCGACCGATTGAAACATGATGAGAAAGATTGGTATTCCAAATAGAGTATAAAAAATACAAAAAAATTTGCCCGGTAAAGTTCTTGGTGTCGAGTGACCATAACCAATCAGAGTTACGACCACAGTGCAAAAGTACAATGAACCAACAAACTTCCACTGGTTGCCAGCATAGTAAGGCTTCTTATCTAGTATTCTATTCCATAATCTGTTAAACTCCGACTCAGTCATGTTATGCTTTTTCTTAAACCGGGTTATATTCTCGTTCAGGCGCTTGTTCTCGTAGCTCTCATTTGCCGACTCGAAGTGATCGAACACTGCCGCACCGATTATCAGATACGTCAGTGTTATCACCACCAGTGACAGTGTACGAATATTTTGGCGCTTCATTTATTTAAAATAAAAAACCTATTCCTTTTTTGTTTTGATTTGTTTCTTTTTTTATTAATATTTTTAACTCATATTATTTTATATCATCATAAAAATAAAAATTGATTTTTTAATCTTAAAAAAAAAAATTAAATTTTTCATTTTTTAATTTTTTTCAAAATAATAAATCCTTATGCTTTAATACATATATTTATGCTTGACAATCAAAAAAAAAAAAAAAAAAAAAATTTTTTTTTTTTTTAGTTATTTAAATTTATTTAAATTAATTTTATTATTTCAACTGAATTAAGAAATAGAAATAGAAATAGAAGAAAAAAAAAATTACAAATTTATCATTTTAGTTTTCTAATCCAATTTTTGATGAATATTAATGAATTCTAAATAATAAGTAATTAAAAATAAAATGAAAAAAAAATGAAATTGTAAATTGAGATTTAATAGAGATCAAGTTGCTTGCTTCTTTCTTCCTTTCTATCTAATGATTTATTAGGTAATGTCAAAAAATTATGAGACTATGAGCTTACACAAGTTTTTTATGACGTCAGTCGATCAAGAATTCAAATTTACTAAATCTAAGATATACAACTAGAGAATATCTTATTTATTTATTTATTTGTTTTTTCTTAGATTTTTTAAAGCAATTTTTCTTTTGTTTCTTTACAGATAAATAAGCTTTCGTTTTGAAACAAAACGAAATAATTAGTTTTGAAAGACTATTTTTTAACTTTGAAAAATACAATAATTAAATTTATCGATTTATTCTATCTTTCAATCAGTTTTATCTAAAGAATTCTCGATTAATCAGTCTGAACAAAAAAAAAATAAAATATAAAATAAAAAAAAATTTATAAAATTTCTCTTCATTTAAATTCATTATTGATTGAACACAACTTGATTTATACAAACAAATAAAATAATAATTTATTTCAAGCCTGAATAATAAAAAAAAAAAAAAAAAATAAATAAAATAAAAAAGTTTTAATTAATTATCGATTTTTTTGTTCTTGTTGTTGTTGTGTTCAAGTTTTTTTTTAAATTTCAAACAAATTACTACCTGATAGATATAGAATATGCTAGCCTGGTAGATTATTTCTAGTTTATATAAAGAACAACTCAAGTCTTCTCAAACTCAAATTCAAGTACTGCACTCGACAAAAGCTAGATAAAACACTTACTTAAGTATTTAAAATATTAAAAATTTTAATATTAAAATATTTTTCTTAATTTTGAAATAAATCTGATTATAAAAAAAAAATTTATTTTATTTTATTTTTTATTTTCTATTGATTTATTAAATTATATAATTTTAATTGTAATTTAATATTTAAATGCAAATTATTATTATTTTCTTTGCTTCTTCTTCTTCTTCTTCTAATAATAATATATATAAAAAAAAAATGAAAAAAAAAAAACGCGATTTCAGTGTCTAAAATAATATGATGATAACAATAATGAATGAAAAAAATCTGTCTAAAAAATTAATGGTCTTAAACAAAATAAAACAAATTTATTATTCCTGTCACATCAATATATAATGAAATAAATACATATATATATTTTGTTTTGTTTTGTTTTAATCAATGTGTTGTGTTGATTGAAAAACTTGGATATTTCTATATCAGCACCTGGTTTTTTTTATAAAAAATTAAATTTATTAAATATTTATTTATATTTAAAAATCAAGTTTTGAGTCTTCAGAATTTCTAAAAAAAAATTTTATTCTATTTTTATTTTTTTTTTCTAAATTTGAAATAAAATAATAATTATTAATGAAAGATGAAGAAGAAGAAGCTCCAATTCTCAAAACAGATTTACAGAAAGAGCATTTTATTAGAATTGATATAAATAAATGAAAATGAAATAAACAATTTATTTATTTATTTCAGTCGACAACAATATTCTATTTTTATAAGATTCGTACATCTCATAAGACTCTTAGATAAATGAATTATCAATACCCTTGTGATGATAAAATTTTAAGATTTTTTAAAAATAAATTTTACAGTTTTTTTTTTTAAATAATTTTAAAATTTTAAATCACGTTTTTCATAAAATAAAAATATAACTATGAAAAGATAATCCTACAGGTTTTAATTAATTGCTTAGTATTTTATTCTTTAAAATGGTTTTGTTAATAATTTAACTATAATTGTGTAACTTAAATGACCAAAAGTAAATATGAATATTTTGCTTATTTGTTAAATGTGATTTACTGATTGAATAATAATAATTTTGAAAACAAAAACAAATATCTAAATATTATTTTTTATTGAATTGAAATAAAACTCAAAGTAAATTTAGAAATTTATTATTAGTTTTAAAGAATACAGATTTACATTTTATTTGGAATGGTCCTAACAAATAATTTGCTTTAAGTATTTACTAGTTGCAAAATTACATGCGTTTTCTTATAATTAAATTGTATGTTATTAAACGCAATATATTTTGCAACATTGTAATAATACTCTTAGTTATTGTGTCGAAAATACAAGAAAACTTTAAGCATGGTAGCCTAATTAATTGTCAAATATGATTTTACTTAACTTGATTAAAACTTCTTTATAAAAAAATTTATTGAATCAACTTCTCACCAAATTAAAAATACATTTCTAATATTAATATTTACATAGTTTAAAGCACAATTATTTATTTCTAAAGTATAATTTTTTTTTTAAAGTTTAATTCAATCTCTTGAAAAAAAATTTCCAGGTTTTTATATTTTCCTAAATTTTATAATTAAGAATAAATATTTTCATTTCAAATCGAAAAAACTAAAAAAAAAATTTTAAAATAAAGAATCAATAATCATAATGAATTTCTTAAGAAATTAATAGATAAATTCATAGTTGAAAAATTACTGATTTTATCGTCCAACACTAGAAGCACTGGAGATAACTAGGTCAGTTTTTTCAGTTTTAAAATTTTAAATAAAAATGATTAAAATCCAGATAAAAAGTTTTATTAAAAAGGATCAAAAAAAAAACGCGTCTATTTTGCTTTATGTTTATTTAAAAGTCTTAATCCAAAATAAGTCTATAATAGTTTTTAATTCTAGTTTTTTCTTGAAATTTTCTTTATCTTTTGGTTTTCCGGAAAAAATAGAAATCCGCTTACTGGTAGAGTTCACCGCTTTCAACTGGTTACCCGTTTTATTATCCGGAAGAAATACCGTTGAATTTCTTCAGGAATCTACCGGAAAGACATCACCCGCCAGCCAACACTAGTTTTTTAAAATTAAGCTTCTAAAGAGCTGCTTCTAAATAAAGTAATACAACAGTTATTTAATTGAGTTAGTTAATTTCTAAGAGTTCGTACTATAAATAAGATATTGATGTCTTTTTGTTAAATCATTCTAACTGATGACTACATAAATACTTAAAAATTCCTTTTAGAATTAAATTCAAAAGCCTATTAGAATGAAGAGTTTACCTATTACTTGATAAAATAGATAAAATTTTTTATATTAAAATTGAAACCAATATTTTCTCATTTCTTTTTAAAATGCTTTAAACACTTAAACATTATAACACATATACATAAAATAAAGTTACTTAATGAAGCATTTGAAGCAAATAATCTTTTAAAATTCTTTAAAATTTCACTTCACTTTTAATAATAATACTGTATTAATAATATTAGTTTTTAAAGTTTATATATAAGCTTAAAAGAATTTAATAATCTTGGAATTCGGATTAGAAATATTTTTTATTTTTTTTTTTTTATAAATATTTTATTAAATTAAAAAACAATTATATTAATTTTTAATTTATTTTTTCAATTAATCTTTCAAAAAATAGAAAAAAAAAATAATAATAATAAAGATTCTCATCAAATCGAGGTTCTTCTCGAGCTCTTTTTTATATTAAAATTGTAATTATCTAATCTTTTTAATTTCTTCTTGATTAAACCATTATCTAATATGTAATCTGAATTGTTGTTCGATGAGTCGAATAACAAATGCTCAATTTTTTTATTCGGTTGTCTCATTACAGTGAAATGTTTCAACATATTTTTATCTTTTTCGTTTTTTTTATTAACAATAGTTTTTCTCATAAAATAAAATTTTGACTCAGTTTTGATCTTGTTCGAATAGGCTTGATAACATGCTTTAATATCATCACAAGAACAAACCGATTTGTCATCGTTCAAAAGTGCCAAATTTGGCAACTCGTCCAAATGAGTAACAATCTCTTGACGATTAACAGTTAATATCACATCACCAATTAATCTCTTTTGTAATTGTTCTTGCTTCTTGCGTTTAAGTGTCATTCGTTTTTCTAGTTCTTCTTCACTATTTATATTAACTAGATACAAGACTAGTAAATTAATAGACGAAGCTAGTATGGTAAGACCGGTTATTATGAACAAAACTGTAAAGCTAACATAAAACGGATTCTTCTTGAGAAAATCATGTTTTTGTAGAGGCACATAATCACCAAAGCCGATGGTTGTTAAAGTTGTAAAACAATAATAAATAGCATCAAAGTATGACCAGCTTTCGTACTTGGAAAACACAAAAGACCCAGACAGAATCAAAATTATTGTTAGCACAAACTCGGCTACTATCAAATCTTTACTTGAAGCTTCTTTATTCTTAAAATCATGGAAACTATATGACGAAGACTTGAATCTTTCTATCAAGTATTTCAATAAGACGTTTATGCGTTCTCCCACAGACTGAAACGTGATCAAAGACATCGGTATACCAAACGATGTGTACACAATGCAAAACAATTTACCAACAGTGGTAGCTGGTGTTGAATGTCCGTAGCCTATAAGTGCTAATGCAAGTGTACAAAAGAAAAATGAACCCGGGAATTCCCATTGTAGATTACGATTGTAATTGCCTTTTTTGATCATGTGCTTATACAAGCCTTCAAACTCTGCATCGGACATGTTTACTTTAAGCCGAAACTTTTCTATTTGTTCCAACAAAGTTTGCTTATTTTTATGCTCAGTTTTTGACTCAAGACTATCAAATACTGCAGCGCCAGTCAACAAATATATCAAAGTACATATCACCAAAGACAATGTTCGAATATTTTGTCGCTTAATTGAAAATTTAGAGAAATTTTTATCCATTTTTTTTTATTAAAAATTTTTCATTTTATTTATTTTTAACTATTAATAAAAAAAAAATAATATATATAAAAAAATAATCAAAAATCATGACAATTTTAAATATCAAAATTTGAAATCTAATCAATTATTTATACTAGATATAAATAGAAAAAAAAAAAAAAAATTATTATTATTATTACTAAATTTAATAAAAAAAATAATAATAAAATAAAATTAATTAAAAAAAATAAAAATATTTTTAAGTTTTTTTAATTTTTAAAATTAAATTTCATTTCATTAATCGGATTATGTACAAGAGAATATGAATAGTTAATATGGAATATTAAAAATTTCATATAAATACAGTTATAGTTGTATAGTTTATGCTAAAGTATTTAGTAACTATTTAAAGATTGATTGATTTAAAGCCTCAAATGGGATTTATTTTCACTAATATTTAAAATGTCAAAAATTTTTCAAAAATTAAATAAAAAAAAAGCAAGCAAAAACAACAACAACAAGAACAACAATACTGTATATCTGAAATATTAATAAAAAGATATAATTTTCAGTTAATTGAGCATTTAAAAATTTTTTTTTTTATATTTTATATTAAAAATAAAATAAAATAAAAAACAAAAATTTTTTGTTTCGTTTTCCAAATTTCGTGTTTTAGTTATTTTTTTTTTTATTTAAAACTCTAATCAATAATAATTTTTTTTTTTATTTTTTTTTTATTTAATTACCGGAATACCGATTTTAAATAACTTTTTTCATTAATCAAAATTTAAAATGAACAAATCTTTTTATTTTTGGATAATAGGTCTTTAATATTAAAAAAAATTTTTAACATTTTGTATGAATTTTTTTTTTTTTGTTAATTGTAAACTGCTGTTTAATAAAGAAAAAAAAATCCGGAAAATATTTTTTTATTATAAAATTTAATTAAATTCTTTAAAATAATATTAAAATAATATAAAAAATAAAATCTCTAAAAAATAAAAATAGTTTATTTTAATTGGAAAAATATACAAGTTTTTAGTCTAGTTATTAACAATTTTAAAACATGAAAATTCTTGGCAAAAAAAGATTAAGAATGTTTAATTTAATTTGAATTCAAGTCCTTTCAAGTCTAAGTAGTCTATTATATTAATTGATCAAAATAGTGCTATATTCTTAATTAGACAAGACAAGTTTAATAAAATTTGAATCTTAAACTTGTGAAATAAAACCTTTCAAAAAGTGAAATATATAAATATAGCAGCATATATAGAATATTTGGTAAAGAATAATGTAAAAATGTAAACTAATAAATCAATTGAACAAAGTGAACAGTTTATAATAAACTAATAATCTCTTTTTTTTTCTTAAAATAAGAAATATGAATATTATTTTATTTTGGATCAAAACTGGTTCTTTGGAACAAATTTATTCTAAAACTTGAAATATATATTTATTTATTTTAAAAAATAGTTGGAAATTAATTAAAACAATTTTCTCAAGTTTTACTAATTAGATCCAGTTATAAGCGAAAAAGAGAACTTTATTATTATTTTGGTTTGATATACTTGACTCAAAAATTTAACAAAAATGAATTTATTTTAAAAATTTAGTAAAAAAAAAATAATAAAAATTAACAATTATAGTTTAATTTATTTTATTTTTTAATAAATTTCACAATTGGCACTTGAATATTGTGTACAAATATCATCACTTGTAATTTCTGTATAACCTTTTACTTTGTCTAATTCGGCACCGGTTATGAGGTTGTTTAAATTGCAATAATTAGTGCCATAGTCCAACACAGCATACCATGTCTCTGATGTGGAGAAACCTTCTACTTGGCAAGTACCATTGCTAGGCTTAAATGTAAATGTTAAATCATCAACATACTTTTTAACTGGTGTTGTATGTGTTGCTTTGATTTGATTTGCGGAATCGCTTACCAACTTGTACAAACATTTTTCACCACCGTTTTTACAATTCTCGTCAGTTTTCCACAAATCGATTTGGTTCAATATTTTCTTATGAACTAAATCACAATCAGTAGAAGGCCATAGCCAGTTTACTTTACACGAAGCGTGCAATGGTCCAGTTACACCTGGTACAGCCGATTCAAAGCCAACTAACAACACAACAACAAAAACATTTAATAAAAATATATTCTTCATCATTTTTTTATATTTTTGATATTTTTTTTTACTTTTAAAAAAATAAAATTTAATAAACAATTGTAAAATTTATATAAATATTAAATAAAATTTTCTAATTCAAGAATATTCTTAGAAAATTTGTTAATTTTCTCAAAATAGTTTTATCAAAAGTCACGTTTTTAGATTATTTTTAAACAAAATTAACAATCCAAAAGATTTTCAAATATTTATTTTTGGGAAAAAAGATTATTTTTAAGATAAAGCTTGATATACATAGAAGAACTCGTATTGTATAGAAAATAGAAAAAAAATCGATTTTTTTTTTCTTGAGGAAATTTGAAATAAATAAAATAAAATAAAAAAAAAAAAAAATATATAAAAATACAGTATAAATATATAGGTATTCAATTAGAGCTATAGGCTCTAAATTAGCAAAAAAAAATATGTTTCAATTAATTTCAATTCATTAAATCCAATTCGAACATGAAAAATTATGAAATTTTTCTTATTCTAACAAAAATTAAAACAAGCAAAAGCAAAGCGGTCAGTGAATAGTGAATATTGTATTTATTATTTATAAGATATTATCTTTCAAATTTTATTTTATCAAGCAACATCTGTGTTAGATTCTTTTTCTTTCTACGAAATGTAATTAAAAAACAATTTTGTTGGAATTTTAATAAAAATAAAAATAATAATAATAATAATAATAAATTTAAACAGATGTTTCAAATCAAGTTTCAGAGTTAAATAATAAATTTGTTTTTTATTGAATATATATTTTTATTAAATTTTTTTTCTATAATCATTTTGCGAGAATGGATTTGAAGTAATTTGATTCCAAGTAATTTGAAACCATAATTTAATTAGTCTAAGTGGTTGTTTTGTTGCTTTGAAAAATGTCAATTATGGGTCATGAATGATTTTAGGAAAAAAATTGATATTTATTAAGAGATTAAGTCCTAGTTTGTTTATATATACAGATAAGTTGATGATTGTCATGCTCTTAAATTTGAATTTAGGAAATATTGATTTTTTTCTCTTTATCCAAACTTGCACGTGTTGAAATTTACATTAAGTCTATTTAAACTCTTACTAGACAGTCAAAATAAATAAATAAGTTTTTTTTTTTTTTTTATTTTATTTGTGTTATTAATTTCAATTAAGTTAAAGAAGATATATTTTTATCAAGAGAAATTGCAAATAAATTTTTTAAGCTTTTTTTTTTTTCTTTTTTTTCCTCATTTTGCATGATTTTGAAATTTAATTTGACATTTCATTAAACAATAAATTACGCAATTTCTCTCTTTCTTTCTTTTTTTTAAGCTAAAACCCGAAGCTTTCAGTTTTTTAAAACATAATTTTTTTTTTATATTTTTGTTCAAAATCCTTTAAGCTAAATAAGTTTATAATTAACAACAATTAGAGTTATTTTTTTTTAAAATATAAAATAAAATAAAAAACTTGTCGTGAATTTTTGTTAAAAAATTTTTTAATATAAATATAAAATCAATAATTTTAGTTTTTTTAGTTTTTTTTAATATTTCAAGTTATATCCTGTTAATTCCCAAAATATTAAAAAAAATAGTTTTAGAAACTACTAAACATAATATAAACATAAATTAGATTCAAATTGAATAAATAAACAAAAATAGATAAAAAAAAAAAAAAAATGAGAATTTTTCTAATATTTCTAATTTAGTTTTATTTCTTTCAATTCCAATTAACCCAGTTTCAATAGAACAATTACAAAAATTTCAACAACAACAAAAAGAAAGAGGCCCCGGTTCAAGGGTTTGTTTTGGCAAATATAAATAAGAGCAAATATTTGACTAATTAGGACTCTTTTTTTTCATTTCATTTAATATTTTTCAAAGACCTTATATAACAATATTTCAAATTAAATATTTAATTTGATTTTGAAATATTTGTTTTAATAAAAAATAAAAAAAAAATAATACTAATTATTAATTTTTTTTTTTTTCTCTTTTTTTTTTTATTAATATTTCAGTTTTTTGTTTTTTTGAGTTGAGAAAATAATCTTTTATCAATAAAATTAATTAAAGTTGATAAAATAAAATCTAATTGATTTAGAGATTTAGAGAAAAACAGAAACAAAATAAAAAAGAATAAAAAATATGAAATATAGAAAAATTTTATTGTTATCTTGAAATGAATTCAGAAGAAGAGAATTCGTCTAGTTCGTCGATAGTTGCCGATTTGTCGGTTCTATCGTTCTCGTCGTCGAACTCGACAAGTTCCATATCGTCTTCAGTCTCGTACAGCGATGCTACGCCAAGTATATTTCTACAAGAAGCTTGTGCATTTAAACTAAACATAGAAGAAGAATATGATGACCAAAAGCCAGTGTACTTTAACAAATCCTATCATGGCAAAGAATGGCTATTTAAAAGCTTAAAAAGTATTCTAATCGATCCAAGTCATGTGAATAAATCAACTTGTTTGGTCCTACTCGGCGAGACTGGCACTGGAAAAACACATTTTCTTACCGAGCTCAAATGGCCTACTCAGAAACGAGACTATTTCAAAATAAATATTTTATTTATAAATTTTTTTAATCTTGAAAATCTCAAATTTGAAGCATTTTTTAAAAGCTTAATAGAAAATATTTCAAATTATTTTTATTTGGTTAGAAAAAAAATCAATTTAAATGATGACGACTATGAGGCATTTTTCTCAAATTTTTTAGACAAACTAAAGACACTAGAGGTTGATGAAAATTTTTATATTATTCTAGATGGCCTAGACGATTTTTTGGTGCTTGAAAAAGTCGGCTTCGAGACCGACATGAGACTTTTATTGGGCCTAATAAATAAGAATTTTTGCAAATTTCCCAAATGGCTCAATCTTATATTGAGTTGTAAACGAAGCACGGAAAAGTCAGTGCTAAAGAAATACTTGTTTAACATAAAATACGATCGATTAGCTATCGATAAACAGGTTTGTTTATTAAATAGTATATCAACACAATCGCTATTAGAAAATTCAAATTTAAATAAACAAACAAATCGATTATCTACGCCGTGTTGTATTGAGAATTTAAAACAACAAAATCAGGCTCATATAACTAATTTAAAAGATATACAAGTTTATATTCTAAAACGATTAGACTCGGATAGTTTATTGAAAGCTAAATTCTCTCAATTAAACAATAAAAATCGATCTATTGAGCTTATTAATTTACTTCTAATTAAATCTTCATATTCTATATTATACTTAGAAATCGTGTTTAATTCGATTAAGAGCGATTTTTTTAAACTAGAATCCGATTTTCATGAGCCTAATTTAGTGCCTACAGGTCTAAACGCTTTGTATGCATTCATGATGGAAAAAATATTGAAAAAATTTGACCAAGACTTGATCAATTCAATATTTGGCTTAATAGTCCTAGAGCCTGCTATATCAAACAAACAAGAGCTCTTTTCAAGACTTAAATTTAGATTTGTAAATTTAGATTTTGAAATTTACAACAATCTTATTGGTTTAATTGAGGATCTATTTTTGAATGAAAATTTCAAATTCAAGCACTCGAGTCTGCTCGATTGGTTCACTGAGCCAAATCAGAATAGTTATTTTGATTTGAATCAGTCTCATTTTCTATTAGCCTATTACTATTACAATTTGAGTCTAATGCAAAATAATGAAAGCTATTTGAGCAAGTTTAAATTTCATTTAAAAGAGTCAAAGAGTTTTAATTGTGAACAATTGGATTATGTGCTTAAGTTGACTGAAAACGAGTATGAAATGAACAATGAGTATTATAAATCTGTTTTGTTTGATTCAATGTATAAACAAGATGTGAATGAAATTAGGAAATTGTTAGAAACAAATAAAAACTTAGGATGGATTTTGATGAACATGTTGGACGAACACAATCAGACCAGTTTGATTGTAGCATGTAAATTGAATTCTAATGAATTGGCCGAGTTTTTATTGAAATTGAATTTTTCAAATAATTACAATTTGAATTTAATTGATCATTGTGATTTGAGCGGATGGACTGCGCTCAGATTTAGTTCATGGATGGGTAAGAAATCAATTTTTTTTTTACTATTTAATTATTTAATTAGCAGTATAATTGAATTTTTTATGTAATTCTTGTTCTTAATTGTGTTGTTGTTGTTTTTTTTATTTTTTAATTTAAATCAAATATCTTGAAAACTGAAACAAAAAACGTTTTATTATAAGAAAACTACAATTATTAGAAGTTATTAAATTGTTGCAAAATTGATTGCGTTTTAAACAAAACAAAGCTATGTATTAAAACGCAATTATTTTTACAACAACTTAATATATTTACTAATTAATGGTTAATTTTAACTCAAGTTTTAATATTTTTCTAATATACTTGTTAATTTCTTTTTAAGCTTTAAGAAATGTAAATAAATTGATTGCTTAAAAATGAAAAAATTCAAAAAATCGATAAATGAATTTATAAAAATACTTTTGAAAAGGTTTTATTTTTGCTTGGGTAAAATTTCAAAGAAATGGAATATATTTTTTTAGGCTTAAATAATAGAAATTCAATATTAAATAAATAAAAAAGAAGCATTTTTTTGTTTTAGCTCAAAATTTGTTTTAGCCAATGTTTTAAACTATTTCAACTAGGTGCAATTTTTGCTGGATTAAGTCATATCAATAATTAGCTAAGCGTATTTAATAAACTAAGCTTTATAATTAGACCCAAATATATGCAAATAAATAAACAATTAAGCTAAATAAAAGCAAACTATTCAATATTTTTTTTTTTTATGATTATTTATTCTAACTTTGTCTTAAATTTAATGGTAATTATTGTGAACAAATGGTTCTAGTTATTATAATTTAAATAGTTTAAATATTTTAATTGATTTATTAATTCTAATCTACTCTCATATCTTACATAATCTCAATCTACTATTTTTCTAAATTAAGAGATTAAATTTATGTTTCTAAATAAAGCCAAAACAGATGTTTTGCATTTCTAATTGTAAATTTTAAAAAGGTAATGAAGATATAGTAAGCTTGTTGCTAAAATATGGCGCTAAAATTGATTTAACTGATTCGGAAGGTAGGACAGCATTAAGAGCAGCAGTATTCAGTGGCCACGAGAACCTAGTTAAACTATTGCTCGAAAACGGCGCTGATATAAACAAAATAGATATAGAAAACCGATCAGTGCTGCATATAGCAGTTTACATGGGGCATATGTCGATTATAAATCTTCTAATTGAATCTGGAGTTAATTTAAACCAACAAGACATCTCGGGTCGAAGTGCTCTATCAACATGTGTGTTTAGCACTGCTTACAAAAACAGATATGAGATTCTAAAGCTTTTAATCAACTCAGGCTCTAAAATAGACTCAACGGATGCAAATAATCAAACTGCTTTAATACTGGCAAGTCAAGAAAATCAATTAGACTTGATTAATTTACTAGTCAATAATCATGCTGATATAGATCATATAGATAACAATGGTTATACAATATTAACTCATGCTATTCTAAACAAACAAACTAATCTAGTTAATTATTTACTAAATCAAAATGCAGCTACACACATACTCGACAAAGAAGGCCGATCAGTGCTTTCAATAGCTTGCTCGGTTGGTGATGAGGGCATTGTAAATTCGTTGATGCAACTTGGTCTAGATGAGATGCATCGTGATAATCATGGTTTGACGCCGCTTCATGAAGCATCTTTACATGGTCATTTGAAAATTGTACAAATGCTTTTAAACTATGGCAGTGAAATTGATGCTACGGACAATTTAGGAAAAACAGCGTTGTTCTACGCCTGTGAAAAAGCCTATTTAGAAATAGTAAAATTTTTATTAGATTCAAAATCGAATATAAATCATCAATCACACGAGGGTCTTAGTCCGTTTCGGCTCGCTTGTTTAAAGAGCAATTTTGATTTATTGGATATATTGATCAAGTCTGGCGTTAATCTAAACCAAAAGGATTCCGATGGAAGAACGACTCTATTTTATTTGCTCTACTCGAACTCGAATAATTTGAATTTAATTAAATATCTATTAGACAATAATGCTATTTTAAATTTAAAAACAAATGATGGTTTGACTTGTTTGCATCAAGCTGTTTTAAACAAAAATTTAGATCAATTAAAACTACTAATAAAATACACTTCGAATTTGGAACAAGTAGATTCAAATGGAAATACAATACTTTTACTTTCTTGCATGACAGATCATGAAATATTTAAATATTTATTAAACAAAAATTTAAACATAAACCAAATCAACAAATCAGGTGAGACATGCTTAAGTTTGTTAGTGCATAAAGGAAACTATGAACTAGTCGAATTGGCGCTTAAAAAAGGCGCTAATATCTATTTATCAGCTCGCAATCTGATCAAGGTGTCTAGTCAGTTGGGTTTTAATCAAATCTCAAATTTACTTCAATCATGGTCAAGTGAACAATTCAGACAGTCTTTACCACGTAATGCAAAATCAGTTGAATTTTCAAATGCAATAAATTTCAACAATCGATGTGCTATTACACCAAACACTTTCTCTAGCTACATGAAGAATTTAAACAATAAATCTACTTCGTTTAGCTCCTACGATAAATTTGATGTTTCGAGTCAATACAAAAACAGAAGTTATTTTCTTAATTTAGATATGCCTAGCGAGACTAGCACAGACTCTTTACCAAAACAAAATAACAAAATAAGCAAGTTTAAATATGTTAGAGATAAATTGATGGGTAAAAGTAATGATTTTAGATCTAGTTTTAAATTTAATTTAAATACATATGATAGTAAAAAATCAATACTGGTAAACCCATGTGATCAAATTTTAAACGAAAACGAAGTGTCCGATTTTTCATTTTTGAATAAAGAAAATTTTTTTGAGAGTAAAACAAAAATAAGAAAAAGCTCTTTTATACAAATTATTAAAAATAAGTTTAAATTTTTGAGCAACAACAAATCAAACAAAGACTTGGACTCGAGTGATGAGTTTAATTTTAGCTCTAAAATGCAAAGATCGGCAACTGAATTCGATTCAATTAACAATTCAGATTTTGATTCAGCTACTTTAAACTCGGTGCTGAACAATGATGATTTGTCGCACATATTCAACAGAAACTCGTTGCACGATTGTTTGTATCCTCGAGAGTCGTTAAAAGAGTACCAAAATTCAAGTTTGTCGTCCAAAGCAAACTCGTTTATAAGAAAACAGTCTCAAGTGAACCAACAACAAGTCAAAAGGCCTACTTGTTTACAGTTAAATAATTTCAAAAAAGAAACCTCAATTTAGATTAGAAAAATATATGCATTTTTTAATTTTTCCTCCTTTTTTTTTTAATTTGTATATAGATATTTATTTTAGAAAATTTTTGTTTTTATTTAAATTTTAATAAAATAATTATTATAAATATATTTATATAAAATGATTTCAAATTTTAAAATTAATTATTGATATTGTACTGGATGAAATATCTTCTCTATGAAAAAATATTTGGTTGAAATATTAGTTAAAAAAAGCAAAAGGCAATATAATTTAAAATTTATATGATGATGATATATGATATAATTTTTACTTATTTATGGTTAATATGCATCACCCTCCTACTCTTACCCGGGCTTGGGACCGGCAGTGGTGTAGTTAGTGGCTTTCTGAAAATAAATTTTTTTTTTTTTGAATAATAAAAAATGATACAAATATTTAACAATCTAAACTTTGAAATATCTCATTCAATTTTTAATCTAGAGAAATGCTTAATAACTCATTTTGTAGATAATTTTTTATTTTTATAACATTAAGGTAAGCAAAATAGCATATTTCTTATGATTTTAAGGATAACATTGTTTAAATATTGAGGTAATTTATAATTAACCATGATCATATTTTATGGTAAAGGATATATTGAATAATATTTTTTTAGTTAGTGGTAATCATCACCCTTCTACTCTTACCCGTGCTTGGGACCAGCAGTGGGGTAGTTATGATGATATTATGGCAACATACTCTTAATAAGGACGGGGGGCGTTCAGCACAAATAACAACCACTCATCTGAGCCGAAGCTACAAACTCGATTATTATTTGACATAAAGCTAGGAACCTCAAACGATTAAGATAAAGAAAATTGAAAATTAGTTACAGTTTTAAGCATAAATTTTTTATTGTTTCTGTTTGATATATTATCTTATTCAATTAAAAAACTAATTTTTCAGTTATAAAAACCCTATTTATTTTGCAATAATAAAATATTCATAGCGTTTGACTCAAAATAAATGACGTTTTTTTAATATAATTACTTTTGAATTTTACGGAAGATAAAATCTTTTTTTTTTAATATAGAATTAATAAAAGGCAAATTTAAAATTGCCGCTAAATAAATTTATTTTACTAACTTACAGTACTAATGCATCTGAATTGAAAAAAAAAATTTTAATTAATTAAAAGATATGAGCCTCCATAGCTCAGTGGTTAGAGCACTAGTCTTGTAAACTAGGGGTCGGCAGTTCGATCCTGCCTGGGGGCTTTGAAATAAATACAATTTTTTTTTTCTAAATATTTTATTTAATTTGCATAACTAGTTAAAAGCTATTTAAAAATAAAGTGTTAATCTAACAACATTGTGGGTATGATGCTCTAAAAGAATTTTGAGCACATATAGAGATTCTGTATTGGCTGGTGAAATTAGTGAATGGGCAATTAGCTATTTGTAATATAAAAATTGATTAAAAAAAATATTAATTTAAAATATATGAAATATTTTTATTTACCAAATTGGTTTGCACCACAATTATCAGCAATAGCTGATGGTTGTCTACAATTTTTTATGGATACATCATAACTCAAACCAGATGGACAGGGACGAATGCTTAAAGAAGTACCCTGACACCAGTAATATTGTGTACAATCGCCTGGTATTCTTTGCCAATTCCAATCAGGGCAACCTTAGAAAAAAAATACTTAATTTTTTAGTTTTAAAAGTTTCAAGATAAATATATTACTAGGTACATAAGTAACTGGTGGCGGTACAGTTGGGGGTAAAGTTGCTGGTACATATGGAGCTAAATTGCAATTAACCTGATTAGGCCAGTTGCAGACTTTCAAATTTGTATCAAAATATAATCCAGCAGGACAATCAAAAGTGGATAATATTCCTGAGCCGCATCTGTAAAATTTTGTGCATGTTCCAGGCACACGGGTCAAGTCAACAGATGAATCACATGCTATTTAAATTAGCTTTAATAAATTAATTTTTTTGTGAAAATAATTTATTTCATTTTTACAAGTTGATGGTACACCATATCCACCAGTGCCGCCAGTGTTTATACCAGCGTTTGGATTGCAATTAACCTGATTAGGCCAGTTGCAGACTTTCAAATTGGTATCAAAATATAATCCAGCAGGACAATCAAAAGTGGATAATATTCCTGAGCCGCATCTGTAAAACTTTGTACATGTTCCAGGCACACGGGTCAAGTCAATTGAAGGATCACATGCTATTTATAAATATGTATCATTTTAAAGAATATTATAAAGCCTAATTATTTAAATGAAAACCTTGTCTTTTTTGTCTATGTAAAGAGCTACCAAAAGCGCATTGAAAAAAGATTGAAATAAGTAAAAAACTTAATACTTTGAACATTTTAGAATCTTTTTTTTTTTGTAATAAAAAGAAATTTTTCCTAATTTAAAAGTGATGTTGAAAGTCTTTTATAGATGAAAAATTCCAACAAAAAAAACATATCATATTTCAAATTAAAAAAAAAATTTTTTTTTCTTTAATTTTTAAATATTTATAAAACAATTTAAAACCTACACGAATTCTAAAATCTAATTTTTAAATATCGAAAAAAAAAATTTTAAAATTAAATTTAAAAAAAAAAAAATTTATTAGTTATCTAATTTTTATTTAAAATTATTTTTTTAAATATTTAAAGAATCTTGAGAAAAATTGTGTCCATTTTCTTTAAGTAATTTATATTCTTTAATTTAAAAAGTAAATATTAAAATGGTTTAAATATTAATTTAACCTCGTTATTTCAAGTTATATAACAAATGTTTTGTATAAATAATCAGCTAAAAGTAAAGGGCTCTTTGTTAATAATAATGTACCAATACATATCTAGTTAAAATCAAATCAAAGAAAAATTTTTAATTGAATATTGTTAAAATCTGAAGACTTTAAAGCAAATATTTGAAGATTTATTTTTGTTTTTTTTAAGTTTTATTTTAAAGATTTAAAATTAAATATTTTTAAACATTTTAATGAATTTAATAAAACATGTGTTAGAAAAATGAGTTATATTGTTTTTTTTCCATTTAATTTTTAAAAGCCTTAAATTTTAATATTTAATTTAAAAAATATATTTATTAAATAACTAAACATTTTAGATAAATATAAAAAAAATAAGTTATATTTTGATTTAATTTATTAAAATTCAAAAAATTTTAATGGTGAAATATTATACTGTATTGAACACAAATATTAGAATTTTAAAATAATTCTTAAAATTTAATAAATATATTAAATCATAAAATAAATAGAAATTTTAAAAGCATTAAAAGAAACGTTTTGACATTTTTGATAAATTTTTCATTTTCAAAAAAAGACTCGAGTTTACCTAAATTTCACAAGGAAATTTTATAAAATGTATTATTTTATTAATAATTATATATAATATTATAGCATGTATTGGCAAGTTAAGATCTGTTTGAAAATTTAGGAAAAACTTCAACAATTATTGAGGAGTACAGGGTGTTTAGAATGTTGACGATTGAAACAATATTTGGATAATCGGATCGAACCTAATTTGGAAATAGAATTAAAAATTAAACTATTGAAAAATTAGGCAATTACTTTTAAAACTAAAATAAAAAAAAAAATTTACAAATTAATTTATTTGATTTTGTTTAAAAATTTTTATATTAAAAAAACATATTTTTTAATAAAATATTTAATAAAAATGTTTTTTGTTCCATTTATGGAAGAAAAAAAAAATAATAAAATATCTTTTTTTATTTTTTATAATTTAATTTAAAATAAGAAAAAATAAAACAACATTATTTTATAAATTAATCAAATTCAGGTTCATAATATGAACTTGAATTATTTTGATTATTATTATTATTATTCTGATTATTCTGATTATTTTGTGTATTTGTTGAATTTGTTGAATTTGATGAATTACTTGTTGTTGTGGTTGTGTTTGTGTTTGTGGTTGTTTGTGTTGGAGGTCTACTTATATATTCACGTTGAGATGTATCTTCACCATTTAAATTTTTACGACAAACAGGACATGTACCATGCAATTTTAACCATTCAACAACACATGGCTCATGAAATAAATGTTTACATGGCAATTTCTTGGCTATATCATCTAAATTAAATTCTTCCATACAAATAGCGCATTGTGCATTTTTATCTACTTCTTGTTGTGTTATTTTGATTTGTGGTAAATTTCTCAATTGATCTTGAGATGCTGGTGGTGGTCCAGTATTTTCCAATTGATTTAATAATTGTGTTATTATTGTATCTAAACCACCAGCACCCCATGCATAATCTCTTACATCACCATGTAATTGAAACATACGTATTGGTGGTCCTTGTATATGTATATTTTGACCACTCATAGGTCTTCTTGTTGGATCTAATAGATCATTTATAACATTATTTATAATACCATACAAATCAAATTGTTCTTGGCCTGTTTCAGCTAAATTTGTTGGAACAATAAATTGTAAACGTGTTGGTCCATGTCTTATATTATGTTGTTGTAAATGTTGTTGTAAATGCTGTTGTTGTAAATGCTGCTGTTGTTGTTGTTGTTGTTGTAACTCTGGTTGATTTTGAGATGGTATTTGTCTTGTATTTGCCATCATATTTGGATTTATCAATTGATTTAATAATAATGGTAATAAATTTGGCATTGGCATTGCTTGGTCTATTCTAATATTTGCATTTTGTCCTTGTTGTTCTTGTCTTCTATTTTGATTATCTAAATCAAACAATTCTATAAAACCACCATTACATTGTTTACATGTAAATGATTCACGATCTATTTCTACTTGACGATCACATTGATGACAATAACCAACTAATGCATCTTGTTGATTTAAATTTTCCAATCCTGATTGATTCGAAGACATCAATGAATTTCTTCTTTTTTTTTTTTTGAATTTTTATTTGTTTTCTTTTTACTCAATTATAAAAATAATAAGAGAACTTTAAAGATTAGTAACTATTTAATTTAAACTTATATACATATTTCTCTATTGCCTTAAAAAAAATTTTTATGAAATTATTAACTCATATTAAAAATAATATTTCCTCGTGTCATAAAAACTGTCTGATGCCTAATAAAAACTATTTTATAAATAATTTCCTTCAAAATTTTTTAATTTTTTCAATTTTTTAACGTTTTTTAACTTCTGTTTTAATTTAGAATCAATTTTTCAATATTTTGTTAATTTTTCAGTTTCTTTATAAAGCCATTACTTTAATCCCATTCAAAACATATTAAAAATTTGCCATCTACACTTACATCTATAAATTTAAAAAAACAAACTTTTAATTCAAATTATCTTAAATTTTTATCTAATCTAATAAATTATTGCAAACTTGTAAGAATGTATTTTGTGCCTCTTTTACTGCCCAACATGTTCTAAATATATTATAAATTTTTCATAATCTTCAATAAGTTTACTTTAAATTGCGTCCATGAGAGTCTTTTAACACATTGGGATTTGTTTTTAATGCTTTAAAAACAGATTATATGAGGTAAATCAACTAAAATTTGGATTCTGTCAATTTTAAATTTATATATGAATTAAAATATAACTATTATTTAAATGAATGACTATTTTATTTAAATTTGACTATGTTATTTAAAAAAAAAAAATCAACTGAGTGATTTGGTTTATTAGAAACTAAATCATTTTTGATCAGATAATCAATTAAATAGAATGTATCTTTTATATTAATTTGATATTGATTTAAAGTGGTTTACCGAAGACTTGAAATTGCAACATAAGAAATTAAAAGTCAATTTATTTATTTCTAATTGATTTGGTAATTCGTTTAGCTTTATCATATTTTTCGAATCAATATCGATCAAAAAAAAGGGCGGACAATTTGAAAACTTTTTTTTTCTAAATAAGTTTCTTTGCAAACATTACAAGTAAGCTCTTGAAAAAATAAATTACAAACTAATGAATTAAATTCTTTTCTAAATGGCTTCATATTTTCTTAAGTTTTTTTCAATAAACATTTTTGTTTAATTTAAAAGTTAAAGCTTAATTCAAGTAATTTTGGAACTTGGTTAATTCTTAATTAGACCATCATTTTTATAGGAAATACAGTAGTTACATTTTTATTTTGTGGCTTATTTAATTTTCTATTAAAGCAAACAACATGCCAACAAAAAATCTGTTTAATCTAACAATTTGTTTTTATAATTGGAACAATATATTCTAATTAATTATCATTAAATGGACTATTTTTTTATTTAAATAAAAGTTAAAATTTAGTTAAAGTTATCGTTTTAAAAAAAAAATTAAAACTAAATTCAAAATTATGATTAATAAATTTATTTTATTTGGTATATTATTAGTTGCTTTTAATGTAAAAGCACAACAAGGAATAGAAAAAAATGGAAAATTTTCTGATATAATATTGAATAAAGAAGATATTGGAATTAAAAAACATTTTATGGATGTGTAAATGGCGAATACCAAATTAAGGAACGCCGGAAAACTTTTATTCGACCGTTTTAAAAAATTTTGCTCAAAAAATATGTAAAGAAAATATCAAAAAGATTTAATTTTTAAATTGCTTGGTAAAATGCTAAAAGATTTTTTTTAATAAAATTATTTATGTTCAAATTTTAAATAAAAACAATTTTTATTTAATCGAACTTAATATTTTTAAAAAAAATCAACTAATAACAAAAATAGACTCTAGTAAAAATAAAATTTTAAAACATTTAGTTTTGAGAAAAAAAATAACTAAAATAAAAAATAAAGTTGTTTTAAAAATTTTAAAATTTCAAAATTTATGCAAATTTAAAATTAAATTTCAAAAATATTTAAAATTTTTTTATGCTAAAAATAAAAATGGTATATTAAAAAAAAACATGCACAAAAAAAAATTCTATACAACTTGAAATAAAACAAAATTTTATTTACTAATCTTTAAAGTTCTCTTATTAATTTTATAATTGAGTAAAAAGAAAACAAATAAAAATTCAAAAAAAAAAGAAGAAATTCATTGATGTCTTCGAATCAATCAGGATTGGAAAATTTAAATCAACAAGATGCATTAGTTGGTTATTGTCATCAATGTGATCGTCAAGTAGAAATAGATCGTGAATCATTTACATGTAAACAATGTAATGGTGGTTTTATAGAATTGTTTGATTTAGATAATCAAAATAGAAGACAAGAACAACAAGGACAAAATGCAAATATTAGAATAGAACAAGCAATGCCAATGCCAAATTTATTACCATTATTATTAAATCAATTGATAAATCCAAATATGATGGCGAATACAAGACAAATACCATCTCAAAATCAACCAGAGTTACAACAACAACAACAACAACAACAGCATTTACAACAGCAGCATTTACAACAACATTTACAACAACATAATATAAGACATGGACCAACACGTTTACAATTTATTGTTCCAACAAATTTAGCTGAAACAGGCCAAGAACAATTTGATTTGTATGGTATTATAAATAATGTTATAAATGATCTATTAGATCCAACAAGAAGACCTATGAGTGGTCAAAATATACATATACAAGGACCACCAATACGTATGTTTCAATTACATGGTGATGTAAGAGATTATGCATGGGGTGCTGGTGGTTTAGATACAATAATAACACAATTATTAAATCAATTGGAAAATACTGGACCACCACCAGCATCTCAAGATCAATTGAGAAATTTACCACAAATCAAAATAACACAACAAGAAGTAGATAAAAATGCACAATGCGCTATTTGTATGGAAGAATTTAATTTAGATGATATAGCCAAGAAATTGCCATGTAAACATTTATTTCATGAGCCATGTGTTGTTGAATGGTTAAAATTGCATGGTACATGTCCTGTTTGTCGTAAAAATTTAAATGGTGAAGATACATCTCAACGTGAATATATAAGTAGACCTCCAACACAAACAACCACAAACACAAACACAACCACAACAACAAGTAATTCATCAAATTCAACAAATTCAACAAATACACAAAATAATCAGAATAATCAGAATAATAATAATAATAATCAAAATAATTCAAGTTCATATTATGAACCTGAATTTGATTAATTTATAAAATAATGTTGTTTTATTTTTTCTTATTTTAAATTAAATTATAAAAAATAAAAAAAGATATTTTATTATTTTTTTTTTCTTCCATAAATGGAACAAAAAACATTTTTATTAAATATTTTATTAAAAAATATGTTTTTTTAATATAAAAATTTTTAAACAAAATCAAATAAATTAATTTGTAAATTTTTTTTTTATTTTAGTTTTAAAAGTAATTGCCTAATTTTTCAATAGTTTAATTTTTAATTCTATTTCCAAATTAGTTTCGATACGATTATCCATATATTGTTACAATGTTCATCATTATCTAATTACCTTATGTTCATTTATTATTTGGTTAAATCTGTTCCAATTTTTACATTTGTTTTAATTAAATACAAAATTTAACATAAATAGACAAACAATTTAAATCAATTGCCATTCATAAAATAAATTTTTTAATAAAGTTTTTTTCTTCAATAATGAATACATTTATTTTATTATTAATATTTTTTATTTCTTCAGCTGTAAATGGAAATGAAATTAGTAATCAACAACAATCAGCAAACCAATTTGAAAACTCAATTATAACACTTCCCAAAGTTTTCCCAACTTTGTCTCCAATTAAAAAATCATTTAGAACTAGTTTGAAATTAACCAATAATTCAACTTCAAAACTTAAAAACGCAGCAATTCCATGTATTAAGCACCATCTTGAACCAGTTTTAAATGATTGTACAAAATACTATGATTGTATTAATGGAACATTACAAAAATTAAATTGTCCAATTAATCATGTTTTTGATTTTAAAAGTCAAGCTTGTACTTCAAAAAACAATTCAAACTGTACAATTTTATCATTTTTTTAAGTTCTAACAGAAATAATGAAATATAAATATGTTTTTAATTTATAACAATTTATATTAAATTAAATTGAGATATTATTTAATAGATTAATAATTATAAGCCTCCATAGCTCAGTGGTTAGAGCACTAGTCTTGTAAACTAGGGGTCGGCAGTTCGATCCTGCCTGGGGGCTTAAAAAATTTTATTTTTAGAATAAAAAATTACAAAAGAGAATTAAAGTCTTTAAGTTTTTTATTTGATCTATTTTAATTAAATTAATTCAAAATAGAACAATTAATAAATCAATAATTACTTATATATTCTAATAGGCTTATATATTCTAATATATTTCTAGCTAATTTTTGATGATAAATTATGGTTAAACTTGAAATTAAACGCTTGGACAATTATAGTCTTCTAGATTTTCTAAATAGATTTATTACATATTAAATCCTGATACGGGGTTAAATTTGACCCTTATAATTGAAAATTTCAATTAATTTTTACATATATTATCACTATCGGAAGCAATAAATAATGTTTTTACCTAATTATACTGTACTGTATATTATTACTTGTTTTAATATGGCAAACCAAAATTACATAATTATCTAATCTAATAAGTTCTGGTGTTTTTCGATCCAGTTTTAGACGGATAACTGTTAAAGCTAGTTAATCTTTTAGTTATAGATTATGACTATTATATTCTGATTCTTCTTGGTAAAAATAAATACCAAATATGAAACTTAAAAAAATTAAGAGATTTAAGGTATAAAAATAACTGTTCCTTGTTCCTTACAATAATAATGTCTTATTTTACTTAAACAATCACTGATTCTACTTTTGTATTTAACTAAACATATTATCCATCAGTATTATGAACAGATACATGCAAAATGATTGTTTTTAAAGCTAATTATTAATCAATATAGTTAATTAACTAATATACATTTATTCTGATTTATATTAGAATTTACAAGTTTAAGTTTACCATGACCAAATATTAACTTTAATGTAAAATGCTTGAAATTACTTCGAATTGCAATACAATATTAACTATAACACATGAACAATGTATGATAGTATTTAAGACAAAATTATTTTATTAAGAATGAAAAATTTCAAAGCACAAAATTTCAAATACTTTTTGCACGCATATCCACATTTATTTTCTTTTAAATTTTCTAATTCAACTATAAACTTGAATTCTAGAAATAAATTTAAAGATTGAAAAAAATTTTTTTATTCTTAATTCAAAATATCTACTAATTTAGATAAAATGGAAAAACGAGAGTTTAAATCCTTATCAGATAAAGTATCTGATTTGAGCTTAAAAGCAATTGAAGAAATGGGCTTCACCACAATGACCGAGATCCAGGCTAAAACCGTAGATCATTTGCTCGATGGCAAAGACTTGATGGGAGCTGCCAAAACAGGCAGTGGTAAAACATTAGCATTTTTATTACCAGTAGTCGAATTAATGCACAAACTTAAATTCATGCCAAGAAACGGCACCGGCGCTATTATAATCTCACCAACTAGGGAATTATCAATGCAAACTTTTGGAGTTCTACAAGAACTTTTGAAACACCATCATCAAACTTATGGTCTCATAATCGGTGGTTCTAATCGTAAAGAAGAAGCCAAAAAACTAAGCAAAGGTGTAAACATACTTGTAGCTACACCAGGTCGTTTGCTAGATCACTTACAAGTAAATAATTAAATAGAAAAAATAATTTAATTTAAATTTATTTAAAATCTATTTTTATTCATAAAAGAATACTCAAGAGTTTTTGTTTAAAAATTTGCAATGTCTAGTTATTGATGAAGCTGATCGAATTCTAGATATCGGTTTTGAAGAAGAAATGAAGCAAATTTTAAAATTATTACCAAGTTTGATACTAAAATTTTGATAAAATAAATTAAAAATAAAAATTTTACAATTTGTTTAAAAAATTAAAGAAAAAAGACAAACAATTTTGTTCTCGGCAACTTTGACTCCAAAAACGGAAGATTTAGTTAAATTATCGTTTAAAAAAGAGCCTATATATGTCGGTATTGACGATAATAAAGAAGAAGCAACTGTAGAAGGTTTAGAGCAAGGATATGTAGTTGTACCGTCTGAGAAACGATTTTTATTGTTGTTTTCTTTCTTGAAAAAATATCGTAAGAAAAAGGTTATGGTTTTTTTCAGTTCTTGTATGTCTGTTAAATACCATCATGAGCTTTTAAATTATATTGACTTGCCAGTCATGTGTATTCATGTAAATTTAAAATAGTAAATTTAATAATAAGTTTTTTTTCTAAAATTTTTATTTTAAAAGGGAAAACAAAAACAAGCTAAACGAACACAAACATTTTTTCAATTCACAAATGCTGAAAGTGGTATTTTGTTGTGTACAGACGTAGCTGCTAGAGGTCTCGATATACCATTAGTTGATTGGATTGTTCAATATGATCCACCAGATGATCCAAGAGTACATAGTTACAAAATTTATTATTGCATTTAAAAATTTAATTTAAATTCTATTAAAAAGGAATATATTCACAGAGTTGGTCGTACAGCAAGAGCAGGGTCACAAGGAAATGCGCTGCTGATTCTTAGACCTGAAGAACTTGGATTCTTGAGGTACTTGAAACAAGCCAAAGTTTCTCTAAACGAATTCGAATTCTCATGGTCCAAAATAGCCGATATAAGTTCGCAACTAGAAAAATTAATAGAAAAAAATTATTTCTTACACATGAGTGCCAAAGAGGCTTACAAAGCCTATATCAGAGCATATGCCAGTCATAGCATGAAAACTGTTTATGACGTAAACACTTTAGATATGCAACTTGTTGCTCAGAGCTTTGGATTTAGAGTTGCACCGTTTGTAGATCTTGGTGTATCGGCTGGTAAGAAGTTTTCTGGTAAAAGAAAACTTCCATTCGAGTCAGAAAAAAAAGCCAAAAAAGCTAAAATTTTTAAAAATGTATCAAAAAAACAAAAAACTGAATAAATTTTAAAAATAAAATAATTATAAAATAAAAAAAAAAAAAATTTTTCAATTGTTTTTTCTTTGACTGGGTTTTAATTAACCTTGTTGTTTTGTTATAATAAAAAAAAAATGTTTTAATAGTTTAAGTTAAGGATGATTAAACCAGATTGTTTTACTGATGATTCGGATGATGATTTAGATCAAAATTTTAATGACGATGAAGATCAAGTAGAGTTACAAGAAGTTAAAGGCTTATTTTGTGATAAAATCTTCTCAGATATTAAAGACATGTTTAAATTTGAAGCGGATAATAATGGTTTCAATATTGTTAATTTAGTAAATAAGTTTAATATGAGTATGGTTGATTACTTCAAAATGATCAACTACTTAAGATTAGAAGTAAAAAAAAAAACCTTCTAATGTCTTTTTTTGATTAAATGTTTTTATTAATTTAAGAAACCCGAAGCAAAAACTTTTTTGACAATTGCAGATAAAATGCCTTGGAATGACGACAAATATTTAAAAACTGTCCTTGAAGATGATCCTGCTTTACAATTTGGTAATTTTTAATTTTTTTACTTCAAAAAATTCTTAAATCTTAAGATTATTCTATTATTCATTTTTGGTATTTAAGATATTGAAGAAGATTTAGACATTTTAGATCTTAAACCAGAAATAAACAATAATTATAAAAAAGAAGATTTAGTTTTAAAAACATATGAAAAAAAATTGAAAGAGAAAGAATCACAGATAGAAGAGTTGCTAGAATTAGTTTCTAAATTGAGAACTGTAGCTAATAAGTTATTAACAAAAAAAAGAAATAATTTATCTAACAGCTCAAATTCTTCAGAGTCAGAAAGTGAAGATGAAGACTCGGTTTATATTAATTCTTATTCGAATTATAACATTCATTTGGAAATGCTGCAAGACAAAGTAAGAACTGAGGGTTATATGAACGCAATTTTGGATAATAAGGACTTGTTTAAAGATAAAGTAGTGCTTGATGTAGGTTGTGGTAGTGGTATATTATCTTTATTTGCAGCTAAAGCTGGAGCAAAAATGGTAATAGCAGTAGATATGTCAAATATAATCGATAAAGCGGTTGTAATTGCTAAAGAAAATGGTTATGAGGATAAAATTAAATTTTTAAAAGGAAAAATGGAGCAAGTGGAACTACCTGTAGATACGGTTGATATAATCATATCTGAATGGATGGGTTATTTCTTGTTGTTTGAGTCAATGTTAGACTCTGTTTTGTTTGCCAGAGATAAATATTTGAATAAAAAAACAGGTCTAGTTTTACCAAATTATTTTGATATGAATTTGTTTGGTGTAAGTGATACACAGACATATGAAAAAACAATTAATTTTTGGTCTGATGTGTATGGTTTTAAAATGAGTGCAATGAAGAAAGTTGTTCAAAGTGATGCCCAGGTACAAATTATAGATGAAAACACCGTTGTAACTAACATGTTTAAATTCAAAGAGATCGATTGCTTAAAATGTACTAGTGATGAGATATCTAAATTTGAAACCGAATTTTGTCTTACAATGAACAAAGATGCCAAACTAACTGGTATTGGCTCAAGTTTCGATACTTTTTTTAATCATGAAAGTTTGCTTTCAAAAAGCTCGTTTTCTACTTCACCATTTCACAAAGAAACTCACTGGCAACAAACTTTATTCCAATTTGAGGCTCCAGTTGATTTAAAAAAAGGAGATTTAGTTAAAGGAAGAATTAAATGTTGGAAAAATCCATCTTATCTCAGAAGCTATATTGTAGAATTAAATATTTTTGATCGTATTTATACTTATAAAGTTGAATAGAAAAAATTTTATTTAAAATAAATTAATAAAAAAAAAAATTTTGATCACTTTGGTAAATTTTGTGTTTTTTTGTGATTAATATCCATCACTTCTCTAATCTTACCAGGGTTTTAACTGGCAATAGCGTAGTTATGATAATATTATGGCTATATACTATTAATAAGGTCAGGTGACGTCCAGTAGAAATAACAACCACTCTTCTAAGTCAAAGCTGAAAACTTTTCTTATTGAAAGAGTATAAGCATGTGCTGAAAATTTTGCAAATTTGTTTCAGGTTGTTATCAGTGATATAGAGACTGTCAAAAGATACCTAAAGAGAGTTTACGAAAAAGTTTGTATGAAAAAAGCACTTTCATAAGTTTTATAATCTTCCGTTTACATTCGAAGAAAGTAGAGACTTTTTTAATCAAGAATTAAGAAAGAGCATATAAGTCATAAAAATTTATTAAATGAAGATCTATTGCTTTGATAATTCTACGTTACTATGGAATAGTTTGAGTATGAGTATATTAATTTCGGGTATTAGTTTTAAATTGGGTCTTTTACTTGGAATAAAATTTTTAAGCTTAGTATATAACTTAAAGAAATTTAAGATTTTTATTTTAAAATTAAACTTTAATATTTTCTTTTAAATAAAAAATTTCAAATATAATTGTCGAAATAAGGTATCATTTAAACAGGTAAATGAAATTTATAATTTTTTAGTTAAAAGAATAAAAATAGGCTTTAAAACCAAGATACTTTGATAAAGCTTTCTTTTTATTTATCTTAAATACTAAATAAAATAAAAATAATGAAAAATGTTTCTTAAGCAGAGCATTTAGTTTCTGGTAAAAGTTGTCTGGTTTGTGTCCATGGTTGATCAAAAACTGCCACATAACATGACTTACGCTTTAATTTAAAGTTTAGAATTTTGATAAAATTTAGTTTTTTAATTATAAAAAAATTTACAACAAGTTTGTTATTTGGTGTTTTGATTTGAAGATCAAGAGTAAATGTATACTTCATTCCGGCAACAACTTGTTTTTTGATGTTTCTGATTTTAACAATCGAAGGTTGCCCTCTTACTTTGGTCAAACCTGATAATCGACTTAAAGACCAGTTTGCAATTTCTTTGACATCATCTGTCAATGCTGATTCAACTTGTCCTCCAGGTCCACCAATTTGTGGTCTGTCCGCTATCAAACCTTGTACAGCAAGGACTAATAATAAAAGTGCAAATACTTTAAGCATTTTTATTGTTTAATTCAGATAAATTATTAGAAGATCTTTTCCAAAATAATATACTTTTAAAAAAAATTTTTTCTTATATTTATATAAATTTTAAAAGAAAATAAAAGATCTACTCTACATTATAATTCACCTTTAAGTTTGTTCATCAGTTTTATTTGATTAAATTTTTTATTTTGTTTGCGGTATTTAATTTTGATTATTTTATTATTAATTTGAAATCATGATTTTAAATGGAAAAAATATTTTTTTTAAATTCTGCAATAGATATTTGACTAATGCCTTTGGTTTCCTCAGACAAAGCCTTCCTCAGATTTAAAAAAAATGTTATTTTTATTGAAAATTTTAACCTACAAAATAAATTTGTTTACAAAAATTAAATATTTAACTGTCTTTTTAATTGTTAAGCATTCATTTTATATCAATATAATTTAGAACATTTAAGCAACTATCAGTGTAATTTGGATCATAAGTAGATCATTTCAATTCGAAAAAAATCTTGAGATCTGATTCAGGTAATCTAGAAAAATAAGGATTTTGATTTTTTATTTAATAGTTGTTTATTCAATAAACTTAAAGCTAAATAATTTTATGTATTTGTTAAGTATAAAGTCTCAAATTTTTTTGGGATATTTACACAAGCTGTTTCAAATAAATTCAGATCATAGGCGTTTTATAAAATATTATATAATTATGATTGTATTTATATTTGTAATAGAATTAAATTTAAAATTTATATTTTTCTATTAAATTCTAAAAATTGCTAAAAATAAATCTTTAATTTATTTTCTCTAACTTTTAGCATATAAATAATCAAAATTTTTTCAAATTAAAATATTTCATAAATTGACTCCGATGTTTATTTGTATTTAAGCTGATAAATTTAAAGAATTTTAATAAATAAAACTAATTTAAATTTTAAAAATTTATTAAATTTTTAAAAAATCTTTTTAAATATTACATACAAACATACATAAATTCGAAAATAATAAGTTTTATCTTATTAGAGTCAAATTAAACATATATATTGTAGATAAATGAAAAATTTTTTAAAAACTAAAAACAAAAATATCTAAAGAAAATTTTCTATGATTTAAAATTGGGTATAGGCTGAAGCGAATTCTTCACTTGATACAACACCATCACCGTTTGAGTCGAAATAGGCTTTTAATTCGGCATCACTGACTGGTTTTTCGCTAGCAGTGTAATTATTTAAAGTAGCTTGAGCTTGTTCTAAAGTGATTAAACCTGTAGAATCAGCTGTTGTTACTGCACCTAATTGACTTCCTGAAGCTCTTGAAGCATCGAAACTAATACCTAAACCGCTCAAGTATGATCTGTATTCTGATAAACCAGATCTGTCTAAATCGACTAATCTTAAGGCTTGTAAATCACCTTCAAATTCTGGTAAACCTAATTCTCTGTGAGTATCAGCAGCTAATGATTCTGGAGCTCCGAATTTTCTTGAAGCAGATACGAATTCTTCGTGTCTTAATAAACTGCTTCCGTGTTGTCTGACATATTCAGCTGGATCAGCTTGTTGAGTGCCTAAGTTTTTGTATTGACGGTTAACTTCAACTTCTGGATTTTCCCATTGGATAACTAAATTTTTTGGGTTTGGTAAAACACAATCTTGTTCGGCTGGTTGGAAGACAACTCTTCTTTTTTGTTGTTTATAACCTAACCATTTTTCTAAGAATACTTGTTGTGGTTTTGGTGGAATAGCTGGTAATCTTTCGACAACTACTTTTCTGTCTGGTGGTGGTAAAACTTTACCTGGTACTAAGACTAATTTGTCAGCAACTCTTGGTGGTGGTTGTGGTGGGGCTTCGCGTAAGACTACTGGAGCTGGATTGGCTGGTTTTGGTGGTGCTTGTCTAACAACCAATGGTGGAGCTGGAGCGATTTGTCTGTTTGGTAATTGTTTAACAACTAAATCACCTGGTTTTGGAGCAGCTGGTGGTTCTAAAAATTTGTATTGGACTTCTTGAACATATCTTACTTTATCGCTTGGTCTTTTTCTAACTACTTCTGGGTTTGGATCATTGTTCAATTTGTATTGATCTAAAGACAATGGTGGTAAAAATCCACAACCACTTGATGAAGCTTGAGCAGTTTCACCAGAGAAAATACCAACGGTTCTGTATGATGATGGTTCAGTTGAAAAACTGAAAGATTGAGCTGATTCTTCGTATGAAGACATTGTTAAAATTTGTTTTCAAATATTTACTAAAATTAAAATTTAATAAAAATTGTTTAATGAAAAATATATTATTTTTTCTCAGTATTTATATGTAGTTGGCAATAAAAAAACATGAAATCAAGCATATAAATTAAATTCCATGTTATCATTCTAATATGAAAAATGATTAGAAATTATTCATTTTTTATTTTTTTTTGAACAAAAATGTGGAATTTTAATATAAAGCATCAATAGGTTTTTAAAGAAATAATTACTTTTTTTCTTTGCTGACTATTTTTGTTGTTTTCAATTATTTTAAAATAAAATTTTTTTTTAATTATTATTTTTTTCTTAATAGTAAATTTTTTATTATGAAGAAAAAAAATTGTCATGCCATTTTTTTTTAAAATTCAATTAAATAACTAGTAATAACCAGTTTGGTATAATACAAATTTTTTTAGTAAACAAAATAGTTAATTAAAAATGTATATTTTTTGTTGTTTGATTAAAATTTAATGATAGGAATGATAATTTTTTTTTTAATTTTTATTTTTAAAGTTTTAAAAAATAAATTAAAAATTTTTTAAAAGTTCATTTAATAATTTGGAACGTATGATGAAACGTATTGTTGAGTATTTGAATATCTAGCATTACCACATGGTGGTGGAACATCTCTTTTGTAATTACATACTTGAATTCTGTCATCAAATACTAAATCAGCTGGACAATTCATAATATACAAAATACCATTAGCACAACGACGGAATTTACGACAATTACCTGGTAAATGTGTTAAATCAATTCTTACATCACATTTTGCTTCATAAATAAATAAAATTAAAAAATATATTTTTAATTTATTTTTTTATTTTATTTGTTTGTTTAAATTAATAATTACGTCTTGGTGGAGCTTGTCCATAAGGTAAAACTTGACCATAACCAGTTGAATGATCCATTGATGAATATTGATTTACATTATAATGTGGTGGTGGTCTATTGTATCCACTTGAATGAACATTAACTAAAACACATGCTAATAATAATAAGCTTAAAGCCTTCAACATTTTTAAAATGAATTTTAATTTATTTAATTTAATTTAATTTAATTAATTAATTTTGATGAATATTTTTTATATAATTTTGTTTTCTTATTTATATTTAAAAACAATCCTTAATATTCTATTAAAAGATCATTTTCAAATATTTATTATTATAGTTAGATTAACTCAAGTGTTAAAATGTTCTTTTGGAAATTATCCTCTTTTATTTGTAAATTATATTTTTAAAAAAACAAAATAATATTTAGATAATATATTTATTATTAAAATTCTTAGTTAGCAACAAAGAATAATTATTATTTAAAAAATATGAAACTAGCTAAAACATAAAAAATATTGTTCAAATATGAAATAAAAAAAAATTGATTTATTTAAGCACATTTGTTTTGAACTGAATCCCAAGTAGTACCTGCAACTGAGCATCTTTAAGATAAATTATTTTTATGTTTATAATTTATAAAATGAAATAATTTAATTTAATATTTACGAGCACAAATCAGTGTCTACATTACAAGATAAACCTAAAGAAGCATCACATCTATCTACTTCATTTTCAGAACTAGCACTATTACTATTACTATTGCTATTGCTATTATCTCTACAAACTTGATTGTATGTTAATGGTTTTTTAACACATGCTGAACCATTCCATTGATATTTTGAAGATTCACATTGGCAAGTACCAGAAATACATTTTAATTCTACATTTTTCAAACATCTCAATGAAACATTATCACATTGTTGATTGTATGATTGTGTTGGTGCTAAAGTAGTTCTACCTCTTGATCCTTCTTTTGATTCTGATAAACCAATAATAGCCAAAGCTTTATTTAAAAAAAAAATAATTTATTTAATTTATTTGACAAATCTTTAGCACTTTTTTCTAAAATTACTTAATAATAAAATAGAAATTTTATTCATTTTCAAAGAGTTTTTTTATTATTTAAGAAATGTCTTATTATTTCTTTTTGGAATATAATAACTAGTTTTTTTTGGCTAGAATTTATAGTCAAAATTTTTGTGTAATGATAAAGTTTTTTTATTATTATTTATTTAATAAAATCATGAATTTGGGATTTTTAGCTATTTTTAGCAATTTAATTAACCATTAAACATAACTTTAAATGAAAATATATATTAAAATATATTAAAACTGACATTTTTTAATTTAAATTAAAACAATAATTTAAAGGTATTACATATAAAATTTTTTGATTTTAACTTTTAACAAATAAAACATATTAGAAACATGCGCTGAATCATTGAAATATTGAGCTTAATTGTTTTTCAAGGTAACGTTAAAATATCTAGAAAAACAAGCACTTGATGAATCATACAATTTCTAGACGTTTGTGATTCAACTGTTTAAAAAATAAAACTTTTTTCTTCTCAAGCTTAATAAAAAAAAAAGTAAATTATTTTTTAATTTTTTAAAATTTTTAAAATACTAAAACTAGAATTCTTGTTTGATACTTTTTTCCAGATAATTTGAAAAAGAGCAACTACTTGGAAATCTGGATCTTAGTGAATTTTCATTCTTTTTAATCCAATTCTTCTTTTTATTCTAATACAAATTAAGTCTCTTAAAACATTAGTTTAAAGATAACAAAAAAATTCAAAGCTTAAAGTTGAAAATTTCAATTTTGAATAAAAAAATTAAAAGAACAACAAGTTAAAATTAAAAGGTTTATATTTTGATCTGAAGCAAATACTTTTTCACGATTTGAAGTTAATTTAAAGATATTTCAATTTTTTGAATCAGCAAAAAATATAAATAATATAAGTTTTTGGAAGAGCAATTAATGAAAAAAACTAATTTAGCAAAAATCAATCAAGATTATTTTCAATTCCTAAACCTCAAAAAAGAGCTTATCATAAACCAGTAGTTAGATTACTTAAATAATCAATTGTTATTTAAATGCTTTTGTATCTATTTTAGTTGAAATTTTTTTATCTTCTATTTTCGATTGCTTTTCTATTATAAATTTACAACAAAAAAATAAAATTCATTATCCATATTTGAATAGCAACTTTAGCAAAATTAAACTATTGATTTTTATTTTCTAAATGTTGTTTCTAAGCATTTTATTTAAAATAAATAAATCAAACACTTGAAAATATATTTTTTTCTAGAATATATTTTATTATATTATTTTTGAATCAGTTTTTTTAATAATGAATTTTAAAAATATAAATACAAATAGCACTAGATAAAATGATATTACTTAAAGCATAAGCTTGTTTATACTAAAATATAAAAAACAAAAATTAACTATTTATTAATCAAATATTTATAATTAATAATTTTCATAGAAAATTTATTAATGGCAATGCTCGCCATTTAGATTTTTATTAATTAAATATTTGATATCTTAACAATTAAATCAATAGATTTAAGTGTGTATGTGTGTGTGTGTGTCTAGATTTAATTAAAATGTGAGCGTGATTTATTTATGCTTTAACCTGGCTAGAAATGGATTTATTTTATTAAAAACATTTTTATTTTTATTTTATCTATATTGATTTGATTGTTTTGAATCAAATAAATTAAATCTAATAAGAAATATGCTTGAGTAGAAATAAATTAAAAATGTGTATATACAGTATTATTTTATTTTTTTGTTAAGATGTAGATATGCTTCGGTTAAAATATTTCAAATTTTATCTAAACAAAAAAAAAATATTGATATATAAATATAATTAGAAAAATACTCGACAAGAATCTAATTTCATTTCAAATATAATCAAGATTAGATTTTGTATCAATTTTATTTATATAATTTGATATTGTTTTTATTTTTAACATAAAACAAAAAAAAATTTATTTTTATGATAGAATTTTGTTTTATAATAGATACTAATTCAATTCAGTTGACGTTGAGTTAACACGAGGGTTTAGACTTTATTTTTTAATGAACAAAATGTTCAATATATGGAAAAAGTATTCAGTATATTGCAAAAGTTTAGAAACATGATTTTTTATTTACCAATTTAATTCATTTTATTTTAAATATTAGTTAAAAAAAAAAAACTAGTGACTATATATCTTCTTATTTATTATTATTAACACTCTTCAATAAATCTAAAAGTTTTTTTTGTCCAATTTTATGGTAAAAAGTTGCTTTGAAGTTTAAGTTATTAAGAGTAATATGAAATTTCGAAAAATCCTTAAATAGCAAAGTACTAGGACTCAATTTCACTGTAATTGGATGCTTAAAATGAATAAATTAAAAAAGTTTTTTATTTTTGTTTTGATCAAATAATTTTTAGATTTTTTTTATTGATGATCACAGAAAATAAAAGATTATTAAAGTTAAAAAAAATGTTTAAAATTGATGTCTATAGATATACATAATTTGATTTTTTTTTTGGCAATAGAAAATAGAAAAGAAAAAAAAATTTCTAAACTTTTGCAATATACTGCATTTAGCCTGGAATTTTTTAATCCTGGAATAATTATTAGTTTTATTAAAAGAAAAAAAATATATAATAATATGAGATTAAAAAGCAAAATTTTGATTAAAAGATATTTTAAATTAGGAAATGATTGATCAAAAATCACATTTAAATTTTTTAATATTAACTTTAGAAAATTTAAGAATTTAATTATATAGTATAATAATAATAATTCAATCAATTAAATTCAAAACTGGAAGGGATTTTATTTAAAACTTGAGGGAAATAATTTTAATTTCAAATAAAACTGATTAAAATTCAAAAATCAAAAACAAAAAAAAACTAAATTTATGTGTATATATTTACATATATATATATATGTGAATCAAATAGTTTTAAAAAATATTCAATATGGCGAATATTGTTTAGTTTTCTAGGTAATTTAATACATTAAGATCAGCTGATGCTTGAAACAAATAGAAAAATAAAAAATTGTTTATAAACAAAACAATTGAGCTCATGCTGGGAAGAGCTGTCAACAAAAAGCTCATTTGAGAGAGAAAGAGAGAGAAAGAGTTATTGATTTTTAATAAAAGGAAATAAAAGTAAAAACATGAAAATCGATAAAATAAACACAACAAAAACCATTGGTATTTTCATTCAATCATTTTTGTTTTTCTAAAATCTAAACATTTTTATTACTATTTTTTTTTCTAATATTTTTCTAAATAAATCTACAAATCAATACTTCTAAGATCAAACATTTATCACCTGTTTTGAATTTATTATAAATCATTTTTTTGCTAGGCCTAAAAGGTCGAGTTTTATTACTAGCTAATTATTTATTAAATTAATTAATCATACTATTACTAATTGTAGTAGTAGTAGTAGTAGTAGTAGTAGTAGTAGTACTATTAGTAGTATTAGTTGTAGTACGGGTGTTTAATATAAAGTTTAAATAAACATCATCAAAAAGGTCAGAAATAGTTTTTTTTTTTTATTTTCAATTTTATTATTGTATTTCAAATACTATCAAAACAAGACTTGAAATTTTTCTTTATTCATCTTCAACTGAGGAGGATTATATTTCAACTGTTTTTTTTTTTATTTTTTATTTTTCTCTTTTTTTTAAATTAATCATAATTTCAATTTTGATATATTTTTTTGCTTCATGCATAAAACATAAAACTAATTTATATTATAATTAATTAAGCCAAAAATGAATAAAAGATGGAAGAAATATTGAAAAAAAAAAAAATTGAAATATTAAAAACACATTTTAAAAAAAATATAAAAAAAAAATTAATAACCCAACCGCCCGTCTCCATTTTAGTTCAAAAAGCTCAAAAATTTGTTCTTTTATGATAAATTAAAAAAAATTTTTGTTTTTTTTTTTTTTTCATTTTTTTCTAGAAAATATTTTTTTAATAATAAAATAAAAAATTTCAAAAATGGAAGTTGTTGAGCATAGTTGTGGTCCGACCGAGACCGAACTCCAAGACGACTCGGTCCATTTGTTTATAGTAGCTAGTCAAACGAGCTCTCCAGAAGATGCTAAATATGTGCTTAATTTGATTAATTCAAGTGATTTAATTTTTTCTATGCTTTGCTTGCTTTACTTTTTCTAGGCTTAACATTAAACACTTTTTAAGGTCTTAACCAAATTGGAGAAAATGTTCTAAGTCATAAAGACGAGATTGTGAATGCTGTTAGCTCTCATCAATTCGATACATCGAATTTAATTGACCAAAACCTAAACGTTTGTTACTCGAATGAGAAAAACTTTGAATTTGAATTTTTGGTAAATACAACTCGACAACAGTTTAAGCAATCTTTTAAACAATTTCTAACATCGAGATCAAAATCTAAATACTTTATAAATGCTACACATGATCACAATTCTAATTGTGATTTAAATTTAAATGATTCTCTATTCACCATAGACGATATTCAGCTTTTATTCAAAGAATTTGAATCGTTGCTAAAAAGAGACACTTTTAAATTGCAGTTTTATTTAGCACAACTAAAACAAAATTGGAAATTATTCGAAAAATTGAATCCATTCACTCAAATGGTTCAAATACAAACACCAGAAACATTAAACTATAATTACTCAGATTTGTTGCAAAAATATTTTAATCAGGCACCGGTCGAGAGCTTTATGTCTCAATCGCCGTGCACTGGCACTTTGAAAATAACCAGACCATGTTTGTACATATTCCCGGCTAGTCAAGGCGATTCGGCCTATTTTACCATTAATGGTTACTCGATGTTAATCAACGGAGGCTACGACCGGCTCAGACCATGCTTCTGGAAGTTTGTAAACATGTTGCAACAAATCGACTCGGTCCTAATTACACACACTGATTCAGACTCACTTGGAGGTTTAACATCATTTTTCCAGAAAAAAACCTCTAATCCAGAATTAAAGCCATCAGTTTTGAGCATTTTGGCAAACTTGGTACCATCTCATCACAATACATTATCAAATAAAGATTTAACATCCTCGCCAGCCAAACAAGCAGTAAGCTTAATAACTCAAGAATTGAGTCAATCCAATCAGCTAAAAAGTGATGTAGATTTAATCCATGATGCAATTGAAAGACTTAAAATTAAATTACAACCTTTGGTTAAACATACAGATAATTTATTGGTTAATCAGAAATTAAACGGATTGAATAAATACGAACATTTGAATTTGTATTTCAAGCTAGGACATGGTAGTTTGGATTTATTCGTTTTGAGCCCTTCAATTAACTCGGCTGAACTTAAAGACTATTGCCAGCAACAAGCATTCAATTTGACCAAGAGTCAAAAGTCTCATTTGATGATCAATCAGGTTTATAGAAACTTGCCCATGTCTCATTTATCTTCAGCTGTAGTTTTGTTAACTTGGTCCCCTAGCTATAACCCACGTAATCAGGCTGATAACAGCGTTCTAAGACTCTTGTTCACCGGCAACGTACCACAGCACGTGCTCTTCCATTCTTTGGATAAATTAAAAGATTTCGATTTGTTAACACAACCAGTTTATAAAGTAAAACCAAGCGAAAATGTTAATCCTTTGAGTAGTCTTATTAAAAAGCCAGTCAATCTTCAGCTTAATAAAGAAAATGGATCGAGTTTGAATGGATCTAATCAAGCTAAACCTGTTAGTCAAACAAAACCGAATGGAACTAGTCATAATGAAAGCATAATAAGCCAGCAACCGGCTACTAAGCCAGTTAATGGCAATAACAATTCAGCTCAACGAAATACCACTACTGTTGCAGCAAAACCACCGAAGAGCGCTAATGGTGAAGCAAAAAAAGTAGATGTTAAAAAACCTACTAATCAACATGATACTTCGTTTAGTAAACAAAAAAAATCTGAAGAGAGTAAAGAAGAACCGGAAAAGGTTGAAAAAAAAACCAACACTCGAGTCTCAGTATCTAAAACTGCCGAGAAACCAGCTGTACGCGCTTCGGCATCTGATACAAATACTACAGTAGTTGCTAGTACTTCTCGCGCTTCACTCTCAACTAGCAAAATAACCGAGTCCAAACCACCAGTTTCTAAAGCTGTTCCCAAACCAGCTAGTTCTGCTAAACCGCCAAGTGGAAATAATACTCAAACAAAAAAACCTGTCAATTCTTCTAAAACTGCTCCAATAGCAACCAAAAAAGATGCCAAACAAACAACAAAAACATTAAGCTTATCGATTGAACAAGGAACTAATAACACTAATAGTTCTACTACTAGTGCTACAACTCCAGTTGTTTCTCAAACTACCGAAACTCAGCTTGTTCAAGAGACTGTTCAAGAAAGTGTTGAGGTGCAAGAAAATGTTGAGGTTCATGAAAATGTCGAAGTTAAATTGGAGACTGAAAATGTTGAACAACAATTAGTACAAGAACATGTAGAACAAGAAATAGAGCATATTCAACACGTAGAAGTTGAAGTTGTTGAACAAGTAATGGAACAAGAAGTAGTCGAACCAGAACCGGTTAAACAATCTACACAAGAAGCTGAAGTCGAATTGGTAGAACAAGTAGAGCATGTTCAAGAAGAGGTTCAAAATGGACACGAAGAAGAACATGAAGAGCATGAAGTAGAACAAGCAGAACATGAAGAAGTAGAACAACAAGAAGTTGTTGAGCAAGAACAAGAACAAGAGCAAGAGCAAGAAGAAGAGTTGAATAATCTCGAAGCAGAAAATCATCAATACACAAATGAATCTCCAAACTTAAGCCCAGTCAAAAAAGATTTTATATCCTTAAATGGTTGTTCACAAAATATTGTCGAAGAAACAGGAATACCAGTTAGCGAAGAACAAATAGTTCTTAATGAAGAAATAAACCAAAACGAACTAGAAATAGTTTCAGGTAATCTAAACGGAGCTTCAGAAGCAAACAATTATCGCAATGATGATGTTATGACTCGTAGTTTTATCGAAGATGCTTCAGATCCAAAATCGAATCCATTCAATTCAGACCAAGTATTAACAAATGGTAAAAATTTGGACGAAAGTTGTGATTTGAATAGAACTCATGAGCTATTCGAAGGCGAAGAGTCTAATACACAAGAATCAGTTAATGAACCTGAGCAAGATAAATTAGTAAATGGCTTGAACGGCTTGAAACTAGTTGATGCTAATTCGGAAACACCGAAGCCACCACCAGAATGGGATTTATTAGAATTGCCGGCACCAGTTAATCCAAATGATGTAGATAAAAAGACAACTCCAAATGGCAAGCAAAAACAACCTGGTTCGCCTGGTAACCAAAATTCAGAACAATTAAAATCAGTTTCTAAAAGCCAAGTTCAAACTCATAAACAAGTCAAATCAGGTCCAATAAATCCAGTTTATGTTGAACTAAGCTATATTCCAGCGCATGGTAATGGATTCTATTGTGACGCAGAATTTTTTAAAAGAGTCAGAGCCAGACATTATGTCTTATCAGCTCTGGAACCAAGCGAGGCAGTTTTGAATGCTTTAGTAGAAGGAAAAGAGACTTGGGAAGATAAGAATTTACAAGTTTCAGTAATACCTAGTTATGAATCTGAATCGATGAGAATTTGGTATGCTCAGAATGAGGAAAGACTAGCTAGACTCAAGATTGACATTTTACCAGCTGCTAACTATGCCACCATCACCATGGACGAAAACCCAGACTTGAGTTGTCATGTCTATAAACTTGAATTTTGAAAAAAATTAAAAAGACTAATTTTTATATTTTATTATTTTTTTTTAAACCGATTTCCAATTAGAGCTAAGTCATTTAGGAATTTTTTTTTTTAATTTTGATGTGACCATTTAGTAAGTTAAACAAAAAAGGATAAATTAAAAAAAAAATTATTTAGAAATTTTATATTTTTGGTGTTTTATTAGTAATATTGACTTGATTAATTATAAAATAATTAATTAATTGATTTAATTAAAAAAATTTAAATTTAATAATAAAATTATTTTAAAAAATAAAATTTAAACAAAAAAAAAAATAATTAAAAAAAAAATTTTCAAAATTTATAATCGCATTTTTATTACATTTAAATTTAAATGATTTATATTTGATTTATATTTAGTAGATTTTTTTTTAATTTAAAAAATAAAAATTTAATAAAATTTCTAATTAAATTTAAACAAAACTCTTAATTTTTAATTTATAAACATAAAAAACTCTAATAATATTAAATTATTAAGCTAAAACCTAGAGTTTATTTAATGGTAAATATCCATCGTCTTCTTAATGTTAATCTGACTTGTAACCCGCAGTGGTATTGTTTAATTAGATTCTAATTAGACTAGATTCTTTAATTGACATTCTTAAGACCATTTCTAAACTTTGGTAAGCTTTAAATGTGAGTAAAAACATTTTTGAATGAAAAAAGACTAAAACAAAAACAAGTAATTTCAAATGTTCTATACTAACACTTAAAAAAAATAAATTTTTTTTTTTTAATATAATTTCAAAACGTTTTGAAAATTCTAAACACATTGATTTGAAAAAATACCAAATATTGTTGAAATGAATGAGATTGACCAAGATCTATATAGCCGTCAAATATACGTGCTGGGAAACCAGGCGATGTTGAAATTGACCAAATCAAAAATACTCTTGTACGGTCTTGGAGGTCTTGGAATTGAAATAGCCAAGAATTTAGTCCTAGCCGGAGTTGGTTCATTAACTATTATTGACAACAAAATTTGCGCTCCATCCGATCTCGGCTCTCAATTTTTTATCAACCAAAATCACATAGATTCTAAGCTAATTCGATCTCGAGCTTGTCTCGAAGACCTAAAAAATCTAAATCCTTATGTAAATTTAGACTATTTGGAATTAGAATTGGAATCAATTGATTCAGATTTGCTAAAAAACTTTAACTGTTTAATTATTAGTGATTTAGTTGAGACTGAAGTATCAGTTAAAATAAACCGATTATGTAGAGAAAATGGAATTAATTTTTTACTCACCAATTGTGTTGGTTTGTTTGGGTTTAGCTTTACTGACTTTGGAGATAAATTCGAAGTTCTGGACCCGGATGGCGAAGAATACAAAGACTTTTTCATATCTAAAATAACTCGAGTCGATTGTGGTCTAGTATTTGAAACATTGGATCAGCATGCTCATAATTTAGAACAAGATGATTTGATCAAAATAACCGAAATAGAAGGTCTACAAGAGCTAAATAACCAAATCATCAAAATAGACAAAATTTTAAACTCATTTAAATTTCAAGTTAACATAAACCCGTCCGGTGTTTATACCAGAGGTGGTGTTTTTCGAAAAATAAAAAAAAATTTAAATATTTCCTTTTCTAGTCTTGAATCGCAATTGAACAATCCGGATTTAGTTTTAACCGACTTTAACGAAACAAAATACTTTAATCCTTATCTAAATCATATTCTTTTTAAATCATACTCTTTCAGACATTCATCATACGAGGCCTATTTAGACCGAGTTTTAGAAGAGTTTCGATCAAGTTTGTTTATAACTGAGAAAGAAATTTTAGAGAAAAATTTAAAAAGTTTAAGTAAAACTTTTTACGACTCTGTTAATTCAAACTATTCGCCGTATTCTTCCATATTCGGCGGTCTAGTAGCCCAAGAAGTTTTAAAATCAATCACAAATAAATTTATTCCAATAAAACAATTCATTTATTTAGATTCTGCTGCTGAGCTTTATGAGTCTGATTCGAATTGGATTTTAAAACAAGATGGTTTTGATGAATTAAGAAAATGTTTCGGTGGAGATTCGACTCTAAATAAGTTGTTAAAAACTCGGCTTTTTATGGTTGGATGTGGCGCTATTGGGTGCGAAATGCTCAAAAATTATGCCCAATTAGGCATCGGATGCAATTCGGGTCTAATAACAATCACAGACAATGATTTAATCGAAAAATCGAATCTGAACCGACAATTTTTATTTAGACAAAAAGACATTCAAAGACCAAAATCACAAGTAGCAGCTGAGGCTGTTAGAAAAATAAATTCTAAAATGAATATAAAAGTTTTTGAGCATAAAATTTGTCCCCAAACTGAACTGGATGTATTTACGGACAAGTTCTTTTTGCAACAAGATGTGTGTGTAAATGCTTTGGATAATTTGGAAGCGAGGCGATATATGGACTCGAGATGTGTTTCAAATCATAAAGCACTATTAGAATCAGGTACTCTGGCTGCCAAAGGACATGTACAAGTTATTTTACCGCATCTAACCGAGTCGTATAATTCACAAAAGGATCCAAATGATTCTGAATCAGATATACCATATTGCACCCTGAAGTCTTTTCCTTCCAACATAGAGCACTGTATTCAATGGTCACGTGACAAGTTTGAGAGTATATTCAAAATAAAACCAGCTTTGTTGAAAAAATTTTTAAACACTAACTGCGACTTAGAACATACAATTTCGCGTTTACGCTCTGACGAAAGCTTAATAATCGAAGATTGTTATAAATGTGCCAAATTTTTAAAAAATTATTGTTTTGATTGGGAACAGTGTTTAATATTAGCAAGACACAAATTTGAAAAGTACTTTTCAAACAAAGCAAAAGATATTTTGAATATATATCCAAATGACCATTTGATGAGTGATGGTACACCATTTTGGAAGTTACCTAAAAGACAGCCGGGTCCAGTTAAATTCGATACTGAGAACAAATTACATTATGAGTTTGTGTTAAGCTTAGCAAGACTATTATCAGAAGTATTCGGTCTTGAAGACATAAAACTACAAAACACAAATGTAAATATGGAAATATTGAAACAAGCAGAAAGCAAAGTGCCTGATTGGAGACCAAGAAAGAAACATATTGAAACGGACGAGTCAAAAAAGAAGTCTGATTTAGACACAAACTCAAAAGATATGGACAATGCGAAATGTGCTGATTTGTTGGAAAGCTTTTTGAAAAATTTAAAAAATTATAATTTAAATCAAGCCGAGTTAAGAATTAGCACCTTGGATTTCGAAAAAGACAATGACAAAAATGGACATGTAGATTTTATTTATGCTAGTTCGAATCTAAGAGCTAGCATGTATTCGATCGAAAATTCTGATAAACTATTTGTTAAAAAAATAGCCGGTAAAATAGTGCCTGCCATAGCGACAACCACGTCTTGTATAGCTGGCTTTGCGACACTGGAATTGATAAAAATAATACAGAATGATGGGAAAGTGGAGAAATTTAGGAACACTTTTTTAAATTTAGCAATATCGTTTTTTCTATTTTCAGAGCCAGGTTCTTGTCAAAAAGTTAAAATAACTGATGGATGTTATGTTTCGTTGTGGGATAAGTGGTCTATAAAAGGCAATGAAAGTTTCACTTTGAAGCAATTTATAGAACAAGTCAAACAAAAGTATAAATTGACAGTATCAGGTAATTAGTATTATTATTATTATAAATTAAAGATCAATTAAAATACAATAAAAATTTATTTATAAAAGGTGTTATGTTTGGATCTAAATCGATTTATTTACCAGTAATGCCTACACATGCGAAACGCTTGAATGAAAAAATGATAAAATTGCTCAAAGGAGTAACTAATTTAGCAGCATTAGGAAAATCAGCAGAGAATTACTCAGACTTATATTTAACTTATGAAGAATGTGATAACGATACGGAAAATAGGGATAAGAATAATCTATGTCCACCGATAAGATATTACTTTTCATGAATTAAAAAAACTTTTTTAGACGTTTAAATCAATATAATAAAATAAGTTTTATAATTTTTTAAAATAATAAATATATTTTTTTAAAATTGAAATCTATTCAAATTTTTACTTTTAGCTTATAAATTATCAAGATAAAATTTAGAAATTTAAAATTTTTAGATAAATTAATGTATTCATTTAGAATGAAGCTTCACTGGTGTATTAAATTATTCATCTACTACAAAAAAAGAATTAAAATTTTTTTTACGTATTAGGTAAATTTATTTTTGGTGATCATAATGTTCAAAAAATAATATTGCTTCAATTGTTCACAATTTATGTGATCAAGTGGTCACATTTTAAGAGAGACCCAAAAATTAATAACCTCTTAATTGTACATTCTTCAATACAATTTGTAACTTAATTGGCTTTACGTAAAAATGGTTATTTGGTCAGTTCATCTTAAAGAAGTATTTGCATGGAAATAAATTATAGTAAATTTGATTTTTAAAAGAATTTTATTCACTAATAACAAATTAGAAGAAATCTTAAATAAAAAGACTCAATAAAATATTCAATATTAATTTATTTGTAATTTATTATCTTTTTAATTAGTTTTATTCTCTAAAAATATTATAAATCCATGAAAAATAATAAACATATTAAACTTGATATTTTAATAAAAGAGAAGAAACTGTATCTACTTAAAGAAAAGTTTGGTTCATTTGTTGTTTGATATGAAGGCTTAGATGACATTGTAAGATGGAAGCTATCTTTTAAGTTTCCTATATAGACATTAAATTTTCCAGTTTCAGCAATTCTTCTATTGTTTTGATTGATAAATGTAAAATCATTAATATCTAAATTAAATATTATTGTTTTAGACTCTCCTCTCATTAAATTAACTTTGGTGAATCGTTTGACTTGTTTTATTGGTCTGGTAACACTTCCAAATTCGTCATTCAAGTACAATATAATTGTTTCTTTACCATCCATATTACCAGTGTTTTTAACTTGAACTTTGATTGTTAAAGTTTCGGTATCAGTTATTAATTTAGGACTTATCTCTAGTGAAGAATATGTGAAATTTGTAAATGAAAGACCATGTCCGAAAGGAAACAAGTTGTAAACCAAGTTTACATCAAAAACTTCTAATGGCTTATGATCATATGTTGAAATCCCGTTTGGATCAATAGGATAAGTAATTGGTAATCGTCCATTTGGATTATATTTTCCAAATAAAATTTCAGCAATAGCTTCTCCCCCTCTTTCTCCTTAATTGAGATATTTAAAATTTTACTTTTTTTAATGAAATAATTAAGTTATTGATTTAAACCAACCTGGTAAAAAACCTATTAATAATGCATCAGATTTTGATGCAATATCGGTTATAATTCTAGGCCGGCCTCCAATATAAATCACAATAACTGGCTTTTCTATTTCAAAAAGAGTTGTAGCTAATTTATTTTGTGATTCGCTTATCATCAAATTATTAATATTTCCAAAAGTTTCAATGTAACTATCTTCACCTATACAAAGTATTATATAGTCTGCATCTTTAGCTTTTTCAATAGTTTGATTTAAATTTGTGACATGAGTAAAATTTGCTCCTTCAGAAAAATCAACATTCGAATAATGAAGTTTTATAGATTCAAATATTGTTAATTTTTTTCTTCCAAAGTTTTGAAAATATTCCTCAGTTTCACCACCCCAAGTGTATGACCATCCGCCATTTAGAATTCTTAAAATATTTGCCGAAGGGCCAGTGATTAAAATTTTAGAATTAGAATTGACTGCTAGAGGAAGAATATTATTTTCATTTTTTGCCAAAATAATCGACTCCTTAGCTGCTTCTAAGTTAAAATTAATTGATTCTACAGAGCCTATATGTTTCAAATCTTCTTCTACAGGATAAGGATTTCTAAATAAACCTAGATTATTTTTAACATTCAATATTCTTTTCACTGCATCATTAACTCTTTCCAAAAATTTAGGATCTTTACGAGTTAGATTTACACAATGATGATAAAAGCTAAAATCAAAAGGAACCATTGACATGTCTAAGCCTGCCATCACTGCAATTCTTACTGCTTCTTCTGGACTTTCGGCTAATTTATCTCTGGAATGAAGTCTAACAATATCTTCCCAATCTGATACAACAAAGCCATCAAATTTAAGCTCACCTTTTAAAATATCAGTAATATAATATTTATTTGCATGCCCTGGTATTCCATTAACTTCTGCAGAATTTATCATAACTGTTGGAGAACCAGCTAGTATTCCTTTTTCAAAAGGAGGTAAAAATACTTCTCTCAAAAGATTTTCAGGAATATAAGCTACTGTTCGATCTCGACCGTTGAATGGAAAACTATAACCTATATAATGTTTCAAGCAAGTTGCAGTTTTGCTACGATTACTTAAATCATCGCCCTGAGATCCTTTTATATAATATTCGCCCATTTTTGAAGCCAAATGTACATCCTCTCCATAAGTCTCAAATAATCTTTTAAAAATAAGTTTTTAAAATTATCTAATGATTAAAAAGATAAATTACCGTGGCCATAATACTTGTCGACCCATATCCAAAACTGGGTTGAAATTCCATGGTATACCTGTAGCTCTTGTTTCCAGAGATGTAATTTCCCCGACACGATATGCAATGTCAACATTAAAGGTGGCTGCCATAGCTAAAGGCTGAGGAAATAAAACCGACTCTTCAATATAATTTGCTCCATGAATGGAATCTATGCCATATATATTAGGAATTTTTAAAGTTTGATTTAAGGACAATTCTTGAATTGATTTTATAATTTTTTGCCATGTCTTAGCTTTCTGAGCCACATTATAAGGTGTGTTTAAAATTGATCCAACTTTTATATCTCTTACCGCTATTAAAAGCTTATCAAAATCGATAGGATTCTCATCTGGATCTATTGGTTTTGGATCTTTTTGAATAACATCAAACGTTACTTGTGTCATTTGGCCACATTTATCTTCATTAGACATTTTTTTAATAAGACTTGCAATTTCATTATTTTGCGTATTACAAAAGCCTAAAAAAATAATGTAAGTTAAAATTTTAAAATAATCATTCATTTTAAAAATTTTCATTTTTCCTTAAAAAGTTTTAAATTTAATAATATCTTAATATAAATAGTTGATTTTATCTACAAAAAGGTAAATATTGGTTTATAAAAAGTTTATAAAAATTTTATTATTTAAAAGGCTGAATAAGAAAATTTTAATTTATCATTTTGTTTTATTTGTTTGAAAATTTAAAAAAAAAAGATAAAAAAAATAAAAAATTGATTAAAGCCATTATTATATTGTATAACTTTAGACTTTTTAAAATAAAATTTAAGTTAAATTTTTTTAATTTCTAGGTAATTAGTAGAATTAGACTCGAGCTAATATTTAAAGTTATTCGATTAGACAAATATAAATTTAAAGTGTATTTCAATAGACTCTATTTTAAAATTCATTATTAACATATCTTCAGCATTTAAGATTTAGACTACAAGGTTTAACATTCCTTTTAAGTAAAGTTATTAATCTTGCCTTGAAAAGTAACAAATAAATTCACGAATTTTGGTGAATAAGTAGAGGTATAGACCTTTTCTAATTATAGAATTACAATTAAAAAAAATTTATTTTAAAATAATAAATATACATTTTTAAAATCGAAATTGAATTTTTGTTTTTAAATAGATTTTTAAAATTTTCATGTTTGTTTTATTTGATAAGCTTAAAAGCAATCAAGAAAAAATTTATTATTTTTAGATAAGTTAATTTATTAATTTAATATGAAGCGTCAGTGGTGTAGCGGTTATCATTGTTGCCTTCCAAGCAGCAGATCCGGGTTCGACTCCCGGCTGACGCATAATTTTATTTTACCAAAAAATAGTTTCTTTTTCTTTTTATTTTTAATTAATTTTATAATTTTGACTCAGATTTATTTCAATGAAAACTAAATTTTTTAGTAGAGAAAAATCAAGTTAATAAGATAGAGATAATTATTTATTGTTCAAATAAAATATTTTTAGAAAATTTCAAATTTTTATGACATTAAGATAAAGAAAATTGTAAATTGCTTATAGTTTTAAGTATAATTTTATTTAAATAGTGAAATAATTTAAAGACAATTGAAAATTTTGTAATGATGATTTATGATATAATTTTTTTCTATTTGTGGCTAAAATGTATGATCCTCCTACTCTTACCCGGGCTTGGGACCGGCAGTGGCGTAATTAGTGGCTTTTTTAGAATATTTTTTATTTTTTATTATGACATCTAGGTAAATAGTAACTTTGAGATAACTCATTTTGTATATAATTGTGAATAAGAACAAAATCTAATCAGCTAATAATTTTATAGCAAAATAAAAACAAAATATTAATTGTTCACTTACATAAATTACATTTTTATATTAATAAAAAAAGCTTTTAAAAATTTAGATATTTTATAAAATTTATTTAAAGAAAAATAAAAAATATAATTTTAACACAGGTATTAACGCATTTATGGCAAAAGTATGGTTTTAAATTAAGATATGAATTTAAATTAAGAAATTAAAAAATCAATTTTTTAAATTTGCTATTGAAAAATTTTAATTTTATAAATATCCAAGCAATAAAAATGTTTTTAGATAAATTTTTAATTTTTTAGATAAATATAATTAAATCTTGAATAAATTATATTGGTTAATTTTACACTTAATAAATAGCATTCACTTTGATTGAGATCAAGCCAAACCATTTCACAATTTATATCCAAAGAGCACATTCTTAAGCAAATGAGTTTTTTATTTGTATCTAATTTTTTAATTAAATATTGTTCAGATAAATCTCTTAATTGATAATTCATTTTGATTTGATATTTAATAGCAATATAATTAGGAAGAATATTGGGAAAAATTACCAATTCTGAAGAATTTGTTTGCAAAGCTTATAAAGTTATTTTATGTAAAAAATTTAGAAGTTAAAAAAAAATATTCTTATTATAAATACTTGAAAGTGATTTTATAGCATATATTGGGTTAGAATAAATGCTACTATTATACAATATTAAACCTGTTGTCAAATTCCATAAATTAAAAGTTTTATCACTCGATCCGCTTATTAAAATATCATCTGATAATAAATCTAGACTAAGTATAGTACTTTTATGTGCATATATATTATTTACTATAACATTAGAAGCAATCTCTCTTATTTGTATATTTCCAGCATCGTCACCACAAGCTAAATAACCATTCGATAAAAATTTTAAACTAGATACTTCATTCTCATATTGAATTGCTTTAATATAATTTAAATTTGAATCAAAAATTCTAATATTAAAATCTAAACATGCTGTTATGATATAATAATTTTTAAATATTTCAAGTGCTATAATACCTGATTCCGAATTTTTAAATTTATTGGTGTCAAAATTTAAAATATTCCTTCTAAGAATTACGCCACCAATTCCTGAACTAATTATAAACTGCTGTTTTTTCAATAATTTTAATCCTGTAACCATCAAATGAGCTTGAATTTTTTTTAAAAAACTAAATTCAGGTATTTTCCAAAAAAAAATTGATCCATCTGTAGAACCAGAAGCAAATATTGTTTCATTAATTGACAAAATGTGTTTGATGTTAAGTATTCCATGTTTAAAATTAATTAATGTTTCTCCATTTGTTATATTCCATATGTAAATAGTTCCATTGACACCTCCAGTTGCAATCAATTCATCTGATAATTTTTCTATACTATAAATTACTTCATCATGTCCATTTAATGTTAAAATTTTGTTTTTATATTCGTAAATTTCACTTTTATCTTTTAATCCAATTACAAATTCTTTATTTTTTATTAATCAAAAGAATTTAAATTTAAAATATTTTTGTTATATTTTAAAGAGTATACTTTGTGTTTTAATTTTAATTATTAGATAATTGATTAATATGAGATAAATTAAGCTTGACATTTTGAAAATTATTTTACATTACTTTTGAAATTTTTGTTTAGGATATTTACAAAAGCTGCTTTAAATAGATTCAAGACTATATAGAATAATAATTTTATTTATATTTGTAATAGAATTAAATTTAAAAAAAATCTTATAAATTATTTATTTCTTGCAAAACAAGAAAAATTAATATTTTTTTTAATTCTAAAGATTGCTAAAAAATGAATTTTTTATTAAGTTTGTCTAATAATTTTAGAAATGTTTTCTTGTGTTTACTTTTTAGCGTATAAATAATTAAAATCTTTTCTTATAACTTTAAAATTTTTCAATTAAAAAAAATTGATTTTGAAAAAAAATAAAATAAATTGATTGAAAAGCATATTGACAAAATTTTTTATCAACTTTTATCACAATAATAAGCTAAAAAAGCCAAATTTTTTTAATTAATTATAATCAATTATCATACCATTTTTACAACAATTAATTTCTTACTACTTGATATATTCTAAACAAATACATTCCCATGAACATCTTCAGTTGGGATCAATTCAATTGATAATTATTTCAAATTCTATTTATAACAAGTTCTAGATAAGGGTAGATAACCAAGTATAAACTTGTGTTCATCTTGATAAAATCTATCAGAACATATGATCTTATGAAATTCAACTTTTTTCTATAAAAAATTAAAAAAATTGTTATAGCATGTTTTCGATGGGAAGTTTTCCAATAGAAAAAAAATTAAATTCAACTTTATTTCTAAGAGTAGCAGGCAAAAGAATACGGTAATAAAAAAAGAAATGAAATATTTTTATTTAGGAAAATCTTGAAATAATGCCATTAAAAAAATTTCTTATTTTCTTTGGTATGTTGAGTTTTCTTTTTTCACCGATTTGAATATCTTTTCTTTAGCAAATGAAGCTGATTTTAATCTACAGTAAAATCTAAAACTAACTTGTTTTCTCCTTGTGCATTAGTGAATGATGCGGTATCACATAAAGAAACATTGAATATTTAATAACCATATTAATCGCATAACTGAGAAAAAATTAGATAAACTCTAGCATGTTCCAGGGGTGTTCATTTCAAAGCTGCTTTTTTTGATACTTTTTATGAGCTTAAAAATGAATGTTAATTTTAAAATAAAAACTTAATAAAATAAAAATTTATTAAAATCATTTAATTTATTTCCGTTTTTTTTCATATGAATAAACATTTTTGAAATTTATTTTGTTATTAACAGTTAATTTTCTTTTTAAAGATAAAAACACATTTTCAACACAAAAAAAATGGAAAAATCGATTTATAAAAGCACGTTTCTCGAATGGGTTGATTCAACCTCAGTACATGGTTTACCAAATTTTTTTCGAGTAAAATTCAAAAGCCTAAAAATAATATGGTTTATAAGCTTTTTGACTTCAACTTGTTTATGCTTTGTTTTAATCGCTTCATCAATTGCAAATTATCTCAATTTTGAAGTAACTACTAAAATTAGAATAATAGATAAAGGCTCTTTAATTTTTCCAACTGTGACAGTGTGCAATTCGAATTTATTCGTTACAAATATATCTTTTGAATATGTAAAGAAATATTTAATTGCAATTAATATTACCGATTTAGAAAATTCTAGTCTTTTAGAATCCTATTTTAAATCAGATATGAACCAATTATTTAAAAATTATATTTTTGTCAAATACTTGATGTCTTTAAATATTTATAAACAGAATCCAGAATCTGAAATTAAGAAAAATTTGGGTTATTCTTTTGATCAAATGTTTTTAGCTTGTATTTTTGGAACAATTGATTGCAATAAATCAGATTGGGTTCCTTATTATGATTTAAATTATGGTAATTGTTTTAAATTTAATTCTGGCTTTGATTCTAATGGTAATAAGATACCAATTAAAACTATAAATCAAACAGGTAAAATGTATGGTCTTATGTTGGAATTATTTGTCAAAGAGCCAGATATTCCATTAACCTTAAACACATATTCTGGAGCACATATATTTATTCATAATGAATCATTTATGCCTATTACATGGAATGGAATAGATGTTGAACCTGGAAAGTTAACCAATATAGCTTTACAAAGATATGAAATAACTCAATTAGAAACACCATATTCAGATTGTATAAAAAGTTTAGACTCAATAGATTCATTTGATTCTGATTTGTATAAAAAAACTATTAATTTTAACCCAAATAAAAAATATAGACAATCAGATTGTTTTGATTTATTTTTACAAGAAAGTACATTAAACAAATGTAAATGTCAAGAACCGATATCATTAATTAAAAACTCGACTGTAAGAATATGTGCGGGCCTTGGTGACTTATTATGTGGCTATAAAGTTTATTATGAAGCAATTAAAGACGATTATAAAATGAAAATCAAAGAAAAATGTCCGTTGGAATGTAACACAGTTAGTTATAGTTATAGCCAATCATATGGAAAGTATCCATCAAAATCATATGCTAATGATTTGGTTAAAAGTAAAAAAATAAAAAATTTGTTTGGAAATGAGAGTAAAATAAGTTTAGAAAACTTAAGAGAGAGTGTATTAGCTATTAATATTTATTATGAAGATTTAAAACAAACTGAAATAACAGAATCGCCTAGTATGAGTTGGGATATTCTAATTTCAGGTATTGGTGGTACTTTGGGTCTTTTTCTTGGTATGAGTTTTTTAAGTTTTGTAGAATTTTTAGAAATTGGTTTACATTTATTTTATATTAGAAATGATTCAAAAGTAGATTCTTTTAAATAAATTTTTTATTTTTTAGATTTTTTAAATTTTTTTGGACAATCGTCCTTATCAATAGGTTCAATAATTGAACCAAGTTTTGTTTTAATTTTAGGTTTTATAAGTTTTTTAAATTTAAAATCTGGATTCCATGTACGACCAATTGGCTGCGAAATTTTAGCCTCAAAGTCGTGCACACTTGAGAACTGATGAGGCAACTGACTAATTTGAAATTGTGCTATTTTAGTATCTTTTTTTTCACTAATGATCACATGCTTTAAATTTTGATCTTTTCGAATCATTTGTTCTTTATCTTCTTTTGTCTTGAGAACCTCGTTTGGTCTAATTATTAATTTTCGGAAATTTTTTTTACCTTTTCTTTTACCTCTTTTAAGCATCTTCTTTTTAGCTTCTTCTGGGTCTATACCTGCTCCTGCCCAGCCACCCCAACCTGGCATCGTCAAATCTATTGCTTTAACTTTTTCTCTCTCAACTACAGCATCTTTTTCAGCTTTAAACTCTTCAACTACATCATCATCTTCAAATGCTTCACTCAATGAGATTTTATTGTTTTTTGATATCTTTGCTCTATTATTATCTGACTCTAATTGTTTAAATTCAATATCTTTATCAATAGGTACTATATTTTTTGATTCAATTCTTTTCTCGTTTTTATCATCTATTTCAACCTCAATCGGTTTTGTAAAACTAGATTCTGGTGTTGTTATTATTTTTACTTCTGGTTTTTTCTTTTCTTTCGATTCGATGGGTGTTTCAGTATCACTTGCCTCGTCTTTGAGTATATGAACTACATCTTCAATATTTGATCGATCGATTTGTTCATCTAAATCAGACTCATCTGAATCTAAATTATCCAAATCTTTTTGGGCTTTCTCAATCTCTTTTCGGTCAGCGAACACACTTGGTTTTGAATATTCATCCATATTTTTCTCATCTTGAGACTCTTCTTTTTGATTATTTTTTTCACCGCCGACACCTTTCATCATTTTCAACCATGGATTGTTTCCTGATAAACTAGTGCCTAAATCAATTTTAACCTCATTTTCAGCTTCATTTTCTTCTACTTCTGAATCCACTTCCAATGGTTTTCTTTTTTTAGTTAGATTTTTTGAAATTTCTAATTGTTCTTGAACTTGATCGCGAGCATGTTCATTAAACTTTGAATATATAGCTTTTTGTTTTGCCCATTTAGAAGTGTTTTTGTGCTTGAGAGACATTCTCTCTTTGATACGATCTTTTTCCATTTGTTCAATTACTTCTTTAAACTTTACTGGATCTTCTTTCTCTACATTTTCCATTTCTTTCTTTTCCTCTTTCTGTTTTTCTTTTTTTAATATACGACGATAGCGTTTAGATTTAATATTCTTTAGTCTTTTGAATTTAGCCTCTTGATAAGACTGTAGAGCTCTTAATTTTAAAAACTCGGCTCTTTTTTGTTTCATCTCTTCCAAGCTTACTGACTGAAGTGCTTTGATTTCGGCTGGTGTCAACAATTTTTGATCTTTTAAATTATTTTCACTTGAACCCAAAAGTTGAGCTACTTCCTTTTCAAGTTCTGTCTCTGCTTTCCAGGTTTTGGAAAAATTTGATGCGCTCTGCATTGAATAATCTGGTTGTTTAAGTGGAAATACAAGTTGTTCACTCATCCTATTACGTTTTATAACCGGATCCCATTTAGAAATTTCTTTTTTATCTTCATTATAAGAAGCAATTCGTTCTGCTTTCTCCGATAAATATTTTGGAAGAGGTGTTTCTAAAACTTTAGTTCTCTTTTGTGCTTTTGAAAACAGCTTTTTTAAAACACCAGCCTCAGACACATCTTTTAAACTGTTCAATAGCTCATATGCTTTTATTTTTTGTACAGAGTTTGGATCATGTTTTGAAGTTATATTCACATCAAGTTCATTTTTAACTACTTCAGTTCTTAGCCTTTTACTTAAGAAATAATAAAAATTTAAAAAAATTGTTGAAAAAAGAAACAAGACTAAATATGAAATTAAAATTGATAGTTCTATTACAGTAAAGAAAAATTTATTTTTTAATTTTAGTTTCTAACCTTCGTTTTCCGTCTAAAGACTTAAGCTTTTCAATTAAATCATCGTCTCTTTGCTCATAATCAATTGGAAAATTCTCTTCTTCTTCATTAAGCACATCATTAACTAGAAATTCATTAGGTTTAATAAAATCTTCTTCTAGATTATATTCCAAGTTAATAAACTTTTTTTCTAATTCTTTATTTTTTTTAACCATTTTTTTATCTTTAGAAAATTTTCTAATTTTATTTTTTTCAAATAAATAAATCATTAAAAAAATTTAAAAAAGAATTTTATTTCTTTTCTTTTTATTTTCATTTTTTTTTTTATTAAATCAAAATCAAAATATTTTTTTCTGATAAAAAATTTATTTAAAAAGTTTTCAAAATTCGATTATATGTGAATAAGGTCCATTTGTCTCTGTTGAATAAACTTGTCTTATACCATAAGTTCCATGTTCTATTTTAGATCCAGAATCTCGCCATGCTTGATGTTCATTAGCAAATTTTTTGCAAAATTCAATAAACTTTCGATAAAACTCAGCGCCTTGATCTTTGCTTATGTTGTAGTGATACTGAAACATTTTACCTTTGATTCGACCTCCGAGTGTCGCTTGTGGTATTATTAACAAGTCTCCGGGAAGCTCCAATATAGACACATGTTTTGTTGCATCTGAGTCTGGCTCACTTAGCTTCGCATTTAGAACTGTTTTAGCTAACTTCTCAACATCTGATTCTTGAGCTTCTTTCATAAAGCAAACAAACAAAACAGCTCCTTTTTTGATCTTGGAAAAAATCCTCTCAATAAATCAAAAATAACAATTTTAAATAATATTCAAAATTTATTTCTACTTGAACAAATTCTTCTTCAGTGTTTGAATCTTTATCGGCCAATTTTGTATACAATTTTGCATTTAAGCATTGTTGTGCCAAACATTTTACTTTCATACTTGGTGATTCAGTTGAATTAGACATTATTAAGCATACATAAAAAATTATGCTTATTTCTTTAAATTTATACTTTTGTATTCAACTTTTAGACTAAATTCAATCCATTCTAATCAAATTTTTTTATTTTGTTTTTCTTTATCATGCTCTTTATTATTATTATTTTTTTTTAAATTCTTTATACTTAAAAACATGTCTTTATAAAAAAAAAATTTATTTATTTTTTTCCATTGCAAATATATTTATTTTGAAATATTTAGTCTTCGAATGAAAAAAAAAAAAAAACTTTATTAACTTAAATTTTATTTAAAAAAAAAAAAATGACTTTTTTGCTGTAAAATTGTTCAAGTTCCAAAAGCTAAAATAAAAATAGCGCTTAATTAATAAAATTTTCTATTAAAACGAAATATTTTCTCTATTTACAAACGGACTTTTTTCGCTCCAAAAAAAAAGCTTTGGTTCAAATTTGATTTTAAACAAAAAGGTTAAGGCTTTAACGAATTTAAATTTAAAATTATTTTAAAATATTATTGGTTTGACTATTATTCTTAAATATCATTTCTAAACACACATTTTAAATTTAAATTTAAAATAAGAAATAAAATTAAATTATTAAAATTAAATACAATGTCTAATGCAATACAAAATTCTAAATTACATAAATATGCCTACGAAGGCAAAAAATCTAAACTAAAACAATTTATTAAAGATGAGTTTGATCACAACCGTTTGAATATAAACATACTAGACCAGGATGGTAAAACAGCTTTGTATTATGCGTGTCTACGCGACAATAAAGATTGTGTAAAGTTACTGCTAGAAAATCATGCAAATCCAAACGAGTATAGTTAAACATTTAAAATATTTTAAAAGTTTATATTTTATCTATTTAAAAAAATAAATAAAATACTATTAAACAGGCGATGTAGCAATGACGAGACTGCTGTACATGCAGCTGCGGCAAATGGACACATAAAAATAATGCTTTTGCTTCTCGAGTACGGCGGTGACTTGAGATTACACGACAAACAAAATCGAACACCAAAAACATGGGCAATGCAACAACAGAATCCGACATTGAGACGTAAAATGTTGGCTTTTATTGAAGAGGCTCGAATGAATGCGCAAATGATACAAATAAAAAAAGTTGTACCCGAGTACATGATCACTCCAAAGTCAAGTGAAGACTTGGTAAATCCAGTCTCGGTAGGCTTCGGAATATTGTATAAAACAAACCATGAAATCGGAGTACCAATTGTTTTGCCAGCAGTAAAAGAAGAAGAAATGAGTCATGATTATTCAGGAGAGACGTTTTACAATGGTGCTTTTATGGTCTACGAGAGCATGAAATGGAAAGAAGCAAATCTAGTTACAGTCAAAAGACTACAATCTAATTTACTCGATGCTGGTCAATCGGATTATTTGATTGAAGAATTAAAATATTATAAAAAAATCAACCACTGTCCGAATATTTTATCTCTGATGGGTTTTTGTCAATGTGAAAATTCCGATAGTCTTATACTAATGTTTGAACGTATCCAATGCGGTTCGTTGTTTAGTATTCTGCACGAAAGAGAAATGACCAAATATCCGAAATTAAAATCTATTTGCCAAATAATGATGAATGTGTGCGATGCATTGATGTATTTACATCAACAGAACATTGTTCATTGTTACGTAAGCTCGCATAGTATAATGCTAACTAACTTTCATACTGCTAAACTGGCCAATTTGGAATATTGTGTGGAAAAAACTGAATTAACTAAACAAAAAAGATCAAAAATAATCGAAAATCAAATGTTAAATTGTGCTTACAATTGGCTAGCGCCAGAACTCATGCAGAACGAGCACCCATCTGAATTAAGCGACATGTATAGCTTCTGTGTAGTTATATGGGAATTGTTTAATGTTGAAATACCTTGGGCAGGGCTAAAATGGACCGAAATAAAACACGAACTATTAGTTCGAGGCAACTCGTTACCGGTAAACTTTGACAAAATTCCGATACCGTTCAGTCGTATTATAAAAGATGGATTTTCAGATCCAATCAAAAGAATGAATTTCGAAGAAGTCCGAAGTGCTTTAGAGAATCTAATGATATCAATTCATACACAACAAGTATCAAAGTCAAAAGTGAACCGTTTGTATGAGCGCAAAAAAGACTCGGATGTTAGTAAAATTAAAAACAATAGTTTTAGTGAAGGAATAGCAAGTATTAATGAAGTTGTTTCCAATGAGATGGAAACTCTAAACAGTATGGAAGAATTCGATAAATTTTCAGAATTATCTTCCGAAAGTTTCATTCATTGTGATGCTTATAAAGCCGAAATACACTTGACCAAAGGTAAATCGAAAAATATTGAAAAACCTAATAAAAAACTTCCTCCAACACCTCATAAGCAAACTCCTCCACTACCTTCGACTCTAATCACACCAAGTCCTACTCCCAATCCGAACATTAACAAGCGTATAGTCTCCAAATCAGTTGACTCTCCGAACCGCAAAAGTAGCACACCAACACAAAAATGCGACATTTTTGAAAAATTTTCAAAACAGTATTTCTTTATTTTGAACAAAAATCTAAAATAAAAACTTTTTTCTTAACTTTTTTTTTTAAATAATTCAAAGAGCTTTGTTTCAAGTGGACTTAAAAGAAGAAAAAAAAACTCCTATTGATTTGATGAGTAAAAATAAAACTAAAAATTTAACTCTACTAGAATCTATTTATTATTCTAATTTAATAACTAATTTGAATAATAAATCAAAATCAGTGAAACAACATGAAAAAAAAATTGATAGAGAAAATCCATTTCGGAACCATAAATTCGACGAGTTCTCCAATAATATCTCAAATCCGACTCCAGACGACAAAAAACGATACTTAACTAATCCATCAAAAGCAACAAAGTACTAAACAAACTAAATTGAAAAAAAAAAATAATAAAAAATTAAAATTAATTTTTTCATAGACTTGAACATATTGATCCAAAAACACCAATTCAAAAACTTAATTATTCAAATGTAAAATAATTAATTTAAAATTTTTAAAAATTTTTAATATATTTTCTTTAGTTATCTCAAGAAGATAATACAGCTGAAAAAACACCAGTAATGGAAAAGAGAATATTTAATCCGACACCACCACCTCCTCCTGCTCCTCAGCCACCTAGACCTATAAGTGAATTTAAAAAGTTTGAAATACATTTTCAATAATTTTTAATTGAAAAAATTAATTTATTTTATTTTGAAGCAATAGACAAATGATTATAGAAGAATTAAAACAAAAACAAGAACAAAGATATCAATCTTCTTCGGATTGTAACATGACAAAATCGGGTAGTTATAATCACTTGGCCGAGGAATTGAGATATCACTTGTTCGGAGTACAAGAACAAAATCGACCCCAAGTAAAGACTCAATTCACTCGGAGTCTATCAAGCAATCCACCAAATACTAAAAAGTCTTCTTCATTTACAATTATTCCGCATCAAGAGCACAAATCAAGACGACAAGCAGTAGGCTCTAGTTCTTTACAATCTAATGAATTTTTTGCCGGACATGGGTCTGTCAAGAGTCTTGTACAATCATACGAAGAGAATTCAGCAAAAGAAAAGAATGAATTAAATTCTAAAATAGAACAAATTAGACTGGAAAGATTAAAAGAGCTTTATTCAGCGGTTGAGCAGGGACGAAATTTGGATAAAAAAGAAGAAGAAACTGATAAAAAACAAGTTCAACAAAGCAAGTATTGCATTCAAAAAGAACTCTCGACAATATCGGAACGAACTGAACAATCTTGTTCATTTAATAATCAAAATCTAATAAACTCTACAATTGAATCTCCGATTGTAACAAACTTGAATTCAAACTCAAAAGCTACTACAGTCACAAAATCGATTAGGCATTTGAATCAGCAAAATTTTTTAGATTCTTCAACCGGTGCCAGTGGCGACGGTTTGTCAAAGAATCTTTCCAATTTGAATTCTTCAACACCCATTCAATTAAACAACCTGAACACAACCACAAGTAATGTTTCAATAAATTTTAATTCTACCAAAAAACAAGACAGTTCAGAGCAACTAATAAGCGAGAATGTTTTAAACATAAATCAAGCTAATTCGACCATTATAGCTATACAAAATTTAAAAAAACTTAATCAAAACGAATTTGTTAGTTACAAATACACTTTAGACAGAAAATATAAATATAGTTCACAATTAAATGAGGAAAGTAGCAATGACGAAGAGGAAGAAGACAGTTCGGAGAGTGAGAATGAAGCAAACTATACGCCCGAGGGTTTAATTCATATAGGACCACTTAAAGATAAATCTTCACTTAACAGTCCATTGCAAAACAAAACCATTAGTAATACAAACAATTATTCTAGTCAAGAAGACTTTCTCTCAAGCATACATGTAAATTTAAATTAAGAAAAATATTTTTTTTTCCTAAATTTTTTATTAGTATTTTTCAAGCCAGGTGAAACTTCGATTGAATGCAGCGAGAATGTTTATTTAAACGATTTCGATAAGCTTGCTTACGAAAGCAACCAAAAGATTAGCAAATTTTTGAACAAAAACAACTCGCCTGAAGCAGTAAGAATACCAGTTAATATAGAGCAAGCAACAACATCGAAACAAGTGAACAATAAAAATGTGAATTTTAACTCTAAAAAGAACAAATCTGAATCGAGTTCTTCGATTCCAGCAGCAATCAGTGTGCCTTCGTTGAATGAGTCTACTTCAATGGATTCAGCAGCAGGAGTGGACAATGCGGATAAGAATAAAAAAATTGCAAATGTTCGTATGGATAAGCATGTTATTGATACTACTAAATTTGTAGGTTATCAGTACAAGTTAGAGACTAGATCGAATGTATCCAATCAGTACCATATCAAAGGCTTGTTGACCAACGAGCAGACCGGTCATCAGCTCGTAGTAACCAACACTAAAGTTCAAACCCCAAAGATTTTAACCCGGGTGATAATTGATCAATAAATAATTTTTTTTTTCTTTTTGTTTTTCCCATTTAGTTTTTATTATTTTAAGATTTATTTATATAAAAATAAATATATATATATATATATATATATATAATTTTTTCCACTTATTATAGATTGTAAGATATTTAATTATACTTTTTATTATTTACTATTAATACCATTTAGGTAATAAAAATTATAAAAAAACAAAAAAATTCGAAATTTAATTAATTAAATTAAATCCAAATTCGAAAGAAAACTTGTTTTTAATAAAAATTTTAAATAAAATTTAAAAAAAAAAAAAATTTTTTTTTCTTGAATTTTGTTTTAATTGATTTTGGTAATATTTTTCATTATTTCTTTAGTAATGTTATGTGCTTTTTTAATATGTTTTAAAATAAGTTTTATGTCTTATGCGTGTTTTTCATTTTAAATGTGTTTCTCTTCTACACCCTTTTTTAAACAATTGAATCACAGACGTCTAGAAATATGATTCATTAAGTTCTTGAAAATAGTTATTTTAGATATTTTAACGTTACCTTGAATAACCATTAAGCTCAATATTTCGATGATTCAGCGCATGTTTCTAATAAATTTTAAGAGTTAAATTAAACAAATTTTATACGTAATACCTTTAAATTATTGCTTTAATTTAAATTGAAAAAAGTCAGTTTTAATATATTTTAATATATATTTTCATTAAAAGCTATGTCTAATGGTTAATTAAATTGCTAAAAATAACTAAAAATTCATAATTCATGATTTTCTCAAATTAATAATAATAAAAATGCTTGATCATTACACAAAAATTTTTAGTATAAATTCTAGCTAAAAAACACTATTTATTATATTCCAAAAAGAAATAATAAGATATTCCTTAAGTAATAAATAACTCTTTGAAAATGAATAAAATTTCTATTTTATTATTAAGTAATTTTAGAAAAAAGTGCTAAAGATTTGTCAAATAAATTAAATAAATTATTTTTTTTTAAAAAAAGCTTTGGCTATTATTGGTTTATCAGAATCAAAAGAAGGATCAAGAGGTAGAACTACTGCAGCACCAACACAATCATACAATCAACAATGTGATAATGTTTCATTGAAATGTTTGAAAAATGTAGAATTAAAATGTATTTCTGGTACTTGCCAATGTGAATCTTCAAAATATCAATGGAATGGTTCAGCATGTGTTAAAAAACCATTAACATACAATCAAGTTTGTAGAGATAATAGCAATAGCAATAGTAATAGTAATAGTGCTAGTTCTGAAAATGAAGTAGATAGATGTGATGCTTCTTTAGGTTTATCTTGTAATGTAGACACTGATTTGTGCTCGTAAATATTAAATTAAATTATTTCATTTTATAAATTATAAACATAAAAATAATTTATCTTAAAGATGCTCAGTTGCAGGTACTACTTGGGATTCAGTTCAAAACAAATGTGCTTAAATAGATTTATAAATTTTTTTATTTTATGTTTGAACAATATTTTTTATGTTTTAGCTAGTTTCATATTCTTTAAAATAATAATTATTCTTTGTTGCTAACTAAGAATTTTAATAATAAATATATTATCTAAATATTATTTTGTTTTTTTAAAAATATAATTTACAAATAAAAGAGGATAATTTCCAAAAGAACATTTTAACACTTGAGTTAATCTAACTATAATAATAAATATTTGAAAATGATCTTTTAATAGAATATTAAGGATTGTTTTTAAATATAAATAAGAAAACAAAATTATATAAAAAATATTCATCAAAATTAATTAATTAAATTAAATTAAATTAAATAAATTAAAATTCATTTTAAAAATGTTGAAGGCTTTAAGCTTATTATTATTAGCATGTGTTTTAGTTAATGTTCATTCAAGTGGATACAATAGACCACCACCACATTATAATGTAAATCAATATTCATCAATGGATCATTCAACTGGTTATGGTCAAGTTTTACCTTATGGACAAGCTCCACCAAGACGTAATTATTAATTTAAACAAACAAAAAATAAAAAAATAAATTAAAAATATATTTTTAATTTTATTTATTTATGAAGCAAAATGTGATGTAAGAATTGATTTAACACATTTACCAGGTAATTGTCGTAAATTCCGTCGTTGTGCTAATGGTATTTTGTATATTATGAATTGTCCAGCTGATTTAGTATTTGATGACAGAATTCAAGTATGTAATTACAAAAGAGATGTTCCACCACCATGTGGTAATGCTAGATATTCAAATACTCAACAATACGTTTCATCATACGTTCCAAATTATTAAATAAAAAAGAAAATAAAAAACATAGTCTTTTTTAAATAATAAATTTTATTTGCCTAAATAAATTAAAATATATAATATTTTTTATTACAAAAAAAAATCATCTTGTTTTAATTTGAATTCAACTCTTATACTTAGATAAAAATTTATGTAAAAAAAAAATCAATATAAAATATTTAAATTTAAATATACCGCATTTCGATTGAGCTGCATCATATGTTTTACCAGTGGCACAACTTTTATAAATTAATTTGAAAAATTTTTTTATTTTGCTTTAAATTTAAAATATAATTTACGCGCAAGAAAATGTAGCTATAGAACAAGCTAAGCCAATACTTGTATCACATCTATCAGTGTTAAACAAATTCCAATATGGGCTTAATACTGGTTCGCATGCTGAATTAACTGGTAAAACTTTGTATTTAAAAATAAAAAAAATCTAATCTTTAAATATTTAAAATTCCAAGCTTGAAATATTTAATTACCACATAAGCTTAAAGCAGTGTTCCATGTAGATCCTGGTAAGCATCTTTTAACAGATTTTATTAAAAACTTTTTTTCATTAACTTTATTTATTATTTTATTTTTACTGGCATTTAGATGATATGCATCTAAGTCCTTTGCTTCCTATACACCCTAAATTGGTAGTACATGCAGCATCAAATGCTTGTGGAGGTTGATAGTTAAACAAACCAAATATTGGCTTACGCTCATTCGAACCTAAGCCTAAAAATCTTTTTTCTTGGCAATTTGAAATACCAACAAGAACAACTATTTAAAATTTGAAATTAATTTAATAACTTAATAAAAATTTTTTTATTATTAATACTCAAGAAAAAAATAATATTTTTCATTCTTTAAAATTTAATGAGAAAATAAAATTATTCAAACTTTAATTTATAGTAAATTAAGTAATCAAGTAGGTGTACAAATTTTCTATTCTTAAAATGTTATATTTAGATTCAATATGGTTATGAATTATCTACCACCTAAAACATGTTGCTTAATTTTAATAAAATTTTGCTTTATCATTTTTTTTTCTTGTTTTAATAAAAATCAAAGCTATTTTAATTTCTAGTTATTATATTAAGCAGCGTCAGTGGTGTAGCGGTTATCATTGTTGCCTTCCAAGCAGCAGATCCGGGTTCGACTCCCGGCTGACGCATATTTTTATCAACAAGTTTGAAATAAATTCTATAAAAGAATAAATACTCTGCACTCTTGGCTATTACTCTTCATATAAAAGCTTCATATACTAGCCATGCCATAACACATATTTTTACCAAGTTGCTAGAACTATAAACTTGCTTAATTCTCTTTAAATAAATTCTAACTTATACTATATACGCTTTAAATTATACTCTAATATCTTTTAAATTTATTAACAATATGAAACCTGAAATTTTTTTTATTTTAAGGCTTTAAATTAATTTTAGTTATGAGAATTAAATAAACTAAAATAAAATAAAAAAAGCAAATTTTAAATAGCGTGAAGCTTATTGCAAACAAAATAAAATTAATAATTTTTTTTTTCTTTATAAAGTTAAAAATTGAATAATTATGTAATAGATACACAAAATTGAATTTTTTTATTAATTTTTTAATTTTATTAAAAATTGTTTTATTTGTTTCATACAAACAACAAATGATTATGACTTCCAATCACCGCTTATTTCTTGTAAACTATTCGATTTTTCATCTTTGACCAACATTGTAACTTTGACTTGTTCAACTTTGTAGTCATTAGGCCTTGGTGTTTCTAGCTTAATAACTGCGTTATCTAATGGTGATTTGTGTTCTGGTTTTTGAAAATTAATATTGAACACACTCGAAACTTGGTTCTCTTGTTCTTGGTCTATTTTCAATATTTCTGGAATGCTGTCCAATTTTTTCTTCAAGTCATCTCCCTTCATCAAAAATGGTAGCTTTGCATTCGATTGTTTTACTGTATTTAATCTTTCTTCTTTGGGAAAATTTAATCTATGTTACAAAAGCAAATACAAAATCTTTTCTGAAAGTGAATTTTTAAGCTAAAAAATTCTTACTTTTGTAATCTGTTTTCAATTTCACTTATAGGATTCGCTGTTGATGGCTTATTTGCTTCGTTTGTGTCAATACTAGTGTTTATACGACCTGATTCTTCTAGACCTTTCATTGCTTGATCTATAAGTTGTTTAACTCTTTCTTTTTCTTGATATAAAAATTTTATAAAATAAAAAATAATTTTTAAGTTTTATGAAAAGAAAAAATACCTTGATTACTGGCTGATACAAGCCATGATTGAACGTCAACAAGGCTCTCGGTTTGTAGAATTTGGCATAAAACTTGTAACATCCAGGCCTCTCGTTCCGCTTGATCAACTACATAATTGTTTATGCCGGTTAATGGTACACCACGTGAGCCACGACTAGCTCTATTTGTTCTGCGACCAGTCAACAAAGGTTCATTTAATCTGCCAGTACTACTTGATCTATTGTTTCTCGATTGCGGTGTTTGACTCTGGTTTTGTAATTTCTTAATCATTTCTTCTCTTTGCTTCTTTTTTTTGTGTTCTTCAATATCATTTTGAGTTAATAGACCAACCGATGAGGCAAGCGAGTTTAATTCCGATCTCCATTTATCAGTATTGTCAACTAGTTAATTAGAAATTAAATTAAAATTGAATTACATTTGTTGCAAAATTAATATCGTATTTAGTAATTTGATTATATAGTATACAACGCAATTAATTTCGCAACACTTTTATTTTCTAATTAAGAAAATTTAGAAACAAATAAATAAAAATAGGCATACTCAAACCAAATGTTCTCCAGACTCCGTTTGGAGGTATGGCTTTTTCTTTTCGCTTGGTATAATTATTCTCCGACTTGAGTAATTCTTCATTAAAATTGTTTGGTGGAAAGCTCGTTTTATCACTTGATGATAAATTGTTCATGTAACCAACATCATTGACAGCACATATTTTTGCATTATTAAGGCCCGATATGTATTTCATGCGTTTCGGATGCGCCACATGACGAACAAAGAAAGCATTCATGCTATACTTTGGTGGTAGATATGTATCCATGTTTTTAAACTAAATAAAAAAAAATATAACAAAATTTTTTAAAAATTAGATTTTGTTTTAGAATAACAATTTAATAAAAAAAAAATTTTAATAGCATAGAAACAATTTCTGGTATATCAATTCTTAGAAAATAAAATGGTACTTTTTTAGAATAAACATTATATAAAATTAACTCAAGTTTCTTTAGTAACCATTAACAAAATAAAAAAAAAGAGAAAAAGAAAAAAAAAACACAAAAGAATGAATTAATGAGAAATACATAGAAAAATCACAACAAAAAAAAAAAAATATATATATATATATATATATATATTGCAAATACCTTTGAGTAAAACTCAACACAGTTAAAAGAGAAATTATTATTATTATTATTATTATTATTATAAAATAATAAACAAAGTTTTATTAAAAAATGTTATGGAAATGAAAAAAATTTAAAGTTGTTTTTCTTTTTTATGTGCTTTTAATTTGTTGATATTGCAATCTGAAATAAAATAAAGTTAATATTTTGTTTAATTAACTTGAAATAATCAAATTGAAGCCTTTAATCTTATTTAAAATTTTTCTAGTTTGTTATTTGTTTTTTTTTTGGTGTTTAAAATTTTAAAAAATTTTTAATATTTTTAATAGCTGTCGAAACTAGTTTATCAATTTATTAAAATCGAGAAAATAAAAAAAAAAATTTAATTAATTTTCGAGTGATTTTTTACTTTGATTAATTGTTTAGAAAATTTATTTGAAACTATGCAAATTAAATTATTATTATTATTATTATTATTCAAAATTGTGTTAGTTTTATTGTTTTGTAGAATATTTTAGATTAACAAATAGCTAATTTAATAAAAACTAGTTTCTCAATTTCGAATATTAAAAAAAGATTTTATAAAATAAAGAAATTTTAAGCTATTGGAAAATTTATTAAAAATTAAAATTTTAAAATCAATAATTTAATCACATGATTTAGTTAAACAAGCTTAAGTAATCTAAATAATAAAAAAAAAGAAAACTAAAATATATTTTGTAAATATCAAAAAATTTATATATTCCAAGTTCTTCTCATTAAAAATTGATTTAGAATTCTTCATGTAAATTTTCGATTTTTCTTCCCACTTCTGAGCATATCAATCTTACTTATATTACTATTACTATTACTATTACTATGTAAAACTTACTGCTAACTGAAATTCTGCTAACAACAGTAGTCAAGTTATCTTATTTTAAAGATGAATACGATTAAAAACTGGTATGGTTAGGTGCAAATTTAATTCAGTTTTTAGACATTAATACACTTAACATCAAATAATTATAAAGGCTTTTACAGTATTTTAACAAGATATTAAACTTTTTTAATATTTAATGGTAGTTATCTAATTTTATTGTTTGGACTTGATCAATTATGCAATTCATGTGATATAATTGATGCTTTTTTAGTCATCAAAGTACTCAGATAATAAATATGTATCTTCTAGTGTTCTTCTACTGATTTAGATATGAAAATGATAATTCAGATTTTATTGTTTTAGATCATATTAATTAAGAATCTTATTTTTAACCAATTTGAAATTATTGGCGATAACAGTTGTTTAACTTATTGATACTAACAAAACTACTGATTTATAAAAGTATAGTGGTTTTTTGTTTAAAAATTTAACTGCAATTATTTTTGCAACAGAGCAATATTTACTTTTTGATTTAAAATATATTTGCCAAGATATTTAATAAGCAATTGTTTAATAAGCTAATTTAAAATTACTTTTGTAAAAGAAAAAAAAATTATTAGTTTAGTTTTAAGTTTTTTTCGTTTTTTTTTTTTTTTTTAATTAAAACTTCCTAGATTGTAAATAAAACTTAAAATATTTTCTTAGAAAAATATTCAGAGAATTTAAATAAAATTAAAAAAAAAGGTTTCTTTTAAATTTAAAAAAATATTCATAAAAAAAAAAATAAAATTTTAATTTTTACAAAAAAGTTTTATTTGAATTGAATTTTATTATTTAAACACGGCGGGTTTTTAATTTTTAAATTTTCGGTTTCACTGAATTTCGAAGTTGGTAAAAGCTATTAAAAAAGAAAAAAAAATTTATTATTAATACTTAAAAATAGAAATAACTTTAGAAAAGAAAACAAACTTTAAATGAAATTGAATGAATCAATTTTATTTCTTCTTTTAACAAATTGTTTAAAATTTTGTTTCTCTTTAAAAATCCAAAAAAATATATTTTTTAAAAATTTTAAACAATTTGTCTAAAATTAAAAACCTCTAATATTGATTTGTTTTCAAATAAATCACTAACAACAACCACCTCAAAATGAGTCTCAGCACCTCGTCTATGTTTCCAACTAGTGTTCATTACTTGTTTAAAAACCGAGTCTTTAAACTTGGTCTCTAGTTTATCATTAATCAATTTTTCTATCTCTCCAACAACTCTCTTTATTATTAATATACTTAAAACAAACTTTAATAATTATTAAATTAATTTAAACATTTCAAATTACATTTGAACTTAGCAATCTTTGAAAAATCTTAAACATTTTCTTCAATAAAAAATAAAAAACAGAATTAGTATTTACAAAATAAAACTTGAATAAACACCATTCTAGAGGTGTTGGCTTTTTGAAATAAAAAAAAATTCAAATATTTCTTATTTAAAATAATTTTTATTTAAATTATAAAAAATTTTTAGTTTTTTTTAAATAATTTTCACTTTGCATATCAATAAGTCTCGAAATGGTTCTATTTATAGCAAAGTGTTCATCTTCTAAACTCGAAGGCTCATTTTTATTTAATTCTCTATTTGGTAAATTGAATAAATATTGAGGCGAGGAAGCTTTGCCACTACAAATAAGCCTAATATTGTTATCATAAAGCGAATCAATAAAACTTATAAATCTTCTTAAAGTATCACCACTTTTCATATCTATAAAAGGTACATCTCTCATTACAATAACATCAAATAATTTACAAAATTCTAAATAATCAACCGAACTTCTGGCTTCTTCACATACAAATGAATAATTAGTATCAAGCACTCGGTTGTGGGTTTTATCTAGTTTTACTTTACGACCCAAAATTTCGATCTCTTTTTTTTCAAATTTGTTTAAATCACCGACTAAATGATTAATCAAATTGTCCAATTCTTGCTTTTCATAATCACAATTAAAATAAACTCGATTTTGAGACTTGTTTGACAATTTCCTATAATCAACATCTGAATCTAAACATATAACATTGCAATAATTGAAAATGTGTTGAATAAAAGGCTCGAATAGTTCTCGTTGAAGACCGTTTTTATACAAATCAGTCGGTACTCGATTCGATGTGAAAAATACGATCATTCCGCGTTCAAATAGACCTGTAAATAGTCTTGACATGAGCATGGCATCGGCTATATCAGTCACTTGAAACTCATCGAAAAATAAAAAATTTATTTGGCTAATTAACTCGTCGGATAAAACTTGAATCGGGTCGTTATTCTTGTGTTCTTGTTTAAGCTTTATGTTGTGTATATTTTGATGCACATTTAGCATGAATTTATTAAAGTGAATTCTAAGCTTAGGTTTAGTTTCAGGTATAGTATTAAAAACAAGATCCATAAGCATGGTTTTGCCACAGCCTGTGTGTTTAGTTCTTAATTAGTTTATTTAGTTCTTTTGTTAAGCAGGAAAAAAAGAAAACAAATTTACCTACACCGCCATGCAAATAGATGCTTTTGATCTCAGCTTGTTTAATTTTAGGTTCAAATTTTTGAAATAAATTTTTAAAAAATTTAAATTTAGATATTCTTTTAGGTTCATAGTTTAAAATATTATTATAAAATTGATTTAGAATAATCAAAACTTCGAATTGTTTAGAATCGTATTTGATTTGGTTTGTTTTTATTAAATTATCGTACTTGTCTAATATGCTAGTTTGTCTAATAAAAGTGTTATTTCTATTTATGAAATTATCTTCTCCGTTTAAATGTATATTTATACTATTTGTTGGCTTAATAGAAGAAGATGAAGAATAGTTTCTTTTAATTATTAAATAGAATCTTGATAATGTTCTGGTAAAATGAATTTGCTTCATTTTAGTTTTGATACAATTTAAAAGAATAAATAAATTTATAATTTTGAAATATTTTATTTAATAATTTACTATTTTGAAAGCTTTCTTTTTTAAATATATATGTATATAATATAGAGTATATACGCCTGTAAAAGACTTTTTTGAAATATTGCAAAAAAAAGTAGACTGTATGAAAATGTAGATCGTAATAAAAGATAATTATTAATTATTCTACAAAATGTTAAAATTATAAGCCTAATAAACATTAAATAACGCTTTAAATTATTGATAAAAGTGTTGAGAACGTAGTTTAGACACTACTGTTAATTATCTCTAGTCATTTTACTCTTACTAACCTTAAACTTATCGGTATTCTTATATATAAATCACTAATTACTAACACCAAGGATCCGATTCTAATAAAATATTATAAAAAGTCAGATAAGTCTTTAATTTATTGTTTTCCCATTAAACATAAGGTCTTCTATAATTAGTCTTATATAATTAGGACCACAACAAAAGCTTTAAAAATGCAATAAATTATTGAATAGCAAAAAAATTACAAGATTTTTTAATTTAACTTTAATTTTATTTAAAATAGTTTTAAATTAATAAAAAATGGAAATGATTAAAATTACATTTGTTTATTCTTTTTATCATCATCGAAATTCTTTTGACGAAATTTGAATAAATCAGAAAAAAATTTAAGAACTTTTTTGAAAGTTTGAGCAAATTCGAACATGATGTAATTAATAATTACATTTCTTTTATTGATCAAAACTAATGTTGGAATTGCATAGCCTTGAGTATTTTTATACTCTTGGTTATCGAATAGTTTAAATAACATTTCCTTTTTATAATTATTATCTGGTTTATATTGAATATTATCAGCGATAGTACTTGTTAAAAGAACTCTTCCACATTTTTTATAAATATCAATTTGTTCTGGTCTTGTTTCCATAAGTTGTGTTATATTATCACATAATTTATGTATATCATATGACATTTTATTACTTATTTGAGCAATAAACTTTTTCAGTTGAACATTTTGATTTAGTTCAATCAAAGTAGTAGGAAGACCTACATAACCATTAAAGTATTTTGTAAAATTGTATATTGTTAAAGGAGAAGTTGATTTAGAATAAAAAAAAGTAGGCTTATCATTATAATCTTTGAAAAATTCAGCTAAATATTTTAATACGAAGCCTGCAGACTCATTATTTCCACGATAATTGTTAGAAAGAAAGCCAAATCCTCGTACAATGTAACAAACTTGATCTTTATCATTGATTTTAATATTATTTTCTCTAAAATATAAAGATGAAAAACCAATTAATTTATTATCTACATAATAAAAACGGCAAAATGATAATTTGGTATCTTTATATAAATCTTCTGATCCCAAATATGTATTTTTGGCATTTGGAAAGTTTTCTTTATAAAACTCTTCAATGTTGTCTATCAATCTTTTATATTGATCATTATCTTTTAAATATAAATCTTTAATGTTGTAGTCTTTGTGTCCTGTGAACAATTTACTTGTTTGATTGTCCATTACTAAATATTAAATATTTTCTCAATAAAATCAAACACTTTTTTCTAAAAACATCATTTTTTTTCTTGCTTTATTTATATTGGAAATCAAATGAATTTTACATAAAAAATTTGATCATTCATTGAATTAATGAAATTTTGATTCATATCAAAATCGTCTACTTGAAAATTTATTGTTTTGAAGAAAATTCAAAAAAATCCAATACGATTACTAATTATTATTACATTTAAAAAAAAAATCATTTTCTTAAATTTTAAATATATTTTAAGTTTTTGGTTACTAATAGATATTCAAAAATCATTTTTAAACAAACAAAATTTTATCATCAATTCAATAAGTGAAATATTAAAATATTTAAATTTTCAAAAACAAAAGCAGAGCATAAAATATTCAAGTCATGAGCCATTAATTTTACTTTAATTTTGTTTAAATATTTTTTATGGCAAATAAGATTTTTAAGTAAAAATTATAAAATTTTAATTTGCCAAATTCAAAAATTCATCGAACACTGTTTAACTTTTTTTTTTAATTTGTTTTTAGATGTTAGACAAAAATTCAAAATTCAAAATTTAATTTCAAAATTCCTTAATGAAGATGAGTTTTTATATTATCTTTTTTATACAATTTTTTTGAGTAATCTACTGAAAAAGCCTATAAGTTCGCAGAGCTTGAAACATGTTTGATTTGTAACAGAGACTGTAGATGAAGCTATATCAATTTGGATAGAACTAGATTTGGACTATAAAATGAAACAACAACAAAACGGATGTAACTTTTAATCCTTAATTGTATCAATTGCTTAAAAATTCTAAATTTGATTAAACTTTGACTTAAAATTGTAAATGTTGCAAATCTTAATCTAAATATTAAACTAATTGTTTTAATTAGAATCTTGTTTTGCAATATTTATTTTTCAAGAAAGACATATAATATAATAAATTTTATATTTTATTTGAAATTAAAATTAAAATTATTTCAAAAAAGTAAAAAAAAAAGAATAATAATAAAAAGCTTATCAAAACGTGTAATTACATAATGTGGTCAGTACAAAAAAATCTATTAAATTTAATAAGTGGAATTATAATACATAAGAAATATGATTTATTTCCATCGTTTCAAGATGAATTGAACAAAAATTCAAAAATTTTTTTAGATATTTTAAAAGATGCGGTAAATAAATTTTCATAAATAGCAAAAAAAAATTAATTAACTTTTAAATTTTAAAAAAAATTTGAAAAGCCTTCGTCGCAGATTGAACGCGACAAAATTCGTAAATCAAGCGAAGAACCTATATTTATAAATTACCTAAAAATACAAAAAAAACTTCAACCATCGCTAATTGAAGAAGCGATTGCACTCAGTGATTTGTTTGGTTTAAGTGAGTATGCAGCAGTTGAGCTTTTGATTGAAGCCGAAGAACAAATGCAATACTTTCACGGTTTTAACCGTGGTCTAACAGCAATACTGCTTTATTACGACAGCAAGAAACTCCTAGTCAATAATTTAAAACTAATCATATCTGCTCGACCGGGTCGTACTTGGGTGCTAGACGAAGAAATACCACAGGAAGTATCCAATTTTATAAATGACTATGTTAACAATTTAATAAAGAATGGTTTAATAAATAAAATTCTAAGTAATTATTTAAAAAAAAAAAATAATTTAATTTTAATTTAACTTTAGTATAATTATAACAAGACCAAATCGCTTTGCATGATTGGGCCAAAACAGAAGAGAATTTGATGAGAGTGAATGGTCTGGGTAGTTTGAAGCATCGAAAACAAGTGAAAAATTTACATGAAGAGATTAAAACCACTTTGGCCGAATGTATTTACGATTGTGCTTGTCAACTACCTTTAAACAAAAACGATTCTATTTTGATCATAGACTTTTTAAAAAATAACTGTCAAACAATTCAGAGCCAGTCTCTGAACCCGATTCAAACAATAGAGAATTGTTACATGTACTTAATAATGTCTTTGCTTTATTGCTTTGACTCTAGCTATTTAGAAAATAAAGAACAAAATCAAAACGATACAATTTTAGAGTCATTTTTAGAAAATGAATATATAAAGAGTATTTACAATCACTTAAAATTGGACAATCAATGGGCTTCCATTGGTGTAAAATCAGTTTTACAATTCTCTTTTCAGATATTTCTAATTTATTTGAACAATTATATGCTCGAAAATGGTGAGCTTAAATAGCAATTAACAAATATAAAAATTATTAAAATATTTTTTTTTATTAAAGAAAATCAACAAGTATCTCAACTGTTATCAAACTGTCTAAATGGTCTAGAAGAGGACGAGACTCTTATAGACAAAGCAATAGAACAACATGTATTTAGTTTTTTAAAAAATGTATTTATTAAGCATGAAAAATTTTCAACAGAAGTAAGAATTTCTTCTTTTTCTTTTCTTTTTTTTTTTATAAAAATATAATTTTATAAAACAGAGAAATTAAATTAAAATTTTTACCTGGTTTTAATAATACATAAAATCTACCTTTTTATTTAACAAAAATTAGAAGTTATGTAATTTTTTGTAAATTAGTAATGAAATTTTGAAAATTATTATTTTTAATATGTTTTGAGTTGTTTTAATTTTTTGTTGTTATTTTTGTTGTTGTTGTTGTTGTTGTTAAATTAATATAAAATGAAAAATATAAAAAAAAGTTTCATTTATGCTACAAATTTGATGGTTTTAGTGACCAGTATTGTGCTAATTTTAAGCTCTATTTATTGGTTCAAATTTGTCCTATTCGAATTGTATTCTTTTGAATCAAAAGAACATTTTTTAAAATCAATCGATTCCTATTTTGTTTTATTAGTTTTACTACTAATCGGCATATTTCTTCTAATCGGTTCTATAATCGGATTTATATGGATATATGACAAAAACTTTTTGGCTTTTGGAATCTATTTGCTAATATTGGCAATAGGATTAATTGTTTTATTAGCGAACGGAATATGTGCTCTATTTTTAAGCCAACATGATTTCATGTTAAATAAATTACAATCTAATTTACAAAGAGAATTTACTGGTTATAAAGAAACCCGAAATGAAACGAAATTTGATTATTTGCAAAAAAGTCTCAAGTGCTGTGGAATGAACAATTATTTGGACTGGAGAAATCAGACCAATTTGAATCCAATAGTAGAAACATTAAACTACAAATTTTTGCTAAATTACAACCAAATATGGTTTAATATACCAGATTCGTGTTGTATTAAATCTAGCATTGATTGTGGTAAACATTATAATTCTTTTAATACAACCATATATACAAACGGATGTCTTAAACCGATGGGTCGCTTGATTCATTTAAACTATTTATATATTTCATGTACATGCTTTTTAAGCTTTTTTGTTCTCTTAGCTTGTTTAGCATATTTTTTATTAATTAGTTTTACTGTTAAAAATGACTACTATCTTTTAGATTCCCAAGATAATATTTAATAAACTTTAGACAAAAAATAACTTCATTTTTTTAATAGATCACATGACCAATGGTGCTAATTATTATTAAACTTAATTATTCCTCCAAAAAGTAAAGATTAGAAAATTTGGTCTTTATGTGAAAACAAACCTATGTTTGGAATATATCTGAAATTTCTCTGTTTTAAAGTTTTGATAGAAATTAATTAATTCTTAATTTTAATAATTGAAGAAATACTTCATTGAAAGAATACACAGTTTAATAACAGATTTTATTTACAAAATGCCAGAAAAAATAAAAGACATGAGGAATAGAAATGAGGATATAATTCGTCTAGTTGAAGACTCTTATTCATTACAGAATCCAAACATAAGCTCATTTTACACTCAATCGTTTCAACAAGCTCAATTGAAACCAGAGAAATCAAGTGAAAATCACGATTTTGAAGAATTTCTAAATCTAATTGGCCAATTTTATTCAAATGATCCTCTTAAATTGGAGCTTTGTTTAAACTTTTGGATCGCTGATTCAGAAATGAACCCGAACATGCCACAAACGTATCAAAAACCAACTCAAAAACAAATTTCTTTGTACAAATTCATTCGCTACTTTCTCTCTGGTGATACTTTAATAGGCTCTTTGTACATATCTTATGTAAACATGCTTACTGGACTGTGCACTGGCGAAGAAAGCTCTCAGCATTGTTTTCTCTTGCTTCAGAGTAATGCTCATTTCTACGAATCTCACGGTCCTAAGATATCTTGGACGCATATATTATACGCTTTTGAGAAATACTATGACTCGTTTCGCATGGACCAAAACCTCATGACCCAACAATTCAACTACCAGACTCCGAGCCGTTCGCACAATAAAGGCATAACCCAGCAAGAACTGCAAGGCCTCATTTCTGTCACCAAACTGGTTAATCAAATTTCACTTTATAATGAAAAGGCTCGTCTAAGTCTATGCGAATATCAACGCGGCGAAATGAGTTTAATGACTAGTTTTTCTAATTTGGCTCCAAGTGAGAACAATTTGCCAACAATCATGTTTGGCCTATTAACATGCTCAATACCTATTAGTCTAAAAGGAGAAATTTTAAATCTTCTAGCCTCGTTTGCGCTAAGTTCAAATTTATGTTTGAACATATGGCAATTATTGGAAAATTCTCAAGTTTTAACAACTTTACCTCAACAACAAGGTTTCAACTATTACCGCAGCGATATTAAACTCGAACTAGAAGAAGTCGAGTCTAGAGAAGAAACTTATCCACTTCTAAAAGGCTTTTTAAGTCTTATAAAAAATTTAGTTACAAATTCAAGCATACCAGACAATCTTGGCATTGGTTTAAGACCAAAAAACTCTATTCTAGGGTTTCAACCTTATTTACAATTCTTGGTAAATCATGTCTATTTGAAAGTATTGTATCGTAGTTACAAAAATGCCCAGGAAAAGTGGCAACTGGTGCGAGACTTGTTGGATATATTCTATCAAATAATTCTCAAGTATGAAGTACAGAGTCAAGACTTTATGAATGTACAACAAGATGCGTTTCAGATAAGTGCTTTTAAAAGTCCTGTATCCAACTCACCAGGCTATCGTCTAATCTATGACTTTATTCATGACGGTCCAATAGTTCGAATGTTGTTCATAATCATAAACGAGTGTTTAAATCATTTGTTGGAATTTAATTTAAAAAATGAAAAATTCATTGAAAAAACTAGCTTAATTTGTTTGAAAATAATTATTCTAATTTTGGAGAAGCAAAAATTTTTCATAGAGAAAATGAAACTAGCTAATTTGAGCATTGAAAGCACTGGTTTGGAAAAGCTAATTATTTCTTTAAATCCAGCATCAAACAGAGCTGACTATTTCATGTCAATATTGAGGTTTATTCAATTCAATTCTTACTTAATTAATCATTCATTTTGTTCAATACAAATAATTTACATGCTTAGCAATTATTCTTTGATTAATACACAGCTTTTGAATTTATTTTTGAAGAGTTGTTTGAGTTTCAATGAACAATTTGAATTGATGCATTCGTTTGTTGAGTTTTTGGAATTCGACGAATCGACAGAGCTGACGCGCGAGGATAATTTACTTCTCAATTTAAAAACAAATCTGGACTCACTTGATGAAAGCACTACAAGTGTTTCAAGTGAAAAAAACTCGAACACAGAGTCAAATTTAGATGAAATTCGGTCTCAATCACGTCTAACAGCTTTAAGACTTCTTCTATTTTATCTTCGTCTACCAGCGCCAAACTTTTCTCATCTTTTACTCGGCTTCGACATCAACAAGCCCTTAAAGAATCAGAATTTTCTCAATCCAGGTACCAAGATTAGTTATGCTCGTCAAAAAGACGGCACTGAACCAGAAATATTGTCAATTGTGCCTCGTAATTGTTTGCACAGTATCATTAGGTTATTGAATAAATTCATCCGAGATAGTACAGTGTTGAACAAAATGAGTCAAACAATTGACACTTGTTACGAAATACTCTTTATTTTATGCTCGAATATCCAATTTAATCAACAATTGTTAAACTATTTAAGGTCTGAATTCGATTTTGTAAATAATAATATAAAAAAAATACCTATTAGTGATATAGGCATTGATCAGGCTTGTTTGAATCGAACAGCCAAGTTTAAAGAAGGTCTTAATAGGACTTTGAAAGAAACTCAGAATATTTTGTTTCAACAGAACGAAACTTTGAAGAGATTCAAAAACGATTTGAATGAGACCGAGTCAAGCGAGATGAATTCAAACATGACTTGTCTATATTCGATTTACTCGTGGATTATACAACTTACATGCATCGAAATTCAGAGTTTAATTTCGAACAGGATGAAAACACAACTAAAAAAATTGGTTCAACTACTCACAGAAAATTCGGCTCCAGAGCTAAAGCAAATTTTGAGCCAAAAAGAGCAAAGATATGGTCTTAACTCGACCAATTTTGATAGTCTAGTTTATCTGAATTCGTCTATTAGTAGGAACAAGACCGGATTTGGCACAAGTTTGATTGGAGATAGTTTTGGTATTGAGAAAAAGCCTGGCCTAGCAGCAGAAGATGATCTAGTAGAAAATAATAAATTTTATGATTTAATAAAATTCATCAATTTTTCACAACATTCTCCAGAATGCTTGAATTTAAATTATTTTGATTCACAATTGATTGAAAAAGTTATAGAAAGTTGTAAATTTCAACCAGATTATTTAAGCTTAAATGTTCATTTGTATGATTTGAAAAAGTTGAAAAACATTTTGTATCATGAAATTAAAGACGCTGGAATCAATGTGTCCAGAGCTAATTTGTTAAATGAGTTGAAATATATCCTACAAAATGTCTATGAAAGAAACCAATTTCAGATTAATTTTGTGTTTAAAAAAAAGTATTTTGATAATTTAAAATTGTTGATTGAATCGTTTGTTATGTTGACTCCATGCGATGTATTTAATTTAAATCAAAGATTTCATTTTTTGGTTTGTATGGTCAAAAAGTTGTTCGCTTCGTTGCATCAAGATAATTTAATTGTAGAATTGACATTTCAAGTTGCAAGTATATTTTTTACTTTGATTACCAATTTGAGACAAGTTGTAGCACAATTGAAAAAGACTCAAACTTTAAGCGATATTTCAGGTGTTATTCAGCAATCACAACAACAACAGCAAGTTTCAAATATTAATCTATCAAGCTTAGTTGAAATTTTCAAAAAAATAATCGAATACTTGTTAAACTCATGTAAATTATTTTTTAATTAACATTAAAATTTACACTAGGCTTAAGGTCTCAATTACTTTAGTTTAGTCTATTCATTTATAAATATTTTTGTTAAAATTAGATAAAAATTTTAATTTTTAAATTTAGCATTGACCAACTTCAAAGTGAGAACTCATCTGTATGCAACAATATTGAACTATTTGATGATATTTGATCACCATGAAAATAAAGAAAAAAAAGCAAATGAGTTTTATGAAAATATAAGAATTTTATTATCAAATATGAACAATCTTCTAAAAGTAATATGCACCGATTCGTGTGAGGGTCTGAACATAACTACCATGATGGGTTTATCCTTGTTGAATAAAATAATCGATTTGGACAGCAACAATTCAAAATGGATTAAATATTTAAACGACAATGGTTACATAACATGCATAATAAATACTTTAACAAACACAGATAATCAGCTTTTAGAAGAAATGTTTCACTCACAAGCCAAAAATGACAAAGTAATTTACATATTCGAGACCAAAATAGCCTTGTTTTCTTCAATATCGAAAAACTTGGTCGGCTCAGAGTTCCTTATTAAAAATGGTCTTGTTAATGCTTTGGTAAATTGTACAGTTTTTAATTTAAGAATTAAATTTGATCGCAATTTGTACTCAAATCGAAACTCGGCCTATTTAATTCAACTCTTGAATCAATACTATCAATTGTTTTTTCCTATTTTGAACCTGTTCATTTCCATTCTTAATACTATGGGCTCGAACAATATCGAAACAAAATCACAAATATCAAAATTTGTTCTATCTCATCACGAAAGCTTTCTTCATATATTAACAAGCAAAATAAGTGATTTGAAAATGCTCGAAGAACTTAAACTAGTCACTTGTTTACTCGCCAAATTGGCTCCTTTTGATTCTCTTAAATTTGAAAATGTATCTCAAACATCTTCAAGCGAAAACAACTCAGTGTTTTCTAGAATTCATAAAGAATTTTTAAACTTAATTTGTGTTTACTTTGTACCAGAACAATTGAGACAAATTAGAAAAGAAATTGAGCATCATACAATGATAAAAGAGAATCTAGCAAAAACGACAAATTCATATTTAACCGAAATATCTACAAATATAAGCTCTTATTGTACAAGCATAATGAAAGTTGGTCAATTGAACATTCCATTTTTGATATTCAGTCCTAAAATAGAAAGTCACCATTTGCATCCGTATTCACCGACTATGATAAAACTAAATTCCAAAGACTTGCAAATCGGTTTGTTAATAGATTATATTAAATATTCATTGGACAATTTAGAGAAAACAATCGAAATCGAAATGGATTTAAAGACCAAAAATGAGCATATAAATGATTTGATTGAAATAGAAAAAAAACAATTGATTGGAGAGTACAAATTGTATGAAAAGATGTCCGAGACCGAGAAGCATTTGTATCTAAAAGATCAGTTGAGCTTAAGTCTAAAATCGGTTAAGAAAGACTTGTTTAACTTGAATTTAACTATTGAAAAATTGGTTTTGATTTTGTGGCGACACATTGAGTTTTATCTAACAGATCCGAATATGTTCAGTTATCAATTGTTTAAGAATGATGTATACACTGGCAACGGCTTCAATGAAGACTCAAGCAAAACCAAAATAAAGTCCGATTTGAACAAAGAAGATTTTGTTAAGTTCAAGCAGGATTTGTTGACTTGTTTGGGACCCAATTTTTTCAAAAAGTGTTCAGATTTAGAGCAAAAAGTTCAACAAGAATCTAAAAGAAACAATTTCTTGAATATTTTGCTTAAAAGAATACAAAGACTAGTGCACTTGCAAACTACACCAAACCAATAAAATCGAAATATTTTTTAAAATAATTTTTTTTTTAACTATAAAATACTCAATTCATTAAATTGACTTTAAATTTTTTTCTAATTTTAATCAATACTAATAAATAAATTATATAATTAATCTATGCTATTATATATTAGTTACTGGGCTTAAAATTTAATCAATTTGATAAACAACATTAATTCAACTTTGTTTTGAAAATAAATATTTCTAATAAAAATTCAAATAAAATAATAAATAGATTTGAATTTTTAATAAATTATTCAAAAAAAAATATGAAATATTTGATTGAAAGTTTGAAGCAAAAATTTTTATCAATTCATAAACCGAAGCATTTGGAATATGTGACTAAAACTAATTTGGATTTGGCAAAAATGAGACGAGCTTCGGTTCTAGTTCCAATTAATATTCAAAAAGATGAAGAGAACAAAAAAATAAGATATTTTACTACTATGACCAAAAGATCAGGCAATTTAAAATCATTTGCTGGTGAAATATGTTTTATTGGAGGAAATTTCGATCATGCAAAAGACAAAAACGAACTTGAAACAGCTTTACGAGAAGCTAGAGAAGAAGTGGGCATGGAAAATGATTGCTTTGAAATACTCGCCCAGACATGTCCAATAGTGACTTATCACGGTAGCTTAATAACACCTATAATTTGCTATTTGGATAAGAACAAGTTTAAGCCTAAACTAAACAATGAAGAAGTAGAACTTGTGTTTGAATTAGAATTGGAAAAATTTTTGTATAAAAAAAATTATGTTCAATATTTTCCAAAAGTAGATGATGAAGAGTTTGTTTGTAATTATTATCAACATGAGCTCAATGGTAATCAACAAAGCATAGAACCATTTACTTGCTTGATTTCAATTATAACAGCATCAATTTTATACTCAAAAAATCCTGATTTTAAAATGGATGAAAAAATTCAATTTGATTTCAACAATATAAATAATTTTTTAGAGTCTTATTTATTAAACAAAAGCAAAAATTTAGTTAAATATTTAATTGAAAGAAAAAATATCAAATAAGCATTAAAATATAATTGTAAAATTTTTAAATTTCAAAACAATATTGTTTAATTATTTTAATAAATCATTAAAAAGAAAATACTATAACAATTTCTTATTATGGTTAAGAATAGACAGATAAAAAGAGAATCTTGGGATGTGTTTTTTTTTTTAATTTAGAAAAGTTTCAAAGTTAATGAACTTATTTTTAAAATGAATTAATTAGGTGTTGGAAAAGACAGTCTTAAAAAGAAGTTGATCTAGTTTTATGATTCATTGAAATTTGGATATTTTTAAAAAAGATCCGAAAAGTTTGGTATCAAAACAGAAATAAGTAAAATGAAAAAAAAAAAAAATTAAACCAATTAAAAAACCTCAACAAAAAGAACACTTGATTATTTTATCTATATAGACTTATCTTTTTGATAGGTGAAATATCGGTAATTAGTTTTTGAGTCAAACTAATTAATTAATTAAAAAACATTATGTGTCTTGAAAAATTAAGTCTAATTTATTAGGTATAAATAATTCAGGTAAATATATATTTTTCTAACAACAAGATATTCATTCAGTTTTAATTAAAAAATTATAAAGTTATTATTAAAAGATTAAGATTAATTAATTAAATACAACTATCAGATTATGTAAGTTTTTTTTTTTTTAAAACAAGATTATCTCCGATGGTCTAAAACTAAAATTCAATAATTATTTACATCTTTTACTATTTAAACCAAAACTTTTTTTATTTAAATTAAATACAACTAAAATTTAATTTTATTATAGATACAAAAATTAAAATCTTAAAACTGTTAATATTTCAAAAATGAATTCAATTAAACAAAAAATTGCTGAATTTGTTAAACAAAGTAATAAAATTCCAGTCAAAGTTGGTAGTCATAGAGTTCTAATCAGCTTCAATAACAAAACAACTTGTTCTGATTTAATTAAAAGAGCTTTATCGCAATGTAAAATAGTTCAATCAAAGCAAAAATATGAGTTGTTTGAGCGTGCAAGAGGAGTAGAAAGAATTATTAGAAAAGATCAATTGGTTATTGATTTTGTAATGCAATGGGAATCAAATCAAGTTTATGATTTAATTATAAGAAAAAGTTACAATTCTCCCTATGTAATACAAGCCATAGAGAGAAACAATAAAATAGGCAAACAATTGTTCAAGTTACATAATCAAGCATATGGAATCAAACAATCATCATCAGAATCAAATGAACAAGAACATATTTATGAAAAAGTCGATTTTTCAATGATCTCAAATTCAATTCAACAAAACAACAAAAATGATAAATTAATGAATAAAAAATTAAAAAAAATTGATACTGATTTGGTAAAACAAGTAAAATCATTCAGATTGTTATTAAAAGAAATTAAAAATTTCAAAAACAAAACATTTCAAGTAAACAATTCACAATCAATGGATTTAATTATTGATTCTACTTTGTAATTTTTTAACTTTTTTAAAATTATTTGTAATTTTGTAAATAGTTTTTTTCGCATCTATTTCTAAATTATTTTATTATATATTTAATTTCTAATTGAATAAAATGTTTTATTCTTTAAATTTTATTTTTTGTTTTGAGTTACAAACTATCGTCCGTAATTTCCATCCCAATTTGGCTAGTTCTGGTAAAAAAAATTCGTAATCTATTTTTATTATACAAATTACCATAATCTAAATGTTTTGCATAATTTCTTGTTTTTAAAATCTTAAACCATGCAAAAAAAGATAAATAATAATCTGTAGGAGCTTGTATAAAACCATCATCTAATCGTAAAGCAGAGTTCTTATTTCCAAATCTGTTTTGAACAAAGCTAACACTATTTGGATTATAAAGATGATTACCTTTTATTACTTTAGCATATTTAGAATTAAATATTGGCGAATAGTAAGCTAAATACAATATTACACTATTGTATTTGGTTACATCTTATCAAACAATCTATTTCGGTTTATATTCAAACAACAATTTTTAAAACATTAAATTACCTTTAGTAATTGTGAAATAATAATTTAAAAAAATTGTTAAATATTTCATTTTTAAAATCTTTTTGATTTTAAATTTTAAAAATTACATTATAAATAAATTTAAAACTTGGAAAATCAAATTTTTTTTTTATATTAATTTTTTAAACATTTTTCATTTTAAGCTTTGATTAAATATTTATTTTTATTAAAAACTTTTAAAAATAAGAAATATAAAAATACTGCTTTTTAAAAATTTTTTTAAAATAAAAACGGAATTATTTAATCAAAAAATTTATATAAAAATATTTAAAAAATAAAGAATTTCCATAAAATAAAGCTTGCATTTTCTTTAAATTTAGCTATTATATTAATTGAAAATTACTTTTATTAATATTATTTTTTGATTTTATTAGACAAATTTTAAAAAAGATTTTATAAAAAATCTATCAGAATTCTATTTACCTTACAGATAAAATATTAAAGGCAATAAAAAATTTAATTAATTTTAATTTTTTTTTAATTTTTGGTCAATTAATTTGAAATTAATTATAAAACTAAAGATTTTTTCAATAATAGAATTGTAAACGATTGGAACATGCTACCAAGTGAAGTTGTAGAAGCGAAAACAATAAATTCATTTAAAGCTAGAATAGACAAAATATTCGAAAAAAATAACACTTATAAAACACTTAAGAAGACTAGATAGATTGTAAAAGAAAATAAAATTTCTTCCCAAATATTTGGGTTTTCATTCTTATTATTATATTATTATTATTATTATTATTATTAAAATGAGATGCCAAGGGCAAAGTAAAATTTTTGCTCAAATTTCAATTTGCTCGTTTTTGCTCAATTATTTTCAATGCAAAAAAAAAATATAAACAGAATAATTTTTCAAAAATTTTAATTAGTTAATTATGCAAAAAAAGTCCTGATCTCTTATTATTTTTATTATAGAAAAATTAATAAATTTAAATTTAAAAAATTTAAAAACTCATTTAAAAAAATACAAAATGAATTTATTAGAGATAAATCAGATCAATTAAAAGTAAAATTAAACTGATGTTAGAGAGGCTTGCTCAATTTCATTGTTTTGATGTACTCTTGATACTGGCTACGTACAACTTCTTTGTAATTCCAACTTGATAAAGACTATAAAACAAAATTATCAAAAATCGTAGCAATATATTAGATTTTGATCAGTTTGAAAAAATTCAAGTTTAAATATTTCTATTTTAACTTTTTAAAATAAAAAAAAAAATATTTTATTTAATGTAAAAAGAATTATTGATGACTATAAAAATAAAAACGAAATAAATCAAAGATTCAAATTGTATCGGTGATGCTCAGAATTTGAATCAAATCAGAAATATTTTTAATTTAGACATATAAAAATAATTTTTTTTTTTATATAACTGTTAAGTAATGTTTTTTTGGTCTTGGTGACTAAGAGCATCTCTGCGATGCTTTAAAAAATATTAATAAAAAATTTCTTAAAAATTGTATGTGTAAATTTGAAAAAAAAACGCAATGGTTAAATTTTCTAAAATTACTATTTTATCATTAATGATAAAAAAATGAGATATTAAACGATTTGCCGATTTATTAAATATTTTCAATTTTGGTAAAAATTACAATTTTAATTTGTATATTATTTTAAAAGATTTAGTTATATTTATTTAAAATAAAACTTATAAAAAAGGTTTTAATTTTTTAAATAATTTATTAAGTAAAAATAAACATTGAGTAAAATTTAATCATCGTTTTTTAATTAAACAGTAGTGCCTAATTTACTAAAAATGAGCTCTAGCCTATTTTTAAACCCCGATATCGTAATCCTGAGCTATTATGAAAGTAGTTTCTTATTAACAGGTTTAATAAATTAAATAATTGATTAATTAATTAAAAAATTCAAATATATAAAACAATTATTATTAATAGTTATTTGCAGCCAAATTTTCAACAATTATTTTTTAAATTTTTTTTTTCTGTTTTATGAAATTACAGATTTTTGCATTAAATTTTAATACATATTGAGCAAAAGAGCAAATTGAAATTTGAGCAAAAATTTTACTATGCCGATGCCAAGCTCGTATACATATCTTTTAACATTTAAACATTTGTTTGTTAAAAATGTAAAAATTAGCTTTTTAAGAACTTGTTTTTACTTATAGTTAATTAATGTTAAAGTTTATATACAGTATTTCGTATTATTACTTATACAGTATACTGATAATTAATTGATTTTCAATTAGGGAATGAATAATCTAGATTATTCAAAAAATAATTTAAAAATTTCTTTTTTATAAGATTTTTATTAAATTTAAATTTCGTTTAATAATAAAAATACAAAAGAAATACATTAATTTTAATTAAACTAATAAATAATAAGATAAAGTGAAATATAAAAAAAAATTATATATTTTTTTATTGATTATCTTTAATTTAATCTGACAAGAATAAAAATAAAATCAAATAATCTACGGGTCATTGAGTTTTCTTTGATATAAATTTCTTAATAAATTAAAAATAGCTTCATTCAAAAATTCTTTTTTAAATTCAATTTGATATTGTCATATTTGTTCTATTTGACATGTTTAAAAGTAAAAGCCCTCGAGTTGTTTTAATAATTGTTTGTGTTGAGTTTAAAGTAAAATTCAAATGAGCAAATTCTTCTATTGTTGTATTTCTTGTTGTTGTAATTTCTTTTAATTTTGTTGCAATTACAATTGAATTAGTCACGTTTAACATTGTAGTTTGATTTGAATTCAAATTTGGTGTTGAAAATTTGCTAAGTACTTCTCTGAATTCTGTTTTATTAAAACCAGTCGAATTTTGGCTTTTGATCGAATTATTTAAACTAAAATTATTTATTAAAGATAGAATTCTTTTTTCTTGTTTTTTAAATGGAGCTTAAATAAATTAATAAAAAAATTATTTTAAATTTAAAATTTTACAAAATATATAATTATAAAAAATTTACATCTTGTCAAAACAACACTTAGTACAACTGCAATTACAATTAAAATTAACAATGTAATTATAACACCGGAAAATATTCCGATCTTTGCTTTTTTGCTTAGGAAACTTTTTCTGCTCTGCGATTTTGCATCAAAAAGACCAACTTTGTCCATAAACATGTTTTTAGTTTGATTCTCTTGTGTTGGATTGTAGAACTCGTTCATTTGAGAATATCCGGTTAAATTCGATTGTGACATGTTTGCTGAGCTTCCGACCATGTTCCATAATGGTCTATTAAATGCCTGATTGTGTTCGACGCCTCGTTCAAGACCTCGATTGAAAGAGATCGCATCGAAAGAATTCGGATATTGTTTTGCATTGTAATTAGTATGAAACGAGAACGATGGATCCAAAGTTCTGGTCTGAGAATAGTTTACACCTCGTTTCATATTACTCGCTTCACCTTTTATTAGTCTAGGATTCACATGACTGACTGGTGCATAGTATTTGATCGAAACATACTCCTGAGTCTTATTTACTTGATTTTGAACATATGGTGGTGGCATATAAGAAAAAGTACGACACATGTTTGCATTTTCAAAGTAAGATTGACATGGTATGTAACTGATGTTATCTTTGGCATAGTAATTTGCCTGTTGAAGTTGTTTATCTCGTTTTGAATTTGATATGCTCTCCGAACAGGACATACTTGCCACACTTTCGTTATCACTCGAATTATTTTTTGATAAACTCATTTTTTTTTATTTTAGAAAAAAAAGAAAAATTTTATAAAATCGTAAAATTTAACTAAGAAAAAAGAAACTAATACAGGTAAATTTATATGAAAAGTTTTGTTTTATTCAATTGGTTTATTTTAAAATAGATAAATAAGATAAATGGCCAATGGGCCCAAAACAACAAATAAAAGATAAAAAATACAAATGTTATTGAATACATTTGTATTACTTTTTGGAAACGCTTGACTAGTTTGAAAACAATTTATTTTTAATCTTAAATGACATTGTTGTTTTTATATTTCGAATTTTTCTTGAATGTCTCAAAAGCTTTTTAAATTATAGCCTTATTTTTTTTTTTTTTTTTTATTTAATTTAAAAACCAAAACCAAAACTAAAAAAAAAAAAATTTTTTCCAGGTATTTTTAGGTCAAAGTAGTTTTTCAAAACAACAAATTTCAATTCAAATTTAGTCAACTATGACTTGATTGATTGAATCGAATTTTGAATTTTGACAAAATCAAAACACAAATATTTGAAAATTATTTGCTTTCAATAATCTTGTTATGCAAACAAAAATTAAATTTGATTACAAAAAATATAAATATTTAAATTATTGAAATTTAAAATCTATACACAAATCTTTAAAGACTTAAAATAACAGTAAAATATTTGAAAAAATAAAAACTAAATTCTAGTTGTTATAATATAACCATAAAACTACCTGTAGTTAAATTTATTAAATCATCTAACAGTGCTCACATCTATGACGATCTATGAAATCCATGTAAATAGATATACAGTATAATCATAAAATAAACTATTCTACTAACAATAGGAAGTACTGGAAACAATTTTAAAACAATTTTAATATATAATAAAGATATATCGAAGAAATAAACACGGTTGTTTATAAAATCAGATAATCAGATAAAAAGTTTCCAAATGTTGTATATAGTTTAATATACCTGTATTATCTGCTAAAAAGGACATTTCGGCTTTATTCTTTACTCATACCCTCTTAAAGACTTTTATAAGACTTTTAATCTACAATTACCCATATGGTGGTACTTTTAGTGTTAAATTGTTTAAAATTTATTAAAATATGGTTTAAATAATTTTTTAGAGATAACTGTATTAAACCATTATGGTCATAGAAGATTGAAACTAGTAGTAATTTGAATTATCTATCAATATATTATTCTTGAAGATGTTTATTGTCTTTATATTCCTTTGTTGAAATTTTATTCAAAAAATTGAAAATTCTATTAGTAAAAAAGTATTTATGTATTTATGGTCACAAATCGAACCTTCTGGTAAATTTGTATTAAGTTCAGTATTAAGAAGAAGTTAGATTTAGGCTTAATAAATTTTAACAGCAATCAAATATTAAATTTCATTATTATTTAAGTTATTTGTATTCAAGTTACTTTTAATGTTATTAAAAGATTATTTTAAATTAAAGTAAATCGTGTCATAGCTAGAATTAGCTTAGTTAACTCGAAATTTGTTTTAGACATATAAGCCTACAAAATAAATAATAAATTACGATTATTGGATCTAGATTATAATCAACTAATCGAATCGATAATCGATTTAGTAGATTAATTTTAGATTATTTTTTTGGTAATAATAATATTTGGTAAAATTTTAAATCTTGATCAAGTATTGTGTAAATTATTCTGCCAATTTCATCTCCAATTTATTTTTAAAATTAAGGATAAAAAGAATTATTATAAGTAAGACAAAATAATTTATATAAATTTATAAAAATCGATTTTGTTCCGATTTTGTTTTCGGTTACGATTTTGAATAATAGTTGATTAAAATAGATTCAAAATAAAAATCCTAACAACACTAATTAATAATCAAAAGACGAAGATTGCAATAAATTTCAAAAGTCGAATTTCAAAACCAAAAAAACGAAAATTAATTTTCAACCAAATATTTCCCAATCTATTAATTTAAAAGTAAACATTGAAAAGCATTGAAATATTTTTAATCAAGAACATAATGCAATTCTTTTTAGTAACAAACAAAAACAAAGCACTTTTGTTTCTCATTCAAGTTGTTACTTACTTGATTACAAAATTGAAAGTAAAGAAAATACCAACACTTGTAATCCGATTTGTTTTATTTCTGAATAAAAACAAGTATTTTTATTATCTTCCATAAGCCAAGTAAAATTTACAAGTGTCATTTTTAATTTTAATTAAAATCTAGATTAAGATTGAGATAATTAAAAATACAAAGAAAATAAAAAAATTTATTTGAGCTATTCGATGTCAAACAATGAATTTTTATAATCAACAAAAAAAAAACAAAAAAAGAAGCTTTTTGTTATGCTTCAATGCAAATTTAAATTTAATAAAAAAGTTTTTGTTTTTGCTTTTTTGTTGTTAAACCAAATAAAACAACATTTAATTAAAATAATAATTTTTTTAATTTCTTATAATTTAATCAATAATTAAATGCTTAAAGTTATATTAGAAATAATAATATTTGTCTTTGGTTTAAATTAAAGCAATTAAATTAAAGCAATTTGTTGAAACTGTTAAAATTTTATTAAGTTATTATTTTCAATATCCCCAAAGTCACAATTACCAATATCAATATTATTTCAATCAGTTGGAATAAATTTATTTATAATCCCTTAATCTATAACTTAAATTAATTCGCTAAAAATACATTTTTAGTTTTAAAATAAAATTTCCAATTTTAAGATTAATTTGAAATTATTTTATTAACTTTTATTAACAAATACAATTTTATAACCTAAATAAAAGCAATTTATAAAATAAAAATTTTTTTTATTTTAATAATATTTGTAGAATATTGATTGAAACTTTATTTCTTAAGTGGTTATAAAAAATATTAATAAAAATAATTTAAACGAAATTAGCAAGAGCATTTTCAAAATTGAGCTTGCACCTTTTATTTATTAGTTTTTCTCTTAAATTAACAAAATCATAATATATAATATATATCATTAATTTAAATCTACATGTCAAACAACAACCAAGTTCAAAGTTTTATAGAACTTTATTTATTAAGAATATGTGATATTTTAACATTTTGTTTTAATTAACAAAAATATTGATTTAAAATTTATTAAAGTTTTAAATTCAAACAAACTAAAAACTTACTATCAGTTGTTTCTTTATAGACTCTGAACAAGACTCTGAATTGATCTGATCAAAACTATTTTTCTATTAAATCATCTCTTTTTGTTTGCTTGCTTTTTTCTTTACTTACATAGTTTTAATTCTTTGTTTTTCTTTTTACTAAATTTATTTATCCTTAAAGTTGATTAATTTTTGAGCAAATTAGTTCATTAAATTAACAAAATATATCAGATTATTTAATTAAATAAAATAAATTGAAAGCAAAAATGACTAAATAGAAATTGAATTATTTAAGCTAATATTGACTCTAAATGAAAAATTGAAATATCAAAATTTATTTTTCTTTCTTCTTCTTCTTCTTAGCAAAGAATAAAAATTAAAAAATTTTATATAAATTTTTAATTTTTTTTTTATTTTTTGTTTCTTTAATATCTAAAGTCTCTTCTTTATGTATATATATATATATATATATATATATATATATATATCTTATATTATTATTAACATGCCAAATAGAATCCGTTTTTTTGGAAATATGAAAATTTTATTTTTTATAACAAAAAAAAAATTTAAATTTCCTTTTTTTTTGAGGTAAATTCAAAAAAAAGAAGAACAAAAATAAAATATTCATAATATTTTTATGCTTGGTTGAATAGTAAATTTTTTGTATTTTAAATTCGACTTTATCCTGAAGGGTTGTATATATTTGAATTTGAATTTGAATTAAAGAAATAAAAGGAAATGAAACAAGACTTTTTCATTTATATAAAAAAAAAAAAATTTTTTTTTTTTTTTCTATTTTTTCATAATTATTTAAAAAGCAAATTTAGATTGAAATTTACCTTTGAAAAAAATCTAACAAAAAACACATACTGAGATTAAAAATATATATTTTTTTTGTTTTGTTGATGACAACAATAATTTCAAATTTTTATATTTTATATATTTTTTTTTAAATATAAATATTAATTTAATTATCGATTTTCCTTCATTCATTTATTTTTAGTTTAAAAAAAAAAAAAAAAAAAAATTTTTTTTTTTCCACGAAATGACAGTTTCAACTAATTTAGACAATACAAGTTTAGATCCAGAATGTATAGGTCAAAGATACTGGTACGCTTTTTTGATGTCTTCATTGTTCACATTTTTTGGCGGACTGTTTATAATATTAACTTGGAGATTCCTCACATTTCTATTCTATGGACAATTGGCCAAAAAAATAAAAGATTATGTAATATAATATTGAAAAAAAAAAAAAATTTTAAAAATATTGAAAATTTAATTTTTTTTTTCTTGTTCTAAAGTTTAAGTCACAAGAAGGTCTAACAGTTTTGGACCCGAGTCTGACTGAAGCCGAAATCGGCTGGGTTACTTCTGCTAGAGACTTTTGTGGCGAACTTATCAGTGGTCAGTCGACCAGTGGTCGCATTTTGATGACTTTGGTATCCATTTTTAGTGTTGGTTCACTAATTATTTATTTCTATGACGCTAGTACTAGTCCGATTGAATCTTGTCAAAAATGGGATGATTCTGTCACTCAGCAAATTGATCTTGGCTTTAATATATTTTTTATGGTTTATTTTTTTATAAGAGTAGGAAAAATTAATTTAATTTAATTGATTGAAAATTTTGTTTGAAAAGATTTTAAATAAATTTTATTTAAAGTTTATTGCTGCTCAAGATAAACTGTGGTTCTGGATGGATATATTTTCGATAGTAGATTACTTCACGATACCTCCATCGTTTGTTAGCATTTATTTGGACCGAAATTGGATAGGCCTAAGGTTCCTGAGAGTTCTTAGGCTTATGAACATTCCGGATATTTTACAATATTTGAATATTCTAAAAACAAGCAATTCGATTCGTTTGACTCAATTGTTTGTTATGTTCATTTCAATTTGGCTCACAGCAGCCGGCTTTGTTCATTTGGTAAATTAAAAAATATTTTAATTTAATTTAAATTTTTTTTGGTTTAAAACTAGAAACAAAACAATTAAGGTGGAAAATTCTTTTGATTATTTTAATTTTGGTTCTAAACTTAATAAAACAAATCAAACACTTGATTTGGATTCTAATTTAAACAGAAATTTGAACCAATATTCAAAGTCTTATAATAATCTTAACATGAACATGAATCATCAGGGCTTAAGCTATTTCGATTGTATTTATTTTATAGTCGTGACCATGTCTACGGTCGGCTACGGCGATGTATATTGCCGAACTACATTAGGCAAATTAACCATTATTTTATTCTTATTTTTTGGAATTGTAAAAAAAAAATTTTTTATTTTTTGTTGTATAATTCTAAATCTTAATCAGTGTTTTTAGCAATTTTGTTTTATAATATTATTAGGCTCGTAATTAATTGTTCTAAAATTTAAAGGTTGAAAACAGTGGTGATCAAATTGATACTTATAAAAAATATCAACCTTTAAGTTATCTAGACTGTATATATTTGTTAATTGTGTATGTTGACCATTTTTTTTCTTATTATTCTTGAAACTTTTTACAATTTAATAAATGTTGTATTAAATGTTGTTGTAGTACTATGTCCACAGTCGGATATGGTGATGTCACTTGTAGGTAAAATAATTAAACAAAAAAATTAATATTAATTTTTATTTTTTTGTGTGTTTTTAATTAAATTGTCTATATTTTGTAGAACCATGTTTGGTAGACTTTTTATGTTGTTTTTTATAATTGGTGGTTTAGTTAGTGTTATTTTGTTTGTTTTTTTTTTAAATAAATTTAGTTTTAATTGTTTTTTTATTTTTGTGTTCTTGAATTAAGGCTGTGTTTGCTAGCGCTATACCAGAGCTTGCCCAAATTATTGGTAATAGACCAAAATATGCCGGAAGTTATAAACTAGAAAAAGGCAAAAGACACGTAGTTGTATGTGGACACATCACTTACACAACCGTGTCTAGTTTTTTAAAAGAATTTCTTCACAAAGATCGAAATGTTTACGATATTGAAGTAGTCTTTATAAACAAGTAAGTAAAATATAAATTTTTTAAAAACTAAAAAAAAATCTTTTAAGTCTTTTAGTTTATTAATGTTTGGATTAATTTTTAATTTTTATAAAGTTAATATTTCATTTTTCAAAAATTTTGATAAAGTATTGTAAGTTATTCTGTCTATTTTGGCTTAAGAATTTGAGTTTGAAAAGTAGGATAAAATAATTTAGATTAATAAGGGTTAATTTTTAGTCTAAATCAAGTTTTTTTTTTTATATTGTATTAGAATTTAAAATGAGAATAAGCTATAAAGTAAGATCGAATTAGAGAAGATCTTGGCAACAAGACTTTGTACTTTCTTTATATTTATTTGTATTGTGTATAATCTTGTATTTGATTTCAAGATAATAAGTCTAATCGCGAGCATTTAATGGCCCTTGAATTGCTTGAATTGAACAGTATATAATATACATAATATATTCTAATTCTATATTGATATAAAATTTTTTGAAATTTTAAAGATTTGAATTTTATTTATATTTCAAACACGATTTAAATATTTATCTTCCTTTTGAAAATATTTATATTTTACTTTAAATCAATTTTATTTTTAAAAATCCTTAAGATAATAAAAACAAAAACCAAAAAAAAATATTAAAATTATCATATCAAACTTAAGCTTAAAAAATGACATTTTAGTTTTATTGCTATCATAAAAAAAATTTTGTTTTATCTAAAGTAAATAAACCGAAGATTAAAAAATAATAGAGCTTTTTAACTTTTATTGAAAAAACTAAATTCAAAAAATGAGATTTAAAAAAAAATATTTCCTTCCATTGCTGTTGTTGTTTAGCATATTAATAGTTGTTATTAATAATCATTATCTTTTATTGATTACTTATTATCGTGTGAGTTATGTAATTAATGATTTTTTCGAGTTTTATGTTCGACAAGTAGATTTGAATGTGCCAATTGATTTAGCTCTGATCCAAGACGAAAATAGCTTATGTTTAATGCCGAACATTAACCACAACGATAAACTATCTTTAGATTTTCTAACCTCGGATAAGCAACAATTGAAATATTTATTCGATTCGTGTAAAAAGTCAAATTCTTCTTTAAACAATTTGTATTCAATTGAATCATTAAATGATTATATTTCTACAGAAAAGTATCAATTAAGTCTAAATATAACTCAAGTAGAGCTTAATTTTGGTATACAAAGACAACTTGTTAATTGTTTTGTGCAAAAGTTCGACAAATTAATAAATAAAACTGAAGAAGATGAAGAAACCCAAATGCTCGATGATTTATACGAGTTACACTCGAAAAATTCATACAAAACTGTGTTATTCTCACATGGCTTTTATTATTTATGTTGCCAAAATGCTGCTACTCGATTCTCGAAGATATTCGATGTACTAATCACTATATACCCCACCGATATGAGTGTTTTAATAAAAGAAAGACAAAAGTATTCGAATTTAACAAACGAATTTAAGAATAATTTAAATTCAAGACCTGAAATGCTATTTGATGAGTTTGTATTACCAAATTTAACACCAAAACTTAATCAACCAAAAATGAATGTGCTCATGATCGGCATAGACTCAGTCTCTTCTAATCACTTTAAACGAATCTTTCCATTAACATATTCGTATTTGAATAAAGACATAGTATTCGAGCACTTTAACTCGCATGGTTCTAATACTTATCCCAATCTGATTGCCATGTTAACTGGTGTCATTGAGGAGAGTTTAAATGAGGATATACTTGGAGAAATAAATTTTTATCGAGAACAAGACTCGACTTTTCATGATCATTTGCCATACATTTGGTACGAGTATGAGAAACTCGGCTATTTGACCATGTTCCAGGAGGATTTGCCATCCATTGGTATTTTCAATTATTACAAAAAAGGCTTTAGATATTGGCCAACTAGTTTTTATGGTCGACCATTCTGGAGCAAGTACTATCAAATTCGATCTGGACCTGACAAATGCCACTTTGGTCAGCCAACTTTCTCAACTTGGTTACAACAAATCGAAAATTTTCTACTCGCAATCAACTCGGACGAATCAAATAAAAATATACCATATTTTTCCTTAAATTTTATGACTGAATATACTCATAATTATCTAGCCATACCTGAAGAATTAGATTTTGAATTGTCCAATATGTTACAACGCATGGATCAGCAAGGTTTTTTAGATAATACTATGATAGTATTTTTTTCCGATCATGGAAATAGACTTAAATTTTATGCTTATGCGACTGAGATTGGAAAATTGGAAAAAAATTTACCATTTTTAAGTCTTAAATTTCCCAAAGCGCTCAAACAAACAAAGTATTATGAAAATGCAGTGAAAAATAAAAACAAATTGATTTCATTTTTTGACTTGTATCAAACATTGAGACAATTTTTGTACTTGAATAAATATGGAACTACCTCAGGCTATGATTACATGTTTAGAAAAAATTCAAAACAAGTTCGTAATGAACGTGGTGTGTCACTGTTCGAGATCATAAACCAGAACAGGACGTGTTTGGATGCACTTATACCAGATAGTCTATGTAGTTGTTTTAAAGAAATAAAGCTTAACGAAGAAGAATTTAGTAAAGAAACTAATAAAAGTTTTTCAGATGCAGCTCAACTAGTTTTGGATAAAATAAACGGTTTGACTGAGAGCATAAGATCCTTGTGCAGGATGTTCGAACTACACAAGATTATTTCTTTAAAGAAAGTTTTTATAAACAAAATTAAATTGTATAAATTGGTTTTAGTTTTGAGTCCAGGCGATGCCTGGTTTGAGACAAGTCTAAAATTTGATAAAAAGCTCAATATTTATTCAAAACCGAGTCGCCTGAGCGCCTACGGAAATCAGTCTTTTTGCATTAAAGATTCTTTTTTAGCCAATTTCTGCTATTGTGATCATTTCTGATAGATTATTGATTTAATTTTTTACTTTTTTAAATATATTTATTAAATCTCAAGTTTTAGTCAAAATAAATTATTTTAGTCATCATTATCAAATTTTTTTTTTTACTTAATTTCTAACACTCAAATAATCTACAAGCATATAAGACAAATATATATTAGAATTAGTCCTACATAATAACAAGACACTTGACCAAATAAAAGTTTATAAATAAATTTTATTTATTTAAAGTTTTTTGCCAGATTTGGATTTGGAAGCCTTGTTTAAGAAAAATTTTACACAAGTTAAATTTTTGCAAGGAAGTGTGATGAATCCGAAAGATTTGGAAAGAGCTAAAATTAAGAAAGCTGATGCAGTTCTAATTTTAGCGAACAAAGAATCATCATCGCCTGACAATGAAGACGAAGCGAATATAATGAGAGTTATTTCAATAAAAAATTTTCATCCAACAGTCAAAATTATAATACAATTGTTACAATATCATAATAAAATGTATTTGTTGAATATACCAAGTTGGGATTGGAAACAAGGCGATGATGCTGTTTGCATAGCCGAGCTTAAATTAGGCCTCATTGCACAGTCTTGTTTAGCGCCTGGATTCTCGTCTCTGATGGCTAATCTTTTCGCCATGAGATCTTATAAAGAAGTAAATTTTAACGACCCTTTTAACCAAACCATTGTTTTCCAAATTTATCCCATTTTTTCAGGTTTTTGAATCAAGTTCTATTAATTTCAAAGTAAAACTTGTTAAATTTAATTAAATATAATAAAAACTAACAAATATTAATCTAAATTAACCAAAAAATTATAAAAAAAAAAACAAACTTTTTGTTTTAAAATTAATATTTTATTTTAGACATTTCAAAAAGATCCATGGCTAGCTCATTACTTAAGAGGATCTTCTATGGAACTGTATACTGAGTATTTATCGCCTGCGTTTACCGGCAAAACCTTTACACAAGCAGCTATGTAATTTACATTTTTGTTTTTATTGATTGAATTTTGAAAAAAAAATTTTTTATTATTATTTTAAGAATTTGTTATACTAAATTAAAACTTTTATTGTTGGCCATTGAGTCAAGCAATGAAATAGGCGTTGGTTCACATTTGTCTATAAATCCTGGCAATGCAGTTAAAGTCGAGTCCGGTACGAGAGGATTTTTTATAGCTGGATCAAATGAGGAGATCAAACGAGCTTATTATTATTGCGAATATTGTCACAAAGACGTCACTGATTTGAACAAGATCAAAAAATGTAAATGTTACCAAGGTAAATTAATTTTATAAAAATTAATAAACCTTTTTTTTTTATTAAAAATTTGATCCAAAAGCGATTTTTAAATTTAAAAAAAATGTCCGTGCCATAATGGGTAATAAGTCTATCTAGCTTAGTTTGTCATCAATGTTTTAGAAATAAATGTCTTTTATTTTTAGCTTTTTTTTTTTAATTTTTAGTTTTTAAAATAATTTATTTGAAACATATTTTTTTCTAATTTTTACAAATTTAGCTAGAAATTTATTTAGCAAAACAATGGACAGACTGAGGAAAAGACCAAGTCAAACTGAAAACGAAGCTGATGACACAATACCAATGTATTGTTTTTTAATATAAATATTTAAATTTTATTTGAATACATTTTGCATTAGCTCAATCCATTCTAAATATTCTAAATAAAAATATTTTAAAGGAAAAAAGAGACCGAGAATTTGAATCAAGTTGAAGCTTCTTATAGTCATACTCATCTCCCTTCATTACCGTTTCCGAACTCGAGTAGTCAAGAAAAATTCGACTCTACTGGCATGTTTCATTGGACTGAAGAAAGAGTATTCTCTGAATGCTTGATAGACTCAAACATGAAACATTCTTTTAGCAATCATGTAATTGTGTGTGTCTTTGCCGAACCGAATTCGCCTCTTATTGGAATTAGGAATTTTGTGCTTCCTTTACGAGCTTCAAATTATCACTACGAAGAACTAAAAAGAATCATATTTATTGGCAATAAAGAATATTTATACAAAGAATGGAAATCTATTTGTAATTTTCCCAAAGTGTACATAATGCCTGGCTCGCCTAATAGTCGTTCTGTGCTTAGATCTGCCAATATTCAATTTTGCGACATGTGTGTCATTATATCTAGCATTGATCGAGAATCACAAGATGAAAATTTAATGGACAAAGCGGCTATTTTGTGCTCATTGAATATCAAAGCAATGAATTTCGATGATTCGCTTGGTCTTCTTGGTGATCATCATCAATTATTACCACCAAACATTGTCGGCTATTCTGATTTAAAATCTAAAAACATATTTGGCACACATATACCAATGTTAACCGAGCTACGTGTAGATTCTAATGTTCAATTTTTAGATCAAGACGATGAAGACGATCCTAACAAAGAGCTATACATGTCACAACCGTTTGCTTGTGGTACTGCTTTTGCAATTAGTGTACTAGATTGTATCATGAGCACGGCATACTTTAACGATAATGCTCTAACACTCATAAGAACATTAATAACAGGTGGAACTACTCCTGAACTTGAACAAATACTAGCCGAGGGTGCTGGCATGGCTCCTGGTGTTGAAGGCATGGATAACTTCGAGAATCGCAATCGACCCCGAGTAAGTCAAATATCTCTTTTTGATGGCGAGTTTGCCAAATATGGAGAAAACAGACTTTACGGAGAATTGTTTGTTTATTGTCTAGCAAAACACAATATGCTCTGTTGGGGTGTTTACAGATTTAGAGATTGCCAAAATGGTTCGCAAAAGTTGCTGGCGCCAAGCAACAAACGATACGTTATTTGTAATCCAAGCGCCGATTTTCATTTGATGCCAACCGATTTAGTTTATGTACTTGAACAATTTAATCCTGCTTATTATCCACCTATATCTGATACGATTGCTTATAAGCCAAACAAATCAAACGAAAATCAATTTTTAAAAGCACCAAAAGAAGAGCTTAATAAAAGTTCAACACTTCGAACTAGTTTTAGCAAAAATTCAATAAGAAAAACAAGTTTAAATAATAAATTAATAAAGCGTAATAAAACTGATGAAGATTTAAAAAAGCTTGATAAAAACGCGCAAGAAATGAATGAGATTAGAAATGATACAATTGCAACTAATACAAGCCCAAGAATACGAAATTTAGGAAAATTTAAAGTGGAAAAAGCTTTGTCAAGTAATAGCCATAACGAAAAAAATATAAACGAGTCTACTTTTTAGTGTTTTAAAATAAAATAAAATAAAAATATTTTTTTAATTTTCTGATAATTGTTCCTGCTTTATTTCGCTTGCTAAACAGTTATAATGGTATTGTATACATTTTGCTAATTGAATTTTTTACTATTGTTAATACTTAACAAATAGTAAAAAAAAGCAAATTTACTGATTTTTATTTAAGATAATGTTCATTATCTGAAATGGTACTATGAATTATCCAAAAACTAGTTGTTATATAGATTATTTATCTCTTTTAAATTCAACAATATTTAAAATAAATTTTATTAACCAAGGAACAAAGATTAAATAGAATTTTTATCTTTAATTTTTTAAATTCTTTATTAATTATAAAATTTTAATTTTAAATATTTTTATTGGCTTCTTTTTTTTATTGCCAAATATATTAGTTAAAGTATTAGCTTATTAAATTTAATAAACATTGTATGGGGTTGGTTGAGCTTCTGGCATTGGTGGAACATATGGACCAGTTGGGTAGGTTGGTACATTGTATGGAGCACCATAAGGAATATGTGGTGAAGCAGTTCCACATGGTGGTAATACATTTTGTTTATAGTTACATACTTTTAATCTATCATCGAATACTAAATCATCTGGGCATGACAAAATGGACAAAATACCATTTGAACAACGACGGAATTTACGGCAATTACCTGGTAAATGAGTTAAATCGACTTTTGGATTACAATAGGTAAGTGGTCTTGGGTAAGCAGCACCATAAGGTGGAACATTGTATTGACCAGAACCCATTTGAGTTTGTGTTTCATATGATGGTGGTGGTGGCGGTGGTGGTGGTACTTGGTATTTTTCAGCACCCATTTTAGCTTCTTCAACTTTGTATGGAACACCAGCATTAGCAGTTAAAGCTATCAATAATAAACCGAATAAAACAAATTTGCTCATTTTCTTATTTTAAATTTAAATAATATTATTTTAATTTTTAATTGAATTTGAATGTTTTATAAAATCAAATTTTGCTTTAATTTATACTTATTTTTCCTCATGTTACGATTCATTGTGCTTAGGATTGGAAACAAAAATATTATCTAGATCTTTTTAAACGCCTGAAACAATTTATTCATTTTTTAAGAGATCATTTTAATTTAATTTTGTAGCATTTGTCAAAAAAAACTTTTTAAAAATTTTTATTTTTGAATATCAAAAAAATTCTCAATATTCATAAAAATTCAATATTTAACTTTTTTAGATAAAATATTAAATTATTCAAAATATTTTAATTGAAATTAATAATTGTCAAATTTGCTTATTAAGTTCAAATATTTATTAAAATATACAAGCATTTTGAAGTTTTGTTTTTTAATTTTTCTTTGAATTTATTTTGTTTAAATACTTGTTTTAAACACAGATAATCTCCATTTTCCCCCGCATTTTGAATTTTTCAGAAATGGACAACTAATATCACATTCACATTCATCTGTTTTTATATACATATCATAAGAATTGCCACAATAACATTCATTACTTTGTTTAATCAAAAAGTTAAATAAAAATAAATTTAAATTACAATAAATATTTAAACCCATCATGAAGACCAGCATAGTTAAAGCTTTTCTCTTTGCATAGTTCAATGCAATTTTGAGGCGAATTATCTTCCAATTCTGTGGAATAACCATCAATTGCTTTAATATTGCTATCCATAAAGCATCCAACAAAATCTAAATAAAATTTTAAAAATAAATACCCTGAATGCTTGCAAATAAGGATTTGTGTTAACATAAGATATAATTCTTAAATATATTTCTTAAAAAGTGATGCTACATTTGTAGCAGAAAAAACAAAGAAAAAAGTTTCTTAAATTTTTTAAAATAAATTTAAACAATTTTCTTATTAAATATCAATAACAACAGAAACAAGTGCAAGTCTATTTTTGCAAGGGTTTGCTTAATTTAAAAAAAAAAGTTTATTTTCAATAAATAATTTTACACAGAGTAGAATTGAATTGATTTATAAAATTTTCCGCGCTTTTGTAGACTGAAAGAGCATTAAATACTATCGAACCACATTTAGAACCATCTAGGCAATAGATATTACAAGCTTCTTCATTTAGTTTAACTGTTTTATCACTTATTAGATTGTTTGCACAACAACAACTAGAACTAGTTGAATTTAATTTAATTTATAAAGTTTGATGCTAAAATTGTATTATTTTAGCAATTTACTCTGAATTTATCATTGCATATGTAAAATTGAATCTAAAGCATAATTTTAAACAAATTTCAGGGGTAGCCATAAAGAAAGCTTTTTTTAATTCTTTTGGTGGTTCATCAAATAAATAGCAGCCTACATATTCTAGTAATTTTTAAAAATATTCAATATAAGAGTATAAGAATAAATGGTAAAAATTTACTAGATTTTATAGAGGCATAATTTTTTTTTAGATCAATTTCAGAATAAAACCATGTTCCAGTGGAAAAAATTCCATCTATTAACATTGAATCTGAACTTTGAAACGAAATTTTCGAAGTTAGCCTAACATAAATAGAACCTTTTGAGCAGAACAAAAGAGTTTCAGAAATTCTTTCGTATAAAACAACACATGTTTTATACACTGAATTTTCCATGTCTAAATATGTCCAACTAAATTTGGATTTTTTAAAGAATATTTTGCTTGAATCGTTTGATATCCATTTATTAGAAATTTCAATTTCTTTACAAATAAAAAATATTGTAATTTATTTATTAAGGAAAAAACATTTTTAAACAAGGATAATTAAAAATTAAATCACCATTAGCTTTGTAAACTGATAAAACTAGTTTTAGATTTGAAATTGAATTATTTTCGTTACAAAATGAGTAATCCAATTTACCATATTTGAAGTAATAATTAGCACAATAACATTCAATTCTTTAAAAAAAAAAAGCATATTCCAACAAATAACATTTTGCTAAAATTAAATAAATAAATTTTTTACTTATTCTGTATACCAGCATAGTTAAAACCCTTATTATAACATGTTTTAATGCAACTAATAGGATTAGGGTCTTTTTTATCTAGAGTAAAATGATACTCGTCCATTGCTCTTAAATAATCATCTCTATAACAACCAATATATTCTTTATAAAATTCAAATTAAAACAAAGCAAAACCTAATAATAATCAAATAATCAAAGTTTATAATAATATTGTACCATAATTTTCGTAAATAGAATAAAGATTATCTCCTCCACATTTTCTTGGATTGTTCCCACAATAATAACTACATGAGTCTAAACTAAATCTTTCATTGTTTGAATATGAATTCAAGCAAAAGCAATCGACACTTTAAATTACATTTAGTTGAAAATTACTTTAATTTAATTTAAAACGATTCATTTAATTATTTGTACCCAGACTTTAGAGCTAAATAATTAAAATTGTTTTCAAAGCATATAGATGAACATCTATTGACACTCATATCATCCGAAGTTTCAAAGAATTTCAAATCTAAAAATTATTCATTATTCAAAATAAGATTGAATTACGAGTGAAAAAATTTTAAACAATTTACTTGTTTTATTTAGAAACCTATAACATCCAATATAAGCTTAATCAAAAAGTTTTAATAATACAGTAATAAAGATACTAATAAAATAAAAATATTATACTAGAGCTAATTGAATAGTTATTATAAGTTATTGGATTTGTTTTGAAAAAAAGCATTGAATATTGTGTAATATTTGTTACATAAACGAAAGCTGAATCTTTACCGTCCGGGTATGCTGAATAGCCACCAGTGCATTTTTCAACTATAGTCTCGTTAAAGTTATAATAATCATTTTCTCTAAAACAATAACAAGATCTTAAAAATGAATTCAAATTTCAGCACAAATTGTTCCTATTCTTTTTCAAATATTTTTACTTGGAATTTAGAAAAAATGACAAATCAAAATAAATGTAAAACAAATTATTTTGCTTCGAACACCAAAGAAGACATTCAAAACTATTATCTTGGTAAGTTTTTATATAATTTGTTAAATTAAATGAAAAACATCCAATAGCAGCTTTAAAACAGAAAAAAAGTAAATTTTTTATTTTAGTTTAATTTGTTTGTTTTTTTATTAATTTAAATTTAAATACTTGATTTAATATTTTCATACATCAATTCTTTTACCATACTAGAAAAAGAATTAACAATATTGGAAAATTCTTGATATTTATTAAATTCTGTTTTTGTCTTAGTTGAGTCAGGGTTACCAAGCGATTTTGCTTTGAATAAGTTAAATAATTAAATTAAATTAAAAAAATACTAAAATGTTTAATCTAAAACTTGAATGAAAATTTCGTCCAAAATGTGCCTCAATTCGATTCTCATTTATAGATGATGATGCATGATTTAATGATATTTCAAATGTAAAATAATGAGAATTGACCATATACAGTAAGAGTAAAATGAATCTTATTGTCATTTTCAAATTTAATAAAATATTTATAAAATTTTTTTTAAAAATGTTTCGGTTGATTGATTGAATCTAAATTACTATTTATTATTTATTTATTTGAAAATTATAATAAAAAATAAAAAAAAAATTAAAAAGAAATTTAAATTTTTGTCTCTAGTTAAAAAATAATTTAAAAAATAACAAGAACTATTATTTCTGTATCAACTATCAACCTACAATAAATTTATTTTAATTAATCATTTATAGTTGAAACAAAAATAAAGCTAAGTTATAAGTTTTCTCTTCTATCTTTTTTCCAATCTTATCAACATTAGGTTTTGTCAGAGAAACAAAATTTAAATCAAAGTTTGTTATAATTTTTGAGAGTCAAGTTCTTTTAAGGATTTTTAGCTTGGCGAGGTAGTAAAATAAAAAAAAGAAAAGAAAAAGAGTTTGAATTAAAGTTAAGATTATGCTTATATTAGAGTTTTGTTTATATAGTTGTACCATTCGTTTTTTTTCTTTTTAAATTTTAATGGTAAAAACCACATACTCTTTTTAAAACCACTAGCTGTTGATAACATAATCAATTTTTTGATAATGTGGGATCTTTATTGATAAAAAAAGATTTAATTTTTTAGTACCCCATGAAATTACTATATTTTTAAATAATATATTAAAAATTGGTGATAAAAAATTGTGTATATAATATCTGATTACATAGATAGTCATTATTACCTAAATTTTTGTAATTTTTTTAATATACAATTAACTTGAATTATTTTTATTTTCAAAATGAAATGCTACTGGATCGTTCAACTAGAAAAGTAACAATTTGAACAACTTTTCCATGTGCATGATCAAAACTCTATTTTAATTCTTTAGCTATACATTTTCTGAATGAATAAGTGGAGAAACACATAAATTCTGTAAAAAAACACATAAAAAATGTAAATATCACAACTAATAAATAAAATTTTTGAAGCACCATCACATTCTTTAAAATAATAAATCTGGTAAAATCACAAATAAATTTTTTATATTTTCTGTTAAATAATAAAAAACACATATCCATACATATAAATTTATTGGCAATTACAGTATTATTCATATTTTAAACAATTTTATTTTAGAAAGAGAAAAATTAAAGATTGAACTTATCTCTTTTAGTGAAATAATCTCTAAATGTTGCCAGTTTACACAAGAACCTTCTAGCCACTGGCTAGCATTTCATTTAGTTCCTATTTTCTTTTTTTTGAATTTTAATACTCATTTTTATGTGTTTTTGATATGTTTTAAAACAAGTTTTTGTCTTATGTGTTTTTTACATTTTAAATGTGTTTTTCACCTACACCCATTTCTGAATGAAGCAAAGTCCAAACCAAAAATCAAAGCAATTAGAAATTTATTGAGATTTTATTAATAAATAGTATTGGTTTGTTTTTACACTCTAACAAAATGTAAGTATACAAAGCATAAGAAACAAAAACACATACTATATATATAATAGTATAGTATTAGTAAAATTTAAACAAAACTCAGCAGGAATATAAATAACAAGATTAAATTAAATAAATATTCGTACTAAAATTCAATTTATAATGAAGGATATTTATTTTATTCAATATTTTTTTATTCAAAGAATTCAAAGGTTTATTCTCTTCTTTTTGTCATCTTATTTAGAGACATTATTATTTAAATCCTAATAAATTTATTTATTTAAGTGATTTAATCCACATTGGCAATGTTAATTATAGTATAAAAATAAGTATAAAAGAAGTAAAAAAAGTAAAGTTAAATTGTAAAAATTAGCTAAGTTACTGCCTTTAGCAAAAGATTTAGTTCATTATACAAGTAAAAATAGTTATTATTGTGTTCGATACCAGTTTTAATAAGATAAAAATAGTAATCAGTTGTATCTAGAAGACCAAAATTAAAACACTTGAAATTGAATTCGATCAGGCTTATAGAAATATCAAATTTATAATCCATGCAGCTAAAATGTATTAAATTTTCAACGTTCCTTAACTGTTTACAGAAGGAGGTACTGAGTCTTGTTTTGTTTCATATCTGTTTTCATTCCATAGATGATTAAAAATTTTATTTCATAACCTATTGCTCCTTATCTGTTTCAAGAAGAAAATTTTATGCTTGTAATTAATTTGCGTGATTGATTCTCAATCAAGCGCTTCATTAAAAGGTTTTGTCTTTGAAAACTTGTTTATACCAATCGTTTTATTAATTAAAATATTTTGCCTAATGTCAAATTCTTTAAGCTTTTTATCCGTTATCAAAATATTATCAAGATGATATCTGAACGTTGATTGAGCAAATTGTTTATGTAAGAAGGCAACAGTCTTAGGACTCAACATTTTCGGTTTGCACCCTAAGCTATACATTGAATAAATAATTTTTAAATATTTTTATTTTCAAATTTTAAAATAAAATTAATAATCACTTGATCAAAAAATAAAAAAAAAAAACAATTTTAATAAGATTAGAAAAAAGTAAGTTATAAATCAAAATTTCTTTTTTCTTTAACATCGTAAATAAAAATATTTCAAGTCAAAATTTTAATTAAAATTAACAAAAAGTCTCTTGATTCATAGTATATTTAAAAGCTAACAGCTATATTAAAATTACTATAGTTGCAAGTGATGTTATATTTCAATTTGAACAACTTCAATTCAAAATAGAAAATTGAAAGAAAAACAAAACCTATTTTATTTTTCAAAGTTAAAATAAAAATATATTTAAAAGATAATTTTTGAATTGAATTTGCTTTATTAATTCAATGCTTTATTTTAGCAAAATATAGAAAATTGGTCAAAGCAATATTCAAATTGCGGGAATAAATGAGCAATCGATTTGAAAACATGGACTGAGAGATATAAATGGGCGAAAAGTAACAAAATTATAACTTCAAAAGAGTTAAATGACTCAAACATTTATTATTGCCCACCTGGAGAAGAAACAAAAGTAACAAACGAAGATATATCAAACGTGTTAGAGTTACGTTGAAATACATTTCAACAGTTCAAGAAATGAGCATTCTCAGTGTGGATAACAACTTTGCCTAAAGATCAAAGTATTTTTCATGTACATTTTCATGTCCGTTTTTTTTCAAAAAATATATATGAAATAGAAATTTAAAGTATGAAATCATCAAAATTGAAGTTTGCATTTTCAAATATTTAATTTATATTAAAGATGAAAATAAAAGTAGAGAATTAAGAACAAGAGCTCAAGAAACAACTGTTAAGTTTTTTAATCAGTTTATTAAACCTATTATAATATCATCAGAGCCAGAATAAATCTTAACAATCTTACTTGTTCATCTACACCCACATCATCTCCAACATCAAATGATCAAAGAACTAAAAAAATTCGTAGAGATTTAAGTGATTCAGGGTTTTAATCAACTATTTCTGATCCTAAATCAGAAAATGTTTTAGAAAAATAACTTGACTTTAAAAAATAGTTTAACTAATATAAAGTATTAAATTACAAGTTTACAGATAAACACTCTATTTATAAGCCTCTAGATTTTTATAGGCATTTTAGAAAAGAAATTCCAAAATTAGCAGAAGTTCCTGAATTAATTTATTGAGTTACAGTATCCTCGGTTCCTTCAGAAACTCTTTTAAGCTATGCTGGTATAATCCAATGAACAAAGAAATAGATTAGAACCAACAGCGCTGAAAATGGTAAATTTTATTAAAAAAAAATATTTTTTAAATAAAATTTTGTTTTTTATAAATAAAATTTTGTTTTTTATAAATACAATTTTCATTTATTTAATTTTTTAAATAATCAAATTTTCAATCGATAATTTTAAATGTTTATATTTTAAATTAAAAATAATTATTTCAAATAAATTATTTTGAAAATAAAAAGCGTTTATTTTGAAATTTTTGGATTTAATTTTTTTTTAAGTTGAAATAAAAAGTATCGAAATATTTTTAAAAAGTGAAAATTTTGAATTTCGAAGTTTTAAAAATTAGCTTAGAAGCTAAAAAATTTGAAAAAACTTTAAAAAAAAAACTTCAATTAACAACCCTACTAAAATTCTTAAAATTATTATTTAATAAAACTAAATTTTCCTAAATTTTATTTTTTTCTTTCCTATTACTTTAGTTTTTATCTTATAAATTATTGTCTTATTTAAAGACATTATTAATTAAATCCTAATAAATAATTTTTAAACATTTTTATTTTTCAATTTCAAAATTAAAAATATCTCTATCACTTGATCAAAAAATAAAAAAAAGCAAAGTTTAACAAGATTAGAAAAAAAGTAAGTTATAATTTAAAATTTCTTTTTTCTTTAACATCTTAAATAAAAATATTTTAAGTTAAAATTTAAATTAAAATTAAAAAAAGTCTCTTGATTCATATATAAAAGCTTACAGCTATATTAAAATTACTAAAGTTGCAACTTGCAAGTGATGTTATATTTCAATTTGAACAACTTCAATTCAAAATAGAAAATTGAAAGAAAAACAAAACCTATTTTATTTTTTAAAGTTAAAATAAAAATATATTTAAAAGATAATTTTTGAATTGAATTTGCTTTATTAATTCAAATATATTTTAGCAAAATATAAAACCTTATTTATATGATATGATCTTAATTAATTAAAAATAAGAGACTTGGTTTACTTGAATAATTAAATAAGTTTAAATATAATATTTTTCAATAAAAAAAAAAAAAACAAAAAATCAAATTTCAAACTGGACATTTTAATATTAGAATTTTGAAAGTTAATCTTTAAATTTCAATTTTTTTTTATATTATTATTATTTTTTACTGTCTTTTAGATTAAATTCTAGACTTTTTTTCTATTTTTAAAATATTTTTTAGTATAATAACAATAATAATGAATAGAGGTTTTTTTTTATTTTTTTTTTTGTTTTATTTTTGAAATTTAATTTTTAGGTCATTATAGTTTGGATTTTATTTTTTCTTTTTTTTTTAATAAAATAAATATTAATTTCTTTAAAAAAATACATATTTATTTTTTGATTTGTTTCTTGCAATAATGTCTAAAAATGAAAAATAGAAGATTTTTTAATATAAAGATCAAATTTTAACTTGGAGAGAACAAATTTTAATAAAATTTATTTTAAATTTTTTTAATAAATAGAAATAGAAATTCTTTTAGAATGTTTTAAACTAGTTTTAATTTAAAGATAATTATTTATATAAAGTGTTTAAAAAAAGATTGTAAGTTTGAGATAAGAATTAAAATTATTAATTGAAATAAACAATATCCAATTAAACATATCAATATTATTCTATTTACATATATTGGTTTATAACTTTAATTTAATTGATTTTATTATTATTTGAAATTTCTAATTTCAAATTGCCAAATAAATAGCTCATAGATTTATTCCTTGATTTATTAAAATCTAACTAAATAAGGTAAACTAGTGCTAAAATAAATAAATAAATAAATTTGTAGTCAAAGTTTTTAAATTGCAAGAATTAATTCTTATTAAACAAAATCCAATAAACGTTTATCATTAAAGTTAAAGTCTGAAAGAAAAACTTGTAATTGTAATTTGAATTTAAATAACTTAATTTAGTTAAAGTAAATCTATTTAATCTAATTTATAGACTTGCTAATCTATTTAGTTAATAACAAACCAATGAAATTATAGTAAATTAAACTTGTTCTTACAATTCTTTTTTCATTTGTTTCCATTAAGACCTTAAAGACCATTAAGAAAAAAAATAAAATAAATATTATATAAAAAATATCAAGTATCAAATAATTAAATTTTATTCTTAAATTCTTATATACAAATTTTAAATTATCTGCTAGTCCGATTGCTAGTCAGATAAAAGTAGAAATATAGATTTAAAAATAATTTGAACCAAAATAAAATTATATTTAAAATGTATGAATTAAATAAAGTAATAATTAAGCTTTATTCTATCATCTTTTTCAAAGAAATCTATATTTTCTTTAAGCTTAAACCAATTAATTTATATAAAAAATATTTATTATATTTTATTATATTCAATTGAATTCTTTCAAAAGTCAGCTTTCAAATTATTAAGAACTATTAATTTAATTGTTTATTTGTTTAAAGAATATTTTAAAAATTTTGGAAATTTCAATTTATTTTTTATTAATCAGTAATATTAATAGTAATAGTAGTAATAGCAGTAATAGTAGCGGTAGTAGTAGTAGGGATAACTTAAATAAGAAAACAAATGTAAATACATTTATTAATAAAAATATATATTTTTTTTATTCAAAGCTTCAATAAAAATATAAATCAATTAATTTTAGAAGAATAAAATAAATATTAGTTTTGAACTGATATTTAAAATTTTGACAAAATTAATATTTCATTTGAAATACACAACTAGAAATTTCATGCCAAGAATATAAAACTAAAAATAATTCTTAAAAAATAAGGTTAAATAGACATTAATTGATAAGTATTTAATTTAATTTTATTATACCTCTTTATTAGAAGAAGAAAAATAATAATGAGAAGAAGAATAACAATAATAATAATAATAATAATAATAATAATAAGAAAGAGAACAAAATTGGGTTGATTTATTTATTTTTTTAAAAAAATAAAATTAATTTAAAAGGAAATAAAAAATAAAATAAATTCTTTATTAAATTTCGATTAGGAATTTGATTGAATTATAAATTAGGTTAAGATTTTCATCCAAGTTTTAATTGTTTTAAATGTTTGTTTTTTTTTTTATTTTTATTTTTGTTAAAAAATGTTTAATCACGACAGGATAGAATAATTCAAGTGTAAAACCAAAACCAAAACCAAAAAAGTACTAAAATTAAATTTCATGCTGGTTAAAGAAAATGAATAGCGCAATTGTAAATCTTTCTTTTTTTTTTTCTAAAAAAAAGATAAATCAAATTTCTAATAAATATTAAATTTCAAATAATAAAAAAAAGGAAAAATAAAAAATTAAAAAAAAAAGGTCATTTTTTTTATATTTGATTGACAATTATTTATTAATTGATTTTTAAATAAATACAACTAGAATTTAGTAAAGTAAAGTTCTTTTTATTTTATTTTATTCATTATTTATTTATTTTTGAAATAAAAATAAAATTTTTTTTTAATTTTTATAACTTTTTGTCTGCTTGGTATTTTTTACTACCTTATTGGTTTTATTAGATTATAAAAATTAAAATAGGTAGCTCTGACTATAGCTAAAATTGTTTATTCTGGTTTAAAGATAATCAAATGATAATTAAAGTTTTTGTTGTTGTTGTTCTTGTTTCAATTCTAATTATCCCCGATTTAAATATTTAAAATCATAAACACTGATAAGAAACATTTATCAATTTTTATTTTTTTTTTTTTAAATTTTTTATGTTACAATTGATTTAAATTTAAAACAATTTTTCAATTTTTAATAAAAAATAAAATTAAAAAAAAATAAAAAATAAGGTTAATTGAAATCTATTAATTCAATGCTAATTACCAGTAATGTTTTTAAATGTCCTCAGACTCATTAAATTCAATTTAGAATTCAATAAAAAAAAAAATAACTAAATTATACATTGGGTCATTGCTAAGAAATTCATATTTATTTTATTATTTTATTTTATTTTATTTTATTTTAGTTTATTTTGTTGGCCTTCAGACAATTCTTTGAAAATATTTCAAATAAAATAAAATTAATTTAAATACAAATCTTTTTCAATTATAAAATCACTTGAAATATATTAAGTTTCAGACCGTCTGGAATTCTAAAATTTCTAAAACCAAAAACTCGGTCAAACTTGTATTTTATTTTATTTATAAATAAAAAAGTCTGTTTTATACAATTACAAGGTTTTTATTAATAAATTCTTATTTTTTTTAAAATTCAAAATTCAAAATTTTGTTTGAATATTTGAAACCTTGATAAGAGAATTTCTATTAATATAGTTGATTTCTTTTACATGATTTCGATTAGTTTCTAGTTTGTTTAGTTTTTTTCAAGAAGAAAGCCCGAAATCAACAAAAAAAAAAAATATATTTCTAAAATGTAAAAACAGGTCAAACAAGTTTTATTCAAAAGTAGCGGTTTTTGAAATTTTTACGCTCATTGATTAAGAACAGGTTTAATAATAATAATAATCGTAAAAATTTTAATCTTATCAAGCGTTATTAGTTTTTTATATATTTTTTTTAATGTTTAAATAAGCATTTTCTATAAAAAATTAAAATCAGGAATTTTTATTATTAGTTTTATAATCTTTAAATATTTAATTTTTTGATTTAGAAACCTTTATGTTTTTTGTTTCATTTTCAAGTTCCGGCTTAGTTATTTTTTTTTTTTAATTTTATTTGATTCTATTCAATTCAATTCAATTCATAAAATTGATAATCACGATTTATTTACATTTTTTTTTTTTTTTTAAATTTTTTATTTGAAATTAAATTCCATGAGAAGAAAAAAGAGAAGAAGAAGAAGAATCTTTTTAAAATTAAGGTCAATTATTAATAATTAAATTTTGTCAAATCTTCATCAACACCTATAAAATAAAATGAAAAAAAAAAACACATCGAATATTAAAAAAAATAAAATCAAGTGTTTTTCAAATAAAATAAAATTTTCTCGATATATATCAATAAGTTTAAAAAAATAAACCAATTTGTTAAAATAAAAAGAGAAAAAGAGAGAAAAAGAGAGAAAATTTTACATGTCAATAAGCTTCAAGATTGTTTGTTTTTTAGAAAACAGGATTAAACTAGTTTAATATATTGTTGGATATAAGTTAATAAATTTTTTTTTTTGCTTTTCGTTTTTTAATTTAGATTTTTAACTAAGAAAATATTTCAACAACAAAAAAATAAAATAAAAAAATAAGTAAAAATGAACAAATTTCAATTGTTGTGTTTAATTGTTTTAGTAGTGTTGTGTTCTATTGAATATACAATGGCAATACGATGTTACAAGTGTAAAGGAGATGATGAATGTGATTTTAACAAGAGACAAATATTCATTGATAATTGTACTTGGGCTACCAAGTGTTGGGTAAGTGAATAACAAGCAATTTTATAATTAAATAGATTAATTAGAATTAATATATAATATTTTTTTTTTAATTTTGATTCTTGCAGGGAGCAAGAATTGGAGATCATTTTATAAGAAGTTGTGCAGATGATAGATGTGATATTCAAATCGGATTCGGTGGTTACATTGAGAGCAAATGCTGCTACACTGATTTATGCAATAATGACAGTTTCTTCTTTCCAAACACAGGCTCAAATAAGTTTTCATTTAAATTCGAGTTTATGATTATTCTAGCTGTTATAATGGTTTTTCTAATTAAACGATACATCATACATTAGTTTATTTATTTTTTTTTATTTTTTTTATTGTTATCTATTTATTATTATTTTTAAATTTAAAAAAAATTCCAATTTTTTTTTTTTTTATTTCTAATGTATAATCCGTTTATTTAATCCGAGAGAATGATTTAAATTGTAATTTAAATTAAATTAATAAAATATTTTATAAATAAAAGTGCTTTGTTTTTAAGTAAATGACTTTGAATTGAACATGTTCAAGCTCCTAATAAAATTCCGAATAAATAAAGCTTAAAAGTATTACTTTTTTCTTAACAGTCTAGCAAAAATTAAGCCAAAATTTATAAAGATGGGTTAGGGTTTGAAGATTGGTAAAGAAGATGATAATAATCTAGTTTTATTTTGTTGTTGTTGTGATCGGAATATCTAGTAGACTCCATTTAAGAAAAATGCCGAATCTCAATAGTTTATATAAATTTCTTTCAATTTTTTATTATTTTTAATGGTTGTATTGGAAAAAAAATCTTCGCCATGTTATAAGTAAGTAAGATTGGTATACGAGAATTTTAATTACTGTATTCTCTTGCCTGCTACTCTTAGAAATAAAGTTGAATTCAAGTTTTTTTCTATTGGAAAACTTCCCATGGAAAACATACTATAACAATTTTTTAAAATTTTTATAGAAAAAGTTTAATTTTACATATTTATTATTTCTAAGAGTAGCAGGCAAGTGAATACGGGAATTAATTTTTTAATTTATTAAAGATATGACAACTGTTTAAATTAAAAAATTTAATTTAAATAAAAATACAAATATAAATATAAATTATTTGAATTAAAACGCGAAAAAACTTCAATAATAGATTTATGTTATTATTGATAATTATCTTATATAATTTTTTTTGAATAAATATATCTCTATTAATAATCTAGTATTTGTATTTCTATACTTTGTTTTTTTTTATTTAAAAATTTGTTTTTGAATTTTATTTTTTCAAAATTTAGACTATTTCCAATTACTTGAAACAAGTCAAAATTTGTATAACCAACTTGTAGATATAGTTTTTCAAAGAGTTAAAATTTAAGGTAAAAAAGAATTTAATTTTGTCTACAATTGTTGGTAGCTGTTTAAAATTGAATACTTTCAAATCAATAAAAACCTATGAATTTGCAAGAAATTTTAAAATCACTACCAACTCTTATACACAATGCTTTGTTACATATTCAAGTCATTAAGGTTTATAACTCGATCTACTATAAAAAGGATTCTTTTCCAAATTTATATTTAAAACTATTTTACAAGTAATAAAAATAATATTATTAATTTTAAGAACATTTTTGTTAAACAATTTTATTAGAATTAAAAATAAAGCTTAATAAATATTTTATTCAAAAAGCACTATTAACTTGTTTAAATAAAGCCTATTAAAGTTTCATAAGAGTATGGGATTAATTTGAGCTTTATCTTTTAAGCTTTGTCAAATGAATTTTTATTCTTTTTTATTCACAATATATTTGCTAAGCTATTGTTTTATCTCTTATGGTTTATTTTCTAATAAAATATCAGTAAGATATCATTATTTTCGAAAAAAACTAATCAATTATAATCTTATAAGATTTGCAAACTTTTATATTTATAAATACTCGATAGCAGCCATGTTAAAACATAAAACATATTTTTGTCACAAGTCTACATTTTTGGAAACATATTTAATTTTAAAATTTAATAAAAAACTTGAAAAACTTTCATTTTGTATATTTAAATAACAAATTAAAAAATCTTTCTAAAATAAAAAATCATTATTGAAATTCTTTTATTCCAATATGACTCTTCTCAATATGTTTAAATAAAAATTTTTTTTATACTTTGAAAATCTCTCATAAAATTGCAAATAAAAAATATTCTTTATTTTTTATTTTTAAAACATTTTTATTTGTTTAAATTGTGGTTGAAGTATTGAATTGAATTTGAATTAACAATGTAAACATTTAAAAAAAAATTTATGCTAAAATAAATTGGCTTATTTATTTCATAAAGGTTTAATGGAACTAAAAAATTAAACCAAGTTTTATTTAAGTCAAAAGATGATAATTTTGATCTAAAAGAAAGATTCAAATCTGATTCAAATAATGCTAAACAAAAATACAATCACAATTTACATGCTAACGAGGTTAGTCTTAAATCGAAAAGCAGAAATAAAATTTTTCATTCTAAAATGGCAAAATTACATTATTTGTTCATTTTAATTCCATTTATTATTATCTTAATATTCGGTATTAGGCTAATTTTAAAACCAATCTCAGTTATGTCTAATACTGTAGAAAACCAAAATGATTGGTCTTTTAATATAAATTCATATGGGTCTGAATCTTGTATAAGAGTACATGATATTGATCAAGATGGTTTAGATGATTTTATTTTTGGTAATTGCCTAAAATAGATATTTTTTTTTTACTTTATTTTTTTTAAATATATTTATCAGGAATTGAAGATATGAACTCTGATCAAAATGATGGTATTTTAATGGGTGTTAGAGGTCTAGATGGTTCTGTATTATGGAATTTTACAACAAAGTCAGAAATCTTTGAATTAAATTGTTTGATTGATATTGATTTGGTAAAATTTTTATTTGAAACTTTATAAAATTTATAAAATATTAAAATATATAAATTAGGATGGAAGATTTGATTGTATTGGTACAGGTAGAAGACATACAATAATTGCTTTTGATCCTCATAATGGTTCTATATATTGGGATTCTTCTTTTAAAATAAATGTAAATGATTTCTGGAATATATATAATCCTGTAGTTTTGCCTTATGATTTGGATAATGATGGTGTAAACGAGATAGTCATATCTACAGGAGGTAACCCGAATATTCCTTCTCATGTACATGAAAGAGAGTCTGGTCGAATTATGCTCTATTCAGGCAAAACTGGCACTCGAATAGGTCAAGAATTAATACTACCTGAAAACAAAGAAACTTATATGTCTCCAGTTTTGTTTACTCAAAAAGATAATTCTTCATTTTTACTAATCGGAAGTGGTGGTGAAACTATTCCAGGATATCTTTATATTATAAGCTTACCAGATTTTTACAATTTTATTACAAACAAGACTTTCAACTTTTTAGGAAAATACAAATCAATAGAATATCTAGGAAATTTCCAACAAGAATCTAAAATAAAAGGTTTGTATGTGTTGCACAAAGGAAGCTCAAAAGGAGTTATGGTTCCTCCTGTATTAGTTGATGTGAATAAAGATGGAACTAGAGATTTATTAATTTTGTCTTTTGATGGAATTGTTTTAATGTTAAATGGTGAAACTTTTGAGGAAATATGGTCTAGAAAATTTGAATGTTACGAAACATATACTTCACCTGCTCCAGGCTATTTTGACAATGACGATATACTAGACTTTATGTTTGTACAAAACTTTGGCACTTTTGCCTATTATTTGAATTCTTCTGTTTTAATTTTAAGTGGTTTGAATGGGTCTATTTTGTGGCAAATGAATACACAACGCATGCAAATTATATCACCATTAACCATTCAAACTGAGGCACAGTATCAAGACTTGTTTTTTTTTAGAGCTCAAGGAATCGTTTCAATTAGAAACAAGCTTCAACAAATTTATCATGGCGTTGTGCCTCAACAACCTCTAGATGAAAGTCCCAACCCAAAAGGAAATATACAAGAAACAAATGAATTTTATAAATGCCAAAAGTTGATTAAAACAAATAAAACAGAGCAACCAAAATGGATAGAGCCAAATTGTGAAAATGATGAGTTGGACGAAAACTTGGCCACTTATGGGTTTTTGGTAGATAGGTCCCTACAAGATGCGCCAATAACTGTATTTAAAACAACCTCATCCAAAGTTGTTTATAAATTTACTCAAAAAGATCTAATAGGCGAAGAGCCAATTGAATCTGTATGTATTGAAAAGGAACCTATAGAACGAAATACTGGAGCTATTGGACATTTTACTAGTAAAAACACTCTAGACGTGGTAACCATTGTTTCCAAACAAGGCAAAGTTCGACATCCGAAAAGTCACGCTTTTAAAAAAATAATATCAGATTTAACAATATTCAAAAGAAGTTTAGCAGATACGATTTTAAAAGATGAAAAATTGAATAGAAATATTTATGAAGATTTAATAACAAAAAAATTGCAACAAAAAAGTAAAACTGAATTGTTAACAAATATTAAATTCAAAAAAACTCAAACATGGACAGCCTATATGGGAACTTATTCGGACAGTTCTGTTTAATAAATTCTTTGAATTTTTTTTTTTATAAAATTTAAATAAAAGCATTCAAAAACTAAAATTTTCAGTTATTTTATTTTAGGCTTATTAATATTTAATAACTCTAAAAATGAATTAAAAAATTTTTCCCACACCGGGAATCGAACCCGGGCCGCCTGCGTGAAAGGCAAGAATCCTAACCACTAGACCATATGGGACTACATTCATTTCTAACACAATTAATCAACAAAAATTCAATTTAAAATGATAAGAATTAAGAAAATATTTTTTTTTTTAAATTTTTTCACGCAAAAAATACATAATTTTTTTTTTAAATATTTTTTAATATAAAATATTATAATGTCTATTATTATATATATAGAAATATATAAAGCAAAATTGAAACTTTAATATGTACAGAATATTATTTAGATATTAAAAAATATTTCAACTAAAATAAAAAAAAAAAAATAATAAAAATATTGAAACCATAATAAAGAAAATAAAAACTAAAAACGAGCAAATAATAAACACAAACTTAAGATAACTCAGATCTTGATATTTTCTTTCTAACTTTCTAACTCTAACACGTGCTTTGTTTAAATATATTTTACTATCTTTTATAAATATTGCTACTTCTAAAAATATCTATCTATTCATTTTTAACTAACAACTATTTATTTAATAATTTTTAAAAGAAATTTTTAAAATAAAAATGAAAGAGCCAGATCTAATATCGGACATGAAAGAACAAACACAAATACAAACCCAAAACTCAAAGCCGCTTACCAAAAACGAATCTTCATCGTCAAAACTAAACGACTTGGCTCAAATCAAACTCAATCCGAAAATAAATGTCCTCAAGTGTAATAATCAAATAAAAGAATTACACACGGTGCTAAGAGACAGAGAAACATCACATAGTGATTTTAAATTTTATTCAGACAGATTGGTATTTATTGATTTTAATATATTATATTCAGCCAAGTTTAATTATTTTGATAAAGATACGACTTTTAGTAGAAGAAGGCCTTAACGAGCTTCCATATTCAACTTGTACAATTCTTACGCCTTCTGGTTGCGAATACGAAGGTATTAAGTACATCAGAGGTGTATGTGGTGTTAGTATAATGAGAAGCGGTTAGTTATTCATTTTAATTTTATTATTATTATTTCTATATTTTAAATTAAATAAATTGATTAAAAAGGCGAAGCTATGGAAAAAGGTCTTCGTGAATGTTGTAGGAGTATTCGTATAGGTAAAATATTAATTCAATCAGCTGATGAAGATAACAAAAAATCATCTGTTATTTACGCAAAATTTCCAAAAGATATCAACACTAGAAAAATAATGCTTATGTATCCGATTATAAGTAAAATTTAGCTAAATAAAAAGAATTTTAATTTTTTGATTTGTTTAAAAATTTAAAAATAAAGCGAGTGGTTCTACTGTTAATTTAGCCATAAAGGTTTTAAAAGAGCATAGTGTATGTGAGACTAATATTCTCATATTGTGCATGTTCTCAACTCCAACTGGTCTACATAGTATAAACACAGCTTATCCAGATGTACAAATTTTAACTTCAGAAATTCATATTAATGTTCCATCTGATTTTGGTCAAAGATATTTCGGAACTGAATAGACAATTAAAAATTATTATAATTATTAATATTAATAGTATTTTTTTTTTTCTAATTTTATTACTTTAAAACTATGAAAGTCAAATAATCTCATTGTTATGATTAATTTTTAAAAATTATTTAAATTCTATTATTTAATTGAGACTTTACTATAATATATTGTTTGTTTTTCTTTTTCTGATTTTTATAGTTAATAAAAAAAAAAAATTATTGAAAATTTCAAATATTTCTGGATAAATAAAGCTAAAAAATTATTCAATTCCAAGTAAAAAATTTTATTAATTTAAAATAATTAAGAATTTCTATTCAAAAATGTGTTAAAATTAAGTAAGATAAATCATTTTATATTATTTACTTGAACTAAATTTGATAAAATGAATAGGTAATAATTTATTTTAGTTTTTTAACTACTAAGATAAGCAATTTTATTTTTAATGTTATCAAAATAAAAATTTAATATCTAAAAAAAACATATTTAAAATTTGTTTTAATTAAATTAATAAAATATAAGAAATTTTTCAATTAATTAATCAATAAAACGGTGCTAGCTCTATTTAATTTGAAGTTTAATTTTTACAAAAAAATTAATATCTATCTCTAAAAGATTGTTTTAAACTTGAAAATAAAAAAAAAATTAAAATTAAAATGATCTCTTAAAAAAAATTGTTTAAGGGCTTGAAAAAGATCTAGATTATAATTTTGTTTTCAATCCTAAACACAATGAATCGTAACATGAGCAAAATGAATATAAATTAAAGCTAAAATTTGTTTTATAAAACATCCAAAATTGAAAATTTAATTAAAAATTAAATAGAATTTGAGATAATATTATTTAAATTTAAAATAAGAAAATGAGCAAATTTGTTTTATTCGGTTTATTATTGGTAGCTTTAACTGCTAATGCTGGTTATCCTTATAAAGCTGAAGATGGTAAAATGAGTGCTGAGAGATACGAAATGCCACCACCACCACCACCATCATATGAAACACAAACTTATATGGGCTCTGGTCAATATCATGTTCCACCTTATGGTGCTGCTTACCCAAGACCACTTACCTATTGTAATCCAAAAGTTGATTTAACTCATTTACCAGGTAATTGCCGTAAATTCCGTCGTTGTCCAAATGGTATTTTGTCCATTTTGTCATGTCCAGATAATTTAGTATTTGATGATAGGTTAAAAGTATGTAACAACAAAAAAAATGTTTTACCACCATGTGGAACTGCTTCACCACATATTCCTTATGGTAGTACTTATGGTGTTCCATACAATGTACCAACCTACCCAACTGGTCCATATGTTCCACCAATGCCAGAAGCTCACCAAGGTCAATACAACGTTTATTAAAGTTTAAATATCAACAACTTATATAACTATTTAAAATTGGCAAAACTGGTCAATTAAAATTTATAAAAATTAAAATTTCATAATTAATAAAGATTTAAAAAATTAATTTTTAATCATTTTTAATTACTTACTTTAGACAAAAATCCAAAATGTAATAATTCATTTTAAAATTTTTATTTATTTCCGTGATAAATTAAAATCAATTTAGATTAAATTACTTAATTTAATATTAAATTTCCAAACTAAATTGTCTATGTTTAAAATCTATAAATCATAAACTTGAAACATTAAATAAAAAAAAATTTAAAAAAAATAGTATGGAAAAATCGATTTATAAAAACACGTTTCTTGAATGGGTTGGTACAACTTCTATTCATGGTTTGCCGAATTTTTTTCGAGTTAAATTTAAGAGCTTAAAAATAATATGGTTTATAAGCTTTTTGGTATCAACAAGTTTATGCTTTGCCTTAATTGCATCATCAATTTCAAATTTTCTCAATTTTGAAGTAACTACTAAAATAAGAATAATAGACAAAGATTCATTAACTTTTCCCACAATCACTGTTTGTAATTCGAATTCATTCGTTACAAATAAATCTTATGAAAAAATAAAAGCATTATTGGAAAAAAATAATATAACTAATATGGTTGATTCAAGTGTATTAAAAGACTATTTTAAATCAGATTTAGACCAATTATTGTTCAATTATGTTTATGCTAAATTAATGATATCTTTTTACATGGCTAATCCAAAAATAGCAGCTGAGACAAAACAAGAATATGGATATACATTTGAACAAATGTTTATTACTTGTGCTTTTGCAACTGTTGGATGTAATAAATCAAATTGGATTTGGTACTACGATTTATTTTATGGCAATTGCTTTAAATTTAATTCTGGCTTTGATTCTAGTGGTAATAAGATACCAATCAAAACTATAAACCAAACAGGTAAAATATATGGTCTAATGTTGGAATTGTTTGTCAAAGAGCCAGATATTCCATTAACATTAAATACATATTCTGGAGCGCATATATTTATTCATAATGAATCATTTCGGCCAATTACTTTCAATGGAATAGATGTTGAGACTGGTAAGCAAACAAATATAGTTTTAGAAAGATTTGAAAAAACTCAATTGGAGAAACCATTTTCAGAATGTACAAAAAACTTAGACTCAATAAACTCATTCGATTCTGATCTGTACAAACAAACTATTGATTTAAACCCGAATAAAAAGTATAGACAATCAGATTGTTTTGATTTATTTTTACAACATAGTATATTAAACGAATGCAAATGTTCAGATCCGTCTTCAAAAATGAATAATTCAAATACAAGGATGTGTAGTGGTCTGCAAGATTTTTTATGTTTTTATAAAGTTTATTTCAATTCAATTTCTTATGGTTATAAAGCAAATTTGACAAACATGTGTCCATTAGAATGTAGCACAGTTAGTTATAGTTATAGTAAATCATATGGAAAATATCCATCTAAATCATATGCTAATGATTTGATTAAAAGTAAAAAAATAAAAAACTTGTTTGGAAATGAGACTAAAATAGGTTTAGAAGATTTAAGAGAGAGTATATTAGCTATTAATATTTATTATGAAGATCTAAAACAAACTGAAATAACTGAATCGCCTAGTATGACTTGGGATATCTTGATCTCAGGTATTGGCGGCACTTTGGGTCTTTTTCTTGGAATAAGTGTTTTAAGCTTTGTAGAATTTCTAGAAACTGGTTTAAATTTATTTTTTATTAAAAATAACTCTAAAATAACTTTTTTAAAATAAAATATTTTTTTAAATATTATTAATATTAAAATAAAATAGAATATTTTTCAACATATCAAATTTCTGTTTTATTTAAATTTGGATTTATTGTTTTGCTTGCTTCAAATCGTTTAACCAAACCACAAGTAAACGATCTTGGCAATAAATAATCAACGATTGGAGATTCCTTTTTAAATAATTTTTTTATTTTTTATTCTTTCTAAATCAGATTAATCTTTAAAAATTTAAAATTCTTACAAATGATTGGGGACAATTTTGTCTGGCATACCACTCAATACTGTATAAACACATTAGTCCACCAAGACCTATCAACAAACCAATCCATAAAACAAAATTCCAAAAGTTTGAATTATTAGATTTTATAAACATGCACAAAACTTTAATTTAACAATTAAAAATCTTTAAATTAAATTAATTTAATGAAAAAAAATTCAAATTAATTTTACATCCGACGGCACCAAACATTATAAACAAAACTGGATAAAAGAAGCCAAATGCAAGGGTAAGAACATACTCGTGAAATATTGCCGAAATTAAAAATATAATAAACTGGCATAAAGTCTTATTTTTTTGGCCTAAAATCTTAAATAAATTTTCTTAAATAATACAGTTTTTAAACTTAATTTTTTTATTTTATATCTTACATTGTAGATATCTTTATATACATAAGTGTAAAGCCAATCGTGTACTACCACATTCCAGGTTCGATAATAATTTGAATAATTTGTTGAATTCCACCAATCTTTGTAAAACATACGATCAGCAAATTTCAACATTTCGGCAAAAGCATTTAGCCAACAATGTAGAAAAGCAAAAAAACCAACTAATAGCAGCAAAGTGCCAGGTAAAGTGCAATTTAATATTGAATGAATAAAAACTTTTAAAGTAACCGAGTCGGTATTGAAGTGTTGAAAAACAGGAATACAAAATCTAGAGAAGATATAATAAGTGTACATAATAGCTCCGATTACTTGAGAAAAATTGCTAAAAACATTGGACCATCTTATTTTTGAATTCCTTGGATAATTGTCTCTATAGACTAGTGTCGGAGCGAATAGAAAATACAAATAAGAAGAAAAATCAGGACATAGTATAGACTCATTTTTTTTATGACTTTCGTCTTCGATTTCTTCATCTTGACTAGTCGAATCGTAATTGTCCAAGTTTACTTTTTTTATATCAACATCCGAATTAGTTTTTCGATGTTTTATTTCTAATTTTAATGTTGCGTTTTCTATAGCTCGAGGTATATTTGATCTTACAAAAGCATGAGTTTTCATGAGCATGCGAAGTTGTTCTAACAATACTATAAATGCAGAAGAGACTGGTAGTTTATTTTTGGCAACAATATAAGCAGGACTAATTATAAACAATACTAAGTAAGCTACATACAAAATAGACCAATATAGATCGTATTTCTTAAGGTTTAAATCACTCTTATTTACACGGTTGTTTGACCATATATGAAAAGAATAATAGACTAAACACGAGGTAGACATAATCATGTAAAACCAGGTATATACAACTATATTAAATTTATCAAAGCTCCATCTTATTAAATCAAAATTATAGTCTATTCTTTATTGTACAAATAAACATTTAGAAAAATTAGAGCTATTATATCGTTTATTTATTTGATTTTAACTTACTTTCCTTGCTCCATCAAGTCATTAAACATCACTTGTAAGGCTAGCACCATCATTATTGATATGAATATGTGCCTGATTGTTTTAATATGGTTTATTTTGAACATTTCGGTTAGCAAAGAATTTCTTTTTATAAATATTCTATCTGGTAGTTGATTAACATCATTATTTTTGGGATCTTTGTGTGAATAAGCTTTTGTGGTCATATTTTGCACGGCAGATGACCAGCCAGGCACAAGAGGCTTCTTGTTCAATCGTTGTTTTATTTTATTAACCGAAACTTCATTTAAAAATTGATCAAATTTATTATTTATTGATTTAAGTTCATTCTGAATTAATTCAGCATTTTTCATAAAATTATTTGAATCATCCATATTTTCCATATTTTAGTAAGCATGAAAAATAAATTTTTTTTTGTTGTTTTCAAATTTATATAAATAGCAAAAACATAAAGAACAAAAAAGCTATAACCAAACCTTATCTCTTTATGTATATTCTATATATATTTATATAGAAAGATATATTATCTGGGTTGGGATAAGATAAATAAATATTTTGTTTAACCTTTGGATTTTTTTTCTTTTTTTTTCTAATTAAGATTAAGAATTTTTAAAATGTGGTCCGATGATTGAATTCAATGATTGGAAGATCATTGAGAAAGAAAAAATATAGAAAAAAAAAAAAACATTTTATTTTGCTTTAAAAAGCATTTTTATTTCAATTTATTTTTACTACTTTTTTACTAGTTTGTTTTGTTTCTTTTAGCTTTTGTTTCTTTTTTATTTCAGCATTCTTCTTGAGGCGCTTAATGCTCATTTTCTTGGCTTTTTTAACTTTAGTTGGAGTCATATTATTTGGCAATTTTATTTCATTTATATTGCCATTTGGGTCTAGATAAATCGGAACTGCCGGAGTGTCTGTTGATTTGATATAAATCGATTTTATGTTCGATTCTCCACCAGGCAAATTCTTTATTAATTGTGCTTTAACTTCATTTATATTCTCTAAAGCTTCTTTAGTTGAATTAGTGCTCAAAAATGTGTTCACATCTCTTTTTGATTTTGATTTTAATAGTAATTTAATATTAATTAGTAAATTAATTCTATTAAATAAAATAAAATACATTAAAGTTCCTTTGCCATTTAGGCGTATTAAAGTAGAATTTAATATGTCCATAACATCTTGTTTTAAATTTTTAGAACCTTCTAAATCAACTCCAAAAGGCATTCTATTCAATCAAATTTTAGATTTCAATTTAAAATTCTTCTTTTATTTTTTTTATTTAAAACTTTTTTTACTTTCTCCTTTTTTTAAACTCTTTACCAAGTTTTGAACTACCAAAAAGAATATCGTGTAGAGATTTATCAGCTAAAAACAGATCAAAACTAGTCGACAGTTTTCTTTTGGTTTCATAAGGTCTAAACTCCAAGTTTAACTGTTTCATTGGAATAATCTTTAAAATTATTTTAAATTATTTAAAAAAATATTCTTTTTTTTTATAAATTTTGACAAAAATATTTAATAACTTGTTTAATAAGCGATGTAAGACCATTTTGTTCGATTATTTTTTGGTATTTTCGAATCGTTTTTTCATAATCACGATCCGATTTATCAATATCTTTAACTATTAAACAAACTTCTGGTAAATTGTCTTCTGGATTCAAACTGTGAGGAAGTTTGCTAGAATTTTTATGAAATTTAAAAAATAAAATTTTATTTTTATTAAGTTTTTTTTTATTTGAAAATTTACCACATGATGTTTTTTTCAGCTTTTAAATTTGGAATTTTGTGTAGACAAAATTGTAGCGAGATTTTCTTGGCTTCATCGGCGAATAGTTCCTTTTTATCTTGGTTTGATTTGTTCAAATAATTTTGAAATTCTTCTATTGCTTTTTCAATCATTTTTATTATTTTTCTAGTTGAATTTTATTTTTAATATAAAATAAATCTCAAAGTTGCATGCTCGTTTAACAAAAAAAAAATATATATATATAAACCTATAATTTTAAATATATGTAAATTTTAAATTTGAATTTTTAGGTTCAAATATTTCTTATATTGTTTCAAATTTGGCTTAAATAAAAAAATTATTTTTTTTTTTTAAGAATTGTTTTTGGATTTTTTAAAAGCTTTTAAATTCTATGTTAAGAATTGACTTAATGTATTCATTGATTATTTGGTTAGCCATATTTCCAGTCATTCGGCTCCTTATGGTAACTTATAACCTATTTTAATCAGTTTTTTATAAGCTGCATTGATGATATACCAATTTCTTTTGCAATTTATTTTGGTTGATTTGTTGCATCTAATGCTTTTATTTATAAACTAATTTTTCAACAATTGAAAGAATTTACCATAAAAATTCATTAAATAAATAATCTCTTATTGTCTTTCTTGATGTTAGTATTGATTTTTTTCTAATCCATTACTTGGACTTGGATAGTTTTATCTTCTCATTAGCATAATTATTAGAATTTTTGCAAAAATAAGATTTGTTATAATCTGGAACGATTCTCATTGTGTAATATGAATAGGTTTTATTATTGTTTATTCATGCTTTGACTTAGCTCTTCATCAGCTAGAATTGGAATAGTTTAATCAAAAGGTAGTGGCTCAACAATTATTGATTTTAATCCAAGTTGAATTGATTAAAACATGAATTGGCAGTGCTGATTTTAATTTGTACAAAAAAACAAAATAAATCCTAGAATAAGAAAGTTAATTCATGTGAACTTATATGTACAGTACTTTTAGCTTGAATTTTTTTGTGAGTTGAAATCAGCTGAATAAGACTTTTAGCTGAAATAAAGCAAGTAATTACAATTTTCTCAATTAATAGAAAATTTTAACTTGATTAATGGCAAATAATATTTTTGTCTAATTAATTAGCTTTTATTGCTTGTTTGTCTTTAAAATGTTTGTACCATGTGTAAGGTTTTTCTCTCTAGTTAAAATTTATTTATAATTAATGTATAACAAATATCAAATGCTTATTATTTAAACATGTATTTCATTGTTGTATTGTAGATCCATTTTCTAATATTCTAAATTCTAAAGCTTTAAGTAAATTTTATTTCTTTAATTTTTTTAAATTATGTAAATTTTAGAATCACAAAATTTATTTCTTACAAAAACACGTAAATTAGTTATGGTGATTGACTTGAAATTTATTTATTTATTAAATGTTGCATAAATAATTGCGGCTTTAAGTAATTGTTTATATATATTAAATAACGATATTATTTTTGCAACATTCTAATATAAAATCAGTTTGATATTTTTTTTAATTAAATTTTAATTTATAAACTGGTTTAGTATTTTAAAACAGAAATAAATTTTTCTAAAAATTTTTTAAATTTCATTTGGCGTTTAAAATTTTCATTTTCAACTATTTTAAAAATACAAAAAATGAAAAAAACTTGATTGGAAAATGTTAAAACAGTTTAAAAAATGTTGATTCTAAAAAAACTTATAAACACTTGCTGCGCCTAAATTTATTATAAATAACAGTTTAAAAAATTAAAATTTTAACTTGAAAAAAACTTAAAATTTAACTTAAAATGAAATTTCAAATATTTTTATTAAGTATTAAATTATAGAATAAAAAAATTAAAAAGTTTAAAAATTTTGTTAAATTTTTTTCATAGTTGCTCTTTTTGGTATATCTACCTGTCAACTAAATGGTTTTAAAAGCTACACTCCAAGTCAAAAAGACAATAAGCCATTTGGAGGATTTAGCTATCAACCACCACAAGCATTTGATGCTTCTTGTAATTCAAGTTTGAATTGTATGGGAATAAAAGGTCTTAGATGTATATCATCTAAATGCCAGTAAAAATAATATAATTTTATTGAAAATAAAATTAGTTTCAAAGTTTTATATAAATTCTATTAATAGATGCTTACCAGGATCTACTTGGAATACAGACTTAAAATTATGTGGTAACTTAAAAAAAATCTAAGCTTAAATATAGAGAAATATTGGATATTTATTTTTACTCAAACATAAAAAAGTTTTACCATTAAATTCAGCATGTGAGCCTAAATCAAGTCCATATTGGAGTTTTTTAAATCCTGATAGATGTGATACAAGTATTGGTTTGGTATGTTCTTCAGCCAGCTATGCTTGCGTGTAAATTATATTTTAGATTTAAAAGAAAGAAAAAAAAAACTTTATTTAATTTAAAAAGTTGCACAAGTGGAAAAACTTATGATGTGGATCAATCAAAATGCGGTATATTTAAATTTAAATATTTTGTATTAATTTTTTTTTAAATAAATTTTTATCTAAGTCTAAAAGTTGAATTCAAATTAAAACAAGATATTTTTTTTTTAATAAAAACTATTATTTTAATTTATTTAGGCAAATAAAATTTATTATTTAAACAAAACAATGTTTTTTATTTTCTTTTTTATTTAATAATTTGGAACGTATGATGAAACGTATTGTTGAGTATTTGAATATCTAGCATTACCACATGGTGGTGGAACATCTCTTTTGTAATTACATACTTGAATTCTGTCATCAAATACTAAATCAGCTGGACAATTCATAATATACAAAATACCATTAGCACAACGACGGAATTTACGACAATTACCTGGTAAATGTGTTAAATCAATTCTTACATCACATTTTGCTTCATAAATAAATAAAATTAAAAATATATTTTTAATTTATTTTTTTATTTTTTGTTTGTTTAAATTAATAATTACGTCTTGGTGGAGCTTGTCCATAAGGTAAAACTTGACCATAACCATCCATTGATGAATATTGATTTACATTATAATGTGGTGGTGGTCTATTGTATCCACTTGAATGAACATTAACTAAAACACATGCTAATAATAATAAGCTTAAAGCCTTCAACATTTTTAAAATGAATTTTAATTTATTTAATTTAATTTAATTTAATTAATTAATTTTGATGAATATTTTTTATATAATTTTGTTTTCTTATTTATATTTAAAAACAATCCTTAATATTCTATTAAAAGATCATTTTCAAATATTTATTATTATAGTTAGATTAACTCAAGTGTTAAAATGTTCTTTTGGAAATTATCCTCTTTTATTTGTAAATTATATTTTTAAAAAAACAAAATAATATTTAGATAATATATTTATTATTAAAATTCTTAGTTAGCAACAAAGAATAATTATTATTTTAAAGAATATGAAACTAGCTAAAACATAAAAAATATTGTTCAAACATAAAATAAAAAAATTTATAAATCTATTTAAGCACATTTGTTTTGAACTGAATCCCAAGTAGTACCTGCAACTGAGCATCTTTAAGATAAATTATTTTTATGTTTATAATTTATAAAATGAAATAATTTAATTTAATATTTACGAGCACAAATCAGTGTCTACATTACAAGATAAACCTAAAGAAGCATCACATCTATCTACTTCACTTTCAGAACTAGCACTATTGCTATTGCTATTGCTATTGCTATTATCTCTACAAACTTGATTGTATGTTAATGGCTTTTTAACACATGCTGAACCATTCCATTGATATTTTGAAGATTCACATTGGCAAGTACCAGAAATACATTTTAATTCTACATTTTTCAAACATCTCAATGAAACATTATCACATTGTTGATTGTATGATTGTGTTGGTGCTAAACTAGTTCTACCTCTAGATCCTCCTTTTGATTCTGATAAACCAATAATAGCCAAAGCTTTATTTTAAAAAAAAATAATTAATTTAATTTATTTGACAAATCTTTAGCACTTTTTTCTAAAATTACTTAATAATAAAATAGAAATTTTATTCATTTTCAAAGAGTTTTTTTATTATCTAAGGAATATCTTATTATTTCTTTTTGGAATATAATAACTAGTGTTTTTTAGCTAGAATTCATACTAAAAATTTTTGTGTAATGATCAAGCAAATTTTTCATTATTATTTTATTTTTTTAAATCATGAATTTCAAATTATTTTATTTCTAAATTTAGCAAATTAAGCAAATATTTCTATTTTAACTTGAGAAATATAATTTTCGTGATTTAAAATTAACGCAAAAACAAAATCATGCGTTGAATCATTCAAATATAAATGTGGAAAAAAATTTTCAAGGTAGCGTTAAATGTTTTATTTTTAATTTAAAAGATTAAAAGAAGAAAATACCTAGAACAAAACTTTATTAAAATAATAAGAATGTTTCTAATGAAAGAATTAAAACTGAAAATAATTTTTTTTTTGTTTTAAAGCTAAGTTTTATATTTTTAAAAAAGTTTTTAATAAACAAAATTTTACTATAAGCTTTTTATTATAGACATAGATACATTTGCATTAACACCTTATAGTAGTATTCTAAATTCTAAAGTTTTTTGTTCTCATAAAAAAATTTATTATAACCGGAAACTACTGTTATTTATTATAATATTACATTTAATCTTAATTCACAAGAATTTTTGCCACCTATAGACTTTATTAATTACAAAACAAAAAAAATATTTAAATCAAATCATTTTATTTAATAAAAACTATTTCTGCTTCTACAAAAAAAAAACACATATTTTTTCTTTTATATAGATTCATTTATTTTGAAATATTTCTTTTTTTAAGTTCATTTGCCATTTGAACAGCAGCGCAAAAACTACAACATAAAATAGCACAAAAATCTTTAGCAATTGTACCCTGTTTATAAAAAAAAAAAATTAATCAAAAAATATTTAAAAAAAAATTTTATTTTTTCACTTCAATATTGTATTTAGTTCTGATTTTGGTCCTCAAAGGTATCAAACCTCCAAATATACAAGAACAAAATCCTTCATCAGCATCTAAAAACAATTTTATTTCAAAACATATAGAACAAAATAATGCAAAACAGCATATATTCATATCATTGCAGCAATCGCACATTTCAGAAGACCATTGTCCTGGAAATTGATTTACGTATTGAACTGTTGTATGACTGAATTGCTGAGGTTGTATGACCACAGTTTGTGGCTCTACTAATGGTTGCTGTACAGAAGGATAAAGTTTTTGTTCCATTTTTAAGATTTAAAACTATTTTTTTTTTTAGATTTTTTTATCGATTTTTTAATTTTATTTTTTAATATTCGCAAATTCAACTAATTGTTCTAATATAAATAGTTTATATTAGAACAAAAATAAAATTAGGCTTTTTATTATTCATTAGTTTTATTAGTTCGTATTATAATAAGAAAACATTTGCTCTTTAAAATTAAAATTAAAGTTATCTATGAAGAAATTACTTGTAAATAGTTTTTTATTAGCAAAATTTATATGATTTTAATTGAATTAATTTGCGTATATTGTTTGAATGAATTTATTTTAATATTTTGTATCAATTCCTTGTATTAATATTTCTTTTTGAATTTTGTTTCCTCAATTATATATAAATTATTTTATTTTTTTTTAATAAATTATAAATTCAAAATTTTTATTATTGGTTTAAATTTAATTATAAATTATAAAATATAAAAAAAAAATATTATGTAAAAGCTTTGATTACCATTCCTGAATCATTTAGTTTATAATTTTTGGATAATCATCATTTCTAGACAGTCTTCTTTATTTATCTATTATTTATGTACTTTATAATTAATAAATAAAATTTAATTTTTTTTCTAAAATCATAAATTTCAAATTTTTTTATTTTCTAAATTTAGCAAATTAAGCAAAAAAGTTATATTTTAGCTTAAGAAATAAAATATTTGTGATTTAATATTAACGCAAAAACAACATCGTTAGTTGAATCGTGCAAATAAAAATCTTAAACTTTTCAAGGTAGCGTTAAATGTATTTTTTCATTTAAATAAATAAAAGAAAAATAAAATGCTTAGAAACTAAACATTCAAAAAAAAAATTTACTTATTTTATAAAGCTAAGTTTTAGGATTTTAATACCATCTATACTTATACAGTATATTGTTATTGTTATTGTTATTAATCTCAACTCACAATTATTTTTCCTATATAGAATTGAACAACTTTATCGAGCTTGAATTATTTTAACAAAAAAATATCTCAATCATATTATTTTATTTAATAAAAATACAAATAAATAAACGCGAAACTATATTTCTACAAAAAACAATATATATTTTTTTTCCTATATAACAAAGATTCATTTATTTTGAAATTTTTCTTTGTTTGAGTTCATTTGCCATTTGAACAGCAGAGCAAAATCCACAACATAAAACAGCACAAAAATCTTTAGCAATTGTACCCTGTTTATAAAAAAAAAAATTAATCAAAAAATATTTAAAAAAAAATTTTATTTTTTCACTTCAATATTGTATTTAGTTCTGATTTTGGTCCTCAAAGGTATCAAACCTCCAAATATACAAGAACAAAATCCTTCATCAGCATCTAAAAACAATTTTATTTCAAAACATATAGGACATAAAAATGCAAAACAGCATATATTCATATCACTGCAGCAATCGCACTTTTCAGAAGACCACTTGCTTGGAAATTGATTTACGTATTGAACTGTGAATTGTTGCTGAGGTTGTATGACCACAGTTTGTGGCTCTACTAATGGTTGCTGTACAGAAGGATAAAGTTTTTGTTCCATTTTTAAGATTTAAAACTATTTTTTTTTTAGATTTTTTTTATCGATTTTTTAATTTATTATTTTTATTATTCGCAAATTCAACTCTTTTTTCTACAGTATAAGTAAAAAATATTTGAAATATAAATAAAATATTTTATTATGTTTTTAATATTTTATTGGTTGCGATTTTATAATAAATTTACTAAATTGCCTTTTCAAAATATATCTTTTTGATAAATTAGGTTAAATATAAAATAAAAACTTAAAAAATTTAAAATTTAGCAGATATTTTGCAACAAGAATATCTAATTTCAAAAATTTCAATTAAAAAAAAATTTAGAGCTTTTATTATTCATAACTTATTTCGTATTATAAAAAGAAAACATTTGCCTTTTTAAAATTAACTTATGTATGAAGAAATTATATGTAAATATATAGTTAGATTTTTTTTTTAATCAGAGCAAAATATATATGATTTTAAATGAATTAATTTGAATTTAATTTGCATGTATTATCTGATTGAATTTTTTAAAATTTTTATATCAATTCCTTGTTTTAATATTTCTCTTTGAATATTGTTTCCTCAATTATAAATAAATTATAAATTCAAAATTTTTATTATTGATTTAAATTTAATTATAAATTATAAAATATAAAAAAAAAATATTATGTAAAAGCTTTGATTACCATTCTGAATCATTTAGTTTATAATTTTTGGATAATCATCATTTCTAGACAGTCTTCTTTATTTATCTATTATTTATGTACTTTATAATTAATAAATAAAATTTAATTTTTTTTCTAAATTTAGCAAATTAAGCAACTAGTTATATTTTAGCTTAAGAAATAAAATATTTATGATTTAATATTAACGCAAAAACAACATCGTTAGTTTTATCATGCAAATAAAAATCTTAAGAAATTTTTCAAGGAAGTGTTAAATGTATTTTTTTCATTAAAAAAAATAAAAGAAAAATAAAATGCTTAATAACTAAACATTCAAAAAAATAATGTATTTATTTTGTAAAGCTTAGATTTAGGATTTTAATACCTTCTATACTTATATATTATTATTATTATTATTATTAATAATCTTAATTAACAATTCATTTTCTTATATAGAATTGAACACTTTTATCGATTGCAAAGCTTGAAATATATTTAATATTAAATAAAAAATATCTCACTGATATTATTTTATTTAATAAAAATAGAAATAAATAAACGTATTTATTTTGCAACAAACTATAAACTAAACTTTCTACTAAAAACAATATATATTTTTTTTCCTATATAACAAAGATTCATTTATTTTGAAATATTCCATGAATTTTATATTTGCATGAATAAATAAATCTTTTCAAAATATATCTTTATAAGCTTATAAAATTTAAAATTTAGCAACCAGACATTTTGCAACCAGAATATCTAATTTCGATTAAAATTTCAATTAATATAATTAATATATAATATAGTTAAATTAAATAAAAAAAAAATTTAGGACCTTTAGTATTCATTACTTATTGCGTATTATAAGAAGAAAACATTAGCTCTTTTAAAATTAACTTTTGTATGAAGAAATTATATGTAAATATAGTTGCTTTTTTTTTAATCACAGCTATGATTTTAATTGAATTAATTTTTTGCATATAATTTGCATGTATTATCTGATTGAATTTTTTTAAATTTTTCTATCAATTCCTTGTTTTATATTTCTTTTTGAATTTTGTTTCCTCAATTATATATACAGTATACAGTATACTATATATATTTTTTCTTTGAATTTACAAAAAACTTTCAATCAATTAATATTATTAATATTAATTATTTGATATTATATAAAGCAGCATTTAACCAAGCTATACTAGTCAAATTTTATTTAAAAATTTTAATTAAAAAAGATAAACAAAATAGGAATTGATGCAAATTACAAAGCTTGGCTGTTTGATTCAAAAAATTTTACCGATAATGGACAAAAATTAATATATAATATAAATGTTATTTATGACGATAACAACATTGATTTAAATGAAGATGATTGTAAAAAAATTTTAGATTTTCTTATCAATACCTTTAGTCTTTGACCCTGTATTTGCTATTAAAATATCTTTTAAAAATGCTTTAAAAAATAATTTAAATGTATTCAATCATGTATATAATTAGTCTTAGAATCATGAGCCACTTCATGCAAACATTAAATCTTATGCAATTAATCCATCTACATAATTAGCTTTATGAGCATTTTGAAAGCTTTTATTTGCAAGAACTCGGTTGGTATAACAATTGTAGACCACCGCCTCAAGCAATTTGCGAAAAAAAGGAAACGTGGTAGGCCAGCAAAAGAAAAAGATTAATTCTTTTTATATAAATTTTTACTTGTCATATTAAATTTTTTTTGTTGTTGAACAATTCTACATAAAGTCACCTTGATCCAAATTTTTCAAAGAGTCACCTTGGCATTTTGCACATAAACATTTTAATAAGGCAAGGTTAAGTCGAATTCATTCGACGCTTGGTTTGGGGTTCCAAGCTATATGCCAAATAATGATCGAGTTTGCAGCTTTGGCTCAGATGAGTGGTTGTTATTTGTGCTGAACGTCCCCCGTCCTTATTAAGAGTATGTAGCCATAATATCATCATAACTACGCCACTGCCGGTCCCAAGCCCGAGTATGAGTAGGAGGGTGATGTTTACCACTAACAAAATAGATTAGATCTTAATTTAATAAAAAACGTATATTTTAGACTTATACATATATGTTTTATCAAGATAAAAAAATTCTTAGCATTTCTATTATATAAAACTTGTAAGAGATATTTCAAAGTTTAGATTTTTAGTAATATTATAATAATTTTAAAAAATGCATATATTAATAAAAGAATTTGAAAAGGTAAAGAATTTGTATTTTTGGCTAGTTTCACTTGGTCTTAATTCAGATCTTGCTAAATACTTAGGATTTATTAGTATAGAATTTTGTGGAGCTTTCTTTCTGATAGTATTTTTTCTGATTCGAAATGCTCTTTTCCGATTCATCAAGCATCTAAATCTAAAAAATCCAAAGTAATTTTCATTACACCATTTTTGACACTATCAATTAGAATCATATTATCTTTTTTTTTTAATTATGTTTAAGAAAAGACAAATAAATCGACACGAATAGAATAATTTAAAGTTATAAAGATGAAGGAAAAAATGATGAAAAAATTTAAAAAAAAAAAAAATACAAATATTAAATTAATATTTGAATAATCAAAATTAAATTTTATTTTTTACTTAAAAAATGGTTCAAGATGAACGCTTGCTTAAATCGTTGTCTTATATATTCAATGAGAGCCAAGACGGCAGCGCAGCACATTCAAAATTAATTACCAAATGTCAACAAATATACAAAGAAGTAAAATTTTGATAAAAATAATTTAATAAATTTAAAATATAAAAATTTAAATTCAAATTGAAATTAAAAAGAATGATTTTAATAAATTCTATGATTCGTTTGTATCCATAATGGGAAACATAATGGTAGTAATCCAAAAGAATCCTCATGTAGATCGAATTATAGAATTTATAGCCAAATTTGCTGCTTGCCTATCAACATCAGCAAATAAACAAAAACAAAATGAACAAGAAACAAGTACACAAATGGAACTAGACGAAACAGGGAGCGAACTTGGCAATCCATTTCTAGTGTCTTTAATAAATCATTTGATTGAAATAAATAAAGCAAATTGTGATGCAGTTCGTTACAGATCGAGTCAGTTGTTAGCAAAACTAATGGGTGCAATAACAAATGATCAATCGATAGACGAAGACTTGTATGATAGATTATGCGATGCTTTATTAGAACGTCTAAGAGATATTAATTCAAGAGTACAAGTACAAGCCATATCGGCTATTTATAGGCTACAAGATCCGAACGATAAAGAATGTAGAGTGATTAGAGCTTTGGTATTTTTGATGTCACATGATCCACATTGGCAAGTTAGATTTCAGGCTTTGGCAAGTGTGGCATTTACTAAGCAAACTCTGCCTGAAATAATAGATCGTGTTAGAGATCCACAGCCTCAAGTTAGAAGAAAATCGTTGCTAATTTTGTCTGAAAAAGTCCTAATTAAATTTATAAGCATAGAAAAACGTTTGTTTATTTTGAATTATTCATTAAAAGACGACGACGAGTCGGTGTCGGACACTTGTTGCAAAAAGTTGTTACCATCTTGGTTGGCTTTTAAAGAAAACGATTTGTGTAAATTGCTGAAAGCTTTAGATGTTGTTGATTCAACTGAAACATGTGAATTGATGTTAAACAAAATGTATGCGAATACTTCACTTGATAATTTGTCCAATGATTTTTCTCATTTATTAAATGAAAAGTATTATACTATTTTATCTTATTTCAAATCAAGTTAGATATCATATATATTTGTTATTGATTTTGTTTAGACATGTTATTCCGATTGATAAGCTTGATGCTGAAAGTGTATTTTATTGGTATTGGATTTGTTCTAAATGTAAAAATTCATCTACTCATCTAAGTACTAATAAACACCATGTACAACAAGAACAAGATCTAACTAAGCAAATCGATGGTCAAGAACATTTAGACAATTTATTGCCATCATTGACTGAATACTGTGAATATGTTCAAGAGTAATTATAGTTTAAATCTATTTCTAAACTCTTTGTTATAATAATTAAACTAAAGCTTCAGATTATTAGAAAATACCTAAAAATTTAATATTAAAAAGCATTTCAAATTTTTAAATAACTAAAACCAACTTGATTTAATTAGTAGTATTAAAACTCATAAAATCTAATTTAAAATTAAAAAAAAATAAATTTAACACTTGAAAGCCCGGAAGGCTCTTTTTAACCCTTTTTTATCTAATTTAAATTTAAAATAATTCTAATATAAACTTGAATTTGATTAATTAATTTTAAAGAGCTTTGAAAAAATTAGAGCTTGATCGCTTAGAGAAAATAAATGACGAACGTTATCAAATTGAAAATACATTTGTTGTTAAACAATTAATAAAAATGTTTACATTTATTGATTTTAGTGATGTACATGGAAAGTAAGCAAAATTCAATGAATTGAATTTTAAAATAAAATAAAAAAAAATTGAAAAAAAAATAAAAACTTTTAATTTAATTAAAGAAAAAATTTGACTAAACTTTGCCACGATTTTTTCTCAAATAAAAATTATTTGTATTTATTTGATACTTTAATGAAAGTATACAAAATATTGTATCCAAATTTGCAGCAAAGAATAAACAATCTAGTTGAATTGATATCAGACCTAAGAGAGCCAAGTTGTACACAAACTCAAGCAAACCAAGAATCAAACAAAGAACAATTGAACACAACTAGTCTTAATATGACAAACAATGAACAAAATGAATCAACACTTAATACACAAGAAATACAATTCAAAATTGCTGAGCTAAAATTTCAGCGTTTCAAGTTAAAAGACGATTTTGATAATATGTACAAAGAATTTAAAAATGTAAATAAAACAATTGATATGAATCGTTTGACTGAATTGCGCAATCAAATCAAAGAAATAGAAGACAAAATTGCTGGTTTACAAGAAAAACTAAATCCAGATATGGTCGAGCCAGAACCAAAAGAGACAATAGAGTCTAATTCTAGTTCAGAGCCAGTTCAAGATCCGATAGAGGTTTCTTATCACTGTTTAAATTTGGCTGTGTGTCTTTTGCAAGACCCCGAGCTTAAAACTCTTACACCTCAATTAAGGTCTTTATGTGACACTTTAATATTGCCAAATATCAGCTCAATAAATGAAGATCTGCGTCAAATAGCCGTGCTTGGACTAGGTCTTATTTGTATACTTAAAATAGAAATGGCTCAAAAGTATGTACCTCTATTCCTCGAGGTTATACAAAGAGATAAAAAAGAAGTTGTTTTGGAATCATTTAAAGCCATGATAAATTGTGTAATGGCATTCTCTATTAATAAACTAGTTAATTCGAGTGATCAATCAGATCAGAATTTGGCTGTTGAAGCTACTAGTAAAATAATGTCTGTAATGACTAGTCTATTGGATCATGAAGACCCAGAGGTTTACACGACTGCTGTCGAAGGATTCTGTAAGCTCTACATGACTGGACACATTCTATCTGCCAAATTATTCTCTAAACTTTTGATCATGTACTACAGTCCTTTGACAGAAAACGATGTCAAATTGAGAGCTTTTTTGAGCTGCTTTTTACCACAATTTTCTTTCTTTAGACCTATTAATCAACTATGTGTAGAAGAGTCTTTTATGTTAACTCTTAAATGTTTAATGAATGCTCCAGCTGATAGTTATCTAAGTAGTATTGATTTAATTAAAGTTATGGAAACATTATTCAATTTGTCTAATCCAAGAAATTTATTACAAAGAAATGTTAAAACACAAAACACAAATATTTGCCATGAGAATATAGTTAAATCGATTTGTTACGAGATTCTAAAAGATGATAATTCGTTTAAGTTTAAGACTTATTTAAAAGTAATTCAAATGGCAGACCTGTCCGATGCGGATTATTTATCATTAAAGAATATTCACGAATTAGCCGAAGAGATGCATGAACATATAGAAGACAAATTGTTGAAAAAAACAGCTAAAAAGTTTTCTGATAGTATTTTGGAGATTATGATAAAAAAACCAGAGCATAAACAAGAATCAAGTGAGCAAAGCAAAGATCAAACATTGAAGCAGAACGAAAGTGAGAAAGAAAATGAGACGAATTCGGATCAAACGTTAAAAAATCAGGCTAACGATTCTTCTATAATTGATTACGAATTTCCAAAGATAATTAAAAAAGCCAATAAACAAAATAAAACTTTATCAAATTCAAATGTTACGAATCGAACTATTCTTAACGAAACTCAAACACAAACACAATCACAATCACAAATACAAACACGTCGTTCTTCGCCACGTATTCAAAAACAACCAACACATTCAAGAATCATAATTGAAAAAAATTCAAAAGATAATCAAGAGAAAAAAGAACAAGAATTGAATAAATCAGAATCAGAAAGATTTAATTTAAAAGAATTAAAAATAATTGTAAACAAATTAGATTTTACCAATACGACTATAAATACGACTAAAGATCAACATGAGGAAGAAAAAGATCCAAAGAGTAAAAAAGTGAAAATAGATGTGATGAGATCTGGATCATTGAAACGTAGCAATAGCAAGAAATCGACTAGTTCGAGGTCTTTGAGTGCAAGTCAGAGCGATACGAATAGTCAAGAAGATGAGCCTCCTGTTAAGACTAAAAGAAATCAGCAAGGTTTGACCGTATCGACCACTAATACTCGTACTACACGTTCTCAATCGGCTCGCCAAGAAAATGAAAAAGATTCTAATTTAAAAGGCTCTAAAACAACTAGAGAACAAGTCAATTTGAATCAGTCTAAAATCAATACTAGATCTAGTTCAAATTCAGCAACCAGACATGAAAGAAGATCTCCAAGAAATTTAAAAAAATAATTTTTTTTTTTATTAATTCGAATTGTATTAAAAATTTTGTAAATTTTTTTTTTTCAAAACTTTATTCATTTAATAAATAATTTTTTTTTATAAAACTTGGTCTTAAAGACATGTGTTCTTACTATACTTTTCTGTCTTACTAATTCAAAGGTTACCTCTTAAAATTTTACAATATTCCAAAAAATCAAAAGATATTTTTATCTTATTAAAACTGGTATCAAACACAATAATAATTATTTTTACTTATATAATAATCTAAATCTTTTGCTTAAAGCAGTAACCTAACTAATTTTTATATATTATCTTTTATACTATAATTATTAATTAATATAGTCAATGTGGCGTAAATCACCTATATAAAATAAAATAAATAAATTTATGTATATCATGTTTATTTCATCAAGTATTAAAGTTTAAACTAGCTTTTAAAACATCTAAAGCATCTAAAGTGTAAACAAAAATTCACTTGACGAGTTAAACTTAATCAAAAACGAAGTATTATGTGATCTTATTTCTTAAAGGATTACTGGTGAAATATAATTATAGCTTGGGAAACATCGAAATTTAGTCTTGAGATTTATTTTGGTATTGAAGTTATTATTATAACCAACAGTAACATAAGAAATGAAAGCGCAATTTGATCCAAAAATAAATTTTTTTTATATTCACGATAAAATGATGAGAGGAGAAGTGATTTTTGATTATACATGTATATGATCGAAATCTTGATCAAAAAGTTTTTTGTGCTTTTTTTTAAAAATTTTATTGAAATAAATAAAAAAAATAAAATAAAATAATTTTTAAAGCTTAATTAGAAAAAAATATAAATAAAAATTCTAAATTTTCAGCAAGCATAACTTTTTAAGTTTTTTATAGTTTTTAAAATTTTTTTTTTTAAATAATCGATTAGTCGATTTTTATTTCTTTTAAAATACTTTTATACTAGAATAATAAATTACTATTTACAAAAAATACTCAAATATAATTATTTCTTGCAAATACTTGAAATTAATAAATGTAACAAAAACAACAAATAAGCAAATTAAATTTAAATATTTCACATTCATTATTAAATCATGATATTTTATTCCAACAAGAAACAAAAACTAAACAAATCAATTTTCAGATTCATTATTTTTGTTTCCAAATTTGAATATTTTCAACGGGTTTACTTGAAATTTGGGTCTCGGGATCTAGAGAAAATTTTGAAATTAAAAATTTTTGAAATTGTCTAAAAATTTATATATTAAACCAAAAAAATATTCTTACTTTAACATTAGGATTGAAAGCTTCGATTATGTCGTCTAAATCGTCATCACTTTCAAAATTATTGAATGCTTGGTCATCATCATCTTCGTTTAAATCATAATTAACATCATTTTCGCTTATCACCTGGTTCGATTTGCCATCGATTTTATAGTTTTTAGTTTTGTCTGTATTGAAATTGCCGTACGGTGTTGTTTGCTCATGATAACCGGTTGGTAAGCTAAATGATGAATCTGTAAATACCGAGTTAGGTCTACCGATAGTCATCTTTTGACTTGTTCTAACATTGTCTTCTAAAGATTTGAAGAAGTCTTCATTATTTGTTTGTTTATTGTCGAAAGGATAGTTTGATCTGTATATTGAGTGACTAGTTGCCGGATTATCTTCTTCAAATATTGGGTTTATATTATTATTGTCTATTTCAGTGTCAAAATCAATCAAATCTTCATCTTTATGTTCAAAGATTGATTTTGGCGTTGCTGTTTGAACAGTTGGTGCATTTTTATTCAAATCTCGACCAACCATTCTCCTTTGTAAAAAAAGAAAATTAAACAAATTGTTTAGAATTATTATGTTTTTCATTAATTGAGAGTTCTTACATTTTATACCAACAGTAACATATTGAGCCTGCTATTATAGACAAAATTAAAACAACTACAATAGGTAATACTATAACTAGTATTAATCCAGTGTTGTCTTTAGGTGCTGTTTTAGGTAAGGTTATTATTGTCTGTGAGCTGGTAGATGTTGTTTTGGTGGAAGTTACTGTTAAATTGACACATGTTAGATTAGAGTCAGAAACTTCAGCGAAACCCTCTGGACATAGACAATCATATGTGCCAATGTAATTGGCACAAATGCGATCTAATGTGCATGCATTAGCGATTTTGCATTCATCTATATCAACACATTTTGGATTTTTGTCTGTATTAGTAGAATTATTTACATAGCCATTTTTACAATCACATCTATAACTACCTTCTAGTTCTACACAATTTGCGTTTTCAGGACATATATTTGTATCTAAACATTCTTTTATATCCTCACATAATTTAGTTATAGCATTATACTTATAGCCAGGATCACAATTGCATGTATAATTATTTACTTGATTGATACAAACGGATACAAGTGGAGGACAAGGATTATTAAGACAATTGTTTATGAGTTCACATTGATTAGTTGTTGAATTAGTTGCATAGCCGCTTAAACAAACAAATTCAGCTATACCAGCCTTGTTAACGCATCTACTGTTTAGTTTATTGGCCTGGTTTAAACAAGGATCTATTTCAGTTTCACAATTCACACCTGTATAGCCAATATTGCATACACATCCAGACACGGGATCACATCTAATTGAATTGATTGAACAACTACATTTCAAATTACAATCTTTACCATAAGTATTGTCACTGCATGTTACACATAGTTGAATATTTGAGTTGAATTTAGTTCCAACTTTACAAGTGCACAAAAATGAACCATTGGTGTTTGTACATGTTGACAAGTCAGGACAAGCATTTACAATTTCTTTACATTCATCTATATCATCACATGTTTTTAAATTTTGATTTAACTTATAACCTTTATTGCAAGCACATTCAGGCTTATTTGTTGTTTGGTTAAAGAAGCATAATTGATTACAACCAGAATTAACACATTGCGGTACTGCTGCAGCTTTTTAAAACAAAATTTAAATTTTTGTTAAAAACAATAATACAAAAATATTAATTTACCTAATTCACATTTCTTTGTAGTAACATTTAAACTAAATCCTTCATAACAACTACAAGTAAAACTTTTTAGCACAGGATTACAAATTTGGTCACAATTATTGGAAGATGTTTTACAAAAATCGATTAATTCACACTTATTGGAAACTAATCGGTAACCATCGGAGCAAATACAACTAAATGAACCAATTAAGTTGGTGCATTTAGCTTCAGATGGACATTTGGTATTATCCTGGCATTCATTTATATCAAGACATTCGCCATTCGGCTGGGTTGTAAAACCTGATGGACAAGCGCCCTCACATTTGTAGTCGAAGCCAGTTGCTTTTTGATCTTGAACACTCAATGATTTGCAGGTTTGATTTGTATTAAATTCAGGTGGTAAATAGCATGGTTTTCCTATCGTACATCCGTCTCTAACTTTGTCGCAATAATCGCCAGTGTAATATTTATCACATTGACAAGATACTATACTATATAGAGAACTAATTGGTATTAATACTTGATTATAAACACAAACATTGTTTTGATCCAATGATTTACAATTACATACTAAAAAACCTGTTAATTGTAGTGACATTGCCAAACTCGTATCATCAGTAGCTGTTATTCTTTAATTAATTTATATTTTAAAAATGAATTATTTTTTATTATTATTTTCAATTACTGTATAACTGGCACTTCATTTTTTAAAGGTACAAAATTGATAACCACAGTTTTACTAAAAGCAGAGTTGTCCAAAATTTGAGAAGTTTTTGAGCTTACTTTGTCTATTAAAAGATCTATTTTAAAACTGTTTGTATCTGTTACTGTGGCTATTATAGTTATTTGTGATGTGCTGTACCAATCGATATGTACTGATGAGTTTAAAAATGTGACTATTGGAGGCGTTTTTAGGACTTCTTCAGCATTCTTTACATTCGATTGAATACCACTTGCTGTGCTTTTTCCAACTTCTGGTACACCACTAGCCAAAGCATCGAATACACATGCTTTTACATTATTACATGATTGTCGTATATTATCTGGAACAGCCATATCTTCGAAAAATGTTGGTGTATAATCAGCTATGGCTTTGGGAATTTTATATCTTGCCAATGTTCGACCTATTTTTTGGTTTGGAGAAAATAGGTCTTCATCTGGTGTAACTCGCCCTTTTCATATTAAATTTAATTCAAATACAAAATTCAATAAAAAAATCACTAAATAATGATAAAAAATTGTTTTTTTTTTAAATCAATGATTATTTTTCCTATTCTATCAAAATCATCATTTGAATCTGCATTTTTGCAGAAAAAATGTAATTACTATTTTGTTGCAAAATTATTTGCGTTTTTTTTTTACAATTAAATATTATTGCGAACAACGCAATTAATTTTAGAAATTTTAAATAATTACATTAGATGATTAATTCTCTAATTTATTTTAAAAGCGATTTTCTCTATTGTTAAAATTTAATCCCGAAGCGATTGACTTGGTTTAAATTAAAACATTTTTATTACAGTTTTAATTAAGAAACTTATAATTAATAATTATTTGCTTGGCAACAAAAAAATTTAAATAATTATGTAAAAATAATTTAATTAGTTCTAACAGCTAGAAACAATTCTTTAACCTTATCTTTTAATAAAAGAAAAAACCAAATTCATAATATGTTCCTTAACACTTTAACCTAAAAAATATAAGCTTATTAATAAACTTAAAATTAATTTACATGTGTTGGCAATTTTGTAAATTTCTTTCTCAGTATTGCTTGCAGGTGCTTGGCCATCTCTTGATCTAATATCATCGCTTGGATTATTATTATTATTACCCATAAGACCGACCAATTTATTTGTATAATCAAATACAATATTGTCTATAAAATTAACACCAACGCTAATCCATGATATAGTCCTAATTTGATTGAGTTTAACTTTGGTTATATTCAAAAAAATACTTAATCCATTGTTAAATAATAATTGTACACCATCTTTATTTTGTATTATAGTTGTACAAATTTCGTTTGGATTATCAATGCAATTAAATTCTTTGAAATAGCCAAAATTGTAAGTAAAATCGGTATAACCAGTGTTTGATTTGTTTACATATAGTAAAAAATAAGGATTTATTTCATTTAAATCTAATAGTTTAATTTCAAACAAAGACGATCTGCTGGTTTTCATTGCAAATTTGTCGAATATAGTACCAGATAAATCGTTAGCTTGATTGAAATTTTCCAACACGACTGTACTAGCTTGAATTTCGAACGAATTATCTATAGCTTTTGAGAATATAAATTTTCCATAGCCATTGAAAGTGTAAGTTAAATTATCATATGTAGTCAAGTGAGGATCGCCGAGAGCCCAAGCAATTAGAAGTGGTCTAAATACTGGATAAACAAAAGTGGGTTGATACAAAGTATAAAATTTACTGCATTTAGCCCAATTTGATGGACAACATTTCAAGCCGTTTTCAATAATATTAATCAAGTTTTCATTGTTGTAAGCAAAACCGGCATCAGGCCCAAATATGTTCAAAATACCACGAGATGAATAGCAACAAAACTGTTGTGAATAATAGAACATGAACGAGCTTGTTCTTAATACATAACAAGCTGAGTTTTGCCATTTAGGACCAGTGTAAAGTCTAAAGAAAGGATTAAACCACATTGAAAACACAGTCAATGGACATTGTACAAAGCTTAAAAGTTTTGTTTAATAAATAAAAAACAATTATAAAATTAAAATAAAAATTACGGTCTATTAAAAAGAGAGTTAGAAACAGAGCTTATTCTTTGATTATACCATGAATCACATGGATCCAAAAATGTATAAGCCATGTCATACAAATATGCTCCTTTGATGTCTAAATAAACAATTACAATTTTTAATATTAAAATAAAATAATTCAAGTGTTTATCTAAAATTCAATATTACTTGTATTTCCGAGTTGATCTACAATTGATCTGGAGAAACCGAACGCGTCTGCGTTATATGAAAATTTATTAGTAATTTTTCTGTTTTTACCATCTGTGTAACCAATGAAAATATTTTGGTTACCGTTAGAAGGCCAGTCTACTTTTACATAGTTGAAAATAGCCCATGAAGTTTCTTGAGTATATGATATGGTTAGAATTAATTGAAATGTAGCACGAGCTGAAGAATCTGAAGTTGCCGAATATTTTATATCTTTCCACGTGATTACATAAATTAATTCTGGATCGTACACTGATAATGCAACTGCTCTCATTGTTGGTGTATTACGAAAAATAGATTTTACTTTGGATAATAAATTTTGGTCCATATTAAAAGCATCGTATCTTCCTAATTTAATATCAGATTGCTACAAAATTCAAAATTATGTTTTAAAAATCATATTGAAAAATTTTTATTTATTTTAAATTAAATACCGTATCTAATACAGAAGTAGTCCATAAAGGTGCAATTATTGGTATATTAAAATTGTTAATTGAGAATGTTGGATTAGCTAATGAAATTATGTTACCAAAAGATATTAAACCATTTGGATGAATCTTTAAAAAATTAAAATTAAAATTATTTTAAATTATTCAAATTATGATTTAAATTCTATTAAATACATTAAATGAACCATAATTTGATCCTAATATATTTAGTTGTGAGCTAGAGAAAATTGGAACACTTGTAAAAGCACCAGTAAATCGGTTTTTAATTGATACATCTCTAATGCCTTCTAACAAAGGATCTTCAAAAATATTTAAATATTAAGAGATAAATATAAAAAAGAAATTTTAATTTGGTTTATTTACTTAAGGTTGTTGTTTGAGTAATAGTAGTAGTAGTCGTGGAAGAAGTTGTGGTAGAAGTTGTAGTAGAAGTACTAGTTATAGTTGTTGAACTAGTAGAAGTAATTTGAGAAGTAACTATATTTATTTGAGTAGAACTAGCTGATTGGGAAGACCTAGTAGCTGATGCAGTTGTAACTTGATTAATAGTAGGTGTATTTGTGCTAGATAATAAACGAGTTAAATTTTCATAAGAAGATGTTATCTTATTGCTTGTTGATGAAGTCTGTAAATCACTAACTTTATTAGAAAAAGTAGATACTGTTGTTTCTATTTGTGATGTTGTTGGAATTGTACTACTACTAATACTAGTAGATTCTACAGAAGATACTGTTGTTTCTATTTGTGATGTTGTTGGAATTGTACTACTACTAATACTAGTAGATTCTACAGAAGATACTGTTGTTTCTTCTTGTGATGTTGTTGGAATTGTACTACTACTAATACTAGTAGATTCTACAGAAGATACTGTTGTTTCTTCTTGTGATGTTGTTGGAATTGTACTACTACTAATACTAGTAGATTCTACAGAAGATACTGTTGTTTCTTCTTGTGATGTTGTTGGAATTGTACTACTACTAATACTAGTAGATTCTACAGAAGATACTGTTGTTTCTTCTTGTGATGTTGTTGGAATTGTACTACTACTAATACTAGTAGATTCTACAGAAGATACTGTTGTTTCTTCTTGTGATGTTGTTGGAATTGTACTACTACTAATACTAGTAGATTCTACAGAAGATACTGTTGTTTCTTCTTGTGATGTTGTTGGAATTGTACTACTACTAATACTAGTAGATTCTACAGAAGATACTGTTGTTTCTTCTTGTGATGTTGTTGGAATTGTACTACTACTAATACTAGTAGATTCTACAGAAGATACTGTTGTTTCTTCTTGTGATGTTGTTGGAATTGTACTACTACTAATACTAGTAGATTCTAATGAAGTTTGTGTTGTCTCTGCTTTACTTGTTTCTGTTATTTCTTCTGTTGATTGTGTTGTAGTAATCGTAGTATCTGAAATTTTATTTTGGGTAGTTTCAACAGTAGAGCTTTGTTGAATTTCAGTAGTTAAGATATTCGACTGAGTCGAAATTTGCAAACATTCATTATTAATTAATTCATAGCCATCACTACATATGCAATCGAAACCACCAAGTTTATTTATACACACTTGTGTTTTATTACAACTATCACTTAATAAACACTCGTTTATATCTTGACACGATTGTAATTGATTATCAAACTTATAACCTAATAAACATTCGCATTCATAAGTTTGATTTATTTGGTTACAAGTCGAATTTAAGGCACATGGATTACTTTCACAAGGATTTTTTGAGCTTCCAGTTGTTAATTCAACACTTGTTGGCAAGTTTGTAGTTTGTTGACTTGTTTCAGTAACAATTCGGGCGTCGGTTGAATAACTACTAAAATAACTAGTAGTCAAGTTAGCATAAAAAATTGTTGTCGGCTCTTCGGTCAGACCAGAACCGGTTTCTAATTCAATATTTAATTTTCTTTTTACTCTATAACTAGGTTCGTTTACGTACACGATTAAATCTTCGTCAACAAATAATTTATCTATATATTTTGTTATGTTTTTTGTTTTTTTTTTAATTAAAAAATTAATTTAATTATCAGTAAAATTATAAAATTATAAATTTATCAAATTAAATACCATTTTTTATCAGTTTTTTAGATTTGACTTGTTCTTTGTGATAGAATAGAATAAACAAAGTTAAAATTATTTTATAATTCATAATAGTTTTTTATTTTTTCTAAAAAAAATTTTAAAATAAAAAAAATTTTTAAGAGTCCTTATTTTAAATGTGAAAAAAAAATTTTCAAAGAATTTTTTTTTTTTATATTTTTTAATAAATTTTTTTTTCAAAAATTGTTTATTAGAAAAATCTTACAAAAAAAAAAAAATTTTTTTTTTTTTTACGATTCCATATAAAATAAAAAAATTTTTAATATTAGCTTTGAAAAATTTACAAGTTTTCTGAAAATAATAAAAAAAAAAAAGCATAATTTTTATTTTTTAAATTTAATCTTTATTACAATTTGGAAATTTTTTTTTTTTTTCAAAAATAAGAACTATTTTTATATAATTTTTTTAAACAACAAGAAATTTTTAAAACATTTTAAAAAAACAAAAAAATTTTTTTAAAAATTTTACCTGTAAATTAGAATATTGTAAACAAAAGAATTTATTATTATTATTCTAAATTATTATTATTATTATTAATAAAATACAATAAAATATAATAAAAAAAAAAAACATTCTTTTTTGAAAAAATCTTGTTGCAATAATAAACAAAAAAACAATTCTTATTTAGATTCACATTCAAAAGCATGACTTAAACGATTATTATTTACCCAAAAGGATTTTACTTGTTTCTTTTCTTTTGTTGGGTTTCTGATTCTTCAGAGTTGCATAATTTTCTCAATAAAAAAAAAACTCTCTTACATAACAATATTCGATCCTTAAAATATATGTATATATCTCAAATCGAGCAATTTATACGTACACTTTAACACCTGAATTGAAATATTAAAAAGTAGTTTGAAAATTTCTTTTAAAATTTATACTTAAAAAGTTTTATTAATTAATTAATATTTATATGTCATTCAAATATATCAAAGTTACAATTAAATATAATCAGATAAGCTAATAAAAAAAAAAAATATATATTTCAAAAAAAAAAAAAAAAGAAAGTGTTATTTTTTTTTAAATATTTTTTTTTCTAAAATAAAAATATAAAATTACAATATTTATTAATAAATATTTGTGGCCATTTAGAAATATTTTAAAATATTTAAAATACCCTTAAGCTTATTAAAAAAGAAAAAAAATTAAGCTTTTAAATATTTTTTAAACAAATAAAAATTTTAAAGATTTTTTTTTTAAAACATTTTAAACTAGATACCGTTGCGTACCTGTTTATATTCTCAAAAAATATATTTGAATTTTCAAGAAAGCGTGTTTTTTTGCCAGAAATAGAAGGTTTGAGCTTTTGTTATTGTTTTTAGTTTTTTTAGTTTTGTTGTTGTTGTTGTTATTTTTTTTATTACGAAAGGTAAGTGTTTTTAAAAAAAAAAAAATTTTTTTTTTTCAATTCAATTAAAAAGATTTTTTGTTCTTTTTTTCAAAACTTTTCAAGAGCTTTATTTAAAATGAAAAAAAAATTGCAACAACAAATTGATACTTTTTAAAATCTTAAAAATTTTATTTATTTATTTGTTTTTTAAAATAAAAAAAAAATTAAAAAAATTTTAAAATAAATAAAAATCTTCAAAAAATTTTTTTATTTCTAAATTCAATTTACAGGTAAAACATTTATTTTAGAGAGTAAGTGAATATTAATTTTCAATAATTTTTTTTTATAAAAATCACCAAGTCAAAAATTTAATTTTTAAAATTAAAAATTTTTTTGAAGCTTTATAAAAAAAAAAAAAATAAAAAATTTGTAAAAATTTTTTGAGGTTTTATTTTTTAATAAAATAAAATAAAAAAGGAAAAAAAGATTGAACTGGACTGAACTGGACACGATTTTAAAATAAATAAATTCTTTTGGACAAATCCTACTAAATATAAATCTTAATTATAGCAACAACAACAACAACAACAACAATAATAACAAAAAATAAAATTAAATTATAAGTCACTTTTATATTTTAATCTTTTAATAAAAAAGGTCTAAATATCAAATTTCAAATGAATGATATTTTAAAATTTTGTTCAAATCAACAACATCAATTAAGATAAAACAAAAAAAAAATAAATTTTAAAATGAATATATATATATTTATATATCTATTTGAATTGAATAATAATCTTAAATTATAAAAGATTACGAGCTATTTTGTATTATTACCAAATTCATTATTAGTGATGTTTTAGTTGTTTGCTTTTAATCCAAAAAAATACCAAAATTAGCTCTCATTTGACAAATAAATTAAACATTTTGTATAATTTTCTATGTCTGATAATGAGTCATACATAAAAATTATTGCTTGAGATTAAAAGATTTAAATATATTTATCTTTGCTTTTTATTTTAATAATTACAATATTTAAATAGCTTGCTTACTTTGCTTAAAAGCAAATTTTCTTCTTTTTATTTTTTTATTTCAAAAAAAAAATATATATGATATATTATAAACATATTTTTTGAGATGGTTGTGTTTGTTTGTTTTTACTAAAAGTATACTAAAAGGTCTTAAAATTAGAATAATTAGATATGTTGGGATTTGTAGATAACTCAAATTAATCAAATACCAAAAGATATTAAAATTATTTAAAATTTGTTGTTTATCTTAATCATCATTTTTCTTTAGAATAGAAAAAAAATATATCCTTCTTTAGATAATACTTTAAAAAAAAAAGGAAATAACAAATTTCTTCTTTTTTTTTTTCAAATTGAGTTTATTTAAATTAATATTAAAAATGTTGCAAAATAAATTGCGGTTTTATATAATTATTTAATATAGTTTAAAACGCAATTTAATTTGCAACAATTTTAATATTAATTTAAATAAAATATCTCAAAAATATAAAATTCAAGTTGTAAGATTAAAAATAAAAAATAAATTTCAAGGTTTTAAACTAAATAACTATTATCTTAGTATATTTGAACAATTATAAAAATAGTTGAGAAACAATTTTAATTTTATATTTAACCATGAAAAAAAAATTAAAATTATTAAAGAAAATTACTTAATTGAGTATTCCTCAAGTATTCTATTAAAACCATTTAAATAGTTAATAGAGAAGACTGATACTAAAATAATGATTGATTAAGCTATAAATAAATTTGGATCTTTAACTTGAAATTTTTAATTTTAGATGACAAAATTGAAATTTTTATCTGTTTTAATTTTAGTATCAAATCTTTTGATTATTGATGCTAATACAGAATATGTTAAAATCCAGAATTATCATCCTCCTAAAGGTTTTCAGCCAGTTAAAGGTTTTGAGCCACCTAATTATCAGCCAAGCAGAGGTCTTTTCAATCTTAATCAAGATAATGTAAATCAATGGAATTTTAATAACCAACAACAGCAACAACAACAACCACAAGCTCAATCTCAAGCTCAAAATTATAACTATAACAATTTTAATAATATAAATAATAATAATAATAATAATCAGCAATCTTTATTCAATAATTATAACCCTTTTTACAATAACAATAACAACAATTACCAACAATCTCCAATCTCAAATCAAAACTACAATTACAATCAAAACAATTATCAAAACAATTTCCAATCTAATAACAATAATAATAACAATAATAATAATAACTTTAACAATCAATACAACAACCAGAATCAATTTCAACAACAGTATCCACCTTCAAATACAAATCAATTCAACAACAACAATTGGCAAAACAATAATAATAATAACCTTAATTCTTGGCAAAATAATAATAATAATAATAATAATAATGTTTTCAATCAGAATCAGAACAATGTTTATACACCGCCTCAGAAATATAATCCTCCATCAGGACCTGCTTTGTTCAATAACACAAACGATTTTGAATCTAATTGGAGACGAACTCCACCACCTAATAAAAGTATGTTTTATACCTTTTTGTTTTTATTAAATTTTCATGATTTTACAATTCATGTTTTAACTAATATTATTTTGTCTATATTTGTCTATGTTTTTGAGCTAAATTTAAAAGATTTTTTTTGATAGATTTTAAAAGGTTTCTTAAGTTAGAAAATACTCTCAAAAATGCTTAGAATTTTATTAAATTAAGGTTTCTTGAAAATTTTATTTTAAAAACTTGTTTTTCTTTTTTTTTTAGAGCCTTTAGAAACATTAGCTCCGTATCAGCCTACTCAGTCACCATTTTTACCTCAACAACCAAATAATTATTGGACTGAACATAATAATAATAATTTAAATACACCAATACCTAGTCAACCAACAATTCAAACCTATCAACCACCATTTACAACCCAAAGTACAATAACTTATAATACATCGCCTACACACAGTACTACAACTGTTGATTACAAACAATTGTTTATAAACTCGCATTCAACTACTAAATTAAACAATTATGGTCTTAATCAAAATCACGCTTCGAACCATAATGGAGTTTTTCAAATAGATGATCAATGTTTGAAATGTTTATGTTTTGTAAAAATTTTTAAAATTTCTAAATTTTAAATTTTAATAAATTTATTTTTAATAAATATTTTTAATAAAGATTGAATCATGGTGTACTGATGTTGGTTGTGTTTGGGATCAAGGCTCGTTGTCGTGTGGTTGGTATCAATTAAAATATGAATATTGGCTTGATTGTGGCCAACCAGGTGGTGGCTGGAAAGAATGTTCTAATAATAAGAAATGTGCTGAAGGATGTGTTCGTGCTTATATGACTCGTTATGGTTCATTTTGTTCGGCTGGTTCGTCTTGTCCTGATTTGGCTCGTATACACAATGGTGGTCCACACGGTTGCTCATCTAATGGCACTGAATACTATGGCTGGTTGATTGCCAGATGCTTGAAACGAGAAGCTCCATATGAAAATATTGATTCTTTTCCAGTACCAAATTAGTAATGTTACAAAACAGGCTACTTAAATTTTGAAATTAAAAAGAGATTTATTAAAATCCTTAATTTGCATGATAGTTAAATTTTTTACATTATAGACATTTTTATTTTTTATTTATATTTATTTAAACTAAATAAAATTTTGATTTAATCTCATTTAATAAATAAATTTAATTTTAAAATTTAAAAATGCAAAATTTTGATTTAAATGAACGAGATCCGAATTCAATTAATTATTTTATCAAAGTTAATTTTGAGGATGTTTTAGCAGAGCCAAGTCTAAGCACTTTTTCAGTAGATTGGTAAACATTTAGCATTTAATTTAGCAAAAGTGAATAATACATTAGTTTGTTGCAAAAATAAATGCGGGTATTATTATATAGTTTGTATTTATTAAAACGAAATTAATTTTGCAACAATCTAAAACTCATCTAAATTCAAGCTTTTTTATTTACTAAATTTTTATATTATAACACTTTTTTGTTACAATATTGTGAAATATTTTTCATAAAACCAAAAAAGCTTGAATCAAAAATATATTAAATAAAATTATATTTTTTTTTATTAATAATTTTTACAAGTATTTGGAAAAACTCACAAACTTGGTACAATTGCGCTAAAAACAACTTATACAAGTTTTTAACTTACATATTCTCAATTCCAATTTCTTTGGTAAAATTAAATTTTCCTATTTATTTATTAATTATTCAAAAATAAAAACTTTTTGTCCACCAGTTTTGGGGTTGTTTGTTTGGCTATTCAGTATTTTTCCAAGTTTGGCTTTGTATTCCAATTTTAAGATTAAAATTCATAATTTTTAAATTTTTAAGAAAACTAATTTTAATTTTATTAAGAGGTTTTTTTTGTTTTTTTTTTGTTTTTTTTTTGAAACTAAAAATATAAAAAATGTTTTTTTTTTTAAATTTTTAAAAGCTTTCTTTTCTCCTACAATTGAAATTTTGGGTTTGTTTTGGAATCGAATTCAAGTTTCTCAAATAAACAATGTACCAGCTCCTAGGCCTTTCATGCAAAAATTATATACTAACGATTCACTAAAGTTTAAAACTGTAGAATCGTTTTTAGAATGAAAACTAGCAAACTAACAACAGTTTATAATATTACCTGGATTAAATATTTGTAAAATAGTTTAGGATTATAATTTTAATTTGATTAATTTTTATTTTTAATGTAAAATAAAATAAAATATAATTGTTATGGAAACCTTTTAAATTTTAATTAAAATATCTTTTTTAAAATATTTGCTTTAAGTTTTAGTTATATTATTATTATTATTATTATTTTTGATTTTCGTTACAAACATTTCGGGAAATAAAAAAAAATATTTTAGCTTTTAGATTTTTTTTGTTTTGGTATATTTGCTCAAGAACTATTAAATTTAAGCCCAAATATTTATTTTTCGATTTTCATCTTTTAAATTAAAAACATTGTCAAAAAAAACTCAAAATATTTTTTCTAAAATATAGATGATTTAATATTCTATTCTCAAATAGAACTTGCTATGGAGACAATAAATATTAACCAATATTTTTCTATACAATAATTTTATATAAATTAAAATGAAAAAAAAAAACTTTTATTTTTATAAAAAAAAAAATATTTTTTTAAAATTATTTTTAAAATGGCTGGAGAAGATTTAGATATGATAAATCGGGACCCGAATGTGTTGAATAATCATGTTCAAGTAATTTTAAATTTTATTAAAATCTGTTAATAAATAAAAAATAGTTTATTTCAATTGATTTAAAATAAGGTTATGTTTGACGATGTTATAGCTGAACCTGAAGGTGTACATTCCCCCGATTGGTAATTTTAAATTCAATTATTGTCAATTAGATTATTTAAAGTTAAATTTTTTATTTGCTTTACAATTTACTAATAAATTAGATTGATAAGTATGAAATTATCAAGTATTTAAATTAGATTCTTATTATTTTACACCATCTTGCAACTAATCTTATCACTTTTTTTAGATTTTTTGAATTCTAAATCAGTTTTCTTTGTTGTTCATATTTGATTATAATGTTTCTGGGTCTATTTTTTAATTTTAATCAAACAAAACTAAAGGATTATATAAGTCTAATTGTACTAATATTAATTCTTAATTTACAATTACTTGTATCCTGATTATTTAGTTAGTTATTAAATTAATAAATTACTAAATTTAATTTTTGTTTAGATACCTTTTTATTTATTATAATATTAGAAAATATTTATTATCTATTTTTGTAGATTTTTCAAGTTTTATATTTACTAGATATTGTTATATATTCAAAGTATACAACAATAATTGAATAATAAAGTTAGAAAAATAATTAGATCTAAAGCATACTGATCCCAGAAAGCAAATAAAAAAAATTCTTTATTAAAATATTTTATTTCTAAAATTGAGAAAAATAGTCTAAAATTTTATTCTTTTAAAGTGTATGGCGAAATGCATTCAAGTGTTTTACTTGTGGAAGAAATTTATGTTACAAAATATTGACTTACATTTGCGGTTTACCATTGGCTTTATATTGGGGTTGTGTATTTGCATGTGTGTCATTTAACGAAATATGGTGCATAACACCTCATATAAGATGCTTACATGTATGCTTATATTCAATAAAGAAAATATTATCAATAATTCTTGGAGGTTAGTTAAAACTTAATTTTTATTTAAAAAAAAAAAAAATTTATTTATCTATTTATTTAAAAGCAATTTTGGGACCAATTGTTGAGACTTATGGTTTAATATTCAGTAGAATTCACATTACTCAATCACAAGGCGAGCCACCTAAGCCATTAGACTTGTTGCCTGGTAATCCACCAAATAGAAACAATGTTCGTTCATTTAAATAAATAAATAAATAAAATAAACTTTATTTATTTTTTTTTTAAATTAATTAATTTAAATAAATCAATATTATTGTTGGCATGAAATTTAAATTTTAATATTTTTTTTTTTATTAAATTAAATTAAATTAAAATAAAATAAAAGAAAACAAAAAAAATAAAATCCCGTTTCATGATTAAGAAACCTAAATCCTTCAGAAAGTTGAGCTTGCAATAAAATCTATAGCAACATTATTTATTTTTGATACAATTTCTTTCATTTTTTCTCATTATAAAAAGGAAATTGAAATATTTTTTTTTAAATAAAAAATAAATTTTACTTTTTATAGAATTAAAGAAGCTAAAAGCTAAATAAGAAAAAAGAACAAAAAATAATTAAAAATGGCAAGACCTATAGACATGAATAATAGAGACCCACATGATATGAACAGTTTCATCCAAGTAAAAAAATAGATTTAAATCTATTTATAATAATATTAATAATTATAATAATAATAATAAAAACCTAAGGTAGAGTTTGATGATGTTATAGCCGAACCGGTTGGAACTCACTCGGCTGATTGTGTTTGGCGAAACTCGTTCAAATGTTTTACATGCGGTAAAAACCTTTGCTACAAAATATTAACATACTTGTGCGGTATATGCTTCGCTTTGGCTTGGGGCTGCTTCTTTGCTCAAATTTCGTTCTCGGTTATTTGGTGTTCGGCTCCATGCTTGCGAGCTTTGCATATTATTTTACATCCATTTAGAAAAATATATGCTATTTTACTCGGAAGTAATTTATTAAGAATATAATCTTTTTTAAATAGTTTTCTAAATTAATTTTATAAAGCTTGTCTCGGACCTTATATGGAAACCATGGGTCTATTCTTTTCAAGAATACATGTCACTCAATCACAAGGTACACCACCAAAACCGATTGATGCAATTGATGGTGATGAAAACCAAAGGTTCGGAAGAGTCAAGAATTTTAAATAAAACAATTAAAAAAAATTAAATTTTTTAAATAGATATTTACTTTCTTTTCTTTTTTTTTAAAATAAATGTTTAATTAATAAAGTTGTATAAAAAAAAATGAAAAATATTTTTTGATTGATTTTAAAGTAGAAACATTAAATTTTATAAACCAAAAAAACTATTTATAGAAACAAAAAAGAAAAAATTTAATATTCAAAATGTTTTTTATTTCAAATAGGACTAGAAGTGTGTTTATTTATATTTTATTAGATTATTGTGTTGCCATGCCAAATCGGTCCATTGAAAAATTTTCAAAATATAGCAAAGTAATTAATTTTCAGACGTAATCGAAAGATTAAAATATTTTTTTATTGTTGTTAGTGTTGTTTTTAATTCCAGTAAACTTAATTGCTCAAAATAAAATTAATTATGAAATTTTTTTTTATTTTTTTTTTATTCGCTATGGTAATCATCTAACAACAGTTAAATAAACAATTTATTTAAAATCTTGGTATTTAAGAAAAGGAGAAATAGGTTTTTAAATATTTTAAAATAACTTAAAATAGGTTTTAATATCGAAAAATATAAAAAAAAAAAAAATATTAATAATTTTAAAAAATGGCAGCAAATCTAGACTTAAATAACAGAGATCCTCAAAACATGAACAACTATTTACAAGTAGAGTTCGATGATGTTTTAGCCGAACCACAAGGAACTCATTCAGCCGATTGTGTATGGAGAAATTCATACAAATGTTTTACATGTGGTAAAAACCTTTGCTACAAAATATTAACATACTTGTGTGGTATAATAACCGCTTTGATGTGGGGTTGCACATTTGCCCAAATCGCATTCTCTATCATCTGGTGTTATGCTCCAACTTTAAGAGCCATGCATATCTTATTACACCCATTCAAAAAGATCTATGCAATTTCACTTGCTGCTTTCTTGGGTCCACTTATGGAAACTTTGGGATTAATCTTTGCCAGAATTCATGTTACCACATCACAAGGTCAACCACCAAAACCCATTGATGCTATGGTTGGTGCTGAAGAAGGTGGAAAAGTTAAAAATTTTAAATAAATTAATCAATTTAAATTTGATGAAAAACAATAAAATTTTTATTTAATTTTTTTAATAAAATATTTTTATTATTCAAAAATATATTTTTTTAATTTTAGTTTAGTGTTTCTATTTGATACAATTCTAATACTAATTTTTCTACATTTTTAAATTATTTTAAAAATTGTTCAGAAACTCTTCTATCAATAATTTTATTCTGTCTAATAAACTTAAAAAATTTATTTGAATATCATTTTTTTTGTATTTTATTAATTAAAAGGGGCTTATATTTTTGGTAGTAGAAAAAATATTCTTTAAAAATATTCTAAATTTATAGAAAATATATTTTTTGTGGTAGAAAAAATAGTCAAAAATAGGATTTAATATTACTATAGTTATTTTTTCTAAGTCTATGTCTTTTACGTTTTTCTGGTTTAGTATTAGCAATTTCAGTATTGTTTGATGGTTGGTTTTTTCTTTCGATACTTTTTCTACAAGAAATTAATGTCTTTTATATTGGATTAAAATATGTTACAATTGGTCTAAAAATTTGAGTATATTTTTCTAAATTTAAATAAAGAATTGGAAACCCTAACAATGATAATTAAAACCAGTGGCGTAGCCAGGGGGGTACTTGAGTCCCTCCATTTAAAAATAAGCAGTGGATGACCCCCTATTTTCAAACATAATATTATAAACTAGATGTCAAATTTAGGTGAATATGTTTGAAAAACGAGTTAAATTTTTTTGAGCCCCCCCCCCCCCCCCATTCAATTTAGTCTGGCTACGCCACTGATTAAAACCAATGCAGATTACATGTTTTCATATTTTTTTTTTCTTAATTTGGACAGTTTGATACATTCAGCTCCCAAGTTTGATTATTAATTTATATAACTCTCATTGAATATTTCCATTGCTTCTTTTCTGGTTTTTTTTTGGCACAAATTCATCGGAATCATTATCGTCTTGATCCTTTATTGTCCTCTGATAATTTATGTGGTCAATGAATCTGAATCGTCTCGTAGGACATTATTTTGTGTTAGAATTTCCATTTTTTATTGACAGTTTGGATTATAAAAATAGTTTTTAAAAACGTTGATCTATAAGTATGCTTTGGTGGAAATTCAATCACATTTAATTTAAGTTAATAATTAGTATGAATAAAATTTAAGGAGCATTTTTATAAAAAAATTTGATTTTTCAACATTGAAAAATTGCTGCTTAGTATAATGAATTTATTTTATTATGCTTCAAATTTCATCTCACACATGTTTTAATTATTTTTAAAAATTATTTTTTATTTTTCATGAATTTTTTTGGAATTTTTCAATTTTTACTTTAACTCTCAATGTTTTGAGTATGCAAAAACAGTCAGATAAATTGAAACATGTGTGAGATGTGGTTTGAAGCATGCGGCAAAGACGCATTTTAACTTTGGGTGCTTCAATATCTAGGTAAATAACATACTGATCAAATAAATAATAAAACAATGGCTAATTTTTTTTAAAAATACTGATTGTTTTGATTAATAATAAATCTCATTAACAAAATACCTAAGCCACTAAACAAAAATCTCAGCGTTCGCAATTTTATACATCTAAATTTAATATTTTAATTTTTTTTTTATTATACAGATCTTTTAGTTTAATTTTATTCGGTTACTAAGACTTTTTTAAAAAGTAAATCAAAAAATCAATTTAAAGTAAAATAAAATTTTTATTATTAAAACTAAAAAAAAAACATTAAATAAGCTTAAAGCTTGAATTTTTTAATTCTTATTTAAATATCATCAATTTTTTTCAGAATACTTCCTTTGGACATATTTGTGTGAATTCTGCTCAAAAAAAGACCAATAGTTTCTACAAAAGGAGCCAAAAATGCTAAACAAAAAAAATTCAATACAAATTTATTAATATTATGTAATATAAATATAGTTTACTTGATAAATATAATTTCAAATTTATTTTTATTGGATAAAATTCCATTTTAATGTATCTAAACAATGGTGCATAAATCCATATAGTTGTAAATGAAACACATGAAAATATAAAGCCCCATGCTAAAGCTTTTTTTGTGTTTTTAATTTTTTACTAATTTTAAAAACTATAAAATATCAAAAAAAAAAAATTCATCTACCAATAAATAAACCAAAAATAAAAGTTAGGAATTTATAACCAAAGCTTTTCATCTTATTATAACATTTTGAAGAATAATTCCAAACACTTTTTAATAGCTTTTAAAATAATTTCAAATATTTTCTTAAGCAAATTGTTAAATTTTACCAATCACTAGAGTAATTTAGATCCGGCTCGGCAAATACATGCTCAAATTCTACCAACAAGAAATTGTTTATTTCATTCGGGTTTCTATTTATTTGCTGGTTTTGATCCATTTTTAAAATTCAACATAACAAAACAAAGCAAAAAAAATATTAAATATTTATTAAATTAAGCTTAAATAAGAATAAAACACATTTCATGTATGCTGGAAAATAAGGATAAATAAGCATGAAAAAAAAGATTAAAAAAAATTTAATTTTGATTTCTTCATAAATTTATTTAAATCATTTAAAATTGTTAATCAAAAAAAAAATTTTTTTAAATAATAAATAAAATTAAAGAGCTTTATACTTAATAAAAATTAAATTATTTTTTTTTTGGTCTTGGTAAAAAAAAAATAATTTAATATAGAAAAAATTTAGATAGCATCGATTGGTTTTGGTGGTTCGCTTTGAGAGGTGGTGACATGAATTCTGGAAAATTGTAATCCAAATGTTTCCATAAGTGGAGCCAATAAAGCACCAAGGAAGATGGCATAGATCTTTTTGAATGGGTGTAACATGATATGCATGGCTCTTAAAGTTGGAGCAAAACACCAAATGACAGAGAATGCAATTTGAGCAAATGTGCAGCCCCAGAATAAAGCTACAAATATACCACACAAGTATGTTAATATTTTGTAGCAAAGGTTTTTACCACATGTAAAACATTTGTATGAATTTCTCCATACACAGTCGGCTGAATGAGCACCTTCTGGTTCGGCTAAAACATCTTCGAACTCTACTTGCAAATAGTTGTTCATGTTTTGAGGATCTCTGTTTGCTAAATCGACTTCTTTGGCCATTTTTTGTTGTTCTTAATTTTTTTGTTATAAAGTTTTTAATTATTATTTGTTAGAAAAGTATAGATTAATTTATTTCATTTAGCTTATATACCCGAAATAAGCAAATTGTTTATTTTTTTATTGTTTTAAAACTTATTATTTTAAATATTTTTGTTTTAACCAATATTTCCATAGTGAATAAATAGTAAGAAAATTTGTGTTTAGTTACAAAATTTAGAATCTAAATTGGGTATAACATTTAAAAATGGTTTGAAGCAATTAAGTAAAATTATAATTATAATTTTTTCATAAACAAAATCAAGTGAAAATAAGAGAAAATATTTAAAAATAAAAAGCCTAGTGAATTATTCGAGAAATAACTTGGTTTAAACTTATTTTTACAAAGAAAAAAAATCTAAGTTATTTTTCATAAGGGTTTCCAAGGGTAACTTTTTTCTTAATAAAAAAAAATAAAAAAAAAAAGAACAAAATTTTATTTAACTGTTGTCAATGGTTATTAAATGAACATTTTTAAATATTAAAAGCTTTTAAATTCTCCTTTTATTCTTAAATTTCAAAATAAATAAATAAATAAAATCATTTGTTTTTAATATTAAATAGAATTTATTTGAAAATTTTTTTTTATTTTAAAATTTAAATAAAAAAATATAAATCTTTAATTGATTTTTTGATAGTATTCGAAGAACAGTCTATTTGAAATTTTTAACTTTTCCACCTTCTTCAGCACCGACCATAGCATCAATCGGTTTTGGTGGTGGTCCTTGTGATGTGGTAACATGGATTCTGGAGAATTGTAAGCCCCAAGTTTCCATAAGTGGACCCAAGAAAGCAGCAAGTGAAATTGCATAGATCTTTTTGAATGGGTGTAACATAATATGTAAAGCTCTTAAAGTTGGAGCTAAACACCATATGACAGTGAATGCAATTTGGGCAAATGCGCAACCCCATAATAAAGCTGTTATTATACCAAACAAGTATGTTAGTATTTTGTAGCATAAGTTTTTACCACAAGTAAAGCATTTGTATGAATTTCTCCATACACAGTCGGCTGAATGAGTTCCTTTTGGCTCGGCTAGAACATCATCGAACTCGACTTGAATATAATTATTCATATTTTGAGGATCTCTGTTGTTTAAGTCTAGATTTGCTGCCATTTTATAAAATTATTATTTTCAAATATGCTTACTTTAATATTCAAAACTTAATAAATAGACCTGATCAAATTTTTTACATTGATTTATATAGTTGCAATAAAAAAGGTATTTTGATTTTAAGTTTTAATCACCATAGAGAATTTTTTTTTTTTTATTTTGAAAAAACTTTTATTGGTTTCTTATTAAGTTTATTTAGAAATAAATAGAAAAAAATTATAATTGAACAATATAGAATAAATAATTAGATATTGTTAAGCAATTTTATATAGAGAAAATGATTATAATATATATATATTGAAATTTATGTTTTGACAAGATTTATTTACTTTTAGTTGCTTTTTATGTTTGCAAAAATTTGAATTAATTAACTATTTTTATTTGTTTGTTGTTCTTATTGATATGACAACAGTTGTATGAAAAATAAACTTGTTGCGTATTGGCTTACGTAAATCCTAATAAAATGATGCCATTAAAAAAAAAAAATTTATTTTCCAATGGTTTCTTTAAATTTAAATGGCTTTAATTGTATTTCATAAATTTGAAATTTTAATCTTAATTAAACTCTCAATTTGGTTATTGATTTGAACATATTTAAAAAGCTTACAAAATCAAACAAATTAAACACTTGCTTAATTTTCTATTTACCTCGAATAATAAAAAGTTTTAGATTTTTTCTTATTATCAACATATTAAAATAAATAAATACAACATGTTTTGAATTTTAACATTTAAAAGTTTTAAAATGTTATAAAAAAAAATTTTTTTTAAATATTTGGAAATAATGGAAATTTCTGATAAATTGATGTTAAAATTTTTTCTAAGCTTATCGAAAAAATATAATTTATCTGCTATTTAACTTTTTTTGGAATTTTTAAGAATAATTAAGCTAAGATTATCAGATAAGAGTGTATTAAAAGTGATTAAATTTAAATAAATTAAAGATAAATTTAAAAATTGTTTTTATTTTTATTTTATTAAAAAAAATTTAAAAATTAATTTTTAGTTATAATAAATAAATTTGTTGAAGGTATTTATTTAAAATTTTTGACTTTTCCACCTTCTTCGGCACCAACCATAGCATCAATGGGTTTTGGTGGTTGACCTTGTGATGTGGTAACATGAATTCTGGCAAAGATTAATCCCAAAGTTTCCATAAGTGGACCCAAGAAAGTAGCAAGTGAAATTGCATAAATCTTTTTGAATGGGTGTAATAAGATATGCATGGCTCTTAAAGTTGGAGCATAACACCAGATGATAGAGAATGCAATTTGGGCAAATGTGCAACCCCACATCAAAGCGGTTATTATACCACACAAGTATGTTAATATTTTGTAGCAAAGGTTTTTACCACATGTAAAACATTTGTATGAATTTCTCCATACGCAATCAGCTGAATGAGTTCCTTTTGGTTCGGCTAAAACATCATCGAACTCTACTTGTAAATAGTTGTTCATGTTTTGAGGATCTCTGTTATTTAAGTCTAGATTTGCTGCCATTTTGTATTACGTTTTTATTATTATTATTATTATTGCTTTTTGATACTAAAGAAATAGTTTTTTAATATTTTTAAAAAAAATCTTATAAATTTCTTTATTACCTTTACTTAAATAGTAAAATTTTATTAATTGTTTATTTAACTGTTGTTATTTGATTTCCATAGCAAAAAAAATAAAAATATTTTTTTCATAGAAAAAAAAAATATAATCAAAATAAAAAATCTTATTGATTAAATTTTCAGCTTTTTTATAATATTAGAAAATTTTTATTAGAATATTTAAACTATTATTCTATAGAATAAAATTTTCTCTTATAGCCTAGTTTTAAAATAAATTTTTTTTTTTATTTTATTAATTTTAATTTATTAATAAAAAACTAAATTTTTTAAAATAATAAAAAATATTGTTTAAATCCAAATTGTTTTTTAATTATAGACAACAAGTCGTAGTCCTTTTCAATTGTCCAGTAACTCTTTAAATTCAAATCAAATTTTAATTTTGATTTTATTTTAAACATTGAAAAATTTGCAATCTAAATTTTAGGAATAAGAATTAAATTTAAAATCAAATTTTTTTTTTTAATTAAACTTACTTTTAATTTAGCCGTATCATCAGTTTTAGTATTTATTTCAGAATTTTTTATTATACTTTTTAAAGTAAGTGCTAAGCTCTTAAAATTGTGCATATTATCTTCTTCATATGAATTAAATTCTATCTTTAAATATTTAAGACAATTCAAAGCATTAAAACAATTTTCATTTAATTGTTTTAAAACAGATACACTTCTAAATGAAAGTAATAAATATTCTAAATTTGAATTGTTTACAAAACAATCTTTTTCCATTGATTCAATATTAGAAATTTCTAATCCTTTTAAAAATTTGTTTAAATTTTTTGGTATTGTTTTACTTGAGAATATCAAGTATTCAATGTTTTTTAAATTTAGCATATTTAAATCTAAATTGAGCTCAATGTTTTGACTTAAATTTAAATACTTCAAATTATCCAAACAGTTTAATGCTTCATAATTTATATTCTTGAGATTATTTTTACACAAATTTAAGAATGTTAATGATTTGGGAAGATTGAAATCAAACGATTCTAATCGATTAAAAGACAAGTCTAATGCTTTTAATTGTGATAAATTTCTAAATTGATTTGTATTTATTGAGCTTAATTGCATTTTGTTTAATATTACACACTTTAAATTAAACATATCAATCAGAAAAACATCATCTAAATTACACTTGTTATTAGTTAAGCTTAATTTTTCCACACTTTCTAAACCCTTGAATACATTATTTGATAACGATTCAATATTGCAACTGCATAGATTTAATTTTTTCAAATTATTTAAATAAGAAAATGTCTCGTCTGGTAAAAAATTGAAATTATTATGATAAAACTCAAGTTTGGTCAGTTTTGTTAGACCATAAAATGTTTGTTTATTTATTGTTGTTATATTTACACCAGGTATTGATAGAACTTTTAAATTTTCTAGTCCATTAAAAGCTCTATCTTCTATATGTTCTACAAAAGCATACAAATGTGTTAAATTGATTAAGCCTTTGAAGCCATTTTGTTTTAATCTTTTTTTGCCGATACTTAGGCTTTCAAGTGAACTAAAATAACAATAGTCTAGTTCATTTTCATCATGTGTATTTAAATCAATGAAAAGACATTTTAAATGATTTGTGTTTATGAAATAACTACTTGATTCAAACACATTTCTGTCTAGTTTTATGTCAGGCTCAAACTCAATGAATATTCTATCAAATTTGTTTTCTTCTATATTCGTCAAATCGATGATATTCAATTTTTTCTTGTTTGATATTAATTTAAAAATTAGAAATGATTCAAATACACTTTTGTCTATATGACTCCAATCTTTAAATCTTAAACTCAAAAAAAATTTATAGTCATTATGATGATTGTTGTAGTTTTCTATTAAAATTCTTTTAAAAAATTTTATAAATTAAAAAAAATATTAATTATTTAAATTAATTAATTTAATACTTTAGATTTTTATTTAATTGTTCATAGTCTACAAATTGATTGAATATTATCAATTTTCCAATTTTATTCTCTTCGAAAAAATTCGAATCAGTATCAGAATATTGCAAAAATATGCAAAATTTTTGTTTAAATATTATATTTTCAATATTTTCTTGTTTTAAATCAGTTAAATTTAAATTTTTCAAATTTTCAATATTTAATTTTTCAATATTTTTAATTTCTTTTATTAAATTGTCTCTTTGATGATTTATTTCAGCTATTTGATCATTTCTAAAACATTTCATTAAACTGTATTCAGTAGCCAAATCAATTCTATTAACCAAATCACAATAATAACTATTAATTTTGTATTTTAAATTTTTTATAGGCATTTTTTTAAGAAAAATAAAAAATATTTAATCTACCTTCTTCTTTTTAAAATAATTTATTTAAATATTTAAAAATATTTTTAAAAATTTATTTTTATTGTATTATTTAACAAGACTAAGTTTTTTTCTTAATTACCACTTGCAAAATATATGAGATTATTTTTTGCCAATTTACCATCAATATTTGGCAATATTTTTAAATAACAAAAAGATTTTGTTTCAAAAATCAGAATAAAGCTAAAATGAATACAAGAAAACTAAACATTTAAAATAAAAAAAAACAATTTAAATGTTTCATTTATTGAAGAAATAATTAATCAATGAATATAGAATAATTGATTATTCATAGTTTAATTGGGATTACCTATCTTCTGAGAATACTTGTCACATTACTCACAACTTCAAATCATTCAATATCCCAAGAACATATATACCATTCATTAACATACTCAAAACTACTTATGGATTAATTTGATAAAATAAAATAATAATTTTTTTTTTTTTGTTTTTAATTAATAAATAATTTTAAAAAAAATAAAATTCAATTTTAACCTTTATAATATACATATTCATGTTTATTTTATAAACTCTTTTAAAATAATTTTCAAGTTTGAATTAATAAAATTAAAATTTACTTTTTAGAAAAAAAAAAAAAAAATAAACAATCGAATTGCGTCATTGTCTAAATTATTATTTTTATATAAATCAGAATTTTTGTATTAAAGTAACTATGGCATTATTGAACAGCAAATATTGAATTAGCAATGTTGTTTTAGTTAAATAATAAGAAATGTGCTATTAAAGAAATTTGTTTTTTTCTAGTATATAATATTTCAAAGAGATGTCATATGGATATGAATATAAACTATTTTAGCCTTAGCAACAATCATATTAAATTTTTATTGAATCTCTTCAAATGATTTTTACTCCATTAAAGCAGGAATATATTAGAAAGAAAAAAAAAACATTTAGAAAAAAAAATTGATATTTTTTTTCTAAATATTTTACCTAGTAACAGTTAAACTTAAACTTTAGTAAAAAAACAGTTGAATTTGATTAGATTTATGAAATGCTTAAAAAAATGGATTAAATAAAATTTTAGAAAAAAAAAAATTTTTTTTTCTTTTATCACTTTAAATTTAAAGAAATGTTTTTTATTTTAAGCTTAAGTACTTAAATTTATGTAAATGAAAAAAAAATTATTTATTTTAAAAAGCTTTTTTAGATTATTAATAATATAATTGGTATTTTCAATTAAATTTCGGACATGAGCAAAGATTTAGCAATAAATTTAGAAAAAGCAATTGAAAATGAATTGGATCTCAGTAGTCGAGATTTTTATAAAGAGTTACAAACAAGCAGTGATTGTTTGGCAAAACATCCGAATATAACCAAAATAGACTTGAGTAGTAACAAATTAAGTTCCATTCCTGAAGGTCTATTCAACGCGAATATTCATTTAGAAAAAATTTACATGAACGAAAATGATTTAGAATTGTTGCCATTCGATTTTTTGAATAATTTAAACAACTTGCGTATTTTAAAATTGACAAACAACAAGATTAAATATCTAGAAAAAGATTTATTCAATGGCAAATATTTACTGGAAAAAATTTACTTTGATGGTAATCAGATACAAACTTTGCCTGACGATTTTCTAAGAGAGCTTAAATCACTTTTAAAATGCAATTTTTCCAAGAATCAAATAGAATTTTTGGACAATGATTTGTTCAAAGATCTCAAACAACTCAAAGCAATTTCATTTTGTGAGAATAAATTGGTCAAAATACCATCGAATGTGTTCGATGATAATTTAAATTTGGAAGAAATTTACTTTGAAAAAAATCAAATAGATTCATTACCATTGGATTTATTTACAACACTGGTAAATTTGAAAAAAGTTTCATTTAGAGATAACAAATTAAAAGAATTGCCACACAATATATTTGATTTTAATCAATATTTAGAAGAGATTTTATTCGACAATAATCAAATTAAATCATTAGACTCAAATTTATTTAAAAATTTAAAACATTTGAAAATTGTTTCATTCTCAGAAAATAAACTCAAAGAATTACCATCAATATTATTTGCGAATAGTTCAAATTTAGAAGAAATATTTTTCCAAAAGAATCGAATTGAATCGCTAAATGGCGAACTATTTCGTAATTTAAAATCTCTTAAATTAGTTTCGTTCTCAGAAAATAAACTAAAAACACTTCCAGCTAAATTGTTTTCAAATAATTTTAACCTAAACGAGATCTATTTTCAAAATAATCAAATCGAAAATCTGCCTGGTGATTTGTTTATGGAAAATTGTGCTTTAGAATGTATATATTTCGATAGGAATATGTTACAAAAGTTGAATATAAATTTATTTAAAAGTTTAATAAATGTGAAAATAATAAACTTGGATAATAATCAATTGAACCAAATGGAAGGCAAACAGTTTTATGATTTGCTCAATCTAGAAAAGATATCAATGAGTGCAAACAACTTGGCCAAATTGCCAACTGATTTGTTTTTAAATAACAAAAAATTGAAATATATCAACTTAAAGAGCAATAAAATAGATACTCTTGATGGCGACTTGTTGAACGGTTTAACAAGCTTAACTTCTTTGATATTAGCCAAGAATTTGATTAGTAATATTCCGGATAATTTTTTCACTGGTCTCGAATCGCTCAAGTATGTCGATTTGAGAAACAACAATATAAAACAATTCAATTATCAACTATTACCAACAAACAATTTTACATTTGTAGACCTAACTATAAGTTCTAAATTAAACCTAAATGATTTGGATTTAGTGTTTAACAATTTGTTTTATTTTTATAATCAATTTGAGTTTGAAAAGAATTTGTTTTTGAATGAAAAAATTCGAAAACAAAGCAAAGAAAGTATCCGAAATGACTACGATTTGGCTCTTATAAGAAGCTCAAAAACAGATGTGTTGAACCAAAATTTGTACATGATATACACAAGCAAGTCTTCGAGAGTATCTGACGTGTCGTTTAGAAAGCCATTTAATATCATGATTGAATATTTGAACAGTTTTAAATGGAATATATTGGATTTTTTGGCAGAGTGCAAAAACTTTGATAGTTATACATTGATTTGTTTGCAGAGAAACATTGATAATAGATTGAAAGAAAAGTCTGCTTACAATTATGAGTTCAAATTTAACTCAGTTGACTCCATATTGGCATTGTGCAGACGCAATGATACGTTTTTGTTAGACTCTTTTTTTCCCAAAGAATCTTTTCTTAATTACATAACTAGCTTGCAGCTAAAACTCGGTCTAGTTTTCAAGTTCGAGTTTAATCCAAGTGATAAGGAAATGATCAATAAATATATATTCGAGGAGGAATTTTTTCTTGACATTGATTATGAAAATTGTTTTAGAATAACATTGGAGAATAATAATGAAAAATTGGCCATTTATTTGTTAATATTTATTAAATTTTCTATTCTAAATGCTTATTTGGATGAAAATGGTAACAAAAAAGAGAACTATGATTTTAGAACTGATTTAAAATTTAAAAAAATAATTGCTTTTCAAAGCACGTTTTTAAAAGTTTATTTAAAAAAGATATTTAATCAAAATTGGAGCTATTTAATAGAGTATATGCTTAATGAATCGACAGATGGTTATTTTATAGATTTAGTTCAAAATGAAACAGATCACAATTTTAGTTTATTCTCATGCAAAGGTGATGATAAAGATGCAGCTAAAACAGATCCTAGTGAATCGGATGATGCTAATATTTTGATATTGATGAGCGAGTACAAAAATCAAGATTTTCTAAGACATGAAAAAATTCGAGAAATTTTGCATGACAAATGGAAATTGATACCAAAGTTTAATTATTACTTGAATTTGATATTTTATCTTATATTTTTGATATTCTATTCAATACGAACAGAACAATATCTGACAAATGAAGATGATCTGGCTCAAAAATATGTTCCATTTTCTTTTATATTATATTTTCTAGTTTTAGAAGTTATTCAACTAATCGATTCATTAGTATCGAAAAAGTTCTTAATTTATCTAACATCATTCAAAAATATATCAGAATTGTCAAATTTTTCTTTGTGCATTACAGCTCTGTTTTTGTCGAATGATAACAACTATGAGGCAAAAACATCTCTGCACTCGGTCACCATTTTATTTTCTTATTTTATATTTGTCTTTCGTTTGAACAAAGCATGGAAAATAGGACCTTATGTAAACGTTATTGGAAACATAATACGAAAGTCTTTTGGGCTATTATTTCTGGTATTTGTATGCATGGTTGGCTTTTTACTTTCATTCAGAAATCGTTCTAGAACTATTTTAGAGCAAGACAATACAATAAGTTTTTTTAATGGTACATTTGAGGAAACATTTTTTAAAATTTTGACTATGGGTTTAGGATCATTAGCAACAGATGGTATGGGTGTTCAAAGTATAATAGGTGTTGGTTTCATTAATTGTGCTACATACTTGGTATTTATAATATTTATTCCAATGTTATTGATAAACATTTTCACTGGTATTTCCATAGATGAAGTGCAAAGAGTTATAGAAAACTCAGAGGCTGAAATTGTCCTAACTAAAATAGAATATGTAATGAAATTGGAAGATTTGTTTAAAAAAAAACTAAAAAGACATTTTTTGTTTAAATTGGCTTATGCATTTTTTTATTATTTAGAAAAATTTCTTGGCTATATTTACAAGTTTATCGACTATGTACCGAAACTACTTCGTAAAATAAATTATATTAACCAATCAGTTGAGAATTATAAAGAAAATGATCTACAAAAAGAAGTTTATGAGAAAAAAAATGAAATTGATTCAGTGAACAAGAAATTAAGAAATTTGCTTATCGAGTTTAATCAATTGTCGATTAATTTTGCCGATTTTAAGAATATGACAATTAAACAGAATTACATGGACGAAGCTAAAAATCAACCAGTAACTGAAACAATATCAACTGATTTAGTTAAAGATATAAAAGTTAGAGAAATTAATAATAATTTCTAATATTACAATCAAATCAATACTTATTTTTCTGTTTTTTTTGTTGTTCCTAATAACTTAAAATTTAAAATAAATTATTTTTGAAAATAATATAATAAAATTTAATCTTAATGCTAATGTGATAATTATGATTGCTTTGTGATTCATTAAATTTTTCAATAAAATAATAACAAAAAATTATTGATTGTATTTTTTTTTAAATATTAGTGGCTTTTTAAAAAAAATAAAGGAAAAATTTTCTGATTTTTCCATCGTATTTTACCGGTTAACTTAACTTAGCTTTTTTCATAATCTTAAACTTGTCTATCGTTTATCTAAGATTCTAAGTCTTCATATTACAATATAGTCAAACTATTATATTTTAAATAACCTACATGGGCTAATTTTTTTGATTAGCAAAGTTAGCAAAGAATGACAAAATTGAGAGGAAACAGTCTTGATGCTATATATCTTATTTTGTAGATTATAAATAGAATAGTAAATGTATATAGTTTTAAGAGGAAAAGTTTGAAGAGAAAATACCTGTTGCCTTTGATCTGAAATACTTAAAATTTTAATCAAGTAATTTTCAGTTTATATGAAAAGCAGTTAAAATACTAAATCACAGTAATTTGAAACTTTTATTCATAAAAAATAACTGCAACTTTTTAAAATAAATAAACTTGTAATTTTTAAATTACAAAAGAAGAGATCGTAAGAAATTGATAAACGCTGTCTTGAAACTAGAGACTGTTAGAAGTAAAAACAAAGTCTTAAAGTTTTGAAAAGAAAAGTATAGTGAAGAATAATGTAAACTTTGAGATAACTCATCCGTTTTTAAGGCTACAGAGATAGCAAATAGTTCATTTTGTAGAAAATTTCAAATTTTTATGACATTAAGATAAGGAAAATTGTAAATTACTTATAGTTTTATGTATAATTTTATGTAAATAGTAAAATAATTTATAGGCAATCGAAAATTTTTTAATGATGATTTATGATATAATTTTTTTCTATTTGTGGTTAATATGCATCACCCTCCTACTCTTACCCGGACTTGGGACCGGCAGTGACGTAGTTATGATGATATTACCGCTACATACTCTTAATAAGGGCAGGGAACGTTCGGCACAAATAACAACCACTCATCTGAGCCGAAGCTGCAAACTCGATTATTATTTGACATATAGCTTGGAACCCCAAACCAAGCATCGAATTCGACTTTTACATATAATTATTTATTATTAATTTTATCTTATTGAATTAGCATTGTTTTATACTAATAGTTATTAAAATTGATGATTTTAATGTTAATTTTTTAGAAAAAAAGGAGTTAATTAATTTTTATATCTTCGGGAAATTATAAACTTCTATATAAAGCAATTTAAATATTGAATTCTAATTCTTATAATTATTAAAAAATTTATAGAAAATTTAAAATTTTATCAAATATATGTTGATTTTTAATTCCATTTTAAAAAAAATCGCAATTTTTGTTATCAGATTTATCTTCATATAATTTTTTTTTATTGTTAGTTATAATTAATTAAATAGTTAAAACATAGAAGCATTCTTTAAAATTTTTTATGAAAATTTAAATTAAATTGAAACAAATAATTAAAGATTTGATTAATTCTATTGTTCCAAAACAATTTAAATAAACTTTCAAATTTTATTTGACAAAACATAACTAATTAAAAATAATTACTTTCATTTATATTTTCTAAAATTGAAAAATAAATTTTTTTTTAAATTATCCAAGTTTAAAAAAAATATGTCAAGCTCTCAATTTGAAAACAACAAAAAAAAAGGTTAAATAAACTAAAAATAGGCTTTAAAAAGTAGCCACTGCTAGTGATCGTTTTCAGGCTATAGTTTTAAAAAATTTATACTATTAAGTAATAATTTTAAAATTCTAAATAAAATGAAATTTTATTTTATTTTACATGCTGTTATATTATATTATATTATAAAAAATGTCGATTAGAATATTTCATTTAATGAATATCAAATCAAGAGAATACATTTTTTTGTCAATCTAATTAATAAATCTTTATTAAGTAAATGAAGCAAAAATTAAAAAATTTTTGGCTTAATTATTCACTTCCTAATTCGATTACATAAACAGTATGATATTAACTATAAAATTTATTTCTGCTTTGAATTAAGTTTTTTCTAAAAGTATTCCACGAGTATGAATTAGTAGAACTTTTTTAAGATTATTTAAATTCAATTTCATCTAAATTACTTTTTTTATTACAATATACAATGCAATTTATGGTTTTAGTTATTAATCTTTATTGCAGGCGATTTAAGAAATTTTAGGATAATTTTTTTTCTAGTTGAAATAAAGTTTATAAAAACATCTTTGATACACTACAAGACATACAAGACTTTTCGCCAATAATACTTATTTATTTTGAATCAAATATTCTAGTAGGTATTTTGGGTCTTTGAAAATTGTAATATATGAATTTCAATTGACTTGAGATTGCTTTTAATTTTCTAAATTAAATTTGAAATTTATTTAATTTAATAACTTAAGTAGAATATATTTTTATCTTCAGACAAATCAAATATTAAAAATTGCAAGATATTTAAGAAAAAAATAAATTTTGGTCATTGCATAGTACCACTATATTGAATATTTTCCAAGTTTTATTTTTCTTCTTTTTATAACTGTTTCCCATTTATGTTTTTCTATATTTATTATTTAAAGTTTGTTTTAATAATATTATAATTGTGATCAGTCTATATTTACTTATCTTACAAATTAGTAATGAACTATCATCTAGCGTTATTTATTATTATTAATACATTAAATTTTATATGTAGGTTTTTTTTAAATTTTAAAATAAATTTTATAATAAATTATAAAGATTAATATTAAATTTTGAATAAATCGTTTATTCCAATTTCATAGAAACAAGCAAATTAAAAATTAAAAATTTCTAAATTTGCATTTAACATTAACAACTCGATTATAAGAAAAATAGACTACAAAGATAATAATAAAACAAACAAAAAAAGTATATTATAAACACAAATTGTTTAACCTTTCCAAGTTCTCGACATTACTATCTTATTAGTATCTATTTATTTTTCTAAAGAAATTCATTTTTATTGTTTTTATTTTATTTTATTTTATTATTTTAGCTAAAGCTTAATTTGTCAAAGTAATAAATGAGAAAAAAAAAATGTCCAAAAGAAAAAAATTCAATTAAAATTAATGAACTTCTATAAAAAAACATAAATCCTAGATAATTCTCTTAAATATAGAAATTAAAAACCATTAAACATATTTTAATGATCTTTAATTTAAACAACAATAATAACAACAAAAACAAGAACAAGAACAACAACAACAATAGAAATACAACAATAATATTAGAAATAATATAACCATCAAACACGTCGAGCCAAAACATGAAAAGTTAGAAAAAAATTATAAAAAAAAAAACTGGATTTAAATAAAATAAAATAATATATATGACATATTTTAACTTGACAGATTTTTGCCATTTAAAAACTTCTCATTTTTTTTTACAGATTTGTTATAAATTCTCATTTCTAATTTTTATAAAAACAAAAGGCAAACTGGTTAATATCAAACGTAGAAGTTTGATTAATAAGCCTTAAAGCGACATAATTTAGGCCTACAACAAGGATTTCAATTAAAATGTCTATTTATTTAGAAATTAAAAACAATACTCAAAGAACAAAATACCTGTTTTAATCCATTTTAGATTTATGTCAATGAGAAATATTTATAAATGGATTAAAATGAATTAGAATATAGAAATAAATAAATAAATAATAATAATAAACAAATTGATAGATTTTTTTTTATATTTTTTATATTTTTGATATTTGTATTTGTATTCTATTCTATTCTATTCTATATTATATTATTGTTATATAACTTTAAGAACAAAACTAAGGGTTAACAAAACAATTTCAAAATCAAAATTTAATATTTCTAATTAAAAGAATAAGTAAGTTTATTATTTTTTTAATAAAATTAATTCTGTTTTTTAGATCTGTAATTAATTAAATTTGAGCTAATTAATGTTATACTATTTATTATATTATTTTATTCTATATAAATATATTTATATGTAATAGTATAAGAATTTTTTTTTTCTTTTATTTTAAAAATGATTTTCTTCTTATATATAAAATATAATATAGAAAAATAAAATTAATCATTTTTAAAATAAATATTGCAAATTTTTGGACATTAATTAAATTTTATTATATTTTAAATCTGTTTATTTATTTGACCTGTGTATTGAAATTTATTTTTAATTGTTTTAATGTCTAGTTTTTTTTATTTATTTTCATTTTTATTTGATTTTAATTTGTTACAACTTTGATGATAGATTTTATCAATTTCGTATCAATTAAATTTTATTTTAAAATGTTTTTATTTGAATGTTGCAAAATTAATTTCGGTAATACTAAATACTATTCTGGTATAAAAAACGAAAATAATTTTGCAACAAAATGGAATTATTTTTTTTTTGTTTAGTAAATACTGAAATTGCGTTTTAAGATTATTCCAAATATTTGAGTTTTAGTTTTAAATATTATTTAGAAATATTAAAATTTCCAATTTCTTCTTAATTTCTAATATTTGTTAATAAATAGACAAATGTTATATCACATGGAAGCCTTAATTTGAATTTAATAAAGAATATAAAAAATTTTTTTTTATTTGATTGTAAGTTATTATGCTGATGCAAAAATTAGTTTTTATAAAATAAAAACTTATACAGTTAAAGTAAATGTTGGATATTCAAATAAAAAAATTTAAGTAATTTAAGTTTTACTTGTTTTAGGAGTAATATAGGAGGAATAGTAGTAGTAGTAGTAGTAGTAGTAGTAGTAGTAGTAGTAGCAGTAAAAGAAGTAAAGTAAAGTAATATACATAACAAAGCAATTTAATTAAGCAAATATTTTAATAGTAGACTACGACTTGTAATTTTATTACTACTGCTACTCTTTTTTATAGATCAGTTATCTAATTCTTTTATTTTAAATATCTACTAGACCTATACATTTGATTTATTAAATAGAAGTAAAACAAAAAAATTAAATATTAACAAACACATTTTTGATTCAATATGAAAAGCTAAATTTTTAATTTTAAATATTAACTAATTTATTATTTAGAAAAGCTCTTAAAAAATGTTTTAAAGTAAATTTAAATAAAAATAAAAATAATTTAAACCAAATTTCAAAGTACTTTATTTTTTCCATGTTTTAGCACCTTTAGAATTTATTTAAATTAAAAAAAAAAATTTAAATCGAAATGTAACTAAAATTAAGAAATTAAGATTAAGCTAAATAAAACAAATTGTCTTAAAGGATTATTAGGCCTAAACAAATACTTATTAAAATCAATTATATTTTATCATTTATTGTTTTAAAAAATAAAAAATAAATTTTAATTTATTCAAGGATTTAGAAAACTTTTTTTTTTTTTTATCTTTAAATAAAATATTTAACTTGATGATTTGGCTTTTGAAATTCTTTTATTACTTTGCTACAAAAACAACAAAACAAAAACAATAACAACAACAACAACAAAAGCAACAAAAGCAACAAGAAAAATAGAATAAAAAAAAAAAATTAAAACATATGTGTTTATTGCTTATTAAAGATAATATTTTAGATTTCAATTAAAAGCAGACTTTCAAATTTGTCCATTTTTGCTCATTTTTTTTTTTGTTATAAATATTTTCACTTATATATTATTATATAATTCATCTTATGAGAAAAATCGTGATTAATTGAATTTAAAAATAAAAATATTAAAAAAATGAAATTATCTAAATTATTAAAATTATATCACGAACGTATTTTTCTTCTTTTTTTTATAAAAAATAAAAAACCTTACACCTTTTTTAATATCAATATGTGTATGTTTTTTTTATTTTATTTTATTTGAAAAAGGATTTAAAATTGCGATTTGTTTCTTTTGGTTATAAATATTTTTTTAAACTTAAAAAAATACCAAAATTATTCTCATTTTTTTTTTTTTATTAATAAAATTTCAAATAAGATTTATTTTCTTTATTTTTGTGTTGGTCATGATATGATTTTATGTAATTTAATTTAAAAAAAAAGATTTCTAAAAGATTTAAAACTAAAACAAAAAGTTAGAAAAATATTTTATATAATTTTGTTGCAATATTAATTGCGTTTAGTCAAGTGCAATTAATTTACAAATTACCGAAATTAATTTTGCAACAACGTAAAAGTAATCATTATAAATAAAAAAAAAAAAAAAAAAAAAAAAAAAAAAAAAAAAACGAAAGCACAACAAAAAAAATTATTATTTTGTGTATTTTGTTCAATTAAAGCATAATGATAACAAAATAGAAATCATTCTAGTGTAAATTTATATTTTTAATTTTATATTTTTTCCAAAATGATTTATAATTAGACAAGTTATTATTATTATTATTATTATTATTTTTTATTTTATTTAAAATTAATAAATAAATTTAATTTTAAATGGGAAAAAGTATTTTTTCTTTTTCTTTAGCTTTTTATTTAATATTTTTTAATTAAAAAAAAAAAATTGTTGGAAAAGATTTATCCGGAATAAATTGATTGTTATAGAGATTTTAAAATTTATTTCAATTTAGATGAATTGTTTTATTTTTTATTATTATTATTATTATTATTATTTAAAATAAATTAAATTATTTAGTCATTTAAATTTTATGAAAAAAAAAAAATTAATTAATTATATTCAATAAAATATAAAAATAAAGAAGAAGAAGAAGAAGAAGAAGGAAAAATTTAAAAAATGAAAAAATTAATATTAGTTTCTTGTTGTTTAATTTTGTTGTTTAAATTAACATGTTCAATGGAGCTTTACAGCTTAGCAGAATCATCATCTAATGATCAAATTGAAAGTAATTATTATTTTTATTATTAGAAAAAATTAATTGCTAAATAATTTCATTAAGCACTATTAAAAATAAATCAAATAGTCATTTAATATATTTATATGTTTTAAAATGATATAAAAATATTTTTCATACTTTTTTATTCTAGACTTGTTCCATACACTTTTAAGAGTACTAAATATATAATATCATTAAATAATAGTTAGCTATAAATGCTTTTTTTTTAATATAATATATCTGTATTTATATTTTGAACTGTATTAATTGGACTGTCTTACTCAAGATTATTATCTCTGGTGTTGTTAATTTTAAATTCAATGCGATATCTTAATAGAATTCGTATCTCGCTTGAGTCATTTATTACTTTAGTTAGATATTCTACTTTTAGGCCTCCAAATTGCTCTTTTTGGATAAATTTAAAATTGATCTTACATTTAATTGTATTAGCTATCAGTTTATATAGTATTAATCATTTATTATATAATTATAAATACTTTTCTCTTATTAATTAATTTTTTTTAGCTAGTGATTTAATTTATTTCTCTATCATTTAATAAATTTATATGAAAGAATATCTTTTTATCTGGTATTTAATTTTTTTATATAGGAAAATTAATCTTTTTTATCTTGTAAATTCATCTTTTTCTCTATCACCAATTAATATTTTCTCTAAATGCAACAAATCTTTGGGACTATGGACTATCACTATCAATAGGCCTAGTCTTTTCTATCAATTTTATTTTAATAATGTTTTTAATTTTAGAAAATTTATACAATCGAATGGTATGTGAGAACGAAAAGCTGCAAATAAATTGTAATCGTCCGGACCACGTGATCAAAATAGAAAGAGCCTATTACGGTAGGTACAGCATAACACCATGCAACAAGAACCATCTGAAATTTGTCAAAAGTTGCACAGCTAACAATTCAATGCAAATAATCAAAAATTTGTAAATTTTAAAAATAATTTTTTTATTTTTTATAAAAACTTAAAAAAAAAAAATTGAAGAGATTCTTTTCTTTCCAAAATTTATTTATCTATTCTAAATAAAATAAACAAAAAAAAATAAATAAATACTTTATTGTAAATTCTAAATAGATGCGAAAATAAGCCAAGTTGTAATGAAAAAATAACTACAAACTTATTTAAATTTGATCCTTGTCCTGGCATAGAAAAAGTTCTCGAAGTAAACTACAAATGCGAACCAGTTAACCATAATTTAAAACAATACTTTTACTTGAACAAAGGTATTCTAATATATAAAAAAAAAATAAAAATAACAAGCTTGTTAAACATATAATTTTTTTTTTGTTTTCTAATTTTTAAACTAACTAATGCATGAAAAAAATTGTTTTTTTTTGCTTATTGAATTTTTCTTACTAGAAAAAATAAAATCTCTTCAATTTTTAGCTTTAAATAAAAAAATTGTTTTTTTTTTTTTTTATTGTTTTCTCTATCTCTCTTAATTCTGCTTTAAAATAAAAAAAAAAAAGATGTAATAACAAACTATCTTGTGATATATTTGCCAACAGTAGTACGTTCGGCGTGCCGTGTCCTAACTCAGTGCATATATTAGAAGTCGTTTTTTCTTGTTTAATAATAAAAAGTATTTTTTAAAATCTTTGCTTTTTTTTTTTCTCTTTATATTTTTCTTAACTAACAAACAATAATTATTGAAATTATTTGATGAAAATATATTAAATATAATTAATTAAATTGTATTAAAGGTAAATCTATGTTTGAAGCAGATGATTTAATTATACAAACTACTGAAACAACTCAATCAACAATTGGTCAAGTAACAAATGCTATAGTCAAATGTAAATCTAAATTTGTTCATAAAACTTACAATTATGAAATTGTGGTCGAAATAGGCAAATTAGTCAAAATGCCTTGTTCATTTGAAAACGATTTGTTCAGTGAGAGAGAAGACGAACCAGTGGTTGGTACACATTTGTACAAATGCGATATAGACGGTCGGTTTCGCTTAGTAAATACGACTTGTAGTTTTAAGAACAAAAATTGGATAGAAAATTTAAATTTAGAAGTACTTTTAATTAATTTTCTATTTTATATTAATTTAATTTTTTAAAATTAATTAAAAAAACTTTTTTCAAGTTTGAATACAAAAAAGATGCTTTTAAAATATTAGAGAAAATAAATTCTGATCTTAAAAATGGAAGTCTAATTGAAGAGACTTATTCGATAAGCTCAATTATAGATTTTCTATCAAATGTTACTAATTCTGTAATAGACAATAAATCAAACATTTCAAATGTATTTTATAATTTTAATTTAAAAAATGTTTTATTTTAAATTTTATTTTACTTTCTTTAAGAGTTTCATCAATTCTGTAGATTCAATTTTGAGCAATACAAATAATTGGAAAGGTTTAGACTATTCAGAAAAGTCTAGATCAATAACCAAACTAGTTGATTTAGTTGATAAAGTATTTTTTGAAAAAAATATCAACACTGAATCAGAGTTTTTAATTGCAAATGAGAACTTAGTCGCTGAATTGAGTTTAAACAAAGAGCTAAAGAATGAGCTCATGTTTGGTCTAACTAGTACAGAAAAAGTTTATTTAAACATAGAAAAACCAGGTAAAATTTAAGAATTTTTTTTTTTTTTTCATTTAAAATATTTTAATATAAAACTTTTATAATAATAAAGATTATAATCAAAAATTTATGTTTATAGTCTATAAGAATATAAACGAGTTGTTTTATTCCAAAAATATTACAGATTTTATTCTAAATTCGAATATAATTTCATTCAAGACAAACGATAACCGACTCATAAACGAAATTAAAACGAATCCAATTGAAATTGTGTTTAAAAATTTGATTAGCATGAATTCTGAACAAACACCGGTTTGTGCTTATTGGAAGTACGATAAGTATAGTTATGAAGGTAGATGGTGCACAGATGGTTGTTATTTGAAGCACTCGAATCAAACTCATACCACTTGTCATTGCAATCACATGACTCATTTTAGTATTTTAATTGATCTTTTCGATACTCATAAATCAATATCTAAAGTACATACTCAAATTTTAACCTTTCTAACTATAGCTCTATCGAGTGTCTCATGCATATCAATTGTTTTGACTCTATTAGCTTTTAAATTTATTAAAATAATCAAAAAAAACCGACAACAATCGTCTACTAAAGATCTAACGACAATTACTACTCATTTATGTGTTTGCTTGTTGATATCTTTGATTATATTTCTATTCGGCATAGTAGCCAATGAGCTAAGACTAAGTACTCTATGCTCTTTTATTGCTCTTGTTTCGCATTACTTTTTTTTGTGTGCTTTCTTTTGGATGTTGTTGGAAGGTGTACAATTGTATTTGATGTTGGTTCGTATATTTATACTCGAGGTATCTCCGATTAGAAAATTTTATCTATTGGCTTATGGTATACCATTTTTCATTGTGTTTGTTAGCAAATTGTTTGATCATTTTGTACTCGATTCAAATGGATATGGCACAAATACTCATTGTTGGCTCTCGAGTTATAAAAATTTCAATTTGTCTTTTATAATACCGATCAGTTTTATACTCTTTTTTAATCTAATCATGCTTGGTTTAGTTATTTTTTCAATGAAGAATTTAAACAAGAATAAAATAAGTCGAAATTTGAACAAAAAACAAGACGACTTTTTCCGTTCTTTGTTCGGTTTTTGGAGCTTAATAGTAACTTTGCTTGGTCTACCATGGGTCTTGGGTTATTTTATTCTAGATAGCAAAAAAACTTTAATATTTTCCTATTTGTTTACTATTTTGAATTCTTCTCAAGGAACTATTTTATTTCTTTTTCATTGTGTTCTATCCAAATCAGTTCGAACAGAAATTTTCAAATCATTATTTGACACAAGCAAGTCTAAATCAACTTCAACAAGTTCGAATTACAAGAAGAACAGATCAAGACCAATTATAACTATAAACGAGCTTGACGATGATGAAGACTTGATGCCAAAGCTTAATAGATCTATTTATTATCAAAGACCAATCTTGAGCAGAGACAATTCAAAGAAAAATGTTCGCATGTTATCCTCAATTCCGTACATGAAACGAGCATCGTCGTTTTTGTCTTCGAGTTCAGTTAATTCCAATAATCCAACTCAATCGACTTATATAACTCCAATCAATTTGCATAGATACAGTTCTAATTTAACTAGCTATAATAATACAACTTCAGTACCTCTACAACCGCCACCACCACCTCCACCACTCAATCTGAATAATATTAATAATAATAATAACAGCAATCGGTTTAGCACTTTTAAATCGAATAGTCAAACTAAAAAATTCTCTAATTATGATGAGAACCAGTATTTAACACCAGAGTATCACAGCTATACGGGCATTGATGATAACGACACAAATTATATTGATGATGATTTGGATAATGAAGAAAATTATGTTGAAGTTGGAGATGAATTTTTGGAGCCAAGTTTGTCTTGTTTAAATCAAAAATCAAAAAGCTTAAAGTCAAAGCTTAAAAGCCTAATTGCTACGCCTGAAGACTTTGATCAGTCAACTACTTCTTCATCAACTTCGTGTTCTTCAAATAAATCAACTCAATCATCATCAGTTAATTCTTATGATAATTTAAAAGCTAAAAAGTACCTTTGTGGTGTAAATTCGAAACTTTAAAGATAAATTTAAGTATTAAATTATTAAAAAAAAACGTGTAAAATTTTTTTTTTCTATATTTATTTATTATTGTTATTTTTTATTTATTTATTTTTAAATAAAAAAAAAAAAAAATTATTTAAATCAAAATCAAGACTATAAAATAATTTAAATTAGTCATTAAAATTAATCTTGTAAATAAATCTTGTAAATTTGATATAAAATAATTTTATTATTATTCATGTGTTATGCTTTACATGTCATTTGAAAGATTAAATTCTCTTTATTTAAAATGACATACCTAGTATAACCCTATTTAATTATTTAAATAGGCAATATTTTAACTAATTTCAAATCACTCTTGGAAAAATTTTACATAATTATAATATGATTCAATTTAGCTTTAGAGATTATTATTATTATTTTTAACCAATTTTCAAGAGTTTTTTTATTCATAATTAAAAATTATTTCAATAAAAAAATAAAAAAACCAAAGTTGCCAAAAAGGTTCAAACATATGCTTCAAAAAATTACCGTATTTCCTTGTTGAACCGTGCGTGCATTAATACCCAAAGAAACAATTAAAGTGCATGCAATTACACATAGACCTCGTAATGTTAAAAAAAATATATCATAAGTGCGACTCACGATACATCAAACCTTGAGTGTTAACAACACATTTAAAGCTAAGTTTCAAATTATAACGCCTTGTTAATTGTCAAAAAAACTTAATTAAAAGCCGCTTTATTATTTAAAAAAATAAATAATATAGAAATTTTATTTTATAAAAAAAAATGGATAAATTTTCGATTATAGGTACAACTTTAAAAATTGGTTAAAAAAATATTAAAAATTTTTTTGTTTAGATATAATTGCAGTGATACAATCCAAGGCTTAGCTAAAAAGTACAAAAAAAACAGTATTTAAGATGTGTCTTTTTTTAATAAATAAAAATTAATAAAGAATATTTTAGAAATAAAATAAATTTCTAGTTGCTTAAAGTTATTATAATATTTTTACAATTTAATTTTAATTAAAAGTTCTTAAGTAGTAATTCATATTAATAATTAATATTTAATAGGTTTTTTTTTTAATCATTTAATTAATTAATAAAATAATTTCAAATAATTTAATTTTAGTAAAATTGATAAAATTCAAATAATATCTATTTTTATCTTGTTTCCTGTTTAAACAATTAAATACATTAAAAAAATATATATTTATAAAAAATGTATACAAAAATGTATATCATTAAACACTTAAATATTGATTCTGTGTTGTGTGTTGTTAGAATATTTCAATTTTCTAATATTACCACAAATATTAGAAAATTATTTACATATTGATTGTTAATGATCAAAAGAATTAGTTTATTTTAGGAAAATAAAAAAAGATAAAATAAAATCTAATTATCTAATCAATCAATTGTTTCAAATAATATAAAGATTATATTACACACTGGCTTTATTCTTAAGGCAAATTATTTTATTCATATGTACAGTATTTTGATATGTATTTTGATAGATATTTATATATATATATATTACTTAATTTTAGAAATTTATTTTAAACAAAAATAACACCAACAAATTTGACATATGATGATGGCTTATTTTTAGCAACAAGTTTATCGATTTTTAATAACTTAATCTCTTAAATTAACAAGTTAGAATAAATTTATTTGACTAAATTGATAAAAAAAATAATTTCAAATTCTTGTTTCTCCAAAAATCTTAAACTAATTTTATTTTTTTTTTATATGTATTTCTTATGTGTACAAGAAAATATAAAATTGATAGAAAAAATTATCATATTAACAAATCTAGCAGGAAACAAGCACAAAGAAATAAAGAAAATAAAAACAATAAATTCAATAATTTCTAATATATAATAAAGAATTGAGAGAAAAAAATAATAATAAGTTTATTTTGTTGATTTTAATATTTTATTTATTTTTATTTTTTACCAATTTGTTATATTTTGGACCAAATTTAATTTGCTTATTAAACACATCAAATCTTTTCTCTTTCTCTTTTTTTTTTTTTATTAGTGTTGTTGTTGTTGTTGTTGTTGTTATCTTATTTACTAGAAAATAATTAAACAAATTCTAATTCGTTTAGGAAAATGTTATTTTCCTTAAAAAGCATTTTGAAAAATTAAAAACCCGGAATTAACAATCCATTCAAGAATATTAGAAAAAAAAAATGAAACTCAAATAAATAAAATTTAAATAAAATCTACATTTTTTTTTTTAATTTCGTTTGTTTATTCTTAAAAGCTTTTTGTTGTTTTAAAATAAATTATTTAAAATAAAAAAAAAATGTAATTTTTTTTTTGATGGAAAATATTATTTAAATAGTAGTGATGGAAACATTTTATAGTTTTAATTAAACAAATTTTTATTATTATTATTATTATTTCTAATAACTAACTAATAAAAAAAATAAAATGGATGTAAAAAATAAAATTGGATTTAAAAGTATTTAATTTATTATCTATAATATTAGTAAATATTTTTTACTTGATTTAAAATTTAAATTAAAGTGATAAGCGAGTATAAAGAAAACTATTTAAACCACGATAAAAGCAGCATTTTAAATGAAAATTTAGAAAAAAATCAAGTTAAAAAGCTGGCTGATGAGTATTGCACTAGTCTGGCAGCTGCCAAAGACACTAGTAACATTAAGACAGTTATTTACAATGAGCGAGCTTCTTACTTGAGACCTACTCGAGACTCTGACTACCGCGTAAATTACCTGAAACCTGAGCCGAACGACTATCGCAAAAAGCGAAGTCAGACTTTGTACCCAAGCCACGAGGGCTCGAGTATCAAACCAAACGATCTTAGCGAATATAAACAAAAATTTTGACAAGAAATAAATTAATTAGTTTATTTTATTTTACTTTATTTTTTTCTTTCTCTCTTTTATATTTTCTCCATCCTTTTGGAAGATAAATATAATTTGAAATAAAACTTGAAATTAATTTTTGTTCAATTTCAATTTCAATTTTTTTCTTTTTATTTTTTCCCTTTAAGAGTTTTTCAATAATCGAAAATTTTCTTATTTTTTTTTTTTTTTATATTTAAACAAAAAAAAAAATTAAAAAAATTTTATTTATCCCAAAGCATTATATATATATTTAGTTTTTATTTTAGATGAAAATTTGCATTTTAGTAAAAATAAAAATTTTTTTTTTTTTTTTTATTTTTTCTTTAAATCTGGGACCAATGTTGTAGTTAACCTCTGAGAAGAGATTAGATCTAAACAATTTTATTTTTCATAGATTAAATTATCTTTAAAAATGATTACATTCACTATTTCCTGAAAAAAATTCCATTTTCATCAAAATTCATTCGAATGTCAAAACTTATAAAATTTTAATTAAAATTATTTTGTTTTATTTTGTAACAATACTAAGGTTAAATTCATCTAATATTCAATAATATTATTTGTTAAATAATAATTAAAAATCAGTTTTTTTTAAATGAAATTTGCATTTTTTTTTTCATATTTTCTAATTAACTTTGATGGCAAAATTGAACATAAATATCAGTATTTTTTTTTTTTTCATTTTATTTTTAAAAAATAAAATAAATGATAAAAATAATAAAAAACATATTAATCTTATATTTTATATTTAATATATAAATTTTTTTCTCTTTTAATAAATAAAAAAAAGTGTTGAGATTGAGAAAGAGAAAGAGAAAGAAAGGATTATGAAAACATATGATCTAAAATATAAATAATATTCGAACAATTCGTGATATTTGTGTTTTTTGTTGTTTTCTTTCAAAAACTCAGTCAGATTTATCTATTTTTAACAATTTTATAAATTTCTCTTCTATTGTTTTTTTTTATAGTTTTTTATAGTTTTCATAAACACCTTTGTTTTTTATATATTTATAAAATTTATTTTTTTTTTAAATTCATAATTTTTAAAATTATCATTTCGAAAAATTAATTTTTACAGGTAAAAATTTCTATTTTAAAATTACTATTTTTCTTTTTCATTTTCTATATTCTAAAGCTGTGCGTCTTGATAATTAGTAATAAAAAATAAATATCTATAAAATTTCCATGGTTTCTTTATTAAAAAGAAAAACTTAAACTTTTTTGTTCATATAATAGATTTAGTTGATATTTTTTTTTCTTATTAATTTATAAAAAAAAAATACATTTTTGTAAAAAAATTAAAATGGGTGGTAAAAGTTCTAAAGGCAATGAAACCAAGTCTAAATCAAACTCTGCTGAGCTTACCGAAGAAGAGATCCAAATGCTGCTTAAAAATACACATTTTAATCGCAAACAGATCGAAGAATGGCACACAGGATTTATTGTACAATTCAATATTTATTTTTCTTTTATTATTATTATAAATTTATTTAATAAATTAAAAAACATTTTTATTTTTATTTAATAGAAAGATTGTCCCAAAGGTAATACATTTAATTATTAAAAATATTTAAATCTAATTCTAAAAGCATAAAAAAATGAAATAAAAATTTAAATAATTTATTTTTGTTTCGTCTCTAATTAGGAAAATTAGGTATTAGAAATTTAATTATTTTATTTTTCAAAAATAAATATGGAAGAATAATTTGAAATTTTTTTAATTTTGAGATAAAAAGAAATTTATCGATGTGTATAAACAATTTTATCCGCATGGCAAAGCGGACAAGTTTTGTGGTCATGTGTTCAAAACGTTCGATACGGACTCGAGTGGTGAAATCGACTTTGTCGAGTTTTTGATTGCCATATCGGTAACATCAAATGGTGATATCAGGGATAAGCTTAAAATGGCGTTTAACATGTATGATATAGATAAGAATGGAAAGATAGACAGAAAAGAAATGGAGAAAATAATTGAAGCAATTTATGATTTGCTTGGCGAAGAGAACCGCAAAGGCGAGAATGCACCACCAAAACGAGTACACAAAATAATGACCAAATTGGACAAAGACAACGACGGAAAGCTAAGTCCAGAAGAGTTTATTGATGGTTGTTTAAATGATGAAATTTTGAGGCATTTGTTAGCTCCAAATGCGTGCTAACTCAAAAAGCTCATTTATACTTTCCAAATAATCTCATTTATCAAAATTAGAAATTATTTTTTTTTCAACGATATTTTTAAATTTTTTAATTTTTAATTTTAATTTTTTTTTTGATAAGATTAGGTTTTTAATAAATGTTTAATTCAAATTTAAAATTAATAAAAAAAAAAATAAAAAGAAATTGAGTTGATGTAAATAACGTTAGATTTAATTTTTTATTTTTTAGAAATTTCATTTTTTTTTAATAATAAATGTTTATTTTATTAGAAAAGTAAATTGGTTTTTTTTATTAATTAAAAAAAAAAAAACTATAAAAATTCTTAAATACATAAATTTATTATTAATTTTATTTAAAGAGAATTAAATTCAATAGAAAAAAAAATGAAATTAATTTGACTACCAATTTAAAGAATATTGAGCTGTAAACAAGAAGGAATATAAAGAAAATAATAAACAATTGTGAAGAGGTTATAACTCAAGATATAAAAAAAATAATTTATTTCAAAAAATACTTTAAGTAGTATTTAATTTTGTTTTTTTATTAGATCTAGTATTCTCAAAATTGAGTAATATATTGGTAATATATTTAAGTAAATTTTTATATTTTTAAATTAGTTATACTCATGAGACTTTTGAATGAGTTTTAAAAGTTAATTAATGATTTAAAAATCAATCAAGTTTGATAGATCTTTAAATATTAGTTTTTATATTTGTTTGAAAAACAAAATCAATCAGATAATTAAAAAATTCTGTTTTTAAAATTTTGTTTATTTCAATAAATGATATTATTCATTTTTTTTTGTTTTTATTTTATATTTTTTTAAGTGCTTAATTTGAAATAAATAAAATGTAATTAATAATATTATAAAACTCAATCGGAAAAACATATTAATTATATATATTGATCATAAAAACTATTATTTTCCCTTTAAAATACATTTAAAAGTAGAAATGATTTATTTATTGAACTTATTTTGCTTAAAAAATATATTATTTAATAATTATGTCCAAAATTTAGCTTTATTTTTTTGATCTATAAAGATTTATGTGGTAATTAATCTACTAAATCAAAAAAACAAATTTATTTAAAAAAAAACTTGATTTAATTAAATGAATAAGTAATTATGTGCTTTTAATTCTGGGATAAAGTGAAAAAGGTTAATTTTCTATTATTTATATACAATAGTTTCCGGTTATAACAAACTCGATCATAATAATTTTTCTTGTATGATAAACTTTTTTAGGGAAACAAAAACATTTAGAATACTATTTATGCAAATTTGTCTGTATAAAATAAAACGCTTATAGTAAAATTTTGTTTATTATAGACTTTTCTAAAAATACAATTTAAATGTTTTGCTTGGGGTAAGAGGAAAAAAAACTTCCAACACTAGAATTTTTCAACCCTAAGAAAATTAGGGTGGACTATAGAATCCCCTAACGACACATCATATAAAGCTACATATATTCATGTAGCCCTTGACGCGCTGATCACGAATTTTCTTAATGGTTTATAAGGATAGTGTAATTTTTATTAAAATTGGAAAAAAAGACCCACTCTCCCTAAATTTATTTTTATTTTCTAAGCCTAATTTACATATTTAAAAAGTTCGAAAAATAACTTTTTTAACATTAAAAATGAGCCACCCCCACTAGGCCTCGTGTATCAAATATTTTAAAATATTGCCCGATGTCTATAGTAAACAAATTCTCATACAAATTTGATTTTACTATAGCCGGAAAATACTGTACTGTAATTTTATAAATTATGTCGAAGAACAAACCACTATAAATAACTGTTTGTTTATTATTATTAAAACAAGTTAATTTAGAATAGAAGAAATAAAGAAATATAAATAAAAACTTAATTTTCTTTTATTTTAATTTATTTAATAGCGCCACGCTATTAAAATTATATCACATTTTAATAACAAATAAGTAATAAAAATAAACATATCTGAATCTCGCTTCGATTCGAATATTTTGTGAGTATTGCAATTTTGATTCGAACCAAAAGAAGGTGCTGGATGATCTGGAATATTTGATACACGAGGCCTAGTGGGGGTGGCTCATTTTTAATGTTAAAAAAGTTATTTTTCGAACTTTTTAAATATTCCATTATAATTGAAATATTTAAAAACTTTTTTATTAATTTTATTTATTAATAATATAAAATATAATAACATTAGAGTCTAATTCGCTTTTATAGTACAAAATTTTCATTTAAACCCAAAAATCTTAATAAATATTTCAAATTTTCATTTTTTTTGGTTTTTTTTATGGTCTTCTATAAAATCATAAAGCTCAAACAATTTTTCAAATTCTTGTTCATTTAATCTTCTAATTGCTTCAATATTAGGGTTGTTAATCGATGATCGATCATCGACTAAAACTCGAAATATTTTTAATCGAAGAAAAAAATTTACTCGAATTCACTCTGCTTCTTAAATCAGAAGAAATTTGACTGGCATGACTAAATAAGCATTCACTTGGAACTGATGATGCTGTTATACAAAAAAAAATTGCTTAACAATTTTGCTTAGACATGGGAAAGAGCCCTTATTTTTTCGATAAACAACCAACGGATCATCATAAAATTCAGTAGCTGAAAAGTTCAAATATACATTTATCTCTTCGTCTATAACATCTTTGACCAATTTTGTTTTTCTTTTAAATTTTCAGTTAGCAAATAACATTTGCTGATCAAATTTTTCATGAAAAATTCATTAAGCTCGCAATCTTCACAATCGATTATATCTTTGACGCAAAAGTTTAAACAATGACAACAACAAGGAAAAAAATTAATAAAGGGCCTTGTGAATTTTGGTACAAAAATAAAAAATGATATAACTTTTATTCTAGAGGTCCAAAATAGGTTCTGCAAACGCAACAAAGTGAAACAAACTTTGATACACTATTGGACAACTTCTGCAAAAAAGTGCAAATTTTCTGCAATTTGCATTTAAATTAAAAGCATTGAAAATTAAATGCGCAATTAAATTGCAGAGATTTTGCAGACCTTGTTCAATAGAGTAACAAAGTTTGTTTCACTTTGTTGCGTTTGCAGAACCTATTTTGGACCTCTAGAATAAAAGTTATATCATTTTCTATTTTTGTATTTTTATTTTTGTACCAAAATTCACAAGGCCTAATAAAGTCTAAAAGATCGAACGCTAAAATCATGTTTACGCCGTTATCGCTACAACCAGATTTTACTTGCTCTTTAATGTTCCATTCTGTCAAAACATTCAGTATTGTTTCGGATATGACAACACCAATATGTGAACCACTCAAACATTTTAGACCCAATCGATTGCTTTTAATATAAATTTTAGTGGATTTCGTTTTTGTAATCTAGTAATTTTTTAATCGAATTTTTTATAAAAATCGTTTAAAAAAAATGCATCGATTAACAACCCTATTCAATATTGTTTGGTAAAGATGGAATTTTTTTTACAAAAATTTTTTTAATAAACTGATTTAAAATAAAAATTTTTATTATTGCTATTATTACTTTTAACCACTCGAATTCGGTGGTATTTGTGGTTGATCTAAATTTATTTTCGGATCTAATAATTGTATTTATTTCTATTACTTTTTTAATTTTCTGAAAATAATTCTTCAATGATTCAACAGCCTCAAGAATTTTATCAAGTTTTTCATCCATTTTTTTACTTTTTGAAACAACTTGGAAGCTTCTTTCACTTTAGGACCTATTACATTTAAAGATTCGGATGCTTTTACGATTGAATCGGATAATTTTTCAATTGAGCTTTCTAGTTCATCTTTAATCATTTTCTAAAACCAAAATTAAAATTTTAGATATTTAAAAAATCACATTTAAAAATTAAATATTTATACATAAACTTATGAAAAAAATCATGAAACATGATATTGTATATTTTATTTTTTAAGGTTTTGTCTAATTATAGTAACTTTAAATTTTTAAAAATATTAAAAGAATATTGAAACATGATTTTAAAAAAGGATGATTATGAGAACCATTAGTTTATTATGAAATTTATAAAATTTTTAAAATTTTGAACCAATCATTTAGAGTTTTTTTTTTATATTATTTTTAAATAATCTTTTTATTGTTAATGTACAAAATATGTTCAAATGCCTTTGTTAAATTAGAAAAAAAGTTGTAAGTAAATAAAAATATTTAAATTTAATTTAATAGCTTTTGCAAATTTTTAATAAAAAATCAATAAAAAAAATATTCGATTTTTAAAAATTTTATTTAATTACATAAAAAAAAATAAATGAAAATAAATTTTTTAAATTCCATTCAATCAATATATTATTTATCATTATCAATATTTATTTTTTTTTTTTTTGTTTAAATTCAAAATATATATTCAATTAATTTATTAATTAATTTTAATTAAACTTATTTATATAAAAAAATAAATCTTTAAATTTTAAATGGTTTTTATTTTACTTAATATCTCAATATTTTCAAAATAATAATAATAATTCAAAATATATAAATATTCACATTCTTTTCGTTTAAAACTTAAAAAAAAAAGGGCAAAAAAAATATTTTTTTTCAATTAAAACTTAATTTAAACATCTTCTTCAATAGAGTCCATGAGCTGATCCGAAGTTTGATTAAAATTCTTGGATACATGCGGATTAGAATTATTAATAGTATTGTAATTACAATTATTTACATTTAAAGATTTATTAATCGAAATCTGTGACTGATTCAAAAACGGAATAGTATCATTATTTTTTGTTGTGTCAATAACACTGGTGATGGACATAAACGAGACCGATTTGTCGTCTAATAAATGTTCATCATTTAATCCTTGATATTGAAATAATCTGTGTTTATCATCCTCGTCTTCTTCGTCTTCGTCTTCTTCTTCTTCATAATCAGTCCTCTTCCGACTTTTGTTATCTACCTGGAACTTTTTACTAATATTCCTCACCAATGGTTTATTTGTATGTTCTACCTCATCGTTTATAATCATAGACGATGTTGTTAAATCTGTATTACTTAAATTAATTTGATTTAAATCTTTGACAACATGTTTAGACGGATTGTTGGGTTTTTTACTATCAAGTCGTTTCGTTTTTGTTTTGGGAGCTGCTGGTGGCTCTTGATTTAGCAGCATTGTCTCTGGTGTATAAGTAGAACTTTTAAAATCATTTATTAGAATAAAACTCGACGTTTTATTAATCAAATTGATTTCTTTTTGAGATTCATCTTCTTCTTCCTCTTCTTCTCCATCATTGTCTTCTACTTCATCCTGATTCTGTTCTAATTTATCATCAGCATCGTTTTCACTATCATCTTCAATAATATTCGTTCGATTTAAATTTTTTAAATTACATTTATTACTATTAACTTGAAATGAATTAAATGAATCTATTCGCTTTTTATTATTATTATTAAATTTAGATAAAAGTTTTTTTCTATCCAATTCGGATACTGATATGACTGTTTGTGGTTCACTGTCTTCTTCGTCTTCAATTTGGTCCTGAATCGGATCGTTTCTTGGATCAGCTGATTTCGAGCCTGAATTCGATCCTGAAGATTTCGGTCTCGATTCGAATCTTTTATGAGTATTTGTGTCTTGATTCGAACTAGAAGAAGAAGCTGCTGGTGCTGGTGTATTGCCTTGGTCTTGGTCATCATCATCGTCATCTTCATCATCATCATCTTCTTCGTCTTGATCATCCTCATCGTCGTCTTCATCATCTTCTTCGTCTTCTTCATCTTCATCTTCTTCATATTCATCTAGCATTTTTGTTTTAACTTTTCTTTGATTTCTAACCAAATTCATTTCTTCTTGTTCTTCTTCGTCTTCCTCTTCTACCTCTTCTGCAATATTCTCTCGTCTCATTAAATTCACATCTATTAACATTTTATCTATTTGATTATTATCATCTTCCATTTGTTCAACTTGATTTTGATTTATCTCATTGCTATCTTGATGTATTTGTTGTTCGTTTATTGTCTCTTGACGGTTTATTTCGTTGTCCATTCGAATTATCTCTTCTTCGTCTTGATCGTTTTGTTCCGGATTTTCGACTTGATCAGCTATATTATTTGTATTGTTATTCTCATCGTTTAATGTGTCTTGTTGTACGTTTTGATTAGTTTGATTAATATTGTTATTATTATTGTTATTATTGTTATTGTTGTTGTTGTTGTTGCTCGATGAAGCATCTAAATCTTCGTCATCGTTGTCTTCATTTTCATTTTGTGTTTGTGTTAGTTCGTTACCACCGTATATAGCATCTAATGTTGATGTATTTATTGTTTCTAATTCTCTAGCAAATGTTGAATCCGAGTCGATTACATATCGTTTATCAATACTTTCTTTTAATTGATTGTTGACACCTTTGGGATCCAGGTCCATAGCCCATGACATGTACATTAACGATAAATGAACGTTTTTAAGTTTTTTATGAGTCTAAAAAAATATTAAAATAAACAATTTTTTTTAATTCAAATCAAATTTTAGTTGCAAAATTAATTACGTTAATATCAATAATGTTTTCATTGAATATAACGCAATTAATTTTGCAACAATTATTTCTTATAAAATTAATCTAATTTACTTTGCTAATCATGTAATAAATAAGCGATTCTTTTGGAATGATTCGTCTCAGTCTTTCGTATTCTTCTAGTGCTTCTTCATACTTTTCCATTGAGAACAAAATAGAAGCACGATGAAACTTGCATAAAGTATTTTTAGGCTCAATAGCCAAAGCTCTATCAAGTATTTGTAATGCTTTATCAGATTGTTTTAATGAGTGATAAACAACTGCTATATGACACATTAGAGTAGAACTATGTGGATTAATTAAAAGAGCTTTTTTCAAATATTTCTCGGCTAAAAGAAATTTCTCTTGTTTAAAATGAATCATAGATATACCATACCAAGCATTGTAGTGTCTTGGATCTAAAAATATGGCTTTCCTAAAACACGACAAACCTTTGTCCATTTCCTCTATTAATACATACTCGTGTCCTAATAGATTATAAGCATAAACAAACTTGGGATCTACTTGGGTAGCTCGTTGAAAAAACTTTATTGCTGCATCGTGCTCTTTATGCAAACTAAAACAATTGCCGACCACACACCAAGTCTCGGGTGCTAGCTTATCGAACTCGGTCAACTCTTGCGCTAATGCAGACAAAGCAATTTCTTTTTGCAAATGCCAAAGAGTGGTTGAATAGAATTCTAAACCTTCTAAATGATAAGGATATTCACGGCGCAATTTAAGATATATTTTCTCTGCTTTTAAATAATTGTGCAATTCAAAATGTGCTTTGGCCATTTGAGTAAGTACAAAACTAGATTGTAGCTGAGACTCGGGCAATTGTTCAAAATAGCCAAGCGATTTCTCGCACTCAAATTGTTTTAAATTGTAATATGCATTGCCCAGGTCTTTTAAAAGTTTCATTAAATTGTCCAAACAAATGCTTTGCTCAATTAATGTATTCAATTTGTTTGTTGTAGATGATGAATTTGTATTTAAATTTTGTGTTTTAGATGTTTTATAAGAGTATAATGAAGGATTTAAATTTGATATTTTAGATTGATTAGATAATAAATTACAATGACGACATTCAGTGTATATACAATTATTTGATGATGCTATTGCTGCTACTGCTGCTAATGTTGTTGAACATTCACCAACAACAACATTACTACTTGTTGTTTTTAATTGATTGTCTTTTGATTTATCGCCGCATTCGTTTGAATCCATGAGTTTTTTTTTTATTTTAATTCGTTTGCTAAGTTTAGAAGATGATGATGATGATGATGATGATTTAGAAGTAGAGGTACAAGTGCCTGTAGATGTAGATGAAGTACATGAAGATGAAGCAGCTTGATTACTTGATTGTTGTTGTCTATCAGATTCTGTTTTATTAGATTGTTTATTTTCTTTTATTCCCACTTGATTCGCTTTAAAATCAAATAAAAATAATTTCAAGTTAAAAGTTTTATAACTCGAAAAAGTGATATAAAGTAATATTAGATTGTTGCATAATAAATTGCGTTTTTTTAAACAAGAGTATATAGCTTAAAACGCAATTTATTTTGCAACAAGTTTGATGAATATGATATAAAATTAATTATGATGATGATGATGATGAGTTAATAATGAATTATTATGAATTACCTGTTTGAGAAGTAGAAGGATTTAGATTGGTAGTATTTTGTCCGAATAAAGGCTTAGACGATGTACTAGTCTGAACAGTTCGTTTAGTAATTAGTTTTTTATTTAGAGGAGCCATTGTTAAATTGCTAATGCTCATTTGTTGTGCTGATTGAGGTGTAGACTGTTGTAATTGTTGCTGATGCTGTTGTTGTGTTTGTTGTTGATTAGATGATGTTCCAGGATTATTAATTTGATTCAATTGAGCACCACCACCAACACCAACACCACCACCACCATTTGAATCTGAACTATTCAAATTACACGTGCACGCTACAGGCAACATTTCTTGCTGTTGAACAAGCTGAATTTCTTGCTCTTGTGTTTGACTCTCGCTTTGATCTTGTTCTATTTGATTCTCTTTATGCAATATAGCATTACTTGTTGAGCTCATTTTGACCAATTTATCTTGTTCAACTAAGCGCAATATATGCGCTATATCTTGCTTAAACTGCAAGTCGTTTTGTTGATCAATTTGTTTTAAAACATTGCTAACAACAGGTTTATTATTTGTATTAGTATTAAAATTTAAATTGTTATTATTATTAATATTATTATTATTGTTCATAGTATTTATTAAATTATTGTTAGATTGATTCGTATTTTCGGTTAGTTTATTTGTTTGTGGTGATGCTTGACGCTGTTGTTGTTGTTGTTGTTGTTGTGTTTGTTGTATTAAATTTAATTGTGATTGTGCATCGTGTATTTGATTTTTGTAACAATTAAGTGCCGAATTAAGAGTAAAGTATTTAGTGGGGTCAATTTTTTCGCCCATAGAGCACACAGAATCAAACGAAGACCACATGAACGGGTTTAAACGAAGACTCTTTTTAAAAAACTCAACCGATTGTTGTACTCTGTCGGTTTTAGAATAAACATTGGCCAATATTTGTAGCACATAACTAGAATATTCAGGACCATATTCCCTTAATATTTCATCATATAATTTATGTTTGGATGATGATGATGATGATGATGATGATCCACTAGACATTGAGTGACTAGTCTGAGCCTGATTTAGAGGGTTCAAATTTGAAGTTAAATTCGAGCTTAGATTCGAACTTAGATTGAGGTCATTAACAAGCACCGATTCGGCTTCGCCAAATTTATTCAAATCAAGACAACATTTAGCCAATAGGTATTTACTTTTGGCAAGTTTAAGACTTCTCTCTTTTAGAATATGATAAGCACGCAACGATTTACATCCAGACCTATAATAGCTCAATGCCAACAAATACAAAGACTCTTCTGTTTGATCTTTTGAATAAATTTAATTTAATTAAACTTTATAATTATTTAGAATAGTTATAATAATAATAATATATATTTATTTATTTATATATATATTATATATTTATAATTATATACATTCGGCATGAAATCGTTCAGATAAAAATATTGCATCTTGATAACCAAAATGGTTCAAACAGTTCAACACAATTTGCTATATTTATTAAATTAAATTAAATTAAATTAAATTAAATATTTATTTCAGCAAAATTAATAAATAAATGTTTAAATAAACAAAAAAATTGTTTTACTTGAACTGGATCAATTATAGTCATAGTGATTATTGTATTTAGATTCGATTTTATTTATTTAAAAATTGTTCTTCTTATTATTATTAATATTAATATTATTAACAGGATTAAAAGTTTCTAATAATAATTGTAATAATTTTAAAAAAAAAAACAATTAAGTATAAATTAAATTAAAATACAATAAAATACTTTTTATTTCAAGTTGAATCTTAATAATAATAATAAAATAAATTAATCAAGCGTAAATTAAAATTATGATTGAATTATTAATTTGAATAAATTATGTATTTAACGTAGCTTATAAAATACAATTTAAAAACTATGAAAATAAAGAAGAAGAAGTTTAGCAAACTAATTGTTAAAAAAAAATAAAAAAAAAAAATAAGCTTAATTAGACTTTAGTTATGAATTTTTAGTTAACCGCGTTTGATTAAATAAACAATTGACCCGGTTTAACAAAATAATATTAAAAATAATATTAATTATTAAAATTTATTTATTTATTTATTAATGTTTTCGTTTAGTATATTTTGAGAGCGTATTATGATTATGTGTGTATTATAGTGTGTGTATGTGTGTTTGTGTGTGTCTTGTTTATATGTAAATGAAACAAAGCGCGCTATGCTATTATATTTTACTTTTCGTTTTATTTACGTATATACAGTGAAAATTCGATTATATACAATTCGACTATGTAAAAATTCGATTTTATAGAATTCAAAAAATGGGTGTTGTATAATATTTTGTCTTGGTTTTGTAATAAAAAAAAATTTTTTTTTACTTAAAACTCTAAATTTAAAAAGTTTATCTTAAATTGTAATTTTTTTTTTTTAAATGAAAGCTAAAAAGTACCAAAATCATTAAAAAGATAGATATCTTAAACTATTTTTGCTTTGGAAAATAAAAAAATTTATTTTAACCAATCATATTGTGTAAAAATAAGACAAGATGTTTGTCATTATACCAATTCGATTTAAGAGAAAATTCGATATTTTCAATATTAAAAAAATTTTTCATTATATATAATCGAATTTTCACTGTATATATACATTATGTATATACTGTATATATATGATATACTAACCGACTTTAAATCTCTCTCTTTCTCTTTAATATAGTGTATACTGTATTGTATGTATTTAAATGTTAAATTTGCATTCTTTTATATGATTTCAAGTTATACATTTATAATTTTATTTCAAGTTTTGTATATACTACATATATACAGTATATCTTCTTTATCTTTATTATAGCTTTAAATTTTGGGCTTTCTTTCTGTATAATTTTAATATAATACATATTGTTTTAAACTGTTATAACAAAATTTTGTTTACATTTATTCATTAAAGTTTTTTTAACTTAGAAAACTTTTTTTTTTTTAGATTAATTCAAGATTTTTATAAATGTTGCAAAATAAATTGCGTAATTTATGATATACTAATTACTCTTGATGCTTGATGCTTTTACTTTTATGTTTTAATATTTTTAAAATTCTAAAATTCTCAGCTAAGCATTTTATTTATTTTACTCTAAATTACCATATTATGCCTTATTCATATTATTAGTTTGTGGTCTTTAACGGATCTAAATATAAACATGATAATTCAGATTCTGACTTTATGGTTTTACAAAGATTATATTAATTACCATGAATTTTAGGAGATAAGATTTTATTTAATTTATTTTATACATCTTATGTATTAGTTTTTGATATCTCAGCAAAAATATCCTGCTTAAAAATTCATTTCTATTTATAAAATTAGATTGAAAACAAAAAATTTTTATCTATTAAGAGATGATCGAAAATATTTCAGTATTAGCAAAAAATTAAGAAATATTCCGCCATTTTAGTTACCGCTATTTTGGTATCCGCTATTCTGTCGTAATATGGTATTATGCAAAGTGTGTTGCATTACGGGTGATGAGGTCTACGGGCCTGTCGTACGTCTGTGCCGCTGGCTTTGACCATCACGGAGTATAGCAGGTTGGGAACGATCGCGGGAACTTGTTTTGTAACGCTAGCACTTTCCACATACTCTTAATAAGGCAAGGTTAAGTCGAATTCGTTCGACGCTTGGTTATGTCAAATAATGATCGAGTTTGCAGCTTTGGCTCAGATGAGTGGTTGTTATTTGTGCTGAACGTCCTCTGTTCTTATTAAGAGTATATAGCCATAATATCATCATAACTACGCCACTGCCAGTCCCAAGTCCGGGTAAGAGTAGAAGGGTAATGATTACCACTAGCAAATAAACAATATTCAATATATTCTTTACTTTTAAATATCATCATTAAACTTTTATCATAATTCAAATATTTATAGTTCTCCAAATCATAAACCGTAGTTGGTAATTTTAATGTTTTTTCCTTACTGAAGTTGTAAAATTTTTTAGGGAAACTACAATTTATAATTATGGACCACAAAAAAATTATCAATTTTTTGACCAATAAACTTATTTTGGACTTTTATTTATTCTATTAAAACAATAGATCTTTATTAATATCTCTTCAGCATAAAAATTACAACAAGGACAAAAAGATAAAAAATAATTTAGATTTTGTTTTTTTTTTTTTTTATTTTTTTTAATAACTATTGATATTAAAATTTTAATTTTAAAGCCCACTAACTACTCCACTTCCGGTTCCAAGTCGGCGTAAGAGTAAGAGGGTGTTAAATTTTCATCAATTACCAACAACAGCGCTATTTTATATATAAAAATGTATATTTATTTAGTTTTAAAAATGTGTACTTTATTTATGTTATTCATTATTTTGATAAAAATTTTAACAATTTATTTGTGAAATAACAATTTTAAATATAGAAAATTTGTTTGAGAATTAATAATCTGTCATAAAAAGCTTATTTTTAAACTCGTGCTGTTGTTTTTACCTGATAAATTGAATAAAACATATTTTAAAATTTATCAAAGCTTGTAATTTAACTAAAGCCTTAAACCACTATTATAATTCTAAATAGGAAAAACCAAACTTTTATTTCATTTTAAAAAATATCAAAAATAAAATTTTCCTTTTTCTTTTTCAAAGATCTTAATTTATATAATCAAAAATAAAACACTATCTAAGACAGTTTTCTTTCAGCTTTAAATTAGAAAAATAATATATGATATATTTGAAATTGTTAATACAAAATTAAAATAAAAACTAAAATATTTTTTAATAAAATGAATTCAAATAATAAAAATTATGAAAACTTAAATTTGAATAAACTATTGAAATCTGAAATTAAAGATATTAATAGTGAATCGATTAACCATTTTGATTTTCTAAATGATAATTTAATAGTCTCTTGCTCAGACCAAGAAATAAACCTATTTAATTTGAATTCTAAAACAACTACTAGCTTATTTAAAACTAGCAATAATGAAGAAGAAGAAATAAACTATTTAAAACCAATAGATTCAAACAATTTATTATCATCTAATGGAAAATACTTGAATTTATTCGATGTGCAACAAAACAAGCTTTTAAATAAATTCAAATTTTCAAAAGAAACCATCCATATGTGACGACTCGGGTGAAGTTAGATTAATTGATTTAAGAATAAATAATGATAAACAAAAGAGTTTAAATTTATCCTTAAAAAATACTCTTAAAAAACATACCAATATTTGTTATACTCTTAAATATCATCCTTGCAAAGACTACGAGTTATTCAGTGGTTCTTATGATTGTTCTTTTATAAAATGGGATATGAGACATTTAAAACAATCAAACAACGTCTCCCAAACAAGTGTAAGCCAAGCACTACAAGACTTTATAAAACAAGAGACAAACCAAGAACCTGACTTTGTCTTATCCACAATGACGCCTTGTTTTATTCATAAATTATCTTTTACCAATTTTAATAATGATTTTATCTTATTGACTGGTATTGAAAATGGCTTTTGCATGCTTTTTAATCCAAATGATTGTAAATTTCAAGGCTGTAGGCAATTGACTCTTAACCGTGCTTTAACACAATTCGAAAATTTCGACTATCAAGACCTAATTTTGACTAGTGGTGACTCAAAACAAATTGATTTTATTTATTTACTTGAAGCTAATTCGACTAAAACAAACCCGTCAAACAAAATTGATATCAACAAGTTAGACTTTTTAAGCATACAGCACAAATTCAAAATAAATTATTTGAAATATTTAAATAAAAAATTATATGTAGCAGATACAACTCAATCTTTGACTATATACAATTTTGAACAAGTTACTAATTAATCTTTTTTTTTTTTAAGAGTTTTTTTTAGTTTTTTTTTTGACAAGTTGTAATTTTTTTTACAAAAATGTTTCCAAGCTATTTTATTTTTGAAAATAAACATAAACATTTTAATTTTAAAAATAAATATTTCAAATAAAATTTTTATTTGTTTGTTTTTTTTTTAAATATTTTTTAATTGAAACAAAAAATAAATAAAACAAAACATGTTTGACTCTGATAATGAGACAAATTTAAACTTTAGAAGAAGATCATTGGTTTTTTTGTTTAACAATTTCTTTAATGGTAGTAATTGTAGTAAAAAAAATAACAAACAAGTTCGATTCGCAGATAGTTTGGGTCTTGATTTAGAGCTTATTCACGAAATAGACCAGTGTGGATCAGGCAAAGTAGTGCTAAAAAAATCGTTCTTAAATTCTTGTAAATACTATTTGAACATTAACAAATCACTTGGCGAAAAAGTTATTATTCCAAATTTTAGTTTAGATCCAGATAAAAATTATATTAAATTAGTAAACAATAGAATATGTTTAAATTCAATTGAAATTTTCAATCAATCGTCAATTAGAGGTGTAATATTAACACTTGAAAAATTAGAAACAAATGATACAACCGAACAATTAAATAAAGAGTCAAGTGATTTGAAATTTTTTAATCTATTATTTAAAACAAATAATAAAAATAAGCGTCAAATAAGCCTTGATTTAGTTTATATAATATGGACAATAGATGACTGGAAGACATGGAAATATCAATCAACTTTACAAAAAAATTGCAAAATTTCATCAAACAATGGAATTATTAAAACTCATGAATTTTTTATACAAGATTTAGATAAAGTGTTGCACATAAATCAAAAATTTCAATTAATTGTGTGTCACCAAGTAAATAGTGATATATTTAAAGATACTAATGAAGAAGAATGTTTTAAATTTAAATGCGCTTTAAAAATTTAATAAATAAAAAAATAAAATTTTTTAAATTTTATAAAACAAATCAATTTTTTAAAATAAATATAATACTCTTTTTGACTATTGGATTGTAAATTTTTTTTAGTAATACATCTAAAGGTAAATTAAAATATTCTAAAAACATACAAAAAACTTTGAACAATGTTGAATTTATTATTAGAATTGTAAATGACTAAAATTGTTGATTTAGTTCTTTTTTTGTTGATAGTTTTTTTGTTAAATCAAATAGAAAAAAAAAATAATCCTACAATTTTAATAAAAATAAACACCTACAACAATATTGTGGTAATAAAAAATTTAAGAAATAATAAAATTATTTATCTTTAGAATAAATCAAAATTTGTTAAATTCTCATTTAGTAATGAAAACTGTAAGGTTTTTTTAAATATATAAATAAGTGTTTGAAACATAAAATTAATTATAGAATTAAAGTTAAATATTTAATAAAAAACTTTAAAAAATATAAAGTAAAAAATATGAAATCAATATTAGTTGTTTTATTAGTATGTTTAGCTTCAACAGCTTATGCTGCTGAAGTTGGACCATTTCACAACTTATTGCAACAAGTTCAAAGTCAAGTACAACAATCAGTACAAAACTTATTACAACAATTATTAAATGTTTTAAGACCAAGATTAGATTTAAGTCAATTTGTTCAATTAGCTTCATCATTATTGAACCAAGCTAACTTAGTTCAAAACTTTGTTAATAAAATAAAAGATATATTAGCTAATTTAGTAGCTCAAGTATTAAACGGTTCAGGAAATTTAATTCAAATAAAACAAGAAGCTGAACAAAAAGTATTAGCTCAATTACAAGAATTAGGTCAACAATTACAAGGTTTAGCTTTACAAGCTTTACAAACATTATTGGCTAATTTAAATTTAGGCAAAAGAGATGTAACATCAGTCTTAAGCTTACTAGGTATAAATGTTAATCAAATTGTTGAAAACTTAAAACCACAATTATTAAATGTTGTAAATCAATTATTATCTACATTAGTTAGCGGTAAAAGATCAGTAGTAACTGACTTTTTAGTAAACACATTCGGTCTAGGTCAAGTATGGTCAACAATTCAACAATTAGGAGCTGGAGCTGTCTTACAATTAACTCAAATTGGTACACAATTGTTATTTGCTGGTCAACAAGTATGGCAACAAGCTCAAGTTGTCTTCTCAACATTAGTTTCTGATTTAACTAATCATGCTGGTGATTCTTTACCATTATTCCAACAAGCTGTTGCTCAATTAACACAAATCTTACAATCAGCTGGTAAAAGAGACTTAGTTGGCAATATTGTTAACGTATTAGGCTTAGGTCAAGTATGGTCAACAATCCAACAATTGGGAGCTGGAGCTGTCTTACAATTAACTCAAATTGGTACACAATTGTTATTTGCTGGTCAACAAGTATGGCAACAAGCTCAAGTTGTTTTAACAACCTTAGTTAGTGATTTAACCAATCACGCCTCAGATGCTGCTCCATTAGTTCAACAAGCTGTTGCTCAATTAGTTCAAATCTTACAATCAGCTGGTAAAAGAGACTTAGTTAGCAATATTGTTAATGTATTAGGCTTAGGTCAAGTATGGTCAACAATTCAACAATTGGGAGCTGGAGCTGTCTTACAATTAACTCAAATTGGTACACAATTGTTATTTGCTGGTCAACAAGTATGGCAACAAGCTCAAGTTGTTTTAACAACCTTAGTTAGTGATTTAACCAATCACGCCTCAGATGCTTCACCATTAGTTCAACAAGCTGTTGCTCAATTAGTTCAAATCTTACAATCAGCTGGTAAAAGAGACTTAGTTAGCAATATTGTTAATGTATTAGGCTTAGGTCAAGTATGGTCAACAATTCAACAATTAGGCTCAGGTGTTGTTTTACAATTAACTCAAATTGGTACACAATTGTTATTTGCTGGTCAACAAGTTTGGCAACAAGCTCAAGTTGTTTTAACAACCTTAGTATCAGACTTATTAAATCATGCTTCAGATGCTTCACCATTAGTTCAACAAGCTGTTGCTCAATTAGTTCAAATCTTACAATCAGCTGGTAAAAGAGACTTAGTTAGCAATATTGTTAATGTATTAGGCTTAGGTCAAGTATGGTCAACAATTCAACAATTAGGCTCAGGTGTTGTTTTACAATTAACTCAAATTGGTACACAATTGTTATTTGCTGGTCAACAAGTTTGGCAACAAGCTCAAGTTGTTTTAACAACCTTAGTATCAGACTTATTAAATCATGCTTCAGATGCTTCACCATTAGTTCAACAAGCTGTTGCTCAATTAGTTCAAATCTTACAATCAGCTGGTAAAAGAGACTTAGTTAGCAATATTGTTAATGTATTAGGCTTAGGTCAAGTATGGTCAACAATTCAACAATTAGGCTCAGGTGTTGTTTTACAATTAACTCAAATTGGTACACAATTGTTATTTGCTGGTCAACAAGTTTGGCAACAAGCTCAAGTTGTTTTAACAACCTTAGTATCAGACTTATTAAATCATGCTTCAGATGCTTCACCATTAGTTCAACAAGCTGTTGCTCAATTAGTTCAAATCTTACAATCAGCTGGTAAATAAATTATCTAATTGTTTTTTTTATTTCACTAACTATCTTTTCCTTAAAAATTATATTATCAAATAAATAAATTTACTAAAACATTATTTTTTAAATTTTTTTTATTTATTAAATTTTCAAATTAATTTATCAAAATTTGTATATTGGAAAAAATTAATTACTCATTATTTTACTGAACTTTATAAAAAAATCTTTAGATTCACTCATGAAGTTTACACAAATCGTGTAAAACAGCTTGTTGCATTTTAGCATTTTTTTATTATTTGAACTTAAAAACTTTTTTTTATTGTATATCACATGAAATATGACATCAAAATTTTGAATTCAGATGCAAACTCTAGTTTTTCACATTTTTATTTTATGCCTTTAAATATTTGGAAAAAATTAGATTCTGTTTCATGAATGGTAATAGCAATTGAAATTAAATGAATACGATGAATACCATCAGTGATTGAAATTAAAAGACAATTTGTTTGACATATCGTCAGATATTTTAAAGCTAATTAAATTGCTACTTCCAATTCAAGCATCTGTAAAATATAAACGAACACAAACACCATAAATATGTTTGCAAAATGAATTTTTCATAAACCTTATTAGTAGATTCGAGTGCATTATTAATGCTTGGAAAATTAACCACATACTCGTCAAACCAACCATTATTTGTTTCGCGGGTCCAAGTTAGGCTGTTCTTTTTTGATTTGTGGTAAATTTAGATGTTGTTTCCTTCGTGAAATTTCTGTCGGTTTAGTTTTTCCTTCTAAATAAAAAATACTTATTTTGTTAAAAATATATATATAATAAATATATATGTTTACCTAATTTAAAAATTTCAATTATTTTATCTTTTGTTTCTTTGGGAAGAAAGTTTGAGTTTATTTGCAGTTGACAAATAAATTGTCACTTTTTCATTGCCGTCATGAAGTAACATCTACAATTTTTTGGGATAGCCTTTTTTGCAATCGTAAAAAATTTTTTCCCCAAAAGTTGTTTCTTAGCGATCAACTCTAATCCATTTTCATCAATAATGCCATCAATATGTTCTTTGGCACTTTTATAATCATCAAATTGTTTGTATACATCGTATTCTTTATTTTTACCTCTGAATATTTTTTTTGGTAATTCCAAATCTCTATCTGATTCTATCTCCGTATCTCCTCCAGTTCTTATTGGATTAAGATAAGATGATGATTCGGCTTCTGAATTCATTCATCAATCATTTTTTTTAGTCTTACAAGTTTAGTTTATTTAATTAATTTTTTCTTAAATAAATACTAGTAAATTAATTTAGATACCAATTGTAATAATTTTTGATAACTAGGTAAAAATATTGCGATTTTTAAATTTGTTTATTACATTAATTTTAAAGAAAGATGTCATTATTTAGTCGTAGACTTACTAGCAAAAGCAGAATCATAGAATATGAAACAAAAACTTTATTCAGGAAATAAATTAGATTCTTTTAATCAACTTCTTAAATACCATAAAGTTCTTCACAACATCAGTAGAAAATTTCCTAAGATTTTCTACTGTAACAATTCGAGTGGCTTAATTAAAAATTATGATTTTTGAAACCAGAATTGTACGAATTTTCTTAACGGAGAAACTAATTTCGGCAAAGCAAAAAATAGTCTACTAAATGCTAATAAAAGACTTAAAAAGAACAAGAAAAAAAAGGCTTTTTAAATAAAGGTATATTTACAAGATGATGTAATAATGATGGCAACAAGATAGGTCATAAATAATAAAAAACTTCATTCAATAAAATATAGTCGTAAATGAGAGTCTAATAATTTTTCAATATGTTTTATGGACCGAAAAAAAGATAATATGAAAAAATGTGAAAAACTAGAGTTTGCATCTGAATTCAAAATTTTGATGTCAGATTTCATGTGATATACAATAAAAGAAAGTTTTTAAGTTCAAATAATAAAAAAATACTAAAATGCAACAAGCTGTTTTACACGATTTGTGTAAACTTCATGAGTGAATCTAAAGATTTTTTTATAAAGTTCAGTAAAATAATGAGTAATTAATTTTTTCCAATATACAAATTTTGATAAATTAATTTGAAAATTTAATAAATAAAAAAAATTTAAAAAATAATGTTTTAGTAAATTTATTTATTTGATAATATAATTTTTAAGGAAAAGATAGTTAGTGAAATAAAAAAAACAATTAGATAATTTATTTACCAGCTGATTGTAAGATTTGAACTAATTGAGCAACAGCTTGTTGAACTAATGGTGAAGCATCTGAAGCATGATTTAATAAGTCTGATACTAAGGTTGTTAAAACAACTTGAGCTTGTTGCCAAACTTGTTGACCAGCAAATAACAATTGTGTACCAATTTGAGTTAATTGTAAAACAACACCTGAGCCTAATTGTTGAATTGTTGACCATACTTGACCTAAGCCTAATACATTAACAATATTGCTAACTAAGTCTCTTTTACCAGCTGATTGTAAGATTTGAACTAATTGAGCAACAGCTTGTTGAACTAATGGTGAAGCATCTGAAGCATGATTTAATAAGTCTGATACTAAGGTTGTTAAAACAACTTGAGCTTGTTGCCAAACTTGTTGACCAGCAAATAACAATTGTGTACCAATTTGAGTTAATTGTAAAACAACACCTGAGCCTAATTGTTGAATTGTTGACCATACTTGACCTAAGCCTAATACATTAACAATATTGCTAACTAAGTCTCTTTTACCAGCTGATTGTAAGATTTGAACTAATTGAGCAACAGCTTGTTGAACTAATGGTGAAGCATCTGAAGCATGATTTAATAAGTCTGATACTAAGGTTGTTAAAACAACTTGAGCTTGTTGCCAAACTTGTTGACCAGCAAATAACAATTGTGTACCAATTTGAGTTAATTGTAAAACAACACCTGAGCCTAATTGTTGAATTGTTGACCATACTTGACCTAAGCCTAATACATTAACAATATTGCTAACTAAGTCTCTTTTACCAGCTGATTGTAAGATTTGAACTAATTGAGCAACAGCTTGTTGAACTAATGGAGCAGCATCTGAGGCGTGATTGGTTAAATCACTAACTAAGGTTGTTAAAACAACTTGAGCTTGTTGCCATACTTGTTGACCAGCAAATAACAATTGTGTACCAATTTGAGTTAATTGTAAGACAGCTCCAGCTCCCAATTGTTGGATTGTTGACCATACTTGACCTAAGCCTAATACGTTAACAATATTGCCAACTAAGTCTCTTTTACCAGCTGATTGTAAGATTTGTGTTAATTGAGCAACAGCTTGTTGGAATAATGGTAAAGAATCACCAGCATGATTAGTTAAATCAGAAACTAATGTTGAGAAGACAACTTGAGCTTGTTGCCATACTTGTTGACCAGCAAATAACAATTGTGTACCAATTTGAGTTAATTGTAAGACAGCTCCAGCTCCTAATTGTTGAATTGTTGACCATACTTGACCTAGACCGAATGTGTTTACTAAAAAGTCAGTTACTACTGATCTTTTACCGCTAACTAATGTAGATAATAATTGATTTACAACATTTAATAATTGTGGTTTTAAGTTTTCAACAATTTGATTAACATTTACACCTAGTAAGCTTAAGACTGATGTTACATCTCTTTTGCCTAAATTTAAATTAGCCAATAATGTTTGTAAAGCTTGTAAAGCTAAACCTTGTAATTGTTGACCTAATTCTTGTAATTGAGCTAATACTTTTTGTTCAGCTTCTTGTTTTATTTGAATTAAATTTCCTGAACCGTTTAATACTTGAGCTACTAAATTAGCTAATATATCTTTTATTTTATTAACAAAGTTTTGAACTAAGTTAGCTTGGTTCAATAATGATGAAGCTAATTGAACAAATTGACTTAAATCTAATCTTGGTCTTAAAACATTTAATAATTGTTGTAATAAGTTTTGTACTGATTGTTGTACTTGACTTTGAACTTGTTGCAATAAGTTGTGAAATGGTCCAACTTCAGCAGCATAAGCTGTTGAAGCTAAACATACTAATAAAACAACTAATATTGATTTCATATTTTTTACTTTATATTTTTTAAAGTTTTTTATTAAATATTTAACTTTAATTCTATAATTAATTTTATGTTTCAAACACTTATTTATATATTTAAAAAAAACCTTACAGTTTTCATTACTAAATGAGAATTTAACAAATTTTTGATTTATTCTAAAGATAAATAATTTTATTATTTCTTAAATTTTTTATTACCACAATATTGTTGTAGGTGTTTATTTTTATTAAAATTGTAGGATTATTTTTTTTTTCTATTTGATTTAACAAAAAAACTATCAACAAAAAAAGAACTAAATCAACAATTTTAGTCATTTACAATTCTAATAATAAATTCAACATTGTTCAAAGTTTTTTGTATGTTTTTAGAATATTTTAATTTACCTTTAGATGTATTACTAAAAAAAATTTACAATCCAATAGTCAAAAGAGTATTATATTTATTTTAAAAAATTGATTTGTTTTATAAAATTTAAAAAATTTTATTTTTTTATTTATTAAATTTTTAAAGCGCATTTAAATTTAAAACATTCTTCTTCATTAGTATCTTTAAATATATCACTATTTACTTGGTGACACACAATTAATTGAAATTTTTGATTTATGTGCAACACTTTATCTAAATCTTGTATAAAAAATTCATGAGTTTTAATAATTCCATTGTTTGATGAAATTTTGCAATTTTTTTGTAAAGTTGATTGATATTTCCATGTCTTCCAGTCATCTATTGTCCATATTATATAAACTAAATCAAGGCTTATTTGACGCTTATTTTTATTATTTGTTTTAAATAATAGATTAAAAAATTTCAAATCACTTGACTCTTTATTTAATTGTTCGGTTGTATCATTTGTTTCTAATTTTTCAAGTGTTAATATTACACCTCTAATTGACGATTGATTGAAAATTTCAATTGAATTTAAACATATTCTATTGTTTACTAATTTAATATAATTTTTATCTGGATCTAAACTAAAATTTGGAATAATAACTTTTTCGCCAAGTGATTTGTTAATGTTCAAATAGTATTTACAAGAATTTAAGAACGATTTTTTTAGCACTACTTTGCCTGATCCACACTGGTCTATTTCGTGAATAAGCTCTAAATCAAGACCCAAACTATCTGCGAATCGAACTTGTTTGTTATTTTTTTTACTACAATTACTACCATTAAAGAAATTGTTAAACAAAAAAACCAATGATCTTCTTCTAAAGTTTAAATTTGTCTCATTATCAGAGTCAAACATGTTTTGTTTTATTTATTTTTTGTTTCAATTAAAAAATATTTAAAAAAAAAACAAACAAATAAAAATTTTATTTGAAATATTTATTTTTAAAATTAAAATGTTTATGTTTATTTTCAAAAATAAAATAGCTTGGAAACATTTTTGTAAAAAAAATTACAACTTGTCAAAAAAAAAAAACTAAAAAAAAAAAAAGATTAATTAGTAAAATCAAGTAAAATAAATTCAAGTATTTTCCATTAGATGATAATAAATTGTTTGAATCTATTGGTTTTAAATAGTTTATTTCTTCTTCTTCATTATTGCTAGTTTTAAATAAGCTAGTAGCTGTTTTAGAATTCAAATTAAATAGGTTTATTTCTTGGTCTGAGCAAGAGACTATTAAATTATCATTTAGAAAATCAAAATGGTTAATCGATTCGATCTCGATTTAAAAAAACTTTTTATCCTGTTTTCTTGAGATTGAGGACGCATCTTACACCATACTTCAGGACGTGTTTTAAAGTTTATAAAATATTGAGAAATAAAATAATCTCCAGAGCATCTCAAAGCCATAATTGATTCATTTATTTGTAGTTTTGCCATTTCTTCTAAGTAATTACAAATGCTTGTCAAATTTTTAGTTTTTGTTTCTATAAAAAGCTTGAATTTATTGTTAAATCCTTTTAATAATAAAATTTTAAATAACCAATTTCTATGATTTAGTAATTTTTTCAAAATAGATTAATAGTTGCTTTTTAGTATTTCTTATACAAATTACCTTCAATATCATTAGTGGTATAGTAATCGTTAACTTTAGTTCTATTTCGCCACATTAGCTTTGTAAAGCAATTGTATATTTTTTTGATTTGATATTTTAAAAACCAATCATCCAATGTTTGGTTTTTAAACGGATGCTTAAATTTTTCTAGTTTTTCTAGTAAAAGATTACATCTTTCTGAAAATATTTCATTGTCAGATGATGCTATCAAACTCCTTTTTCTTTCGTTAATTGAACCAAAAATTATTTCAATTATTTCTTTTTTATCTCCTTCATTTAATCTATATTCGCCTATTTTTCTTAAAACATCTTTCCGCATATGATTGCAACAAAGCATAAATTGAGATTTACTGAAAACACTTTTAAAAGCCCCATGTAATGAAGGATCATCGTCAGTAATAAAGCATTTTATATTTTCTAAATCTAATTCCATACAACGGCTATAATAGTTTAGTTCAATAGCAAATCGCAAATAAGTTTCAAAATCTTTATTATCATGAATCATTGTTGGCCCAAAAAACGTTGGATAAGTACAAGTCTTAGGATCGTATAAAGATAAATTACGATATGTTATTGTTGTTAGATGGAATTTTCCAATTTGAAATGTGGTATCAATATTTAAAATGGAATAATTAGTTTCACATGCTCCAAACCGAGACAAATCTATCAGCTGTTGTTCAACAAACATGAAGCATTTTAATTCATATCGATTAAAAATGACAGAGCGAACAAAATCACCTTTTTATTAAGTTTTTATTAATAATTTTAGTTTTTGAAAATTAAGGGTAATTACTTTTTTGACGATTAATTAAAAAATCGCTATATTCATCTTGAGTTGATTTATCTTTAAAATTTTTGTTCAACAAACTTTTATATTTATACAACTGACTAATACTTCTTGGGTAATTTGACAAAGAGTTCGATTCTTTTTTAGCTTCTTCAACTAATTGATTATATTTTAGTGATAGGCTTTCAGATTGAAGAGAAGCTGCTTTGGCTTTATTTATAGCTGTTATCGACTTTCTTATATATGGCCGATCGTCATTTTTTGAATTTCCATGAACAGGTATGTTAAAACTTGTGTCTTTTTGATCCAGCCAAACATAACCAAGAACTAATTTATTAAATAATTTTGGATTTAGGTAATTAACAATTTTAATTGTTTTACGAACAAAATTCTTATTAGCCGAAGCTCTATAAAAAACTTTTACAACTTTAAAAATATTTTCAAAATTTTTTTCTACAATTAAAAGTTTTTAATTAATTTTAGAAATTTCTATAACATCATCGGTTTTTTTTATTGAAAAATATTTTTCATGGTAACCATAACTAAGATATGACCCATTATCATCAGCCAAAACATCTTGTATTTTAAATCTATTTAAATCAACACAAAATAAACTATTTGTGGTAATTGATTTGGGTAAACATTCAACCGGAGTTTGAGCGAAAGCATAAATAATAGCATCTTGAAAATAAAATTCTTTTAAATTAATTTTTTCTTTTGGCTTGTTTTCAATTGATTCAATTGTAACGTCTAAGTCTTTAAAATTAATGCTTTGATCATTTGATTTTATCTTATTTAAATTATGGGATATTTGGGAACTATTAGAGTTGAATGGGCTTTCTTCATCGATATAAAAATCTTCGGAAATGGTTTTGTTTAAACTCTCGAGCTCATTGTCTGATATATCGTCACAATTAAATTTTTTAGATTTTTCATTTATCGATGGGCTTAACTCAAAATCCATAAGATTCTTTCTTCAAAAATAAGATTTTTTTTAATTTATAATTTGATTTGATATTCTATATTTTAATCTAAATTTTTACATCTTCTTTATCTCAGTATTTGATGTATGTTCTAAAGATAACATTCTTTTTTCAATATTATTATCCTCATTTATCAATTCATCTTCAGAACACATATCTTTATTTGAGTAAAATGATTTTTTCAATGGTAATAAACATATAAAATGATTAAAACGCCAAGTTTTGAAACTTTCGATCATCTCATCAGTTGAATTAGTCCAAGCAATATAAATTGTTCCTTAAAAGCAATCCAATAAATGCCCAATAAACAAAAAATTAACTTTTTACCTTGTGAGATTTTAGATAAACATTTGACTGTTCCATTTAGAAAACGAACCATTGAATTGCTTTTTGTTGCTTCGACTGATGGATAAATTTGCTTTATATCAACTGAAAAGGCTTGAGATACACAAAATACATGCCAAAAAGTTGACCAAGCTTTTAGACTAGCACAACATATTGCTTGTTCTTCATAAACTGTTAACTCATCCAAACCATCTTTTCCAGGAGCTAAATTATAAAAAAAATCAATATTTTTAAAAGGATTGTTTTTGGCGTATTCTAAAAATTCATCTTTTCTGATAACCATTTCCAAAAGTGTTCTAAATCTAACTTCAATGTGATATTCTTGATTTCCATACAAAGCTTTTGCTACGCTTCGAAATAAACAATTTCCATCACCATCAATTGAAGTAGGTCTAAGTTCAAAAAGAGGATAATTCATCTTAATCAACCATGATTTAGTAACTTTGTCAATAACATCTTCTTTCGAATTAAAAACAACTTCACGTTTACGAATTAATTGAAAAGATGATGCTTCACGAAGAATTTCAATTGCTGTTTCTTTTAAAACATTATAAGTGTTTATGCCATTGACCCTATCTAAAAAGCTTTTGAAGTTATCAAATCTACTCTTTATTTAAAAAAAAAGTTAAATATTATGTTTAAAATGTGATCATTTTCAATTTACTTGGCTAAATTTTTGGGATGAAAGAGTTTTAAATTGATAAAAATTATTACTAATGTCCATTTTTAAGTAGCTTGACTATTTAAAGCATGTAATAAAATAAAGTATTAGAAATATTAAACTTATGTGAAGTTTTTTACTTAAATTTTAAATAAATTAGATTAAAAAAATGCAAAATTAAATCACAAGATTTAATAAAATAAACATCAATAAAATATTACACTTCTTTCTAACCAAACTCAACAAGCTCTTTCAAATGATACCCATATTTATGGTTTTAAGTGATTTTTGTGCTAATTAAAAATAAAAAAATCAGATTGTATTTTTAAATTAATAAAAAAATCAAATTTGTGGCTAAAATTAAATATTTTGGGTTAAAAAAAATGTCAAATTTGAATTTCCTGCCCTCGATTTACCTTGGAAAGCAATTTTGGAATTTAAAAATCATATTTTATGGGGGGGGGTGCTTAGGTATCTTTTAATTTTAGATGCTTTTAATCATTTTACGAAATAAGTAAAAGAGATTAAAAAATAGTTAAAAATGTGTTTCTAACTTTTTTCTCATGTAGATTTTAAATTTTAAATAATATTAGGGGTGCTTGGGGTGTCGTCTTGCAAAACACCCGGGTGCTTTGAAAAACAAAACTAATTTAAAGAAAAAAAATTGAAAAAAAATGTTTTATTTAAAAATGAATATCATATCCGTAATCTACATCAAATAATGAATATTTTGGTATATGGTAGAATAAGCCTTAAAAATGCTTAGTTCGAAAAGCACCCGGGTGTAAGTTTTTCAAAAAATGGGGTGGTGTCGATTTTTCAGCTATCCGAAAAAATAGATAGTTTGAGTATTGATTAAAATTTGGTAAAATTCCAAGCCTTAAATATTGAAAAAAATTAATATGAATATTTGCCAGTTACTGAAAAGGCGAATATTAAAGTTGACGAAGTGTTGGTAAGTGACAATCTTGATATATTATGTGATTTGTGTTTGGCCAAGGGCATAGAAAAAAAGTGTAAAGGTCTAAAACTACATAAAAGCAAAGCTCAAAAAAAAAGTTTAATTTAACTAATTAATATATACTAATTAATGAAGTTTTGACTTTTTTATTAACAAATTTATCTAAAAATTGCTTATTTTTAAAAGTTTTTTTTAAGATCACAAGCTTTTTCTCAGGTGAACTCAGTTCACAAATTAGACTAGCACCCTTTTTTAACATTTAGACAGCTTTACTGCTCTTTCATGAGACCTCAAATTGAAACAAAGAAGAGCAACCAAAAAAGCCCCTGGTCTTAGAAATTTCAGCTATGAAGAAAGACTAAAAAAACGTCAACTAACATCACTGGAAGAAAAAAGAGTAAGAGGTGATCTAATTCAGCAATTCAAGATAATAAATTGATTCGATAAGATAAATTGGCAAAAAAAAACCTGAGAGTAGAAAAGAATCAGAGCACAGAGGGATGTCAGTTACCAGAGGACATAGAATCACAAATAGAATTGCAAATGACTGGAATGTATTCCAAAATGAAGTCGTTGAAGCGAATACAGTCAACTCATTTAAAGCCAAAATTGACAAATTGTATGAAAGAAACGGTACATTCAAAACATAGAAATAACAAAAAATATATTAATATATTTTCTATCCACTTGTGGGCTATCAATCTTATTACTATTACAATAAATAGTCAGAAGTAGATTGATTTGAATATTGGTTTTGATTTGAAAACGGAATTATATAATTATTAGATTTTTTGTGTTTATTAATCTAAAATCAAAACTTAATTTAATTTAAAATTTTAAAATTTTGAATAGTTAGCTTTAAATTAATAAGAATGTTTTAAATTTAAATGCGCTTTAAAAATTTAATAAATAAAAAAATAAAATTTTTTAAATTTTATAAAACAAATCAATTTTTTAAAATAAATATAATACTCTTTTGACTATTGGATTGTAAATTTTTTTTAGTAATACATCTAAAGGTAAATTAAAATATTCTAAAAACATACAAAAAACTTTGAACAATGTTGAATTTATTATTAGAATTGTAAATGACTAAAATTGTTGATTTAGTTCTTTTTTTGTTGATAGTTTTTTTGTTAAATCAAATAGAAAAAAAAAATAATCCTACAATTTTAATAAAAATAAACACCTACAACAATATTGTGGTAATAAAAAATTTAAGAAATAATAAAATTATTTATCTTTAGAATAAATCAAAAATTTGTTAAATTCTCATTTAGTAATGAAAACTGTAAGGTTTTTTTTAAATATATAAATAAGTGTTTGAAACATAAAATTAATTATAGAATTAAAGTTAAATATTTAATAAAAAACTTTAAAAAATATAAAGTAAAAAATATGAAATCAATATTAGTTGTTTTATTAGTATGTTTAGCTTCAACAGCTTATGCTGCTGAAGTTGGACCATTTCACAACTTATTGCAACAAGTTCAAAGTCAAGTACAACAATCAGTACAAAACTTATTACAACAATTATTAAATGTTTTAAGACCAAGATTAGATTTAAGTCAATTTGTTCAATTAGCTTCATCATTATTGAACCAAGCTAACTTAGTTCAAAACTTTGTTAATAAAATAAAAGATATATTAGCTAATTTAGTAGCTCAAGTATTAAACGGTTCAGGAAATTTAATTCAAATAAAACAAGAAGCTGAACAAAAAGTATTAGCTCAATTACAAGAATTAGGTCAACAATTACAAGGTTTAGCTTTACAAGCTTTACAAACATTATTGGCTAATTTAAATTTAGGCAAAAGAGATGTAACATCAGTCTTAAGCTTACTAGGTGTAAATGTTAATCAAATTGTTGAAAACTTAAAACCACAATTATTAAATGTTGTAAATCAATTATTATCTACATTAGTTAGCGGTAAAAGATCAGTAGTAACTGACTTTTTAGTAAACACATTCGGTCTAGGTCAAGTATGGTCAACAATTCAACAATTAGGAGCTGGAGCTGTCTTACAATTAACTCAAATTGGTACACAATTGTTATTTGCTGGTCAACAAGTATGGCAACAAGCTCAAGTTGTCTTCTCAACATTAGTTTCTGATTTAACTAATCATGCTGGTGATTCTTTACCATTATTCCAACAAGCTGTTGCTCAATTAACACAAATCTTACAATCAGCTGGTAAAAGAGACTTAGTTGGCAATATTGTTAACGTATTAGGCTTAGGTCAAGTATGGTCAACAATCCAACAATTGGGAGCTGGAGCTGTCTTACAATTAACTCAAATTGGTACACAATTGTTATTTGCTGGTCAACAAGTATGGCAACAAGCTCAAGTTGTTTTAACAACCTTAGTTAGTGATTTAACCAATCACGCCTCAGATGCTGCTCCATTAGTTCAACAAGCTGTTGCTCAATTAGTTCAAATCTTACAATCAGCTGGTAAAAGAGGCTTAGTAAACGATATTGTTAACGTTTTAGGTGTAGGTCAATCAGTCTTATTAATTCCACAATTAGGACTTCCAGTTTTTTTACAATTAGGACAACTTGATTCAATGATTTTATTTGGTGGTCAAAGTATAGGACAACCAGCTCAAGTCGTCATATCAGCTTTACTTAATGATTTGGCTAATCAACCTTCAATTGCTGCTTCATTAATTCAACAAGCCATTGTCCAGTTAACACAAATTATACAATCAGCTGGTAAATAAATTATCGTATGTTTTTTTTAATATAAATTAAATTATTTTTTATTTCTTAATAATTAAATTATTAAATAAATTTAAACATAATTTTTTATTTTATTGAATTTAACTTTATCTTTATGTCAAAAACTTAAAAAAAATACTAAAATTCTTGTTAAATATTAAAATTCAATTTTAGTTTCTTTGGTATTTAATTTAATTTTAAAATGAAACTTAATCAAATTTATTCACAAACCAATTTTTCATCAGATTATTTTCCTTTCATACCAGATCGAATACATTTTAATTGGTTATATGATATTAAATATTATTTTCAATCCAATAAAAACCATAAACCCAAAAGTTTATTATCAATTTCTAATTTGAGCAAAAAATCTAGTTTATTTTCCAAAATTAGTTTACCATTGACTAAAGAAAATTCAAAGCATGAATTTGATAAAAACAAACATCAACAAGACTTAATTCAAATGCTTAATGAATCAAACAATGAATCTGAAGCTTTATTAGTTTTAGAAAATATGTGGAAAGAAAGCTTTTTGTGTGATTTAATTCTTGTTTCTTATGGTCGTGAATTTTTAGCGCATAGATTAGCATTAGCCATCTTTAGCGAAAAATTCAAAGCACATTTCGAAAATAAATGTAAACACGAATTTGTCACTCGTTTACAGTTAATAGACTCGCACCCGAGGGCTGTTTTATCCTCACTTAGTTTTGTCTATACAAATCAAATTAATCTAAGTTTAAAAAACATCGAAGATGTACTCACATGTGCTCAAGAGTTGGACCTAAAAAAATTAACTAAACTTTGTGAAGCTTTTCTTTTGGGTTTAGATAAAAGGAATAGTTTGCAAGTATTGCAAATAAGTAGAAAATTCAAACTTAAAGTTCCTTATTTTAGATCTTTTTGGTACGTGTGCTCAAATTTTAATGACTCTATTAAGCAAAATTATTTTATTAAACTATGTCCAGGTTTACTCAATGAATTGTTATCCAACAATACCACTTCAGATCGAAATGAGACTTTTTTATTCAAACGATTACTAATGTGGGTTTATTTCAATAAGGATAAATACGAGCACAATAAGATTGTTGATTTACTAAAGCAAATAAATTTAAGCAAAATTAAACTTGATGATCTAGATTTAATAATAAACGAAAACAGCTTTATTTTAAATATTCCAGAATGTTTGAATTTATTGAAAAACGCAATAAAGTTTAATATTTTAATTTTTTTTAAATTAATTAAAATTAAATAAGATTGTGTAATATTAATTAATTTTTCTTTTTCAAGATTACATTTTGATTTGAATGAAAAAAAATTGATCAAATTAAGATCTCGCAGTGCTGCTCCAGGTGGTTTTAAGAAGCACGAAACATTTAATTATGAAAAAGAAATTTCAGAAACAAAAAAGCCCAGAAAAAAATCTTTAAATTTGAAAAAAAAACATATATGAATTAAGATCTTAAAAAAATGAAAAATGAAATATTTTATTAAATAAAATATTTTTAAATATTTTTTACTTTATCCATGGTTGTTAGACTATAATTTATATATATATATTGGAATGTTCTATACCTATTTAAGACCTATTTAAAGCTTATTGAATTTCTTGATGGTAATAAGCAAAATTATATTTAAATTGCGCCTTTAATATAGACAATTATATAGAAAAAGACGCAATTTATTTTGCAACAATTGAATACTTAAAATGTTATACTTTATGCTCTGATATTTAGAAATTTTATAAAAAAAAATTCTCTTGGTATATATTTTTATTAAAAATGAAAGTTAAATAAAAATAAATAAAATATTTATATTCTTATAAAAAAGGCTTAAAACGTGTTTATATTTGTTTGATATATGCTTAATGGTTATATATAAAAAATTGCATTCGCACCGTATAAATTAACTAGTATTTGGGAAATGATAAAAGAGTAAATATAAATTTTATGCTTTCTCGACTTTGCTCAAGTCATCTGCTTTGTTAATAACTTGGAGCTTAATAAGAAATAATAAGAATAGTTTAAGAATTTAAATAAAGTTAAAAATATATATATATTTATACTTGAGTCTGAATCCGATTTGTTGCTATACTCCATAAAGTTCTACTTCTTTCTATTTTAACTTGATCTTCTACCAATTTTTTTTCCTCATTAACTACCACAGCGTTTTCTTGACTATGTTTTTTTACTTCATTTGATTCTTCTTTTTTATCATCTTTAAAACAACAACAACAAATTTTACTCAACGTTTTTTCTAAAGCTGAATCAGGAATAAACAAAACTAATTGCTGCCATACCAAAGTACCAGCTCCCAAGAAAAAACTCCACATCCAATGATCCCAATCAATCGGTTGAACACTAAATACAACACCACCAAAATTTACTATTATTATCTTTTATTTTATTTAAATAAATAAAAAATTAGACTTTTAAAATTAAAAAATTTTTTATTTTTAAAATATACTTGTCCTCCTAAACATATTATCCATATAACTATGAATACAAAATTGTTATGAATACCTTTAAAAACATTTCTTTCATTGTGAATTTTGCGACCATTAATTTCATTGAATAAAGTCATTATTACGAAAACGTTAAATATAATAGTAAAATGAACAGAAGAGTCTCTCAGTTTACTAATATCGTCATACTTTATAATGCTATCTACATCCATCCATGACTCGACTAATTCAAATATTAATTAATAAATGTATTCATTAAAAATTTATTTTTTTAATTTTACTTGCAAAACATAAAAGGAATAAAACTGTTAATTGATAAATAGATTGGCCTACAATATTCTTCATCATAGTTAAAGAAACCATTGGTTTAGTTCGACCGTATGGTTTACGTTTAAGAAGCTCTTCAGTCGGAGGTTCAGTAGCTAAGGCTAATGATGCTAATGTATCCATTACTAAATTAACCCATAACATTTGTACTGCTTTAAGAGGAACTGACTTGGTAAAATAAAAAATTAGAAAAAAATATTTAAGCAATATTAAATTAAAATACTTGAATCGCAGCTGCACAAGCAACACTGAAAAGTCCAGCTACAAAGTTAACAGTTAATTGAAATTGGAGAAATTTGGCTATTGCATCATATACATTTCTACCCCACATTAAGGCTTTGACTATAGAACTGAAATTGTCATCTGTTAAAATAATATCTGATGCCTCTTTGGCAACATCGGTACCTTGTATACCCATAGCAAAACCTACATCAGCTCTTTTCAAAGCTGGACCATCATTAGTACCATCACCAGTAACTGCTACTACTTCTCTATTAGTGCTATTTTTACTTTCAACAATACCATTAACTAGAATATATTTATCTTGTGGTGAAGATCTAGCTAATACTCTTAATTTTGGCCATACTTTATCCAATAATTCTTGTTGAACTTCACCACTTCTATCTCTTATTCTCTTATTATAATCTTTGCTTTCTAATATTAAATAATCATCACCAGGTTTTATTATACCACATTTCATAGCTATTGATGTTGCTGTATTTATATTATCACCAGTAACCATTCGAACAACAACACCACTTGTTTGACATTTGCGAATAGCATCAGGCACTTCTGGTCTTACTGGATCTTCAATACCAACTAAACACAAACAAGTTAAATCTGTAATTATTTCTGGTTCATTATCCCAGTCTGGTATTTGATCAAATAATTTTACATTTTGGCTATTTTGTAGAGAAGAAGATTTATTTGATGGTATAAAATCACGATAAGCAATACATATTGTTCTTAGACCATTCATAGCCATTGGTTCAACAACTGTTCTAATAATATCATCTATTTTATCTTTTGTCAATTTAATTGGTTTTCCTTCTGAATTTAAATAATAACCACATTTTGCCAATACCATTTCAGATGCACCTTTTGAATGTAATCTAAATCCAGCATCAATATTTTTATTTTTTACTATTGTGCTCATCATTTTTCTTGCTGAATTAAATGTGTATACTTTAACAAATTGTTCACTTGGAAATTCATTTCTAACTTGTTCATAATTTCCTCCTAAGTCATTTACAAAGCCTAAAAGACCACACTCGGTCTTATTACCAATTTGCTTTGGTATCTCACCAGCTTGTTTAGCTGGTTCAATCATAGATGTATAATTACTATTTGTTGATATTGATTCATATATTAATAGCCTTATTTGTTCTAATACTTGACTTTTTTCTGGTATTTTATTATGCATAATACCACCAATCCAACATTGAACAGCAGTCATACGATTAGTAGTTAGAGTACCAGTTTTATCAGAACATATCGTAGTAGCATTACTCATAGTTTCACATGCGTCCAAATGACGTACCAAATTATTATCTTTAGTCATTTTACGTACTGCAAAAGCAAGTGCTAGGGTTACTGCTAATGGTAGACCTTCAGGCACTGCTACTACAATTACAGTTATACCTTGAACTAAGTAAGAAACTATGTATTTAATATATGTATCAGTCCAATGTTTTTTTTTTATTGCAAATTCAACAATTAGCATTCTTATTAATAAAATCAAAAATGTCAATAAAGCTGCAAACATTCCAATATATCCGATTTGTATAGCCAATTTAGCTAGTTTTGTTTGTAAAACAGATTTCATTTTTTTCTCTTTTTTTGGCTTAGGTTTTGGCTTTTGAACAGGTTCAACTCCATTTTCTGGTGCTACTTTAAAATTAAAAATAAAATTATTTTAACTTTAATTAAAAAATTTTTCAATAATTTAATAAAAATACCTTTTTTTTTTGATTTCTTTTTTTTTGTGCCTGTTTTATTTTCATCTTCGTCATCGTCATCATCATCATCATCTTTATCATCCGTGGCACCTAATAGCTTCATTATAATACCAGTCTGAGAATTAAGTCCAACAGCAGTTACTAAAAATTGACCAGTACCTTCCATAACATGAGTACCCGAAAATATAGTTATATTTTCATGATCATTTTTTTTAATCAAATCAGTCTCTCCAGTCAAACTAGCTTCATCTATTTTCAAATCACTCGCTTGAACCACAATACCATCAGCTGGTATCAAATCACCATATTTAATACAACAAATATCGCCAACAACTAATTCTTTAACATTTATCTGAATAACTTGTCCATTTCTAATTACTGATGATTTATTATCTTGAGCAATTCGTTCTTGTAAACCTCTGAATTGTCTCTCTTTTCTCCAATCATTAAACGATGATACAAAAACAACAACAATAACAGCCACTGCTATAGCAACTCCTTCTACCCATTCTAAATTACCTATATCAACTGATGTAAGTCGAATTTCTTCATCTTTTGGATCTGCTGCTGGATGATAGAACGATAGGCCTACTGATAAAACTGCGCATAACATCAACATTATCAATGTCGGATCTTGTAATGCCTCGAATGCTAGCCGAAATATTGATTTTGGTGGTTTCGGTGGTATTTCGTTTTTGCCAAATATTCTTAATCTCTTTTCTAAATCATTTGTGTCACCCGATAGACCAGATAATAGATTTGTTTTTAGCTTTGCAGCCATTTGTTGTAAATTTCCAAATTTTTCATTTATTTTATCTCTTGCTTCGGCATTTTTTAATTGCATTATTTCTTTCAAATCAGATAAGCTAACTTCATAATTTGTATTTTGTTCTGCCATTTTTTTATTAATTTTTTTTTTATTTTTTCATTAAATTTCTAATAAAATTTTAATTAACAATTTTATTAAAGATTAAAAAAATTTCAAATTTTTATTTTCTCTTTTTCTCTATATAAAATAAAATAAACAAAAATTTCCAAGGAAAATGTTACATTATTGAAAATTAATTAATTTAAAGTTATATTTCATTTTATTTTTTTTTTTTTTTTTTTTTTTACTGTGATTATTTAGTGTTTACTTGTACCACGCAATTGATTTATAGTCATAACGACGACAACGACGACGACGAACAAAGAAATAAATAGCTCATTTTAAAATTAGAAAAAAAAAAAAAAAGTTACTAAACTGGAATAAAAGATAAATAAGCTCTTTATTAAAAAACAAAAAGAAAAAGAAATTTAAAAATGACGTAAATCCTAAGCAATTAATTTCAGCTAAAACTCAGCATATTAATATTTAATTTCTAATTTCTATTAATAATAATAATTTTATTAAATTATTTCCTCTTTTATAACAACAGCAACAACAACAACAACAACCACAACCACAAAAACATGTTTTGCTGCTTAAGAAAAAAAACTCTAGAAATCCGCGCTTAAATATCCAATGGCCTGTTTGTTTTCTACTGAATAAACATAATTGAAACATTTTCTTTTGATTTTTTTTTTGGTTGTTTTTAGTTTTTAAAATGCGATCAAAAGGAATTTGAAACATAAAATAAAAAAAAATTTTATATTTTTAAATGAAAAAGGAAACTGGATTTTATTAAAAAATTATTTGTAATAAAATTTGGATAAAAATTTAGAGATTTTTTTTTTTTATTTTATAACATTAACAGTATATTTAACAAATCAATAAATTTCAAAGCAATTAGAAAACAAAAAAACATTCAAGTTTTTTAAAATTTATTTAAAAAAAAAAAAAATCGATTTTTTTTCAAATTAAAAATTTCTAAAAAAAAAAAATAACATTATTCGATATTATAAATTAATCGATATTAAAAATATTTTAATAATAAATATTTGATTATCAGAAAAAAAAAAAAAATATCTATTTTATTTTATTTTCTTTAATTAAAATAAACAATTAAATAATAATTTTTTTTTTTTTTTTTAAATTTGCTAGAAATGTTTCAAATATTTTAAATACCCTTTGTTAAAGAGAAATAAAAAAAAAAGAAAATGTATTCCTTACCATCAAATCACTAATAGTTACTGAAATAATTTAGCAATTTGTTGTTGAATTATATTTTCTTAATTTAATAAACCTTGTTCTCTGACTTTGTGATTTAGAAACTTTAAAAACTTTTATAATTGATATTCTTTCGTGATTTGAAATAATAATAAATTTCAAAATGCAAATTCTTTATAAAAAATTTTTTTTTGTTTAGAAATTAAAATTTTTTTAAACTCAAATCTAGAGTCTTTATAATCAGCTAAATTTAAAAAAAATAATAGAAATTTTATTTTTTAAATAATAAATTGCAATTAAATAACATTGTTTTTAATGATTTAAAATATTTTATTATTTTTTTAAATCTGATGTTTTTATTTCCAGATCACACACACACGTTTTAAATAAATATTAATTTTTATTCTTTTATAAAATATTGTGATCAATTATCAAAGCTGGAAATGATGTTAAATATTTTAAATTATCTAAAATTCGTCTATTCATTTCAATTTCTTTTATTAAATTCACAATATTCAAAATATTATTCAATCATTATTATTATTATTAATCTTAAACTAAGAATAAAGCCACTCATTTGCTAAACAAAATTGTAAATAAATGCTCAATTTACTTGAAATTATTTTAAAAATTTATTTAAAGCTCAAATCTGGAGTCTTTATAATCGGCTAAGAGCAGAAAGATTATTATTATATAAACATTTAAACTTAATTTGTACCTCAAGTTGAAGCTTAAACTTTGAATATAAATTTAATTAATTAAACTTTAAAAATGCTTTCTTTTAATTTTGTAAGTCTTGATTTCCAAAGACTTAACAATAATAATATATTAATAGAATAAAATTATATCAATAAATATCTTCTTCTTCATGAATACTTTTGAAATAAATATACTATTTGCTGTAGCACTAACAAAGAAGAAATACTTGTAGAAATACAAAGACAATATAAATATTGTTTTGTCCATGGCAAAAGATTATAGTATTGGAATATCAAATAATCTGGAAAATATCCTAATAATTACATAATATAATTATTCAAATATGTTCTTGAATAATCACAAATTATACAAAAATATCGAATACTACACATTTACAACTAAATAAAAAAAAAAAATAAAGAAAAATTTTATGAATTTTTTTTAATAAAAAAAGATTCAATTTTATTAAAATTAATTTGATAAATTATTAAATAAATTTTTTTTTGTATATAATATAAAATAAAAAAATTTTAACAAAAAGAAAAAGTTGCTTGTTTTTTATTCTAAATTTTTTGTTTTAATTCAAACAAATACAAATTTAACTTTTAAATTTTAAATTAAAAAAATAATAATAAAACTTTTTAAACAAAAACTGGCTATACTTGAATTTTTTTTTTTCTCATTTAAATTACATCTGTCATTAAATATAGGTATATAGATATATATCTATATAAAATATATAAATAAAAATTTTTATAAAAAAAAAAGAAAAAAAAAAAACATAAAAAATTTTGATTAGGCTTCTAGTTTTAAATTTGAATCGGAGATTTCTTTGACTCGGTCTTTTAGCGAAAGAACACTTCCGCACAAATCGCTAGCATCAATTACTTCATTTAGTTTTGCCTGAAACACTTCGACTACTTTTATTTGATTCTGAATACGACTTGCACCTCTCATCCATAAGGCTCTTGATTTCTCAATGTATTCTCGGTCTAGATCAATTTGAACATCTTCTTCTTCGATTCCGACTTCGTGAACAACAGGTCCGGGCACTTCTGCTCTCTTTTTCCAGAAAAAGATAGTATGGAAAAATCGTTTTACTGATTTGGTTGGTATTGTAGTTATTATTTGGCCCCAAACTAAAGAGCCAAATCCAAACAGCATACACCACATCCATTGATCGAATTCAAGTCTTTCGACAGCAAATATTATCCCGCCAAAGTTAACAATTAAAATTTGCCCAATAAAACAAAATAGCCAAATTAACAAGAAAATCATATTATTTTGAATACCGGCAAACACATTTCGTTCGTTATGAATTTTTCTTGCATTAATCTCATTGAACAGAGTCATAAGTACAAAAGCGTTGAATATAATTGTAAAATGAACACTTGGATCTTTTAATTTGTTTATATCACCGTATTTAATAACACTATCTACTTGCATCCAGTCTTCGATTTTCCATACTAAGAAAAATAATACTATAAGTTGATACACCGTATGACCAAGCATGTTTTTAAGCATTGTATAAGATATAATTGATTTATTACGTCCGTATGGTTTACGATTGAGTAAATCTGGTGTTGGTGGCTCTGTAGCCAAAGCTAGTGATGCTAAAGTATCCATGACTAAATTAACCCATAACATTTGTACTGCTTTCAATGGTACTGCTTGAACTGTAGCTGCGCATACAACACTAAAAATACCAGCAGCAAAATTAGCAGTTAGTTGAAATTGTAAAAATTTTGCTATAGCGTCATACACATTTCTACCCCACATCATAGCTTTGACTATAGAACTAAAATTGTCGTCTGTTAAAATAATATCTGATGCCTCTTTGGCAACATCTGTACCTTGTATACCCATAGCAAAACCTACATCAGCTCTTTTCAAAGCTGGGCCATCATTAGTACCATCACCAGTAACTGCTACTACTTCTCTATTTACATTTAATTTACTTTCCACAATACCATTAACTAGTATATATTTATCTTGTGGTGAAGATCTAGCTAATACTCTTAATTTTGGCCATACTTTATCCAATAATTCTTGTTGAACTTCACCACTTGTATCTCTTATTCTTTTATTAAAATCTTTGCTTTCTAATATTAAATAATCATCACCAGGTTTTATTATACCACATTTCATAGCTATTGATGTTGCTGTATTTATATTATCACCAGTAACCATTCGAACAACAACACCACTTGTTTGACATTTGCGAATAGCATCAGGTACTTCTGGTCTTACTGGATCTTCAATACCAACTAAACACAAACAAGTTAAATCTGTAATTATTTCTGGTTCATTATCCCAGTCTGGTATTTGATCAAATAATTTAACATTTTGACTATTTTGTAGAGAAGAAGATTTATTTGATGGTATAAAATCACGATAAGCAATACATATTGTTCTTAGACCATTCATAGCCATTGGTTCAACAACTGTTCTAATAATATCATCTATTTTATCTTTTGTTAATTTAATTGGTTTTCCTTCTGAATTTAAATAATAACCACATTTTGCCAATACCATTTCGGATGCACCTTTTGAATGTAATCTAAATCCAGCTTCAATATTTTTATTTTTTACTATTGTGCTCATCATTTTTCTTGCTGAATTAAATGTGTATACTTTAACAAATTGTTCACTTGGAAATTCATTTCTAACTTGTTCATAATTTCCTCCTAATTCTTTTACAAAACCTAGCAAAGCACATTCTGTTTTGTTACCAATTTGTTTTGGTAATTCACCTTCTTGTTTTATTGGTTCTATCATCGAAGTATAATTACTATTCACAGAAGCCGATTCATAAATCAAATTTTGTACTGTTTCATTAATAATACCTTTATTTGGTATTTTTTCAAACATTTTATCTCCGATCCAACATTGAACAGCAGTCATACGATTAGTAGTTAGAGTACCAGTTTTATCAGAACATATCGTTGTAGCATTACCCATAGTTTCACATGCGTCCAAATGACGTACCAAATTATTATCTTTAGTCATTTTACGAACTGCAAAAGCAAGTGCTAGGGTTACTGCTAATGGTAAACCTTCAGGTACTGCTACTACTATTACAGTTATACCTTGAATTAGGTAAGAAATAATATATTTAATATAAACATTTGACCAAGTTCGTTTTTTTATTAAAAATTCTTCTATTGACATTCTTGAAACTAATATCACAAAAGTAAACATTGCCGACAACATTCCAATGTAACCGATTTGTAGTGCTAATTTTCCTAGTTTTATTTGCAACACCGAACGATGCTTTTTCTTTGGTTTTTTCTTTATTTCCGGTTGTTTTGCTTGTTCATGAGTATCATCCAATTTTGAATCTTGTTCAGGCGAAATTTTGCAAGCAACTTTAAACATAAAAATGTTTTAAATTAAATTATCTTTATAATTAAATAATTATTCTTTTTTTTTTTTATTTAAAAGCTAAACAAACAAGCAAAAAGACAAACAAAAATATTTAAATTTTTTTTTTTTTAATATATTTTTACCTTCATCAGTATTTAGATTTGAGTAAACTAATAAAAATAGAAAAAAATTTTTTAATTGAAAATATTTGATTTCCGAAAAAAAATTTTTTAAAAAAAGAAACTAAAAAATCAATATTAAATTACTTTTTTTAGAATTTTTTTTCTTTTTTGAACTTGTTGATTTTGTGGTTTCGTCCAAATCAAGTTCTTTTTCTTCGCCAGTAGCACCCAGTAGAGTCATTATAATACCAGTCTGAGAATTAAGACCTACAGCTAACACCAAAAATTGACCACTTCCCTCCATCACGTGAGTGCCAGATAATAAAATTGGATTTTCATGAGTATTTTTTTTAATCAAATCAGTCTCTCCAGTCAAACTAGCTTCATCTATTTTCAAATCACTTGCTTGAACCACAATACCATCAGCTGGTATCAAATCACCATATTTAATGCAACAAATATCACCGACACATATATCTTTTACATTTATTTGAACAACTTGTCCATTTCGAACTACAGAAGCTAAATTATCTGACTCAATACGGTCTTGTAGACCTCTGAATTGTTTCTCTTTTCTCCAATCATTGAACGCTGTTACAAAAACAACAACTACTACAGCGATCATTATAGCTGCACCTTCGACCCATTCTAAATTGCCTAAATCTTTTTTTTTTACTAATCTATAGTCTTCATCTACTAGATCGCCTTCGGGGTGATAAAACGACAATGCTATTGATATTAACGAGCATATTATTAACATGACTAGAGTTGAATCTTGCACTGCTTCGAATGCCAGTCGAAATATTGATTTTGGTGCTTTTGGAGGTATTTCGTTTTTGCCGTAAACTTGTGCTCGTCTTCTAAGCTCTTCATTAGTGTCTGATAAGCCCAGCTGAATATCTGTGTTTAGCTTCCGCGCCAACTCTTCAGTGTTGCCATATTTTTGTTTTATTCTCTCAATTACTTCGAGTCCTTTTAATTCCATTATTTCTTTCAAGTCCGACAATTTTGCGCCTAGTTTGTCTACATTTTCAGATGTAGTTGCTTTATTGTGATATGTAGAATTTTTATCTTGATGCATTTTATTTTTTTTTAATATTTTTCTAATATTAAATAATAAATCAAATTTTTTTTATAGAATATGACAAAAATTTATTTAAAAAAAAACAATATTTTTAAAAGATATATTAAAAGATCATAAGATGTTTTTAAAAGATGAAAAAAAAGCATCATTTTAGCTTTCATTTTTTTGGATAGATAGATAAAGAATAAAATTATTTACTATATACTAAAAACATAATAGCTAAGCACATTCCTAAAGTTTTTATCTTTTTGCTTTTTTTTGCTTTTTATGTTTTTATGTTTTTATTAAGCCTGTTTGTTAAAGAAAAAATTCCAGTCTAAGTATAGACCCAGAGTTTAAGGATTGGGATCACTATTTTATAATTAAATAAACTTGTAAACATAAACTCAATAGTTTAGAAATTAATTTTTTTATTTTTTATTTTATTTTTTATTTAAAAACAATAATAAAAATCAAAGCTAAAATCATATCAAAACATATTAAAAAAAAAATAGAAAAATGTATATATATATAAATATATATATATTTAATACATAAACTGTTTTTTTTTTTTTTATTTTTATTTTAGTTATAAATGGCTTTAAAATTATGTTCGCGTGCAAATTTTTAAGTTAAAACACATTCTTTACTAACTGTATTGAAATCTTGATAAAAATAAAACAACAACAAAAACAAAAAATGAAATTTAAAATGAAAAATATAAAAAAAAAATTAATAAAGAATAAGAAAAAAAAATCAAAAAAAAAAAAATCGAATTTTTCTATTTTAGAACTAACTTGTCTAGGTCTAGGTAAAGCATGTAAAGAAGAAGATTTATTAAAGAGAAATTTCCCTAAAAATCGGGTGCTAGGATCTCCCGAAGGAAGATGTTGTTTGAGCAGTTTTGGATAAATTCTTCTTTGCTAATTTTCTGATTATCATTGTCATCCAGTTTGTCGAATATCTCGTCTATCTTTGCATCCATGTTTTGGTCACCAACAAGCTTCTTTTTGCTCATTTTTAATATTGCTCTTATGATTATGTCAATCTCTTTGCGATCTATTATGCGATCATTGTTCTGATCGTATACTTCAAACATCCATTCTAATCTTTGCTTTACTTCGCCATTGCTTAGTATATTAAATGCAAGCACAAATTCATGGAAATCTATTGAACCTGAATTGTCTTTGTCAAATGCTTTTTTTATTAAAACAAAATTTAAATAATTTATTTTAATTAGAAATTTATTGATTTTTTTTTTTTTTCTTTTTTATGTTATGTTTTTGCAGTTTACATTTAAATTTGAAACACAAGTGGCAGGAAATTTAATTTAAAGCTGTTCAAATATTTAATTTATTGGAAAAAAGGTTTTTTTTTTTGTTTTGGTCCAAAATTGATTTATGATTTCAATTTTAATTTAATTTTTAGAATACTTATTTTGTTTTGTTTTGTTATTTTATTATAATTATTATACTTAAGCTTTATTTTAGATTGTTTTTAAAAAGTTTTTTTTTACGTTTTTAATTCAGATCTTAATGAGATTAATGATTTATTAAGCTTGATTGAAAACTTTTATTCTTTTATTCTTTTATAAAAAGCTAAATTCTAATATCGATTAATCATTTAACTTGATAAAACATATATTAATAATTTTTAATTTAGTATTTATTATTTATTCTAAAATTGATAAAAATTATTTCTTTTAAATTTATTATAAACCTTTTTTCATGTTATTTTTACACTTATTTTGTATTGGTATTATTGATTAATTAAATTACTACTTTGTTGCAAAATTAATTGCGGTTTATTATAAACAAATTGAATACATGTCAACGCAACTAATTTTGCAACATTTATTATTCATTTATTTTGAATCATCAACAATTTTTACTTATTTATTCAATGAGTAATTAAGCATTTAGAGTATGTCAAAATAAAAATATGAAAACTAAAAAAATTTTATCTTTTTATTAATGCTTACCATTAAAGGCCAACCTTAAGAATGATTCCAAATCAGCTCTTTTGTAATTTAGTTTGTTGAAAAACTTGACAAAACTGTCTTTGTCTAATTTGGCGTTTTTGTTTGAAAAGTCCAAAAAACTCGAATACCATTCTATCAATTGTTCTCTATTCAAATTGGTATTTGCCAACCAATATTTGATTTGTTCTTCTGACAAATTCTTTGGTACTTTAGAGCTCATGTTGAATTTAAATTAATTTTATTAAATCGATGAAATAAAAATTTTAATAATTAAAATAAAAAGCTTTTTCTTTTAATTTATTTAGAAAAAAAAAATGAAATGAAATGTTTCCAAGCAACTATTTAACATAAAAAAAATTAGAGAAAAAAAAAAAAAATAAGAAGAAATTATGAAACAATAAATTAAAAATCTTTTAAAGAAATTAAATCTCTTAAATATTCATTTCCTAAAACACCATCTAAAAATTCTTCTAGCGTTACTTTATCATCTGAATTTTTGTCTAAATTTTGAAAAGTTGTATCTATAAAATTCGAGTCTATGACTTTGGCATTAGTTTTAGAACTTCTCATAGCTAAAATAGCGTATAGAGCAGACTGTAATTCTTTGCGGTCTATAAAACCATCTTGGTTTTGGTCATATATTTTAAACATTCTAGTCAAACGTTCTTTAAGGTCTTCGGTTGAAAATATGGTCAAACCTATTACTAGTTCAGTGTAGTTCAACGAGCCTGATTTGTCTGTGTCAAAGCTTCGAAACACTAGCTTGGAAAATTCTTCTACGTTGCCTTTAAACGGCAACAAGTTCTTGAATTGTTTTATAAATTCTTTCTCTTTTAACTCTGCACCATTCGAGAACGCATAAAACTCTTTATACCATTTGCTTATCTCGTCATTACTCATGCTTGTATTTTGTTTTATAAAGTTTATTTCATCATTCGTCAAATTAGGCTGCAATTTTGTTGACGACGAACCCATAGTTTACGTTTACCAGAAAAAAAAAGAAAAAAAATTTTTTTTTTTTTAATTTTTTATTAAAATTTTATTAAAATATAATTTATAATTAAAACAAATAGAAAAAAAAATAGTTCAAGCAGCAAGTTAAAATTATGTTTAAATAATTTATGAAATTTCTATGAATGAAATTTCTAAATGTTAGGTCCCAATAAGGTTCTTAAATATGTATCATTCAAACAACCATTTACAAACTCTTCTTTTGAAATCTTTTTAAAAATTTAAATGAATTAAGAATAAATGAATTAAGAATTAAGGAAATCGAAAAATCAATTTACCATTCTGTCATTGTTCTTGTCCAAAGCAATAAGAATTTTTTTACTCTTGTTCTCAGGCGAGTTTTGATCTTCAGGTGAATAGCTGATGTTCAATAGCTTGTAAATAGCTCTCAAGACTCGCTTCAATTCGTAGATGTCTATAAGACCGTTTCTGTCCTGGTCATAATAGCAAAATGCCCAGTTCAAGCGCTCTTCTAAATTGCCTTTTGCCGATATCGAAAGAGACAATAGAAACTCTTTGAAATCAATATATCCTGAATTGTCTTCATCAAATGCTTTGAATACAAATCCCGAGAATTCTTCTGAATTGCCAAACTGAGGCATTAATAAAGCATAAAACTTTACAAATGAAGACTTATCTAGACAATTGTTTTTGCACTCTTTTTGAAACTTTTCATACCATTCTACAATCTTTGCACTTGGCATACCTGTTGTGGCTACTAGCAAGCTCAAATCTTCTGAACTTAGTTGCTTTTTTTCACTCATTTTTTTTTTTATTATTATTAATTTTTTTAATTAATAAAAATTTAGACTAAAAATTTTTACCCTTTATATACCATAATTTTAATCAATTTTTTCTTATTTTTCTTTCCTTCCTAACCCAAGTGGATACCTTTTTTTAATTTAAAATTTTTTTTTTAATTATATTTTTCGAAACATGTAATTTGAGATTTGACTGAGAACTAGGCAAAAGACTTTTAAATAAAATTAAAAAATTTTTTTTTTTTTGCTTTATTTTTTTATTCAAAAGAAATTTACTTTAAATTTAAAAAATTAGAATGTCAAAAATTTTTAATACGATTTAAAATATCAAATTTATTAACTAGTTCTAATTTAAAAATTGAGTTTAAAATTTTCCTATAAATAAAATATTAAAATAAAAATATTTTTGAAATTTATTAAAAATTAAAAATGACTTGTTGCTTTAAATTCACTTTGACTGAGAAACAAAAATTGTTAAAAAATTTTTTAAGCTTTAACATTTGCTTTATACTTATATTCGCATGTTTCGATGTAATTGCAATGATTTCGAGTGTGTTGAATCAAGACGGTAGTCTTGGTAATGGAAGTCAAGCTATAGTCTATATAACTCAATTTATAACTGGTTTTGTCTGGCCACAAGCTCTAATTGACTTGATCGGGTTTAAATTTACTCTCGTAACAGCAGAAGTTTGTTATTTGCTATTTTTTTTGGCAAATACATTTCCAAGATGGGAAACAATGGCTCCAGGCTCATTATTGGCCGGTTTCGGCAACAGTCTAGCTTGGACCACACTTGGCATCTATTTCACTTTATTAAGCAAAAAATATTCGGTGCTGAAGAACATACCGTTTATGAACGCTCAAACACTCATGTTTGGATGGTTTGGTTTTATATTTTTTTTTAGTAAGATTATTATATTCTACTATTATGTATTATTATTATTATTTAATTTTCTTCTATTAAGATTATATTCTTGGTTCTATATGGATAGGCACTATTTTACAATTAAAAGATTTGCCAGTCAATTCAACATTTGATTATGCTATGAGTTGTGGTGCTAATAATTGTCCAAAAACAAAACTACCCGAATCAGCTTCGAAGCCATCGATCCGATCTATATATGCTCTATGTGGTACTATAAATGGAGCTTGTGTTTTGGCTATTCTAATAACACTTTTATTTGTAGATGATTTAAAATATGATGAAAATTTAAATCAAATAACTCGAGGTAAATTAAGCTTGAGAAAAATAGGTATAAAATTTAAAGAAGAATTCAAAAATTTGTATAAACTATCAAAACAATTGAACATATGGTTGTTGATGCCAGTAGCCATGTTTTTGGGATATGAATTAACATTTATATGGTACGAGTTTCATAGAGGTTTTGTTTCTTGTTTGAAAAATGTGAATTATATCGGTTGGACTAGTATTTTGTTTGGTGGTTTAGCTTCTTTGTTTTCTCTATCGGCTGGTACGTTGATTAAATTTATTGGTCTACAAACAACTATGGTTATGATGTTAATGGTTGCCTTGGTAAATGCCATATTCATGTTATCTTGGACACCGACTTTACAAGGTTCGTTTGTAATATTTTTGTTAGCATCAAGCTTTGCATTTACTGATTGTTTAGCAACTTGTCAAGTAAGAGCTGCTTTTGGAATATATTTTCCCAAAGATCCATCTGCTTATAGTGGTGCAATTATATTCGAAACCATTGGTCTCATAATCGGTTCAGTTCTATCTATTTATTTTTGCACTTTTATTAAAATATACGTTTACATAGCAATTGTACTATTAAGTTTAGTTTCATTCATATTTTTGGACATTAGGTCTCATAAACTTATAAACGAAAATGAACACAAATATCATCTTAATTATAAATTTTAAACTTAGATAAAACATGTCTAAGTAAATATGGGTCTTTAAGTTTTTTTTTTTTTAAAACAACTTTTTAGTTTATTATATAAGAATAAATAATAATTTTTTTTTAAAAGTGTTTTTTTTTCTATTTAAATTTAAGACTAGACATGCATCAAATATTTATTAAAATTTCAAATGATCTTTTAATTTAAGTGTTAATTTTTTTAAAGTTTAATATAAAAGTTTTATTTTAACATTTAAAAAATTTTGATGATTATGTAATTAACAAATATTTAAAATTTTCAAAACCTTTAAATTTAAAAAAATAAAAAAAATTATTCAATCTTTTAAAAAGTTTAAAATTTTAAATAGAATATAAACTAGATCAAATGCTCTTCAATATTTTGAATAGTTTAAAGATATTTAATCTAATGGTAATCAAAGGTGAGAAACTGCTTTCTCATTTTGTTTTTTAAATTCGACTTTAATCAAAAGTTTTGACTATTCCTTAAAATAAAGCTTTTAAATAAGCATTATATTTTTTGATCAATAGCTAAGGCAGTCTTGCAATATACTTTGAGACATTATTTCATTTTATATTATTTTTGCCAAGAGAGATTGTTATTGTATAATCAAAGAGGTTCTCTCTTGTCAATTTATTTTTACCACAAGAAACTAAACAGTCTCTTATCAACTAATAATTACATACTTTTTAAAATTTTATACCTTACAAGTAAATATACTTGTAAGGTATAAAATTTTGTTTTGAATTAAAATTGTAAACCTCATAAGTTAATTACTTAAACAGACTCATTAAGGACTTTGAATTCATGCAAGAAAAAATTATTAATAAATATATAAACTAGTGCTTAATTTGTATATAATTCAAATTTCTAAAGAAATAAAAATATATTTTTGTTTTAGTTTAAAATTTTTTTTTAAATTTTATTTTAAATAACATTTGAAAAATATGATAAATAAATAGAAACTAAGATACGATCAAGTAAGATTATTTTAAATTTTATTTAATTCGAATTAATTAATAAAAATTGTGTTTTTTTTTTGTTTAAAATTAAAAAAAAAAAATAATTAATTTAAAAAATTTATTGTGGATATCTTTCGATTAGCATACCATGTCCATGTCCACCGGCAGCACAGGCAGCTACTAGAGCAAATTGTCCATTTTCTTTGTGCAATCGATTGGCAGCAGTAGTTACTAGACGAACACCAGTAGCACCAAATGGATGTCCAATCGATAACGAGCCACCCCATAAGTTAAACTTGTCCATTGGTATAGAACCGACTCGCTCGCTTCGACCCATATATGTCTTGGCAAACCAGTCTGAGTCTAAAGCTCTTAAATTGGCCAAAATTTGACCAGCAAAAGCTTCGTGAAATTCAAATACATCAATATCTTTAAGAGTCAAACCAGCACCGTCTAGAACTTTACCAGTAGCGTATGCAGGTCCTAATAACAATTGATCTTTAGGATCTTGTGCTACATAAGTGAAATTTCTTAAATAAGCTTTTGGTTTAAGACCTAATTGTTTTGCTTTTTCTTCGGTCATTATTAAACAAGCCGAAGCACCATCAGTTAAATAAGAAGCATTTGCAGCTGTGACAGTTCCATGCTCTTTAACAAAAGCTGGTCTCAATTTAGACAATTGTTCAATTGTTGAAACTCTAATGCCCAAATCACGTGTTACTGGTTCCGCTTTACCTGGAATATAAACTGGTGCTATATCGCTTAATAGACCTTGTTTAGTAGCTTGATCAGCAAAAGTATGAGATCTTAAAGCGAACTCGTCTTGTTCACGTCTACTTACACCAAAAGCAGCAGCTAATCTATCTCCTGAATGACCCATAGTTTCATTAGTTGAAAATTCAGCAACAGCTGGCAATTCTGGTGTTAATGGTTTAGACGAGAATACTTTCATCAAAAGTGACAAACGATCTGGTACAGATTTAGCTTTGTTCATTGACAATAATAGTTTTCTCATTTGTCTACTAAATCTAATCGGCACATCGCTCATAGTTTCTACACCACCGGCTATAATTACTTCGCTTTGTCCCGAAGTTATTTGACCAATACCGTTTGTTATTGCTTGATTGGCAGATATACATGCTTGAGTAACAGTATGAGCTGGTATTTTATTTGTAAAGCCGGCTGCTAGTGATGCTTCACGTGCTATATTAGTTGTTTTTACTTCTTGTATTACTGTACCCATAATTATATAATCTACATCAGTTACATTTATATTTGTTCTTTTAACTAAAGCTAATAATGAATTTCTTAATAATTCATATGCCATTAAATCTTTATAAGCTGCAAACGATGGTAAAAATGGAGTTCGAACACCATCGATTAGAACTATATTTTTGGAGAGTTGATTTTTAAATTTTTTTGGCGCTACACTCGCAAAACGAACCGAATTCGAAACTAAATTTATTTTTTTGCATAAAAATTGACTTTGTCTTGCCAAATTTAGACTTGATGCCATTTTATATTTTTCAATAAATTAAAATAAAAAAAAGAACAAATTCTAAAAAAAAAAATTTTAAATATTTTCGGATAAATTAGAAAAGAATTTTTTTATTGAGAAAAAAATAAAGCAAAAAAACTAATAAGAAGCATTTTTTTATTAAAAGTCTTTGAGGTCTAAAGTTCAGTTTTGCAATCATTTGCAATCAAAATCGCATGTATATTATTTCAAAAAATAAAAAAAAAAAAAATTCATTTTTTTACACATGTATATTAATATTATTAATATTATTTTATACTTAGAAATATTTTATTTTTTTTTACTTTTTTTTGAAAGCTTAATTTTCAAATTTTTTTATTTTTGCAATGTTTTGTTATAAAAATTGCAATAAAAATTTCATTTTAAAAATTTCAAAATAATCAAAACTTAAAATTTATTTAAATATATGAAAAGATGATGTTCTCTTGATCATTTTCTGAATACAATAATCAGTGTCTTATCTAGACATTTATGCATTTCCGTATTGGAAACTTAAAGATAGAGGTTTAAAGATAGAGAAGAGATAAAAATTTTTTTTAAATATCTTTTGCATACCATATTGTAGATCTTAATGAGCTCTACACATGGGTATGATTATTTTTTTTTTATGATCAATATTAAGAGAGATATGACACCTTTAAGATGAATTTTTATATTAAGACTGATTTACTTTAGATAAAATTATTTTGTTACCAAAATAATATTTTATTTCTATTTTTTTCTAAATATATAGTAAAATTGATGAAAAATTCGAAAAAAATATTATCTTTGTTATTGGATCAAAATTTTACTCTTTTTAGCCTGTATAAATCTAAAATAAGCAGTTTTGATGTTTCAAAGCTTTTTTTAACATAGTATCAGAATATTGTTTGGTCAAAGGACAATTTATTTTTGTTAATTAAGGCCTTGGCTACAACATTTCAAAAAACTGACTTGAGCTTTCTAGAATCTAAATTACCTATCTACTCATGATCATAAAAATATATTTGAAAAAAGCTATTTTTAAATGATGACACAATTTATTATGATTAAATTTTCTTAATTATGATATATTAATTTTAATTTTTAATATTATTTAATTCTTCTTCAGTAATAAAAATGTTCTATAATAATTTGTATTTAGTAGTAGTAGTAGTAAAGATATCTGCATGGCGAAGCCATATAGACCATTATGGTCATAGCAGACTGTAACTTATAAGTTTATCTAATTTTCGATCGATTTTATTTTTAAAACTGTTGACTGTTTTAGCTTCTATGTAATTCTATTACACAAATTTTACATGTTTTAAATAGACACTACATCTGTGGTAATAATAAATGGTCTATTCTAAGCAATCAAATCTTATTTAAAGAACGAATATCCAAAATTAATAAATTTATTTGGATAATTTGTATAAATTTTTCAGATTAATTTCAAATTGTGTGTTTAAATTACTTCACAGTGATTCACCCTTAACTCTAACTCGGCTAACTCAAATTTTCATAGAGCAGTTTTTGGAAACCAAATATTTTCTATTATAAATATTAGTTTTAATCGAAAAATCTTATTTCAATATCTTTTAAAAAAAATTGCTTAATTTAAAAAAAAGGCTTAGAAAGTAAAATTTTTTTGATGAATTCAGGAATGATAAAAATATTTAATTTAATTAAAAATAATTAATTTGTAATTTCAAGATTAAATTAAATTTTTTATAAAATTTAAAAAAAAAAAGTTTTATTTTTGTTTTGATTCTTATTTTTTTAATTTACTCAATTTAATAAGAACTCAATCAAAGGATAAAAACTTGCCTTAAAGCTCTATTTTAAAAGAATTTCATTTATTCAAAATTTTAAAAATTAACAAATAAAATACCTAAAGTTGTTATTTTAAAATGTATCAAATTTATAAACAAAAACACCCATATTAAACATTTTTAAATTAATTGCTTAATCAAATATCAAATTAGCTAATAAAGATAATTAATTAGAAAAAGACTTGTACTTTAATAATTTCTTATAACAGAGATGCTATATTTTAGAAAGGTATATATCTTATATATATTCTTATAGCTCTTGATGTGCTGATCACGAATATGTAATTTTTATGTTGCAAAGATGTTGCTTAAGCTTTCTAATTTTGATATTTTTTTAATTCTATTACCAGTAAGGGTTTAACTTGACCCTTTTGACCAAAATAGACCAATAACCAAACATAGTCTTAAGAGACATTTCAATTTAATTTATTTTAATCTTATTTTAATATAAGCTTAAATAAAATATAAACTCAACTTTTTCTATTTTCTAATTTCAATTTCATAAAATACTTTTATTTTGACAGAATATTTAATTATTTTATTGAAATTCAAGTTATTTAGTTTAAACTCATTATCAATATTAAATTTCAATTTTTTTGTTCTGATAATTCAAAGATAACCAAGCAGTTTCTAAATTAATTAAAATTTTAAATCTACGAAATTTTTCTCTAATTTAATTCTTATAGAAAATAAATTAACTACGAAATAAAATAATAATTAACAATTTAAACAATTCAACTTTTTCTATTATTTTTTTTGTTAAATTTGATAAAAATAATAATTTTCAAAAATTTACATTTTTTTTTTTTTTTTTGTTAAAGGTTTCTAAATATTTACAATTTAAATTTTTTTTTATTAAAAAACCTTCTGGGTACTTTTTTTGTTTTTTATTCAAATAAATAGAATTAAGAAACAAAACAAAACATTAAATTTAGATACTTAAATCTAAAATATTTAAAAAACATTTTATTATGTAACTGTTATTAAGCTTAATTAAAAATTTGATAACATTTTATATTTTATTTCACAAAACCTGAAGGGGTAAAATAAACAATTTGTAGAACCATTTAATTTTTAATTTTTAATTTTTTCCTTACAAATCTTTTTTTATTTTTTTCATTTCAATTTTAATTTTAATTTTAATAAAATATTTTATTAGTATAATTTTTTTAGAAAAACATTTTCAACAAAAATAACCTAAAGTAAAACAAAAATAAATAAAAAATAAATTTTTTTTTTTAAAAAAAGGTAAAAAAATTTTTTTTTTTTTTTAATTTTATAGAAAATTTTTTAAAACATAAAATAAAATTAAAATGACATCAATGCCATTTGTTGGCTCTCTGATAAGCTCATTTGATAAATTCTCGACTGTGTCCTCTCAGCCAAAGTCTCAGTATACTTCGAATGCATTGCATCAGTCTGTACTTGATGGCCGTCTAAAACAATTGGTCTATTTTCTAAAAATGGGTTTTAAACCTGATATTAAAGATAAATATGGTCGGACTTGTCTAATGTTGGCTTGTTTGAGCGATCATCAAGACTATGGTCTTCAAGTAGCTAAAATACTTTTAAAAAATGGTGCTGATTTAAACGAAACTGATAAACTTGGTCGAACATGTTTGTATTTAGCTTGTAGTCAGAAAAGAGAAAAATTGTTTAATTTTATTTTGGACAATTATTCAAAGAATATTGACTTTACATTAAAAGACAATGATGGTGATGTTTTATTGAATCATGTGGCTGTATATGGTTCGTTTAGTATGTGTAAAAAGTTGTTGGATAAAATGTTAGACAAGAAAGTGAGTGTTGACTTTAAAAACTGCTTTGGCTATACAGCTTTGTTGTTAGCTATAAAAAATGACAAATATTCAATTGCTTTTTATTTGGTAAAATACGGACAAGCTTCAGTTAGTCTCAAAGACAATGAGTTTAATTTGAACGCAATCGAATGGTTAATGAATCGAATCGAATTGAACAGAGACAAAATCTTAAACAAAGATTTTAATTTAGAATTAGAAGATTTTGAGCTAAACGATTCATTTAATATTAACAAGAGTTTGATTAATTCTAAATCTTGGTACAAATCGTCTAATCAGTATTTTAATAATGATCTTAGATGTGATCACGTGTCAAGTCCAAATTTAAGTGTAGAACATGAAAAATCTAGATTTGTGCCTCATGTGTTGGCAAACAGTTTTGACTCGGGTTCTAAAAATATAGAACTACCAAGACTGATTAAATCTAGATCTAGTTACGGCAGTCTGAGTGATAAATCGAGCTCTTTGGACGATCTTGAAGATGGTTCAAGTTTAAAGGAAATAGTTCAAAGACTATATGAGTTAATTTATAAGCGTATGTTTATGACTCATTCTAGTACACAAATTTCTTTAAATGATTTAGAAACCAAGTCAAAAAAAAATGAAAGAAAAGCAAGTTTAAGCTCTAGACAGCGTTCAGTATCAGTTGCTAATATAAAACTAAATGATTCTATTATTTTAGAAAGAACTAAAACTCCTGTTGAATTTAAACTGGATAAAAATATATTCAATCTTGAATCAATGAGACATACTCCCAAGCTAATTGCTCTACAGCCAAAACTTAATAATACAAAAACAATCAAAGAATCAATGCATTATATTCTCAATTTGTATGACTCGTCCTATCACTCGCAAAGAAACAATCATTCAAGACAGAGTTCAAATCAATCAAGAAAACAGTCAATTGATCATCATGATTTATTGCCTAAATTAAGCTCAAAATCCAGAGGTATTTTGGCCAGAGAAAGAGAAAAGAGTATTATAAATGGTTTTGGCAATTCAACTGCCAATCATGTCAAGTTCAAAAATTAGAAAAAAAATTTCCTTTTTATTTAATGTTTATTATAAATTTAATCTATAAATACTGTTTGTTAGTTATTTATATTTGTTTCGATTGAAATTTATTTTAAATAAATTTTATTTTTTAGTTAAAAGTTGTTTATATATAAATAAAGAAAATATACTTTAAAAAATTTCTTTTCATGATCTTAAAGTTTATTTGTTTGGTTGTAGTCTTCACTACAACAACAAATATTATTTATTTAAGCAACTTCTGATTGTTTACTTTTTATAAATTATTTATTTTTATTTAGTTTGTATCGCTCACATTCTGACAACTTTGATTATTTTTATTAATGATTTGTTTTGAATTTTCTAAGCTTCAAAAAACTAAACTTAATTGTTTACATTGAAAATGAAGTTACTTGATTTATAATTGATATATAAAAACTTGGTGGTAATCATCGCCCTCCTACTCTTACCCGGGCTTGGGACCGGCAGTGGCGAAGTTATGATGATATTACGGCTACATACTCTTAATAAGGACAGGGGACGTTCAGCACAAATAACAACCACTCATCTGAGCCGAAGCTGCAAACTCGATCATTATTTCACATATAGCTTGGAACCCCAAAAGAAGCGTCGAACGAATTCGACTTAACCTTGCCTTATTAAGAGTATGTGCAAAGCGTTACAAAACAACTTCCCCCGATCGTTCCCAACCTACTATACTCCGTGATGGTCAAGGCAGCGGCACAGACGTACGACAGGTTTTGAGATAAGGCCCGTAGACCTCACCACCCGTAATGCAACACACTTTGCATTATACCATGATCCCTCCTACTCTTACCCGTGCTTGGGACCGGCAGTGGCGTAGTTAGTGGTTTAAATAATAATTTTTTTCTATATATAACAAGTTTTCCTGACTATTTTTATTTTTCTGTTATCAAATTAAAAAAATAAAATGATATAGATATTCTAATACAGTATTATAAAAAATTAACAAATGATACGAATATTAATTTGGATGTATGGAATCATCACTTAAAAAAATCCTTCATCTTCTACAAAATAATATTGATTAATTTTTTAAGTTAAGATTTAATTAAATAAAAAATCATTAGAAACTATTCATAGCTTCTAGTACAACTTTGTAATATACAGTCTCATCATGAAAATGTCTTCTAATTTTTTAACAAAAGAAAAAATATTTGCAAGCAAAAATAAACCAATTTCATATATTATAAATGAATTAGAAGGATTAAATCAACCTAGTCAAACATTTACAAATTCATTACCTGAATATTTTAATATAGTTTTTGCTCCAGTAAATCCTCCAATAAAATGGGTACATTATGTTCCGATATATCAAGGTCAAAGTGGGGCTGCAACAATGACAAGTCTTCCTTTAGTTAATATAACTACACAATTACATCTTAGATTAAGAGCTACATGGGAAGGGTTTGATTATAATCATGTAGATTATACTCAAAGATCAAGTGATGACCCAATAGAACCTCCAATAAATAATACTATTTCATTTTCAACAACAAGTTATAAAGTAGTTGATCCTTATCAGGATGCAGAAATAGATTATAAAGCAAATTTGGTTCAGATGGAAAATAAATAAAAAAACTATATTATTTTAAAAAATTTATTTAATAAAATATTTTAAAAATTATAAAATGATTTTTCTAGTTTAATTTTAATATCGTCTAATACTTTTCTACAGTCATCTTTGATGGCTTCTTCTTCGCATATTTCAACTATTTCATCATCAGTATCTGGAATAACCATTGTTGAAGTCCTTGATATTGTTGTTGGAGTGTCTTGTCAGTTTCTTGGTATATTTCAGGATGTTGGTCTATAAATTGTAAGATTTGTTGGACTTCAGATTCTCTTGTTCTTTGTTCCTCAGAGAAATCTAATAATTTGTTTAATTCCTCTAGATTTTTGATGCATTTTGCTGCCAACCATTCCATTCTGTAATTCAATAAAGTTAAATTAATTTAAAGTTTAAATAAATTTAAGTTTATTGCCTTACCTTTCTTCGTTATTTTTCCAATTATTTTCAGATCTAGTACGAAGAGAAACTAAATCTGAATATTTGGATCATTCATATTAATTAAAATAAATCTTCTTCTAAATTCTGGTTTAGAGTTTATCATTTGAGACAAAATACGATAATTAACATACTCTCTCTCATTCATTGATACCAAGAGATAATCAAGTTTAAACTTGATATCATCTTGGAAACTGGTTTTAGTTTTTGCTAGTCTAATATCTAGACCAGCACCAGTTAATAGTTCCTTAATTAACGTTAGAGTTTTTTCTAACTTTATTTTATGTTGAATATCAACCCATTGCATCTCCTCGACTACAATGATACTGACACCCTGTCTTGCCGGTGTATCAAATTTCAGTGGGTTTTTTTGAATCCACTGACTACCGGGTCAAATATTATATTCTCCAGTACTTGCTGCAATAACCCTATTAAGTGTAGACTTACACGTTAGTGCTTGTCCACAAAGGATCATACAGACACCACTATTCTGATCATGAGAAATCATTTGATTTCTCAGATTCCATTTCCTGGAGAATGTCAATTGTTTTTTTATTAAGACGTTTTTGGGCGGCAGTTTTTTTCCATGAATTTATTATTGGAAATCTTCTCCGAAATTCTATCATTTCGTCAGAAGAAAATCTTTTTGGTTCTTCAGCTTCGTCTAAAATCCGAAATACTGGATGAAGACTCGGTCGGTATTGAACCGCTGGATCTTCGAATACCACTTTTTAAGCTTTACGTTTAATGTAAGCTATAGTATTTTCAAGGTGTTTACGATCCATTATATTTTTAATACGGGTGGTCATAAAAAAATCTTTGGCTTCTAAACCACCAAGTACATCCATAGCCCTTAACCTAGCTAGCTACAATACATCCACAGCATCTCCATTCGATAAATAACCTGTTATTACATCTATTGTCTCTTATAAATTAGTAAGACAATTTTTCGATTTCACGAATCGGACGAATGATCCTGATTCTTATTACGAATTGGTGAATTGTATGATAAACTATGCAATCTTTGGCATTCGTTAATAATGATTAGGTCAATAATATTTTTGTGCTAAAATTAGATTTCTGAAAAGTTGACTTACAAGCCATTCGATACAAAAAATTCTCTTGAAGAGTATTCAGAAACATGTACCCTTGGCTATACTCCAATCAATAGAGTTATAGTTGAAATCTCCTGCTAATAAGATAATTTCACAATTAATGTCTTATAGCATAGATAAGCTTCTGTTATTGATCTATTAATTTTTTCATTTGAAATATTATCAACTTTAGGCGGTCTTTAGACATAAACAATATATTATCAAGGCATTCTTCAATAAGTTAAATATATTAACGAAACATTATTAATATCAAATTTAAAGTTCAGTTTACCATAAGGATTTTCAATAAAAATTTTCCTATTTAAATTTTCGTTGGTAGAAAAAAAAACAAAATTTGCTATATATTTTTTTTTAATATATTTAGCTTTTCAGATTTTAAGATTAAAAATTAAATCTTTAAAACTCAAATAAAAATTTCTGTTTAAAAAGATTTAAAAAAAAAAGTTTTTTTTTTGTAAAATAAAATTACTTCTTTATTAGTTCTAAAAAACAATCTCATAACGAAAAAAAAAGTAGTATATAAAAATTTTTAAATTTTATCGGCTCTGTTGATAAAAAATATTTTAGAACTAAAGTCTTAAATAATAACGATACAAATGTATTTACATTTATTTCTTTTTTGTTTTTTTAAAATATATATTTCAATATAATATAAAAATAATTAAAAAAGAAGAAAAACAACAACAACAACAACAATATTATTTCAATAATTATGTTTGATGAGATCATATAAAAAAAGTTTAAAAAACTTGTTTTAAAGCTGGTGTTTGGTCTAGTTTGTTGAAAACTAAAACTGAGGAAGAATTGTTTGAAAGCGAAGAAGATGAAGATGCTGAGGAAGACGAGGACGGAGACGGTGACATGATAGAGCCGGACTTGAGACCATTTTTAATCTGCTCTGAGTTATTAACTTTCTTTTCTTCATTAGAAGCAGTTTTCAAATATTTTGAAGCATTATACAAATCATTGTCGGATTGGTCATCTTCGTCTTCGTCGTCGTTCTGAAATATATCACCATCAAGTAAATAATCATTTAATTTGTGAATAGTATCACATTGACTAATCGAAGAAGATTTTATAAGACCTGTTAAATGGAATGAAGATCTTTTGGAACCATTTGATTCCGTCTCGTTTAAGCTAATCACTTTTTCAGGACTTTTTTTATTCAAACTTAAAACCGACTGTGGTTTATTATCTAACAGAAAACTGTTATTATTTTTTTTCAATAATAAATCATTTTTAAATAAACTATTTGCTAATATATATCTCAAATTGTCTTGCTTTCGGTTCCAAAGTGTATAACCACCTCCGTTATCGGTTAACCGAGCGTTAAAAGAAGTTACAGCCGATGGTCTCGGGTGATGCTTTACTACTTGTAAACTCAAATTGTTTAAATAAAGTCTATTTAAAATTTTATTTCCTTCATTTGTTTGAGTATTTAAAACAGACAATTCCGGTCTTGGCTGATCTATTTCTGGTGTAGTAGTTTTCGCTTCTTGTTTTGTTCGAGTATGCTTTGTTCGTTGTGTTGGACTTGAATTCAACACAGGTTTTTCTTTTCGATATTCTTTAAACAATTCATTAAAAGGCTTCGAACGACCCTGCACTTGTCGTCGAAGACTTATCGAATGTTTTTTACAAGTAAGAGATCTCATGCACCGGTCTTTGACCATTTTATTACCCGATTCATCAATATATTCAGTTAGAACACCACAATGTTTATCCGGGTCGTATACCCGAGATGCTTTATGTTTAGAATTTAGAATTTAAAAAAAAAAGAATACAATTTTTTGTACTTAAAATTTAAAATTCACTTTTATTTGCTAAATTTGTGCTTATTTTAAGATTTTTATTGGAATTGTTTTCAATATTGTTCAAAAGACTATCAGAAGAAGTTTGATTCAAATTTGTTGTTGATATTGTGCTCGGCTCGAGCTTTATATTTGTGGTATTTAATTTGGTTTTTATTTTTTCTACAACTGATTTTAGTTTGGCTTCTGTTTGTTGGCATTTTGTACTTGGACCGGCTACATGTTCGGGTTCGTTGATACCGTGTCGTTTAGACAAGTGTTCGTTGAGCTGTGATAATTTAACTATTAACTCGCACAAGTTACACTTTACCAGTATTGTATCGTCATAAAAAGGACACATTCCATACAACGAAAATTCAGATAAATTCATAATTCAATATTTTTCAATATATTTATTCTTAAAAAAAAAATATATAAAAAAAAAAAATAAATTTTTTTATAAAGTATTTTTAATTTTTGTTATTTTTTTTTTATTATTTTGTTATAATAGGCGCGTGTGCTTGTGTGTGTATGTGTAAAATATTTGAAAAATCTTTAAAAAACTTAACTTTATGCTTTGATTTAGACATAAACAGAGTCCCAGGAACCTGGTCTAATAACTCTATATTTTATTTTTTGTATAAAAAAAAAAACGCTTTTTATTGTTTTTGTTTTATTTTTGAAATTTAAATATTCAAAATGAATAAATCTTTGTTAAATGGTTTGGTTAAATTTAATTTATATAAAACAGTAACTAATTGTTATTCTGGAAGAGTTAAGAATATATTACGTAATAGATATCCATATAGAAACAAAGATGGAACTTATAAAGAATACAACGAGTCAATAACTGTTTTACCAAAAGAGTTTGAACAACAAGACGAGTACAAGAGAGAAAAACAAATGGCAAAAGTATATGAAGAAAGGTATAAAAAGCATTTAGAAGCGAAACAAAACTTATATAGCTTGAAAATATCTAAAGAAGAACTCGAGAAAGAATTAGAACAAGAACAAGACGAAGACATGTGTCAGCATGGTGATGACTCTGGTCCAATACAGCTAAAAAAGAATCCATACAAGAAAAAAATGCATCAGTGTATATTCTGTAAATATAATATACCACTTGATTACAAGAATGTTCAGTTGTTAAGTCAATTCGTGTCGCCGCACACCGGTTTGTTGTATAGTCAAGAAGTTACTGGTCTATGTTACATAAAATACCAAGAACTAGAGAATACTTTATTCAAGGCAAGAAAACTAGGTCTAATGCCGTTCTTTTATAAAGAAACTGTATTTGTAAATGATCCTCAGCTATTCGATCCATTCAAAAACAATCTTAAACAAATACCAAACAATTATGATACAAGAAAACTTAATTCCGATGGTGTACCTCAATCTACAGATCAAAAAAATTCAAATCAAAATTAACCAAAATTTTAAATATTTTTAAAATAAATTTCAAATTATTGAAAAAATTTCTGTAAAGATTTTTATTCTATGAACTTAATTAATCAACAAAAAAAAACACAAAACGAATTAATTTTATATAATAGCAAAATCTAGAAGAGAATTTACTACAATCGAAAAATTCTTAATAAATTAGTTATTGATTGAATTTTAAAATTATAAATCTTGCTAAGATGCTTTTGAGTATTTTTTAATTTTAATTAATTAAAAATATGTTAATAATGAAGATATAAAAGTAAAGGTAAAGTATTAGAAGAAACATGCTAGTTCTTATAGACCTTTATTAGAATATATTTATTTGAGTTTTGATAATTCAAAAACTTACAACAACAACAACAACAACTATTTGTTGAATTCTTCTTATTACTTTAATTAAAGAATTTAAATTTGAAAAAGTCTAGTCATCAGAAGAATATACTAAAATTCAAGCAAATTAAAACCTATTAAAACTAATTTTGATTATAAATTAATAAAGCCATTTTTTTATAAATTTTAATTATTAAATAAAAGTATTAAATAATTAATCACTAATTGATCTATTTTCTAAAGGAAATATAAATAAATTAGTATTATTCAAAACCATTTAATTTGTTTAGAATTCAACTAACAATTGTTTTCTATTCAAAAGTAAAAAAAAAATACTTTAAAATGAAATTTTTATTTTCAGATTATTCATATTTATTCAAATTTCAAGACATTTTAAAAGACAATTAAGGAAAATCAGTTTCAAAAAATAAGAAAAATTAATTTTTTTTTTTTTCTAAAATTCCAAATTTAGATAATTTCGCAACAAATATTTAAAAATATTTAAACTTGAAAACAAAAAAATGTTCTTAAATTTTATATATATATATATATATATATATTTAAAAAATATTAATAACTGCCTAAATAAAATAATCAAAAATGCCTTTGAATAGAGATTTATTAAATCCAAGTGTAGAAGAAGAAAAACATGCTCACAAGCTAAAACGCTTGGTACAATCGCCTAATTCTTATTTCATGGATGTTAAATGTCCCTCATGTGTTAAAATATCAACAGTTTTTAGTCATGCCCAAACAGTACAAACCTGTCCAGGTTGTAGTATGATTTTAGCTACGCCAACTGGTGGTAAATGCAGAATTACCAGTGGTTGTTCATTTAGAAGGAAAACTTAACAAAAAAAATTTCAATTTTTTCAATTTATTTAATTTTTTTTTGTATTGAATAAAAATATTTTTAAAAACTATTTCCTTATTTTTTTTTGTTTAAATTTTTATTAATGCTTTTAATTTCTTGAATAACATGTGATATTCATAAGCTAAATTTTTCTATTTAAAATATTAAATTTAAACTAAAAAATTAAAAAAACTGAATAATTTTTATGCTTCGGTTTTTTTTTTTATTTATTTTGTAAAAATTATAGTTGTATTGTTTTCTCGAATCTACACTTGTTTTCGATCTTGATATTTCAACATCTATTGTTTTATTAATTTTAATAGAATAAAAACATGAACATTATCAAAAAGAATTAGTTGAAATTAGAAAATCTTAAAATCACTTAGATAGAAACATAGAATATCTTCTAAAAGCTAAAATATAAAAATTAAAATTAATTTTATAAAATTTCTAAATTTTGCGTTTTTTTTTTCTTTCTTTCTTTCTTTCTTTGGTTGTTTTTATTGTTGTTAATTTTTAAAGCTTAAATAATTTTACTAAGCTAAATTTTTTTTTCTAGTTTTTTAGATTTTTTTTTTAATTTCATTTTTAAAACTAAAACAATGCTAAAATACTTTTTATTGATCTCTTTATTAGTTTTAAGCGGTAAATTTAATTGATTTTAATTAAATTTTAATTCGAAATTTTAAAATTTTTTATTTTTTTTAAATTAATTTTAAAGCCAATTGTGATGGAGTTATTGGCCGTAAATCGGAAAGAGTAAAAGCTTTATCAAGAGCTGTTGGAGCCAAAATGAGACCATTAGCAGGACAATCGAGCAGCTTAGGTTTAGTTTTTGATCCAACAAATAATCAAGTTGTCGGCCGTAAATTTCAGATTTTTCTATTTAAAATTTTTTTAAAAAAAAATTTTAAAAATAATTTATAGAACAAAGATCAAATGCTCAAACACAAATGACAAATGAATTTCAATTTGTGCCAATCGCTAGAACAAATCCTCCAGTTATTGCTACTATGAACACTCAACAACCAATTCAAACTCAATCACAATTACAACAATTAGTAACTGTCCAAAATGGTCAATTGGTTACCATACCACAACAACAACAACAACAAACCCAACAACAACAACAATTACAGCAACAACAACAACAACAACAACAACAATTACAACAACAACAGCAACAAGTTCAATTTGAATTTCAAGAAGTTAGAATGACTACTCCAGCTACTTTAACTACCCCAAGTACTCCAGTTGTTTTAACTACAACTGTATTTGTTCCAACTACAACTGTTAGACCACAAGAACAAAGATTGTTAGAACAACAATTGATGGAACAAAAAAGATTAGCTGAAGAATTACAAAGACAATTTGAAAGAGTTCAACAACAACAACAAGTTTCTAGAGTTGGTCAAACTCAAACAGTACAACAACAGTTACCAGTTCAACAACAAATGCCAGTACAACAACAATTCCAAGCTCCAGCTCAAACTTCTTTCAACCAACAACAGCCACAACAATTGAGCCAAAGAGAACAACAACAAGTTCAACAACAATTGCAATTACAACAACAAATGATTGCTCAACAACAAGCCAGAGTTGCTTTACAACAACAACAACAATTACAAGCTCAACAACAAAAAATAGCTGGCCAATCAGTTCAAACACCAGTTCAACCAGTAGCAACTCAAGTACAACAACAATTACCAGTACAACCACAAATGCCAGTACAACAACAATTACCAGTTCAACAACAAATGCCAGTTCAACAACAATTTCCAGTACAACAACAATTACCAGTTCAACAACAAATGCCAGTTCAACAAGTTCAAAGACAACAACAATTCTTCCAACAACAACAATTTGTACCACAATTCCAACCAGTACAACAACCAGTCCAACAATTTAGACAAATTCAAGCATCAGAAGACTTTTGCCGAAATAGCCAACCAGGCGATTTGATCCCACATCCAAGATCACAATCACAATTTGTAATCTGCTACGGATTTGGTGAATTCACTGTTATGGATTGCCCAGAACACTTAGTCTACAATCCACATTTACAAAGATGTGATTTAGATTTAAATGAACCTTTATTGTGCAAATCGAATCCATGCTTAAACAACGGTAAATGTGTCGAATTAAATTCATTTGAATTTAGATGTGAATGCCCAGCTGGTTTCTCTGGTCGCAACTGTGAACGTATTGATGCTTGCGCTCAAAACCCATGTGGTCCAGCTGGTCAATGTCTTACTTTACAAGCCGGTAGTCCAACTGCTCATGCTTGTTTATGTAATGGTGGAAGATCGATTGGTCAAAATTGTCAACAAGTCGAACAAAATCCATGCTTACAACCAAACTCTAACTTAAGAATGTTCTCAACAAATCTCGGACCATCTGTATTTGCTCATTGTGAAGGTGCCAGACCACATTTCAAATTTTGCCAAGCTCCATTGATCTTCAACGCTGCTAAACAATCTTGCGATTGGTTATAAAACTAGAAAATTCTTTCTATTTTTTTTTTTTTAGTTATTGTTATATTTTAGTTTTTTATTTTACTTATTTTTAAATGTTTTAGTTTTTATTCTTACTTATTTATTTAGTTGTTGTTTTAGTAAATAAAAGTTTTTAAAAAAAAAAATAAAAAAAATTTTTTTTTTAATTAAAAATTTCTTTATTTAAAAATCAAAATAAAACACTTCAACAATTTAAATTTAAATATTAAATAAAAAAAAAAAAAAATTTATTTTAAAATACGTCTCATTCTGAGATCAATCCATTCACATTCTTGATGCTCTGGTGAAAAAACTAAAGGTCTTTGACAAAATTTAAGATGCATTTTGTTATTGTCACAATGTACATAAACAGATGGATCAAGTTTGGTGGGGTGTACTTCACGATCGGAGTCATCGCTGAGGCATGGATTTGGTTCAATATCAGCTGGTGTGTCACAATTTATACCGAAAAGTTTTTGATTGGAACAAGTACAGTAGTAAGGTATGGGACTAGTTGACGGTAATGAATGACAAACACCATTTGTACCGCAAGGATTTTGAGCGCAAAAATCCGGTGCTATTTCACAATTAACACCAGAAAACCCTTCGGGACAATTACATTTGTATTCGAAATTTGGCAAATCGACACATTCAGCACCGTATTGGCATGGAGTAGATTCACAACCTGAGCTAATCGGGTCCGAACTGAAATCACATCTATCCAAATATTGGTTAAAAACAAGCTTATCTGGACAATCCATAACCAAAAAATTTGAATTATCTAAACAGACTACAAATTGATTTGGATTTATCGGATGTGGAATTCTTTCAACTGAGTCCAATTTTTTGCATTGTTCAGCTTTAAAATTAATAAGTTGTAAAATTAAATATTATTTATTTTCTATTTCAATTATATAATTTTTTAATTTACTTATATTTGATACAAAAGTATCATGTGTTAATAAACGACGATTTTTTTCTTCTTGTTTTTTATTTAAAAGTAAACTGTCTACACAACTGAAAGTGTCTTTGTTGTCTTTGCTGATTACACAAGTAAAACCTTCGTGACAAGGATTGCTGGAGCATGCGTCCATTTTTTCTGGTTGTAGTTGAATTATTTGTTGTTTTGGTGGTTCTAAGCAGACAAAGTCATGTGGATCTTCTTCATCTGGTTGGCAAATCAAACCTTCATGACATGGATTACTCGAGCAAGGGTCTAAATCAACTTTAAATGAATTTGTTTTAGATTTGAGAGTAAGTAAAGTTTCTTTTTGTTTTGGTTCTAGTCTAATTGTATTTTCATTTTGATTTAAACTTATCAAATTAGTTTCTCTTACACATTCGAAGTTTTCATTATTTTCTGCATCTGGTTGACAAACAAAACCGTCTTGACAAGGGTTATTCAAACATACATCAGATATACTTTGTGTAGATTCGCTTGATCTCGGTGTTTGAGTTTGATCTTGTTTTATACACATAAAATTTTCTATATCTTCTTCATCAGGCTCACATATATATCCCTCTTGGCATGGATTATCCGAGCATGGATCGATAAATTTTTGGTTTGTTTTTAAAGTCAATACATTTAGCTTAGGTTTATTTTTTGGCTTGACAATTTGTTCTATATTTGAATACAAAGCATCATTGTATTTAAGCACTTTTTTTTTATATAAGTTTCTTGCTTCGGTTGACTCAGGACTTAATTCCAATTCGTTTAGACATATAAACCACGGATGTTGACTTAAACTTTTGCATACTTTTCCAAACATGCATGGACTTGATAAACAAGGATCAAGCAATGAAAAAGGTATATGCATTTGTTCGACTGGTGGTTTACTGGCGCTTGTTTTAACTATTCTTTCTTTTACACATTCATAAAAAGAATCTTTTGAAGATACACAAATATAACCCAATTCGCAAGGAGACAACAAACATGGATCATCTTTTAAAATTAATAAATAAATTTTTAGATTTATTTTAATTTTTATTGTTTTTTTTTTTTAAACACAAAATTACCAAACAATGGATAAGATTTGGTAAAAGAGAATAAACTTAAGACTAATAAAACACTTTTTATAAACATTTTACAACAACAACAACAATAAATAAATAAATAAAGCTTAAAAAATAAATAAAATTAAAACGTGTGTAATAAAACTAAAAACATAAAACTAGCTGCTTTTTTTTTTTAAATTAATAGAAATTGCTAAATTTTTTTTTAAAGATTTAAATTTAAAAACCTTGACTTTGTAAATGTAAATTGTTTGAATTTTGACAAGTTTTGTTTAAAACAAATTTTTAGCTTAACAATAAAAATAAAAAAAAATAAAGAAATGCTTTTTATTATTTTATAACAATTTATTCAATAAATAATTTAAATATTTTTTTTTCTTTAATTTAATTTTTTAAACATACAAAAGTTTCTCTATTGACTGTATCTACTTTGCACAAAAATCCGTCTAGACAAGGGTTGCTCAAACATGGATTGACTTTTTGAGCTTGCTTTGTGCGAAACAACATGAACGGATCACTAGATATTTGTCTATGTTGTTTTTGCAAGCTTGGAAGTTTGTTTGGAACACAAACAAAACTATTTTGATCATCAGCTTGACAAACAAAACCATCTTGACAAGGATTATCTTCACATGCATCAATTTGATTTTGAGTATTTCTTTTAAAATTTAAAGAAACTGTTTTTTGTTCTTGCTGTCTACCGATAAGGTTTTGAAATTGTTTATTTTTAATTGATTGAGTTTGTGGTTCAGGTTTTTTTAAGCATATAAAACCATTGATTAATTTAGCATCTGGCTGACAAGTGTAACCACTTTGACATGGGTTATTTAAGCAAGCATTTTGAACTTGTTTAATTTTGTTTACAACATACGGTGCTGAGTAGGAAATCGATTGTTGATTGATAAAGTTTGTTAGTTTGCTCTCGACACAAATGAATGTTTGTAGTATGGGATCATCTATTTGACATGTATAACCATCCTGGCAAGGATTATCTAAACACGGGTCTACTGATAAAGATTGAGTTTGTGCTATTATTCTTGATTTTTGTTGTACTGGTGCTTGGAATTGTGGTTGAAATTGTGCCTGTGGTTGTGGTTGTAGTGGCTGTTGATTTGAAATAGGTGATCCGCTTGGAACACATTCAAAATTGTTAGCATCTAATCGATCAGGAACACAAGTAAAGCCATCAAAGCATGGATTGTCTGAGCATACATCTTGAATTTGGCTATTAATTTTTGTATTGATATTTTGTTTTGAACTTAGCTTCTTAAATAAACGGTATGAATTTCTGGCATCTGGGTTTAACTCTATTTCATTAACACATAAAAACCATGGCTCAAAATTTAAACTTCTACAAAGCTTACCAAAAGTACATGGACTTGATAAACAAGCATCTTTTATTTTTATAAATAGTTAATTTATTTTATATTAAAATAATCATTTTATGTACTAAATACCATTTAAGTGTAATGTTTTAATTTCACTAACAAACAAAACGAAGACTAAAAAAAATATTTTTTTTAACATTTTTAAGCTTAAATTTGAATTGAAATTTATTTTTTATGATTTTTAAAATTTTAATTTCATTCACTATTTAAATAAAAAAAAACTAGTCTAATTGTAATATGATGATCTTGCTCTACAAACATATAAGACATGGTTGAAAAAAAACTAAAACACTATTTTCTATAAATTTTAATTTTAAATTTTATTTGGTAAATAAATTTAAACTAAAAATTAAACAAAATTTAATAGAATAAAAAAAAAATATATAAATATATATTTTAAAAATATAGTTGCTTATTTAATTAAAAATCTTTGTAAAAAGGACGGAGGAAATGATTGATACATTAAATGAATAGGAGTTTGTTTTGTTGTTTCTTGTTGTTTTGAATAAGGATAATAATACTGATTTGATGGTTGGATTGGAGTTGGAGTTGTTGTAGTTTCGGGTTGTGGTTGAGGCATATAAGGGTTATATGATGGTTGTTGATCGGGTTGAACTGGTTGTACTGGAGCATACGGATTATAAGAAGGTTGTGGCTGTGGTTGTGGTTGCGGTTGTGGCTGTGGTTGTGGTTGCGGTTGTGGCTGTGGTTGTGGTTGCGGTTGTGGCTGTGGCTGAGGTTGAGGTTGAGGTTGCGGCTGAGAATATGGATTATAAGAAGGTTGTGGCTGTGGCTGTGGTTGTGGTTGCGGTTGTGGCTGAGGTTGTGGCTGTGGCTGTGCATATGGATTATATGATGGTTGTTGTTCTGGTTGAACTGGTTGTACTGGAGCATATGGATTATAAGAAGGTTGTGGCTGTGGTTGTGGCTGTGGCTGAGGTTGTGGCTGAGGTTGTGGTTGAGGCTGCGGTTGTGGCTGTGGCTGTGCATATGGATTATAAGAAGGTTGGGGTTGTGGCTGTGGTTGCGGTTGCGGCTGTGGCTGAGAATATGGATTGTATGATGGCTGATGTTGAGCATAATGATTATAAACTGGAGCTTGAGTTGTTGTTTGTGGTTGAATTGGAATGTAAGGATTATATGCTGGTTGCGGCGGAAGAGTTTGAGGTGCTTGTGTAGTAGTTTGCGGTTGTATTGGCATATACGGATTATACGAAGGTTGTACTGGCATATATGGATTATAAGGCGGTTGAGGTGGTAATGTTTGAGGTGCTTGTGTAGTTGTTGTCTGAGGTTGAACTGGCATATAAGGATTATAAGAAGGTTGTACTGGCATATACGGATTGTATGATGGCTGTGGAGGAAGAGTTTGTGGAGCTTGAGTAGTAGTTTGTGGTTGTATTGGCATATAAGGATTATACGAAGGTTGTGCTGGCATATATGGATTATAAGATGGTTGAATTGGAGCTTGAGTTGTAGTTTGTGGTTGTATATATTGATTATAAGAAGGTTTTGGTTTTGGTGGTTGATAAGAATTGTATGATGGTTGAACTGGTGGTGGAGGTGGTGGCGCTTGAGTTGTTGAAGGTGCTGGATATGGATTATAAGTCGGTTGTACTGAAGCCTGAGTAGAAGTTTGTGGTTGAGAGTAAGAATTATATGAAGGTTGAGGTTCTGGTGATGGTTCTGGTTGTGGTTCTGGTTGCGGTTGCGGTTGCGGTTGTTCAGTCGATGCAGCACCACCATAAGCATTCATAGCATCACTTGGCACATCTACAATTTGTTCATATAACAACATTATAAATCAAAAGCTTTTAAAAAAAAATTATTTACCACTTGATGGAATATACATAGAACTGCTAAATGCTAAATAAGCCAAGAATAAAACTAATTTCATCATTTTGATTCTTTGATATAAATCTCTTAAAAATTTTTTTCTAATTTTAATTCTAAATCAATTCTTCACTTGCTTTTATACCAATTATTTTACAATTGTATTAAAAATACAAAGTTTAAAATCAAACTTTCTCTAAATCAAAAATATACTTATCCCATTTTTAAATTTAAATTTTAGCATCATAAACAGCTTTTTTTTTTAATATTTTTAAAACTTAAAGCTAATTTCAATTTATTTAATTAAACACAACATACAGTTAATCCTTTTCAATTAAAATTAATTTTAATTTTTAAAAGAAAAAACAAGTTCTTTAAAATAATAAACAATTAATACTGAGCTAATAGTTTAAATAAACCATTAGTTTTATTTAATATAAAATTTATTTTTGAAATGATCATTCAAAAATTATTGAAATGAACACTTAAATTCTTAATTTCAAATTTAAAAGAAAAAAAAAACATCTTTCTCATATTTGCTTTAATAACAGGATTTCCTTTTATTGAGCGATGAGATTTCTTAATTTAGAACACCAAGTGATAATTAATAAACTTGGTAATTAGAGCAAATTTAATAATCACCCATTTCTAATACTTTTCTAATTAGACTTCAATTTAGAAACAATAAAAACTATTCTTTTAATTAAAAATTATTGAATGAAAATAAAAAAAAAAATAAAAATTTTATGATTAAAAAAACTTTATTATCTTTCAAACGGATAAAATAAAAAAAAATAATTGTACTAAAAAAGAAGAAAAAAATCTAATAAATAAATAAATAAATAATTAATAATTAATAATTTGAGGTTGATAATCAAATTGTTTTGCTTCTTGATACATATATTTGGGTTGTGAATAAACATCTGAATATACAACTGGTTGATTGTAAACTGGTAAATTAGGACTTGCTGTAGTAGTAGCAGTAGTTTTTGTTGTCGTCATGTCTTCATGATATTCCCATTCACAAGTGTTATCTCGAGTTGAAAACACCAAAGGTCTAGAACAGAATTTCATATGCATTGTTTTACCATCACAGTGTATAAACAAAGACGGATCAATTCTTGTTTTAAAGTATGACTCTTCTATGTCCGCATTCAGACACGGATTTATCTCTGAGTTTCGATTACAGCCTAAACCGTACATATGTTGATCGTAACAAGTACAATAGAATGGTATAGGACTATTAGCAGGCATTGAATGACACTTTCCACTTGGTCCGCACGGATTCAAAGCACATACATCTGGTGCCAATTCACATCGTTTACCACTAAATCCTACCAAACATTCACATTTGTATTCATAATTTGGCAAATCAACACATCTACCTCCATTTAGACACGGCGATGCAACACATGGAGAATACTCGTTTGCATTGTAATCACATCGATCTAAATATTTATTAAATACCAAATTATCCGGACAATCCATAATAATGTAATCACCATGACCTAAACAAGATATATATTGATGTTGATTGAACGGATGCGGAACACGATCGATACATTGTTCACCTCTTAATAATACATTTATCGGAATCTTGGTACTAGTTGTCTGCATCATTATTGTCGGAGCATATTGTTGATTTAGATTATAAGAATTCTGCGAATAGTCTCTTTAATTAAAGAATAAAAAAAAAACAATTAAAAAAAAATAAATTTTTTACAATTTTTATTTAAATTTAAAAAATTTTTGGGACAATAGGGATTAGGGATTTAATTTTATTGATGATGATATCTGTAATAAAATGGTCTGTTGTGTTGAGAAGAAGAAGAAGAAGATAAAGAAGAAGATGAAGATGGTATAATTACTAACATTTCATGGAACTCAGGCTTAGTTACAATAGGACTTGGAGTTGTAGTTATTGGTTGAAAATATTGTTGATATTCTGGTTGTTGAGGTAGAAATGAAGGATATGGTGGTAATTGTGGTTGTTGTTGTATCTGTTCTTGGATATAACGTTGTGTCAATGGTAATTCAGACCATAGGTTTTGGCCGAGTGGTATTTGAGGTTGGATTTGAGAGTGTGGCACTTGAGGTTGAGACTCTGGTTGTGGTACATTAAACTGATATGGTAAAATAGAAGGTTGTTGTTGTTGTTGAGTCAATGGTATATGTGGAAGATGGTAGCTCTGTTGTGATGGTTGCTGTGGTTGTTGTTGAGGTTGTTGAGATTGTTGTGGTACATACATACAACCACCAAAGGCTATTAAACCAAACAAAATTAAATTCTTTACAAAAAAAATAAAAAATTTTCTTAAGTTAAGCTTATTTTAATTCTGATTAAATTATATAAATTTACCATAAACATTTTTAAGATTTTTAAAATTTTATTTTTTTTTATTTTATTAAAAAGTTTTATTATAAAAATTATAAGAAAAAAAAAATCTGTTTTTAAATTACAAATTAAAAATAAAAACCATTCCTAATCAAAATTTGGTTTGACTTGAAATTTCAAACACATGATTTATCAAATTAAAAAATTTCTAAATCTTTATATATAATATAATATTAATAAGCTTTACAAAATTGAATTGAAAATAAAAATAAAAAAAAAATATGAAAAAAACTAAGAATCAGAAATGGAATTTAATACAAACCTAAATTTAAAAATAAAAAAATAAAAAAAACTAAATATTTAGATAATTTAATTGAATTGGAATTGTTCGGGTTTGCCGTAACAGATTCGAATTGGTTTTTGAAAAAAATATCTGATGGACTTAGACTAGTTTTTGATTTGGTGCTAGTCTCTGTTTTGTTAAGTTTTTTACTTGAAGTTGTAGCTGTAGTGATTTGATTAGTGGTACTAGTAGTAGTAGTAGTAGAAGTGGAAGCAGTAGTAGAATGAGAAGTTGTTGATGTGGAAGTTTGTAAAGTAGTAGTGCTGATAGTTGAAGTCTTGGTTGTAGCCGAAGTAGAACTTGTAATTTCAGTGACTAGAATTGTCTCATATTTGTCCATATTTTCATTCTCCTCTTTGGTTCCTGTTAAAATAGAATTGTTCAAATTTGAGCTCCAATCGACCCATCCACCATCGTATAACGATATCTTATATAAACCCATTAACTCGGCATAAAACATAACTTCCGAACCTCTCCAACCATTTCCACAATAAAAAATAATGTTTTTTAATTTATAATCAATACCAAGTTCATCCCACATGGATAATATTTCCACACCAGATCTCATAGTTAAATCTGGGTTTCTATAGTCTTCCAATTGATCCGATTCTGAACCAGCTTTACCCCAAACACTAGTCGGAATTCGACCCTTTTGTTTCACATTCTTGTAACCACTTACTTCTCCAGTATGTTCTTCATAGGTTCTTACATCTACAAGAACATACTGTTCCTGAAATATATCATGATTTTTGACCAAATCAGACACATAATTTTGATCGACTATATAATTAATAGGACTTTGTGCATAGTACGATTGTTCTTCGAATAGTTTAACATGTTCTTCTAAATCAGTTTTAATTGGTATTGGCTTATTCGAGTAACTTTCGGCTGGTAAATCTTTTATTAACCATGATCTAAAGCCACCATTTAGAACATGTACATCTCTGATACCCATCCATTTCATTAATAAAGCAACTCGAAACGAAGCCATTGGATCCGGATTTCCATATAAAATAATCATTTCTGTATTATTAGTCAAAATTCCATATTTTAAAAACACTTTTGCCAATTCGGTTCGATTTTTTCGCACTGATTTAATCGGATCTTCCAACTCGTTTGTATTTAAATGTACAGCAGTTGGTATATGTGACTGTTGATAATAGGCCTCAGGACCTTCTTTACTACATTCGAACAATTTATAACTAGTAATTGGTTTTACATTGACCACATGTGAATCATTATTAGGTCTTAATATAGTATACAAAATCTCTGGCGATAATAACATATCATAGAATGGCTCTTGAAAGAACAATTCAGTTTGATTAGCAGATTGTATAAATTTGGTTATATCGTCCATTTCGAGTTGACATAAATAAATCAAATTAATTTGAAAATTTTCAACCAAATAATTTTTAACTTTTTCTAATCGTTTCTTATCAGTGTCATACAACAAAACAGGCAAAACCTGGCTCTGTGTTTGAACATTAGCAATTTTTGGTCTTAGGCCTAGACGTTCTTGTACCAAACTGTTCAATGTGTTTGGCTCGAACAAGCTTAGCCAATCAGCATCAAAATTATGCGAATTGTACACTCGTCCATTCTTTATATCATACAAAGGCAATAGGCCAGTTTGATTCAAATTGAAATAAACATTCTTAAAAGGTTTCCAACCATTGTATTCATTAGAGTTGCGCGTATCAATTATCAATGAGCTCAAACTCACTGATTTTGACTGTTTATTCAAATAATTCAACAAATCCAAAAACTCATTCTTATCTATCCATTTTGCATCTAAGTTCAACTCTTGTTCATTGTCTATGATAACTTCAGAGTCTACAATTACATAACTTACAGTCGATTGATTCTCTATATACTTTAATAAAATATTCAAAACTAGAAAAATAAATAAAAATTTTCTCATTTTTTTGTTTCTAATTTCTAATTATTATTTTATTATTTTTAATAAAAATAAAAATAAAAAAATAAGTTTTATTTATATATACTATTTTGAATGGAAAGAATTTTAAACACAGAAGTGTTTTTCCTTTTTTAAATTCGAAAATGGTATTTTAAGCAATTTTACTTTGTATACATATATATATATCTATATCTATATCTATATATATCTATATAATATATATAAATATATATAACAAAAATTGTTTTAAACTTGATCGTTTTTGTTGTTGTTGTTTTTGTTGTAATTATTATTATTATCAAAAAGAATTAACTCAATTAAATTTAAAAAAAAAAAAAAAAAATTTGGTATTTAAAACAAACAATTATACGAGAGTAGGATAATACTTAGTTTACAATTTTAAGCATATATCTGTATATATATCTGTATATATATCTTTATATATATATATAAAGGTAGATATAAAAAACCAATTATACATATATGATGAATAAGAAGAAATTTTAATCTTTAGAAAGAGATTGAATATGAATTAATGTTCTTTTTTTCTATTTTATTATTTAATTTTATTTTTAAAACTAAAAATATTTCGAATTTCCCGAATGGTCAGTGAATCTAAAGATAATCGCGCAAAGGTTATAGTTTTAAAAACAAGAAAAGGATGTTGCTAATATATATATATAATATAGTTTAGAAAAATTTTTCTAAATATATGATATAATTTCGATATAATCATAAAAGTGTGGTTATGTATGAAACAAACGTTTTTTTTGTGATTATATAAGCATATTTCAAATAGAATAGTATTAAGAGCTTATTAGCTAAGAGAAGAGAAACAATTTTTTTTTTTTTTTAAATTTTATAAGAATCAAATTTTAGTACAGATTGAATGTAATTTATTTTTTATTTTTTTTTTTTTTGATAAGACTTTAATCTTCTTTTTTTGTTTGGATAATTAAAAAATTGATACTTTTAAACTTTAAACCCGTTTTTAAAACTTCCTAATCTTAAAATAATGGTTGTGTATAACTTTTAGAGATAATCATTTTAATGACATTTAAACCACCAAATAAAAAACAAAAAAAATAAAAAAAAAACTTTTTTAATTATATCACCTGTACTATACTATAAAGATTTAATATTTTAAAATTTAAATTTCATTTTTAAAATAAATATTCTTAAAATTCTTAAAAGTATGTTTTAGTTGCAAAATAAATTGCGGTTTTTTTATTAAATATGTTTTTGATTTTAATCAATTATTTTATTCATGATATTGGAAAATCAATTATATTAATATTAAGCACATAAAATGTGTTTATTAAAACCGAAATTTATTTTGCAACAAGCCTAATAAAAATATTAAATATTCTTTTTAAGAAAAATTAATGATATAGCTTATAGTTTAAAAATTGATTTATCAATTGTTTATTTTTAAATAGATTAACAAATATGCAAAATTATTGAACTAATATTCTAAATGTAAATAAATAATTTACATCTATTTGATATACTTTAGGTTTAGGCAAATTTTAAACAAGCAAATTAAGTTTAATTTAATATGGAAACAAATGGATGATACAAGGTATGATGAAGTTATTCACAAATAGAATAATAAATGATTGGAATAATAGACCAATGATATATTTATTAATATATTATTGAATCAATGATATATTCTAAAAACATTGTTAAATTATTGGAAACTCTGTAAAATGAATAAAGTAAATTGTATTTTAATTAGCAATTGGTTTATAGTTTTCAAGTATTTAAGTTTTGGGTTTGATAAATAATATAAATGTGTATGTGTGTGTTTTTGTGTTGGATCAAAGCTAAATAGAAATTAAAATATTTAAAACTAACTTTATTTGAATTTCCGTTTTAACAAAACCTTGATTTATAAAAAGCAAAAATTTTCTCTTATTCTTCATATTAAACTTTTATTTAATTAAAAAATAAAATTTATTCTCATTTTTGAAATAAATAAACAACAACAAAATTTCTAATCTAAACATATCATATAAATGAAATAAAAACAAAAAAGCCTAATAATAAAACTAAAAAAAAAACCTAAAATAATAATAATAATAATAATCCAACAAAAATCTGATTCATATGGTTTATTATTATTCAATAAACGAATAGAATTTTTAAAAGCCTGTTTGAGATTTATTTTATTTTATTTTATTTTATTTTGTTGCGTAACTCATCATCTAGAAAATAATAAAAAAATTTGAAATCAATCAAAATTCTCTTTGGTTTTTCAATCAAATATGAAAATATTAAAAAAAAAAATAAATATATTAAAAAATTTTTTTTTTTTTTATTTTTTTAATATTTGTTTATTTAATTGATTTTAATTAACTAATTTTAAAATTTATGTATTTAATAATTGAAATCTTAGAAGTTATGTCAATATTCTTTCTTTCTTTTTTCTTTTCTTTTTTTTCTTTGTTTTTAATTTAATTACAAAAATCTGATATTGTTTTATATACTTACTTGTTCATTTATTTTTTCATTTCATTTCAATATGTTATTTGAAGTTTTAAAATGTGTTGAAAAATTAATTGCGGTTTTGTATAATATAAATTTAGGCTATAAAACGCAATTAATTATGCAACACATTTTACCACTTCAAATCAAGATAAATAAAATTGTATTAAATTTCACTTTTTAAGATTAATTAAATGTTTTGCTAACAGTTTCAAAGTTTCCTGTTTTTATTTTTTTTTTCTTTTCTTTCTTTCTTTAAAGAACTTTTCAATCAGAAATATGAAATCTACAAATAATAATAATAATAATAATAAATATACAAATAAATAATTACTTGAAATTTTTGTTTCTTGTGAATTGGTAAAAAAAAAAAAATATATAAATTTTGATTTTAAGAATATATATGTGATTTAAAGTATATTTCTTTAAACTTAAAATTTATTTTACATGCTTGCTTACTTATTTATATTTATTCTTTCTTTTAGTTATCAAATATTATTAATTTAGGTTTCATTTTTAAAATCGATTTACCTACAAAAACGTGATTAATTATAAGCCTTAGATTTCTTGTACAAAATACAAAATTCTTTTAAATCTTTTTTTTTGCTTTTTTCTTTAGGCTTTAGTTTTTACTTTTTAGTTTTTTATAAATTTATAAAAAAAAAAAAAACTAAAAATTTTTTTTCATTTAATTTTTTTTTTGTTTAGTCAGTTTAGTTACCTATTCCAGATTAAAATGTCAATCAAAATAAGCCTTGAATTAATAATTGTCATTTATTTCAAATGCTGAAATTTGAAGCTTTTTTTTGTTTTTGTATAAATTACATAAGTTCAACAAATACTTTTTTTTTTTTATACAATATCAAAAATGTTGCAAAATAAATTGCGCTATTTTGTATATAATTATGCAATATAAAGGCGCAATAAATATTGCAACATTTTTTATATTGTATAGAAAAATAAATTTAAAAAGAGATAAGCTTATCTATTTAATAAACAAAAAGATAAAGATTTTAGCTTAAAATTAAATTAGCTCTAGACTCTTATCTAGGTTATTTCAATTCTGCTGATTATGATGAACAACACAATTCAGTTAAGTCAAATTTTCAACAAGGATTCAAAACTGAAGAATTGATTCAAGCATGATTTAATGTTTTTTAATGTTGTTATTTTTTTTTTTTTTTTTTTTTACTTTTGATATTATATTCAATATTACGTAAAAAACCAAATATTAGTCTATTAAAAAAAAGAAAGATTAATATAATCATCATCATTTTTCTTCTTTTTTTTTTTTTTATTTTTTTTTGTAATATTTATTTATTTTTCTAATATTCCAACTTTCTAATACCTTGTTGAAAGATTAAATTTTTTTTAAATATTTAATATTTATTTTAAAATTAAATAGAAAGTATTACATAAATACAAAATGAATTTAAAAAAAATAAAATAAAAGAAAGAGAAGAAAATAAATTTTATATATATTAAAATTTAAATGTGTTTTGTAATTTTAAATTCATTTTTTATTCATTTCTTATTATTTTTATTCTTTTATATATTTTGATTAATAGTTTTTTTATTTTTCAACACTACAAACAAAATAAAGAATAAAGAATAAAAAATAGATAACTAACGCATAATTTAGCACTTGTTAATTGAAATTTATTGTATTTACATAATCTTTTTCTATATCAAATAAGATTACAATTATATCCTTCCTTTTTGTTCAATTAAACCTAAAATTTGCATTAAATTGTAGAAAATTCCGCTTTTAGAAAAATAATAAAAAGAAAAAAAAAGTTTTTTTTTTTTTTTTGAATTTTCTTTTAATATAAAATTATAAAAAGAAATAAACAATGAACAAAAAAATTTTAATTTTATTACTAGTCGGAGTTGTAAGTCAATTTGGACTTAGCTCGGCTCAATATGGCTATGACTCGAGATACTTTAAACATGGTTCGAGACACAATGAGCTTAATGGTGGCACTTGTAGGGAATTTTTGTCTTTGAATTCACTTGGTAGATGTTGCTCTAACCGTGACGATGACTGTTATATGATTCATTTTGATACTAGATGTTATTGTGATGTATTCTGTGATAGGTCTAAAGTACCTGATCACAGTGATTGCTGTCCCGATGCATCCGAAACATGTAATGGTTTATTACCTATTGATAGATATCCAACTTCGAAAAGTATTTATTCTATTAATTAAATTATTAACACTTAGTTGTATATAATTGTATAAAAATTTTAAAAATTAAGCATCTACACAACGTAGTACTACAGTGTATAAACCACCACCACCACCGCCTAGTCTAGATTGTATTAAAAATGGTAATTTATATTTAAATCAAGAAACATTTATGGATAATTGTAATGAATGTAGATGTTTACATGGAAAAATTGAATGTAAACAAGATGAATGTTTAGTAAATACAAATTTAATACAAGACATTAACAATAATCCATCGTCCACTTGGAAAGCTACCAATTATTCAATGTTTTGGGGCAAAACTCTTTCACATGGTTATCATCATAGACTTGGCACTTTACTTTCAAATAAACAAGCTTCAAAGCCTATAATAAATGATGAACCAGAAGAAGAGTCATACGATTTTAGAAATGAGCCGTATGTAACCAGAAGAGACATGATACGTGATCAAGGTGAATGTGGTGCATCATGGGCTTTCTCCGCTTTGGACACTGCCACTGACCGAGTTGCTAAAGTATTCGAAGGCAAACGTGGCAACGAAACAATGTCAGTTCAAATGATTATTTCGTGTGCTATTTTACCAGGCAATGCCGATGGTTGTTCACCGGCTACCATGGACTTGGGTTGGAAATTTATTGAAAACAGTTATAAAGATTTAGAAGGTAAAACTTTAGGTGGAATTGTTAATGAAAAATGCTATCCACTTGAAAGTCACGAGACTGGTTATGCTGGCGAGTGTAAATTAAACACAAATTCAAACTCAAAGCCTAGATGTCCTTCGGATGACAAGCCATATAATAAGCCTTTGTTAAGCATTGGAGCAGGTTATCCAGTTCGAGTTTCTACAACTGTACACATTTTATTTTAAACATCATTTATTTAAAAATTTAAAAACATATTTAAAATTGTTTTTAAGAATGATATTATGGAAGAAATCAAAGAATCAGGTCCAGTACAAGTTGCATTTAAAGTCTATGATGACTTTTTCATGTATAAAAGCGGTATTTATTCAAGACATCCAAATGCTCAATTGTTAGACTCAGTGAACCCGTATCACTCGGTTAAAGTATTGGGTTGGGGTACTGAAAACGGTGTAGACTATTGGTTAGCTGCTAACAGTTGGGGTACACAATGGGGAGAAGTATAATCAAATCTTAGAAAAAAAAAAAAACACATAATTGAATACTAATTAATTTAATTTAATTTTAAAATATAACAGGATGGCTATTTTAGAATAAAAAGAGAAGACGATTCACACACTGAATTTGGTAGACATGTATTTGCAGGTATTGCTTCTAGACAAATAAACAGCAAAAATAGAAACAATCTTGGCAAAAGATTCAGAAATGTGAATATACAAAGAAGAGAATAAATCAATTAGAATATATTTTGGCAACAAGATTATATTATATAATATTTTTTTTTGTTTATTTCAAATTGGTATTAAAATTAAACTAAAAACAAAAATTAAACAGTGTATTAATTGAATAAAATATTATTTTTTTGTTAGAATAGTTTGATTTATTTTTAAAATTTTTTCATTTTTATTTTGTAAGGGTTTAAATTTAAATGTTTTTTAAAATTTAAATTAATTAAAAAACAATAAAAAATTTTTTTTTCTAAATATTAAATTCTTTTTTAATTTATTTTTTAAAAGTTTATCTCATAAAGCTAATATCAACCTCTAAGGCTTTCTTTTTTTTCAGTTTTATCTTCAAAACCTCGAGCTATTTGATTTTTATTTGAATTTGTTTAAGTAAAAAGATATTTTTATTCTTTAAGATAATATTATTAAATTAATTCTTAATTTGTATTTAATATCAGGTAGGATTATCCTCGAGGTTTAATAATGATTACTTAAAAGTTTGAATTATTTTAAATAATAAAAATTTTTAATCTAATAAATAAATATTTATAAAAAAAAAAAAAAACTAAATCTTTTAATGTTAATTTTTTTTTGCTAATAAAACAAAAAGATTTATAATTTTTTATAAATAAAAACAACTCAAAAAAATTAATTACTGTTTAATTTCAATTTAGCTATTTTTTTTTTTTAAAAAAAATTGTTATTGAGTAAAACTTACTAAAGCAGATTAAAACCATTAATCATAATAAAAATCTTAAAATCATAAATTTCTTATCAGAATATCATTGTTATATAATCATTAAGTAAAAATTTTTTACATTTATTCTTAATATTAATTAAATTAGTAGAATTTATATTTATAATAATATGTAAATTATAAATTATCTTTTCTGGTTAATTGTAATCATAACCTTCTTACTCTTACCCGGGCTTGGGACCGGCAGTGGCATAGTTATGATGATATTACAGCTACATACTCTTAATAATGACAGGGGGCGTTCAGCAGAAATTACATTCACTCATCTGAGCCGAAGCTGCAAACTCGATTATTATTTGACATATAGCTTGGAACCCCAAACCAAGCGTCGAATGAATTCGACTTTACCTTGCCTTATTAAGACAGGCTTATGACAGCATATGAGATAAGACCAGGTCTACGGGCCACACGAAATGCAACACAGTTTGCATAATACCACCACCCTTCCTACTCTTTCCCGGATTTAGCGTAGTTAGTGGGGTTACTTTTTTTTATAATATAAATAAACTTTATAAAGTTTATAATATAAACTTGTGTGTTTTAAAAAAATACAACTTTGCGTAAATTGACCTAAATTTATGTAAATTTCCGTAAGCTTAAAAAAAATATCTAGAAACGCTCCATACAACCCAAAATTAAAATCTTAATACATGAGACTGGTTTCTACTTTTTTTTTCAAAAAGACCCCACCTTATCAAAATAATTAAATAGGACCGAATTTTTTTAACCACCCACCCTCCCGAGCACCCATACATTAGATTTCTTAATACGTTTTATAATGAACTAATGTTTTCTAATATTAAATTATTTATTTAATAAAATGAAATTATTATCCCATGTTTCAAAATAGTAATAATGAGAATAAGTAAAAGTTGTTTCCTTTTATTTGACTCATTCGAGATTTGTATACCAGATACAGATGCCAAAGCAAATCCTTTTGCATTCATCAAAGCGGTCAAATTTTATGTAACTAATTGATTTAATATATTCGTTTGATCATTTGATTAGTATGATATCTTAAATCTTTTTAAATTTGTTGAAACTGAATTTCTATCTATTGCATAACTTTTTACAAGTTTAAAAACTTAATCAAATAAAATTTTTAGTCTAGTCTTTTGTTCAAAGTATTTTCTTCTTTCCCAATAAAAAATAGCCCAAAAATAAAGAGTCCGTGCTTATTTAAAGCATTAATGCTACTTTTAATTTTATTTTGTTTTGTGAAAATTTAAAATCAATGTCACTTAGGAATCTAAAACTAGCGATTTTAATGAATTTTAGACTATTTTGACAGATTAAACAGATAACTTTTTTTTGTTATTTCGGATATTATATTCCTGCTATTAATAATATATTCAAAACATCAATTATGAACGTTCATAATTAAACAGTTGAAATCAAAAATGATAAAAACAATTATTAAAATTGTAAAATTGAATATTTCCTTATATTTTTCTAAATTCTGTTAATTGATTGGCATTATTTTATCAGATCTACATAATATGTATAATGGTTTAGTATACTTTATTGCTACTATAAAGTTATTTTACTTAAATTTACGTCAAATTACGTTAATTAACGCAAAATATTTTTCAAGTTACTAAAAGATACTAGAGTAAGTTTTTTACATGAAGAAAGTAATCAATATCTTCTTGTAGACGCTGTTATTACTAACAACAAATATTTAGAATATTTTTGATGGCCAATCGACCATTTCATTCATGTGAGGCTGCTTTGCATTATATTATCAGTCAAATGAACCGAGTGTTAAGTATGAGAAAAATTGGACTCTTTTTATTCATCGATTTTAAAAAAGCATTTGATCTTGTTGATTCAAGATTATTGCTTCATAAAATGAAACATTACGGTTTTAGTGTTGATGCTATTAGTCTAATTAGTAACTATTTTATTAATCGCTTTCAAGCAGTCAAATTCAAACATCATATATCTGAGCAGCGCCTGGTAAAACTAGGTGTTGGACAGGGAACTTGCTGTGGTCCGATCTTTTTCCTCTTATTCATAAATGATTTGCCATGTTATGTATCAATTTTTAAGTCACTGCTGTTCGCAGACGATACAGCATTATCAATTGAAGCTGATAGTTATAATGAAGTTTTAAATAAGTTTATTCTTGGTATGGATGAACTAAGTAATTGCTTTAAATTTAATAAAATGGACATAAACTGGGACAAAACAAAGATCATGATAATTGCAAACAAACAAAACGTTATCATACCAGAAAAGATAAGTTATTTTAATTCAGTTATTGAAGTTGTTAATAATTCTACTCTTTTAGGTGTCAATATCGATAGTAAACTAAACTTTGAAAATAATGCTTCTATTATTCGAGCTAAAATTAATAAACGCCTCTTTTCTATTAGTAAATTATTTTTCCTGGCTAAATCTGTAAAAATTCAATTCTTCAAGAGTTTTATTCTTCTTATCTATGACTATTGTCTATCTTTATCTATTTACTATTCTAAAAAAGCGATTCAAAAAATATTTAATTGTTATAATCTCTGTTTAAATAAATTATTTAATCTCAAAGAAATTATTGATTATAGGTCTTATGATCAATTTAATAAGCTTAATACTCAACTTGAAATTAAATTCGGCCTTTCATGTTTTCTTCATCGTATTCTTATTAAACTTATGCTTTTTTCACACAAAATCATTAATAATCCTATGAGATCAAAATTTATAGCAATATAGGACTCAATATCAGCTTCAATAAATCACAGGTTTTATTAAAAATTCCTTTAACTTTTAACTTTTTTGAAATTATGAGTGTTGAAATTTTTGCTATTTTTATATTTTTTATGACAAAAATAAAAAAACAACATTAAACGTAGTTTAATTTGAGGAATTTTTCAAAAATTTCAAAACTCGCTTCCATCATCTGTAAAGAGAATTTAATTCTATCTGTAATTACTTTTTAGAGGTTTTTTTTAAATACATTTTTATATGGAAACTACAATTTATGATTTACGGGCACTGAATAAATTTAAATAAAAATTGAACCTGTTTCTTATTCTTAAGAGAAATTGATCGATTTTAGAAAAATGGAATATCATTTCTAAATTTAAATACATCATAATTTATCATATCAAAATAGTATATATAATAATATTAGAACACAAAAATATAAGAATAAATACTCTTGCGAATAATTTTACTTATTTAAAAAATAAAATAATTTTAGAATTGGTTAAAATTGTTCCTGAAATTATTCAATTTAATTTACAATAAAATAATTATTTCAAATTTTTGAAATGTCTTTTTTTCTCTTTTTTAAAGCATTTTTAAGATTTAAATCAAGATTAGACATTTTATAAAAGCAAAAAATTAAATCAAGATTTTAATAGAAAGCAAATAAATAAATGAATGGTTATATTATATAACTTTATTTTGTTGTTCTCTTATCAAACATTTTATTAAATATTTAAAACTTAAAATGTAAGATTATTATATTTCAAGTAAATTCTCCGAGGAATTTAATATAAAAATATATCTATCGGATTAATAAATAAAGATGTTAATTTTTAATTTGTTGAAATATTTTTCATTTCATTTTACTTTAATTTCCTTTAACAAATATAGAAATAAAATAAATTTTACATTATTTACAATGTTTTTTTATTTTTTTTTATTTCATGAAAACTAAAAAAATTAAAAAAAATCGATGCTAAAATTTTTTTAATTTAAAAACAATATTAAATTTTTTTTTATGATGACATGTTTTTAATAATAAAATAAAAAATTATTTATTATCTAGCTTGTCAAATTTTTTTCTTTTTTTTTTTGTTTCGATACGAAAACAAACCAAGACAAATTTAATTTCAAATTGTAAGCATTTGCAAGCATTATTAAACCTAAATTCATTTATTATTATTATTTATTTGAAATAAAATAAAATAAAATTTCTTTTTGTTTTCATTTCAAGTTGCATGCGTTTTTTTAATTTTATTATTAATATTAAATATTAAATAATAAAGTATTATAGAATAGAATAGAATAAAAGCAATGAATCTAAACACTTATTAAAATGTCAAATAAAGAGAAAAAGTTTAGAATTAGTTTTGAAGCAGGTGAAACGAGCGAAGATGAAGAGAATATTCTTGAACATAATAAGAGTAATATTAAAGGCTCTAATTTTGCTTGTGTTCCTGTTATAAATATTCAAAATGAAAGCATGATGAGTAATGATAATAATAATAATATTAATATTAGTAATCATAAATTAAATAGTAGTTTAAACGCTGAAACATATTGTGTTCGTGATATATCTTCAACTACGAATTTATTAGATATGAATAAACTTCATGATGATCATGATGATGACGATGATGACGACTACGACAAACACAATTTAGATGCAAAATTAAGTAATAATAAAAATTTATTAAATCCAAATTTAAAAATAAATGCAAAAAATTCAAGCCAGAGTTCGATCGATTCGAGCGTAAATAAATTTGGTGTAGAAACTGACATGATACCTCTTATGCCGATTAATTTAGGTATTTAACTATCATCATAAATGCTATGCTATCATAAATCTACAATCTCTTATTATTATTATTATTATATTATTAGTATTTTGTTTCTCAAAGTTAATCAAGTTTTGCTAAATAAAACTCACTTAAAATATTATCAAATTGCAATTTTTTAAATAGTTTTCTTTTTAATTTATTTTCTATTTATTTAATTGTTTTGTTTTTTCTTTTTCTATTTTTTTTTTCATTTTGAAATTAGAAAATTAAGAAATTAACTTAAATAAACTTTATTAAATAGAATAATTAATTAATATAATTTGTTGAAATGCATTTAAGAAAAAGAGCTTCTTCTAATTCTAAATTAGGTATTTTTTTTTTTTATTTTAAAATAAAAATATTCTTCTAAATTTTTCCGCATCAATTTCCTTTTTAATTTGAAAATCAATAATTATCGATCATTTTTCGATACCAATCAATAATCAATATATTTGTATATTTTTTTTTCATTAGAGATTTTGAAAAGATTGAGGTTATTTTAATTAAATTATCAATAATATATCAATTTAAGGAAAATATTTTTTTTTTGTTTTACTTAAGAATTTGAAATTAAAAATATTGAATTTTAAGCTAAGAGAATCGAAAGTTAAGAAAATTCAAACTTTTTTAAAAATTAATTTAAAAATTGATATTAAAAATATTAATAAAAAGAAACATAAATAGTTAAACAAGGATCTAATGTTTATAGAATATAAATTTAACTCAAATAAGTTAAAAGTATCAACTATGAATATTTATAAAAAATTTTTTTTTTTTTATTTAAAGACTCTAATCCAAGTCCAATATTAAGAAATATCGAATCAAGCCAAAAACACTCAGTCGAAAAATGGTATATTATATTATTACAAGTCATATTTCCATTTTTTATAGCCGGTTTTGGTATGGTAGGAGCTGGTGTAGTTTTAGATAAAGTCCAAGTATAAATTAAAAAATAAAAAATAGAAAAACTATTTAAATTTAAATTAAATTTGAATTAAATTAAAAAAAAAAAGCATTGGGATTTGTATAAAGAAGTAACTGCTATATTTACTTTGATACCAGCTTTGCTAGGCTTAAAAGGTAATTTGGAAATGACTTTGGCTAGTAGATTCTCAACTCAGGTTAATCTCGGTAAAATTAAAGACAAATCGACCATATTAAGCGCTGTATTGGGAAACTTTTCATTAACACAAGCGCAAGCGATCATAGTCGGCTTTTTGGCTTCAGTCGGAGCTACTTTATTAAAATATTTGACCAAAAAAAACGATAACGAAATAGATTTTCAAAAAGCTCTAGTCTTAATCTCAGGTTGTATTTCGACTGCTTCATTTGCCAGTCTCATTCTAGCCGGTCTTATGATGTTTATTATAATTGTATCCAAAAAAATAAACATCAACCCGGACAATATTGCAACACCAATAGCTGCTAGTCTTGGTGATCTAGTCACACTTTCTATTTTAACTTTTCTCTGTAGTTATTTGTATCAAATAGGTAAATTATCAATAACATATATATATATATATATATATGTATTTAAATAAATATTTTAATAAATAAATAGTTAAATATCAATATTGGTTGCATATTGTCATTATAGTTTCGTTTTTGTTTCTAATTCCGATCTTTTTTTATTATGCTTATAATAACGAATTTGTTAATGATGCTTTGTTTAATGGTTGGGTGCCTATTTTGTCAGCAATGGTAATTAGTAGGTAAATTTGAAATTACCAATCATTATTATCTAAATAAAGATAAAACAAAAATTTATTTTTTCAATAATTCAAGTACCGGTGGATTTATAATGGAATTTGCGATTAAAGCTTACGAAGACATTGCAGTATTTCAACCAGTAGTAAATGGCGTAGGAGGTAATCTAGTAGCCATATTTGCATCGCGTTTATCTACAGCTTTACATAAAACATCTAATCAGGGTTCAGAGCCATATTGGGCACCAAAAAAATGGTACATGTATATATTTGATACTTTTTTTGGAAAATTGAGTAACAATTTATTCTCATTTCAATTCTCAAATCAAAATAAAAAAATAATAATTTAAAATTTATTTTTTTTAAAAAAAAAAAGATCCAGAATCTAATACGGGTTTAATACTAGCGTTTATATCAGTGCCAGGACATTTAATATTCTATTTCATTATAACTCGAATTAAGCTAATGCAAGAGAATCATTTAAATGAAGCTACTTTAACTGTTGGCTTTGTTTCGTTTTATACTTCAGTGTCTATTTTACAAGTTATCTTATTGTTATTGATTTGCTACTGGTTGGTACATTTGGCATGGAGAAAAAATCAAAATCCAGATAATGTTTGCATACCGTATTTGACTGCAATCGGTGACTTGTTAGGCACTGCCTTCTTGGCTATTTGTTTTCACGGACTCTATTTAGCCGGTGAAAAAAGACTCAGAAAACATGAATAATGAATAATAAACCCATAAACCTAAAAGCATGCTCAAAGCAAAAACCAATTTTTAGATACTTAATTTATTTTATTTTTATTTTTATTTTCGTTTCAAATTCTAAAACCAAATAAATTTTATTCAAAATTAATTAACTAGGAAATAAAGTTTTAATTTTAAAAAAATATTTACAAAAATTTATTTATTCTTATTCAAAATTTAAATGTAGAATTAAAATAGTTTATATCTCTATTGCCAGACTCAGTTCAAAAATTTTAAAATAAATATACATTAGTTGCAAAAATAATTTCGTTTCGGTGTATAATAGTTGAATATATAAAAACGCAATTATTTTCGCAACTTAATTAAAATCTTTTAGCTTTATTTTATTTTATTTGATTAAAATTAATCTCAAATTAAAACAAGTTTTACAAACAAATGTTTAAAATTTGTATTAAATATCAAGATTAAATAATTTTTAAAATATATATAAATATAATCGAATGTTTAAACCAATTCTTTTAAAAAATATTCTCTATTCAAGAGTTTAAGAGTTAAAATAATTATATAAATTAAAAAGTTTTGTGTTAAGCTTAAATATGATTAGAAACATAAACTTTTGGCCTTTAACTTTAGGAAGTTGATATTACCGAATTGGTTTGTTAAATAAATAATTAAATAAATAACACAAAGAATAATAAAATAAGAATTTACACAAAATTTCCATCACTTAAGAAACAAACTATAATCCAGGCATTTTACCACTAGAAATTTCAATAACTTGATAGTTTTTAATTGTCTTAAACAAAAGTGTTATATGTATATTAATTGATATAAGTTTCAAATGACTATAAAACAGTTTTAATATTTTTAATATTAAAAATTAATTTTTTTAAATTAAATTTGCGTCATTTATTCTAAATATATTAAATTTTGAACAAAAAAAGATAATCATTTTTTGAAATAAAATAAAACAATATGAAAAACAAAGGTTTTAGAGAAACAGCAACAAACTTTAAGCGTATTTATTAAATTACATTTATTAAATGTTTTATTACTAATAAAATAAAAAAAAAAAAAGAAAAAATTAGAAAAATCAATTATATTATTTTATTTACATCATCATTTGAATTGACGTCATTAAAAAAAAAATATATATAAAATAATGAAATAAAACAAAAATTACACATGAATCTTATTACCTAATTGATCCTTATTTCATTTATTTCTAATAAAAAACGAAAAGAACAAAAAATTTTTCATTTTTATACATATTTACTTATACTATTTAAAGCTTTGACAAATTTGATTCATTTTTTTTTTTAAAATGACGTTTGATCAAAATAAAATTATTCAAAATAAAATATAAATAGTTAATTTTTTAAAATTTAATTTAAAATTTAAAAATCAAAAAAATGAGTTTAAAAAGAGAAAGAGAAGAAAGCTTTGAAGAATCAAATCAAGAAGAAAAAGAAAAAGAAGAAGAAGAAGAAGAATTGGAAATTAAAAAATTGAAAAAATCTCATTTATCAGCTTCAGATTCAGTGTCGTCTTCGATTAGTTCAAATGAAAGTGAATTGATCAAATTAAATTTAATTGCATGTTTAAAAGAAGAAAGTACAAATTTTAAGCTCAATTCGAACTTGTTTAGCAAAACATTAAAACTTCTACTAGAACAAAACAACAAACAAAAAGATTTGTGTTTTGTATTGAACAATAAGCAAAAGTATTATGCTTGTAAAATACTAGTAGAAAATAGTTCAAGCTATTTGAAATCAAAGATAATAAATAGTTTAAACAGTGTTATGTGTTATGTGTATTTAGATGATATAAAAGATTATGAAAGTTTTAGCATTTGTGTAGATTATATAAACTCAGCTGGAACAGAGCTGACAGTGTCCAAAGAGAAATTGTTCAATTTGAAACAAATGTGTTTGCATTTGGGAATGGAAGAGCTAAACAAACAATTGGAAATATTAATAGACAAATTAAAATTAAATACTAAAGATCAACAAATTAAAAAGCAAATTCAATTTCAGAATATATTTAATCAAATATATTTGAAAAATTTCAAAAACACTTTAGCACAAAAAGACGACTGCTTCAAAACAATGCGAAGCTTAATTCAAAACGAAAATTTTCCATCAAAATTTGACATTGATTTGATGAGCAAAGACTTTTTATTAAAAGAAAAATACATTTATCCGAGTGAATTTAATTTATCAAATGATTTTGATTTGTATTTTGAGAATTTCAAGTATATTGATAATAATATGTGTAATGAAATGATGATGATAAAATCAGAATTTCAAAGAGCAAGTTTAGTTATTTTATGTTTAAAATTTGTAGATAAAAATCAACAAGATTTCAAATTGGATAATTTAATATTAAACTCGCATATTAATTATACAGATTTGAATCAATTGAAAGAAAGTCTTAGAAATTTGTTGGCAAAGTTTTTATTAAAACATGTTTTAAATGATAAAATTAATTTTTGCATAAATATAAATAGAATATTTTATATAAAAAAGCCATTTAATTGTAAAACAATTAAACTAGAGCATATTAAATCAAGTATGGAATGTTTTAGAGCAATTGTTGAATATAGTAAGACCAATTCAATAGACAATAAAAACGAGTTACCATTTGTTTTAATTACTTTAAATGCTTCGATTAATTTTTAAAATTTATTTTTATATTAATAAATCTATTTTTGTTTTAATTTAGTTTAAATTTTCTTAAAAAATTGTTAATAATCTTCTCGTGTTTATTGTTTCAAAACGGTTTTAGTAAAAAAAAAAATCAATAAAAAAGTGTTTTCATTTTTTTAATTTATTTCTGTAATTAAAGTGTAAAATATTTATAGCAATAAAAGTATTTTCTTTTCAGCTGCTGAAAAATCAAGACCAACAATAATCCTTTAGTTATGATTATTTATTTTGATCGATTTAGAAAAAGTCATAATTCAACAAGAACAATTGAATCAAAGCTCTTTTACTTATTGTTTTAATTTAATTCTCTTCATACTTTGGGTCACTTTTAACCCAATTCAACTCTCTTGATAAATTTGATCATTAAAACTTAAATAAAGCTTAAAACAATCTTTTAAAATATTTAATTTAAAACTAAAGAACAAGATGTGATTTTAATATTTAAAGTATTATATAATTATTACAAGTGTTTGTAAATGATTATTCTTAAAGTTGGTAATTCTATAGATAATTTAATTTAGCAAAAAAGCAATTAAATTGTTTGATTTATCATCTTATGATGTATAAATAATCCCTACTAATGATTAATCAAAAACCTTATTTACAAAAAAGCTCATTTTGCTTTGTAAAATTTTTTTTTTTATGTAAAATATTTGTTAAATAAAAATAAAGATTATAAAGATTATTAAAAATCATATTAAACAAAATTTTGATAAATTTACATTAACTAATTGTTCATACATTTTAATCAATAAATAGCATGAATATAAATCAAATCTAAATATAAATTCAATTGGAATATTTTCTCTTATGTTAATAAGATATGAAGCTTGGGTTATTTTTTAAATGATACAAGAACTTTTAAAATACCCTATTCTTTTGCTAGATATTGTAGCACCCAAAGTTTTTTTGGAATTTTTTCAATTTTTACTTGGTTTTGATGCTGCATTAAGTTCTCGAAGCTTGCGAATTTTATGTCGCATAAAACCTTGAGATACCATGTTTAGAGAATTCAAGAACAGTCAGATAAATTATAAGATTGGCGAGATCTCGTTTGGAGCATGCGCCAAAGACGCATTTTAACTTTGAGTGCTGCAATATCTAGCAAATGAATACGGTATTTTATTTTTAAATGGATTGTAATCGTGTTTTATATTAAAGAAATTGGAATTTTGCTCTTGGAGTTCTTGGACCAATAATGAGAAAAATCTTATTTCAGACTATTAATAAATATATCTAACAAAAATTTAATTGGTTCATCTTTAATCTTAGGTGCAATAAGCCATTTACCAAGGTACTGAACAATTAAAATCAAAAATTAAATTTCAGCTTTAGTAATTTTGAATTTTAAGTCAAAGTTTTTTAAATAAGAAACAAATTTTTCTATAAAGTAAAATTTGAAAAACTTAAAAAAATTTATGAAAATTCAATTAAAAAAAAAAGCCCGGTTTATAAATAAACTAAGTCAAATAATACTCAATAAAATCAATTCTTTCTTATAAGAGTATTAAATATAAAATAAAAATTCAAAAAAATAAGTGTAGGTTTAAAAGTATTTTTAAATACATAAAACATTTTATTAATAAAAAAAAAAATAAAAATTAATTTCCGTCTAAAATAAAAAAAAATGAAAGTAATTTATTTGAAATTAAATTAAATTAAACTAAACTAAACTAAACAGAAATAAACAGAAATAAATTATATTTTAAATATCAAGTTTTAAAAACAACACCTACATAAATTTATTATTTGAAACTTGTTTCAAAAAAGCCATATAAACAAGATATATATATATATATAATATAAATTTGTTATACAGTATATTAAAGCTAGTTTAAAGTTTTATCTAACAATTTCAAATTATTACCGTATAATCTTAATTACTCTTTATAAACAAGTTAATATTTGAATGTATTGATTGGAAGTATTCTGATAGAAAAAAAAAATTTTAATTCTAAGAGTAGACAAGACAAGAGAACACAGCATTATTAGTATTATTATTAGTATTATTTATCTTTAATTGTATTTTAAAATATTTCTATTAAATTTTTTTTTTAAATAATTTTTATTTAATTTAAAATATAAATGTTTAAAGTAAAAATTTAAAAAATAAAACTAATTGAATATCATTCAGCCAAATGTATCTTTGCTAGCTGGTTTTTTGTTTGGCTTGAATAAATTGCCCAAAGTTTCTAGCAATTGTTTCAAAGATTCGTTTGTTAAACTATCAATTGTGATATCTGGATTTAGTGTTGATTGAAGTGAATTTTGCTTTTTGCCATCAATAAGTGGTTTTAAATCTTCAATTGATATACAATTAGTAACCAATACTAAACACAAAAACAGAGTTACAATTAATAAATACTTTTGTTTTTTACTCAAATTCATATCTTTAGTTAATTTTAGTTAAAACATAAAATAAAATTATTTAAACTTTTTTTATTTTATTTTTAAATTAAATTAAAAATAAATCATATTTAAACTCTTGTAAAAAAAAAATAAAGAAAGAAAGAGAGAAAGAGAAAAAAAAAAGAGTCAAACTGTTAGAACAAGAAATATTGAAAGAACAAAAAAAAAAATAAAAGAAAAAAAGTCATTTTAATTGAAAAAAGCTTAATTTTTTTTTTATAATTAAAAAAATTTATTACATCAGTAATTTAGAATTTTTAAATTTAAATTGCGTGCAAAAAAAAATATTAATTATATTCCTTAATAATTGAAACATTTAAAAAAAAAAAAAAATTAAAGAAGAATATATATATATATTTTATTAAGATATTGTAATTAAGCTAATGATAAATATTTGACACCGTTTTGTTCGATCATTTTTGCATTTAACTTGTCCAATATGGTCTTTAAGCTTTGGCAAAGCTCTTGAGTGGATATTTTGTTCTGGGTCTTGCTTCGAAACTTTTGTAATAATTCTTTGGTTGTCATTGGCTTACGAGACAAGTATCTTCTTACTTCTTCTTCAGTTACAACTGAATTGCTTGTGCTCGAACTACTACTTGCGCTTGGGCTGCTCGCTTGGCTGCCTGATTTAGCTGCTGTGGCTGCTTGTGCTGCCGCTATTATTGCTGCTGTTTTGCTTGCTTTGCTTGTCTGATTTGCTGTTGAAGTGCTCGAACTTGAGCTTGACTCGTCATGAGTCTGTAAACCTCCCGATTGTGTTTTAATTAATTTTTTACCTGATTTTTTGTCTAGCAAATTGTCTGATGCTTTTCGTTTTAGTTTGTTTTGTGACTCTTTTGTCTTTTTCGACTGACTTGATTCTTCTTCGTCGAATTCGTCAAAACTAGAACTCGAATCTTTCGAATCTTCTTCGTTTTTACCAGCTTCTTTGCCAATTTTACCAGTTTTAAAAAATTCATCAAACTCTTCGTCTTCTTCTTCTTCTTCTTTTTTAGACATTAGTTTTTTGTACTCTTTGCCTTCTTCAGTCAAACCTTCTTCATCTTCTTCTTCTTCTAATTCTTCATCTGTTGATTTTTCCATTGCTTTAATTGCTTCTTCTTCGTCTATACCTTTTTCTTCGTACTTTTCATCATACTTGGCTGTGTCTACTTCTGGCTCTTCTTCGGACTCGGTCTCTGAATAATCTTTTTCTTTACTTTCAAAATCACCGTCGTCCGAATCTTCATTCACATTTCCTTCTTCGCCGTCTTCGTCATCTTTCTTTTTCGACTTTTTTCTTCCTTTTCCTTTTCCTTTTTGTTTTAAATGTTTGGCCAATTCGTCTTCTTCATCGTCTGACAAATTTGATACTTTTTTTTTTGCCTTTTTGTCCATATTTGTTTTACTCACAGTCTTTCTAGTCATATTTCCATTTCCAGCTCCAGTCTCTTCTTCTTCTTCTTCTCCTTCTCCGCCTTCACCTTCTGCTTTACGTTTATTTGCCATAATCAAATATTTATTCAAAATTTTATGTCTTCTTTTAAACTCTTCTTCGGCTTCGTCAATATCCAATGTTTTGTATGTTTTGTGTGGTGCAAACGAGTACCAATCTTCTAATGGATGAGCTTCGAAGCCTCCATCAGCACACTTTATAAACACAAAATAAGACGAATTCTCCGATATGGCTTTTTTGCCTATATACTGTTTATCTTTGGTCTTTTCTTTTTCGTTTCCTTTTGTTGTTATTATCCATGGCAAGTCCTCGGCATACACTTTTTTCGGCATATAGCCAAACTTTTTCCTTCTTGCCAATTCTTTATTTTCTCTATTAAATTCACTTCCTTCGCCTTTTTTTGGCATTTGTTCCCAATCGGTTCTGAAAGTTGGCACATTCGATATATCTCGATGCATATCGGTCTTGGACCATTGTGTTAAATCAACAGCAGATGTATGAAATTTAAGAGCATGAAATTTCTTTCTTGATTTTGATACTCTTACATAATACTCTTTAGATTTAACAGCCGTTGATTGACTTGAAGTATCTTGATGTTGAATATTTGAAGCCATTTTAAAATTAAAATTTTTAAATTTAAATTTGAAATTTTTTTTTATTTTATTTTATTTTTATACTAAATGATAAAATATGTCTTTGAAATTAATTTAGTCTTTATTTGAAATTTTTTTTCTATAATTTCAAAACTCATTCATAAAATAAAATATAGAAAGAGAAAGATACAAACTGTTTTTTGTTTTTGATTGTTTGTTTCAAGGAAAATTGAAATATAATTTTAAATTTTTATTAACAGTTTTAAATAAATAAAAGTTTAAAATTTAAAAAAAAAAAAACAATAAGAAAAATATTTATTTATTTATTTTTAAAATCTTTTGTTATAATTAGAATAATAAAAATCTAAAAACAATGCCGGCTTTGTATCGCTCAAAAAGTTTTAGAAGATTAGAAGAAACAAATAATCGTTTGACAGATTTTTTGGAAAAAGATAATATAAAAGTGTTGGCCACTGCTGCAGCCCAATTGTTTATATCAACACCACACTTGGACAAATGGTTCAAGTCGAGTACTGGCACAATTTGTTTCCTAAAAGACTTTACTCGCAAATGTTCTTATTACTTTCGTCTTTATAGTTTAATGGTATTTAAATTTATTTTTATAATTTATAATTGTCTTTTTTTTGTCTATGAAAATACCTAATATTAGCAAGGACAATTATGGGAACAAGAAATGGAGTCGCCTTTTTCATACCAAAAAGCTAGTTATCTGTTTCATTATTTGACTGTTAATGTAAGATTTTAGTTTTTTTTGTATTTTATTTTTTATATTAATTTTGTATTATTAAGAGGTTTAATTATGGATTTAAATTTATATGCGAAGACGAAGCAGAAAGATTCTATTCGTGTATATCTAAATATGCATCAGAGTCTAGTGAACATAAGAATCAAACAAACATGGACACAAATCAGTTGAGCTCAACTCGAACAATTCGTTTGAGTAGACGTAATCTGTCCGCCAATGTATGTGGTTCATATTTAAATACAAATCCGATAAACTCAAGCACTCAGACTGTGAACAGTTCAATACACAAGTCAAGAAGAAACGTGTATTCGATTGATCGTAAACGAAAAATCGAAAAAAGTGATATCAGTTGTCCATTTAGATGTTCTAGAGTAGATTTAGACAATCCGGATGAGATTAATCAACAACAAATTGGACAAGCTTCGGCTGACAGTATGAACAGTCTTAATATAAATCAGAAATATTCAACAATTGTAAAACGAGCTTTGTCCTCGGCCTCGTCTACTTCTACTTCTACAACAAAACAAATCATAAATAGAACAAGTGTAGAAACAAGTCTAAATTTGAATCGTGTTGTTTCTAATTCAGCATCAAATTCATCTTTAAATAGTACATATTCAAGCCCGAATTCGGTAAACACTTCTCCAGAATTGACTCGTTTGAATAAAAATTTGGAAACTTTAAAAGAAATTCTAATCGAATACAATTTACCAATAAATAAAAATTTAATTAAATTAATTAAAGATTATATTAAAAATAAATACGGTTGTATAGACAAGTTTAAAAAGAGTTTGAACAATGAAGAAGACAAGGCTATATTTAATATGTTTGTAGCAGCTTCTTCAGCAGCTCTAATAGGTTCCAAAAATCAACAAAAAAATCAACAAAACGATTCACCGTCTAAATTGAATCGATTTCAAACAGTCTATCCGAACACACCACCATCGCCTTTAGTATCTAAATTGAATAATAAACCAAGTGCAATCACTACTACACCAACAACTCCAGTCGGATCACAAACAAATTCTAGAATTAACTATTCTAATTATCAACCGATGACACCGTATTCGATTATATCAAGAAATAATAGTTTAACACACCAACAGCAACAGCAGCAGCAGCAGCATAGTGAGCGAACTCCTATAAGAACAAATCCATTGATAAGCACAGCAAATATGACACGAAGTTCCACGCCGTCTCCTTTGAGACATCAATTTTTGAATAATAATTCTAATATGGTAAATAATACAAACAAATTACAAAATACACCAAATTCTGTTTCAATTGATTCAAATGCACCACCAAAACCACCTAGAAGGTCTTCTCTTAAAGTTATTAATTAAAATTTAAAAAAACCCAAAAATTTTTTCTTTTCTTTTTTTTTTGTTGTCTTTCTATTATCTTTTTAAAAAAAATTATCGAATCGATTTCAATTTTTTGTTTTTAAATTTTAAAAATTTTTAGTTTAATTCGATTTAATTCTTAGTATTTTTTGAGATTATGATTGTCATTATTTCTTTAAATATTTTAAAATAATTTTAATTTAAAATAAAAATATTTAATCAATTTTTAATTATCAATAATAAAATTATTTTAGTTTTAATTAATCTTGAATTTTATTCTCAATAAATTCAAAAAAGCTAATTTAATAAGTTTGTTTATGAATAGCTATTAAATTAATTTAGATAGATTTATTGCACCTTTTTGAAACCAAAGCTTATAATTATTACTGCTTCCCACATTCAATTAATAAACTACACAAGAAGTTTTAGTTCTTTAAATAGAAGAAAAATGGAAAAAATAAGAGGTTATGTCACACTTTAGTTTAAGTAAAAAAATATGATATGAAGAGTATTCAACCAGACCAATTAATCCTGGAAAGACATAACGAACTTGTTCAAAATGAGAATAAAAAATGATTGGAATATATTTTACAAATGAAAGAAAATTCATTTAATAGACCAAATTTATTAGAAAATATATTAAATTATTTTACTTCTCATTTACGCAAATACTGTATATTATTCATATTATTCTTATTAATATTACTATTTATTTCCGGATTTATTACTCCTTCTTCTTCTACTACTACTACTACAACTACTACTAGTACAACTACTAGTAATATTACTATTACTGATATTAAAATATTTTATTTGAAACAACAATTTTCAAGTCAACATGATTCCAATTTCATTAATTTCCGAAAATTTTTCAATTAATAAATTTTTTTTTACTTAACATTTAACATTTTATTAAGCATATAAAATTTTCTTAAGATTTTAATAAAAATCAAAATGAATATTTAAATGAAAATTAAAATAAAGTAATAAAATTTGTTGTAAACTCTTTGACACTTAATGATTAGAGAGGCGGTTTAAAAAATTTCAATAAAAAAAATAAAAAATCTGAAGAGAGTAAAGCAAAAGTTGAAATTTAAATTGATTTCAAGTTGAAGCTGATTGTACAAAAGTCAAATGTATAATTAAATAAAATTAAAAAAATTATTGTTGTTGTTGTTGTTGTTTGTAGGTATTCAAGTTTTTATTTAAAAAAGCTTTTTAATTTAGTATATTTTGTTAAAGAAATAACTAGAAATAAGGTTTTATTTTAAGTATATTTTTCAAGTATTATCTTTTTTAATTTCTAATAAACTAAATTTCAATTAATTTAAAAGCTTTTTAGTAAATAAAACATTAAAATAAAATTTTATAAAAATAATCTTAAATGATTTTTATTAAATATGTATTTCTTAAATTAACTTTTTCAAAGTAAATTCAATTTGAAAGTTTAAATTAAAACTATTTTGCTATAATTCTTAGATTAGATATTTTATATAACATTTATAATTATTCTTAGCTTATAAAGCTTATATTAATAGCTTATAAAGTAAAAAATTTAATGATTAAAATTCTTCTATTTAAAAATCCTTAATGATACATTATATACATATTGCTTGATGTTACTTGGTGTTTCAAAAAGAAATATATATTAAATAAATCAATAGATTAATTAAGAGTCGTAGTTTCCAAATATACATATCTTATATGACATTAACGACTAAGAAAGAGTCAAAAATCTACAAAAAAAAAAAAACAAAAAATCAATTTTAAATATAAGCATCATTTTTTATTCTCTAATGATTATTGCTTTTCAATTGAAATAATCTAATCTAAAAAAACTCTAAAAATATACCTGAAAACATCTAAAATCTAAAGCAAAAACTTTAAAATTACTTCAAATAATTGCAATTTTTATTAGAGTTTATAAGAGTTTTTAGGTTTATAAAAAGTCCAAATAAAACTAATTAATTAGTATTTTTTTTTTAAAAAAATTTTTATTATAAACTTTGTTTACCATTAGTACAAAATAATTTGATTATTAATTAATAAAAAAAAAAATTAAAGGAATGAAGAAGAAGAATAAAATAAAATCATTTATAAATTTTTGTTCAATTTCGTTTAATAAAAAAAAAAAATATCAAAGAAAATTTAACATGGTTTCCAAGGTTTTTCGTGTATAGATGTTAATGTTCTGTTTGAAGCATAAGATTCAGCATTTGAAATTGTACTTATTCTACTTGACTTGTTATTACTATTTCTAGTACTGTTTCTTGAATTGGCTGTGTTTGGCATTAAATCATTTTCAAGATAACCATTTAACTTTTCAATATCATCTCGATCGAATGCTTTTTTACTAGCTGTTGACATAGTTGAACTATTCGACATTGAACTCATTACACTTCGATTTGTTGCTTTACCATCTTTACTTGTATTTGATACTAATAAATGTGCTGGTATTTGACCTGTAATTAAACCTTCTGGAAATTTTTTATAAGCCAATTTTAGACCACCTGATAACAAGAATAGATTATCATAGCCTCGTTGAACCAATGTTGTTGCTGCTTTAGGAGCTATTCTCTCATCATCGTCATATAAAACAATTATTTTACCTGATTGATTCTTATAAGCTAACATTTCTGGTGTTTCGTTGTTCACACTTCGAGACAACATTGCTGTTGGATAACTCAATCCACTTATTATATGACACTGATCATATTCATCTCTATCTCGAACATCTAACAACAAATATGGAAGGTCTAATTCTTGTTGAAGTCTGAACAAATTTTTTTCTGCTTGAGCGAATTTTCTAGCTTGCTTTTCTCTATCGATAGTGTCTAATTCACCAATACCACGTATTACACTTTGTAAAGTTGAATGTCGGCTTGATTTTTCTGCAGCGCCAAAGTCACCTTCTGTTAAAGCCAATGATGGAACTGGGCTCAAACCGCGATCAGACATAAGAGCCAAAGCATTCGTGTTCTTATTCTCGTTATACTCGTACTCGTATCTATACGAATCTGGCTCCATTCTGGACTCTTTTTCCAACGAATCAATCTCAGCTACTTGTAACAACAATTGAACAAACGTACTTATTTTCATTCGCTTAAATATCTCTTCTGGTTGATAACGATAATCTTTAAAATTTTTATTTTTTTTTTATTTTTACTTTTTTTAATTTTGGTTTATTAATAAATTCAAACTTGTTTTTATTTCTTCTATTTTTTTGAGATATTTAGTCAAACTAGAACCAGTGTCTAGAGTTGATTGAACATGTTCATATTTTGGATTTTTTTTTATCACTTTATCCAAAGGCTTATTAAATTTTCAATTAAAATTAAAATTTAAAAAAAAAATTAAAAAAAAAAAATTTGCTTTACATTTATTTTCTTTGGCTTAGCAGTACTAAAAGCAGACATTTTTTTTTTCTAAATTTACCAATATTAAAAATTAATTATTTTTTTTTTACTTTTAGTTTTTCTTTAAAAAAAAAATTGAAAATATTTTCGATTAATAAAAATGCAAAAAATTCCTTGACTTTAGTTGAGTTGCCATGGAAATTTACTTTTTAAAAAGTAATTTAAAAAATAAAAAATAATAATTTTTAAATTAAAATATATTCTTTATTAAAATTTTAAAATATTAAAAAAAAACAAAAAAATAAAATAAAATAAGAAGTAAAATTTAAACAATATAACCTGAATAATCATTTCTAAAATATTTTAAACTATTTTCAACATTATTGGGAAAATGATCCATTAGTATACGATTTGTAATCAATATTTTCTTGAATTCATCTCGAGAAGAAAATCTACAATCGTAATCAATCGAAGCCGTTTTATTAAACCGATTACAACAAAAGCAAAACACTTTAGAACATAGTTTTCTGCACTTGTTGTTGTGAGTTTGATTATTAGCACTTTTGGTTTGGTATATGTACAAAATGTGGCCGGGTAGATGTAGATCCGGATAAGTATCATGCACAGTTTTGAGCATTTGATTTACTTGCTGATAAGCTAAAATAGCTACTTTAAGAGGCTTTAGAGATTCACTATTTGAATTATTAGTATTAGTATTTTCAACTATTTGTATATCATCTACTGATTTTATATTCGCTTGACTTGATACAGATTTTACTGTTGAATTAATCAAAAGACTTTGACTATTGTCTAAACTATTTCCTAAAATTGAAATATCATCATCATCGCTATCGTCTTGGTCTAAATTTTCTAGATAATCTTGTAGTTGCTCTTCTTGTTCAAATGCTTTTGAGCTTAGAAAATTAATTGAATATTTCCATAATATTTTGTACTTTGCTAAATTACAATTATAAACCTCTTTTAGAATATCGGCTTTTAATTGATGTACTGATCTGAGTGAAAGTCTTGGTACAATGTCATCGCCTAGTACAACACTCATTACAAACGATTTAGTATAGTCTGCCAAACTTGTCGATATTAGACCACCTGGAGGTGAATACGCAATACATTTTAAATTGGCATATTCTGTTTTGAGTTTAAGAGATAAAATAACAGCTGTGCCAGCTCCAAGTGAATGACCAGTGACCAAAAGATTGTAAGTAGGATGCTCACGAAAAATAGGTTCTAATAAATTCAAGTCTTTGATTTTTTTATAAATATTTTCTGCAGTATTTAAAATGCCAATATGACATGGCTGATTGAGAAGATGTTGTACATCAAAGTAGCCACAATCAGCCGTAATATCAGTAATTACATCACGTAGTGATAAAGTACCACGTATTGTGATAACTACACTTTTCTTAAAATGATCTATTAGCACACAAAAAGGTACAAAAAAGAGATCATTTTCAAAATTTGCATAAATCAAATCACAGTCTTTTATTTTGGATAAAAATTTAAAAGCTTTCAAGTGACGACGTGATTTGGTATCACCATGTATAACAAGATTCTTTGCAAGACTATCAGCATCTTGATTTTGAATTGTATTTTGACTTGTAGTTGTTGTTGTTGATTTTGTTGTTGTTGTTTTTGTTGATGGCTTGAAACAACAAGAACAACACAAATATGAAGTTTTGTGCGAGCAACAAATGTCTCTGAAGCCGCGTAGATTATGCATATAAATGTAATATGGCCAAGAGTAAGTAGCTATGGCATATTTAACATAATAAGCCGCTTCATTAATATTCATCCAAATTGGTCTTGTCTCTGCAGCTAAAAGTTTCTTTATTTTTTTTTTCAAATATATTTCTCTATTGAATTGATCTTTTTCTTTATTACTAAGCAGAATAATACCAGCTAGTACATCACTTGGTGTTAAATTACCACCACGAAAAATTAGCTCTAATATAGAGCTTATTTGTTGATATGAATTTTCGTAATGATTATTACGTGAATTGCCCGTATAAAGACAACAATAACAACAAAAGAATATATTCTTTAGACGCGAGTATAAAATTGATCTTTTCTTAGTTACATCATGTTCGGGCAAATGAGATATTGGATCAAATAAAACAATTAAAACTATTAATATAAATAAAATAGCAAACCAACAGAAGACAATGTTTATCATGATGCTAATGTTTATAAGCTTAGAACACGAGTTCCATTTTATTTTTACCAACCATATAGTTCCAATAACACTCCACACAAATTCGGATAAAGTTAAAAAAATTTTAATATATAAAAAAATGTTTATCTTAGACCTAGGTTGAATATTGCTTATGGTACCTCGTGAACTGATAAAAACTATAAATAATTGATTCAAAATAACAGAAGCCATAAGAAATAAAAATCCAATGTAATAGATATGAAGTAGTTCTATATCGGCACATTTAAAGTCTGCTTGATAGTAAATATAATAAGCTAATTGTGGTATGAACCATAATAAACGTCCTATAAATCCGAATAGACCAGGATAGAACAAATCATCCGAAGCTTAAAAAATGAAAATGAAATTTATTAATAAATAGTTTAAGTGATTTGATTTTAAATATTAAATGATTTTAAGAGAAGAATTTATTCTTGAAGAATTTTATTAGAATAAATTATAGATATTTTTTAATTAGAAATTTAACACTTTTTATCTGAGAATCGTTTCAAGTAAAAACTAAATCAACTAGTAATTTTTACTTGTTTTCTAATTGATTAATAATTTTACAAATATGAAATCAATTTAAGATTTAAATAGAATAGAATAAATTTTCTCTAAAATAAAATATTTTCCCTATTTAAATTTATTGTGCATCTATGTGATGCTAAAGCTTTAAAATTTGAATAAAACTTAAAAACAACTTTAATCTTTACAAATAATAATTGAAATTTATTTCTTTTAAAAATAATATTTGAAAAAATTTAATGAACTTAATAGTCGCAGTCTGTTATGACCTTTATGGTATACATGGCTTTTCCATGCAGTTATCTTAACTACTACTACTACTACTACTACTACTACTACTATTTGTAAATGTGGTCTAAAAATTCCAAGTTTAATAAATTGCTAACATAAAACAAATCTGTTTAATTGAATTTAAACAATTACAAGTTTAAATTGGTTTAAAACTAAATAATATTAATTAAATAATAAGGATTTACTTTAAATAAAGACTCATAAAAACTTGATTTTCAAATATTTAAACCTAGATTTATTAAATTCTAGGTATTAATAATAATCATAATACATAAATGAGTGTAATAGTAATATATTTTATTCAACATCCGATTATTCTAAATTAACTATTTTAGTTTTCATTTCCTTTTTAGTCTAATTTTTTTCTTAAATTTACAAGATCCAAGAAAACACTAAGGAAATAGCTATTTAAGGGTATATTTGAAAATGTTTTAAAATAAATGTTCCATACCTATATTCCATCTTCTGTTGAACAATTCAATTCCGGGCATTTTCGAATAAATTTAAAATTTCCTAATTTTATATTAAAATAAAAAAGAAACAAAACATTTCTTTTTGTTTTTTCTTTTGTTTTAGATTATTTTTTTTTCTAAATTTAATTTTGAATTTAAAATTAAATTAAATTTTAAAAATTTTAAATCTTTAAGTTTATTTATTCATTTGATTATTAATAAAAAAAAAAAGTATATAAATATATCTAAAGAAAAGAAAGAAAATAGATAAAGAATTAACAAAATAAATAGAAAATAACAACAGAAAAATAAAGGTAAAATGTTTAATTGCTTTACATTAATAATAATAATAATAATAATCGAATCTTATAAACATAATAAAATACTCTCATGATGTTGATGATGATGATGATGATGAATAATTAATAGTTACTTAAAAAACTTTGTGTTGCCAAGTATTAAACTCAAATAAACAATTATTTTAGAAATAATAATTTATATTTCAAATTATGTTCAAAGAATCAAGACAAAACTAGTTATTCTTTATTTGAAATTAAATTACATGAAAAAACATGATTTTAAAATTTAAATTCAAATTTCAAATTTGAAACAATATTTAAATACCAATTTTTATTTATTAGATTTAAAAGATTTAATTAAAATTTAAAACAAAGAACAAGTCAACAATAACCATGCCTCCAAAGAAAAGAAAACAAGTTAAATCAGATGATTATTCAACTGATGAAGAAGAAGCAAATTTAAATTCAAAAAAATCAAAATCAGTTGAATCTACTTCACTCAAATATGATCTTGAATGGTCCGAATACGGAGAAAAAAGCTCCAAGAATTTGCGACCATTGTTTTACTTGTCTTCTAACAGTTTACCATCTTGTACAAAAGTAGCAGCTTTCGATATAGATGGTACCATAATTGTAACCAAAAGTGGAAAAAATTTTGCAATAAGTAAAAATAAATTATTTTAAATTAATATTTTATTTTGTTATATGTTTGATTGTTGATTGAATTAAATAAGATTCCCAAGATTGGAAATGGTTTGATAAAAGTGTTCCTAAGAAATTGAGAGAATTGAATGATGATAGTTTTCGTATTGTATTCATAACTAATCAAGCTGGTATTGAAAAAGGAAAAACTAAATTTGTAGATCTTAAAACAAAATTTGATGCAATCGTGAAAGAACTTGATATTCCAGTGTTTATTTTAATAGCCACTGGGGAAACACACTTTAGAAAGCCGTCTATTGAGATGTGGAGCTTTTTTGTGGATAATTTAAATAAATCAGAAAAAGTTGATATGAAAGAGTCGTTTTTTGTAGGCGATGCAGCTGGTAGAATGAAAAATTGGGCTCCAGGAAAACCCAAAGATTTCTCTTGTGCTGATAGAATGTTTGCTAGTAATTTAAATCTCAAATTTTATACACCCGAAGAGTATTTCTTTGGTCATAAAGCAGTCAAATTTGAATGGGGATCAATAGATCCAAACGATGTGATAAAGAAGTCTGAAAATCAAAATAATAAACAATTAGAGACAGAATATCACAAAAGTGAACAAGATTTGATAATTTTGTTGGGTCCACCAGCAAGTGGTAAAAGCACTTTTTATAAAAAATATCTACAAAAATACGACTATGTACATATTAATCGTGATACTCTACAGACTCAGGAAAAATGTCTTAAAGCAGCAGAGAATGCTTTAAAAGAAGGCAAAAGTGTTTGTGTAGATAATACGAATCCGTCGAAAAAAATACGCTCTGATTATTTGGCACTGGCAAAAAAACTAAATGTAAAATCGATTCGGTGTTTTAAAATGAGCACACCGATCGAGTTGTGTCATCATTTGAATTATGTGCGTCAAAATATGACTCAAGGAAAGACAAGACGTATTCCAGATGTTGGCTACAACATGTTCAAGAGTCAATTTGAAGAGCCTGATACAACCGAAGGTTTTAATCAAGTATTAAATATTCAATTTAGACCAGAATTTGATGATCAAACTCATGAAAAGATATTTAAACAATGGACAAATTGATTAAATTAAATTAAATTAATTTACATTTAATTATTTATTTTTATTCAATTTTAATTTATGTTTATTAATTTTTTTATATAAATTTTAATAAAATATAGCTAAATTTTTTTAAAAAAAAATTTTTCTTTTTTATTGTTAATTGTTATTTTTTATGGTATTTGATTTAGTTTTGATTTATGTTATGTTAATTTAATAATAATATGGGAATATCAAATTCAAAAATGAAAAGAAAACATTGGAATAGGAACGAATTGGTCAAGTGTGTAAGTAAGAGAACAGGCGTTAATGAGAATATGGTGGCCGATTTGTTTGATAAATTTTTACATCCAAATCTAGGCGCTGGATTGAACCGGCAACAATTTATAAGTATTTATTTTAATCTTAGACCAGAGTCAGAACACAGAGTTAAACATATAGTGAATTTTGTATTTAATTCGTATGATTTGGACAATAATGGTTACATTGACTTGGAAGAGTTTTTGGTATTGAATACTTTTTAGTTAGAAAATCTTTAATTTAAAAATGTTGCATAATTAATTGCGCTTTTATTTCATATAAATAAATTACAATAAACGCAATTAATTATGCAACATCATAATATAAAATACCTATTATTATTTTAAGATGGCTATAGTTCTAACAAAACGTGGAACTCTGATAGATAAGCTAAATTATACTTTTTATATGTATGATATAAACAAAATTGGTTACATTGATAAAGAAAACTTTGATATTGTTTTACTAGCAATGATTCGTTTCTTAGGAGCCGAATCAAAGCTAAAAGATTTTAATCAAATATCAAACGAGTGCTTTAAAAAATTAGATTTATTCAATAATGGAAAAATAAAAAAAGGTAAAAAAAATTTTTTTAATTATTTTATTAAAATTAAATTTTTAAATAAAAAAAGATCAATTTGTAAATATTCTGATGAGTGATTATTCATTACGTTCAATTTTATGTCCATTTAATTAGTAATAACAAATATAAATTGTTGTATTGTTTGAAGCATACTTTGGAAAAGAAAATGTATTTCATAAAGCTTCTAAAAGATATATATTTTAAAATGTATTTCTAAATAATTAAATATTTAATATTTTAATTAAAAGATAACTATACTTTCTTGATAAAATAAATGTTACTTGATATTTTTGATAAAAACAAAATTTTTATAATTATTTTCTTTTAATTTAAATTAAATTTAATAAAATGTTTAAATTAAATTAAAATAAATAAAAAAAAATGAACTTTTTGATGATTTTAATTTTAGTTTTAATAAAATTAACAAATTCACATTTTGTTTATAATCAAGCAGATGTTGAAATAGATATTCAAAATGAAAATGGCCAATCAATTAAAATAGAAGCATTCAAATCAGATAAAAATCAAATAATATTGGAAGAAAGAGATAGATCAAGATATGACCAATTGCAATGGACATCAATTGGTTATCCCAAATTGTTTACAAATAATTTATTAAAGAATTTAGACAATGATGGATTTTATATTGAAATAGAAATGCTAAAACAAGAACATATAATGGAACTTGGAAAGAAAATAGAACACAAGTTTAATATTAACATAGATTATTCACAAATATTAGGCCTAGAATTAGACGAATTTAAATGTAGTACCAAAGTTTATTATAAAAATTCAGATGACTTTTAATTATAAATGGAAATGTGTTTAATTTTGTAGAGAATCCATTAAAAGTAAAATTCAATGTATCACAAGGTACTACAGAAAGAAAGCTTTTAGAAGATAATTTAAAAAGTTCTAATAATAAACTTTTAATAAAATGTAAACTTTTTAAAGATATTACATTAAATCGAAATGATAATTTAGTATTAACAATTAATTTTAAAAAAAAATTGAATATTATAGACAATCTTTTTCATTTATCAACTCAGACTTATATGAATGAAAATCAGATGAAAGAAATGGCAAATAAAGTGTATAAAACACTTAAAAACAACGATAACTATGAACTTTATGATGAGAAAACATTTAAAGAAATATTTACAAGAGATTTATTAGAACAAACAAGTGATGAGAAATTTGTTTATATCAAATTAAAAGATGCTTTTAAGCCAAATTATGCTTATACTTTTACAGATGTTCAAATAGCAAATAAATTAAAAGATGAATTTTTAAATATACTTGAAATGAGTTCTTCTATTGTTAGAATAAATCAAACAGTTTACAAAAGTTTAAATCAAAATTTAAAAGATTTGAAAAAACAATTTCCAGAATATTTGAATTTTTTGGAATTAAATTTAATAGAAAAATTTATTTCAAGCAAAAAATATCAAATTAGTAATTTAAGTTTAGTTCGTAAACTTGAAGAATTAAACAAAGATTCGAATTTTATTCGATGGGAAATCAAAGATAATAAAAGAATAATACCATGTGAAATTAAATTGGCTTTAATTAATAAAATTCGATGCACTTCTGAGATAATAATTGATGGAATAAAAAAAAGGACTATAAATGCAAAATTTACTAGAAATTTTTTATTTCAACTTAAACCTCATGGAACTAGACCGAATAATAATAATAATAATAATTTTATTAATAAAGAATACTTTCAATTAAAGTCTGATATAGATTATTTTAAATATCAGTTAAACGATTTAATAATCAAATTTGATTCTTTGCCACTTGATAATGATACTGAACAAGAAGATATTGAAAAACAACTGGATGAAATTTTATCTCAAATTAAAGAATAAACTAAGTTATTTAATAAATAATTGTTGCATTAAATAAGTTTAATTTTGAATGAGATTTTAATAAAATATTCTTTAAGAATAACTTTTTAATACTTTTAATTTTATTTAATATTCTCATTACATAGTTGCAAAATTAATTGCGTTTAAGATCAAATAAAAATATTAAAATAAACGTAATTATTTTTGCGTTCATTTATGTTATCATCTTCACTATTGTCTATTTCAATATCATCAACATTTTTCTCGATCTTATTCGATAATGAGCTTTGTAAATACGTATATGCTCTTATTGTGTTTTCAGCGTTTTCAGATAAGATTGGACGCTGACGTATTAATGCGTCTAGAAAATGGATGACTTCTTCAACTTTTTTAGTTACACTTAATGAGAGAAAAACAATACACATAGCTTTCAAAATTTTATCAAAACTAGACAGCTCAAGACAATTTACAAGTAGAGAAAAGCACAATATGCCAAATCTTCGTTGCTCTTTATCCATAAATATCAATTTTTTTTTGAGCATTCTACTGACTCTATGCATTGTATGGCTATTACAAGAACCTATCAATGTAAGGTCTGAATCATTTGAATCTATTATTTGTTTACTAATTTTAAAAACTCGGTTAGCATATTCTTCAACTGTTTCATCACGGTTAAATATTTCTAACACAGCATGAATGGTAGGCTAAGACATATCACACATTACAAGTCGAAATTTTAGCTTTTTTTCTTTTGTGACTTTTAAATAAATGTTTTTAACCAACCGGAACATCGAACCAATTTGATATGCGTCATGTCGACTAGTCGATGTTTCATTAATTAATACATATTCTGAATGATCAAGTCGAGCTGAATCTTTGAGAATCATGCAGTAATTTAATATTTGGCCATAATCGTGATAGTCTTTTTTAATTTTCACAAGACCACCAGTTGCATCTACGTGTAGTATTCGTCGCTCTGGGGAACACTTTTGATTAGTTTAAGTTGGTTTTCGTGATGAAGGGATAGGTTAAAGTCCTTGTAAATCTTTCAAAATAAATTTTATAAAGAATTGAATTTATAAATATTTAATTTTAATATTTTCAAAGCTTTTTTTTAAATTTTTAATTTTTATTATTATATTTTTCATATTTTTAAATTTTTTTAAATCAAATAAATTTATTGCCTCAAGCTGTTGCACATATCCATTTAATCCATTTGTTTTCTTTTGCGATTGATAAGTTTCGTTTGCTTGGTCCGCAGAATATAAAAGATTAGTTAACCAACAAGTATTTGGAAGTTCTTTTCGGTTAAATTCACTAATTAAGTTTCTGATTACTTGTTCACTAGGAGGATTGTTTTTTTTATATGTTTCAAAGACAAAAAATAGTTTTACAAAGTTTTACGAAGTTTTACATTTGATAAAACATAATAATTTTTATAAGTGTTATAAGTTTTAGTTTTTCAAAAAATTATATGAGTAAACTATTTTAGATACATATTTATATTTAAACATAAGTATGTAATACATTTTATTCTTATATTTACTAGCTCTTACATACATGCTTATATACATAAAGCTATTTTTATATGTATGTATATATCTGTTTTTTTATATAAAAATATTTATGTGTAAACATATTTATACATTTTTTATCTCAATTAATTAATATATTTTATTGTTAAGTGCTTTAACTTTTTACACTCGTTATATTCCAATCATTTTAGCCCTTTTTAATAAATTTTAATTTTATTATTGACTATCAATTCTAACAAATACCGATTGATAACACAAATATGCAGAATACGCCCCGTACCCCAACTACATCAAAAAGATCACATGCAGAAAGCCCTAACAGCAGTCCTACCGTAAATTCTCCGGCCAGAAAGAAAGCTTATACAGAAACTAAGACTGCAATAGGCGTAACTACATTTAAGAAATTAATAGAGAAAAGTACTATTTTTATAGATAAAAGTTTACTGATCAAAGAGTTTGTAGAAAGCCCAGCTGAAGTCTTATTAATAACTTGCCCAAGAAGGTGGGGGAAATCCATTAATATGGATATGATTAAGACTTTTTTAGAAATCGAAGTCGATAAAGATGGAAAAAAATATTCAGATAAAACCAAAACTAGTAATTATGAACTGTTTCACGGTACTTCAACTTTCGGGAATTTAGAGGCGCCATTGAATATAGCACAAGATAAGAATTTCAAAAACAAGTATGACCGGTATCAGGGTGAATATCCAGTTATATCAGTTGATTTTAAAGGTATTAAAGGCACTAATTATCAAGAAATAGTGGATGGAGTAAAAACCTGTTTACATGAAGTATTTAAACAGCATCAGTATTTATTGAAAAGTTCAATATTAAAAGAAGATGATATAGATTCATTAAATGCATACGTTAGCAGAAAGGAATATAAAAAACTTGATAATGAAGATACAAAAACTGGACTTAAATTTTTATCTGAAGTACTGCATACTCATTTTGATAAGAAAGTATATATATTAATGGATGAATATGATGCGCCGATTAATAATATATTACAAATCAACCAATTTTCTGAGAAAGATCTAGACAGCACTTTAATGCTTTTTAGGACAATGATGGGTACGGCATTTAAAGGAAATGAACATTTAGAAAAGGGATTAATTACAGGAGTATTTAGAATAGCTAAATCTAGTCTGTTTTCTGATTTAAATAACATAGTAGAATATAATTTTTTAAACAATCAATTTGCAAGATACTATGGTTTTACTGAAAATGATATAGGATATCTTTTTGATGAGTATAAAATAGTAAAAGAAGATAGAGATAGAGCTGAGAGTTGGTATGACGGCTATAGAGTTACTATAGATCAAACTCTAAAGATCTATAATCCTTGGGCTATAGTAAATTTTCTACATCATAAGAAAATAGCAAATTATTGGGTAGAGACAGGTAATATTGATTTCATCAAAAATCTTTTTAAAATCGACGCGATCAAGACAAAAGTTCAATCATTACTTAGCCAGGAAGATATTAATGGCCAGACCAATGACCCCACATTATTAAAATTAGAAGATTTAAAATTCAGTAAGGATGATTTTACCACGTTAAAAAAATTACTTAATATAGGAGACAATTACGAGATAAAAAATGAGACTGTAGATTTGTTTTTTAGATATATTTTTGCAGCAGGGTATTTGACGGTAACAGAGGAACAAAAATACGGATTAGCAACTTCTGTAAAATTACCTAATAAGGAAGTAAAATCGGAATTAGAAAAGAAATTAATATCTTATTATGAACAAATCTATAATATAGAGATCAAGTTATTTACTAATGTTACAGATGAATTAGTAAAAATCTTTAATAATAATGATACAGGTGGATTAAAAAAATCATTAGAAGAGCTATTTAAAGCATTTCCTCAATTTGTTAATATTAAAGAAACCACAAATCTAGGAGTGCATGGAAATGAAGATTTAGTGCATTCAGTAATTAATTATGCGGCGCTACAAATTAAAAGCTTAACTAAATTCGGCACTGAAGTATGGTGCCAAAACAAAGGAAGGGCCGATATCGTATTAATTGACGATAAAGCAAAATTAGGCATGATAATTGAACTAAAATATGCCGGCTCAGCTGATGAAGCCCTTATTCAAACAAAAAAATATCTCCCTCTTTTTAAAGACCATAATCAGATTCAAACTATTAAATGTCTTGGGGTTAACGTTTCACAAGATAAAATAGCAGATATTAAATCTAAACTAGAAGGTAATCCAAATTTTTCAGGTCAAGGAACAAATACAGAAAATTAAAATTTAAAAAAAAAATTTAAAACAAAAATTTGCTTTACATTTATTTTTTTGATTTATTGAAATTTATTAGTAAATAGTTTAAGTGATTTGATTTTAGAAATTATTCTTGAAGCAACTTGAATAAATTATAGTTATTTGTTAATTAGAAATTTAACACTTTTTATCTGAGAATCGTTTCAAGTAAAAACTAAATCAACTAGTAATTTTTACTTCATTTCTAATTGAATAATAATAAATATAAATATGAAATCAATTTAAGATTTGAATAGAATAAGTTTTTAATGCTAAAACTTTAAAATTTGAATAAAACTTAAAACAACTTTAATCTTTATAAATAATAATTGAAATTTATTTTTTTTAAAGATAAAAATTTAAAAAAAATTCGAGAAACTTATTAGTCGAAGTCTGTCATGATCTTTATGGTATATATGCCTTTTGCATGCACATATCTTAACTACTATTATTACTACTACTACTACTGCTACTATTACCTGTAAATGTGGTCTAAAAATTACTGTTAAAAAATAATTTTATTAAAGACAAAAACTAAATAATATTAATTAAATAATAAGGATTTACTTTAAATAAAGACTCATAAAAACTTGATTTTCAAATATTTAAACCTAGATTTATTAAATTCTAGGTATTAATAATAATCATAATACATAAATGAGTGTAATAGTAATATATTTTATTCAACATCCGATTATTCTAAATTAACTATTTTAGTTTTCATTTCCTTTTTAGTCTAATTTTTTTCTTAAATTTACAAGATCCAAGAAAACACTAAGGAAATAGCTATTTCAAATTGATTAAATTAAATTAAATTTATTTTTATTCAATTTTAATTTATGTTTATTAATTTTTTTATATAAATTTTAATAAAATATAGCTAAATTTTTTTAAAAAAAAATTTTTCTTTTTTATTGTTAATTGTTATTTTTTATGGTATTTGATTTAGTTTTGATTTATGTTATGTTAATTTAATAATAATATGGGAATATCAAATTCAAAAATGAAAAGAAAACATTGGAATAGGAACGAATTGGTCAAGTGTGTAAGTAAGAGAACAGGCGTTAATGAGAATATGGTGGCCGATTTGTTTGATAAATTTTTACATCCAAATCTAGGCGCTGGATTGAATCGGCAACAATTTATAAGTATTTATTTTAATCTTAGACCAGAGTCAGAACACAGAGTTAAACATATAGTGAATTTTGTATTTAATTCGTATGATTTGGACAATAATGGTTACATTGACTTGGAAGAGTTTTTGGTATTGAATACTTTTTAGTTAGAAAATCTTTAATTTAAAAATGTTGCATAATTAATTGCGCTTTTATTTCATATAAATAAATTACAATAAACGCAATTAATTATGCAACATCATAATATAAAATACCTATTATTATTTTAAGATGGCTATAGTTCTAACAAAACGTGGAACTCTGATAGATAAGCTAAATTATACTTTTTATATGTATGATATAAACAAAATTGGTTACATTGATAAAGAAAACTTTGATATTGTTTTACTAGCAATGATTCGTTTCTTAGGAGCCGAATCAAAGCTAAAAGATTTTAATCAAATATCAAACGAGTGCTTTAAAAAATTAGATTTATTCAATAATGGAAAAATAAAAAAGGTAAAAAAAATTTTTTTAATTATTTTATTAAAATTAAATTTTTAAATAAAAAAAGATCAATTTGTAAATATTCTGATGAGTGATTATTCATTACGTTCAATTTTATGTCCATTTAATTAGTAATAACAAATATAAATTGTTGTATTGTTTGAAGCATACTTTGGAAAAGAAAATGTATTTCATAAAGCTTCTAAAAGATATATATTTTAAAATGTATTTCTAAATAATTAAATATTTAATATTTTAATTAAAAGATAACTATACTTTCTTGATAAAATAAATGTTACTTGATATTTTTGATAAAAACAAAATTTTTATAATTATTTTCTTTTAATTTAAATTAAATTTAATAAAATGTTTAAATTAAATTAAAATAAATAAAAAAAAATGAACTTTTTGATGATTTTAATTTTAGTTTTAATAAAATTAACAAATTCACATTTTGTTTATAATCAAGCAGATGTTGAAATAGATATTCAAAATGAAAATGGCCAATCAATTAAAATAGAAGCATTCAAATCAGATAAAAATCAAATAATATTGGAAGAAAGAGATAGATCAAGATATGACCAATTGCAATGGACATCAATTGGTTATCCCAAATTGTTTACAAATAATTTATTAAAGAATTTAGACAATGATGGATTTTATATTGAAATAGAAATGCTAAAACAAGAACATATAATGGAACTTGGAAAGAAAATAGAACACAAGTTTAATATTAACATAGATTATTCACAAATATTAGGCCTAGAATTAGACGAATTTAAATGTAGTACCAAAGTTTATTATAAAAATTCAGATGACTTTTTAATTATAAATGGAAATGTGTTTAATTTTGTAGAGAATCCATTAAAAGTAAAATTCAATGTATCACAAGGTACTACAGAAAGAAAGCTTTTAGAAGATAATTTAAAAAGTTCTAATAATAAACTTTTAATAAAATGTAAACTTTTTAAAGATATTACATTAAATCGAAATGATAATTTAGTATTAACAATTAATTTTAAAAAAAAATTGAATATTATAGACAATCTTTTTCATTTATCAACTCAGACTTATATGAATGAAAATCAGATGAAAGAAATGGCAAATAAAGTGTATAAAACACTTAAAAACAACGATAACTATGAACTTTATGATGAGAAAACATTTAAAGAAATATTTACAAGAGATTTATTAGAACAAACAAGTGATGAGAAATTTGTTTATATCAAATTAAAAGATGCTTTTAAGCCAAATTATGCTTATACTTTTACAGATGTTCAAATAGCAAATAAATTAAAAGATGAATTTTTAAATATACTTGAAATGAGTTCTTCTATTGTTAGAATAAATCAAACAGTTTACAAAAGTTTAAATCAAAATTTAAAAGATTTGAAAAAACAATTTCCAGAATATTTGAATTTTTTGGAATTAAATTTAATAGAAAAATTTATTTCAAGCAAAAAATATCAAATTAGTAATTTAAGTTTAGTTCGTAAACTTGAAGAATTAAACAAAGATTCGAATTTTATTCGATGGGAAATCAAAGATAATAAAAGAATAATACCATGTGAAATTAAATTGGCTTTAATTAATAAAATTCGATGCACTTCTGAGATAATAATTGATGGAATAAAAAAAAGGACTATAAATGCAAAATTTACTAGAAATTTTTTATTTCAACTTAAACCTCATGGAACTAGACCGAATAATAATAATAATAATAATTTTATTAATAAAGAATACTTTCAATTAAAGTCTGATATAGATTATTTTAAATATCAGTTAAACGATTTAATAATCAAATTTGATTCTTTGCCACTTGATAATGATACTGAACAAGAAGATATTGAAAAACAACTGGATGAAATTTTATCTCAAATTAAAGAATAAACTAAGTTATTTAATAAATAATTGTTGCATTAAATAAGTTTAATTTTGAATGAGATTTTAATAAAATATTCTTTAAGAATAACTTTTTAATACTTTTAATTTTATTTAATATTCTCATTACATAGTTGCAAAATTAATTGCGTTTAAGATCAAATAAAAATATTAAAATAAACGTAATTATTTTTGCGTTCATTTATGTTATCATCTTCACTATTGTCTATTTCAATATCATCAACATTTTTCTCGATCTTATTCGATAATGAGCTTTGTAAATACGTATATGCTCTTATTGTGTTTTCAGCGTTTTCAGATAAGATTGGACGCTGACGTATTAATGCGTCTAGAAAATGGATGACTTCTTCAACTTTTAGTTACACTTAATGAGAGAAAAACAATACACATAGCTTTCAAAATTTTATCAAAACTAGACAGCTCAAGACAATTTACAAGTAGAGAAAAGCACAATATGCCAAATCTTCGTTGCTCTTTATCCATAAATATCAATTTTTTTTTGAGCATTCTACTGACTCTATGCATTGTATGGCTATTACAAGAACCTATCAATGTAAGGTCTGAATCATTTGAATCTATTATTTGTTTACTAATTTTAAAAACTCGGTTAGCATATTCTTCAACTGTTTCATCACGGTTAAATATTTCTAACACAGCATGAATGGTAGGCTAAGACATATCACACATTACAAGTCGAAATTTTAGCTTTTTTTCTTTTGTGACTTTTAAATAAATGTTTTTAACCAACCGGAACATCGAACCAATTTGATATGCGTCATGTCGACTAGTCGATGTTTCATTAATTAATACATATTCTGAATGATCAAGTCGAGCTGAATCTTTGAGAATCATGCAGTAATTTAATATTTGGCCATAATCGTGATAGTCTTTTTTAATTTTCACAAGACCACCAGTTGCATCTACGTGTAGTATTCGTCGCTCTGGGGGAACACTTTTGATTAGTTTAAGTTGGTTTTCGTGATGAAGGGATAGGTTAAAGTCCTTGTAAATCTTTCAAAATAAATTTTATAAAGAATTGAATTTATAAATATTTAATTTTAATATTTTCAAAGCTTTTTTTTAAATTTTTAATTTTTATTATTATATTTTTCATATTTTTAAATTTTTTTAAATCAAATAAATTTATTGCCTCAAGCTGTTGCACATATCCATTTAATCCATTTGTTTTCTTTTGCGATTGATAAGTTTCGTTTGCTTGGTCCGCAGAATATAAAAGATTAGTTAACCAACAAGTATTTGGAAGTTCTTTTCGGTTAAATTCACTAATTAAGTTTCTGATTACTTGTTCACTAGGAGGATTGTTTTTTTTATATGTTTCAAAGACAAAAAATAGTTTTACAAAGTTTTACGAAGTTTTACATTTGATAAAACATAATAATTTTTATAAGTGTTATAAGTTTTAGTTTTTCAAAAAATTATATGAGTAAACTATTTTAGATACATATTTATATTTAAACATAAGTATGTAATACATTTTATTCTTATATTTACTAGCTCTTACATACATGCTTATATACATAAAGCTATTTTTATATGTATGTATATATCTGTTTTTTTATATAAAAATATTTATGTGTAAACATATTTATACATTTTTTATCTCAATTAATTAATATATTTTATTGTTAAGTGCTTTAACTTTTTACACTCGTTATATTCCAATCATTTTAGCCCTTTTTAATAAATTTTAATTTTATTATTGACTATCAATTCTAACAAATACCGATTGATAACACAAATATGCAGAATACGCCCCGTACCCCAACTACATCAAAAAGATCACATGCAGAAAGCCCTAACAGCAGTCCTACCGTAAATTCTCCGGCCAGAAAGAAAGCTTATACAGAAACTAAGACTGCAATAGGCGTAACTACATTTAAGAAATTAATAGAGAAAAGTACTATTTTTATAGATAAAAGTTTACTGATCAAAGAGTTTGTAGAAAGCCCAGCTGAAGTCTTATTAATAACTTGCCCAAGAAGGTGGGGGAAATCCATTAATATGGATATGATTAAGACTTTTTTAGAAATCGAAGTCGATAAAGATGGAAAAAAATATTCAGATAAAACCAAAACTAGTAATTATGAACTGTTTCACGGTACTTCAACTTTCGGGAATTTAGAGGCGCCATTGAATATAGCACAAGATAAGAATTTCAAAAACAAGTATGACCGGTATCAGGGTGAATATCCAGTTATATCAGTTGATTTTAAAGGTATTAAAGGCACTAATTATCAAGAAATAGTGGACGGAGTGAAACTTGCAATAAGTAATGCGTTTAAGCAACATGAGTATATGATTGATGTGCTTGATAATGTTTCTAAGAATAACGAATTAAGCCTTTTACAGAAGAAAAAAGCAGCAGGCTCTTTAACTAAGTTTGAAAGGCTTTATGATAATAATGGACAAGGAGCAACTGATATTGATATTAAGGATAGCTTAAAGTTTCTATCTGAAGTGCTCCATACTCATTTCGGCAAGAAAGTATATATATTAATGGATGAATATGATGCGCCGATTAATAATATATTACAAAGCAACCAATTTTCTGAGAAAGATCTAGACAGCACTTTAATGCTTTTTAGGACAATGATGGGTACGGCATTTAAAGGAAATGAATATTTAGAAAAGGGATTAATTACAGGAGTATTTAGAATAGCTAAATCTAGTCTGTTTTCTGATTTAAATAACATAGTAGAATATAATTTTTTAAACAATCAATTTGCAAGATACTATGGTTTTACTGAAAATGATATAGGATATCTTTTTGATGAGTATAAAATAGTAAAAGAAGATAGAGATAGAGCTGAGAGTTGGTATGACGGCTATAGAGTTACTATAGATCAAACTCTAAAGATCTATAATCCTTGGGCTATAGTAAATTTTCTACATCATAAGAAAATAGCAAATTATTGGGTAGAGACAGGTAATATTGATTTCATCAAAAATCTTTTTAAAATCGACGCGATCAAGACAAAAGTTCAATCATTACTTAGCCAGGAAGATATTAATGGCCAGACCAATGACCCCACATTATTAAAATTAGAAGATTTAAAATTCAGTAAGGATGATTTTACCACGTTAAAAAAATTACTTAATATAGGAGACAATTACGAGATAAAAAATGAGACTGTAGATTTGTTTTTTAGATATATTTTTGCAGCAGGGTATTTGACGGTAACAGAGGAACAAAAATACGGATTAGCAACTTCTGTAAAATTACCTAATAAGGAAGTAAAATCGGAATTAGAAAAGAAATTAATATCTTATTATGAACAAATCTATAATATAGAGATCAAGTTATTTACTAATGTTACAGATGAATTAGTAAAAATCTTTAATAATAATGATACAGGTGGATTAAAAAAATCATTAGAAGAGCTATTTAAAGCATTTCCTCAATTTGTTAATATTAAAGAAACCACAAATCTAGGAGTGCATGGAAATGAAGATTTAGTGCATTCAGTAATTAATTATGCGGCGCTACAAATTAAAAGCTTAACTAAATTCGGCACTGAAGTATGGTGCCAAAACAAAGGAAGGGCCGATATCGTATTAATTGACGATAAAGCAAAATTAGGCATGATAATTGAACTAAAATATGCCGGCTCAGCTGATGAAGCCCTTATTCAAACAAAAAAATATCTCCCTCTTTTTAAAGACCATAATCAGATTCAAACTATTAAATGTCTTGGGGTTAACGTTTCACAAGATAAAATAGCAGATATTAAATCTAAACTAGAAGGTAATCCAAATTTTTCAGGTCAAGGAACAAATACAGAAAATTAAAATTTAAAAAAAAAATTTAAAACAAAAATTTGCTTTACATTTATTTTTTTGATTTATTGAAATTTATTAGTAAATAGTTTAAGTGATTTGATTTTAGAAATTATTCTTGAAGCAACTTGAATAAATTATAGTTATTTGTTAATTAGAAATTTAACACTTTTTATCTGAGAATCGTTTCAAGTAAAAACTAAATCAACTAGTAATTTTTACTTCATTTCTAATTGAATAATAATAAATATAAATATGAAATCAATTTAAGATTTGAATAGAATAAGTTTTTAATGCTAAAACTTTAAAATTTGAATAAAACTTAAAACAACTTTAATCTTTATAAATAATAATTGAAATTTATTTTTTTTAAAGATAAAAATTTAAAAAAAATTCGAGAAACTTATTAGTCGAAGTCTGTCATGATCTTTATGGTATATATGCCTTTTGCATGCACATATCTTAACTACTATTATTACTACTACTACTACTGCTACTATTACCTGTAAATGTGGTCTAAAAATTACTGTTAAAAAATAATTTTATTAAAGACAAAAACTAAATAATATTAATTAAATAATAAGGATTTACTTTAAATAAAGACTCATAAAAACTTGATTTTCAAATATTTAAACCTAGATTTATTAAATTCTAGGTATTAATAATAATCATAATACATAAATGAGTGTAATAGTAATATATTTTATTCAACATCCGATTATTCTAAATTAACTATTTTAGTTTTCATTTCCTTTTTAGTCTAATTTTTTTCTTAAATTTACAAGATCCAAGAAAACACTAAGGAAATAGCTATTTCAAATTGATTAAATTAAATTAAATTTATTTTTATTCAATTTTAATTTATGTTTATTAATTTTTTTATATAAATTTTAATAAAATATAGCTAAATTTTTTTAAAAAAAAATTTTTCTTTTTTATTGTTAATTGTTATTTTTTATGGTATTTGATTTAGTTTTGATTTATGTTATGTTAATTTAATAATAATATGGGAATATCAAATTCAAAAATGAAAAGAAAACATTGGAATAGGAACGAATTGGTCAAGTGTGTAAGTAAGAGAACAGGCGTTAATGAGAATATGGTGGCCGATTTGTTTGATAAATTTTTACATCCAAATCTAGGCGCTGGATTGAATCGGCAACAATTTATAAGTATTTATTTTAATCTTAGACCAGAGTCAGAACACAGAGTTAAACATATAGTCGATTTTGTATTTAATTCGTATGATTTGGACAATAATGGTTACATTGACTTGGAAGAGTTTTTGGTATTGAATACTTTTTAGTTAGAAAATCTTTAATTTAAAAATGTTGCATAATTAATTGCGCTTTTATTTCATATAAATAAATTACAATAAACGCAATTAATTATGCAACATCATAATATAAAATACCTATTATTATTTTAAGATGGCTATAGTTCTAACAAAACGTGGAACTCTGATAGATAAGCTAAATTATACTTTTTATATGTATGATATAAACAAAATTGGTTACATTGATAAAGAAAACTTTGATATTGTTTTACTAGCAATGATTCGTTTCTTAGGAGCCGAATCAAAGCTAAAAGATTTTAATCAAATATCAAACGAGTGCTTTAAAAAATTAGATTTATTCAATAATGGAAAAATAAAAAAAGGTAAAAAAAATTTTTTTAATTATTTTATTAAAATTAAATTTTTAAATAAAAAAAGATCAATTTGTAAATATTCTGATGAGTGATTATTCATTACGTTCAATTTTATGTCCATTTAATTAGTAATAACAAATATAAAGTGTTGTATTGTTTGAAGCATACTTTGGAAAAGAAAATGTATTTCATAAAGCTTCTAAAAGATATATATTTTAAAATGTATTTCTAAATAATTAAATATTTAATATTTTAATTAAAAGATAACTATACTTTCTTGATAAAATAAATGTTACTTGATATTTTTGATAAAAACAAAATTTTTATAATTATTTTCTTTTAATTTAAATTAAATTTAATAAAATGTTTAAATTAAATTAAAATAAATAAAAAAAAATGAACTTTTTGATGATTTTAATTTTAGTTTTAATAAAATTAACAAATTCACATTTTGTTTATAATCAAGCAGATGTTGAAATAGATATTCAAAATGAAAATGGCCAATCAATTAAAATAGAAGCATTCAAATCAGATAAAAATCAAATAATATTGGAAGAAAGAGATAGATCAAGATATGACCAATTGCAATGGACATCAATTGGTTATCCCAAATTGTTTACAAATAATTTATTAAAGAATTTAGACAATGATGGATTTTATATTGAAATAGAAATGCTAAAACAAGAACATATAATGGAACTTGGAAAGAAAATAGAACACAAGTTTAATATTAACATAGATTATTCACAAATATTAGGCCTAGAATTAGACGAATTTAAATGTAGTACCAAAGTTTATTATAAAAATTCAGATGACTTTTTAATTATAAATGGAAATGTGTTTAATTTTGTAGAGAATCCATTAAAAGTAAAATTCAATGTATCACAAGGTACTACAGAAAGAAAGCTTTTAGAAGATAATTTAAAAAGTTCTAATAATAAACTTTTAATAAAATGTAAACTTTTTAAAGATATTACATTAAATCGAAATGATAATTTAGTATTAACAATTAATTTTAAAAAAAAATTGAATATTATAGACAATCTTTTTCATTTATCAATTCAGACTTATATGAATGAAAATCAGATGAAAGAAATGGCAAATAAAGTGTATAAAACACTTAAAAACAACGATAACTATGAACTTTATGATGAGAAAACATTTAAAGAAATATTTACAAGAGATTTATTAGAACAAACAAGTGATGAGAAATTTGTTTATATCAAATTAAAAGATGCTTTTAAGCCAAATTATGCTTATGCATTTAAAGATAAAGAAACACCAAATAAATTAAAAGATGAATTTTTAAATATACTTGAAATGAGTTCTTCTATTGTTAGAATAAATCAAACAGTTTACAAAAGTTTAAATCAAAATTTAAAAGATTTGAAAAAACAATTTCCAGAATATTTGAATTTTTTGGAATTAAATTTAATAGAAAAATTTATTTCAAGCAAAAAATATCAAATTAGTAATTTAAGTTTAGTTCGTAAACTTGAAGAATTAAACAAAGATTCGAATTTTATTCGATGGGAAATCAAAGATAATAAAAGAATAATACCATGTGAAATTAAATTGGCTTTAATTAATAAAATTCGATGCACTTCTGAGATAATAATTAATGGAATAAAAAAAAGGACTATAAATGCAAAATTTACTAGAAATTTTTTATTTCAACTTAAACCTCATGGAACTAGACCGAATAATAATTATAATAATTTTATTAATAAAGAATACTTTCAATTAAAGTCTGATATAGATTATTTTAAATATCAGTTAAACGATTTAATAATCAAATTTGATTCTTTGCCACTTGATAATGATACTGAACAAGAAGATATTGAAAAACAACTGGATGAAATTTTATCTCAAATTAAAGAATAAACTATTTAATAAATAATTGTTGCAAAAATAATTACGTTTATTTTAATATATTTATTTGATCTTAAACGCAATTAATTTTGCAACTATGTAATGAGAATATTAAATAAAATTAAAAGTATTAAAAAGTTAAAAGTTCTTAAAAAATATTTTATTAAAATCTCATTCAAAATTAAACTTATTTAATACTATATTAATAATCTGAGAAAGAAAGAAATCATGATGACTAAAATTTTTAATTAAAAGGAATCATTATTAATCTAATATCATAGTTTTTTGATAAACCATTAACAAATTCTTCTATTTAAAGTAAAAAAGTTTATTTTTTAAATAAATCTAAAAATAGAATAAAATTAAAATACCTTTGCTTATTTTGCCATCATCAGAAGTGTCTAATATTTCAAACAGTCTATTAGATATTTGATTCAACTCTTCTAATTTATTCTCAGCACCTAATAAAGGTAACATTGATTGAATAGCACTCTTGATTTCATCATAATCTAAGTAACCATTGTTATCTACATCATACATGTTAAATGAAAATATCAATTTATCCAATAGACTACCACGTGTTGTTAAAATATAACCAAAAACAAATTCATGCGAATCAATAAGACCATTTTTGTCTTTGTCAAAAGCATTAAAAACAAAATTTGAAATTGATTTTAATTTTTTCTTTGGCTCTGGTCGAAGCGAACAATAGAATTTATTAAATTCATATTTGTCCAAGTAACCAGTTGGATATTTGCTATAAAATTTCAAATAAATGTCTTGAATCACATTTTCATTAATGTCTGTTTGTTTGGATATAAATTTAATCAAAATAGGATTTAATTTTGATTTTGATTTTGAATTTGATTCGCAAACTGAAGAAAAATTTTTTCCCATATTGTTTTTTTTTTTTTTATTTTTGTTATTATTTTAAAATAATTAAAATAAAATGTTGAAATTTTTTGATTTTAATTTTCATAAGAAAAAAGAAAATTCTTTTTTATACAAAGGTAATTTTTTGCATGATTAGATAATGTAATTACGCTAGTAAATTATTTAAATTTGGGCTTTTCACATCATTTTATATTTAGAAATTTCAATTAAGCTTAATAAATCTTAAATTATGTAATATTATTAAATAAAATTGTTAATTAAGATACATACTGTAGATATCTTATTGATATCATAAATCAAAGGAAAAGAAGGAAAAAACGTTTAGTCAATACTTTGGCATGTTTTAGTTAAAATGTATATACTGTATGTTTATTGCATAAACACAATAATATTAAATGAATATATAATGAATATTAAAAGTTATCAATTGATTGTTTTAGAAATTTTAGAAATTAGCAACAAACAGCTCAAGTGAAGAAGACTTGCAATTATTTTTGCACTATATTATAATTTTAAAATTTTAAACAAATAACTAAGAAAAATATCATATTTAATTTGTTTTTTTGAAAATTTTTTAAATTTTTATCAAAAATTATAAAAATACCGATTAGAAGAAAATCGGTTTATTACTAATACTACTACTACTATTAAATAGTTAATATTTTTTAAAATTGTTTATCCCCATTCAATATTTTGTTGTCTGATATTTGCTAAGCAAAAAAGAAAATTTGCATATGGTTTAAACTATTCTCTTTTGGTTGTATTTTGCTTGAGATTTCTAAAAAGTATCATGGTTGTGTTTGAATTTATTTTATAACTTTTCGACTACAAGTAGTAGTAGTAGAAAATTGAAGTTTAGATAGATCAAAACTAGTGCAAAAGCACTTAGCCCATTCATGGGCCATGGCAGTCATTAGTCTTCTTCTTCGGATTAAAAAAGCTACAGTCAATTCTTGACTTAAAACTATTTACAAGATTATATTTTATAACTTTAACTTGGTAGCTTAAATTATTTTACTAATTAAAAACATATTTATTTATATTTAACATATTAACAGTTTTGGTATAATTAAGCACTTGGTAAACATCATTAATGTTACTTTCAGTTAAAGTTTTTCTTTAGAAATACTGTACATACTCTTAAGAACAAGTATCAACTATTTTATTTAATTAACTAAATTAATAAAGATAAAATCAAAAAGAAAATTAAAATTGAAACTTGATTAGTTTTATATTTGATAAAATAAAAGTTATCTTCTAAGATATAAGATAAACAAAAAATAAAAAAAATTTAATTAATTTTCTAAAAAAATTTATTAAAAATAAGAAAGAAAAAAAAAATGAACTTTATGATAATTTTGTTTTTAAGTTTAAAATTGACAAATTCGAATTTTGTTTATGAAAATGCGGATAGATTTGAGATAGATCACCAAAATGAAACTGGTGCAGTTCAAATAGAAGCATTCAATTCAATAAATAACCAAAATATATTACAAGATCAAGAGGAATCAAAATATTCTCAGTTAGAATGGGCATCAATTGGTTATCCCAAATTGCTTACAAATGATTTATCAAATAATTTAAACAATGACGGATTTTATATAGAAATAGACATGTTAACTCAAGAACATAAAAACAAATTTAAGAATATGATTAAAAATAAATACAATATTGATATTCAAGAATCACAAATATCAAATCTTAAATTAGATGAATTAAAATGCAATCTTAAAGTATTGGATACTAATCAAAAACATTTATTTGTAATTTATGGAAATGTGTTTGACTTTCAGAAATATCCTTTAAGAGTTGAATTCAAAGCTGCTTTAAATACATATGAAAGAGAAGTTTTAATTAAATCAATAAATAAAGAGCTTATATTTAATTGTAAATTGTATAAAGAAATTACTTCAAAAAGAAAATCTTATTTTGTTTTGGACCATGATTTAAAGAAAGATTTTAAAATAATTGATAATATTTTCCATCAAGCAACTCAGACTTATATGAATGAAAATCAGATAAAAGAAATAGCAAATAAAGTGTATAAAACACTTAAAAACAACGATAACTATGAGCTTCATGATGAGAAAACATTTAAAGAAATATTTACAAGAGATTTATTAGAACAAACAAGTGATGAGAAATTTGTTTATATCAAATTAGAAGATGCTTTTAAGCCAAATTATGCTTATGCATTTAAAGATAAAGAAACACCAAATAAATTAAAAGATGAATTTTTAAATATACTTGAAATGAGTTCTTCTATTGTTAGAATAAATCAAACAGTTTACAAAAGTTTAAATCAAAATTTAAAAGATTTGAAAAAACGATTTCCAGAATATTTGAATTTTTTAGATTTGGAATTAATCGAGAAAATTGTGAATAATTGTTCGAATTGTTTAAATGATTGTTTGCCATATTTAAATTCAGTAAGTGATTATATTCAATGGGAAATGGACGAAAATAATAAAAGAATAATTCCTTCAAGAATTTATTTGGCTTTGATATCAAAAAAAAAGTCTTCTTATGATTTGACTTTTAGTAGAATTAAAAAGACAAATATTGAAGCTAAATTTAATAGGACATTTGTGTTTGATTATTTACCAAAAATAACCAATTACACCTTTAAAAATGATAATTGTCCTTCGGATATTTCAGAATTAAAGAATGAATTAGACACTTTAAGAAACGAACTTCAAAATTTAAATATAAAATATCAAAATTTATTAAATGCTAATTTTTTTGAAAGAGAAGAAGATGATGAAGAAGAATTGGCAACCAAAATAGATCAGATACTATCTGAAATTGTCTAATTCACTTTTGCTTATAAAAATATCAAATTTAATTTTAGCCTATTTAATTTTTAGAAATTGATTATCAAATTTAAAAATAATAATTTAAAAATATGCTTTTAGAATTTTTTTTTAATTTTATTATAAAAAATCAATAAAATTAAATTTGAATTAAAATTTGCTTATGAATTAAATTTATACTAAGAAATTTTGACTAAAATAGACCACTAACTACGCCACTGCCAGTCCCAAGTCCGGGTAAGAGTAGGAGGGGTGGTGGTATTATGCAAAAGGTGTTACATTAAGGGTGGTGAGGTCTACGGGCCTTATCTCAAATCCTGTAGGAAGGTGATGATTACCACTAACCAAAAATAAAATTTTAAGGAAAGAAAAAAAAAAATTTTTCTATTTTTAATAATTTAAAATTTTATTCTAATAAAATAATATATAAGACAATTAACTTGAAATAATTAAATAAAAAAAGGAAATTTTATTATATAAACATTTAAAAAAAAAAAATTCTTTTTTAAATTTAAAAGTTTATTTTTCTATAAACAAAAGCATGTCCGATTCAAAAGATTCTTCAACTCAAACAGTAGTTAAAATATTAGTAATAGGCAATTCGGGTGTTGGTAAAACTTCTTTATGCAATCGATACATAAACGACATATTCATAAAAGCCTATAAACCAACTGTCGGAGGTTTTCTAATTAATCTTTTTTTATTATTATTATTTTAAAAAAATTCTCAAAAATTTATTCAAAGTTGAATTTTGCTCTAAAGAACTAGTCTCTGAGCATAAGAATAAATTTAATTTTCAATTTTGGGATATTGGTGGTCAAGAGCGATACATTTACATGACTCATGTCTATTACAAAAATTCAGACTTTTGTTTAATTATGTTCGATTTAATGAACAGAGAATCTTTTAAATCGTGTGCTAAATGGAAAAGTGATTTGGACGAGAAGTATCGCCTCGAGGATGGTTCAAAGTGTCCTTGTCTTTTGATCGGCAATAAAGTTTTTCAGTTATTTTTTAGAAATGTTTTTATTATAAATTTTTAAATATTTTTTTAAAAATTAAGTGTGATTTACCAAACCGAGTTTTAGAGCAATCAGAAATTGAAGATTTCTGTCGAGATTATGGTATTTTATTTAAAAATTTAAACAAAATAAAAATATTCAAGAGTTTTATAATTATTTATTTAAGAGTTTTATGGTTATATGGAAATATCAGTTAAAAATAATATTATGGTTAAAGAAACAATTGAATATATATCAAACATAATAATGAAACGAAAAGAATATGAAATGAGTTTATCAAATAAACATGATTTTTATTTATTAAATAAAAAAGACATATTTAATCTTAAACTAAAACAGCAGCAACAACAACAAAAACAAAAAAATAAAGTTGGCTGTTTAAGTGTAATTAAATCAAATAATTGCTGTAATATTTAAAATTTAAATCTTTTATTTATTTATTTATTTTTTTTTTTTTTAAAAAAATTAATACCTCATAAATTTTACCAATTAACCAAATTATTATTTTGTATCAATTATATAATATATTAATATTTAAATATTTAATCAATAATTTATTAAATAAATATATTTTAGAAAAAATTAAAAAAAAAAAAACATTTTAATTTTATTTATTTAATTCATTCTTGGCATTGGAGGATAATTGACAACCTTAATAGGTCTTACTCTTTGAGCTGGCATATTTGGCCAATAGCCGGGTGCTAACGAAGAGCTAAGACTTGATGGTTGACTCATGGATGGATACTGTTCGAATTGTGTTGGATAGTAGAGTGGTTGTTGAGGCTGAGGTTGAGTTTGAATTGGTAACGGCTGAGGTTGTGGCATAAATTGGCCTTGTGGCATTAATTGTGCTTGAGGAGATTGCCAGCTAGACCAGTCTACAGGCATTATTGGCTGTTGTACTTGCGGATAAGACACTGGCAACATGGGTATTGTCGGGTACATAGTTTGTGGCATGCCTGTCATTGGCATCATTTGTCCAGGCTGCATAGGCGTTTGCATACCCATTGCTCCAGCTTCTCTAGCTGCTCTACTAGATCCTGATCCCATTTTAATCCCAATTTATTTATTTATTTTTTTTTTATTTTGTTAATTAATTCTCTTTTATTTTATTTTATTTTTAATTAAATTTTAGAAATATTTTTAAAACAAAAATTTAAAAAAGAATTTTGAAAATTTTTCAACTATTTATTTAATAAACTCAATTAAATTTTGTGTCATTTTAGCATTTAAGAATATCATAATTCAATCCTTTTTCTATTAGACATTAATCATTTTTTATTTTTATTTCTTAATTTAAAATTTGGTCAATTTAGTATTTGATAAAAATAGCCTTTAGCTTTATTTAAAAACTATAATCTCACAACAACTTTTTGTTTGTTATGAAAAAAAAATTAAAAAAAAAAAAGAATTTTCTAAATTCTTAATTAAAAAATGATAAAAAAAAAAAAAAGAAGAAAAATTCTTTAAAATATTTCAATTAAAAATCTAAAAATAAATTTTATTTGAAAAATTCTTGAAAAATGAATAGTATAAAATAAACTTGCTAGATACAAATAAAAGTATAAGTAAAGTTATTAAAATAAAATTCTAAAAAGAAAAAAAAAATGGGCTCACCATCTTCTAAATATGAACATTCTCATTCGATTCGTAACAAGCTCAGGAATATAGCTTTTACTAGGCCAACTGATCGAGATTACGAATTTTTGAGTTATCAAACTGGTTTGGATAAAGTAGAACTAATGAATATAATTGAAGCACATTTAGCAAAGCATCCAGATGGTCGAATGAATAGAAAAGAGTTTTGTGATTTGTATCATCAGTTGAGAAAAGAATCACCAGAAATAGTATTGGGCTTATCAGAGAATATATTCAAAGCACTTGGTGTACAATCACCAGAGTCTGATATGATAAGCTTAAGAGAATTTCTATTAACTTATGCATTAACTAGTCGTGGTGACTTGAAGCGTAAATTAGACTATGCTTTTGATCTATATGACACTAATCGAGACAATGCTTTGGAACTAAGCGAAGTAAACGAATGTGTTTATGGCATTTTAGAGTTGTTTGAACCTCCCAAAGAGCCTTCTATTGGAGACATTGCTAAGGATTGTGTAAAAAATCTTAAAATAACTTGTATTGTTAAAAAAGGTAAATTTTAATAATATTATTTTAATTTGTTTTAAGTTTTATAAATTATTATTATAATAAATCAAGAGGACTTTATTGAAGGTTTATTTCATAACAAAAATATTAGAAACATAATGACAATATTTCCATAATAAGAAAAAAATAAACATTTTAATTTATTTTATTAATATTTTTTGAATAAAGGTTATTTAAGCAAAAATAATAAAAAAATTAGTTTTTTTTAAATTTTTTTACCTAGAACAGGTAAATTCTAATAGATTAATCATTTATTTTTCTCTATTATTTAATAATCAAATATTTATGTAATAGAAAAAAATTTCATATTTAAGAAAGTGTATTTTTTAAAAAATTTATAAAATTGAACAACAAAAAAAAAGAAATTTTATATCTTTACATTGAATAAGCCTAAGAAAATAGAGTTAAAATATGGGTGGTAAAAAATCAAAGCCAAGTAATGCCGGTTCAACAAAGCCAGTAGTTGTACCACCAAAAGTTGGAGAATTGACTGAGTCTGATTATCAATTTTTAACAACATCAACAGGCTTATCAAGAGCTGAAGTGAAAAATTTTCATAATGATTTTATGAGCAACAATCCTGATGGTTTGATGGATAAAGCCGAATTTGCTAGATTGTATGACAAACTAAGACCAGAATCAGCTGAAAGAATTGATGAAATTGCTGTTTTTGTATTCGAAGCTTTTGATAAAGACAATAATGGTAAAATTACATTTTCAGAATTTTTAGTTGCTTATTCTTTGACTACGCGTGGTGATCCAAAACGTAAACTTGAATATGCTTTTGAACTTTACGATGCTGATAACAATGGCTATTTAACTAGTCAAGAAGTAAGATCTGTAATTGTCGGAATGTTGGATTTATTAGTAAACATTTAAATAAATAAAAATTTAAATAAAAATTTTGAATTTTAATTTAAAAGGGTGCTGATAAGAAAACAGATTCGCAAGCTTTAGCCAGTGAATGTATTCATCAATTAGACGCCAACAAAGATGGAAAAGTAGGAAAAGGTAAATTTAAATGAAATTAAAATTAATTGAAAAAGTATTAAATTAATTTATTATTTTTTAATTAAAGATGAATTTATCAATGGTCTATTGGCAAATTATAGTTTAAGAGGTTTAATGTCACCTTTTAATTGAACACAAAATTTTCATCTTTTTTTTTCAAAATTAAAAATTTATTAGAATTAAATAAAATTATATTTAATATTAAAAACAACAATTTTTGTTAAATTTCAATAATTTAGAGTTATTTATTTAGAGAATATTTTTTAAAATTCTATTCAATCAAGACAGCACTTGAAAAGCATTTTTATGTTTGAATATTTTATTATGCTTTTTTTGTTTTTTACTTATTAACCTGTAATAAATAAAAATTATAGGTAAACTGAATTGGAATAAAAAGCATTATTTTTGCTTTTCATTTATTTTTATAAGTAATTACATAAAATTAAAAAGTAAAAAAGTTCAATTGTGAAAAAAAATATATTTACTTGAAAAAGCATAATTTTTTTATTTTAAGCTATTTGCTAATTTTATTTTTTTTAAAAAATAAGCCTTAAAAATTTTAGTATTTAAACATCAGTTTTTTCAAAAGTTTTATTGAAAAATTATTTTTTAAAAAATAACAAAAATTAAAAAGAAAAATTAATAAAAAAAATGGGTGGAAAAAGCTCAAAGCCAAGCGCTGGAAAAGGTGGTTCAAAACCAACAACACAAGTAACTAAGCCAGGAGAATTAACAGAAGCTGATTATCAATTTCTGACATCAACAACTGGTCTATCAAAAGTAGAAATAATAAATATTCATACTCAATTTATGCAAGGCAATCCAGATGGTAAATTGGATAGACAAGAATTTATTAAATTATATGACAAACTAAGACCAGAACCACCAGAAGCTTTGGATGAAATATCTGTTTATATTTTTAAAGTATTTGATAAAGACAAAAGTGGTTCAATTACATTCCAAGAATTTATGATGGCTTTTGCTTTGACTACTCGTGGTGATCCAAAAACTAAATTAGAATATGCTTTTGGCTTGTACGATTCGGACAATAATGGCTATTTAACTAGTGCTGAAGTTAAAGAAGTTTTATATGGTATGTTAGATATGCTGGTAATTATATTTATATATTATTATATTTTTTTAAATAATAATCAAAATAATTTGTTTTTACAATAAAAAAAAAAAAGGGTGCTGATCGTAAAATGGATTCATCAAGTATAGCTAACGATTGCTTTACTAAATTGGATGTAAACAAAGATGGTAAAGTAAGCAAAGATGAATTTATAAATGGTTTATTATCCAATTACCATCTTAGATCTCTTATGTCACCATTCAATTAAGTTACATTTAGTAGTTTGATTTTAGTATTTTTTTTTAATTTTACAAACTATTAAATGTAATTAGTCTAAATTTTAGATAAATTTTAGATAGATTAATTAGAATAAATTTAAAAATAAAATTTTTATTTTTTATTTTACAAACATTTGCTTTCAAATAATTTATTTAAAAAAATCAACTTTTTTAAAGAATAAACCATATACATTATGAAATTAGCTCTTTTTTGTTCTTTTCAAGAATTTTATTATTCAATTTATTAATCAAATAGTTTCTTATAAAAATTAAAAACCTCAACTCAGACTCTAGTGATCAACAACTGGTTTTATTAAAAAATAAAATATTATTACTAATTCAAATATGCCAAAAAAAAATAAGTATTTTTTTAAATATTACTAATAATAAAAAATTATAATTTGAATAATATTATTAAATATTCTTTTTGAAATTTAGAGAATGTACATTTTTTAACTTTTTAATTTAAAAAAAAGCTCCGATTAGTTGTTTATGATATTATTTACAATTTTTGAATAAATGATGCTTGTACACAATAATAAAGCTTTAATATTGGCTAGTTTTTATTGGAAAAAGATTTATTAGACATTAGCAAAAAAGATAGAAGATAGCAGCTGTATCAAAAATGGTTGAAGACACTATTAAAGATTTTGATTTAAGCAAAGATGGAGCAATTTCAAGAGGTATTTTCAAGAGACATTTTAAAATGACCATTATTAGTACAATTTACTTAAAACTCGGTAAGTCTAATGATATCTATATATTTAACCAAAAAGTTAATTGAATTTCTCAAACCAAAATTTAATGATTTAAGTATTAAACCATCAGACAAACGCCATAGTTTCATATAGCCGTAACTAGTTCCTAAAATAGCAGTTTTTGAGTCAAACATTTCAATACATGTTATTGGATGAGCATGTATATTATTAAATATATTTATTAAACTTTTATTCAGCAAACTCCAAATGATTATATTTCCATTTATGTGACTAGATATTAAAACTTTAGAATCATTAAAATATTTTAAACAATTAACCAAACCGATTTATGAACAAAAAAGCATGCGTCACCAACTTGCTAGAGATAATGGATCTTCTGAAAAAATCACTTTCACTGCATGAGATGATCGATAATATATTTTTAGGCTTCGCCAATGCCTTTGACAAAGTCCCACACGCTCGCCTTCGCGCTCTGCATGATCTTATCATGCCGCAGCTATTATTACTACTACAACTACTATTACTTTCAAAATGAATGTTTGTTTTTGAATCTAAAAATGAATAAATTTGAATTGAAAATGATATTGCCAATGCTATTTGAAAATTTTTTAGACTTTCAAATAAATTTATGCGATCATTTGAAACAAATTTTGAATAAGATATATTCCATTTGTAATCAAATAATTCTACTTTATTATCAGTTTGAATCAAAATTAATGAATTGTTATTATTTAGAATTTTTATTGTTGAGTTAGATTTGGAAACTAATAGACTTTTATTTTTAGTAGCTTATACTTTGACTACACGTGGTGATCCAAAACGTAAGCTTGAATATGCTTTTGAACTTTATGATGCTGATAACAATGGCTATTTAACTAGTCAAGAAGTAAGATCTGTAATTGTCGGAATGTTGGATTTATTAGTAAACATTTAATAATTTAATAATAAAATAAAAATTTAAATAAAAATTTTAAATTTAATTTAAAAGGGTGCTGATAAGAAAACAGATTCACAAGCTTTAGCTAGTGAATGTATCCATCAATTAGATGCCAACAAAGATGGAAAAGTAGGGAAAGGTAAATTTAAATAAAATTAAAATTTATTTAAAAAAGTATTAAATTAATTTATTTTTTTTTAATTAAAGATGAATTTATCAATGGTCTATTGGCAAATTATAGTTTAAGAGGCTTAATGTCACCTTTTAATTGAACACAAAATTTTCTTCTTTTTTTTTCAAAATTAAAAATTTATTAGAATTAAATAAAATTATATTTAATATTAAAAAGATTTTTGTTTAATTTCAATAATTTAGAGTTATTAATTTAGAGAATATTTTTTTAAATTCTATTTATCAAGAAAGCACTTGAAAAGCATTTTTATGTTTGAATATTTTATTATGCTTTTTTTGTTTTATTTAGACAAAGTTTCTTTAATTTTTTTTGGAAAAAATTTGTTTAGAAAAACTTAAAATTCTATTTATCGTGTAGAAAATTCTCTATACTGCAGTTTATACAACTAGTAGTACTACTTTCAAGAAAGCAATTGAAAATAATTTTTCAGTTCTATTATTTTATTATACCTTTTTGTTTTTAACTTTTTAGCTGTATTAAAAATAAAAAATTATATCTAAACTGAAAAGAAAAGCATTATTTTGAAAAGAAAAGCATTATTTTGGAATGAAAAGCATTATTTTGTTTTTTCATTTATTTCATAAGCGATTACATAAAATTGAAAAGTAAAAAAGTTTAATTGTGAAAAAATATAATGAATATAAATTTTTTTTAATTCTTCTAAATCGGTCGAAATTTAAAAAAAAAACAAATATTAAAAAACATGAATGCGTAATTTAGACACAGTAAAATATTATTTTAAAATATATGTTATCGGTATAACCCCTTGAACGGTATTATCCCGACTTCTAAACAAAAAGGTAAAATTTTTTTTTTGAGCTTTATGGTAATTTTTTTTTTTAAATATAAGCTTTAAAAAATTTTAGTATTTAAACATCCGTTTTTTTTCTGAAGATAAAATTTCATTTTGAACACCATGAGCATCTTGATTACAATTACTGAGGTTTAAATCAGGTAAATTGGTTTGTTCAAGTATTTTTACCGATTCTGATGAGTCTGATATGATAAAATCAGCTTCTAAATCCATGTCTTCATTCTTCAAGTCGAGTTCTATAATATTATCAGCTGGATACTGAATAAAGTAATTTAAGCCACGAAAGAATTCTGTAAAATTAAGCGTTGAATTGTACTCGACTTTACATAATTCAATCATTAGGTTTTTATTTTCTTTTGGTGGTCGTTGTTTGGAAAAAATACGCTGATGTACTCGTATGTAATTAACAACGGTACAAGATTGTTGTTGTTTTAAAAAGTCAATTAAAACGTATAGATTTGGATGCGATGAACGCAAAAGTTTATTAATAGCCGAGTGATATCCTTCGACTCGGTTGTTAGTTCGTGTCAATGAATCAAAATGATTCCAGATTTCTGGTTTACGCACTTTAAAAGTTTTATATTAAGTATAGACTTTAAAATACAATAAATAAATAAAAAATATGAAAAATACAAACTTTTTATCCAGTTTTTAGTAAAGTAATTATATAAATGATTACATTTTGGATCGTTTGGCATCAATAATTTTATAATTTTCAGCCCTTCGGATATTTTGTCAAGAGGTACCAAAGCCAAAGCACCAAATAAATTAATGAACTCACGATATTCAGTTTAATGATAGTATTGTTTTAAGCCTATTTTCGATGCTTGGCTAAAAATTGTTTTTTTAAAGTGAAACCAGCATCCTTTTATTTTTACTCCAGGAAAATGATGAACTACGGCGTTCGTACTCGCCTTTTCGAAATCGGCCATTACAGTTTCAGGATTTAAGCAAAGATTAATACTTCTTGACAAATCTTTTATAATTCGAAATGCTTCTCTTTAGGTGGCTTCGTTTTTTTTTTTGGGATAAAATATAAACACATGGCATAGTGGTGTTAAATATAAAAGCGTGAATTGTATATATTTGAAAAAATTGATCTGGTGAAGCTTTAAAGGTTCCATCAATAAACCAGTCTTTAGCCTCAGACAGATATTTGAGACATTCGTCATCAACAAAAATCATCATTCTTGATTCTTGAATATTATCATCACTTTGTTCACGGTGTGAATGGTTATTGTTGTACCTTATTACTTGATCACATTTAATAGTTATGCTTGCTGGACATTTAAATTGAGTAATTTTTTCGCAACAAAAATATCTTGTAGATCCATCATTGTTGGCTTTTTTCCACCAAAATCTATAATTTTGGTTTAATAAGACTGCATGAGGCTCTTTTTTAATTTCAATTCTTTCATTTGGGTTTATACCAATATTACTTTTCACAAAAATTAACTTGTCCATTATAAAGAAATTTATCTATCTTTAGACAATTTTATAAATTTTATATAATTTTTTGGTTAAAGGTACGCCTCGGCTGGTTTTTAAGTTTTTAAGATTAATTATATCATTTATGATAAAAAATTGTTATTGGTTAATAAAATTTTTTTAATGACGATTTTTATTGGTATATATTAATTTAATCAATTTTTCGGATGCGGAATATTTTGTAAGAGGAAGTAAGTCATTTTTTGATAAAAGTGAATACTTTCAATAAGTCATTATTTTAGCAAGAGGAATTAAAATAAAAAATTATTAAAAGGAATAAAATACTAAAAGGTTTATTAGGATTTTTTTTAAAAAGGGAATTTTTTCAGACTACATAATTTAAAAGGATTTTTTTCAAAAAAGGAATAATTTACATTTTCAAAAAATCAGCTTTTTTAAAGAATAAACCATATACATTATGAAATTAGCTCTTTCTTGTTCTTTTCAAGAATTTTATTATTCAATTTATTAATCAAATAGTTTCTTATAAAAATTAAAAACCTCAACTCAGACTCTAGTGATCAACAACTGGTTTTATTAAAAAATAAAATATTATTACTAATTCAAATATGCAAAAAAAACTTTTTTAGATAAAATATTTGTTGCTAAAATAATAACGCTTCTAATAATTGAAAAATATTTAACTAAGCGCCATTAATTATGCAAACAAAAACTTTAATTATCTTAAAGTTAATTTAAAATTTTCAATTATTTGTAAAAAATAATTTTTAAACTCTTAATTAAAATCTAAATCTTTAATCTCTTTAAGTAAAAAAAAAAACAAAAATAATCAAGTTTTAAGCTTTATTTTGGGTTATTTTCGAATATGTTTCAATATTAATAAAATTGGTTTAATTTTAAAAATCAAAATTCAGATATGTGTCCCATATTAATAAAAAAAAGATTTTTTCTTTTTTTGTTTCATTGCTCTTTGAATTAAATTTACATGAAAAAAATTTAAATAAAAAAATTAAAAAATCATAATTATGTTTCAAGTCTCTTAACATAAAAATATAAAAAATGAAAAAATCTTTAGATAAATATAAAACTATTTGAAATTAATAATAAAGCTTACTTATTTACCTGGATTTAGCTCTTTTTATTTTTTATTAATACTTAAACTAGAAAAAATTTCTAATATAAAAACAACAAAAGTTTTATTATTTTTTTTTAAAAAATAAAATATTATTTTTAAAAAATCAGTGTATTTTATTTTAACATAATTTAAATTTAAAAATAAAACTCTTAAAAAAATGGGCGGAAAAAAATCAAAGCCAAGCGGAGCAACAGGTGGTTCAAAGCCAACAACACAAGTAACTAAGCCAGGAGAATTAACAGAAGCTGATTATCAATTTTTGACTTCATCAACAGGTCTATCAAGAGCAGAGTTAAAAAATTTTCATACTGAATTTATGCAAGGCAATCCAGATGGTAAATTGGATAGACAAGAATTTATTAGATTATACGATAAACTAAGACCAGAACCACCAGAGGCATTAGATGAAATATCTGTTTATATTTTTAAAGTATTTGATTCAGATAAAAATGGTTCAATTTCATTTAATGAATTTATGATGGCTTTTGCATTGACTAGTCGTGGAGATCCAAAACGTAAATTGGAATATGCTTTTAATTTATATGATTCAGACAATAATGGATATTTAACAAGTGCTGAACTTAGAGAAGTTATAACAGGAATGTTGGACATGTTGGTAAGTTAACAATTAAGCAAAATTTTTAAAGATTAAAAAAAATAATTAATTTATTTATTTTAATTAGGGTGCTGATCGTAAACATGATGCTGCAAGTTTGGCCAATGAATGTTTAAAACAATTAGATTCAAATCATGATGGAAAAGTTAACAAAGATGAATTCATAAATGGCTTGCTAGCAAATTATAGTTTAAGAGCTCTAATGTCACCATTTAATTAAACTTTTTTAAAAAAAAAATATTTTTTTACATTTTTTATTAAATAAGAAACATTAATTTTATTACTAATTTAAACTTACTGAATAAAATAGATATATAGAAACTATTTCTTATTGTTTTTATTTTGTTTGACAATTAAACAATTTTGATATTAATCATTTTTATTAATCATCAAAAATCTAGAATTTTTAAAAATTCGAATATTTAACTTTAATGAATATTAAACTTGAAATAGCTAAATGTTTTTATTTTTTTATTATTATTATTATTTTCATTGTTATTATTATTTAGAAAATAAATATATAAATCAAAATACTTTTTTAAATCAAAACATATTTTTATTAATAAAGCAAAAGAAAAAAACATAAAGAAGCTTAATTCTAATTTTAAAACAACAATATGGGTAATAAAGGAGGAAAGAATAAACCATCGAGTAAACCATCAAATAAGCCATCAGTAGCGCCTCATAAAGATAATGAGCTAAATGAATCAGACTTTCAATTTTTGAGCGCTCAAACTGGTTTCTCTCGAGCTGAAGTAAAACAAATATTTGATGAGTTTATTCGAGGTAATCCAGATGCCAAATTAGATCGACAAGAGTTTTTTCAATTGTATGATAAACTACGTCCAGAGCCACCAGAACGCATGGACGAAATTTCAAATTTTGTTTTTAGAGCTTTTGACTCTGACAAAAATGGTTACATAACATTCAACGAATTTATGATTGCATATGCGTAATTTAAATACTTTTAAGTTAGATTTTTTATTTTCTAAATTTAATTTAAGATTTATTTTTAAAGTTTAACAACTCGTGGTGACTTGAAGCGAAAATTGGAATACGCTTTTAGTGTATATGACTCGGACAATAGTGGTAGTTTGGATTCAAGAGAAATACGTGAAGTTTTAACTGGTATGTTGGATTTATTAGGAGCAGATAAAAAATCTGTTGACATTTCAAAGCTTACTGATGAATGTGTAAAACAACTTGATAGTTCTCGAGATGGCAAAATTACCAAAGGTTTTTTATAAAATTCATTATAAAAAAAAAAAAAAATTTCTTTTAAATTTTTTTTATTTTCTTTTTAAAAGATGAATTTGTCTCTGGTTTGTTGTCTAATTACAGCTTAAGAGCTTTGATGTCGCCATTTAATTAAATTTTAAATTTTAAATTTAAATTAATAAACTTTAGAATAAAATAAAATATTTAAATTTACCTTTATTACATATATACATATATATTTAATTTAATAAAATAAAAATTAATCATAAAAAATAATTATCTTTTGGTATAAATAGTATTCTGAATATAAATTTTAAGCTATCAAATAATTTAAAAAAAAATGGGTAATGTTGATTCTAACCAAAATAAACCATGTGGTCATCAAAGAGTAAAGAATAATAAAAAAAAAGATTTAACAGAGTCTGATTATGCATTTTTGACAGCACAAACTGGACAATCAAGAGAAAAAATAAAAGAAATATTCGATGAGTTTATGAAAGGAAATCCAGATGCTAAATTAAACAAAGCAGAATTTCAAAGACTCTATCATCGTCTTAAGCCTGAGACGCCACATCGAATGGACAAAATATCAAACATGATTTTCCGTGCTTTTGATTCTGACAAGAATGGTTACATAACATTCAACGAGTTTATGATTGCTTATGCGTAATTGTTTTTAAATATTTTAAGATCTTTTCTTATTTATTTTTGAAATAAATTCTAAATTAAAAATAAGACTGACCAATAATACTGACATGAGACAAAGATTAGAATATGCTTTTGGTTTGTATGATACAGACAAATCGAATTCTTTGGACAAAAACGAGATTAGAAATGTGATAAATGGATTTTATTCTTTGTATGGTGCTGTAGATCGAAGTGTAGGTAACAATGAAGCAGCTGTATCAAAAATGGTTGAAGACACTATTAAAGATTTTGATTTAAGCAAAGATGGAGCAATTTCAAGAGGTATTTTCAAGAGACATTTTAAAATGCTTTTAATTTTATTATTTTTATTTTATAAAATTTCTATAATTTTAAGACGAGTTTATAAGTGGAGTAATGAAAAACCCACGTTTGGCAACTTTGATGGCTTTTGATAAATAAGCTTAAAATTTATTTATTTTGAAAAATTGAACATTTAGAAAAATAAATGAACTTTTGTTTCCTAAAAATAAAAAATTGGTTCTACAAATTGTATCAAGTGTTAAACCACTGAATATTTATGACATATTATAATACACATAGTCTTAAAATGATGACACATTATTTTTTTCAACACTTGATACAATTTATGGAACCAATTTTGGATTTTTAGATCAAAAGTTTTTAGGATTTTTCTCTTTTGTTTAAACAGAAACACTTTTTTTATATTTATTATCTTTACAAATAAAATTAGATAAATCTATTAATAGAATAATTAAATAAAATAATATAATAATGCAAATAGCTATTATTGAGCTTGTTTTAATTACTTGTTGAATCATGACTTTTAGAGCTGTTTCAAATTGGCATTTTTCACCATAATATAAATAAAAGCATTCACATTTTACTTTATTCTGATAATCAACACAATTTCCATTATTTGAACAAGTTTCATTGCTACATATATCTATTTTTTGTTCACAATTTAAACCTTCATAAAATTCATTACATTTACATGTATATGAATTATTCTGATTGAAACAAGTAGCATTATTTAGACAAGGATTTAAAGTACATGGTCTAGAATCATAACTGCAACTAGGACCTTTGTAAAATTGATCACATTTGCATACAAACTTTAAATTATCAAAATATATACATTGACCATTATTAGAACAATTTACTAAACACTCGGTAAGATCTAAATTTGAATTTAAAATTTCAATTACTAAATATAAATCGATTGAATTTAAATCAAAATTTTCTGGTATCAAAAATGTTTCACTTATATGTTTAGATTCTGTGTACATAATCATATTATCATTGGTATCACTTGCTGTTAAACGTTTATTTTCATTGATCCAATTAAAAGATTCTGTTGTTTGTAAACTTTTTGTTTGATTAAATCTTGTTGTGGTAAATATTGTAATATTTGAGTTTTTGGTAATAGTTGTATTTATATTAATAGATATTGTTGGACTCATTACAATTGCTGATCGATTTGTTGTATTTATTCTTGATGATGGAATTGTAATCTGATTAATAAAATAACCTGATGATGTTGTTGTATTTGTTATTGGTGTTATGGTTGGTCTAATGATATCTATAAATTTAACCAAAAAGTTAATTGAATTTCTCAAACCAAAATTTAATGATTTAAGTATTAAACCATCAGACAAACGCCATAGTTTCATATAGCCGTAACTAGTTCCTGAAATAGCAGTTTTTGAGTCAAACATTTCAATACATGTTATTGGATGAGCATGTATATTATTAAATATATTTATTAAACTTTTATTCAGCAAACTCCAAATGATTATATTTCCATTTATGTGACCAGATATTAAAACTTTAGAATCATTAACATATTTTAAACAATTAACTAAACTATTACTTTCAAAATAAATGTTTATTTTTGAATCTATAAATGAATAAATTTGTATTGAAAATGATATTGCCAATGCTATTTGATAATTTTCTAGACTTTCAAATGAATTTATACGATCATTTGAAACAAATTTTGAATAAGATATATTTCTATTGTAATCAAATAATTCTACTTCATTATCAGTTTGAATCAAAATTAATGAATTGTTATTATTTAGAATTTTTATTGTTGAATTAGATTTGGAAACTAATAGACTTTGACTATAATTATTGTTTAAAACATTGATTAAATAAACACCAACAGAACTTGAGAATATAAATTCATTTTGTTTTGTAGCTTCAATAGAAAGTATTTGCTGACCAGGAATAATTAAGCTTTGAATTAAAAATCCATTTGCTGATGTATTCCAGAATTTAATTGATTGATTAAATCCAATTATTAAACAATCTCTAGACCAAAAATCCAAACTGTAAATTTCTGATTCTGAAAAGTAATTATTGTAAATAATATTAAATCTATTAAAATCATAAGTTAATAACACAGAGCCATTTTCAAGATTAAATGCAAAACCTTTTTTGAAAATTTTTTAAAATTACATTTTATATTTTTTTGTACTTAATTTTACTTGTTTGTTGATTTTTAATTAATTTAATAATAAGTAGAAAAATTAAGCTTAAGATTAAAAAATTTTTTAGCATATTGTTAACAATTTTAATTATTATGTTCAAGAAACAATAAAATATTAACTTTAAATATTCATTTAGGAATTTATTTTTCTGGAAATTCAATTTTTTGATTTTAGTTTATGTTCAAAGTTAAAATTTAAAGAAAAAAATAAAAATTAATAAAGCCAATTTTAAATAAGCTAAAGCTCCTTGTTTCTAAATTCATGATTTAAGACATCAATTTTTTTTAACATAAATATGATAGTAAAAATTGTTTTTTATTTTATATTACATGTAAATCGTTTTTCGTTCTACTTCATTTTGGCGCACTAAGGTCTATCAATACTTTGCCAATTTAGATAATGCATTGAAATGTTATTTTTCGCTCTTTTTTTGACAATTATTATTTTGAAATTATTTTTTTTAGTTAATTGAACAATTAATGAATTAGAAAACAACAATATTGTTTCGAAAATTAATTTTTGAGTTAAAATTTAAAAAAAAAATAAAAAAAATAATAAAACCAATTTTAAATTAATTGAGTTTTATTGTTTCTAATTTTCTATTTTTAATCAAAACTGTCGTTAGAAACATTACTTTGTGATACCTTTCCCATGAATAATATGTTGATCCAATTTTGGTTCTAGGTTTTCAAAATAAATATTTCCCAGGCTTGTATCTTGTAGTGTTATTGAGTTGCCTTTAAATCTTAACAATAAACCATTAAATTGAAAATATTTTAGCCTTTTCAATTCAATATCTAATTCATTTAACAATTCCTTAATATAATTTATATTCTTATTAGTTTCACTATCTTTTATTTCATAATTTTTCAGATAATTTTTTTGTTCATTATAAAAAAAATTTGATTTTTCTATAAGAAATTCAATATAAGAAGATTCATATGAATTTTTTTCAACATGATCTAAACAATTTTTTTCATAATTATCGATTTTTGAGAACAAGTAATCTCTATCTTCATTTTTTTTTTGAATGCTTTGTTCAGTCGGCAATTGTATACTGTTTTTGACCATTAAACAATGTTCTTTAATTGCCTCTGATGAATTTTTATAACTTTTATCAAGATTTTCATATTTGAATTTTAAATCATTTAAAAGACTTTTTAAATTTTCTACCATTTCACTTCTATAAACCTCTTGAGAGTTTATATTCATTAATTTAATTAGAGATTTATTTTCAGGAAAATCTTCAGCTTTAGTGCAAATATGAAAAGAACTACAAAAGTCACATTTAAATCCATATGAATTGTTTTTATTATTCATCATCAAATTAATACAATTGGAACATAGAGTTTGACCACACGGAATAATTCGTGGATTATCAAATCTTTGATTGCAAATTTCACATTTAAATTCTTTATTAATTTCATCTTCTTTGTAAAACATTTTTATTTTTTAATTTAAATTAAATTTTATTTTAATTTTTTGACTTTTTTGTTTAATAATCCCTTTTTTTTATTTTATTTTTAATTAAATATAATTAAAAAAATTTAAAATTAATTTTAATAAGCTTTTCGGACTTTTTTGTAATTTCTATTTTTATATAGTTTAATTTTAAAAAATTTTTCTAGTTATTTTTATTTTTTATATCACATGATTATATTAATTTAAACATTTAAAGTTGATTTTGAATATTTTTAAAAAATCATAATTTCTATCTAACTTAGAACTTTCACCTCTAAAAACTCGAGGCTGATAGTTGCCCTGATCATTATATCGATATATTTGCTTAATCGATCAAAAAAATTTATAAAATAGAATGCTTAACTTTTTAACTATTTTTAATATTACAGTATAATTTCATTTTTTTATTTTTCCTCAAATCTTTTTCATCAGTAAGTGCATTTTTTGTTACTCTGCTTTTCTGGATTCAATTTCTACTGCTTAATCGACTTTATTTCTATTTAAGTTGTAAATATCAGCAATTGTGACTCCAAATTCAGTATGTTTTATAGAAATTTTTTTTTTAAATAAATTAGTAAAAAGGTAGCAAAATGAAGATCTAAAAATTTTTTTAACACATATATAAACTTTTTGGCCATAAAATTGGTAGCATTAAAAATCTAATAATTATATCAAATAAAACAAAAAAAAAATACGAATTAAATAATAAATTTCAAATGAAAATGTATTAAAAAGAGCTAAATGTGCAAATTTTTATTCAATCAATTATCTAAAGATAGATCCGCTTTATATATTTTATAGTATAAAATTTATACTAATTCATAATTTTGAATTAAATTTTTAATACCAGTAAATATTTAACTATTAGGCAAAACACAAATTTTCTAATTAAAATTATCCATTTCAAATAAATTCACAAAAATCAATAAATATTTTGGTTGCATTAAAACAAGATTTTTAAATTTTTGACTAAAACTATTTACCTTATAAAGGCTTAATAAAAATTATATTTATGACAAGAAAAATAACTATTTTATAAATTTTTATAAATTATTTTATTTCGACACAATTTTTGTTATTATTTTATGTCTAATTTATATTTATATAATGAAAAATATTTCTATGAATTGAAATAAATAAATTTTAAAAATAACTAATAATAATTTTAAAATTTAATATAATTTTGTTTATTTTTACTGTTTAACCTTTATTTTTTTTTAAAGTAAATTAAAATTCTTGGAAGGTGTATCAGGAATCGAAAAAACACAATACTAAACATTACCCAGTATTATATTTGAAAAATAAAAAATAACATTTTTATTTCGATTAACAAAATAAAGCTCATAAAAATTTTGCCTATTTAAACATTTATTTTTCAATTCAAAATTTAAAGAAAAAAAAATTTAAAAAATTAAGAAAAACAAATTTATTAAATATGGGTGGAAAAAAATCAAAGCCAAGTAGTGCTACAAATTATTCAACTGAAGAAAGCATTTCAAGAGAATTGACAGAAGCTGATTATCAATTTTTTCGTTTTACAACTAATCTATCAAGAGAAGAAATAAATAAATTTCATAGTGAATTTATGAAAGCCAATCCAGATGGCATATCTGATAAACAAGAGTTTACTCGTTTATATTGTAAACTAAGACCAGAACCAGCACAAGCTGTAGAAAAAATATGTGCTTATGTTTTTAAAGCATTCGATAAAGATAAAAATGGTTCAATTTCATTTGATGAATTTTTAATTTCTTATGCTTTGACTACTCGTGCAGAACAAAAGCTTAAATTAGAATATGCTTTTAATTTATATGATATAGACAATAATGGCTATTTAACTAGTGCTGAAGCTAAACAAGTTTTAAATGCTATGTCAGATATGCTGGTAATTCTATTTCTATATTATTTTTTTTTTTATATAAAGTTGTTGTTAAAATAATTTGTTTTTAAAATAATTAAAGGGTGGTGATCGTAAAAATGATTCATCTAATATAGCTAACGAGTGCTTGACTCAATTAGATTTAAACAAAGATGGTAAAATTAGCAAAGATGAATTTATAAATGGCTTATTAACTAATTCAAAACTTAGATCTCTTATGTCACCATTTGATTAATTTTATCTTACATTCAAAAAATACTTTAATTTTAGTTGATTAATTTCCAATTTGTGTTTTAGAATTAGATTAATTTTAAAAATAAACTTTAATAAAAAAAGAAAAAAGAATTTTTAAATTATTATAATAAAATTTGAAAATAAAATTTCAGATTTAAAATCAAAGATGAAAAAATAAAAATAATTTGTGAATTTAAATTTTTCTTTTAAGACAAACTACATCCATACGCAAAACATAAGGAAAGTTTGCCCTTTTCGTTCTCAAAGACCTCACTTGATGAATATAAACATTAAAAATCAAATAATTTCTATAATACCGTCTTCCTTTGTTTGATATTGCAGTAGCCAAAGTTAGACCACCTCCAGCTGCTAAGGATGTCCCGATTGGTGCCAAAAGATCTCGTGGTCGACCAAAAAAATCAACCAAAGCGTTAATTGTGGATTAAATACTTAGCTATTAAAAAAATTTACTGAGCTAATAATAAAACTACTTATCATTTTCTGTTTTTTTTACTGAGAATATATTTTTTTACAAAGCAAAAATAAAAAGTTTACTAAGCAAAAAATACTGAGAATTCAATTAAAAATTACTGAGCATTTATTTAAAAATACTGAGCGTTTAAATTGTTCTCCAAAGTTAATATGTGTCTTTGGTGTATGCTTCAAACGACATCTCGCTGTTATAATTCGCATCAATGTTATAATTTATATGACTATTGTTGCATGCCTTAAACATGGCATCTCAGGGTTTTATGCGACATAAAATTCGCAAGCTTCGAGAGTAAATGCGGCATCAAAGCCAAGTAAAAATTGAAAAATTCCAATTTTTTAAAATTTTTAAAAATTTATAATTTAATTTAGTAGAATTAAAATGAAACTTAGAAAAAAAAGTTTAATCAATTTTTGTGATTGCAAATATTTTATGATGTTTGGTGCCTGTGGTCATTGTTTAGCTTTAAATAAAATAGTCAGTAAAGACGAATTCGTAAAAAAGCCAAAGCGAGGAGGTTAAAAAAAGTGCTCAAATCATTAGATAAACATTGATTAAAGTTTTTGTATGACTAATTTTTCTGATGTATGCTGAAAATATTTGTTTGTATGTTGAAATTTAATTCAATAAGAAATATTTCCGACTGTATATCGATGTTTGATGGAAAAATTCAAATCTCTTATAAAAATAAAAACAATATGTCTTAATCTGTTGATCATAATTATTCTAAATTAAAAAATATTTCAATTTTTTTTTTATTTTTTATTTGTTTAATGAGAATATTTTCAAAATAAAAAATAAAATGGACATATATAATTGGAATCATCAGAATTAAAACGCTCCATAACAAAAATTTTTTATTTTACCACAAACTACACATTACCATAGATTTTAAAAGGACTCGTATGACTTGCATGTTTTGGTAACAATATTGAGTTGTCTTGGTTCTCACTATTTTGATAATCATTTGATTCAAGCTTCTCAAAGCAAATACTTCCCAGACTTGACTTAGGTAGAGTTATCGAGTTATCTTTGAATCCAATTAAAGAACTTTTAAATTGACAAGATTTAAGCGAATTATATTCAATATTTAATTCATTTAACAATTCCTCAATACAATTTATATTCTTCTTAATTTTACTATCATTTATTTTGTAATTTTTCAAATAATTGTTTTGTTCATTATAAAACAAATTTGATTTTTCTATAAGTAATTCAATATGAGAAAATTTATTCAAATTTTTTTCAACATGATCTAAACAATCCTTTTCATAATCATCGACTCTTGAGAACAAATCATCTCTATACTGATTTATTTTTTGAATGCTTTGTTCAGTAGCCAATTGTATATTGTTTTTGACCATTAAACAATGTTCTTTAATTGCATCTGATGAATATTTATAACTTTTATCAAGATCTTCATATTTAAATTTTAAATTGTTTAAAAGATTTTTTAAATTTTCTACCATTTCACTTCTATAAACCTCTTTAGAGTTTAAATTCATTAATTTAATAAGAGATTTATTTTCAGGAAAATCTTCAGCTTTAGTGCAAATATGAAAAGAACTACAAAAGTCACATTTAAAACCATTTGTTGAGTTGTTTTTAATATTCAAATTAATACAATTTGAACATAATGTTTGACCACACGGAATAATTCGTGGATTATCAAATCTTTCATTGCAAATTTCACATTTAAATTCTTTATTAATTTCATCTTCTTTGTAAAACATTTTTTACTTTAAAATTAAATTTTTTTTTAATTTTTTGACTATTTTCTAATTTCTTGTTTTTTTGTTTTATTCTAAGCATCTTTTTTAGTTATTACAGTAAAAATTCGATTATACATAACTCGTTTATTTGAATATTCGATTATCAAGAAATCTAAAAAAAGAAATTGACGATTTATTTGTCTTATATTTTTAGTTTTATACTATAATTTTAGTTATTGATAAAATCTAATAATAGGTTCTTTTTTAGAAAAAATAATGATTAAATAAACACAAATATATAATAAAAATTTATTTAATAATTTTGTTTATTTAGTAAATTTATCGGAACTTTAAAAATTAAAAGGAGAGACAAATACGATGAATTGAAACAGAAATGTTTACATTTAATATTCTTTATTTCAAGTCACAATTATTCTTTTTTAGTTTTATTTTATATAACCGCTTTAAAATAAAAAAATTGGATGAATCTTTCGATCTTTATAAAATAGATCTGTTATTTAATCCCAGAAAAAAAGATTGTTTGCTTATTTTGAGTATAAAAAGCTAATTTGAAAAATAAAAATAAACTTAATTAAAATGTATAAAACTAAAAAACTTAGAAAAAATGCCAAAGCTTTAGAAAAAGCATCAGCATCTACACCTAAAAGAAAAAGAGTAGTTTTAGATATTATTGAAAAAGAAGATATTATAAAAAAATTAGAACTTGGATATAGCCATGAAAAAATATCTTTTGATTACAATATTGGGGTTTCTACTGTCTACCAAATTTTCAAAATGAAAAATGATTTCCTCACATATCGTCAGGAAAATCCTCATAGTCCATGTAGAAAGGCTATTAAAGTTTCTGAGGTGCCTCTTGTCGATGAAGCATTAAAAACATGGTTCTTTCAAGAAAGAGCCAAAAATACATATTTATCAACAAATATACTTTCTAATAAAGCCATTGAATTTTACAATATGTTTAACTCAAGGGGAGTAAATCAAAAACCTTTTAAAGCTTCGACTGGCTATATTCAGAAGTTTTGTGCACGTTACAATATTAAAGCAAATAAAGCTCATGGTGAGTGTCTCTCAGCAGACTATACTGCATCTCAAGATTTCGTAAAATATTTCCATGAATTTATCCAAGAATACTCTACTCATCAGATTTATAATGCTGACGAATGTGGGTTGAATTATCGTTCATTACCAACAAGAACTTTAATTGATCCTGAAGAAAAAAATGTACATGGCTACAAAATTAGCAAAGATAGAGTAACATTAATGCTTTGTGCTAATGCTAGTGGTGAGCATAAGCTTCCATTAGTTTTCATACATAAATATGCCAACCCTAAATGTTTTTCTATTGGAAAATCAAATCTCTGAAATCCATCTTACCTGTTTATTATTCATATTCGAAAAATTCATGGATGACTCAGGCTATATTTGAAGAATGGTTTCATCATGAATTTGTTCCTAAAGTTCGGAATTATTTAATTGGAATAAAATTAGAGCCAAAAGCTTTGCTTTTTGTGGATAATTGTCCCGCCCATCCTAATGAACTCCAATCTTCTGATGGCAAAATTAAATGTGTTTTTTTTCCGGCTAATTGTACCTCTTTAATTCAGCCAATGGATCAAGGCCCAATATCACTATTAAAAAGGAAATATAAACTTAAAATGTTAAATTCACTAGTCAATAGTGGATATGACCGAATCGAATAGCTGTTAAAAATTTAAATATAAAAAATGTCATCGAAATGGTTGAGATATGGAAAAATCTATCTGGCGAGCACCTTCAATCCTCATGGCATAATATCTGAGTGGCTCGAAAAAGAAAATCATGATCCTGGTTATGGATTTTTAGACGATGATGAAATAGTTGATATAGCTTTAAATGATAAGGCCAAAGCTACACAAGAAAATGAAGAAACAGATCCAGAAGATGTCGAATCAACAAAAATTATAACTTTATCAACAGCCATTACTATGTGTGATGAATTGTCCAAGTTTTGTGTTAGATATGGATTAGAAGGTTCAAATATTTGCGAAATCAAATCAGAAGCCAAAAAATTACAAGAAAATTTAGTTTTTAATACCAAGCAAGCTTCGATCAAAAATTTTTTTAAGCCTCAGCAAGAAAATTTAATTTTACAAACTGAAATCAACCAGTCTTTATTTTCTAAAACTTGTAAAAGTTCTACAGTATAACTATATCTAAAAATCATTAAAGTTTTAAAATAAATTCATTTTTTTATTAATTTTGTTTTGTATGATTTTAAATAAAATATTTTAAAATAAGACATGTTTTTTATCTACACCCTCACTCGTTTAACCAGAAAAATCGATTATACAGACCTCCAAAAAATTTTCTATTATGTATAATCGAATTTTTACTGTAGTTTTTATTATCACGTGATCAAACAAATTTATATATTTTTAAAAAATAATAATTTTCATCGTATTTTCACTTCTAATTACTCGAGGCCGCTAGTCCTTCTTATCATTATACCTATATATTTGCTTAATTGATCTTAATAATTTATATAATAGAATGCTTAATTTTTAACTCTTATTAATATTATAAAAATTTTCATATCTTTATTTTCTTTAAAATTTTGTTATAAGAAGAACTTTTTAGAAAATGCTTTCTTAAGTTTTGGATTAAAATTAAAATTAAAAAAATTATTTTACTTCTTTTAATATAACTTAATTTTCTTAAGGTGGTTATGTACCAAGAGGTCAAGTGAAAGTATTTGATTTTTCAGATTTTTTATGATTTTAACAAGAAATTATGTTATTTAAAAACTAATGCAATATATTTGAATTCCTTAGTTTATTTTAGTCTAGGAAAGTCCTTCTGATAAGAAATTATAATTTTGTTATCTTCAAATTAATTAAATAAATCAAAAACAAAGAAAAATCATTTGATCTTTGAAAGCTAATAAAATTTGAAACAAGTATGCAATAACCTTAAAATCATATATTTTCTGAATCAGCGTATCAAGTTCTATTAGAATATGAGAAAAAAATTGTACTTGAAATATCTCAAAAATTCGAACTATTGCCCCATATCCTTTATGATATTATATAGAAATTTTTTTTAATATAAATTAGATAAAAATCCTAAAATTGTTGATTGTTATATTTGGTTTGTAATTATAAAGTTGTAATTGCTATATTGCATCATTTTCGTCTAATTCTCTAAGAATGTTTCATATGTAAATCTTTTAAAATTACACAGCTTTATTTATTGGTATTTTTTATCGGTCTGCACCCAAGTTTTTGGTGTAGATGTTACTGAAAATTACAAACTGTAATTGAATTTCTATTTTCTAAAAAAAATAATATTTTTACTAGATTCATTAAATGGTTCATATCATAAATGTGAGACGTACCCTAAAAATAAATCTTGATTATTCATTTAAATAACTTAAAGTTTAGGTCTTAAACTTTCAATTAAGAAATTGTTTGTAGATTGACATAAATGTTGCACATTTTATTGAATAAATTCGTTTTTAAACAACTTTAGTGGATTTATTTATTTAACACTTATATAATATGCTTATTAATTTAAGTATCTCAAAGGGAAATAATAATAAAGTATTACTAAATTTGTAATATTGATTATTTGTAAAACTTGAAATAAAGATTTTATATCAATTGTTATTATTAATTTAAAATTAAATAGTTTAATAAAGTTACACATATTTATTCGTAAAAGATGGAGATTTTTATGTTTCAAAATAAAAAAATATTTTATGAGCAATTTAACGAGAAGCATGTTTAGGTTAATTGTTGACAGAAATTTAGCTTTAGAATTTAATAAAAAAAAACTTTCTTTTTCACATTAAAGAGTGTTTAGTATAGGATTATTATTAAATAACATTTAACTGAATAAAATCAATAAAGAATGCTTCATTCAACTTTTATAAACAAAATAATATTTTATTTTAAATTTATTGAAGCATTGAATAAGAAAATATTCAAATAATATTCAAATAAGCTCAACTCTAAAAATAATAATTATTATTTAATTTAATATTAAAGCTAATTAATTTACGCTTGTTGTAACTTGAAAGTTAAATTTAATAATTATAGGTTTTATTAATTAATAATTAAAATTTCTCAAATTAAAAAAAAACAAGAAACTTGAATCACAAATTGAATATAATTGAATTGAATTGAATATTTGTTTCAGATTTGTTCTTGTTTAATATTTGTTTAAAAAGAAATATAGAATAAAATAAATTTAAACACAGCTTGAAAATATAAACTAAAATTTTGTTCCAAGCATATCTAATCAATTCATATTTATAGGCAAAACAAAAAATACAGTAATATTTTTTAAGAATATGTATAAATATAAATATACTGTATAAATAATAATAATAATAAACTTTTTGAAAAATTGTTTCTAAATTTTTTCTATTCCAATCAAACAGTCTAGTCAATTAAATAGATCTTTAAATATGTGTCTAAAATACGAATCTTAAATTAATTAAATGCTTAAAGCTAAATTTAAATAAAAATATAAAATTTTAAATAATATTTTTTATTTTTATTTTTATTTTTATTTTACTTTAATATTTACTTATCACTTAATTAATTTTAAAATTACATATTTTATTAATTATCTGACAACAACGACAACAACTAAAACCTATTAAAAAAGATAAATTTAATAAAAATTAAATTTTAATCACAAAATTGTTTCAAGCAAGGTAAATAAATAATTATTATTAATAATAATAAATAATAATAAAAATAAAAATTTGCGTTTTTTGAATAAAATTAATTTACCTTTATTATTATATAAACTATTATTATAATTATATAATAATAATATAAATTTAATAACTGCTTCACAACAATATCAATATTTAATTTTTATTTCAAATTAAAATGGGTAATAAGAATGGAAAGAGTCAAAAAAAGCAGTCAAACAATAAACCATCTCATTCGGAATGGCCTGGTGTACCAAATTCGTCGCAAAATAACCAAAATTTCATAAATTCTTCATTAAACAAAGCAAAATTATCCGAAAAAGATTTAGAATTTTTATCACAACAAACAGGACAAACAAAATCAGATATAAAAATTCTATTTGAAAAATTCATGACCAATAATCCAGATGGTAAATTGGATAAAAATGAATTTATTAAATTGTATTCAAGCTTAAGACCTGAATCGGCTGAATTTTTAGATGAAATATCTTCATATGTTTTCAAAGCTTTTGATACTGACCAAAATGGTTCAATTGATTTTAATGAATTTATGATTAGTTATAGTCTAACAAGTCGTGGTGATTTGAGAAAGAAACTTGAATATGCATTTGCTTTATATGATTTGGATAATAATGGTTATTTGGATAGAGAAGAGCTAAGAGAAGTAATTAATGGTATGCTTGATTTACTTGGTGCTAGTAAAAGATCAAACGATCCTGCTGTATTGGCTCAAGAATGTATAAAAGAATTGGATTCAACTAATGATGGACTTGTTTCCAAACAAGAATTTATTGAAGGTCTTTTAAGAAATTATAGTTTAAGAGCTTTAATGTCACCGTTTAATTGAATTTATTACCTAATTTATTTATTTAATATATTAACTTGACTATAGCTTAGAATTTATTCATTGTTCTATTGTTCTTATTTCAAAACAATAATAAAATAATTTACATAAATATTTTGGTTTTTTGTGTATTTGAATTAATTTCAAACTTTTAAACAACAACAACAAAAACTAAATTCCATCCATCAAAAATTATTTTATTTGATTCATTATTCATTAAATACTGTTACTGTTAAAAATATTACTGTTAATATTACTTTTATTGTTATTGGTCTATTGTTGATGCTTCATTGAGAAAGTAACACTTTTATTTTGCATTTAGTTCGGGTTATGTTATACAGTATATTTGGCTAATATTATAAATTATTATATATTAATTTCAGTATTTTAGATATTTTATTTTATTTTATTTTGGAACTTATTTGTGAAAGATAAATTAATTATTAAGCTCAAATAAAAAAGAATATTCATGAGAATAATTTTATATTTTAAATTGAATAGATTTATATCAGATTTTTATTTAATTTTGAAAAAAAATAAATATTTCAAAGAGAATTAGAATTAATCTCAAGATAATGATTATCACATAAACTTAATAATTTGTTGCAATATTAATTGCGTTTATTTACATACAAAATATATTTATGAAACCGAAATAAATAAAAAATATTTAATTTTTTTTTTTTATCAAATAGATATTTGATAATTTGGTCATGAAATATTAAAATTAAAATGAATAGAATTTAAAAGAATTTTTTGTTTAATTAAAAATATTTTTCTAAGAAACAATAGCAAAAATACTTGAAATTTTTTGTTTTATTTCTTTAAGTACTTTTTAATTACAAATTTATGCTTCATTAAATAATAATTAATCTAACAATAACAAACAATTTTTTGTTTCATTTTACGATAAGTGATTTCAGTCAGCTTTATTATAAGTATATATTTTTTACTTGTTTTTATACTGTATTTTGTTTTAGTAGTTCTTGTTGAAAGAAGAATTTATTTGTAAAATAAAACATACTACTCAAAATTGATAATTATTTAATAAAAACAAAACAAAAAAAAAAGCGAAATACTGTAATAATTACATTAGCTTATGTAAGATATGTTAGAAATATGTATATTAGAAGAAAATGAAATAAAATGAAATGATATGAAATAAAATAGGTAAAATAAAACCGGATGTAATATTAAGCAATATTGAATAATAATCAACAACAACAAAAACAATTTTATACTGTACAATGAGAATATATTTATATATATATATATAAATTTAATATTTAATAATACATTGAAGAATATTTTACACATATTTTATTTTATTTAAAAATATTTTTATACCTGTTAATACAAATAAAATATCAATTTTAAATTCTTTTTCATTTTTTATTTTTATTTTATTTTATTTTAATTCCCATTGATTTGTATTCTTTTTTATTTATTTATTTATTTATTTGTTTGTTTGTTTGTTGTTTTCTTATCAAAAAATAAAAAAAATTCTTAAGAGATTTGAACATTTTAAGCTTAATATATATTATATTATATATTTAAATTCATTTAATTTTTAATTTTTACTTTAATTTTATTTTATTGCAATTGTCAGTATATTTGCAAATAAAGAATTTATAAATAAATAAATAAATGAATAAATGAATTTAGATAAGAATCGGTTGATTTTAATTGTTTAAAGAATAATTTTAATTATTTTTAAATAAATCAAAAGAGCTTTTGGGCATTTTTTAGTTTTTTATCTTGAAAAATAAAGATCGAGATAAAAAGTGATTTATCAAGTGATTTGAATAATAACAATAATTATAATTATAATTTTTACTTTATTTTTTTATTTTTTTTTCTTCAATTTTCAAATCAAATAAGATTTAAAATTTTAGATAAAAAACACACGTTTTATTTTTATTTTTATTTTAAATTTTCAAATATTTTCAAACATTAATATTTTTTTGATTAAAAGTACTCAGATTTATCAAATAAAATAATAATAAAAATAATAAAAGACTAAATGAATTAATGCTCATATTTCAAAAACAAAAACAAAAAAAAAAAAACTATTTTATTCTTTTATTAATTAAAAACTGTTAAACTAATTTAACTATTAAAATTATTATATTCCTCTTCTTCTTCTTCTTTTTCTACTTCTATTTTTTGAGGGGTTATTTTTGTTATTTTCTTGTTATAATTAAGTTTCAAATTTAATGAAAATAACAAACACGTTTTATTTTATTGTTATTTTTATTAAGAGAAATAAGAGAAAATTTTAAAATGTTTCCTGGAGAGTTTTAATGATTTTAACAAAAAATGTACTTTTATTTTGTTTATTCATTTAAATAAATATTTTCTTTAAAAAAAAGGAAAAATAGAGAGATTTTTTAAAAATAGTTGCAAAATAAATTTCGTTTTTATATAATACGATTAAATAGTATTCAAACGAAATTATTTTTGCAACATTAGAAAATAGAATTGTAAAATAAATTGATTTTATTAAATGTAATTTAGAGTATATTTTATTTATATTGGTAATATTTAAAATAATAGTAGTTAAATATTAGTCAATTAGAATATTCAATTGAATTAGAAATGAATTAGAATTAAATTTGAATTGGATTTATGTTGTATTAATGTAGAGTGTATTACAAGAATTTATAATAGAATGTTCATAGAATTAATTTTAATAAAATTAATTAAAATAAAAGAATTTTTACCTACACAATCATAAAAAATAAAAAAATTATTAACTCATTTAAATAAACACATTTATAGACAACAATACCAAGAACAAGAACAAGAACAAGAATATGATGAAGAATAAGAAGAAAAAGAAAAAAAATTCTTTAAAAAAAAATAAAATTGATAAAGGATTAAAATATTTTTTATTTTTGCATGTTTACATTTGAGTATTTTTTAACAACAACAACAACAAGAAAAACGAGAAAAACAACAATATCAACAAGAATATTTATATTTACATTCTTTGACTTTTAGCTTTAAAATAAAAAAAAAAAAAACTAAAAAGAGAAAAAGAGAGTTTATTTATTGATTAAACAAAATACCTAGCTCACGGTTATTCAAACAATAACAGCTATTTAAATATTATTCTTATTATTATTATTATTATTGTTATTGTAAAACAGCTAAATTTTATCTTTAAGCTGATTTAAAATAAAATAAAATAAAAATAAAAATAAAAAGCGTGAAAGAAAGAGAACGAGAAAGAGAAAGAAAAAGAAAGAACGTTTCATAAATCACTAATTTTAAAAATTAATATTATTCTATTATATCATATCTAAAGGGTACAATTTAAATTTAAAATGTAACAATGAAAATGTATAAATTAAATTCTAACACTTTTCCAAATCGGTTTTGAATTAAGTTAAAAAGTGAAGAAAAAGAAAAAAAAATTAAAATTGCAACACTTGATTTGTTTGTTTACTTTTTATTATTATTATTATTGTTATTATTATTTATATAATAAATAACAATAAATAAAACAAGTTGCGTAACCAAAAAAATAAAAATGTCTTAATATTAAATTTAACTTAATTTAATTTTATTTTATTTTATTACCTAACTGTCAAGCGTACAATTTTAATATATGTATCTCTTTTTTTTTATTTATTTATTTAACTTTAATGCTAAAAATTGATTATCCAATTCATTTCATTTTCATTAGATTTTTCTTTTCTTTTCTCTTTTTTTTTTTGCATTTAAATGTTAATAACAGGTGTTAATTTAAGAAAAAAAAAATTTGAGTTGTTTTGTTGTTGTTGTTGTTGTTTTTGTTAAGTTCCGGTTTAAATTTGATTTAGTAACAAATTTAGCAACAACACAATAAAATGTTTAAACTTAACTTAACTTAATTTAAATTAATTTAAATAAAATAAAAAATATATATAAAGTAAAAATTTTTAAGAAAAAATAAGAATTAATTAATCATATTTTGTCATTTGTTCATTTTTTAATCTTTTTTCTTCTTTTTTCTTCTTTTTTTTTTTTTATAAAGATTTTAGCTTAAAGATAAAATTCTTTCTTTCTTTAATTTTAATTTTAATTTTAGAATAAAATAAAAATAAAAATAAAAATAAAATAGAAAGAAGAGAGATCGATTTCGGTTTGTTTCTTTTAAGAAATTTTATTTTATTTAATTTGAGAAATTTCTAAATTAGATTTTAATTGTTTTTATTAAAGCAAAAATTTTGATTATAATATTTTGAAAATGAGTAATTTGATTTTAATTAAAGCTTCTAATATTTCAATAATAATAATAATAATATCAAAATAATAATTACAATCTAAATTATTCTAACATTGTCTTATCAATTCTTTTTTAATACTTTTTTTTTAAAGATTTTTTTATGTTTAAATTACATTTTTAAATTGTTTCATGGTTTTTCATGCTGTTAAAAATAAATATTTTAGATTTAGATTTTAGATTTTAATCAATACCTATTCTCAATCAATGTCTATTCAGTTCTATTTCTTTTCAATTCATTTCATTTCATTTTATTCATTCCATTCTTTTTTAGCACTTTAAATACATTTACAATTTTCTAATTTAAAATTTACAAATTTACAAATTTAGTCACGTATTTTAGAATATTTTAAATACATTATATTAACTGTTCAATATTTTATATTTAATATTCAATATTCAATATTCAATAGACATTTAGTCGTAGTCATTGTGTCGTCTACTTGTACTGTAATAACAAATTAATTCAATTTTATTCTTTGTGGACATTTGTTCTAGGTCTTATTATTTCTCTTCTCTTCTGTTGCTATTGTTGTTGTTGTTGTTATTCTGTCGGAAATATTCCGTTTATTTTTATAATTACTTTATTTTATTTTTTGCTTTATTTTTTGCTTTATTTTAGTTTACATCTGTTTCTACTTTTAAGATTTTATTTTTTTTTTACACATTTTACAAATTTTACTTATCTTAAAAATTAGTTAATTCAGTTCAGAATAAACCACAAACAGAGTTCTTTTTATTTTCTTTTTCTTTCTTTTTTGTTTTTGTTCTGTTTTGTGAATACTTGAATTTTTTACTCTTTCTTTTTTCTTTTCTTTTTTTAATTTTTCTTTTTTTGTTATTATTTTATGTCGAGACTAATTTTCTAAAAATTAGTTTTATTTAATTTAATTAACAAAATGAACCGACAATTTACTATTTTTATTTTATTTGATTTTATTTTCAATATAACTCTATTTATATTTTCTATTTCTCTTTTACTATTTCTACTTCTACTTCTACTTCTACTTCTCTGTGTGTCTATTTCATGTACTATGCTTGATTGATTTAAGCTTTTTATTATTATTATTCTTTATTTTTATTCTTTATTAGTCTTGTTGTTTTTACTTTTTTTTTTTGTTGTTGTTCTTTTTCTTGTTGTTATTTTTAATTGTGACATTTCGAATATTCCTTTCTTTTTTACCGTTTCACTTTTCTTTTTTTTTTTTTAATTTTTCTCTATTTAAATACTATGTAAACAACCTGATTTTAGAAAAAAACAAAAAACAAAAAACAAAAAAACAAAAACAAAAATTAGAGAATTTGGCAAAGACTTTGATTTCTTCTTTTTAAATTTATTTGTTTTTTTAATAGATTTAAATTTTTTTTTTATTTTTAATAATGTGCTAATAATAAATAAATATTAAATATTAATAATAATTTTTTAAAAAATAAACTTTAATTTTAATTTTTAGATAAAAAATGTCTATTCATTTAAAATCTTTATTTCAACCATTGTTTAATACACCTAAATTAATAAATAAAAAACAACCACAAACACAATCATCATCATTAGATACTAATAGTATTAATAATAATGTTATTAATAATAATAATAGGAATAATAAATTGAAAATAATTCAAAATCAAAATTCAGATTCTGGTTGTGATACTTCATCTTCATTAAAATCAAATCCAATTGATATTAAACAACTAAAACAATTAAAACAATTGCAATTAGAAAAACAAAAAGAAAAACAATTGAAATTATTATATAGAAAACAACAATCAAAAGAATCAAAAGAATTAAAACAATCAAAACAATTGGAACAATTAAAACAATTAAAAACTATTTGTAAACAATGTTTATTGAAAAAAACTCAAACACAAGAATTAATTAAAAAATTAAAAAAATCACATATTAATTATTTAAAATCAAATTTAAATGAATCACAATTTGCCAATATTCCAATGATGGTTATTAAATCGTTTAGACCTTCATTTAAAAGTTTAAATAGTACTAGTCAAGATGATGATAATAATCGAGATCAAAATGATCAAGATAATAATAATTTGAATAATAATAATAATAATAATAATAATAATGATAATGATGATGATGAATCATATTATCGAGTTAATGATAATATGATTCAAATAAGACGTTACTCGGCTATTAATGCACTTTACATGATTGATTCCAAATGGGTATTTGTAAAAACTTTAAATGAACAAAAAGGTTTTATACCAAAGAAATGTCTTGAACCATTTCAATCTTTAAAACCGTGTAAACATTTAAAACAACCACCTAAAATGAAATTACCAAATTTACCAAATTTACCAATTCAAATATCGAATCAAATATCAAATGCTAAAATTGCAAATACCAAAATTACAAACAAAATAAATTCAAATTTAAATGCAAATCATACTTATATGACTATAGACAATTTAAATTCAAAAACAAATTTAAACTTATTTGATAATAATAATAATAATAATAATAATAATCTAAGTTTATTAGCTGTTAGTAAATGCGATCAAACATTATTGAATAATAATAATAATAACAATTTAAACAATATAAATGAATATATTAATGATTATGAAGATTTAGTTAATTTTAAAACTTCGACTAATATAAATCAATCAAATTTATCTAATCATTATGATTTTCTATCTAGTTCAATTGAATCAAATTTAAATGATTCATACATAATCATGCATAACAACAACAACAATAATAATAGTAAAATTTCAAATAATTCTGAAAACAAATACGATTGTCTAATGAGCTATTCAACAAACAATACAAATTCAATCAATACAAATACAACTACTTATAATTCTAATTCGCATTTCAATTCAAATTCGAATAATAGTAATAATAATAATAATAATAATAACAGTTGCAATTCAATTGATACCCCATTAAAAATAAATTCAAATTATTACAATTCTTTATTAAAAAATGAAAAATTAATAAATTCAAGCAGATTGTATAAAATAAATAAAGATTATAATGCTAGTTTTAAAGGTGGTTTAAGTGTTGCCAAAGGTGATTTGGTTTATATTATTAAAAATCAAAATTTACAAAAATATTCAAATTCTCAATTTGTTTTTGTTCGTATTTTTAAAAGATCTTGTAATTATATAAATAAAAAAAAATATTCTATTTATGAAAATGTTCCAAATCAAAATTTAAATCAAATTCAAAATCAAAATCAATTTGATCAATATTCTTTATTACAGGGATTAATACCTAAAAAATATTTAACTAAATTACAAAATTCAAATCAAAATTCTCCTATTTATTTTTAAAAATTATTCCAATTAATTTTATTTTATTTTTTTTTTATCCAAAAATATTTCTTTTTTTTTTTTTCCTTTTTAAATGTGCATTTTTAAATTTCAATTTCTTTGTTTTATTATTATTATTATTATTTTATATTTTTAATAATAAATATTTAAAAATTTAATTTAATTCCTTTTTTTAATCAAATCTTTTTTAATATTAATTTAAACTATGCCCTTTATTTTCTCAGAATAAATTTATTTATTTCCAAGAGAAGCAAGCAAAAAATGAATACAAATAAAGTTTTAGTCGCTAGTTATGTTAAGTTCATTTAAATTCAGATTAACTTTTTTTTCGATGAGATAAAATGGCTCTGTAAAATGTAACATATTGTAACATAAGATATTGTAACTTTGCTATTTTATTGAGGAGATCATAATCCTTTTTAATTATCTGAAAAAATCATAAAATTTAATGGTTTTAGCAGACCGCTATTATAGGCGTAGCAAAGTTGTTAAAATATCTTATATTTTGCAGAAATGTTTTATCTCATCTAGAAAAAAAGTTATTCAAATTAATCTCAGTTGAAAAGAGACTACATTGTTCGTTAGTCCATTCCAGCAGTTTGTGGATCTTTTGTTAAAAAATTCATTGCGTTGATTGCAACACCTGATGATTTCTCGTCTATGTTATGCTCTGCGGAATAATACAAACCCTAAAAAAAATGAAAAGTTTTCAAAAATCAAAATTTTAGTTTTGTGTTAATCAATTTCAGAATGAATTGTTAAAATTTGTTCTTAAATGTTAAAATATATATTATTATTTTAACTAACAAAATGTGAGAAAGTACAAAAGAAGATAAAAAATTACTAATTACGCAAAGACTTTGAATATTCACCACGTTGTCTTAAAAAAAAGCATTTAAAATGTATTAATTAAGCTAAATAAGTTAAAATCTTTAAATTAAAATAAAGTAATTGATATAAAGTTAAAGAACATTTTTTCAGCAGGAACTGATTTTTTAATATGTTTTTGTCACTCGGTTAATCTATAAAAAAAATGTTTTTTTGAAATTTCAAATCTTGGAATAGGGGTACTACCTAGACCTTAAAAAGACCTATTGCTTTATTTTGGTTTTTATTTGATTTTATGAACAGTTTTAAAAAGTTTTTGGCAAATTATAATATATAGATGATCCTCGTCATTTTTTGGAAAAAATATCAAAATTTTTTAGGAAAAAAAAATGATAAAGATATGGCTATTTAAAGAAAAACATTCATTTAAACTTTAAAATATAATATCTTCTAAACTGATTGTCAGATAAAGAAAATAATGATATATTTGGAATCAGCACGTCAAAAACTACAAGAAATTGCTTAAAACACAATTTTTTGATTTTTTATTGGTATTATCCCATATCCTTTTTATCAATTACCAGTCAACAAAAATATTTTAATCATTATAGAGATAATTTATTTGTATCTAAAAATGTAAAAAATATATTAGTTAATAGTTTATAATTACAGTAGATTTTAAAGCCCTCTTATATACGACAAATAATTTTTCATTAAATAAAATTAAAGTAGGTTGTATGAATTGATTTTAGAATTGCTCTATGTACATTATTTGTTGCTAAAACGCAAATTTAGAATTTATTTTCTTATCTTAAGTTATAGATGACACAAGATGTATATAGGTAAAATTGTAAAATAATTATCAAAAGCTTAATAAGTTTTATTTACTCTTGTAAATAATTCTATATCCAGCTAAAAATGGTTTTATGTTTATATTAAGATAAGATTTGGGTAAGCTTAGTAAAATTGGTACGAGTCAAATAGTTTTAGTGGATTTATTTTTTTTTTTTTTTTTAAATATTAGGTGAAAAGAAAAAGTAAACTAGTTTTTAATATTTTTAGTTATTTACAATTATAGTTGGCACTGAAACAATCCTTTTAGGTTGTATATATAGGCCACCTGTATCTACCAACAACCAACCGATTTACAACTCGATTAGTAAAGCCCCTAATTTTTTTTTCTAAAATTAAAAATATTATTTTTGTTGTTTTGGAAATTTAGAACTAAAATATAATTTATTAAATATGAGTTTATTGAATAAAAAGAATTCGTTTGCATTTATTTGCTTAGTAATGTTGTTAATAAGCAATTTTTACAATTGTTTACCAATACAAGATTTTGAACAAGCAGCAGATATTAAAACTACTAATGAACAAGATCAATTTAATTTAATAGATAATAGAAATTATGATAAAAAAAATATTGAACAATTGAAGGGTTCTGATCATATTAGTTTAATTAATAAACAAAATTATTTATTAAATGAATTGAAAAATTTTTTCAATTTTTATAAAAATTCTAGAAATTACAATAGTAATCATAATGATGATGTTGATGTTGATCCAAAATCTAATTATATTCAAACATTGAAAAGAGCAGCTTGTGGTAATTTGAATGGTAGTCCAATGCACAAATGGATTTGTTGGTGAAATGTAATTAATTAAATCTAAATTCTCATTCTCATACATTAATTCATTCCAACATTTATCATCATACAAATATCATTATATAAAACGATCGGTTTATTTGGTTTAGGATTACATATTTTATTTAGAAAGATTAGATTAAAATATAAAATGAAAAAATTGAAAATTAAAATTACTTACAGAAAAGGCAGTTAACGAATTAAAAAAACTCATTTAAGAAAAAAATTTATTAAAAATTATCAATTCTGGAAAATATAAAAGAACCTACATAAATTAAAGTTGACTTTCTTAAGTAAAGCATGTGTATATTAATGTTTATGTTGTAAGGGGTAATCATCACCCTCTTACTATTACCCGGGCTTGGGACCCGCAGTAGCGTAGTTATGATGATATTATTGCTACATACTCTTAATAAGGACAGGGGACGTTCAGCACAAATAACAACAACTCATCTGAGCGGAAGCTGCAAACTCGATTACTTTTTTTTTGCCTATGAGATTCTGAAAAACTCATTTAAATTAAATTTCAAATTAAATTAAAAAAATTAAATTTCTAAATCTAATTTTAAAAAAGCTTTTATTAATCAAAATTATGAAAATATAAAACTCACAATAAAATTATTTTTTTAAATACCCAATTAATTATTGTTATCTGTTGATTAAATTAATATTAAAAAACAAAATTACACAATTCTTTTACCAGTTCTCTAGAAGTTAATTAAAATTATAATTTCCAATTTTATATGAAAATTTTAATGTGTCCAGTAATTTCTCAAACTGTATATCCTTTTTAAAACAATGTAACAATATTTCTTTTTTATTTTATAAAAATAATTTTTTTTCAATAATTATTTATTCAAAAAGAACTGTTAAATTTATTCAATTTTGCTAAATTTTTTTTATTATCTTTCACTTTTTAAAATTAATTAAAACTTAAAAAAGTATATTTTTAAGAAATCCACTCTTAAAATGAAAAATTGATAAATTAGTTTTAATAAAGTTTTAAGTTTCAATTTTTGATAAATATTTATCTCATAATTTGAAAAATATTTTTTTTTAATTTTAATTAAAAAAAACTTTTTATCTTTTAAAATTTTACTTTATTTAAAATTTTTTAAAGAAAAAGAAAGATTCTAATGAATTTTTTAAATTTGATATTTTGTTTAATAATATTAGTTAAAAATAAAAATTGCTTCAAATTGAATGATTACCGTTTATTTGCAGTTGAAATTAATAACAAATGGTACACTACTGATTGGAAAAATTTAACTGAATTAATTTTAAAGATTGAAAAATCGAATATTGAAAAAAAAATTCTAATTTATTTAGGTACTTTGATAGATTAAAAAGAGACATTAAGGAATCAAAATGGAAGAATTTTGATATAAATTCTGAATATAAAGTAATTGGACCGAGATGTATTCCTTTACGCAGCAAAAACATAAATTCAAATCCATATCATTCATCATTGCTTAGTATTCCTGGTTCTGAAATAAGAAAAGGTCTTGGTAAACCTATACATTTACCTATTAATTCTATCACTTGTCCAAAAAAACATGATGGAAATTGTGAATTTATTTTGAGCAAGTCAACTTCAGTAAGTGTTACAGAGACGTATTCTATATCATTTACAACATCTGAATCATCATCTGTATCAATTGGTAATTCACAAAATAAAGCAATTTCGAATTCGATTACAAAAAGTATTGGTTCTTCATTAGAAAAATCAATTATGAATTCGTCTACTTTAGGTCTAGATGAATCATGGTCAGATTCATTAAGTAATTCTATTCAAAAAGGACATGAACAATCTAGTAGTATTTCAAAAACAAAAACTTCTGAAAGCTCTGAATCAAATACTATAACTCAAGATAGTTCTTCTAGTGATTCAATAACATCAGAATTTTCTATATCAAAATCTTTATCAAACGAATTAGGTTTTAGCAGTTCAAAAGGTACATCTGAATCAAATACAGTATCAGCTTCTGTTGAAGCAAGTGTATCATCTACTGTAGGTGGAGAAATTGGACCTCCTTTTTTTAAGGTATCTGGTAGTGTAACTGTTTCAGGAAGTATATCAGGTTCAATTTCAGGTACAAGTGAAACAAGTCAAAACAAACAAAATACTAGTTCAGAAACAAACACAAAAACTAAATCAAATTCGATCAGTAATAGCAAATCATTTAGTGAATCGAATGGAAAATCCAATTCAAAAACTACTAGTCTAAGCGAGAGTTCAACAGATGATAATAGAAAATCAGACTCAATATCAATTACAAGAGATGTTGCCAAATCACTTACAAATTCAATATCTAAATCTAATTCAACTACAGATACAACAAGTAATTCATATCGTATTGATGATTCTTTTTCATCATCTACTGAAACAAATATTGGTATTAATACAAATAATGAAACTGGAAAATCAAATACAAAAAGCAAAGAAATATCAAGATCAACACAAATAACAGTGACCACATCTCAAGAATATACATTTAGAGGTATAAAACCAGATAATGAATGCAAACAAGCAGTTTGTTTACCATTTGTTTTATCAGTTCCGATACCATTTGAGTGTTTAACAGATGAAAATGAAATAAAATTTGTATCAGTTGAATACATGTTATTAGATACAAAAAGGATAAAAGATAATGCTTTATGTGCGTATACTTTGATAGACTGTGGTGCTGATTTAAATATAGGATTTTCATCTTTTAATTCAGATTATAAAAATTCTGATTCTAAAAATTCACTTGAATATGATCAAATAGTTTATGCAGGCAAATTTAAATTAGTTTCAAAGAATAAAAAGTACATTTTAAAATTAGAAAAAGATGGTAACTTGGTAATCAAAAATTTAAAAAACAATCGAACCAAATGGGAAAATGGAATGAATTTTTTTAAAAAAACTAATCACATTAGAATTAGAATAACAGAAAAAGGACATTTGATAGAAGAAGTAAAAAACTTGTTTTCAAAAGAAGTAAATAATTATAGATCAAATGAATGGATAACTGTATGGTCATCGGCTCCAATAAACCACAATGTGACCATTGGTATACCAAAACGAGAAGGTTTTGATCACATTTACAAATTAATTTTAGACGATTTCGGTAATTTGAATTTATATGATAGTTTTGAAGTTAATATTTGGACTAATAAACACAATTCAGAACATTTTAGAGGTTATAAATTTCCAGAAATATATCTAGTACCAACTAGTTTTGAAACTCCACCAGATTTTGATAAACATAATCGAATAGATCCAAGTGTTAAATTTCAGAATAAATATAAATGTTTTATTCATTAGATCTAAATTGTTCTGTATTAAATTCAAATGAAGCTATTCAATCTCCAAATAAAAGATTTAGTTTAATTTTAGAACCAACTGGAAATATGATTATAAAAGACAAATCAAGAACAATGTGGGAAACAGTAAGTAAAGATGTTGCATTTTCAAAACCACCTTATCAATTAGTTTTAAGTCCAATAGGAAATTTGATAATATTAGATTCAGAGCTTAATATAATTTGGTCTTCAATCCATTCAAATACCAGTTTAAAATTATTAAAACCTTTTAAACTGGAATTATTAGATCAAGGCAATTTGGTTATTAAAAATAAATTTGACAAAATTATATGGGAGTCTTGGCCATTGAATAATATAAATTTAGGAAGAACATTTTTTGAACAAATTAAATACAGATTTTTAAAATGTCATGGTAAAGGTCTAAAGTATTTTTTAAACCATCATAAATTAAACAAATTAAATCATGATGAAGCTATTATATCAAATGATTCAAATTTTTTAATTAGAAAAAACAAAACAACCATAAAAAATGATATACAACCAAACGTAAATATTCCAAAGATCAAAATGTTGGTTCGTTTTTTTCCAAGAGATTGTTATGACTTATATGTAAATGGTGAAACTGGGGATGGTATATATACAATCTATTTAACAAGCAATTTAAGACCAGTTCAAGTTTATTGTGAAATGGCTAAAGGTGGATGGACTAGAATATTTAATAAAGTTGATACATCAGGAGGTTTCGACAAAACTTATTCAGAATACGTAAATGGATTCGGATCTTTATCTTCATCATTTGATACTAATAATTGGTTTGGTCTATCAAACATGTATGATTTGTTAAGTTCTAAAAATTATGATGTTCTAATAGAATTTTACAACCCAAGCTATTATATTCAATATTCTAATTTTAAGATCGGAACAGCTTCTCAAGGATATAAATTAATTTTGGGAAGACTAATTGGTTCAAATTTAACCTCAGACTTTTCTTTATTAAATGGACAAACATTTAAAGCAAAAGATAATGATCCTACTGGTTGTTACAATCAATACTTTGGGGGTTGGTGGTATAACGAATGTTTCGTAAGTTCAATTTGTTTAACAGCACTCCAATTTCAATATGATATACAACCAAACGTAAATATTCCAAAGATCAAAATGTTGGTTAAGAGTAATTAAAGATTCGCTCCTATCAAAACCCTTTTGAACCAGTTTTAATCATTTAAGTTTTATTATAGTATTTAATTCAAAATTTCTAAAAAAAAATTTTTTGATTTTTTCTTATTATTTTTGATATTTAATTTCTTGTTTTTATAATCACATATATGAGTAATTTTAATCGATAGGTTTTTTTACTCATCTTTTGATTATTAAGTTATAAATCAATTTATTTAACACAATACACCTTTTAATTCTAATAAAAACTTAAACTGCAGAAAAATAAAGTTTAAAATCTTTTAATTTTTTAAATTATTAAAATGTTGGTTAAGAGTAATTAAAGATTCGCTCCTATCAAAACCCTTTTGAACCAGTTTTAATCATTTAAGTTTTATTATAGTATTTAATTCAAAATTTCTAAAAAAAAATTTTTTTGATTTTTTCTTATTATTTTTGATATTTAATTTCTTGTTTTTATAATCACATATATGAGTAATTTTAATCGATAGGTTTAAAAAAACTTGTCAAATAAATGTTAAAATTGAAAAAATTTTAAATAGAAAAGAAAATAATTAAGATAATTGAAAATCGACCAAGCTGTATTAAAAAAATTTAAATTTTTTTTTTTTAGTATAGATAAATTATATTTTTATTTCTTTTTTTTTTTAACAAGACACCTTACTTAATTTGTTTTAATTTGATCGTTTTCAAATTAAATTTTTTAATAACTAAATGGGAGTTAGGTCTTGAGCTTCTGAAAACTAAAATCATACTAATTTCAGAAAACTGGACCAAAATCATAATCTGTGTATCAGATACAGAAACGAAACTTAATAAAAAAATTTATATTCAACTTCTCTTATTGATCTCTTGATATGTTGTGGTGTCTTTTTTCGTGATATATGCTAAAGGAAATATGGGATACAAATCATTTAAAAATTTTATAAATAACTTCTTTTATAAAATCGTTTTGCATTCACATTTCTCCCCTTTATATAAATTGAAGCCACTGGTAAAGTAAAAATTTTGCTCTTTGTTTTTCCGTGAAAAATTTTTTTAATGAAATATGCAAAAAATTAACAGAATTTATAATTATTGTTGAGTATTATATTCTAATAATTTATAATTATTATTTAGAATATATATTGTTTTCTAAATTAATAATTATTTTCAAAATTAAATTATTATCAAGTAAACCTTTATTTAGTGTTGTTCTCCGGAGCGCTGAATTAGTTCCCGGAAAAAAAAATAAGTTTTTCGGATTACGAATCGGTTTTCTGATTGAAAACCGGATTGTCAAAAACACCAGAAAAAGGTTTGTTAAAAGTTAAGTAGGGGACGGTCAGTTAAAATTTTTATTTTTTTTTATATAAAGATGTCTATTTTAAATTTATATTTAATTAAATTTTTTAAATTAAATAAAAATATTTTAATTTAATTTTTTATCTTTATTATAAATATCTCTTCGAGCTTGTATTTACTTCAATTAAAAGGGACTAGTCTATGGCAATATGACTAGTTTCCTCCGATTATGTAAGTACGGCCAGATTGCTTCAGTTCTGGCTGCTGGTTTAGGGTTCAAGCTAAGACTTTGTCCGAACGATTAACCCTCTTATTCGGAAAATATTAAATGCCATTTTGATCGATCATTTTGTGCCAAATGATGCTGAAATTATAAAATAAAATAAAAGAAAAACAAAAAATATAAAATATTGAAAATATTTAATTACAATTCCTTTGATTTATAAAAATTTATTTTTAATCATAATTTCAGTTTAAAAATTCTTATTTTAAGTTTAAGTTCAATGATTATTTACTGAAAACGTTTTTTCTTTGTAATTTTGAATAAACCAACAATTGTAGTTAGCATAAGCTAGAACTGCAGCAGCCTTTAATAATTTTTTATTTAATTTTCATATTTAGCGTTTTTGATTCTGCGCATTTTTACGCTATAAAGATACACGAGCTCATAAACAAGCCATCAAATACTACGACGGAATGTATTTCGAAGGTCGAATCTTAGATTTTAACGTTAATTTACAAAAAACAATCGACAAAGTAACAGAACAAAGAAGTCGTTTATTGTCACCATCACAGTCAAAATTAATAAGCGTTTCAGCAAGCGACATGCCAACTACATCTCGCCAATTATCTCGGTCACCGACTTGTTTAGCTTCACAGTCAACTCAAACTAACCCAATTAAAATAGACGAAATACAACCAGTTCAAAAAGCTTTCCACGAAAGTAAACTTTACAAATTTTTAGATAAACATTTGGAACATCTAGATGCCTAAAAAATTTTCAAAGTTTTACTAATTTCCTAGTAAATTTGCAGATTTACTAAAAATTAAATTTTTGAAACTAAAACTAACAGTAAATCAGCATGCTCAATTAATAAAAACTTAAACTGCAGAAAAATAAAGTTTAAAATCTTTTAATTTTTTAAATTATTTTATTGCTGAAATAATTCAATAGCTGAAAATTTTATGGCCTTCTCTTAAAATAATTCATGGAGCTCCAAGAAGACCGCAAACACAAGTTAGTGTAGAAAGAGCTAATTACGATGTTAAAAAAGTGTTAAGCGATCGGATGCGAGATAATAAGACCAATAGATGGTCGATAGGTCTACGTTTTGTGCAACATGAAAAAAATCTAAGATTTCATCATGGTATAAAAACAACTCTTTTTGAGGCTACATACGGTGAGCCTTGTAGAAATGGACTTGAGTCTACTTCTATACCTTCAGATAAATGGTATGATATTTTCACAGAAGAAGATGTTTTGGCTTTACTCCCATCTCCATCTACTACTACATCTAGTTCTAACTCAATATCATTGGAAATTTACACAGATGAAAATCAAGTGACATATGCTAGTAGAAAAAGAAAAATTCTAAATTTACGAGAAAATTTTTCTCAATCTAAAAATAAACAAGCAGAAGGGATGCTTAAACGTTCAAAAAAGTACCTCCCAGATGTTAAAATAGGAGATTTTATTACACTTAAAATACCTTCAGTAGATAGAGGGCCAACGGACCCTAATAATCTTCTTTGTGAAGTGTTAGAAGTAAATGAACATGGCTTGTTTAAACTTGGATGTGAGGCTGGTCATTAAATAGATTTTTTGCAAGAAATGACTTTGATAAAGCTAATATAGATAAAAGTATAAAGCTAAAACCAAAAAATGAGCTTATTTCGATTAGATTAGCTGTAACAAGTTTTTCATTTACTGGAGGACAAGGGTATTTCAAATGTGAATGCAAGTCAGCATGTGACTCTTTAAGATGCGTTTGTCGCAAAAATAATTTATTATGTAATTCAAGGTGCCAAAATTCATTGAGTTGTAAAAATAAATAATTTCATTTAATTTTATAAAAACATTTTTATACGTTCCAAATGTTTGTTTAGTTTAGTTTTATAAAGTAAAATTTATTTTTCATTTAAAATTTTTTTAAGTTTTTATTAATTCAGATGCTGATTTACTGTTAATTTTATTAATTTACTGTTCCAAAAATTTAAGTTTTACTAGGAAATTGGTAAAATTTTGAAAATTTTTTTTCAGAATGCTATTTTACTAGTAAATATGCGTTCTTACTAAGCATGCTAATTTACGATAACATATATTTTGTTGATGTTTAATTTCAATCAATTTAGATATATAAATATACAGTATTTTAAGATATTTCATATTAAATTTAAAATTCAAATCTAATTCAATTCAAAATGGTTTCAAATTTATTAATATTTTTTCTATTTAATTAACGCATTTGTAACGCAAATTTTAATTTTTAATTTTTTTATACTAAATTTCGTTAATTATTTTTTCTCATCTAGCATTTTAAAATTTAAGCATTTACAATTATAGTTACACATTTCAATATATCATCATATTTCATCATATTTAAATCTAACTCTTTTTTAATTCTTACATGCTGTTTTAAATCTTTCAAATTGAAAGATTTTCAAATTAAAATTGATTGAAAGTTTCAATCAATTTTAATATTAAATTGACATCATGATATCTCTATTATTAGATTTGCTAGATTTGCCATTAACATTTAAAGTCATTAAAATAAAAAATTTTCAATTATTTATTGAAAAATATTTAAAATACTCTCCCTAGTCATATTTATTGATATGACACATTTGAATAAATGATTTTAATTGCTAAATTAGCTTTAAGCTTATCTTAATTGAATGAATAAAATTCAATTCATTACCAATTTATATTCAAGCAATTTATTCAAATAATAATCTAATATTACCTAATACATAATAATAGTATAATCCAATATAAAAATACAAAAGCTAAGCTTAGATTATTTAAAAAAAATTTTTTTTCAAAAATTCAATAACAAATGAACCACGCTTATTAATCAGTTGTTTCTTTTTTTTTCATTCAAATCATCAAAACACCATTGCTATTTTCTTATTAATTTTTTTTTTCTTGAGACGTTTTTTGTTAAAACAAAAATCTATAGAAAAAATTATTAATAAAAATAAAACATTTCTTTTATTTTTAAATTTAACTTTAATTCTTACTTCTTTTTCGTCAATAAAAATATTTTAAATTCGGATTATTTACAATTTAAAAATTTAAAATAAAAAAAATTTTTTTTTTAATTAGTTTTATTTCTAAATTATGTAATAAATCAAATTTTTACAAAAAATAAAAAAATTTCTTTTATTATTATTCTCATTTATGTCCTGTTGTTGTTCTTGTTGTTGAAATAATTAATTGAAAATAATTTGAATTTGTGATTTAAGGAAAATTTAGTTAATTCGATATGCGTAGTCCCATAACTTGAACATTATATTTTTTTAAATTAATTAATTTTTGTCAGATTTTTTCTAATTAAAATCATTGATTTAGATATATAAAATATTTATATAAATATTTTATTTTTTTTTGTTTTAAATAAAAAAATAAAAATTTTTTTTTTCTAAAATTAAAAATATTATTTTTGTTGTTTTGGAAATTTAGAACTAAAATATAATTTATTAAATATGAGTTTATTGAATAAAAAGAATTCGTTTGCATTTATTTGCTTAGTAATGTTGTTAATAAGCAATTTTTACAATTGTTTACCAATACAAGATTTTGAACAAGCAGCAGATATTAAAACTACTAATGAACAAGATCAATTTAATTTAATAGATGATAGAAATTATGATAAAAAAAATATTGAACAATTGAAGGGTTCTGATCATATTAGTTTAATTAATAAACAAAATGATTTATTAAATGAATTGAAAAATTTTTTCAATTTTTATAAAAATTCTAGAAATTACAATAGTAATCATAATGATGATGTTGATGTTGATCCAAAATCTAATTATATTCAAACATTGAAAAGAGCAGCTTGTGGTAATTTGAATGGTAGTCCAATGCACAAATGGATTTGTTGGTGAAATATAATTAATTAAATCTAAATTCTCATTCTCATACATTAATTCATTCCAACATTTATCATCACACAAATATCATCATATTATTATTATTATTCTATAAATTAATTTAATAATTAATAGAAAAGATATTTTTAACTTTTTCAATTCAATGTGTTTAAAATTCAATCAAAAAAAAATAATAGTTTTGTTGTATTTTTTTTCAAAATAATTATTAATTAATGTAATAAAATTTCAAATTTTAAAATAAAATTTTTTTCTAATTTAATACAAACTTTTATTAAAAAATATTCTTTGTAAATTCTAGTAAATTTATTTTTTTTTTAATTCCATTTTAATCTCTATTAATAAGATAAAATTGAAATAATATACAAAGAAAAATAAGATATTGTAGAAAGTAAAAACTACATTTAAGATATAATATCTTAATTCTTACATAGGCTATAGCATTTGTTTTCACTCATTTTTAAATTAAATAAATTACTCAAATCTGACTTGAACAACTATTTACTGATTTTTCGGATGTTACTTGTTCAAGCATTCCAATACAGACATCAAAACAATTTAGCAAAAAATAAGTATTCATTTTTATTTATAAGCGCCTTTTTTGTTGATGAACAAACTCTTGATCTATTAATGTATTTAAAATGTCTAGGCAATATCAATAACAATTTTATAATATTTTTAAACAATTAGATCTAGAAGGTTATTTAATAAAACTGTAGAATAATCAAAAGTTTCTAATCAATTTCGGAAATTCATAATACTCATAATAGATAATTCATAGATTTTGTTGAAATAAAAAAGTGTATATTTAAAGTTTTAAAAAAATTCTTAATAATAAAATTAATTTTTCGTAAACATCTCATGAACATCTGATTGAAACACAGATCTCATGATTTATAAATTCTTAATAAATATTATTTGCTTTAAATCAAGTATAGTAGTAGTGGTAGTATTTTTTAAATTATTGTTGGTTCAAATCAAAAAGACCAAATTCAAAATCACGAGTTTTTGTATAATAATCATTATTTCTTTAAATAATGTTCTCTTTTCTTTATAGCATAATTTAAAACACGTTTTTAAGAAATGTGAATAAAGTACTTATTATTTTATATTTCAAGTACTAAATACTAAATAATAACTTTAATATAAAATTATAAAATCACGTAACTTAACTATTAAATCTGTGATATTTTTTTAAATGTTTCATATAAGTGTAATAATTTAAATACAAAAGCAAATATTTAAAATTAAAATTTTTAAATTTTCAAATTTTTTTATTTAGAATTAAAACAAAAAAAAATATTAATAATATTTTCAAAAATACATTTTAACAAATAAAAATTTCATATTAATATTCTTATAGGAATGTTTTATAAAACACTTGAAACAAATATATTTTTTTTTTATTTTAAATTAACTAATTAATTAATTATTTTGTTATTAAAATAATAAAAAATAAAATAATTTTAAATTTTATTGTTCATTTTCGGCTTTTGAAAATAAATCTCTTTAAATATTTTAAATACAATTAATTAAGATTCTTTTTCTGATTTAATAAATATTTTAAAAAAATTATATATCAAAATATATTTATCAAAAAAAAAATAAATTGCATAATCGTCATTATCATACGCTCATTAATAGTAGCTTCTACATGATCCAACATAGCTAAGCTTGATACATCATAATATACGCCTTTTAGAATAAAAATAAAAATAATTAAAAATTTTAAAATTTTAACATTTCTTCTTTTTTTTTTAATTATTATTTTATAGAGCCAAGAGATTATGATTAAAATAATAAAGAAATAGAATAAGAGAGAGAGAGAGTTGAAGATGAAGATAAAGATTATTACATTTAATTATTAATAGATTCTTAAAAATGTTTTTTTTTTTGGGATCTAGGAGATTAAGAGAAGGTGCTTTTTAAAATTATTTGTCAAAAAAATAAAAGATATTCAAGTGATTTAAATAAACATAAAGCTGTGATAAAAAATAATAACATTATAACTTAACTTAAAATAAAAGGAATAAAGCAATATGTGAAAGTTTTTCTTTTTTTCTTTTTTTGTTTTTTTTTTGTTACATTTAAAGAAAAGAAAATCTTGTGAATTATTTTTGTTGTTTTAAACTAAAATAGAGACAAGTTTTTTTTTGTTTTTTTTTTGTATTAATAGCTCTTAAGTACAATTATTTTAAAACATTCAATTATATACTTTACTAATATAATAATAATAATAATATTAATAATTCGAAATTGAAAAACCACTTAGCCTAAACCCTGAAACAAAATTAAGTAATGGAAAAGCCAAACATTAAATTAACCTTATCAAAAAAAAAATTAAATTAATAAATAATTTTTTCTTGAATTAATTTTTTAAATAAAAATAATGTTGAAATTTTCTTACATCTTCGTTAATGTTTTGTAATAATGGTAAAAGAATTGGACCCGTTGGTAAATTAGCACCAGTTTGTTGCTGTTGTTGTTGTTGGTGTTGGTTATGATGATGATGATGATGTTGCTGAATTTGTATTTGTTGACATTGTGTTGAAGTTGCATTTTGATTTTGTAAATTAGTTAATGTTCCTTGTTGATAAGTAATAGAAGGATGTGCAATTATATGAGGACTTGATGTACTTGATGATGATGTTGTTGTAGTTGTTGTTGCGGCGGCAGCTGTTGCCGAATTTGTAATAGTATTTTGATTTTGTGTACTTAAAAGTGTTGCATTTTGAGCTTGACTTTGTAAAGCTGCTAAATTTGTAGTAGGTTGTAAAAGAGTTGGTCCGGCACTAGTTAATATAGCTTGTTGAGCTAATTTCAATAAAAAATAAATAATTAAATAATATTTTAATTTTCAAAAATTTAATAAAAAATTTCAAATATACGCATATATTTGCCAGCAATCAAAAATGGTGCTGTTGTTGGTGTAGCTAAATGATAGCCAGGTGGTAGAGCAAAAGGAGTAGTAGCATAACCAGCAGCTGCAGCTGCAGCAGCGGCTGCCATAGATAATTGTATAGAAGGTATAACTCCACCAGGTCCCAAAGCTAAATGATCGGGACAATCACCAGCAGGCAACAACGGATTAGTATAATCTCGACTCTTTTCATTATTATATTTTACATTAAGAGTATTAAGCTTAGAATAGTCAATATGCAAAGTACAACACGAATTGTAAATATTCTGTCCATGAAGTGTATTTTTAGCTGCTTGAGCCGAACTAGCATCTTTCATTTGAATTAAAGCTTGAAATTTATCATTTTTAGTAAAAGTAATAATTTTTAAAACAGGTCCAAATCGATTAAATATTTGATAAATTGTGTCCAAACTAACTGCATACAACATATTTTGTATCATAGCTCTTAGAACAGTATTTTGTCCACCTGATTGAGCAGCTTTGTGCAATTCTTTGGCCAAATCTAAAGCTGCTTTAGCCACTTGATTGTTTGTATTTGTTGGATCAGTTACCAGATTTTTATAATTTGAATATTGTACAAATATTTGTCTGCCCGCAACTGATATTGGATTATTTGCAAAATAATTTATCATTGATTGTGCTTCTTCACATTTCTCAAATTCTAAAAATGCTTGACACTTAGATCTTAGATTTAAAACATTTATAATATTGCCAAATATAAGACCAAATTGAATAACTTCAATTTCGGTTATTTGTTGTGGTATATTGCGAATATGAACTACTTTAGAAGGTTGTGATTTTTGAATTTTAACTTTTTTAGCTTCGGGTTTTTGTGTTGTAGAAGAAGATTGATTATTTAAATTTAAATTATGATTACTATTATTATGAATATTACTATTACTATTACTATAATTATTGCTATTATTCAATTGACTTGCAATTAGATTTATTTGTTCTGGACAATTTTGAATTGTGTTTACTGGAATTGTAAGAAATGTTCCAGTAACTGGATTGTACAATTGAGTTATTGGAACTTGTTGAGCTCCAATTGGTGAATATGATTGTGGCGTATTTGCCAAATTGTTTGTATTAAGACTAGTTGTAGATGAATTAGATAAAGGTGAAGAAGACGATTGTGTATTACTTTGTGTCATTGTTTGATTTGAATTGTTTGATTCGTTTTCACTTGAATCGTCAATACCTCTCTTGAAAATAATAAAAATAAAAAAAAAATTTTTATTTAAATTAAATGTATAGAACATTTTTATTTTTATTAATCGAAAGTAGAAAAAATTAGTTTTATTGACCATTAAGAAGAGTATTTCAAAAAATATATTCAAAAATAAAATATAATAAAAAGGTTAATTTCAGTAATTTAACAGAAAATAAAATAAAATTATTTTAATTACACTTTTTTCTAAATTATTTTTTTTTTTATTTTTTTTTATATATTTGAAACTATTGAGAGAAAAATGATGACAAGAATCAATCAAATCGAATCGAATCGAATCGAAATGAGAAGGACATGAACACATAGAGAGCAAAAAAAAAAGTACAGGTAAAAAAGTAGTTTTAAAAAAAAAAAAATAAAAAAATTTTCTATTGGAAGTTTTGAAAAATGAAAATAAAAAAATAAAAATACTAAAAAATATTTATTTTTATTACCTTCATGTTTTTTTTTTTAATTTTAATTTTAATGTGTGTATTTGTAGAGATTTATTAAATTGAATTTTATTTTAAAAATTTTAATTTAAAAATTATTTTTTTTTATTTGAATTTGAATCAAAAAACTGTTTTTGTTGTTGTTTTTGGTTTAGTTTAATAAACAAACAATAAATAAGCACCACAAATACGAAACGAAACAAAGTAAAATAATTTAAAATAAAAAAGAAAACTTATTAATTAAAAAATTTTAATTGATAAGGCTTTTTCAAATACGAAATAAAATATATAAAAAATTTTATTTGAAATTAATATTTTTTATTATTATTATTATTATTATTATTATTATTATTCTATTAAACGTACGATTAATCCCGATTTTATTTGTTTTTGTATTAAAATATTAAATCAACATTTTTTGTTTCTTCTTCTTCTTATTTCTTCTTTATTTCTATATAAATCTAAATAGAAAAATCTAAATAGAACAAAAATAAAACAAAAAAATTTAAATTTTGACCATAACAATATAATACTTTGAAAATTTTACAAATGAAATTTATAAAATAAAAAAAATAAAAACATGATTGAAATTGAAATAAAGCTTCTTCTTTAGTTAATAATAATAAAAATAAAGAATATTGAAATGGATTAATCTTTTTAAAAAAAAATCTATTTAAAAAATATAAAGGTAATTTAATATGAAAATAATATTAATACAAACTTTATCTATAAATCAATTTTTTGCTTAAAAGATAAATTTTACTTTATGTTTTTCAAAAAAAAATAAAAATAAAAATAAAAAATAAAATTTTTGTTTTTGTTTTCCATTTGAATTTAATAAATCTTTGGCTTAATTATTTGATTTAATCAATTAAATTCTTAAAATCATTATATAGTTATAGTTATAGTTAGAATTACATTTATTACTTGGTTAAATTTTATTAAGGCAGAATAGAATATAAATTTGAATTTTATTTGAATTGTATTAACTGTTGCAAAATTGATTGCGTTTTATTATATTATAATTATATTAATACAAACGTAATTAATAATGCAACATTTTATAAAAAGTATTTTATATTATTATTATTGAATATAAATACAAATAGTTTTCTTTTTTTTTTAGTTTAATTTAAATAGGCAAAAATGAAATTGTAAAAATTTCCAAAGTGCTGAATAAAATAATAATAGGTGTGTGTGTGTATGTGTATGTTTTTTTGTTTATTTTTATTAGAAGGAAGAATTTTAGTCAAAAGAAAACAATATTATAATATTAGTCTTTCATATCCACATGCTAAATATTTTAGTCGTAAAAAGCAAATAATGCTTATTACTTTCTATTTTTGCATATCTTTGAAAAATATTAAAAAAAAAAAATTATTAAAAAAATCCAATTTCCTTACTAACACTTTTATTTTTTTTTTTTTAAAATTCTGATTAAACCAAATAATAACAACAACAATAATAATAATAATAATAATAATAATAATAATAATAACTACATCAACAACAAAAATTAGAGAAATAAAAAAAAAAGTCTAAAACTTGTTGTTATTTTTGTTGTTAGAATTTGTTTTTATTTGTGTTTAGATTAAATGAAATAGCTTTAAGTTTTAATTAAAATCAAACAACAAAATATATACAGCATTATATTCTAATTCTATTTCTATTTCTAATTCTAATTCAATTTTAATTCTGTGAGAATCGCTTTAATAAAAAACTAAAAGTAACAAAAATATAGAAAAAAAAAATATTTATTAATTAATTAAATTGTATTTATCAATATCAATATTCGACCAAATTCGAAAAAAAAGAAAAAAAAAATTATTTTCTTGATTTTTTCCAATTTTTTTTTCTTGTTGTTATTATTATTATTATTTGCCAATTTTTCTATGAATCTTAAAAATAAAAAATCATTTTTCATAAAAAAAAAATGAAAAAGAAAAAAGTTTAAGTCAAACGTGTTTTTTTAAAAGATATTTTAGTTTCTATGTATTTATGTGTTGTTGAACACAACAACAACAACAACAACAACAACAACAACATCAACAATAATAATAATAATAACAACTGAAAAATTTTTTATTTGTTAAGCAAACTTAAAAGAAGAAGAAGAAGAAGAAGAACAAGAACAAGAACAAGAAGAAATAAGAAAATAACCAACTAAATCAACAACAAAAAAGAAAATAAAAAAAAGAAAAAGAGAAAAAAAATTGAAATTTCTAGTTTCAATACCAATTATAATTATAATATATATAAAGTAAATATATATTTACTTTGGATTTTTCAAAACTTGAAACTTATTAATAACATAAAAATTCTAATTATGTCGAAACTAAAAAAATGATCAACAAAATTTGAAATTTAAGGTTTTCGGATTTAAAAAAAATTCAAAAAAAAAAAAACAAAAAATAATAAAAAAAGATTGATCTAGTTTTTTTATTTTTTTTTTTTTTTTTTTTTTTTTTATTGTTGTAGTTATTGTTAATATAATACAGGTGAGCTTTGATAATTAGTTATATTAAAGAAAATAAATTTCAAATTTCAAATGTAATCACGTAATTTAGAAAATAATAATAATAATAATAATTATTTTAAATCTAAAACTATTAGCTTAAGTTATTAGTAATTTTATATACTTGAGATAAAGTTTAAATTTACCTTTATATGATTTATTATATTCTTCTCTTAATTATATGCTACAATAAAAAATATTTTAAGTCTCTTTTTATTATTATTATTATTATTATTATTATTAATATTATTTTTATTTTTTAGTTTTCTTTATTTATTTTTTGATTTTGTTAATTTTTTTTGTATTTGAATTTTTATTTGAAATAAAAAACTTTTTCTTGAAATAAAATCTAATTTATCATTTTATTCTTTAATCTGACATATTTTTTTTTTTTTTAGATTTTATTTTGTTTTGTTTTTTATTTTTTTTTATCGATTTTATAAATGTTATTTTTATTGATTTAAAAATTATTTTTAATAAAGTTAATGGATTTAATTTAATCTATTAAAATATAATTATTATTTATTAATCTTGTTGTTAAATCAAAATAAAATTAAATAAAATAAAATTAAATAAAATAAAATAAAATAAAAAATAAAAAAAAAAAAACTTTATTCTTATTTCTTTTTTTATTTACCTGATTTTACAGAATAAAATAAATTGAAATTTCCAATTTTAACAAATTTGATTTTAATAAACAAGAATAATACAAAACGAATAGAAAAATGATCAAGAAAAATAAGAAAAATAAGAAAAAAAAAGAAAAAGAAGAAGATGATGAAGATGATGAAGATGATGTTGATGTTGATGTTGATGTTGATGAGGTGATTAAAACGTTTAATGTTTGATTAGCCTAGATACATAATAACTTATAGGTGATTTTTAACATTTTTTTCTACTTCTACTTCTTCTTTTACTTTTACTTTTTTTATTGTTTATTGTTTGTTGTCGTTGTTGTTTTCGTTGTTGTGTTCAAAATGAAAAATAAACATTTACTTTTAATATTAATTATTTTATATTCTATATTCTATATATTCTATATATTCTATATATTCTAATTTCTATATATATATATATTTAAAAAATAAAACTTTAAAATATGTCAATGTTTGAGATTTAGATATTTAGATATTTGAATTTACATAATTCAATTCAATTCAATTCAATTTTTGCTTTGGTTTTTATTTCAATTACAAGCTTCATTTGAAATTTATTCGAAACGATTCATTTAAAATTTAAATAAAATAAAATTTTCCAAACCTGAATAAAAATTATTTATTCTCTAATAACTAGATATACTACTACCATATATATATATTAATTAATATATATTAATATTTATTATTTAATAATAATAATAATAATAATAATAAAAGAAATCTCAACAACAAGATTAACAACTACTAAAATTAAAATTAAAGTTGTTTAATATATCTATATCTATATATATATCTATATATATATTTTTTTTAATATTAAGCACTTTAATTGTTTACCAATGTATAAAATTACATTAAAAATATTGGATGAAAATAAAATAAAATAAAATAAAATAATAATATTAATATTAATAATAATATAGAAAATGTGTTCCTTCCTTGTTAGTTATATATTTTATTTTTTTTTTTAATTTTTTAATTTTTATTTTTTTCAAACTTTATTATTTAGTCTGCTAAATTCAAGATAAATATGTATTTTAAAAACAAAAATTTATTTTATTTTATTTTATTTTTACTATTTGTTTGAAATTTTGTTGTTTTTTGTTTTCTTTTACTTATTTTATTTGTTAGACTTTTTGAAATTGATGCTCTAACTCGTATATTCCAACACTGCACTTTGATTTTTCATCATAATCAGCCCATTCCTTTTCATTCCATTATTTTTTTTTATTTTTTTTTATTTTTTTTTATTTTTACTTTAAATAAATTCAAATAAAAATTTCAATTTTAATTTTATTTTATATTTACTTTTTCTTTTAAATCAACTTCAAATTTAGTTCCAGATTCTTCACCTTCAGCTAGCCAACCACCCTTGAATTAATTAATTAACCAATTAAATGATAATAATATAAAAAAACACTATTAACCTAAAAATAAATTTAAATCAAAAAAAAATTTAAAGAAAAAAAGAAAAAAAAAGAAAGGCTTTAATTCTTAATAAAGAATTCAAGAGCTCTTAGAAAGAATTCTTTCTTTTTTCTTTTTTTTTGGTTGACAAAAATTAACAACAGCAACAACTAAAAATAAACTAAGAAAATAAAATAAATGAATTAAATTTTTTTTAACCATAAATTCAAACTCGACCGGTACATAGCCTCTACAATCAAATACTACTATTGTCTTGAATGATTCTGAGTCTTCTATATTATAAGATTTGATTGTTTCTGGTAGAATATCTTTTTTTTTTTTTTTATGGTTTTTTGATTAATATTTTAAACTAAAATATTTAAAATTAATAATATTTATAATATTAATACTTATTGAATTTTCTCTTGAGCAAAGTTTACATTTAGAGACTAGATTTGCATAACTACGATTACCTTTTAATTCACTTGATTCTTCTTTTGTCAAATATTGATAATTTGGACTCACTTCACCACAACTTTGGCATTTTAGCTTTTTTAAGAAATTTAAACATTTTTATTCATTTATTTATTTATTTATTCATTGAAAATTAAAATTATTTTATTAATTACTTTTAAATACCAACGAAATTCTTCGGCTTCGGGTTTTAAATTTGTCAAATTTTCCAAATTAGCTTTGATTTGAAGACCAATTTTCTAATATTGTTATTATTATTATTATTATTATTAAATTAAATTAAATTAAATTTTACAAATATAATTTTTTAAATCTTACCACCATTTTAGTTGAAATTTTAGTTGAAATTTAAATTAAAATTGAAATAAATTATTTTTATTTAAAAAAAAATTCATTTATTATATTAATAATAATTAAATTTTAAAAGCATATTTTTTTTATTAAAAAGTTAGAATCATAAAAGATTTTAGATTATAGTTATTAAATAATATACTGTATATTTATATTTATATATTTATATATTTATATATTTATATACTATATGGTGTATAATAGGTCTTTATGATTTTGTTAAGAAGATTATCAGCTATTTTATTTTTAATAATTTTTATTTAGATTTGGATTTAGATTTAGAATTAGAGTTAGACTATTTTAGTTTAGATTTATTGTTATTATTAGAAATATTTAAATAAAAAATCTATTTTTTTTTTTTTATTTTTTTTTGTTTTTTAATTTTTGAATGTTTTCTTTTGGACCGTGGGAAATTTATTAGAAATTAAATTATATTATTGTCTCAATTTATTTTCAAAATTAAAACAAAAGAGAATTAAAATTATTTTTTTATTTTTGTTTAAGAGTTTTTTTTTAAATAATTTCTAATCTTTATCTTTAACCATTATCATTATTATGATCATTATCATTATTATTATTATTATTATTATTAACAAAAACTTACAACAGTTGGAAATATTTTTTTATTTTGTTTTATTTTTTTCTTGCTCTTCATTTTTTTTCTTTTTTGATCTGAAATTATTAAAAATATTAAAAGTTAATTAATTAATTAAGTAAGTAATTAATTAATAAAGAAGAAAGAAGAAAGAGAAAAAAAAAAAAAGAATAATTCAATAATCAATTCAATTGTAAATTGTATATGTAATTTCAATAATTGACAACAAAATTTTAAGTTTATTTTTTAGATTTATTTAGAAAATAAAAAATGACAAAAAGAAACTTGAAAAGAAATTCAATTTTGTTGTTGTTGTTTTTGTTGTTATTTTGTTGTATTAATTTAGATTTAGAAAACTATAAAGAATTGAAATTAATTCCCACAAGTCTTTAGGATAATAAATAATCTTTGTTTTTTAAATCTCATAATTTAGAGAAATTTTTTTGATTAATTTTTAATTTTTCATTATAATAAAATAAATGGATATTCTCTTCTCATTCCTATAGTTTCTTTATTTGTTATATTTAGTTTAACTTTATAAGAACTTCAATTATATATTAGAATAAATAAAATATTATTTAATATTACTTGGTATTTAGTATGATTAAATTACTTTAATTTATGTGGAATATTTTAAAGCATATTTACATGAATGAATATCATTTTCAAGTTCAAATGGTTTAAATAGATCTCATATATATAATAATGTATATAACATTAATACAACACCAATACGAATACGAATACGAATAGTATAAATTCAAAAATTATTATAGCAAATTAACTACAGTATTTGTATTGAATTATAAAATCTATAATCTATAATCTATAATCTATAATCTTAAATACCAAATAATAGCACAGATATATTTATATTTTATATTTATTAAAAAATAGAAAATAAATAACTTGATTAATTGTAAATTAATCAACTAAACTAATTATAAATAAAACTATTAAATTCAAATAAATAATATTTATAATAATATTTTAAAATTTTAATTTCAACACAATTATTTGCTACTTAGTTGCTCAACTTTCTTTCAATCCAAACTCTATTATTTTATTTTAATTTAAATAAATTTAAAATAAAAAAATTACTAAATTTATCTTATACTTGATTCATGTGCCTGAAAAGAAGAACCAAGTTGTTTCTATTTGCTCCTCAAAGAGGAAAACTCCTCAAATTATTTAATTATTATTGTTAATTGCTCAATAATTAATGAATTAAAAATTTTTGAAAAATATCTCAATCTCAATTTGCTTTTATATTATTAATCAATACAGCCTATGTGACTATGTGACTATAAATTGACTTGAATTTAAAACTTGTTGAATCTAATTTTGAATTATATTAAAAATAAATTTTTATTTTTTAAGAAAAATTTATAAAAATTTTAAAAAGACAATTTAAATAACAAATTTCTATACATGTTTACGTAGACTATTTAATAAATTTAATAAATTAAAATAAAAATTTCAAAATTTCTACATTTTTTTTTTTTTTAATTTTTGTTAAATTTTGTTTCTAAACTTGATAATCAAACTATATATAAACAAATTAATAACAACAAAGCATAATAATAACAAAACATAATAATTACATGAAACAAATAAAATTTTTTTAATAACAATTTTTGTTTTTTTTTTTTCTAAATTTGAAATTTGAAATTAATTTAAAATGGATTCGACTCGAAATTCAAATGAATCAGACTCTTCTGATTTAAATTTAAAAAATAATTATTCAAATCTCAACTACGACTATACATATTTATTAAAACAAATGAATAGACGCAAATTACATCTTCCATGTCCATTGTGTAGTGCTATTGTAGTAAACATGACTGACCATTTAACCAAATCACATCTTATTAAAGATATTAATGAGCGTAAAAATTTAATCGATACAGTCCGTAATAAATATATTCTTGATCCCGATGGTGTTTTAATTCTACTTGAACATAATAAATCTTTAAATTTAGAATTTAAAACAATTAAAACTGAACAAGCACAACTACAACAACTACAACAACAACAACAAAAAGATAAAGAAAAATTAGAACATCAAGACAAGAACTATAAACAAGAATTTGAACAAGAGATTAGAAACGATTGCAACGAAAATAGTGAAAATGATAATAATAATTATTTAAACGAGATTAAACGATTGAGAAAAAGAAAAAAATTAAAACCTATTAAAAAGCCTTATTCGGCTAGTAATAATTTAGATTTAGATAAATCAATTGAATCGCCATTATCATCATCATTATCATCACCATCAACAACAGCAACAACAAGAACAACAACAAGAACAACAACAAGAACAGTAACAACAAATATGTTTAATCCAAATCAAAATCAAAATGAAACAAATTTATTTGATTTTAGTTTTAACAATTTAGATAATTTAAATATGAAATTTATAGATATTGAAGAAAAGCTTAATAATACAATTAATTTAGTTCATTTGTTTAATGGTTGTTTTAAAAATAAATTAAAAGAATTAAACGATAATTTATTATTAATTTGTAATGATTTGAATTTGATCAAATCTTGTTTAAATAAATCAAATTTGTTGTCTATTTCCAATCATAATAAATAAAATCTTATCTTATCTCTTTTTTTTTCTTTTTTTGTTTTTTTTGTTTCTAAAATTTAAACACAATTAAGTTTTAAACATTTATTAAATTAAATTAAATTAAATTAAATAAAGAATAAATAAAGAATAAATAAACAAAGTTTATTGAAAATATATTTTAAATTAAAATTTTCAAATTCGTAAAAAATCCAATTTAAATTTTGTATTTTTAAAATTTCATTTCTTTATTGTTTTTGTGTTTGTTTCTTGTTACTTTTTCCTTTTTTTTTTGTTTTTTGTTTTTTCTATTAATTAATTAATTAATCAATTTTGATCTTTAGAAATATTATTTTTAATTTATAAAAATGTTTATAAAATATTGATTTATAAATTTTTCAATAAACCTTATTATTTCCTATTTTTGTTCCAAATTTAATATTAAAAGAAAATTTTTTTATTTTATTTGAAACAAAATTTCTACTTTTAATTTGTAGAAATAAAATGAAAATTCTCTTGAAGATTTAAGCTTAGCAATAATAATAATAATAATAATAATAATAATAATAATAATAATAATTAGCTGAGACAAGCTAGAAAACCTGTATAACGAAATCTCTCGGGATTCGCTATAATACATAATATTTATTCAATGACCAAATTATCTTTTATTAATTATATTTTTAATAAACAAAATAAATCATATAAATAAACATATAGTATAGACTATAAATATTTAGTAATATTTTTAAACTTTTTGTAAATTTATTAATTTTGAATTTAATTAAAAGAGAAAATCAATTTCAATTAATTATTTATTGATCAAGTGATTGCAATTAAATTTGATCAATTAAAATCATTTTTAAAAGTTTAAATATCGTAAAATGGGCTAAAACTGATTAAGAGATAAAGCCGAGCTCATAATCCCAATTCTGTAAAAAAATAAAGTTAAAGCAGTTAAATTGAATACTCTTGCTAGAATTCAATTGGCAAAGCTTATTTTTATTATGTTGTTTTATTAGTTCATTTGCGTTTTAAGTTTACACCTAACCTAACAACAAATTATTGCAATTTTTGGATCTCGCTCAGCAAGTATTTTTAATATGCCATCAAGTAATAAATATGCCAGATATCTAACATAATATAAAACAAAGTGAAAATTGTTTCGGAAAAGTTTCAGTATTTTTTGTGTTATCGTCAAATGTTATTTTGAAATTATTATCATTAGATGCTAAATAAATATGTTAGATATCGGTAAAAATAAAGTTGATCTGTTTTACCTAGATATTAAGCTTAAAATCGATCGGTTTCTTGTTTTTTGAAACAAAATTTTATCTCATTAATTTTAAAATTGAAAATTACCAAATATAAATGAATCATTATTAATATATTACTCTTAATTAATATTTTTATAATTCTGATTTCTTTTAATTTAACGTTAAATAGAAATTTATATCAATATCTTATCTTTCTTATAATTATAATAATATATTTTATTAAAATTGCTTATAAACTAAAATTAATTTAAAAAAAAAAAATTTAAAAAACTTTCAAATTTAGTCAGTGTTTCATATAACTAACTAATATTAATATATTTCTCATAAACTGTAAATTAGATAAAGCTGAAAAATAAATAAATTTATAGTTTTGATTAAAAAAAAGAAAACATCATGATCTATTCTTTTTTTTTGACACTTTAAATAATGTATATAATAAAGATATTTATAAGTGGAAACACTTTACTTGTCACAAGAGAAATGTTTGCCATATGAATAATCTTAATAAGCTTATAATACAATACTATATGTACCTTATAGTGAATTATTTTCAGACATTGAATCATCAATTTTTACTTTACTGTTAGTTAAAGTTAAAAAGTTGAAACATATTTATAAAACTTTAAAATCTTCTTTTTTTTTTTTAAATTTAATTACCTAGTAGCAATCAAATCAAAATATATAAAGTACTCTGTAAGTGTAATTGGTCCTGCAACTTGAACGAAAAACCAAAATTTGTACTGATTGAAAAAGAAATTATTATAAAAATAATATGTTTAAAGATGAGCCAGAAAAAATAATTTTTCAATAATATTTGACAACATTAACAATTTGCAAAATATTAAAGATATCATATAGATATCGAACAATTTAATTTAGTTTAATTCAATTCAATTTAGTCATGAAACAACTCAAAGTTTAAAATGATTTGTTGTGCCAATTAAATTTAAAATAAAATCAAATCCATTTAAATTTTCTGTAAATATTTGTCTTTATGAAAAAATTTTACCAGATGACAAGTCTCTTGTTTCTATAGTTAATTCAATACAATATTTTAGATATTTTTATTTTAATTAAACTAATTCTAAAATTACAAAATTATAAACTCATTTGTAAAATATTAATTTAAATATTTTATTTTAAAAAAATAATAATAAAATCAATAATAAATCAATCTATAAAAAAACATTTAAAAATATTTATAACTAAATAATTTTGAATCAATCACTTATCTTAATTTAACTGTTTAATTTAATTCAAAATTTGATTTATAAAAGTTTAAATTTTATTTTAAAGTCAATTTTATTTTATTAAATATTTCAATTTTAAGCTAGTTTAATGTTTATTCGTTTGTTTGTGCTTTTTATTTTGTTTTTAAATTCTAAAAAAAAAATCTAAATATTATTAATTAATTAATAAGTTAATATAAAGTATAAATTCTGAATCAGAGTCATCATCATCATCATCATCATCATCATCATCATCATCATCATCATCATTATAATCATAAATTTGAAAATTCAAAATTAAGAAACAAGATTAATATTTCAAAATTCACATAGAATTAAAAAAATAAAATAAAATAATAACTAAATTAAACATGATTTATTAAATATTAAATTTTTTGTTAAACTCTTGATTCAATTTTAAAATAACTTTAAAATAAACTCTTTTTCTTTTTTTTTTTTATTTCATTTAATAAAATTTTAAGAAATTATGAAAAATAAAAATAAGAGAATTAATTCATTTTCTTGAAAAATTTTTTAACTTTTAAAATCAATAATTTTATTTAGTTAATAAAATAATGTTTATTGATTTTTTTTTTATTTTTATTGCTTTCAAAAATTACAAACAAAACAAAACAAAAAAAAATCAATAATTTACCTTTAAACATCATTATGTCCATTTAAATTTTTTTTTTTTGAAAAATAAAATTAGAAACACATTTTCATTTTATTTTATTTTATTTTATAGATTAAAATATAAAAAATATAGAAAAAAAAAAATTAAATTAAATATCGCCATTTAAAAACAGATTTCCAAAAAAAAAGAAGAAATTTCCAAAATGATGTTTATGAAAAATAATAATAGTAGAAATTCGACTAGTATTCAAGCGAGACATCAAGAACGATGTGCTCAATTTACTGGCCTATTGGCATTTTTGTTTCTTGTAGTTACTATTGTAATGCTTTATTTAGCTATCACGAGTCAATATAGTGAACAAAAAACAGTTTATTATATTGTATTTGCTTTGGGAATTATTACTTCTGGTGTAATGATTGGCTTTACTGTTTATTCAGCACTTAAATCAAACGAAAAGAAACAATTGATGAGAACTTATCAATTAAATCAAAGAGCCAATTCAATAAATAGAAGTTTGAATCGATTAAACAATCAAAATCATGGCCATCAAAATCAAGATTTTAATTCTCAAAGTAGCATTGCTTCGAGGAATATTTAAACCTATACAATTTATGTAAAAAAAAATAATAATTTGTGCCATTAATTAATTTATAATCATTTACTAACTGATATATTTTTTTTTTTAATTTATTTTTATTTAATAAAATTTTTTAAATGTAATTTTTATTTTTTTTTTCTTTTTGTTGCCTTTAGCTACTAAATCTTTATTATTTTTATTTTAAGCTATTTTATAATAAAAATATATTCTATATTTTTAACTAATGATAATAATAATAATAATAATTATTTAAAAGAAAAAAATAACTTTTAAAAATTATTAAACATTTTTAATGTTTTCTAGCCCATTTTATGACACTAAATAGAATAAATACTTATATTATAGATAATATACAATTTATATTTATTTTTCCTTATTGCTTTATTAAGCACCAACAAAAGTTAACAAACCCGTTTTACGAAAATGTTCTAATTAACATATTTGTCGTAAATGTTTTAGTTTCTTATAAGCTTACTATTTTTAGGTTTTATTAAATATTTAAAAATTTCATTATTCTTCAGCGAGAAACAAAGTAATATGAACAAGATGGTAATAAAGCTTTTTTTGAGCTATTCTATTTTTTATATATTTTGTTTTTTGTTACTAAATAAATAGGATTGAATTTAATTTTCAAAAGAAGTTTATATAATTAGAATACAATATTTTCAACAATAAAAAATTATAAAAATTCAATTGAGCTTTTTTAGAGCTACCACCAATCAGTCATTCAATTGAATTGAAATAAATATATAAAGCAAAATTATAAATAAAAAAATGTGATTTGAAAGAAATTTTCTAATTATCATTTACTGAGTTAATTTAAAATTAAAAATTATAAACTTTTGTAAATTAAAATTTAGAATTTTTATTAACATAGCTTAATCAACTTTGTTGCCTATACTTTATAATAAGAATTTAGATTTTAGATAAATTTTGAATGGGTTAACAGTTAACAAGTGAATAATATTTATTGGTAATAGAAAAAAACAAAACACAACAATAACAATAATAATACTAATAATAAAACTAATAATAAAAATAATAAAAATAAATATAATTGCATAAAATTATTAAGTTAAAAATCAAAAATTTACTTTATGGCTTAAGACAAATTATATAATTAGAAATTTTATATCAACTGTCCCAGTCGTTAGTTTAATTGAAACGCTTTTTCTTTTCTTTATTTTTATTTTTACATGCATTGAATATTTAATTTCTAATTTTAAAAAATAAAAAAGTAAAATTCTTTTAATTTTTTATATACTTTATTCATATTTTATATATATAATAAAGTTAAAATTTTATAAAGCTTAAAAATACTGAATAGAAAAACATAAAAATATATAAATAAATAACATATAACATATAAAATGGATTTTTTTTCTTATTATTTTTTAATTTTTTATTGTTTTATTTTAAATTTTAATTTTAATCGTTGTGAATGGTTTGATCAAAAATATTATCAAAAACTTAACACTTCTTCGTATTATCATGGTGATTTAAAAAATAAAAAATTCGGAGCCACTTGTACTGAATTTTTAAGTAAAAATTATTTAAAAAAATGTTGTACTGGTCGCTCAGATCACTGTTATATGTTTCATTTTGATACACTATGTTACTGTGATCAATTTTGTACCAAAGATTGTTGTCCTGATGTCAGAAAATTCAAAGGACAAAACAATTGCTTTAAGCCTGAACTAACTACCACTCGTAAAACAACAATTTTTACTTCTCCTACTACTACAACAACTACTACAACAACTACTACTACCACTATTACTACTACTACTACTACTACCACCACGACTACTACTACTACTACCACTACTACTAGTGCAACGACCAGAAGTACTAGTACAAGTAAAACAACTCGTAGTTTTAATACATGCACAATGGAAAGCAAAATTATTTCAGAAGGCGAATCGATAATCAACAATTGCCAAAAATGGTAAATTTTTTGTTATCTTAATCTTTTATTATATTATAATTAGAAATTTTAAATAAATAAATAAATAAAAAAAGTTGGTGCAAAAACAAAATATTGTATTGTAAAACTAGAGAATGTTTGGTTAATTCTACTTTATTAAGTTATATATCTAAACACAAGTAAATAGGAAAAATTGAAAAAAATATATTTTAAATTTTAAAAAAATTAGAATGGTTTAAGTGTTGGTTGGAGCGCTTCTAATTATTCCTTTTTTTGGGGTAAAGCACTTAATTCTGCTTATATGACTTATCTTGGAGTACAGCTACCAAAACAAAAACAAAAATCATTAATAATTGATTCGGAATATGATAATTATCCAGAATTTTACGATTTCAGAAAAGAGACGTATTTTAATAATTATATTAAAAATCAAGGAACATGTTGGGCTTCATGGGCTTATTCTATAATTGGTATTATTTTTGAAAAAAAAATAAACATTTTTGATCCAATTTGAATACAATTTGTTTTGTTGTAGATGTTCTTTACGATCGTTTATTAAAGCAAACTAAAAAGCCGCTTGTTTACGAGCCGTCTGTAGACATGCTCATATCTTGTCACAATAGCACAAAAAATTATATTAATAAATGCACAAGTTTGTCCATTGATGAAGCTTGGAGTTTTTTTAGACATTCATCAGGTCTTGTTGATTCTAATTGTTACAATGAAAAAAATTCAAAATCTGGTTTCTTGTTTCATTGTAAAATAAATAAAAATTTATCTAAAATAATTTGTCCAAATGACAAAACTGAATATAAAAGACCTCTGTTTAAATCACAACTTACTTATGTTATTGCACCAAAAGAAGTTTTTAAAATTATTTTAATATATAAAAATTTATTTTATTTTTTATTTTTATATGATATTTTTTTAATATGATAAAAGGAATTAATTATGGAAGAAATATTGCAAAATGGACCAGTACTAATGATTTTTAAAGTCTATAATGACTTTTTTATGTACAAATCAGGAGTATATACACCAACTGAATATGCAAATGTATTAAACGAGAAACAACAATATCATGCTGTGAAAATACTTGGATGGGGTATCCAAAATGGGCTAAGATATTGGTTAGCAGCAAATAGTTGGGGTCCAGAATGGGGAGAAGTAAAATTTAAGCATTTAAATTAAGTTTTAATAAAAAAATAAAATAAAATTTTTATTTTATTTTAAAGAATGGCTATTTTAAAATAAATCGAGATTCGCATGAATCAACCGAAATTGGAAAGCACGTTTATGGTGCATGGGTCTCTTACAATTAAAAATCAATCATAAAACTTTCTTTTTTTTTTCAATTTGTTTTTAGTTATTTATTTTTTTAATATAATTTATTTTATTGGTTTAAATAAAATTTTTATTTTTTTTGAATAACTTCCTTTTTGTTGAGATTTAATAAAATAAAAAAAAAAAATTCTTAAGAGCTTAAATATTTATCTTGAAAAGCCTAAAAAATGTTATATGCTATTTCTAGTTTTTTATATGATAAAAATTAAAAATTTAATTTAATAAAAAGCACTTTTTAGCTCTTTGTAGAATAATAATTTGTAACCAATTTTGTCTATTTATTTTATTTATTTGATTTACAATTAAAAAGATTTTAAAAATAATAGTAATAATAATAATAAAAAATGAAAAAAATAAGAAGAAATTTATATTTGAAATCAATTAAAGAAATTAATATAGAATATATAGTATATATTTTTTTCAAGTATCTTCTTCTTCTTCATCTAAATTAAAATAAAATAATAAAAATTCTTTTCTACCTATTCAATTATAAAACACTTAATTCTTTTATTAGAAATTAATTAATAGATAGATTTTTATTTTAAAAAGATATGTCTAGTTTGAGAAAATAAAATAATTTTTTCTTAACAAACTAAGAAAATAGAAGAAAGAACAAAAAGAGAAAAAAAATGCAAAAAATTGGAGTATTTTTAAGATCTAAAATTCCATTAATGAATTTATATTCAAATTCAAATGAACAAATTTATTTGCTGAATATGGATGAGAAGAAAAAATATTGTTCATCACAAAAAAGAGATAGTGACCTGACAAGTGTAAATAATCCATTTACTCAGATCGATTCTTTACATCCAGATTGGTCCGAAAATGATTTGATATTGTATAATGAAAAATCAAATGCAAATAGAATTGATGAATGGCAAGCTGGTTGGAATGTTACAAATGCAATTCAAGTTTTAAATAATTAATTTATATGTTTAATTTAAATTTAAATAAAATTCTAAAAAAGGGAATGTTTGTGGTCAGTTTGCCATATGCAGTGGCAAATGGTGGCTATTGGGCATTGCTTGCTATGATTCTAGTGTCTTATGTGTGCTGCTATACAGGCAAAATACTTATTGATTGTTTATATCATGACCAAGACGATGAGCTAATCAATGTGCTCAAAATAAAAGTATCACAATCGAAAAGAAGACACCGTATCCGTGCGTCGTATGTAGACATAGCCAAAGATGTTTGGGGGAATCATATTGGTGCTCGTTTAGTAAATATAGCACAAAATATTGAGCTTTTAATGACTTGTATTTTATATTTGGTTCTATGTGGGGATTTGTTTGTTGGTAGTTTTCCGAATTTATTGGATCATAGTTCATGGACAATGATATCGTGTATGATTTTAATACCATGTGCATTTATTCGAAGTCTAAAATTTGTATCACGTTTAAGTTTGTGCAATGCTATAGTTCATTTGATTATTAATCTTATTATTATTGTTTATTGTATGAGTAGATTTTCTGAATGGGATTTTAAAAAAATTGAAATTAAAATTAATATTTGGTCTTTTCCAATCTCATTGGGAATTATTGTGTTTAGTTATACTTCACAAATATTTTTGCCTACTATGGAAGGTAATATGAAAGACAAAGCTAAATTTAATACTATGTTATGGTTGACTCATCTTGTGGCTGCTTTTTTTAAGGCTTTATTTGGTCTTGTCGGTTTTCTTACTTGGCAAGAAAACACCGATGAAGTAATAACAAACAATTTGCCAACTAAACAACTCAAAATAATAGTAAATCTGATTTTGGTAATAAAAGCATTATTATCTTATCCATTGCCATATTTTGCATCAGTCGAACTACTCGAATCAAGCTTGTTTATTTCAAATGAATTAGATCAAGATTCTGAATTCGGAACGGAAATCAATAAAAATAAAAGTAAACCTTTGTTCAACAAAAGTTGTTATGATCCCGAAGGATATTTAAATTTTTGGGCTATCTTGCTTAGAATCGGTTTAATATTATTCACTCTATTTTTGGCCATATTTATACCTCATTTTGCTATTCTTATGGGACTTATCGGCTCTATTACTGGCACTATGTTGTCTCTTATATGGCCGTGCTATTTTCATTTACATTTAAAATACAAAAGACTTAAATGGTATCAAATATTATTTGATAGCATAATTATATTATTCGGCATTTTAATAACTATTACAGGTGTTTATTATTCAAGTGTTGCTTTAATAAAAGCACTTAGAAATGAAGATCATTTATCAAGAAATTATTACAAGAAAAATAATTTCTTTAGCACAAATAGTGCTAATTATCACAATATAAATAACAATCAATTAAATGGATCTATTTATAAATTATCTACATTCAAGAGCAATCAATCTTTTAATTTAAATTAAATAGTAAATCTTTTTTATTTATATATATATTATTATATTATTATATTATTTGTTTCAAATAAATTTTTTTTTTCGAAATTAAATATTTTTATTATATTAAAATTTAAAAAAATTAAAATTATCACATGATCTTATTTTAAAATCATTCGCAGGATTTATGTAAACATGATTGTACATTTCGTTTACATCCGATTCTGTTTCTTCAATTGCTTTTTCTTTTGCCATATAAATCTCTTTATTTATATCGTTGTCTATTTCATCTAATTCTTCTTTTAATACAAAATTATTTTCTAAAATTCGATTTGAAAATATTTTTATTGCATCTTTTTTCTCTTTTGCTTCTTCAATTTCATGCTTGTCTCGGTTTTCTGGATCTTTTAAACTGTGTTCAGTTAATCTATAAGTAACTAGTTCTAGTATAATTGGGCCATTTTTTAAAACATATTCTCTTGCAAAACAAGCTGCTTCTTTAACTGCTAATAAATCTGTTCCATCTGCTCTAATACCAGGCACAAAATCTCCTCTTTTATAAAACTCACTCGAAGCTGAATGACGTTCTACACTTGTTCCCATTGCTATGCCATTATTTTCACATACAAATATTAATGGCAAATTCCACAATTTAGCCATATTATAAGTTTCAAATACTTGACCCTGATTAGCAGCACCGTCACCATATGTTACTATACAAACATATGGCTCTTGAATATATTTATATTTTAAAGCAATTCCTGCACCTATTGGTACTTGAGCGCCAACTATTCCATGTCCTCCATAAAAATTTTTTGAATACATATGCATTGATCCACCTTTGCCTTTTGAACATCCGATTTTTTTACCTGTCAATTCACCTAGTATTTGTACTAGAGATATTCCCATTACATAAGCATAACCATGAATACGATAACCTGATATTAAAGAATCTTGTTCAGTCATACAAGCTCTTAAACCAACACAAACACCTTCCTTTTAGGATTTTTCTAATATTAATTTTACAATAATTTATTAATATTCGATGACTTACTTGTCCAATAGACAAGTGAACATATCCTCTTATATAGTTTTGTTTATATAAATCGGATACTTGTAATTCTAATTTTCGTATTGTTTGCATCTGCTTATAATAATTCAAAGCTTCGTATTTAGTTATAGAAACATGTTCATTTGGACCAGTTTTCAATTTATGTAAAGCAAACTTCTAATATATAATTCAATAATCAAAAAATATTTATTTAGTATTAAAAGAGTTTCTTTTTTTATTTTTACTTGGTTTAAACTAAAACATTTTTGGGTATAAGATAAAAAATTTTTAGAAAATTTCATTTTTATTTTATTAAATTTAATTAAAATTAAATAGTTATAAAACTATTTTAAGCCCATTTTAGATTTTCTAAAATAGTTCATATTTATTTTTAAAAATAAAGAAAAATTAAAATACATAACTTGAATTTATTTATTTGAATTTTGCAAACAAGAAAAATATATATAAAAAAAATAAAACAAAAATCTTTTACTAAATCGAACTATGTTTTGCAATATTTCAATTTGAAATATCTAGAGTATTTAATGACGCTGTTTTAAAACATTTAGAAATATAAGCACAAATGAATACATTTTTATTAATATGATGCTTGAAATTTTTTTTCTAAAAGTTTTCTTCTATTTTAGATTTATTTTAAACTAATTAAAAATAAAATAAAAAAAAAAAAAACAAGATTAGGATCTTTTTAAAATTAAAATAAAACAAAAAAAAATGAATAAAAATTTGAAAAATTTTATCTTGAACAGTGATAGAATCGCTTGTTTTTTTGGACAGGTTTATAATTTTTTTCTATTTTTTTATTGAGTTTAATTAATGAAATAAATTAAATTTTATTTTTATTTTTAAAATAAAAAAGGCTTTGGCTAATCGTTCGTTTAGTTCTAGTTCAGCTTTAAATAATAGTATTTCGTATACTATTGAAAAACCTTATGATTTACATCGTTTAGATCAAGGACCATCTCTAGAAGTATCTTGTACCAAAGATGAAGCTTTAGAATTTTATAGAAAAATGCAATCGGTTCGTCGTTTAGAAACAACATCTGGCAATTTGTACAAAGACAAACAAATAAGAGGTTTTTGTCATTTGTATTCTGGTCAAGTTAGTATTTTAATTTAAATTATTATTTGATATTTAAAAATGTATTTAAAAATAACAAATAGGAAGCTGTTTGTGTTGGTATGAAAGCAGCTTTAGATGATAATGATTCAGTAATTACTGCTTATCGTGCTCATGGATGGACTTATGTAATGGGTGTTAGTCTATTGGGTGTATTAGCTGAATTGACTGGTCGTAAAACTGGCTGTGCCAAAGGCAAAGGTGGTTCTATGCACATGTATTCGAAAAACTTTTATGGTGGAAATGGTATTGTTGGTGCTCAAGTTCCTCTTGGTGGTGGTATTGCTCTTAAACATAAATACTTGAATGAGCCATATGTTTGTGTTGCATTGTACGGTGATGGTGCTGCCAATCAAGGTCAAGTATTTGAAACTTATAATATGGCTAAATTGTGGAATTTACCATTAATATTTGTATGTGAAAATAACGGATATGCTATGGGAACAAGCGTTAATCGTGGTTCTGCTTCAACTGATTTTTACACAAGAGGAGATTTTGTACCTGGTATTAGAGTAGATGGTATGGATGTTCTTGGTGTTAGAGAAGCAACTCGTTTTTCAAGAGACTATGTTCTCAAAAATGGTCCTATCCTATTGGAAATGGTCACTTATCGTTATTCGGGACATAGTATGAGCGATCCTGGTACAAGTTATCGTAAACGTGAAGAAATTCAAGAAGTTAGACAAAAAAGAGATCCAATTACGACCTTTTCAAAACGATTGTTAGAACACAATTTAGTCACCCAAGAAGAACTAAAAGCAATTGACGATCAAGTAAGAGCTGAAATGAGTGAAGTTGAAAGACGTGCTTTAACTGATCCAGAATTGGATGTTCAAGAATTATACAATAATGTTTATGTAAACCCAGAGGCAAATTACAAAATTAGAGGTTGTGATAATTTTACTTATCAAGTCTCTAAATAAACAATTTAATTGAGCAATATCATATATAACATTAATTTAAAATATTCTTCTCATTTTTCCGAGACATTTAGATTTAAATTTTAATTTTTTTTTAGTTTAATTAAATTTAAATTTCCAATAAATTTAAAGAAAAAAAAAATTTAAAAAAAAATTTTTTTGAATATTTTTTAGACGAGGAATTTAATCTCTTTATTATTAAGAATTCCTCTTTATTTAATTAAATAAAACTTTTGAATTTAAAATTTTGGTTTAATTTGTTTTTTCTTAACACACCTGTTAAGTGGTGATTTTAAATCAATCTGATTCAAAATTATTTTAGAATTTTTTTTCTCTAGTTGGATAAATGGATGAATCAAATTCTGATCTTGAACCCAATTATTATTACTCTTCTTCATTTGAAGAATCTGTAAAAAAAATTCAGAAATTTTTATATATTTTTTTAAATATAATTATTAAAATTTCAAAAATAGTTTGAAAGTTCTCAAGAAAATGAACTAAAACCAGTTGAAAATATTCAAAATTTGAATAAAGAAGAAGAAAAAAATGAAGATAATTTTTCAATTTTAAATTTACAAATTCCAGAATTGAACGAATAGTAAATATTAGAATATTAAATTCAAAATATTAAATTTTTAAATGAATTTAAATTTTAATTAATTTAAGCAATGTTAGAAAAATTTTAGAAACAAATTTAAGTACTGATTTAACAGCTTTGATTAGATCAGAGTCGAATTTTTATCAAAAAGATAAACCAATTGTAATCAGTGAACAAACATTAATAGACGAATGTATCATGTTTTTATCAGGTTTAAAATCTTCACTATTATTTCAAGAATTGAACGAAAATTTTTACATTAACAAAAAACTTAGGCTTAAAAATTTACACAAAGTTTTAATTTTTATATTTATTTTTGTTTTTTGTTGTTGTTGAAAAATAGGAAATATTTTATTAGGAATTGGATTCTTGTTTAAAAGAAGTTATTTATTATGGAAAGATAGTAATAAAATTAGAACTGTTTATAAAAACATGTGCCCATGATTTGATCAATACAACACAAGTATATCAAACATATTGTCAATGTTTAATAGAATATTTGAAATTTTACAAACAATCATTGAATAAAATAGCAAGTGATTTATTTCAAAAAAGTATTTTACATTTAATATAATTTTATTTAAATTATAATTTAAACTTTAAAATTAATAAAAAACCAACATTTAGCATTGAAGTTCACATTGTTGGACTTTTTGAACAAAATTCGAAATGATTATTTTGTTATTTTGGACTTGTTAAATTTGTTCATGTTAGAAATCGAGAAAAATGCAAATAAAAAAGCTTGCGAAAAGTCAATTAATTTGTTAATTATTATTCACAAGAATTTGATTGATTCATTTTCGTCTAATAATTTTTGCAAAGACGAAACAAAATTTCTTGTTTGGCTTTTTATGCGTTCGATTCAACCGTTTTTAAATTTTATAGATTTTTTTATTCAACAAGGTGTTTTATACGATTCTAAACATGAATTAGCTTTTGAAAGATGTCAAAATGTGGCCCTTAACAGTGTTGAATATTGGAAATGTGGCTATCAAGTCTTGTTAAATGATAACTTTACTTATTTACCATTATTTATGCAAATTATTCTTTCAAGTGCATTTAAAATTTGCAAACAAATGGAAATTGTTTCTTTATTTGGTAACTTGAACAAAAAATCAAATATATTCGAATGCTTTTTAAATAAAATGAAACTTTTATGTCCTTTTTTGAATTGTGATAATAAAATAGAACAATTGATTGAAAATACTGAAATAGTTACAAGCAAAATAAGTCTTTTAGAGTTTAGCTTCAAAGATTCCAAAATGAATCAAAAAAAAAACAAATCCGCAGTTGATTTGATTAAAATTGATGATTTATTTAAACCTAATAACCTAGAAATGTCAAAATTTCGCATAGATTTTAATCTTGAAATTAAAATTGAACAATTTTTAAATGATTGTTTGATAGATTATATAAATTTTAGTTCAACAAATTTGATTGAAAATTTATCTCAAAAGTATCAAATGTATAAATTTTTCAAATTCATTCACTCTTATTATTTGTTCATATCAAATGAAATTATATTTGTGTTTAGCGAAAAGTTGTTTGATATGATAAAATTTTATCAAACTTATCAAGATGATGTAATTTTGAACAATTTATTTTATAATTCATCAAACTCGGTCTATGATCTATTAAACAAAAGCGATGTGTTCAATTCAAATCTAATTACTTTACATTACGAAAAAAAAGATTTGATCGAAACCAATTTGTCTACCAAATTGATTAATTTTATTTGTCTTAAAATAAAAATCATATGGCCTTTAAACATTTTGATAAGTCAATCGGATATCGATACATATAACCAAATATTTTTGTTCATTTTACAAATTAAACAAGTTAAATATGATCTTGAACGTTTGGATAAATCTGGTAGAGTTTTTATTTTACTAAATTTTAACTAAAAAATATAATAAAAACGCTATTTTATACTAAATTAACAAATATAAAGATTTAGATTTAAATATATTCAATAAGAAACAATTGAATCATGATGAACAAAAAATTGATCAAAAAATGGTTCGTAAAATGTATTTGATTCGATCAAATTTATTAAATTTTATAAATACTTCACATAATTTGATAAGTGATCAAATATATGAGCTAAGTTCCGACTTTTTAAATAAAATTCAAAGTCAAATCGACATTGATGAGATAATCGAACTACATTCTATGTTTTTAAATACATTAAGCAAAAGTTGCTTGTTAAAAAACAAATATTTTCAATCAAGTTTTAAAAAGCTTTTTGAAATGTGCTTGGAATTTTGCGATATTTGGCGAAAAGGTCTGTTTTTTTTTAGCAAAGAGCTTCATAATGAAATTTATGTTTTAGATCTTGAAAATAATATTCAAAAATATTTGGAATTTATCAAAAAGATTCTTACCTCTTACATCAACAAAAACCATGCAACTTATTTTCAATCTTTAATTGCTGCTCTGTAAATTTAAATATTATTTAGAAAATTTATAAATAACGTTTTTAAAAAATAAAAAAAAAACTGATTAAAATAAAATTATTAAGATACTATTTGTAACATCATCAAATGATGATTCATCATCATCATCATTATTTAATCATTAAATTATAGAATAATTCTTGTTCAAGTTTTTTACAGTTAAATTCAGATCTTTTTAAATTTTTTTCTAATTCGTTTTTATTTTTCAAATAATATTCCATATTTGTTGAAATATCATCTTACAATATTAAAATAAAAAGAAAAAAATATTTTTTAAGGGTAAGAAAAAGAAAAGAAACAATTATAGACGAAGCGAACAAGTAATAAAAGAAGTAGAACAAAACAAGAAACGAAAAAAAGCTTAAAAGGGGTAAAGATCGTGGAGTTGACGGGGCTATTGGTCACGGTCATAGCATTTGTTTTTTATGTTCGTCAAATTATGCTCCCCTTCCCCTTGAAACGAATGAGCCTAAAATACCCGATTTGTATCTTTTTCGAATAAGATAATAACAAAACGGTTGAACAAAAAAAATCCTTAAAATAAAAATCATCAAAATAATTAAATTTAATGATTCAATTTATTAATAAAAAGATTTAAACTTTCTCAGCTAAAAAATAATAATTTTTAATATGCTCCTCCAGCAGGAATATCACCATTTACTAGGCCAAATTTGGTCCATTTTGAAAGGCCTTTTGAAAACTGGCTCAAAATCGGCATTATTTAATTCTTCCACCTGATTAGCTTCAGATAATCTGGTCCCACTCATAGAATTTTCTATACTATTGGTGGTAGTTGATGTTTCAATATTATCAAATGAAACATTAGTCTTAAAAAAAGCATCAATAAAGAAAAAATAAATCAAACTCCTCAAATAAAAATATTTTCTAAATCAATTAATCTTTTTGGTTTTATAAGATAAGTATTTTTTAGAAAACTTCTCTGACTATCTTTTTTGTTTTAAATTCGTAAGACTCAATTATTTTTCCAGTGCTTCTTTCTATCATTTTTATGACATTAATATTTTTGCCTTTTTTATTAATGTTTTTTGTATCTAATTCGTACAATTTCTTTTATTAAAAAAAAGGTTGATGTAAGCACATCTTATTTGATAGATGCAAATATCTACTTAGGCAAAATATCGGAAAATTCATCTAAATCAACAAAGGTTGGAGAAACAGTTGTTAAATCTTTATGTGAGCCATTTTATGAATCAAACAGAGCCTTAACAGTTGATAATTTTTTCTGTAGCGTTCCATTGGCAACTTTTTTGGCAGGAAAGAAAATACACTTAGTCGGAGGGAACATATCATTTAATAGAAAATTATTAAATAGAAAAATTTCATAGAAAAAAACGACATAGAAAACATATATACATAGAAAAATTTTTTATTGAAAAGTGATGTAGAAAAAATAAAAATAGAAAAATTAATTTGAAAATTATAATAAAATAATTTAGACTCAATTTAATTAATTTTTTAACACTTTAATTATATTATCTAAGAAATCCAAAAAATTTTTTTTTTCATAGGTATTTAGCAAACTCAACAAAGCTTCTTCTTTTTTAATCTCTCTTGAATCTCGGTGAAAAACAACACCGCTTTTGATCTGCTCATAACAAATTTCCATTAAATGCTGCTCTTTAATCAAATGATTAATCAACTTATTTATCTTCGGATGGCTGTTTATATCTTGACTCATAGCTTTATGCCATGATTCTATGCTATTATTTGACCTGGGAAGATTTTCTAAAACTCTTTTACACACATTCCAACTTGAAATTGGAAAAGATGGAACCACACGCGTCTTACTACCTGGTTCTTTTGGTAAACCAATATAATAGCGTTCAAAATAATCAAAAAGAGGTCTAATAGTAAATGGGCAATTTGACTTTAAATAATTAAATATAAAAATAGTATCTTTAATTGGTACAAATGGTAAAACTTTAAGATATTTGTAATATTTTTTAAAGTCTTGGTCAGTTTTGTAATTATTTCTAAGTCCATTGGTGACGTGTTTCCAAAGATTAGCAGTTAAATGAAAATAACAACCACTAATGTTAGAGCTTGGAAAAAAGTTCTTGACTGAATTAATTACTGCCATCTCAAAATCGCATAGTATAAAATCTGGCTTTTTTGTTATATTTTTACATAAAATATTAAAAAATCGATTATAAGTTACTTGTAGTTTGTTTGGCAAAAAACTGTAAACACAAGGTAAATTACGGTTATTTTTACATACGTTTATTGTAAAAACTTGCTTGAACACTTCTTGACTCACGTCAAAAGTACCATCTATAAACCATATGGACTCAGAATTCAGTATTTTCAAATTGTCTTCTGTAGCCAGAACAATAATTCGATCCTCATCTAAATCACCTGTATCACATAAAAGAAATTGTTTCCCAGATTTGGTAAATTTATATTTTTCATTAATTACAATATCTTGTCTATTTTTAAAATCATTACCATAGTCATAGACTTTTTTACGTGTACGATCAATTTGTTGTTTTAAATTATCTATAGTTGGTATCGCTGTTGCTGCATATACTGGTATATTAGATAAACAGTCTTTAATGATAGTTCTGGGTTTTTCGTGTGTATTAGCAGCTCTTGTTTTAATTTGATGACAAAAATTGTTACTAATAATTTTTTTTTCTAAATCTAAATCCAGTAACATCTACACCAATAAAAAACACCAAAAAATAAAGGTGTATAATTTTATAAACAATGAAATTTTAAGCGTTTTAAGGCACTTAAATAATACATTTTATAAAAAAATTGCTTTTTGATTTTTTTTTATTATAAAATATTGTCAAATTTAAAATTTTCTAAAAATCTCTTGTTTACCTTTAATAAAGACCTATGAATTAATAAATGATCAGAAATGTTCGGAGATTTAGCACATATTTTGCCAGTCTCACTAAAAAACCTCTCGGCTTGTGCACTTGTCGATCGTATACTTAAAAGCCGAAGTGAGAGATCGTACATATATGGGATCTTATCTTTGTTATCTTTCCAAAAATGTGCTGTTGAGATTTTTTTTTGCTCATGAATCAGAGTTTTAAAAAAACTTATTTCTTTTTCTAAAGTTTCAGTTAAGTTATTTTCTTCTGGTTCAGAACTTAAACTTGTTCTATTGTTTCTGATTAGACTATTCAAACCATCATTAAAAGGTGATCGATGGTTAATTACTTGTTCGTTAGCTACATGTTCAATAGACATTGTATTATTATTATTTTCTATTCTTCGATCTTGTTCTATTGATTTGAATATTTTAATAACCTCAACTATGGACTTTATACCGTTTTCATAATACTTTTTTGAAAAAGATCTGTTTTTCCAAATTTCTAGAGTTTTTACGTTTAGAATTGAAGCAACTAAATAAATTTTAGAATTTAATTCGTAATCAAATTTAGTAATTAAATAACGAATTAATGATTTACGAAATTGTTCAAATTTTTCTTCTGCAAAAACCATTCTATCAAGATTTCCATAAACAAGTGTTAAAATAGATGGTAAAATTATTGATATGTTAGATTTTTGGGATTGTATATCATTTGTTAATATATAAATTGGTAAAAGAATTTTAACATAGACTTGTAAATCTTTCGTATCTACTGGACACGGATAATCATCATTGAAAATGTTATTTTTGTGAGCTTTTAGAATACTGAAAAGCATTAAAAACGTAGAACTCCATCTAGTAAAATTCTGTCGTACTAAGGTACATTTTTTTTCTCTAAATTTCCGATAAAGTAATTTGCTTTTTCGCATATTTCTTATAAAACTTGATATTTTACTTATTAAATTACATAAATGGCCTGATGAAGTAACTGCTTTACGGACGGCTATATTTATTTTATGAGCTGCACAGTTAAATCTGGACACTTTATCTGAACCTATAACTAGCTCAAGATCAGTTATAATTTCACCACGTGAAAAATCATATTCTGTTTCATCAACAATAACTTCAAGTGGTTCGATTCTATTGTTTAAAATCGAAATTGATTGAAATCTAACTTCATGATCAAATTGAAAATTATTAATTTCTAAACTGGAATCAATATTTTCATCAGTATCTTCATCTTCTGAACTTCTATAATTTTCTTCATCTCCATCATTTTCAAAATCATCACTATCTTGATCGTTATTCGTGTTATTACCTCTAGAATCAATTGAATTAAAATCAGCATTTTCTTCTGCTTGATCATCTATAGTATTTGGTTCAACTTCTATTTTGCCAAAGAGACTTAATAAGTTTGACCCTTCATCACAAACTACACCTGAAATTTTTCTTTTATTAAACTCAAACCCGTTTACCATTTGTTCTATATATTTTTTAATGTTTTGACGACCATGAATCCGCTTTAAATCCATAACAAATCCATCCCATATAAAGTTTTCATCCAAAATTGATGTAGCTATAACAATAAATTCATTTTTTGCAGGACTACTCCAGCAATCTACGATTAAACAAACATACGAAGCTAATTTTAATTTATCATTAATTTCAGAACGAATAAAATTAATCATTTTTGGTAAAATTATTTCAACAAACGAAAATTTGTCGATAGGTTTTGGTAAAATTTTTCTTAGGTCTTTATTTTCTAAAGCTTGTACGGCAATCTGATTATTAATAAAAAAATTTATTACATGCCAAGTGTCTTGATCAATATTTCGTTTTGGGCTTTTCGTACGCTGATAGTTTTTAAATGCGTCTAACCACATACCAATTTTATCTCTATGAGAGTTTAAATGCTTTAAAAGGTTACCATTTTTGCCATGTTTTCCGATAGACTCAACTTTACAGGCAGTTGAATGATCATCAATTACCAAGCATCGAAAAAGAACTCTCTTTTTTTCTTTTATGCTTAAAGTTGTTTTTGAATTAAACCAATTATAAACTGGTGAATAATATTTTGTTTTGGCGTTGCCGCTTTTGTCTATTATTTTAAATTCTTTTTTGTCGAAGATTCCTTGATAAGCTTTTTGAAGCAGGTCTTGAATAAATTGGTATCTCCTAACTTCGTTCTCATTTTGTATATGTGTCGAAACTGGAACCTTTGTTATTAATTTAGAAATGATTAAATGGTAAATGATTATTTAAATCTGAAATTCAATACCTCTGAGTTCTGAACTGGAACTGATTCGTTTATTGATCTTTGAGCCAAAGATGGTGTCTCATCAGGAGATGAACTTCTAGAGCAAATTACCTTTAAGAAGGTATAATGTAAAAATACAATAAAATAATAATAATATGAAATTTTATTTTACCCTTCTGTTATTTTGTCGGTTAGAAGTATGTGAAGATGAAGGGCTATTATTAATTGAATCTGTTACAATTTCAATAACCTTTATTTTAATTTATTTTATAAAATATTAAAAAAAAAAAGAATTAAGAAAGAATTTATTACACGTTTTGTTCTGCTTGACCTTTGGGTAATTGAATTCAAGTTATTAGATTCAATCACAACTTTTCGAGTAGATCGTCTAATTGGAAACGGAGTCGAGTTATTTTTTTGTTTTGGACCTTTACCCATAACTAAAAAAATAAGCATAAAAAATTGGAAACTAATATTTTTATTTTTATTTGAAATTTTAAATATACATTATAAATAAATATATATTGTACAACAGAATAGTGAAAATTCAAAACAGTATATTAGATTGCGCTTGCAAAATAAAAATTTTGCAATTTTCAATTATATTAATTTTTTTTTTTATTTTAAAAGCGTTTTAAAAAAGATGTTTAGATACAAATACACCTAAAAACAACGCTAAATACACCTTTTTCATTTATTTTTACAAAAAGGTGTTGGTGTATGAGTACATCTACACCAACACCTTACACCTAAATATTGGTGTGGATGTTACTGATCTAAATCTATATCTTCTGCTTGATGAAAATGATAATTGTTTTTTAACATTACTATTTTTCGTTCCAAATTCGTATGAATACGAGCATTACATTGAACCGGTTCCAAAAACATTATTTCCAATTTTTTTATATTTTTTATTATTTTATTTGTTTCTAAATCTAAAAATTTATTTTCTAAAGTTTTCATCATTTCAAGAGATGCTAATACTTTTGCCCGAACCTCATCAGTTTTTTTTTTAGCTAATGTTAAATTATAGTGGTGTTCAACAGTAAAACTAATTGCATTGAAATCAATTGTATCCAGCATAAATTCCATATAAGTTTTAGATAAAAGATCATAATCAATTTCATCAGTATGTTCTATACAATTGTAGAAAATATTTGAGTTTAAACCATCTTCTTTAAGAAAATCTTCATAAAGTATTTCGTTTTTTCTCATTTCAGTATTATCTTGGAATTCATTATTTGTTATAATTTTTTTTTCTTCTCATCTTGAAAGAAATAACTTTTTCATCTTTGATTATTAAAGGATAAGGATCTAAAGTTTTCATTTTTTTTGTATCATTTTTAGTTTCATTCGAATGAATTTCCAATTTTCTTTTTTTATCAAATTCAGCTTTTGATATATTATTGAATTCTTTTTGTGTTTCCAGCTCTTCAATAATTATTATATCATTATCACTTTCGTCTCCAGAAGATATTAATGCATATTCTTGACTCATTTTCACAACTGGCTTTTTCGCTAATTTAAAAAATTTAGATATTTTTAACATGATAAATAAAAGAATTTCGATATCTTTAGCTATTTTGAATTGATTGATCATCCTTTCCTTTAATTAATAACTTAGCTTATTTGAAGTATTTCAATTTCAAAAAAAATTTGAATGTGAAAGAATCCAAAAATGAACAATTTTTTATATTAATTTTTTAATAATTAAAGATATGAGCCAAACGTATTTTATTAATTTGTTAATCGTGTTTAAATCGAGGTCTTAAAATTGATTTTATATTGTTCTCCTTCATTATTATGATGCAACAGATGTTTTTTCAATGTCAATTTTTAAAAGAGCTTTAGAGAATTTTCATTGTTTTGACGCCCATTCATAAAAAATGAAGTGATTATCATATTTCCTAAAAAAAAAATATCATCTTGAAGCATTTAATATTCAGGAGCTGCATATTAAAAAAAATTTTATTTTTAATAATTTTAAAGGTTCCAATTTGGTCAAACAAAAATGTATTTTTTGTCAAAATTAACTTAACATATATTATTTTAAATACACGTTGAAAGCAATATTTAAATAAAAACCTAATATTTTTTTAAAATATAGAATTTTATTGTCTAACTATTATATTTTAATTTATTTTTAATAATTTTTTTGCGCTGATTCAGAATATATGCTTGGTTTTATCGTCTGATTTTTACCTGTTGAGATATTACAGGTAAAAGGCAATTAAAAAGCTTATGAATCGGTTATTTTGGGTCAAAATATAAAAATAAAGTAGATTATCAAAGCACCTGGATATTTACTATAATGTACTTTGAATTAGATAGAAAAAAAACAAAATAAGCAAAAGATATATCCTGAATCACCTAATGAGATATATCTAATCAAAATTCTAAATTTATTCTAAAAAAATTTTAAATATTATGTATTCTTTCTACGAAATTTAAATTAAAACTGATTTAGATGTAATTAAATACGATGATTCAGAATATATGCTTAGTTTTACTTTGTCAACATAACCTGTTGAGATATTACAGGGAGAAAGTAATGAAAATCGTATAAATAGGCTACTTAGAGTTGAAAAAGATAACATATATATATTTTTTTTAGAAAATTTAGAATATAATACTTTTAATTATGTACAAAAAGAATTAAGTAAGCATAGGCTATATCCTAAATCACGTAAATAGATATATCTATTCAAAAACCCTTAATTCCCTAAAAAAAACATAAAATATTTTGTGTCCTGTCTATGACGTTTATTTTAATATTTAAGTAAGTTTTAATAATTTTTATTATTAATTTTCTCAAATATTTACAAAAAGAAAAAAATTTATTATTTATAAATAATTTAGTATTTATAAGCGAAAAAGAGATTCAAATCGGAGGGCTAGAACTGTTCCTAAATGCGTTGGCATTTATATTTAGAAAATTAATAATTAAAAATAATTTTTAATCATATTTTGTACTTTATTTTTTAATTTTTTTGAAATTTTTGCTAGTTTATTTATAGAGAGTGTTGAATCTGTTAAGAATAATGAAATAATGGTTTCTAATTGGAATAACATGAAAAATTCGATCTCAAGCAATACATTTAAAATTTTTAAAAATAAAATCATAAATAGCTCAATGTCTAGGGTTAGGGTTAGGGTTAGGGTTACCTAGGGTTAGGGTTTTTAACCCTAGGTATATAAGCTGCTCGTTGACGTAAGTTAGCAATTTTTTTCGAGAACCGAAGGTGATAGAAACAAACGGTTTTCAGATTCGAGTTCCTCGACCCTCAAAACCGACAGGAAAAATACCAAAGGCTTGGTCCGACTATGTCGGCTATGACCCCTCAGGGGGTCCCACCCTAAGCCTAGGTAGATTATTTTTTGCGAAAAAATTTTTTTAAAAAAAGGGGGCGTGGGGGATTCCCCCACTTCTCGAGTGCCGCTTCTCCTTCTTTTAACCATCCTTAAAAAAAAAATAAAATAGAATATTATACTTACTTGTAATAAATATAAAAAAAAGTAAAAATAAATTATAAAATCAAAATGTAAAATAAAGATAAAATATAATTACAAAATGACAAAATACACAAAAAAAAATATAAAATAAAAATACAAATAGATAAAAAACTAAAAAAAAATTAAAGGGTTATGGTTAGGGTTAGGGTTAGGGTTAAATATTATTATATATAAGTCATATTTATTTTTAAACTCTAATTTTTTATCATTTTTAATGGTTAAATTATAAGGTTTTGCGTTTGTTATGTAATTTTAACTTTATCTCTATTATTTTGCTCAATTTATTCATGTGTTAAGAATATAAATCATTAGATGATTAAATATTTTTGATCTAGATTCAATCAATTAAACAATACAGATTCGTTGGATACATGTATTAGATTATTTTATTTAATTCCGGTGAGTGAGTCTTCTGTATTCAATCAAATACAGATTCGTGAGCTCCCTGGATTCAATCAATTAATCAATTAAAGATGCGTAGATTAGATTTTTTTATTATATTCCGGTGAGTGAGCACTCTGGAATCAATCAAATACCGGATCCTGAGCTGCCTAAATCCAATACAGAAACCTGAGCTGCCCGGATTCAATCATTCCGATGAGTAAACAATCTTGATTCAATCAATTAAACAATACAGATGCGTGGGGTACATGGATTAGATTATTTTATTAAATTCCGGTGATTGAGCCTTCTGGATTCAAATTTCCGTTTATAAAAAAAACAAAATTCTTAATAATTTACTAGAATGGTATAAAACATGTTAAATCAGTTTTTACTAACAACGAGAGAACCTGATTCAGCTAAGAGAAAAACGGATATAGAATTAGACCAAAAAAATAAAAAACGCCTAGCGACTTGTTCCACAAAAATCGGAAATTTAAGATTCGGATTCAGACGATTATCAAGGGTAAGTAAACAAATATTCTAATGTCAATTTTCCACTTGTAAAGCTTTTTTTTTTATTTTATTGTGATGAAGAAGAACCGAATACAGCAGATACAATCAAAGAAAACATGTTCATTAAACAGGTTTAGATCTATCAAGTCTCTATAATGTTTTGAATTTATTCGAAGAACTTTTTGGAAAAATTAAATTTAAATTAATAAAAGATCTTTTTTCTTTTTTAATTAATAAAACTCAATATGAAGTGAAATTTTCTTATTAAAAATATTCAATATCGTATTAATAATATTAGGTAGAATGACCGAGTCATCAGCATTACCAACTAAGCAGCTTTACCAGCACAGCAGCATTAAAGTAAGGGGTTAGATAAGCAAAGGTTATATTGTTTTTCACGATTAAACTATGCTTTAAAGATTAAGTACATGTCGATTTTTTATTGTTTACATTGTTGTCGTTTTTCGAATATGGGGTTAGCATGTAATTTAATTTTAAATAAATACATGTTCTTTATATTGGATTATAAATCCCATATGGATTTAATAAAAGTAATCAAAAATATTCTAAATCAACAGACCTTTATTTTGAATTTAAAAAAAAATATATAAATTTTCAAATTAGAAAAAAATAAATATACTCCAAAAAACATATGCATACGTAAATCAACTTTAAATGAGCTTCAACTGATTGGCACGTTCTAAAATTTTCTAATTTAAATTGTTATAAAGAGTGGTTTGTTTGAATTTAAATTGCCATTAAATAATTATAAAAATGTAGATTTACATTAGCTTTTAATATGTAAACAAAAATAGAAAATATAATCTGATTTATATAAAAAAATAGAAAATAACAAAAAAAATTTACAAGATATTTATAAATTTTATAACAAAATAAAACTTATCAATAAGATTTAATTATTAAATTTATAGATTTATCTGTTATATTTAATAATTCTTATATTTAATTATGCATTCTGACATTAAAAAGTCATGCATTCATGCATAAACATTTATATTAATATATTGTAATTATTCGGATTGTAAAATATATTTTTTTTGTGAACTCTTTCGGACTTTTTTGTGCATCCTAACCGTGATCTCTCCCTTACACAAAAACCAAACTTAACCTAATAACCCTTTAACCCAAATTTATTCAATTAACCCTTATCTCTTCCCTAACCAAAAAACAAACTAAACCCTACTTCCTCTTTTTACCTAATTATTTTTAAATCGAAATTTATTCAATTAACAGTTTTTATATGTACGTTTTATGCTCAAAATTAAAAACAGACTATGAAAAAAAGTTTATTTTAAATTAAATTTATTTAAATTTAGCACAGTAATCATTCGGGTTATAAAAAATTAATTAAAAGAAAACCTTTTTTAAAATGGTCTAGTCATTTCAACACAAATGTCTTTAATTATATATTTAATGCTATTAATATCTAAATAATAAGCATAATTTCGGAAAAAATGAATTAACTTAATATTTATCAAATTTATTCTACTAAAAAAATTTAATTTAAAAAAATTAAAGTGAAATTAACATTTATAGCTAACAATTGTATTTTCAAACCAAAGCCTAAAAATTAAAATCATTTATTAAAAGTAAATTAATGTTAGTTTCTGTCCGAATTAGAACTATGATTCAAAAGGGGTCTAAATTTTATGTGCAAAACATAAAAGCCTATTTAGATTAACATATATTTTTATTAACTGAAAATAACCAAAATAAAGTTGTAATTTTTATTAAGATTAATAAGATTTATAAAACTTATGGATCATTTAACTGATAGTTTTAATCATAAACAGCATTAATAAAAAAAAAAAAAAACCCGAAAAATAATAAATCGTGAATTATATTGATCAGTATGGATTCGGCTGTGCTAAGCCCTAAAGTGATAGAAACATCCATCATAATAGTAATGAATAAAAAAGAATAGAAAATTAGAGAGTAACAGTTAATTAAAAAAAATGTTTTAATATCGTAATAAAAAATGAAAAATAGTTATAAAATGTTAAAAAGTAAAACCAAAATAAAATTCTATTGGGTTTAGTAAACTGCGACAAAAACATCGGAAAAGTGCGACAATACTAAAAAAAAATATAGTAAAACTTCGACAATACTAAAATACTATTTGGTTTAAGTATTAGGTTAAGTATATTTGGTTAAATAAACCGGGACAATACAATCAAAATAACATGAGAAAAGTGAGACAATACTCAATAAAAAATAAAGTCAAACTCCGACAATATAACTGAACCCAAAACTAAATCCCAAAACTAATTCTATTTGGTTAAATCTATTTGGTTAAAAAAACTGCGACAATACCATCAAAATAACATGGGAAAAGTGCGACAATACTCAATAAAAAATAAAGTCAAACATAGTCTAATAAACAGCGACAAAGATAATATATAAGGTTTAGGGTATTTGGTTAAATCTATTTGGTTAAAAAAACTGGGACACGGTGCATCATTTTATAATGGTTAAACAGCGACAAAGCCCAATAAAAAATATATATATAGAATTGATTGAAACAGCAACATAGTCAAACAAACAGCGACACAGATAATATATAAGGTTTAGGTATTTGGTTAAATCTATTTGGTTAAGATAAACAGCGACACGGCTAAAACAAACCCAAAACTAAATCCTTATGTATTTGGATTTGGTTAAAAAAACTGCGACACGGTGCATCGTTTTATAATGGAAAAACAGCGACAAAGCCCAATAAAAAATATATATATAGAATTGATTGAAACAGCAACATAGTCAAACAAACAGCGACACAGCTAATATATAAGGTTTAGGTATTTGGTTAAATCTATTTGGTTAAGATAAACAGCGACACGGCTAAAACAAACCCAAAACTAAATCCTTATGTATTTGGATTTGGTTAAAAAAACTGCGACACGGTGCATCGTTTTATAATGGAAAAACAGCGACAAAGCCCAATAAAAAATATATATATAGAATTGATTGAAACAGCAACATAGTCAAATAAACAGCGACACAGCTAAAACAAACCCAAAACTAAATCCCTATGTATTTGGATTTGGTTAAAAAAACTGCGACACGGTGCATCGTTTTATAATGGAAAAACAGCGACAAAGCCCAATAAAAAATATATATATAGAATTGATTGAAACAGCAACATAGTCAAATAAACAGCGACACGGCTAAAACAAACCCAAAACTAAATCCTTATGTATTTGGATTTGGTTAAAAAAACTGCGACACGGTGCATCGTTTTATAATGGAAAAACAGCGACAAAGCCCAATAAAAAATATATATATAGAATTGATTGAAACAGCAACATAGTCAAATAAACAGCGACACAGCTAAAACAAACCCAAAACTAAATCCCTATGTATTTGGATTTGGTTAAAAAAACTGCGACACGGTGCATCGTTTTATAATGGAAAAACAGCGACAAAGCCCAATAAAAAATATATATATAGAATTGATTGAAACAGCAACATAGTCAAATAAACAGCGACACAGCTAAAACAAACCCAAAACTAAATCCCTATGTATTTGGATTTGGTTAAAAACTGCGACACGGTGCATCGTTTTATAATGGAAAAACAGCGACAAAGCCCAATAAAAATATATATATAGAATTGATTGAAACAGCAACATAGTCAAATAAACAGCGACACAGCTAAAACAAACCCAAAACTAAATCCCTATGTATTTGGATTTGGTTAAAAAACTGCGACACGGTGCATCGTTTTATAAGGGAAAAACAGCGACAAAGCCCAATAAAAAAGATATATATACAATTGATTGAAACAGCAACATAGTCAAATAAACAGCGACACAGCTAAAACAAACCCAAAACTAAATCCCTATGTATTTGGATTTGGTTAAAAAACTGCGACACGGTGCATCGTTTTATAATGGAAAAACAGCGACAAAGCCCAATAAAAATATATATATAGAATTGATTGAAACAGCAACATAGTCAAATAAACAGCGACACAGCTAAAACAAACCCAAAACTAAATCCCTATGTATTTGGATTTGGTTAAAAAACTGCGACACGGTGCATCGTTTTATAATGGAAAAACAGCGACAAAGCCCAATAAAAATATATATATAGAATTGATTGAAACAGCAACATAGTCAAATAAACAGCGACACAGCTAAAACAAACCCAAAACTAAATCCCTATGTATTTGGATTTGGTTAAAAACTGCGACACGGTGCATCGTTTTATAATGGAAAAACAGCGACAAAGCCCAATAAAAAATATATATATAGAATTGATTGAACAGCAACATAGTCAAATAAAAAGCGACACAGCTAAAAACAAACCCAAAACTAAATCCCTATGTATTTGGATTTGGTTAAAAAAACTGCGACACGGTGCATCGTTTTATAATGGAAAAACAGCGACAAAGCCCAATAAAAAATATATATATAGAATTGATTGAAACAGCAACATAGTCAAATAAACAGCGACACAGCTAAAACAAACCCAAAACTAAATCCCTATGTATTTGGATTTGGTAAAAAAACTGCGACACGGTGCATCGTTTTATAATGGAAAAACAGCGACAAATCCCAATAAAAATATATATATAGAATTGATTGAAACAGCAACATAGTCAAATAAACAGCGACACAGCTAAAACAAACCCAAAACTAAATCCCTATGTATTTGGATTTGGTTAAAAAAACTGCGACACGGTGCATCGTTTTATAATGGAAAAACAGCGACAAAGCCCAATAAAAAATATATATATAGAATTGATTGAAACAGCAACATAGTCAAATAAACAGCGACACAGCTAAAACAAACCCAAAACTAAATCCCTATGTATTTGGATTTGGTTAAAAAAACTGCGACACGGTGCATCGTTTTATAATGGAAAAACAGCGACACAGCTAAAACAAACCCAAAACTAAATCCCTATGTATTTGGATTTGGTAAAAAAAACTGCGACACGGTGCATCGTTTTATAATGGAAAAACAGCGACACAGCTAAAACAAACCCAAAACTAAATCCCTATGTATTTGGATTTGGTTAAAAAAACTGCGACACGGTGCATCGTTTTATAATGGAAAAACAGCGACAAAGCCCAATAAAAAATATATATATAGAATTGATTGAAACAGCAACATAGTCAAATAAACAGCGACACAGCTAAAACAAACCCAAAACTAAATCCCTATGTATTTGGATTTGGTTAAAAAAACTGCGACACGGTGCATCGTTTTATAATGGAAAAACAGCGACAAAGCCCAATAAAAAATATATATATAGAATTGATTGAAACAGCAACATAGTCAAATAAACAGCGACACAGCTAAAACAAACCCAAAACTAAATCCCTATGTATTTGGATTTGGTTAAAAAAACTGCGACACGGTGCATCGTTTTATAATGGAAAAACAGCGACAAAGCCCAATAAAAATATATATATAGAATTGATTGAAACAGCAACATAGTCAAATAAACAGCGACACAGCTAAAACAAACCCAAAACTAAATCCCTATGTATTTGGATTTGGTTAAAAACTGCGACACGGTGCATCGTTTTATAATGGCACAACTGCCACAAAGCCCACTATTCAATATATATATAGAATTGATTGAAACAGCAACATAGTCAAATAAACAGCGACACAGCTAAAACAAACCCAAAACTAAATCCCTATGTATTTGGATTTGGTTAAAAAAACTGCGACACGGTGCATCGTTTTATAATGGAAAAACAGCGACAAAGCCCAATAAAAATATATATATAGAATTGATTGAAACAGCAACATAGTCAAATAAACAGCGACACAGCTAAAACAAACCCAAAACTAAATCCCTATGTATTTGGATTTGGTTAAAAAACTGCGACACGGTGCATCGTTTTATAATGGAAAAACAGCGACACAGCTAAAACAAACCCAAAACTAAATCCCTATGTATTTGGATTTGGTAAAAAAAACTGCGACACGGTGCATCGTTTTATAATGGAAAAACAGCGACAAAGCTAAAACAAACCCAAAACTAAATCCCTATGTAGTAGGATTTGGTTAAAAAACTGCGACACGGTGCATCGTTTTATAATGGAAAAACAGCGACAAAGCCCAATAAAAAATATATATATAGAATTGATTGAAACAGCAACATAGTCAAATAAACAGCGACACAGCTAAAACAAACCCAAAACTAAATCCCTATGTATTTGGATTTGGTTAAAAACTGCGACACGGTGCATCGTTTTATAATGGAAAAACAGCGACAAAGCCCAATAAAAAATATATATATAGAATTGATTGAAACAGCAACATAGTCAAATAAACAGCGACACAGCTAAAACAAACCCAAAACTAAATCCCTATGTATTTGGATTTGGTTAAAAAACTGCGACACGGTGCATCGTTTTATAATGGAAAAACAGCGACAAAGCCCAAAAAAAATATATATAGAATTGATTGAAACAGCAACATAGTCAAATAAACAGCGACACAGCTAAAACAAACCCAAAACTAAATCCCTATGTATTTGGATTTGGTTAAAAAAACTGCGACACGGTGCATCGTTTTATAATGGAAAAACAGCGACAAAGCCCAATAAAAAATATATATATAGAATTGATTGAAACAGCAACATAGTCAAATAAACAGCGACACAGCTAAAACAAACCCAAAACTAAATCCCTATGTATTTGGATTTGGTTAAAAAAACTGCGACACGGTGCATCGTTTTATAATGGAAAAACAGCGACAAAGCCCAATAAAAAATATATATATAGAATTGATTGAAACAGCAACATAGTCAAATAAACAGCGACACAGCTAAAACAAACCCAAAACTAAATCCCTATGTATTTGGATTTGGTTAAAAAAACTGCGACACGGTGCATCGTTTTATAATGGAAAAACAGCGACAAAGCCCAATAAAAAATATATATAGAATTGATTGAAACAGCAACATAGTCAAATAAACAGCGACACAGCTAAAACAAACCCAAAACTAAATCCCTATGTATTTGGATTTGGTTAAAAACTGCGACACGGTGCATCGTTTTATAATGGAAAAACAGCGACACAGCTAAAACAAACCCAAAACTAAATCCCTATGTATTTGGATTTGGTAAAAAACTGCGACACGGTGCATCGTTTTATAATGGAAAAACAGCGACACAGCTAAAACAAACCCAAAACTAAATCCCTATGTATTTGGATTTGGTTAAAAACTGCGACACGGTGCATCGTTTTATAATGGAAAAACAGCGACAAAGCCCAATAAAAATATATATATAGAATTGATTGAAACAGCAACATAGTCAAATAACCAGCGACACAGCTAAAACAAACCCAAAACTAAATCCCTATGTATTTGGATTTGGTTAAAAACTGCGACACGGTGCATCGTTTTATAATGGAAAAACAGCGACAAAGCCCAATAAAAATATATATATAGAATTGATTGAAACAGCAACATAGTCAAATAAACAGCGACACAGCTAAAACAAACCCAAAACTAAATCCCTATGTATTTGGATTTGGTTAAAAACTGCGACACGGTGCATCGTTTTATAATGGAAAAACAGCGACAAAGCCCAATAAAAATATATATATAGAATTGATTGAACAGCAACATAGTCAAATAAACAGCGACACAGCTAAAACAAACCCAAAACTAAATCCCTATGTATTTGGATTTGGTTAAAAAAACTGCGACACGGTGCATCGTTTTATAATGGAAAAACAGCGACAAAGCCCAATAAAAAATATATATATAGAATTGATTGAACAGCAACATAGTCAAATAAACAGCGACACAGCTAAAACAAACCCAAAACTAAATCCCTATGTATTTGGATTTGGTTAAAAAAACTGCGACACGCTGCATCGTTTTATAATGGAAAAACAGCGACACAGCTAAAACAAACCCAAAACTAAATCCCTATGTATTTGGATTTGGTTAAAAAAACTGCGACACGGTGCATCGTTTTATAATGGAAAAACAGCGACAAAGCCCAATAAAAAATATATATATAGAATTGATTGAAACAGCAACATAGTCAAATAAACAGCGACACAGCTAAAACAAACCCAAAACTAAATCCCTATGTATTTGGATTTGGTTAAAAAAACTGCGACACGGTGCATCGTTTTATAATGGAAAAACAGCGACAAAGCCCAATAAAAAATATATATATAGAATTGATTGAAACAGCAACATAGTCAAATAAACAGCGACACAGCTAAAACAAACCCAAAACTAAATCCCTATATATTTGGATTTGGTTAAAAAAACTGCGACACGGTGCATCGTTTTATAATGGAAAAACAGCGACAAAGCCCAATAAAAAATATATATATAGAATTGATTGAACAGCAACATAGTCAAATAAACAGCGACACAGCTAAAACAAACCCAAAACTAAATCCCTATGTATTTGGATTTGGTTAAAAAAACTGCGACACGGTGCATCGTTTTATAATGGAAAAACAGCGACAAAGCCCAATAAAAAATATATATATAGAATTGATTGAAACAGCAACATAGTCAAATAACCAGCGACACAGCTAAAACAAACCCAAAACTAAATCCCTATGTATTTGGATTTGGTTAAAAAAACTGCGACACGGTGCATCGTTTTATAATGGAAAAACAGCGACAAAGCCCAATAAAAAATATATATAGAATTGATTGAAACAGCAACATAGTCAAATAAACAGCGACACAGCTAAAACAAACCCAAAACTAAATCCCTATGTATTTGGATTTGGTTAAAAAAACTGCGACACGGTGCATCGTTTTATAATGGAAAAACAGCGACAAAGCCCAACACAACATATATATATAGAATTGATTGAAACAGCAACATAGTCAAATAAACAGCGACACAGCTAAAACAAACCCAAAACTAAATCCCTATGTATTTGGATTTGGTTAAAAAAACTGCGACACGGTGCATCGTTTTATAATGGAAAAACAGCGACAAAGCCCAATAAAAAATATATATATAGAATTGATTGAACAGCAACATAGTCAAATAAACAGCGACACAGCTAAAACAAACCCAAAACTAAATCCCTATGTATTTGGATTTGGTTAAAAAAACTGCGACACGGTGCATCGTTTTATAATGGAAAAACAGCGACAAAGCCCAATAAAAATATATATATAGAATTGATTGAACAGCAACATAGTCAAATAAACAGCGACACAGCTAAAACAAACCCAAAACTAAATCCCTATGTATTTGGATTTGGTTAAAAAAACTGCGACACGCTGCATCGTTTTATAATGGAAAAACAGCGACACAGCTAAAACAAACCCAAAACTAAATCCCTATGTATTTGGATTTGGTTAAAAAAACTGCGACACGGTGCATCGTTTTATAATGGAAAAACAGCGACAAAGCCCAATAAAAATATATATATAGAATTGATTGAAACAGCAACATAGTCAAATAAACAGCGACACAGCTAAAACAAACCCAAAACTAAATCCCTATGTATTTGGATTTGGTTAAAAAAACTGCGACACGGTGCATCGTTTTATAATGGAAAAACAGCGACAAAGCCCAATAAAAAATATATATATAGAATTGATTGAAACAGCAACATAGTCAAATAAACAGCGACACAGCTAAAACAAACCCAAAACTAAATCCCTATATATTTGGATTTGGTTAAAAAAACTGCGACACGGTGCATCGTTTTATAATGGAAAAACAGCGACAAAGCCCAATAAAAAATATATATATAGAATTGATTGAACAGCAACATAGTCAAATAAACAGCGACACAGCTAAAACAAACCCAAAACTAAATCCCTATGTATTTGGATTTGGTTAAAAAAACTGCGACACGGTGCATCGTTTTATAATGGAAAAACAGCGACAAAGCCCAATAAAAAATATATATATAGAATTGATTGAAACAGCAACATAGTCAAACAAACAGCGACACAGCTAAAACAAACCTAAAACTAAATCCATATGTATTTGGATTTGGTTAAAAAAACTGCGACACGGTGCATCGTTTTATAATGGAAAAACAGCGACACAGCTAAAACAAACCTAAAACTAAATCCCTATGTATTTGGATTTGGTTAAAAAAACTGCGACACGGTGCATCGTTTTATAATGGAAAAACAGCGACAAAGCCCAATAAAAAATATATATATAGAATT